>OW121848.1:119256669-120506669 GCA_933228895.1 Platycnemis pennipes | reverse complement strand
AATGCATAACTATCCTCGAAAGCTACGTTGAAGCACATACTGCTAACATTACTCATTGGTACTCCGGGCCTTTTTTTTGGATAGCTAGAGGGACGCTAAAAGAAAATGCAAAGGAAGCAATTACCTCAGGTTTACCAAAAATAACACTAGCCGTCCTGCATTACTATCAGTTTACAATTTTCCATTGAAAATGAAAAATACTGTTGTTTTGAGGACCAAGAATGGAAAAGGAAGGCCTCGCATCAATTGCATGGATTGAGGCAAAGCGGTGTCCTGATAGGAGAGTGAAATGTAAAGTAAGCAGTCAAGAATGTGAAAGAGAGGAATTGGGTGAATGTAATGACGTTAGCTCATAAGAGAATCGAGTGGAGACCTGCGTCCAACCAATCTTAGGATTGTTGTCGTATGATGATGAGGTAGCCTGATATGTATTATTTTGAGCACGGCATCCGAAATGATGTGTGCAAATTCATACGTTCTTCCAACCCTGATTGTAACATGCATAAAAATAATGGGAAAAAGGCAGGAAAAGAGTGGGATTTCGGACCTTTTACTTTCCGAATTCTGTATCCTCCGCGTTGTTGACCATCATTTCGGGTCCTTGGAGTTGTTGGAGTGCACGAAGGCATCCACCCCCTACTCAGCGAATCATGCGAATTCGGACGCCTTCCCTGCAACACCGTCAGTTATTTTTCTCGATCTGGCCCCATTGCAACCCCTTCCATTCGCCCCCGCCTGAAATCCATCCATCCCTCTCGACCGCAGCACCCAGACCCACCCAGACAACCAACCAACCACCTAACCACCACCGACTCACGACCACCCACTCGACATCCTCCGTCCCCCTCATCGGCTCCGCCGAAAACCTCCCGTTCCGACATTTTCTCCCCCTCCCCCACTTACCTCTTCCCTCCCTCTCTCGGCCCCACCCACTTATTTCCTTCCCTCCCTCCCTACACCTCCTTCCTACGTGTTTTTACGTAACCTCGTCGGCTACGCCGATCAATCCGTCTAGCTAGGGCCAAAAAGAGGGCGGGGGAGAGGATGAGGGGGAAGCGGTGGCGGGATACGTGTGGGCGGAACGAGTGTAGCTTTCGGTGGAGAGTGGGGGTGGGAGAGAAGAAGTGGGTGTGAAAAACGCGATGGGTTTTGCCGTGCACACCCAGTGGGAATGGCGTCGGGGGACGTGGAGGAGGGAGTACCAGGACACGGTTTCGAGTGTGTCGCCAAGGATGTCATGCGGGGACGCTGGGATGGGGTCAGCGGGGGTTATGTTGGGGCCGGCGGACCATCAGGGATGTCAGGAAGGATGGTGGGGTGATTCGGAATTCGGTCCTTGTTTTTTAGAGGGCGTGTTCGAGCGTAAGGGTGCCAATGGCATGAAGGAGAGGAAAGGAAGGTTATCGGAAAAAAAAGTTCACCCCTCGGCCCGAAAACTAACCTTAGAATTTAAAGTTTCATATTAGTGAGTGGAGTTCTATTTTTCGCGGACCGATCACGGTAACTAGCTTAGTATTGCGCTCGCTAGGAAGCCTAAAGATCGTAGGTCCGAATCCCCCACGGGGTAGATGTTGTGTTTGTCTTAAGATTAATTATAGCATAACGTCATTAGAATCTTCGCAGCTGGTGTACCTAAAGTCGTAAGGGTACCACTTCAGTTTCTCGGAGGAAATATGGGAGGTACGTTAAAGGCCATTAAGGAATATCTGCCATGTTCAAGAGTTAACAATTTTGCTAAGAGATAAGTTATTACAGTTACAATTTTGTTTCTACATTGTTTATCTCTTTTGTCATATTGACAAATATCCTATTATGCTCTAATGTTGTCTTAAATGAATGAGGTAACGCAACGCTCTCTCTCTCTCTTCTACTCTTCAATCATATTCCTGAACATGATTTTGGCTTTTTGCCTAATGTCGAGTTTCAAGGTTAGGAAAAAAATCACGGAGACATTGACTGCCTTGCACTCCTAAAATAATACGTTAAATTTAGTTATTCTGCATCACTACGTTAAATTGTATGCGTATGTTTTCTTACGACACCTAACGTGCCGGATGGGCGCATTAAGTGGATTTCGTGGTTTTGTTTCGTGGTGTATCCTTATGAAAGGCATTGCAGTTTACGGCTTTTGACGATTTTTATTTATTTGTGGATATCCTATGTTCGCGTATTGTGTAAATTCACCTGGAAATGGAGCAAGAAAATTAGAAACCCTCAGTCGTTAGGGATGAAAATAATTCCAAATATTAGTTAGCAGGGTCTGTCCGTTAGGTATTTTTTTACAGTTGGGCGCCTCATTTTTTCTTAATTCACACCTTGGAATATTTCAGCATTTGCTTGACTTACTATTATTTGACCTAATTTTAGTCGTACATAACCTTTCTTCCTTATATTGCGGTGCTCAGGAGTTCTTCGGCGGTCGAGGTATGCTCTTTTGTGTTATCACCGTCTCGATTGCGGTGTTTTTATCATTCAATTATTTCTTCCTCGCTTCTTCAGTAGTTTGGTTGCTGATCGTTTTCCATTACTTGATATTCCTACAGGATCACATTATTACCTAATCGCACCCTTGGGACAAGTACAAAACCCTGTACTCCCATTGCACAGTGTGGCTAATTTTTCAGCAATATGTATTTTTTTATGACTTCTACTATGTATGATACCTTTCGTTTATTTGGATCTTTATATAAGGTTATAGTTACATTCTATGGCATCTAATGCCCCTCGAAAAGTATTGGTAGCATTGTGCATAAAAGTAAAAACAGTCTTTTTATTCCTAAGATCATATTGTCATTGGTACATTTTTTTAGGCAGAGATCGACCTCCGATGTGAGAATTTGTGTTTCATTTTGTAGAAGAATTTGCTTGAATTTTTTTTTAATGTTCCTGGCGACCTAAACCATCTCCTTAACTAGTGCTACACATTTATATTCCGAAACTCTCTGAAAGTGAGCTGACAAATTCAATACCTCTTGGTTTTGTCTGCTGTGTACTGTAACTCATAATTCGTACGACCGCTATTTAATATTCATTATTTCTTAACTCTCTGAGAAAAAGTGTGGTACGTGATTATACGACCAGTAATTAATTATTATATCCTTTTTTACAATGAATGTGCTTCCTAAAATTTAGCTGGCATAAATTTTGTCTGGCAGATTTTTGGTGGTGACGGCATTTTGAGAAGGTGTTTTGTCTCATTTAGGTATTCATTTTTCAGAGTGCAATCGAATTACTTGTTTAATGGGCATTCCCAACCGGTATCCAATCGGTGGAACGCGTTCCTAATTCAAATTCTACTGGGCATTATTCCAACAGGCTGAATACGCTCCCTTCCATTAACTTATCTGCCTAACATTCTACAATGTATTAAGTTGTTAAAATTCCCGTGAAAAGTCGAAAAAAACTGAACCTCTCTTTTTATCTTGGCGGGAATAGGGTTTTCTAAGTTTGAAAACGGAGACGCAAGACTGTAAATGTTGGGAGGGAAAGAGCCAATAAGGTGCTCCAATTGCTGAGGCTCTATTGCGCCGTCTAACTTAATGCTAAGGCTAATCCTAAGAAAAACATAACGTCTCTGCCGGAGGAGCGATTCGAACCAGTGACTTTTGGGTTATGAGGCCGGCGCGATATATACCTACCCGAAAGCAACGGTCGGCTCTAAAGTTCACCTCCGTTCTGAAAAAAAATTCCATAAATTCTCTAATTGTCTCAGCGGTTGACGTCTCCCCTTATGACAGAAATGCAAAACATATTGAGAGGTTTGCAAGTAACTTCTAATTCAAGATCTGTATCCCTATAATGACGGTTAATTCTGTTTTACCCTCTCTCACAAAACTGAGACTGTCTTCCGTCACATCCACCCAGAAAGGATTAGAGCTCCGTCTCCTGTCTCGGTCACCCTTCCTCACACGCTCCACTGCCGTTCCCCACCTTCATTTCTGCACCCTGCCCTCCCCCGCCCTCGCCGGTCGGTTTGGAAACAAAAGGAGACGCGGGCTCCGGCTGAGGGGGAGTGTTTTGACGGCGCGGCGACACTTCGTCGAACGCCCTCGGCGGGAATCGCTCGAGACAATGCGGTCTTCCAGACGACAGGCAGACGGGGGGAGGGTGTGGTGAGACCTTTGTGCGCAAGGCCACGAGCTCATGCCGCGAGGATGGGCGAGAGGAGTGTGGACCGAGGGGATGAGGAGTCTGCGGGAGGATAGCGGGGAGCCCCGATAAATTTAATCAGGTCGGCCGTCGCGGGCGGCGATGAGTAGAAGGGACGTCCGGGAATAAAAGCGTGAACCGGGGTGGGTCGGTAGAGGGGCGCGGTTCATATGCCTTGAGCGTCTTAGCATTCATTCAGTCTTAGAGCCTTCGTGTAGGGAGCCTGGACGATTCCGAGCCGTCCGTTGGGCGTGGCCACGTGTCTCAGTCGGGTGTCTTGTTTCCATTTCCGTTCTCATCGTTTCATCGTCCTCATCGTTGATGTCTGCAGGTGGCCCCTCGGGTAGTGCCTGCAACCTACTACTGCGGCGCGTTCCCTTGCAATTAGCCCCGAAATTTTTCAATGCGCCGTAATGGTGCTTAAGGAGGGTCAGAAAAATAGAACTCAAGACATTTTTACGTATCGGGTAGTGCCTGAAACCTACTACTGCGGCGCGCTCCCCTGCAATTAGCCCCGAGATTTTTCAATGCGCAGTAATGGTGCTTAAGGAGGCTCAGAAAATAGAACTCAAGACATTTTTACATATCTGGGGAGATCTCGAGGGTGTTGCCAATATTAGTGGCAGGCTTGAGTTTTAATGAGCTCCCGAATCTCAGGTTATATTTACTGTGTAAACTAAATTTAATCCTTAGATGGACTTCCTGAATCCTGACCACGATTGGAATTCGAACTCGCGACAGTTGTTAGGTAGACACGTTTCCGATCTCGCTATTCGGTCGACTTCTGTCAATATTGTACGACCAATATACATTCTCATCTTACTTTCCATCCCCTACTCCCCATCGTGGGATATTCTCTTTTCCTCCCCGCTGTGATCGTTTTCTTTACATTAAAATGTTTACCTTGAAGTCATTTCCTCATTATTGCTTAATATTTACTATCTGCTTGAGGGCCGCCAAAAATATCAATTCTTTTTCGTCATCTATTACGTTTTCCGAACAAGTGTATGTACCAAATCTCTGAGGATATTATTAAAGTCACTCTTAAGGAATTATACCATCCCGCGGTTCTATTCCACGAATCACTCAGGAAAAGTTTTGGCTTGAGACGGGAAAGAGCATCTCGCGGTGAGTAGCAATTTTTTAAACTCTGATTAATACGTCACGTTGGCGAAGAAGTTGAAAAAGTATGTGTGATTGGCTTGGTAACAGTTACAAAATTTAGGTATCAATCCATCTTATTTTTCGATTAGCTATTCGTCGATTATAGAATTATTTTTACTTCTTAAAAGCGTTTTTAATGAGGGATTACGTTGCAATCGACTCAGTGATGCAAGAAAGATGTCAATTAAAAAGTACATTCGCCGACTCATATGCAGTTGTGGTGGTGTTGTATTAATTTTCTTAAGCATATGTTTGTCTTGGGGAAAGAAATTTTAAAACGATCATATACACACGTATAAAGTAAACTTTCTAAAGCAGTAGTTTCACTTGAGCAGTCGCGTGTAAACACCCATAGAATATAATTTTTTCCCATTTTTTGTGGGAGTATCACTGCAGGCCAGACTACCGACCGATGGGGGCTAGTTAATGGAGCGAAATATTTCATTCATTGATTACCTATTAGTAGGGACAGAAAAGATGAATAACACCTTGACCTTTAGGACTTCTAAAAAAAAGCTTCAGATTCAAACATTTATGACAAAATTAAATCTCTTCATCGTTATGGTTGATGAAAAAGGTGAAAACTGCGAAAAATGAAAACTTCGATAGCACTTGAAAAGAAATTAATGGTTGGGAAGTGTGGGATTAAGACCTCAAGAAAGGAAAAGGTAGCGCGTGAAGGGTGCAGGAGATAAGAAAATGAGGAATAATATCTGTTCTTTTGTCAAAACTGTGGAATCATCGCGTCTTTATAATATCTAGCCCATTTGCACAGGCGGGCTGATAATTTTACAAACGCGTCAATTGCTCGGGGGCCCTATAAATCTACATTTCTGTTGATGCCTGCAATTTGATTTTTCCTGCGAATTGTTCAATCTCTTACTCTATGCGCGTAGGAAGAAAAAGGAATGCTTGTGCGTATTATTACCTACTTGCACTTAGTCATTCACTATTCCATCTTCCCTAGCATTCAACAATTTGGATTTTAACACTTTTGCCATCTTGTTATTTCGCGATGAATATTTTGTTCATGAATGTTATTTTACACTGAATATCAAAGGCTGAACACTACACTTCTGCGCTGAAATCATACAGACATGAAGTTTGGATCGCTACCAATTAAAATCAGGACAATTTTTTCTTAAGCCCGAACTATCTGCCTTGTATATGAGGCAAATATAAACAAATTGTCCTTTTCTAGGATATGTCTCAACCAAAAATTTCCTCATAACAAATATTTTATGCCTCTTAAATATGCTAGACCTTCGTGTTGAACATTTTCTTGCCAATGATGTGCTCTCTCAAATACTTGTTATTCATTTATTTATTTAGGAATTTTTCAATGCAGTTTTTATGATATGACTGCAATTTACGGATCTTGTTGACTGGACATGAGTACGATTACCATAAATAAATGAGACTGGAAAACTCTTTCCCATTTTTCATCGTGCCTGTCTCCAATATTCTTTCGATCGCCTGTTAGGATATTCTGAAATAAAGAAATAGATCCATTCACTCGTTGCTCGAGTTGATTATTAACTAGGCCGGTGTTATGATCTTCTATTATTCTTGCTTCTCTTGAAGTTTTTCGAGGGATCCTATATTCTCTAGGGACCGTCGTTGCGTATGGTCTCTTTTGTGGAATGGGGATTAATGTTACCGTTTTAAGTTTCCCAACCCAAACCCTAGCTCATAAATGCGGACACAGCCCAAAGAGAATATTCCTTCCATTTTCTCTAATCCTATCATTAATTCTGTGGGTGCACTATGAATTACACCTGTCTTTTTCGCCTTCAGTTCCGTACTTCTTATCGATCTCGCCGTCTAGTACTACTGGACCTGAGCTATCCTCATCCATGTAGCCTTCTCATTTAATATCCAATCTCCCTCGCCTTATGCCTTCGCCGTAGAGCTCTTTTATGTCCTCTCCAGCCTCCCTGAAGTTCTTTTTTTTCTTTATTAATTTTCTCTTTCATCTCTTGTAGGTATCATTTTTTTATTAGTTCCCATTAGTTCCTTGTCACCTTAATGCGAGTCCACTCATCCGCTTCTATTTTTTAAAAGTAATGCAGATAAGGAACACTTTTGAGACATGTGGGAAGTAATAAGTAATTAGATCATTTGGTATTCTTGGCTGTGTTGTTGTGCAGAAAGTACATGGTGAAAGAAGTTATTGTTGAAAATGGTTGTTATGAAAAAATAGCATGGTGAAATCGGTTAGAACTTGAATTATAACGAGAATGGGACCTGAGATGGTACCAATAGAGATGATAACGTTTGCTTATTAGACGCAACAATCATTCTATGGGAAAGTAAAGAAAACTGAGGAAGAGGAAGAATGATTGGGATAATAACAGATGCCAGGAGAGGGAAAAGTTATGCTTGGATGAACTTTTACCCTCAAATCCAAATACGTGTGAGAGCTGAGTGGACACCTGTTAAAGATAATTTGACTGAACAGGATGATGATTATTAAGAAAATACCTATGCTAAACCTGTATGTATACATTTTTTTTATTACTGCATTTCTACACCTTAATCTGTACTATTTCACTCTTTAGCTCCAAGTCATCAATGCTCCTTCCCATTTCAATAGCCAGGCATATGGCTATGTTATAGTAATCCTTCTCGCTTACAATGCTAATTGCTTTGAAGTTCTTTTTTCGACCTTCGTCGCTTCTCTTTCGGTCTGCATTGAGTTCCGACGTACTCTCTTCCCCTTTCCTTGCTGCAGTCCGCTTTTATTTCCTTCTTTTTCTTTCTTGTAACTTCTGCTGAATAATTAGTCCTGAAAAGACTCGATTGGCGATTTGAGAAGGAAAGTTTACTTTTTGCTGATTATATATTGTATGGATTGGTTGATTGAAATCTATAGTTTTATCGTTGATTATGTGATCATCGAATCGGTTCAATGACAAATAAAGTGAATTATTCGATCTTTAAATGCGTTCTTATCCTTATCCTATTCCTTACCGAGTATGGTGAAATAGAATTAGCAGAAAATTATGTGAATTTGAGATGAGATCCACATGGAAAAAAATATGGGCATCGATCATTTCGGGATTTCAATTATATTAATCTTGAAATTCGAATGTACTTAATTGTGTGGTGACGGTGACTGACTCGTTATTCACTTATTCATTTATTGAAATGGCGCTATTTGTGAATGACTGAAAATGGTACCACTGAGCGTCGGAGATATCTTCTACATTGAAGTTTTCGGTAGGGGGATAATTGTCTTTATATTTCACCTTGCTAAAATGGAGTTACTCGATTTCTTGTCCACGGTCACTTTGCCGTGGCTTTACTAGTCGTACGGCCTAGTGTCTTGCTTATTCAGTGGAAAATTTTGCTTGGGAATAAGGTACTTATTGAGTAAGGTTGTTGCTATTGTGGCTTAATTAGGAAATGAGTCGAAGATCGCTTTGAATATTCGAGAAACACACAACACAATTCATCGCATTCTCTTTGTCAAATATTTCATCAAGTAGACGCTTTTCAACCCGGTCATTCTATTAATTCGGTTACTTGTGGGATGGGTAATGAACTCTTAATGATAATATGGAAGCAGCACCCAATGAGTACACGCATCCTTCAGAAGGTTTTTACAGTTTTATCTTCCGTAGAAAATAAGGCGTTCCGGAGTATGTTTTAGTAGATAATAGCGAGAATTAATGCATCACTTTGAAAAAAACCTAACCCGTTTCGAGTGACTAGGATGAGTTATGAGAAAGTTATTGTTAGATAAGTCAGTTCTTTGATCGGAAAGTTATATTCTCTCAGACAAGGTTTTGTGATCTAGTGAGTGGGGGAGAAGAAGAAAACAGTATAATATTCGTTGGGTAAAATTGGAAATAATGGTCGTATGTAGTATGAGCTCTTTTGCTGTAGATTTTTGATATGGTCGTGTAATACATTAAGTTAGAGTTACTCGCAAGTCGTAGTTGGTACATGTTTATTTAAAGCTGTAGATGTGGTAGTTTTCATTAATTTATTATTTGACGATTTTTTGGAAATGCCTAACAGTTTTGCTTAACATTTCATTTTAGGTGATAATGTTTGATTTTGAGATAACAATGGTCAGAAGAGGTTAATTTGTTGGAACAGAATTAGAGATATTATCATTGAAATGTTTTTGCTCGGATTTATCATGAACTCCTGAAATAATGTTACAAATGTGTTCTTACCTCGTCTTGCCCCCTTGTTTTTATAGGGATTGAAATTGTGTGGTGGCCAACGTAGTAGTCTCTCATCCACAGGGCTGGAGTTCGAATCCCGTCAGTGGCTGAGACTTTTCAGTCAAGTTCCCAACTTGTTTGTTATGCCATCGGCACTTCAAGATCAGTAAGTCGTCCGTCAGATAAGGCGTTAAATAGTAGACCTCTTGCTGCTTTTCTCAAGAGTAGGCTGTTGCCAACATCTGGATCAAGATCATGGATTCCTCTATTGTGTTGTCACCATCGTTATCAAACACAAACTCTACCAGAAGTACAATGAGCACCATAACCATCCTAGCGTCGTAACATAGTTAAATTCTTAAAAATTCGTGTGTCAATCTGTACGTACCACCTAATATTTTGTGCATTCCTCCCCTGTATAACTCTGTAGATTCTACTTTATCTGTAGCTTGAAGTAATTTAAAAATGATTTTCGCAGAATCCTCACGGAAGACATGATTATTCTGTCATCTGTAAATCCTCCATATCCTCTTATTGTATGGAGTATATAAATGAATCCGAAATTATTACATCAGAATCGGTAGTAAGCATGCGAGATACGTGGGTGTCTTCTACACATAGTCCACGCAGATAAATGCCATGCTTTCTGTTCTCATAATGGTACACGTCTGCAAGTAGCGTGTGGGGATGTTTTGCTTGAAAAAACATTTGCGGTCATTTTCTATATTACCGGAGCCCTAACCCTCCGTTCTATAGCTGTGGCGGAATTGGGACGCGGAGCCATCTGATCCCATGGGACAAAGAATAGCATGTGGACAAAGAATAGTATGCGGACAAAGAATAGTATGTTACCTGGAATCTCGCCGGAATGACGGAAATCACGATCACCGGTGTGCTACTGCTTGCTCTCCTCAGTCCACCTCAAGCCCGGGAGAGGGACCTGGCTCGTGCTCTCTGCACAAAATAAGCGTTTTCGGGCGTTGTTGGAGGGGGAGAGGGGGGGGGGGGTCGGATCCCGATCCCGCCGATTCCGGGAATTCCTGGTGAGAGGAGATCGATCACGCGACCGCCGCGCTATGAAGAATTCATTCTTGCGTCACGAAACGCGAGACGACGGAATGGTCGATCATAAAGGAACTTGGGGGAGCGGATGGTTTCAAGGAAAAAAAAAGTGAAGGGGATGAAAGGATGGAACCCGATATCGAGCCTTACGCTTCCTTCCGGCTGGATTGCTTGAGTGCTTGCATGTAAACCGGCACATTTTGTCAGAAAGACGTGCTGGGGTGGTTGTCGCGAGGGGGTCGTGTGCTCATGTCACGCGCCTCGCAAAAAAAAAAAATGAGAGCGACTCTCCGTTCGTGTCTGTGGTACGTCGTATTGGTTGCGTTTTCTCTTACGAGTCGTCAGACTGGCAGCCGAAGCATGATCCGGAGCATAACCGAAAGGACATGACCACCCCAGAAGATTTCGATTCCACTGGTGAAAGCTCACTTAATTATTGACAGTTCTCGTCTCGCTTCCGAATATAAGGATTATGAAGTGCGGTTGGACTCAGTTTTCACAGACGTAAAAAAAGTGCGGAGATTGATCTATAATCAGAAATAGACGCGGGTACTCCATTCTAAATGAAAATACCACCTAGGCTTTATGTTAATTCTTAGTGTTGTACATGACGAGGATTTTCAAGTTATGACAAGGTCTGGATATTCCGTTTGCCATTTTTCCAGAAATGAATAATGTACGTGTTTGTCCAGTTGTCTCTTTCGGTGGCGGCTGCGTGGCAGGCATTGTCGTCCGAGGTTTCCTACCCGTTGTAGGGCACGTCATCAGGGAAATAAATAATGAATATTTAAGAATTATTATTTCCCTGATGACATGCCCTGCAACGGGTATGAAACCTCGGACGACAATGCCTGCCACGCAGCCGTCACCGAAAGACAACTGTACATCATCCACGCTGCGAAAACCTTCTATCAGAGTACGTATTTATTTTTCCAATGAAGACTGTATCATATCATTCTGTTGGTAGCTGCTTTCGCGCGATTCAAATAAGTATATTTCATGCCAAAGTTTTAGTTTTGTCTTTGGCAGTTTTAGTGGCGTCTGTAGTATGTACGTGTATCATGTTTTCTCACCTGTCGAATTCGAAGAGTATTTTTTTTTGGTCTTACTCCAAACCACGGATTAATATATAGGATAGGAATGTCAACAAATAAATTCGTACCCTTAGTGTACGGTTTCCTTCTTCCGCCGCAAGTTGTCGCTAGCATCTAGCGATGCTAGCTTCTGAGCTTTGCACTGAAATAATCTAATTTAAAGAGTTGCAGGAATGAAAATAGGGATCCCAAAAATTTGAAACCCAAGCAAAGTACACCTTATCTACTCGTACTAATTTTTCAATTTCTGTCCACCGCGAAAAAAATTAATTTTACGTGGCAAGTGGGTGGAAAACGTGGGTGACAAGTGCACAAATCTCGCATCTATATTTGCATTTTTGGAACAAAACATTATGGTGGATTTGAAATTAACTCAGCTTCTTTCATCATAAGGCAGAGAAGCGTTTGAACATCGCTAAGTTTGTTTCTTATTCTCTCTAAGTTTCATATTGTTACGCATGATTAGGTCATAGGAGGCGCGCCAATTTTTTGTGACATTTATAGGTGCATAGGGGTTTGCGGAATCCTTAAAAATCAAAGTAAGTTTAACAGAGAGGCAAAGTGTTGTTAACAGGAGATAATACCAACGGAAGGACATTTTAGTATTTATATTTAATATCACATCATCAGAATATTCAAGTAAAATAAGCATTTTTAACAAGTAAATTTCAATTATTTAAATTTGAACCTTTAAGGAAAAGTTGACATGCGCTTATTGCAATTAAATTTTATATATTATTAAACCCTTTTAACGCCAATTATAAGTGTAGTACCTAATAAAAACATAAGCTTGAGTTTTGTCTTCAACATGCCTGATAGTGTTATAACATTACTTTGATAACGAGTATCCTTTTATAACTTTAAGAGCCTCATACTTTGAGGCATATTTCCGCTTTACCTTCACAGCACTTTAACGACATTAAAAAACTATTCAAGCGTTGTGGCAATATTATATACATTCAGAAGCTATTATTAATGATGCAGTTAATGCAAGAATTATTAAAAATGCGTAAAAGAATTAACTCATTATGCTTATAACGTGCATTTTTTAACATTTTCAAGCTCACTCGACATATTCAGAATATACCTACGTGATATAGAGAGATAAGATGGGACAAGGAAATCCATGATTCGGAGAAGATACTGATTTTATTTTATTGTCAAACAAAACATTTTTAAACACATTGCATTTAAAATGCAAATCAAAATTTTAAATTGCATCATGTTTTATGAAAATGAGAGGATTTTTCGGTAGACTGAATTTTTTAAAATTAAGTCGGCATTTGTTCTTTTATACTGCTGTCTAGTCTCATTAAAATGAAATAATGTAAAATATGTGTTATCATATCAGTCCCATGTGTTTCAAAGGGAAATGTAAAACACATATTGTCCAAACATAATTCTAATGTTCTGGAATAGCAATCTGGAAACATTATATTGCTAATACGGATATGCTCCACTTTCCTCAGCATAATGTAAAGGTTATTATGCTTTATAATAGAACTCCTAGAATTCAACAATGCTAACATATTGACGTCACTTTTAGATTTTTATGAATCCAAAGAACTGGAACAATCAATGCGGTGTACAAATTTTCTGAATTTCCTACAGAGAAATCCAACCACATAATATGGGTGGATATCTGGATGATATAAGGTACCTACGCCATATTCCGACACGGGAATAATTCCGACACCCGGGAGCATTGCTAAAAGTACTGAAATTAGTGGACAGTTGTCATTAAATATGGGACTGGAGTCTATCAACGAGGAGACACAAAAAGTTACCTTGTCCCAGGTGTGGCGCTGGTTGTATTAGAGCAAATTTTGTGTTCTAGTGCGAAAGGCGTGCGTCTTGAGGTATCATTTTAACCAATTTTCTGTGTTTCATTTTTAGAAAGTGATATATATTTTATATCGCTTAGCAGCCTATTGTTGCTGTTTAGTGCAGCATGCATAGTTAGGAGAAATAATGGATACACAGTGAGAATTTCAAGAATGAGTTAGAAAGATCGTGGATTCCCTAATTCCGACAGGTGTCGGAATAAGGACTAGCGGCTCTTAATTTTCGTTTAACTCGCACATAACAGTACCGGAGATCGTTGAATTATGTGCAACTTTTGTAAACAGCTATTGTGGTTTTTCAGAGCTCTATGATTAGATGTTTCCTTACATAAAAAATATAATGAAAAGAACGAAAATTCATTGAAATAACTGTTGCAAGTTATGCACGAATTTTCTTAATTCAGAAAATAATATGATAAAAAATATTGGTCGTCTGCTCTTTTGGTTTGTGATCAAGAGAAGGAATTATGCCGGAGAATTTTTTTTCGGAGAGATAGGGATGCCGGTAACTGGTCGACTGAGAAGAAGGGTCTATGCCTACTGTGAAATCAATGGAATCACACATAATTTCGATGAAAACGCAGGATTAGCTGGTAGAAAGTTGATGAAGTTATTTTTGAATAGACGCATGGATGTATCAAAGAGAAGGGCTCAGAGAATGAACCAAGGTAGAGCCATGAAATTAAAACGCATGCTCGTGAAATATTACTTTGAAAAGCTAAAACGTATCGTAGTTGAACACTATGTTATGCAAATGCCAGGAAATAATTACAACATTGATGAAAAACCATTCCGGAAAAAATAAATCCTGAACTGGAGACGCAGGCAAGCCGGGTGCTAGTGAAATGCCATCCAATAAAAAAGAGCACCGGTATTTCACCATTTTCAGAGAGGACACGGTGCCGATATTAGTCTGTGCAGCTTTTGCAAACAGTATGCCCATGAAGAATGTGCAGATGCTAAATTTCGTAGAATTTTCTTCTGTCCTTAATGCTATGACTAGTAAAATATTTTCAATTATTGTCATGAACGCTTTATTATGAAATTGTTGCTTTCTTTTGCGTAAATAAAACTTATTTCGTTACAGTTTCCTAATCATTTTTTGCTTTTTACCTCTTAAACTTGCGAACCACACACCGTCGGAATTAGAAGCATATATGTGTCGGGATTCGGGCCATGGGGTCCAAATTCCGACATTTTAACATATTTTATTCAAACTGTTGTAACTGTGAAAACAGTGCATATATTACCAAGCAAATCATTTTTTAGTATTGTGCACAGCACGGGCACAATTTCGTACAAATATGGGTTTTTTACTAACTACAGTTTTTTTTAAATTTTAATCTTGAAACCTTAGCGTGTCGCAATATAGATCAGTTACATTATAATAGAAATACTATGAATCGTTATTTATGGTTATATATACATGAAATGCCACGAAAAAATATGGTTTTAATTCTTAATATAACGAGGCTGAAGATCAGTGTGACAACAGTAACACCACACTTCTTTAGGCATTGTCCTAGTTTTCTTTGACAAAGAACTCACAGTGGCAATAGCGCAAGAGTTGGAAATATTTTCTTGCTGAAATAGCCACACACTAAATTACGCTAACTGGCCACTAAATAATTAAACAATTCATTAATAACCGATGTTTTCACATGCAAGCAATGCATCCAGAAAAAATACTAGCATCGCTAGGCAGTAGCGACAACTGGTGGCGAAATACTGAAACCGTACACGAATGGTACGCTTTCGCTATAAGGCGATAGCATTAAGCTTCAGGGGGCTGCTCCAAACCATGGGCCAAGAGACCGTACCAGAAATCTAATCAAGACAAGAAACCAAAAGTACTCACAATTTGGTTATTAACCACTGGGTAGTAAATTTGTTGTATGTCATACAGGTTTGAGGCCAATACAATAGCAGATTGAGTTACAGAGGATTATTTCTATTCCAAGCTCAAGATTTATTTAAAAGAAATTTTTCGGTAGTTAAATGAGTTGAATTGACTACATTTTAGTGAATCAGAGGTTCAAAAACCAGGTGAAGAACTGCAAAAGTTACCCGGGTGCAGATATCGACAGTGACCACAACTTAGTGATGATGAAATGCCACTTAAAACTCATGAATTGAAGAAATCAATCAAGAACGTATGGCAAGTAGAGAAACTAAGGGAACCTCAACAACGGTTGGCCTTCCAGAAGGCAGTGGAAAACAAAATAGAAGAGGATTTGACGGTGAAATCAGCAGAAAAGAGATGGGAGAAAATCAAAATCGGGCTACAGGAAGCAGCGAAAGAAGTTCTGGGGAGAATAAAAGTTGTCAAGAAGAAGCCATGGATTACAGAAGAAGTCTTAGAATTGATTGAAGAGAGAAGAAAATATAAAAATGTGGAAAGGGCAACTTCGCTGCAAAAGAATCAGGAATGAAATTAACCGTAAAGCGAGAAAAGCAAGGGAAAAGTGGATGAAGGATCTATGCGAAGATGTACAAAGCAACCTCGCAAAAGGAAATGTGGAAGTTGCCTACAGGATGGTGAGAAATCACTTCAAGGAACGGGCTGTAAGATGTAACAGCATCAGGGACAAGAATGGAGAACTCTTAATTGAACATGAGGATAAAGTGAAGAGATGGAAGAAATACTTGGAAGAGTTGTACAATGGAAGCTATCTTAGAGCGGAAGTAATCGAAGAGGAAAATGAAGTCAATAAGGCTGATTTGGGAGCCCCAATCTTAAGATCAGAATTTGATGAAGCTGTAAGGGATCTGAAGATAAATAAAGCTTCGGGAATAGATGATAATCCTGTCGAACTAATAAAAAAACGCCGGAAAGAAGACGTTTAGTCAGCTGTACAAAACCATATGCGATATGTACTCAACAGAAGAGATAACCACGGACTTTGAGAAGAACATCATCATTCCTATTGCCAAAAAGAAGAGAGCTGAGAACTGTGAACATTTTAGGACCATAAGCCTGACGACACATGCCTCGAAGATATTGACCAGAATCACCTATGGAAGAATAGAGCGAAAAGCGGAGGAGTTTCTGGATTAGGACCAATTCGGGTTCAGAAGAAACAAGGGCACAAGAGAAGCGATTTTGGCCCTCAGGCTACTTATAGAGAAGAGAATAGGGAAGAATCTACCGACGTGTGTTGCATTTGTAGATTTGGAGAAGGCATTTGACAACGTGCATTAGAATATGATGCTAAAGGTTCTGGAAGAAATTTGAGTATCATACAATGACCGAAGAGTTATCCACGGCTTGTATAAAAACCAGGTGGCCATAATCAAATCAGGACCCAACAGCACAGAAGCAAGCATAAAGAAAAGAGTGAGGCAAGGATGTGCACCGTCTCCCGTATTATTCAATGTCTACATCGAGAAAGCCATCCAAGAAGTTAAAGAAAAGTCTCCGGGAGTGAATTACACGGGGAGAAAATCAGCATGCTACGGTTCGCCGATGACATAGCAGTCATGGCAGAAACAGAAGGAGATTTAAAGAAGACACTAGGAAATGTGGAAAGAACAATGACCAGATATCATCTGAAGATCAATAAAAAGAAAACTAAGGTATTGGTATGCAGTAGGAGAGAGGAAGCCAGGACCAAAATTGAACTAGGAAAACAAAAAATCGAGGAGGTGGAAGAGTTCTGTTACCTGGGAAGCCGAGTAACCAGTAATGGACGAAGTAAAAGAGAAATTTCCAGTAGAATGGCCCAAGCAAAAAGGGCATTTTACCAGAAGAAGATTCTGCTTACAGCTGCAAATACAAACGTGGAAGTGAGGAAACATTTCATTAGAACATACATCTGGAGCATTCTATATATGATATGGCAGCGAAGCATGGGCAATAACAGCAGCAGAGAAGTCCAGGCTGGAAGCATTGAAATGTGGTGCTACCGAAGAATGATGAAGATTAAATGGATCGATCGAGTGACAAACAAAGAAGTATTAAGAAGAGTGGGAGAGAAGAGATGCCTACTGAAAACATTAAAAAGAAGACGGGACAACTAAATAGGCCACATCTTGAGACACGATGGCCTGATGAAGACAATCGTCGAGGGAAAAGTGAACGGGAAGAATGGAAAAGGCAGGCCTCGTATGAGGTATATGGAGCAAGTTGTGAAGGATATAAAAGAGAGGAGTTACGTCAATATGAAGAGGTTGGCCGATAGAAGAATCGAGTGGAGGGCTGCGTCAAACCAATCCTAGGATTGTTGACCGATGATGATGATGAAATGAGTTGAAATCAACTGGTATAGATGTATGATCTATTTATGAACTTAGGTCTGAATGGAAACTAATGTAACCGAAAGCTTCGAGATTGTCGAAATTTGTTATCACTTCCGTGCACTTGTGGACAATCAGTCGTGAAACCAGGATAAACTGGATGGCCCATAAGTACTCTTCATGCTCTCACATCTAATATTGAAGTTTTTTTGATTGATAGTTAAATACCGGTTGTGGTAGGTTTTGATGGAGTGTCCCTACTCAACTTTGCATTTCATTCATCCATCGGCTCCACCCATACCCTATCTCTTTAAATCGGCATATATTCTACCCCACCATAAACCACCCATAAAACCTTATCGCTTTCTTCCTCGTCCTCGCTTACTCGTCATTTTACCCTCAGGATTCCATTGTCCCTACGTATCCATTCCATTCACCTACTCCGCCTTTGCCAATTTCAGATAGTAATCTTCTTTCCTCCCCAGCTATTCTCTACACCTGTTCATTCGTCCACCTTTCCGTCCATGATATTTTCTCCTATCTCCTCCACACCTACATATCCAAAGTATCCAATCTCTTCTTATCACCTTTCCTTTCAGTTCAAGTCTCAGATCCATGCAAAGTCTCGCTCAATGTCAAGCTGTTCACTAACCTTCTCTTTTCCTGGTAAAGATTGCTCGTTTAAGCAGTATAAATTGTCCTATATTGGCTTAAGTCCCAAGTCTTAAGGGCTTTCTGTTCAATTATGATTAAAGATAGTATAAGTTCATCTACATCTGCGTAACACCCTGCGAGCAAACGCAAGGGTGTGTTGCATGGAGTCAATATTACCAAGCATGCACTACTTATATGCAACTAAGAGGTACAATGCTACTACTTCATGAAAACTTGTTAGATTTAAGAGTCACGTGTGACTAGATGGTTAGTGCCTACATGGTAACGAGTAATTACTGGTTATAAAGGCTTTCTCTATATATATTTATCTAGCATGCATCTAGCATAATAAAGTTAAAACATGCTTCATGCACTACGGACTACTCCAGCAATGGGGAATATGCATGGAATTTGTTTCTCGAAGATTAATGATGTACTTGATGCGAAATTTTCTCACCAATTTAAATATACAAGCCAAATTTTTCTACGCCCACCAGAAAGGTTATTAAATGATATTAAAATGTTCCCGAAAATCGACGAAAGTCACGTGACCTGAAACGCCTTCTGACGTCACTGCACGGTATAGGTTCCATATTGCTACGGAGATAGACATTTATTTTTAACAGAAAATGAAGTGAATATATTGTTTTAAGGTTTTTAGCCGTTTCTCTCAAGAAACGATGACTGAAAAAATACTTAAAAAAGCACATTCCGACAATTTCCTTTGGTTGACTCCCTTATGGCGGCGTTCTTCTAAAAAAAACCAGCGATTGCATAGACGTAGTAGAAATTCTTGGGCACTAAACTGGTATTATATAATTAATGGACGATTTTATCGTTACCATCCATACTACGTAAATAAAAATTCAAAATACAATCGTTTATTGCAATAAACAAATGAGATAAATACATAGGTTATCGCCAAGTATTCATTTAACAACTTTCCTCCACGCATAAACAGATAAACAACGCCCTTAGTGATACCGTGCCGTGACGTCATGCGATGACGTCGTGTTTTTAAGCTGCCGTAAAAGTACAATTTTCAAAGAGTAATATCTTTGTAACGCACCTTAATTCTTCAGCAAAATTTTAGCCATGCACATTTTAACTAATAAACCACACATTCAAAGAGTTATAAAAAATAGTGCATGTTCCCCATTGTTGGCCTACCTATCCCTTTGCAATGCTGCCTGTTGTGTTCTCTTATGGTATGCGGGAAAAATTACACTTAAATCTTTCGATAATCTTCGATGATCAATTTAAATTCTCTAATCTTGTTCATCTGATCAAATCTAGCATAATACACAGGGGGTCTTAATGTGTATGGAACGTCTATAGTTAAGACTTTAAGTTACGGGGAAGTATATATCTTTATCCGTCGGAGCACCGTGAAAGCTAATACTTTTGCTAGTACTTTTCAAATTACCACTTTGAAGCCAGGTCAATTTTTCACGGTTTTTTCTGTTGAATTAACTCTTGTTACGATGACGCTGCTGTTACTATGGAGTGAAGAAAGTAACATATGAAATCTTATTCACTAGGCACCTGCAAGCCACCTCGAGAGTGTGAGGCAGAAGCTGAATACAAAACGTGTCCTATGTGCATGCGCCAATAGTCATTTGTTTGTATGCATTATTTACAATTCCTTTTTGTCGTGAAATTATGCACACTGCACATGTAACATAAATCATATTCGTGAAGTAGATTTTCTAGAAACGCTTCGGAGTAATTTATATTAATTGTCCTCCCTATTTGGTTAATATGATGCTGATTATGAACTTTTATTCTTCGTATGACGTAAGAAATTTTAAATTTACCCGTATAAGTTTTCAGTGGTAAACATTTTAGGGTAGGAACATGGAACGTGAAATCGCTTCGGACCTGCGGAAGACTGGAAAACCTAAAAGTGGAAATGTGAAGAATGGACCTCGACGTATTAGGAATCAGCGAAATGAAGTGTCCCGAAGAACACACGGGATCTCTAAATGGTAATGCTAGAGTATGCATAATGGTAAGGAAGAGCTCCTGAATGCGTGTGAAGAGCTTCCTGCAGTACAACGAAAGAATAATAATGGTGAAGATCGAGACCAAACCTGTAGATACTGTAGTGGTGCAGGTTTACATGCCTACGACAGACAACGATGATGAAGAAGTGGAAGACGTCTACGAAGAAATCACGGAATCATAAAACAAGTAAAAGGAGAAGAAAACCTATATATTTTAGCAGACTGGAACCCTATCGTCGGCGAAGGTCAAGATGGAAGAATAACTGGAAATTACGGATTGGGAATCCGAAACGAAAGAGAAAGACTGCTGGAGTTCTTCACACAACATAAATTAGTGGTCGCCAACACATTGTTTAAAAATCACAACCGAAGAAGATACACGTGGAAAATGCCAGGAGACAGAGGAAGATTTCAAATAGACTACATTTTAGAGAAGCATATATATAGGAACCAAGTGAAGGACTGCAAAAGCTACCCTTGGGCAGATATCGACAGTGACCATTATTTAGTGATGATGAAATCCCATCTAAATTTCAAGAAATTGAAGAAAGCAAAGGAGAATATATGGCAAGTAGAAAAACTAAAGAAGGTTCAACGTCAGCTGGCATTTCAAAAAGCAGTGGGAAACAGCATAGGAGAGGACCGATATGAGAAATCAGTGGAAGAGCGTTGGGAAAATATTAAATGTGGACTACAGGAAGCCGTAAAAGAAGTTCTTGGAAGAAGAAAGGTGGTTATGAAGAAGCCATGGATCACGGAAGAAGTCTTAGTGCTGATTGAAGAAAGAAGAAAGTACAAGAATGCGAAAACTGAGGAAGGGCACCTCTGCTACTAGAGAATAAGGAACGAAATAAGTCGCAAAGCCAGGAAAGCAAGAGAAATGTGGATGAAGAATCTATGTGAAGATGTCCAAAACAACCTTACACTTGGAAAGGTGGAACCGACCTATAGGATAGTGAGGAACCACTTCAAGGAACGGAACGCAAGATGCAATGCCATAAGGGACAAGAATGGAGAACTTTTGATTGAAAATGAAGACAAAGTGAAGAGATGGAAAGAATATTTGAAAGAGATATACAACGGGAACAATCTCAGCACAAAAGTGATCGAAGAGGAAAGCGACGTCGAAGAGATGATATGGGAGCATCAATATTAAGATCGGAATTCGAAGCTGCAGTACGGGACCTTCGGACGAATAAGGCTTCTGGCATTGATGATGTTCCTGCAGAACTAATAAAAAATGCAGGAGAAAAGACATTGACTCATTTTTACAAAACCATCTGCGACATGTACTCAACAGGAGAAATTCCAAGGGACTTCGAGAAAAACATCATCATTCCTACTCCCAAAATAAAGAGAGCGGAGAAATGCGAAAATTTTAGGACTATAACCTGACGACACATGTATCGAAGATACTGACAAGGATAATCTACAGAAGAATCGAACGAAAAGCAGAGGAGTATCTGGATGAGGATCAAGTTGGATTCAGGAAAAGTTTGGGTACAAGAGAAGCAATATTGGCCCTTAGGCTTTACCTAAAAGATTTGGCCGAAATATAATTGCTTACGGTATGATAGTGATCCCCGCCATTCTATTTTTTTTCTTTCTTTTCACCCACTTTTCTAGTTCCATTATCAAACCTACCTCGTCCGGATCCCATCAACACACACTTGATTCTGTATCAGGACTGACAATTGAAAAGTGGCGAAATATTCTTGCTCTACTATGTGATACTGGTGCTCAGGACAGGCTTAAGCATTCTAGACAGAATTAAATGAATGCCAGGAAATATTCTAACGTTGTGAGGGAACTTACAGCTCACGGTTTCTCACAATGCAGGCGTCTGTGACTCTGCGTGTGGAAAAGAGCCGCTCTTGGTGTTGGGCCGAGCCATACTTCTGCAGTCCTCGAGTCTCGACGATCGATAGGCTTCCCCGAATTTCACGATATCCTGTAGTGGCTAGTGCGGAAATAACTGTCAGCCAATTTAACTCATAGGCTCATCTTACCTCATAGGCGTACTTTAACCCTAAGTGTCTGATGTAGCCGTGGTGCATAATGGGTCAAATATATGCGTATACCATTCCTCAAAACTAAGATTAATTAATTCTCATAGACTCTTAAAAGTTGTTAGTAATGTATATTATTGCATGTATCTAATTTTATGATACATTCACCCAGTTACCGACGCGCAGATTATATACAGTACTTTTCAATATCATAACTACATGGACTGAATATCCGAATATGATTGTGCGCATAGGAGACAACTACCATTGAACCGGGTGAGTGGCAAACACCGCCACAAATATTTTGCATTGGCAATCGCGTGGAACATTTATAACCCTTCGCGTGGAAGAGTAAGAATGAGAAGAATTTATTCTGACGATATTGGTGAGAAAACCTAATCCCGCAAAACCCTCTCGCTGCTGATGGTTCTTTTTTACTTTAAACCCATTTTTTTGCGGAGATGGGTGGCTGTTTATGTACTTTTTATTGAGTTGACCTACTGTTTGACTGATAGGTGTTTAAAGATGTTAAGGTTCTTATGGACTATACTCTAACGGCTGCACTCTCCATCTGTTGCTGCATCTTCCGCAGTTAGAGTTGACCATGACCTTAGACTTTGGCTATTATGTTATACCGATTGCACTCTTGGTTTCCATTTAGCCCTAATACCTTTACCGAGGTAAATCCGGTACCGATCCGGAAAGACTTAAACGCGTAGTAATTTGGGTTTGGTGTGAATGCTACAGTATTGATGTCTGACCCTAGTGGTCCGGGCTCGAATCCCGGGAGTGTACCTATTTTTCCTTGGTATACCGGTCTCTACGATAGTGTTGTGTGGAGGTACTTCGAGAATAGTGCCTCGTCCGTCTGGTTGGATGTTAAACCATGGGCCCCTTGGTGCCTTTCGTAAATAGCTAATACTCATGCCGGGTTTCTCTCCACCCTTCCTTCTTTCTCTTAAAATTTCCAGCCTCTTTCCCATAAACATCCTATCCTAAATAGCGCAGACTACGTAAGCTGTTGTTCATCTCACCCGAATAACTAATAAACTCACTATCAAGTCGTTTTCCGCAAGTCTCTCCTGAAATCGTACTGATTTATTGTTTTCTTCGTGATAAGTTTTATACCAAGTATGTTTCATTTCGTAGCATTCACTCTGAAATCAACCTTGATGAAATATCACGGTGATTTCTCTTTGCCAACTCCCGTCTAGATCCCGCAAACTCAATGATCGATCGATGGTGTTGAAAAATTTCAAACTTTCGTCGGCAAAGACCTTGGCTTGCTGGGCGTGAAGAAGAATCCACTTACTTGGCCGCGCCAGCGAATGCTTTTGTTTTTATCGCGACGGTAGCCGCCACCAGAGCTGCTTTATGACCTCGCAGGGAAACGGTTGGCCTATTGAAAGATCCCATATAAACTCTTGGCTGAAGTGCCGTATTTTATTTCTTAGGTCCTTCCGAATTCGTACATGCACCATACCGAGGAAGATGTTGCAGGATTCGCAGCACATACAAAATGGGTTAAAAATCTTAATTCTTCGTGATTTTGCGGGAAATCGTGGAAGATAGATAGTAGTGTTTGTTGTCATCTTATAATTACTTTACTTAGTTTTATTCACTCGAAAAATTTGCGTATTAACATGCTCAATACCAAGGATGGGAAACTAACGGTGCAGTCGGCTGGTCATATTTTATTTATCATTCGATGGTAGCTATGAATTTGAAGATTGTCACTTATGTGTCTGGATTCTAGCTGTCCGGAAAATTTTAGAGAGAAGTAAATAAGGTAAAATAAATGGCTGCGTATATATAAAGCCGCTTGAATCTGAGAGACAGAAGAATGGTTTTGGAATCCAATGTAAAACGTTACCAACTTCTTAATGGAAGCCGTTGACTCCTTGGTTTCCATTTCATAATTTTCTAATTTTGTAACGATAAATATACTGTACAATGAAAATCACGTCATTTTCGTGTATGTATGTTAGCTGATATGCTAAAGAGCATCGTGATGGAGTAACTTTCCATTGCATATTTCAAATATATATTATGTTTGAGACTTACTTCAGTGGTACTTAGGCATAAAGTACCTATTCATTGAGAAACTTGAAGTGATAGACTGTGAAGTCAATTCTGTGTCTCCACCAGGTCAAGACGATCCGCGGATACTCAGAATAGACTTTACTACCTGTATTTGCCGGGAAAACCTCAGAACCTTCGTTAAGTGATAGTATTCGAGTGAAAAATTAAGTCCATGAATATATTCTCTTCTTTTTTATTTGAAACCTACGTTATGCACACACTATACTTATTTCAATCCAACCAGATTACCTTTCGTGTTGTTGAGGCACATATTTCATCTTAAAGTCGTGACAATATCAATATAATGCACTCGGGTTTAATTCTGTTATAAGTCAATGACTCTCTGATTTGCTGAAATATCTCCTTCGAAAAAGTAAGAAAAATATTCAATCTCTCCTTTCTAAATCTCTTTTTCTCGACATGAATCACTTTTATGAAGGTGCTTAGCGCACCGAACTCTCCGTTTTTTATGCCCAGATGGCCGACGACGAACAGTGGCGCCTATTTGCGACTTTCGGGACACAGGGATAAACTAATCACGGGCGTTAATTTCAAATTTCGGCATCCCTGAGCAAAGGACGTTAACGGTGTGATTCGGTCTCGTCCCAGCTTTCAATTTGATTCGTTTCCAAAGGAAGAGGATTTCCTCGTAGGACTGGGATGGGAAGACCCGTTTCACCGTGAAAGAAACTCACTTAACGCATTGGGGGGCGGGAGGGGGATTGATGTAAGTGGTAAATTTCCTCTCAAAAGGTCTTTTGCAAAATTGGCCAGCAGCGTGCGTTGCTTCCGTCGGGTCGGTCTCCGTCGAGGGCCGCAAGGAATGCGAGTGAGAGGCGGAGAAAGAGAGAGAGAGACGCCTCAACTTATCGATTATTCCCATGACCTTTACGGCGCTGTTTGGTTAGGTTAGGTCCGGGCAAGCACCCTTGCGCCGCGCCGCCCGCTCCACCCCTCTCACCCTCTTTCCTCCACTTTGGTCGTCGCCCCCTCTTCTCCCTCCCTTCCCCCCCCTTACCCCCCGGTACGCCCATGTCCCCCCTCCCCTCCCGTCGGACTAGCACCTCTCCCTCTCTCTCTCTCTCCCCCCTTCCCCACTCCCATCCCAGCCTCGCCCACTCCCACCCAACCCGCACACACGCGAGACTCCCATCTAGGAAATCCCCACTCCCCGTCCATGTCACCATCCCATCCCCCACTCCTCTCTCCCTTGTCCTCCTCCTCCTCGTACGGAAGTTCACCCAACGCTGCTTCCACGGTATCGTCCGACGAATTTGGAGGGCATGGTGAAATAATCCGTGAGGTGAGGGAGAAATAATTTGAAACTAGCGGCAACCGTGCGGGTAATGTATGCGGTCACCTTTATTGAGTAGTCGTCCTTTCAAAGGATGCAAAAAATCGGGAGAAAGAACAATGCGTTGAATGAAATCTAAATAAAAATTAATTTAGTTGTGTTGAATTCGGGTTTAGATGCTCTAACGACAAAGATCGTGTTGTTCCTGTTGTCGAACCTAAGCTCTTAACCTATAGGTAAACACATCCATGCCAGAGCCATATAACCAACGAAGTTCGACCTGAAGACGCCAACAGGAAAGTTGGCGAAATGTTGTCAGAACTGTCAAACGACGCGGACGTATCACGAAAAAATGCAGAAAACATCTAACCAACGCCGCGGATACCTACGAACAAACAGCGACGATGGGAAAAACACCTAATTGTGAAGTCGTCTGGTTAAATTTAATTTATAATTCGATGGTAGCTATGAATTTGAAGCATTCGATACATTTCATGAACTAAGCTAAGCTGATGAGTGTTTTATCCCCGGACATCAAATATTGCCTAAAACTAGTTGATAATAATTTTCTTTGTAATCCCTCACCTTATTCCACAAAATACTCATACATTGGTGTAGATATTTTAATTTAATTTTGCCAATGTTTGTAATTTTTAATTTTATTAATTGATCTGGAATCGTCCAGTCCAGTCGGTTAATTAGGTTTCGGAAAAGGGTATTTCCTTTAACCTTTCTTAGATAGGAAAGGGATGTAAATAGTTGACATTATATATGTAATGTAAATCAGATGCTGAGCGTAATTAGTAAAAGTTCATGATTTAGTGAATAAGATTTTTTTAATTTTATTAATTTTTGTTTTCCGGGCTTGTTCCTGCATCGCGTTTGACGTGTGAACTCAAGGCCTTCAGATGCGGACACTTGGTGATGAGTTTATGCGTCAGAAAGCTTTGCTTTCCCTCAACTCAAACGCTGTTTAAATGACACTCTGTGTAGATTGTTGGAGCATTTTGCTGGAATCAATTTATGAAAATTCCTAGCTTCGTTGATTTGAGAACAAAATCCTTGGCAAAAGTAAAAATTACGAATTAGAGAACCACGAATTATTGCTTGTTGATTTTTAAGTTGCAGTGTAAAAATTTTTCTTCGTGTTTGATTCTTCCGTGACGTGCCTAGATGCATGCATGGAGCATCACTAATATATTCTGCTCAAATGCTTGCGATGCGAATATTTGAAGTGAAGTGTTCTGACGCGCAAAGTGTGGGTGACATGAGGGGCTTGTCACTGGGAGTCATTGTTGGATGATTACATTCGGCAGTTATCTTCGAAGACGGGAACGTTAGAGACGAGGATGACCGAGAAAGCCCTCTCTCCTCTCCTAATCCCCACCGTCGTCAATGCGAAGTTGGATTTAATGACTCACTCGCCGTGTGACCGTGGAAATCCCTACCCCAACCCTGTTCCGTCCAAGCACGGTCGGGGTCGGTAACCTGAAATGGAAAATGACAGGCTTGGTTTATTTTTTGTTTCGCGAAGGAGTCGATGCATCGAGCGTCGGAGTGGAAGTCTCGACTCGCGCGTGGCTGAAACTCGGCAGTGGGAAATTTCTGGTGCCCATGTTTTCCACTCGCTTTGAATAACGAAGGTATTACCTCGTTCTCCATTGTCACTTGACTCTCTCTGCGTGCTTGGGGTATTCAACTTACTCTTGTCGATTTTTTGGAAGACACGGGACATAATGCTTAAAATTACTATTTTCTGGTGTCATTGTGGCACACGGTGTGCTTCAGAACCAGAAATCTCGTCTGTGAAGGAAATATTTTTATACCCACCAGTTATGATGTCGGAGAAATTCGAGGCATGTACCCACGAAGGTATTTCAAAGAACACTGCAATTTCCTATCGAACAGCTTCAACCTCTAAGGCCGGTGACCTTCTAATTCAAGAGAATGAATTTTAATCTAATTTACTTCAGGGAAAAAATATTTCGTTAGTTACAAATATCTCTTACCTTATCTTATTTATTTATCGAAGGAAAGAAGCTATGCCGCTATCATGAAAAGTTAGTGTGTTTGGGACTGGAGGGAACTCTTTTTTTATACAATGAAAGGCCTTGCTTTTCGAATGTCTCCGAAACGTGACCAGAAATTCGTATCCTCTTGGGGGTACGTTCCTTTTTTAGAATTTTCGTTGCGCACTATAGCATGGAATACAAATTAATATCATATTGGCTCTACGTGTCGCGTAATCGTAATGTTAGTATGGCAACAAGATATAATATATATGAAAATGGTAATGACGAGGCATTTGATACATGATGAAAGAAATTATAATTGATTCTTCCATCCAATGTCTTGCACTCTTAAGTGGATTGTTGAAGAAAATGATGATGAAGTGAACTTCAACTGAACAATGTCCAACCTAATATTCCGCACAATATTTACTTTTTTTAAGGTTACCCTCGTCATTCAGCATATGCTGACCACAATTACGACGCCATACTTTCCTTGAAATCGCCTAAAGCATTTCTTACGAAGGAAGGAGTTTGTGAAGGGGAAGGAAACACGAGCCACATTTATTATCCATGCGTAAGTAGAGGAATATGTTTGCGTACAGAGCCTAAAACAATACTTTGTTAACTCTTGAGACGGCCTTTTGTCCAGCATGTGTTATATATGAGCAGCTGAATCAAGGATTTTTTCAGCACGCGAAACATTTTATTGGACGAAGTAAGGTTATCCTTGGTGATGTGTTAAGTTTTCTGCTTTGATTTGATAGTTGGCACTCTCCATAAATGATGAAACACGATCGTTTCCCTCATAAAATAGTCTCAACATATGGACAAACAAATACTTCGTTGGAATTAAGCTAAGGATGTTTACAGTGGTGTGTATCCATTTTTAATGCTGAACTAATTGTGAAGATATTATGGATTACGTTAGGTTGGCGCATTCATTAGATCCAGGAGTGTTAAAATTATATAAACGCAAATCTTCCTCCTGTCATTTTATTTTTGTAATTTTTGCGCTGTTATTCAGCCCGTGGAAGAAGCTTGTTCAAAGGTTTATACTGCTTCAGGGAACTTATCCGGTCAGGTTTTCGTTACGGACCAATGCAGATGAGTCGATACCTGGCGCTTCGACATTCTGGCTTCCTCTGTCGCACGAGCCACGCTTCGCAACTCCTGCAAAGTCAGCTATTACCGAAAGGCCAGCCGAAAGGATAATGCGGCGGCACCGGGAACAAAAGTGCCGAGCATTGTTATTACCCTCTACTGCGCTGTAAGAGTCGCCGCGAGCGGCCGATTTAAATTCCAATGCCGGCGAAAAGAAAAAAGCAATGAAAGGAACAAATGGGTGTGCAAAGAAAGGACAGCCAGGCCAGACTGCGGTAATGGCTGGCGATCCTTCAACGGAGACAAGTCGTTAGGGTGCGCGACCGCGGCCCCTCCTCGTCCCGGAGCGCAAGGCCGTTTCTCCTGGAAGGTCGGACCTCTCCCTCCGCGGCCATGGTCGTGCTCCCTCGGAACCATTTACATTTGACATTTGTGGAGGTCGTGATGATGACGGGGCGGAATCGTCACGGATCTCCCCCAGTTTCCTCCGACCACTCACTTGAGGACGTGTTCCTTTATGCAGTTGCTATCTTTTGGAAAGCAGTCCCTTCGAATGAACGCGAAGTTATATCATATAAACGCATAGGATTTTGGAGTCGTACACATTACTTCGAGCGAATAGGAAACTTCAATTTGCATGCGGGTAATTGTTCTCCCTCTCTTTAGTCTTGAATAATTCTACTCACATTCGCCATATCATCAATCACCTTCAGCATTCGCCGCGCAAATTATTTGAGTATTTTACAAGTTGTCCCGGTAAGTGACGTCACAATGGGTCTTTGTATTGTTTTCGGAGTAGTTAAAAAAAACTCAAATTATAGATATTGTATCACTTCATTGGAATCTCACAATCTTCTTGAGTGTCTTAGATTGGGAAAATGTAAATGATAGAAATTTTTTAGTTAAGTATGGTCGTTTATTTGTCTTGGCAATGATCAGCCGCGGATTGCGTTTGCCCGTCGCTCAAGGGTAGCGTTTTGTACTATCTCCTAGCAAAACTATTTCGTGAAATCAATCATATGCCTTCGTGCCGATGCACGAGGCTCTTTTCCCTCCACCTTGGCACCATTGAATGATTGCCTGTAGAGTACGACGGATAGATGAGAGAGTTTATACTATAACTTCCCGAAGTGTTAGTTCCCCTTAAAAATGAGGTATTTTGCAGAATACTCAGTTTTGTCTTTTGGATGTAAGAATGTAATTTGGCAGGCACTTTGGGTTTTGTTGTGAACAAAGAAAATGGGTATGCGGACGATTAGGATTAAGTGTCGTTTAGAGTCCAATAGTTTTGTGTTACTTGTATGTTTTACGCATTTCTTCCAAGAAAAAACTATATGAGATACTGTCCTTAGAATTTTTATTTAACCAGCCTTTAATTCATATCTCTCACCGAAAAACCTCGGATACCTCTATGTTTCAAACTCACTCATAATTATTGACCGAAACATCCAATGATTGAAATTTATTTTAGACGGATGACGGACGTGCCGAAAGGCTTGCATTAACAATGGCCGTTTTTTAATGTTTGCAGTTTTTGCGATGTTTGCACATATCCTGTCTAACACTTCCTTTGATATTTCAAAGCTATTGTAACGAACTAGCATTTACCTCCTTGCCCCTCTTAATAGCTGCGCCTTTTTAGAATTTGTTTCAAATGCACTGCTCAAATATCTGGCAATGGAGTCGATGGAAATGATGGGATTATTTTTGTAGTTTACTTCTAAGAATGCCATCGACAAGTGGAAAAATTTATTTGAAGAAAAAATTAAAACCTTATGAAATTAGTTGTGAGATTTCAGGATGGAGAGATGAGACATGCATGAACCTCTTATCCTTATGCCATCTTATATTCTTAGAAATAATATTTTCTCGCCATGAGTAGGCACATATGCATCCGGGCACTACTTTTGACTACAAATGACTTGCGAGAGGAAAATTTTGAATTGAGCTCGGTTTATCAAATTTTGAGTGCTCTCTTGATTGAATTTATAATAAATATTCAGTTATTTCCAGATTTAATATAATATTGATATAATAGGTAGGATGTATTTTTTATTAGGTTACAGTAAAAGATCTGTAGTTCGTGGAACCTATATTATGCGCTAACCTACCCTCTCTTCATGCTTACTCTCTTGATGCTTGATCTCCCTAGACTGTTAATGCCATATCATGAGGATGGTGCAGTGCTCGCCAAATACAAACCGGATAAAATTCTAAAATTCTATCCGCTACATTTTTTTTAATAACGAATCGTTGGTGCTGGTATGGTCATATTGAAGAGATTTATGGCATAAGGTCATTACTGCACCTAAGTAAGAGGGCCTTTCATAATTCTCACTTCACCAAAGAAGATTATTTAAATATGTAATGCGGCCGTTGCACCTGCTTTAATGAAGATCTGTACTCTCTTAACTTTCATGCGTGGACCCTATTCAAGGATTTTCAAGGAAACGGCTGTTTTTCTCAATGTCGTAGTCAGTTTTTTTTAACCTCTTTCTCATGAAAACCCATGAAAATTCATAATTTATTGTTTTTTTAGCGGAAAACTCGGGGTAATTGCATTTGAAATATAATCCAGCTATTAGAGATGTATTTTTAACGGAAATTTTTATGTAGTTTTGTGTTCAACCCAAAAGTTGGTCTAGTTGATGAGAGCAGTGCTCACCAAACACAAAGCCCAACGGTGTGTGTAACTCACACACGTTAAGGCAGGATTTTCAGTCAATTTCCATGTGCCTGTAGTTTCCCAGAAAGATTTGGTACCCAGAAATCAACATAGCTAGAGTTTCGTTGGACGTTTCCATAGGTCTTTCTCAGGTTCGAACCCGAAACCTTCCTTCAGCATCCCAATGTCCTACCCACTGTACGGCCATGCGGTAATGCAATTATTTCTTTCAAAATCTTCTTATTGAATTGATGACTTTTCAAACACATATTTTCCCATAGTCCTTGGATTATTGTTTGCCCATAGTTAAGAAATTTCACTTATTTGCTTATGCGTAAATGCTTGCTTTGTATTGCTTTCATTGCGGTGTGAATAAATTCACGATGACACGCCTAAATGGTCTCATATCAGGGAGGAAACTATTAAGAAGGGTGTCCGAATTAGTTATGCTTCAATTAAGGCGTAGAATTGCGTCATCAGTCAGCGAAGCCAAGAACGGAGTTTTGCTTTCCTGATACTGTGTGGGTATTGGTAGTGAAAATTATTACCTCAATCTCCCCTCTTTTTTAGAGGGAAAAGTGGAAGTTTAGGGCATCAGGTTCTAAAAAATACATTACAACAATGGAAATCAAAAATAATGTGGGCAATAAAATGGTTAGTCACCAAATGTGGGTGTTGTCATTTGTTTTCATGTGAGCATTTTTGTCGTTATAGTAGTCGCCATTAGTCCATTTTAGTAATGTAAATAAATTCACTTTGTAAAATTCCACAGATTTATTAAAACCGACCCAGGTTTCGGCTTACACAGTCATTATCAAGGCCTTGATAATGACTGTGTAAGTCGAAACCTGGGTCGGTTTTAATAAATCTGTGGAATTTCACAAAGTGAATTTATTTACATTATCAATATGTGGTTCCACGAAGTCAAGCCTAGCAATTTGTTATATAGTCCATTTTAGATTTGGATTGTGGTCGTTTATTCAGTTGTCTTATAGAAAATGGCTATCCAAATAGTTAATGAATTAGAGCACGCCAGCTGCTTCTTATTTGAATTAGAGATTAAATTAACAAGTATTACCTGCTTTCAAGGAAAAAATATTGTGGCTTTATGGTCGTCGTGTGGTTTTGAACCGGAGACGTATGAAACTGGAAAGGGTGCAGGCGACTCAACACCTTACGGGTATGCAACCACGTCGTGTGTTGGAGTCGTGTGGGTGATCTACGCCGTTCATTTTATGTTACGCTCTCTCCAGCCACAGAGGATGACTGAGCCAGTACGTCAACAATTCGTAGAAATCATCAATCACTCCCCATTAGTTAGAGATGCAACGAAAAAAAAATGAAATCCCTCCGGCATGCCAGCAGAGAAGTATGTGGGCTCCAAAATATGCGAATGAAGGCCTTTCCATGTCCTGCTTCGACGCGCTCCAATATATGCGCACAATATGCATTTTCATCACAACCGCAAGACAGGCAAGGAAAAAAACAAGAGATTACAAAGGGATCCCGCGACTATTTGCATGTTGTTCCCCCCAACATTTTTGCATAGTGTGTTTTTAGGATGAGCTAGGCTGGTTGAGAGGGGGACGGGGTCTTGCTGGAAAGGGTGGGGATGGAGAATAGAGAATTGGGGCATTACGTGGTCCTGACGTAGACAGATCGATTCACGGCCGATTTGGCGCTGGGCGTCATTTCGCATCCGCCGACACCCCATTTGACCAACCACCTCCGCTACGTTCCATTCAACCAAACCTATTCCCGCGTGCATCGCTTGCCGGGTAAAAAAAGAAGAGGGGGAGAGCATGGTGGGTTTAAAAATGTGGGACTCTCCCGCGTTTTTTTACGTGCGGAATAGAGAGAGAGGGGGGGAACTTGGAATGGAAATGGTGGCCAAGAGGGAGAGAGATACGAAAACTACGAAGAGAGAGAGGGAAGGGAGGGAGAGAGCGTTGCTTCCCCAAATGCCGAGCACGCCAGCTGGTGGATTGTAATAAAACCCCATTTGGGATTGTTCCCTGTGTTGCTTTGCTTGTTTTGTCGCTTTTTCGTTGTTTGTGATGGGATGCGGAAATGCCACGATCTCGTTTGAATTTTTCAGTGCGCTCCGCTTGTTATTTTTTTTTTGCTCTAGGAAATCCGTTTGTTTTAAACCACTGTTTTGTTTCACTGCATGATTAAACTGTTCTTTTCTCTTTTAAAAATACAAATGAGGAATTTGAGGGGCAAGTCATGGGCATTTTTTTAGGTGCTCCGATTTGACAGGAATATTTTGTTCTTTTTATTTTAATAGGCAAGAAATATTATTTATTTTACCAGGGGATCAAGATCTGGATAAAAATTTTGATTTTAAGACTGATTGTAGAAAATGGACACAGGAGTGGTATCTGAATAAAATCCAGTGAATAATGGGGTTACTACCTACTTCTTTGATTGCCATTCCTTAAACTCATTTTGGAATTTGATACCCAAACCGCAGTATTTTTCCTTATTCGTTTTTACAATTAGGCATCTTTTCTCAAAGTTTTCGTGCTGTATTTAAATAATCTTGTACCAAGTTAGTGTCATTTGTATTAGTGTAAACATGAAGTGAATTGTAATTAGTGGAATCATTGACTAATAATTCATAGTATTTCTCATAAAATAAATAAATTCTTGAATATTTGACGTTATAACGTAATGTAGAAATGCAGTTAACACCGAAAGTATATTACATTTTCTGAAAAAAAGTTAGAGTGATCAGTTAGTTTGAAGTTATTAAATAAAATGTAAAATTCTCTCCAAATTTGCATAAAGTGTTTTCTCTTCACCTACACACCCATTTATTATTTAATTCATCTCAAGATAACATTTCGCATGCAAAATAGCGCCCATTGTACCTTCTAACGTTACTGGTAATAAATTATGTCGTGAGATTTTTGTCTCGTTTTTTCACTACAATCCTGTATTTACTTTTTTATTCCACGGCTATGGATTTTATTTACTTTTACGAAAGTTGCCAAATAAATTATCTCTCGTTGTCAATACAATGTACGCTCGTAGGAAATATTGTTTTATTTTTTTCATTGTTCCTTCGTATTTTTCTTCCGAAAGGGGTACACTGGCATCGAGGAAGAGAGAGAGGGACAGAGGACCCGGTAATCCTAAATCTTTTGTTTGCAAGGAACATTGGGGGACATTTTACGGCAAAAACAGAATGGCAAACGAGGAAGGCCGGAACAAAATAGACCCAGACCTCTCCGACGACGCGAACAGGGTTTGATAAATATCACTATACATCAGAATTACAGGGAGATTTAATTCATGCGAGTGCATGTTATTCCGCATGTGAGCCCTCCTTTTAACTGCGTGGCAAGCATGATCTCGAAAGATGACTCACATTTTCCAACCGGACTCTTATTGCTTGCTTTAATGAAATATACTTCCTGTCATGCGAAGCACTCGATTTTCGTATTTCTCATCGTTTCAATTTCCTTATAGAGTAGAGAATATTGTAAACATCTCTTCTCCCCCATCATTGCGCCTCAAATTGTTAGTAAGTGTGAGAAAAGTTGTAGTCGCTCGGTACGGGTCGCTGTTAGCCAGAAATTCTATCGAAGCCATCCAGACCACATGTTTATCATTTAGCCACGTGACTTGGTTTCGGCTTCCCTTCCGAAAATTAACGATGCATGGCCCGTTGGGGAGGAACCCGGTAGTTGCAAATGGGAGGCGCGCTTCTTTCGCCTCAAATTCGGCTCTGACTCTACATATTGGGATAAATTTGGCCGTCAAATGTTGAATTCTTGGTTGCTCAGTACGTATTCGTGGATAAATGACCACTGCTGTCGAAGCACCCATAAAATATAAATAAACGTATCCCTGGCGGTAAGGAGGCGTGCGCTCTGACGTAGTTTCTGCTTATTTAGGGTATTTTTTTAGCGTCTTATGTGAACTCATTGAGGCAGTAGTCCTTCCATTAGTGCCGTTGTGGACCAAATTGGTTCTCCCTCATTTCCTTGGCCGACTAAGACTTCGCGTGATGACGAACGCCGGCAAGCAGGCCATTCCGCGGCGCCTACCTGTCATTTATCATCATGGTAGCGTTGGGAGATGGGGAAGAAGACAATGCACATGCATTTCTGCGCATGTTTTTGAGAATGCGTGGTGTGGATTCTCATCATTGCGCCGCAGTGTACTCGTCTCTTGAAGTGAGCCGAAGTGACAGCCGAGGTAGTAAAGTGTGGATAAGTAACAACCCGGAGAAGACGCATTCCTCTAAGAAGAGCGATCTCTTTTTTCCGGTGTCTCGGGCCGGCCTGTATGCCCAACGAAAGCTACACTTAAGAGATTGCTTCCTCTTTCAGGCAATTTGGAATCTCTTTCAAAACGAAAATTATAGCTGATTAAAAATAATTTCTCCTGAACCTTATCCTCTAACTTTTTCAATTATTCTACCTTGAATACTCGGGTACACTATAATAATCGGAATATTCAAATCCTGCTCAAAATCTCGTATAATAATGGTATAATCTCGTTGAAATTTAAGGAAAACTTTCTCACCGTTCGTGATAGATGGGCCTTAGGTCCACAAAATAGAAGCTTGTTTTTCGTCGGGCCTCTGCATTAATAATGGCATCCACTGTGTATCCTACAGAGGCGTACTTCGGTCGTTTTGACTGCTGCGAGGCCGTTATTTAACACCGTAACATTAGTTTGCATAAACTACTCGGGGAGTTGGGTTTGAAGTAAATTCTTTTATCTTTTCCGGCCTCCGTGGCAGAGATGGATGACCTATCGGGACCGGAGAAGTTTAAAAAAAATCGTAAAGAGACCCCGCGTCACGCCGTGATATATGCGAAAAAGTTCTGGAGCGTTACACCGCATCAAAGCGGGTAGTGTGTCCATGGAAATACGAAAAAAAATGATGGAGAAAAAATGTTGGCCTTCCGCAGTATTCAGACCAAGACAAGCCTCAGAGAATATTTTATTTCCCCTCGCCGACAACAAATTACTCTGATGAAAGGTAACAAAAATGTATGAGGGGGTGAAGTAAAGTACTTTGTAACTAAGGGAAGTGGGGTACTTCCAGTTTTTTAATGGGTTGGAGAGATTTTGTCCATCTGAAACGGGACACAGTACAACGAACGCCACTTCCGCCGGCCGGTATCAACATGGGGTACACCAGGGAAATGGAAACGGAAATCTAAATTTTTAGCCTCATATCTGGAAGTTTTAAAACTGGGAAACTCTGAGAGTGTCAAGAAATTTGGTAATTTCCCTAAATGAGGGGATTTGGGAGAAATTACGAAGTTGGTTGGGTGGAATAATAGCAACAGACCGGTGAATGTAGGTGGCCGACTGGATTAGTGTTACTCAGTACCCAACTTATTATCTTAAATTCATGGTGGTTTCGATGAGCTGGAAATAAACTATTATTGCATGAATTAAAGGATATATTTTATTCGTTGGGAATACAAATCGGCCATAAAATTTGAAGGATGGCGTATGAAACTGGATGAATGGTATTTTGTTTCTTTGGTCCCAAGCAGCAGTTTCATTGTGGAGAAAAACCTAGGATGACCCGGTTTGGACCTTCTCTAGGATCCCGAGAATCTAATGAGTGGCTTTCAGGAGGCTAGCATAATGCTCGTCACGTGATTTTATCTTTAGGCACTCTTTCCGACAATTACCTAGAATGAAGAACTCCGTTCTTATTTATTCTTTGTTATGCATCTTTCTTTTTCAGTCATGGAAGGGAGTGAAGATATAGTCATAAGGGTAGGAGGCTGGAGAGTGGGAGATTATTTCGACTATCGATTGTTTTTCGACGTCCAGACGCCAAGCACGAGGAAGGAAAGAATATAACGTGTGGGGTCCGCTTTAAAAAAGGATTTTCCCATCTCTTTTCTCTCTCTTTCTCTCTGTCTCTCCCGTCTGGCATATCGCTCGCAGCTCGCTTGAATTTCTCCGTAAAAAGAAGGACAAAAAAGGAGTCTCGGGGAAGGCTCGGGGGAGCGGGAGGAGAGAGGGAGTGTGCCTGAGCGAGGCGGGAGCTGTAAAATAAAAAAAATACGAGTTTAAACGAGAGAAAAAAGCGGGAAGAGAAAATAAAGCCTCGGGCGGAGGAATAAAATGGAATAAAACATTCCGGGACGGGTTCGTGAGAGTGTGTTTGTCTGTGTGTGTGCTTTCAGCTGCGGGTCTCTCTCGGGAGTCGAACCTGGATGCTTCCGGTTCTCTTTGTGGGCGGGCGGAGGGAGTGTTAAGGCGTCGGAGAGCGGCGGGAGGGGTGGGTGGCGGCGGAGGTTCTTGCCCGGCGGGAGAAAGGCAGGGAGCCGGTTGCTTCGTTGGCAGAGTGGGGGAGGGGAATGGAAGCGTTTCGGGGGCGGGTGAACGTACTGTAAAGGGAGGGTAAGTCCTTGAGAGGAATTCCATTACCAATGCCGGTGCGCGCTTGTATATCGAAGCGATAACTAATGCACTATAACTAATGTGCCTCAACGCAGGTTGTACGATTTTCTGGGCACTAAAACTTTCAAAAAGACGTGAGCAGCCACGGGAAAACACTAGTCTCCTGAGCCTAGAAAGTCATACGCTCAATGATCTTCTTACGGGATGAGAGTCTTTCTAGACTATCAGCCGTCGAGGTGTTGGTTATACTTTTTAAATCGTCTTAATGTGCTCTCACTGTGTGCATGACGCTGTTGCAGTACGTATCGAGTATCAGCCACGCCCACCGTGGACGATTGCACCAGCAAAGGAATCCGAAATCGTCCTAAGACTTCTTGTATCGATTGCTTCATTTTATCGTAGAAAAGCAGCAATGGATATTTTGGATGAGACATGGGATACGTGATATATTAGGTGCTATAGAAACAAGAGTTTGAAGCGAGATGTGTGAGAGATAGTAAATATGAGGTAGATTGTACACCGTGGAAGAGAGGACAAGAAAATGAGCGATAAAATGATCAATAAGGTTGCTGACAGTGCCTTCCCAAAAAACGTTTGTAGCGTAGGTCTTAGGAATTGAATGCTAAATTCTTTCTCGGTAACATATAAAACATATGGTTGGAACAAACATCAATTTTTCACAAAATAAAGATTGGCTTTCTATCCGAATATCGACGTGTTGCATCATAATATGATTAAGATGATGTTGAGATGTTTTAAAGTCCACCACATGTCTTCTGATATCTACTTATTCACTATAAAATGTCCATGAAATTTCTTTTTGCCTCTGAAGGTTTGAATTATTGAGGTATAATGCGTAATTTTATGAATTATTTTTATATTTTTTTGTTTTTTCATTGACTGAACTTTTAAAGCGTGAAGTTTCCTAAGAAGAAAATATTTTTTTACTGTTTTTGTCTGCGTACGTTGGCTGCTTCCAAACTAATTCATTGTATCCTTCTCTAACCTACTCAGCATTGTATCTTTACATCGCTAGTCACTGCCATGTGGAATCGTTCACTGCCGGTCCCGTATTCGAGCGTTATCATTTTAAACTGTCCTATCCGTTGAAACGTTTCTACATGGACGTATTTGTTTTTTGTCCAGGAATTTTTTTTTAAGTTTTGCTCTCTGAGAGCATTGAGTCCATAGTGATGAATTCCATTTATTCCCGATCAATACCTCTCTTGGGTGAGGAATGCTCCGAGGGTATTTATGTTGGTGTAACGATCGTGTTGATACGTGCGTCCCACGCGATTCCCGAAATCCCATAGACCCAGCAAGGGGGTCGGGAGTACGGAGAGGGGAGTGAGGGCGATGGAGAGGGCACGCGTAGGTGTTTATCGATGTAGCTGTAGGTGGGTGGAGGGCGGTGGTTACTTCTCCGGGAGAGGTTGAGCTTGGGGCCGGGGAAAGAAGAGTTCCCCGAGGTCAGGAGCGAGCCGGGAGAAGTAGAATTTGGCGGGATTGAGGGAGAGAGATGGGGGATTAGGCGGGGGACGTGCGTCTGCATCTGTGCAACGCCATAACCAGAATATCCCCGCCGTTGCGGGGAAGTGTGGCCCGCGGAGGTCTGAGGTACTGTCACTCGCGTCCAGCCCGCGCCAATGTCAACGCCCGCGTAATGAAGCCTCCGCAAATACCGAATATACGGCGGGTGCATGGCGGCACGGGATATCACGCTCAACCCCGGACGCGCCGTTCATTCACAGCCATCGGTGGTAAATCCTGGATGCAAATCTCTGTGCGTTGCGCGTTGAGAAACTTGGGCTTGGTAATTCGGATGTTGACATCCACGTATACCCAGCATGTTGACATCCAGCAACCCAGCAATATCGATGGTGCGTGACTGGGGGTGTATCAACGACAAATACAAACAAGACACATGCAGAAAAATGTTATGAATCACAAAAAGAATCTGTTGAAGAGAAATACACTTGACACACGACACTAAATGATCTGAAACCAGGGAGGTACATATTTTTACCAATCGGCAATGTGTTTGTTATGATCCAAAACTTTTATTAATTGCATTAGGCGCGCAGGGATAGTTATCTTGCGTTAATGGAGCTAAGAACTTATTCCAGATATACTACGACCTAAGTCACTTACGTTACACCTAACCATGTAGTTATTATTGCACCTATAATGTTGTTTCACTATAGATCGTGGGATGTGATAAATAATTGCGCTCAACATTATGTCTATAGTCCCATGTTCTTGATCTCCCTAGTAATAGTATCCCTGCCTGCAGTTTTTCTTTCTTATTAGCTTGTATAATTACCACAGTTATCATAACATTTGACTAATCTCGCTGATCTTCTCTGTGCATTTTAAATATCTAGATTCAACTCTCTCGTATTGATACTACATGTTAGCGGCATATTCTAAACGAGATCTGATGAAGTCTTCTCACGGTCAATTCGATTCCTGGCCGGTGGAGCAACTCAAGCAAAATAAAGGTGCGTTTACACATAGTAGTGTACTGGTATGACCGCCGAAAGTTGCGCGATACATCGCTATCGCTACTGCTATGATGCGTCTGCACCAACTTCTGAGCCGCTAGTTAGGCGTTGTCATAATAAAGTAATAGCGTTTGATATCAGTAGAGATTGATGATTAAATTTTCGTGAAATTATTCAACCATTAAATTCCACTGGAATTTATTTTGGGTTCACATTCTGTAAAGAGTAGAATCTTCCCTTTTGGTGGGATATCCTTGTTAACATATCCAAATTCCCGGTATCAGACGTAGTGTAGGTATTGCTTTCCTTTGGCAATTATTGCGATTGTGCTGGATACATTTCCGCTGGAAAGTAGACAGACTTCAGCTTTGCTAATAGCTCGTACGTGGATCGGTAGTCTTCGACTCATGTCTAGTATCGACTTCAACTCCTATCGCAGTTGCTATTTACACGTGCGAGTGGGGCTGACTTGACTGTCATAGCAGTCAACTGCTACGTGTAAACGCACCTTGCGAGCGTATTTCTGTTGGAAATTCATGATAGAAGCGATAATGAATCGCTAGTTTTTGCAGACATTTGACGATATCGATGATTGGTATCTTTTGGTCATACGTGCGTAGACTCTCCTACAGTGTTGTTTAGTAATGATTAGCTTAGATTTTAAGCGTATAGCCGATTTGTTTTAAATTTGAGAATCCTTACGTCAAATAATGTATTTCTTGGCTTCCGCATAAACTCTACAGCTCAGTCACGGTTTATTGAATTTATTTATTTTTCAGATATGGAACACTCGAATAAATATCAGCAGAGAATACTTGTGTAGTGATTAAAGGAAAACGTCAGCGACGACGAGAGGGACGGGGTAGGTGCGAGTGAAGAAGAGGCGGTTGTGAGAAGGGAGAAGTTGAGACCGCAAGAAACTGCAGTAAAATAGGCTCCCCAAAACTGTTTCAACTTTTCCTACGATCGTTGCCATACTTATTCTCGTTCGCCTCTTCGTTTTCGGAGCCTCGAAGTTTTTGTCCCCATCCCACACGTGTTTACGGCTGGCCCGGGCATACTGCGCAATTATGTGCTCCGGGTTTTACCCTGAATTTTTTCGTGAATTCCTACTCAGACCTTTACGTTTGAAATGTGGCTTACTACAGTATGTGATTACAGTAAAAATTTCTCGATGTGCCATATTTTAATTTCCATATATAACATTTAATTTTATTCATTTCAATCCAAAATTCATATTTTATGGAAAAGTTTTCCACGCCGTTGTACTTACTAGGACAGCACGATTAAATGTAATCATCAGGCCTCAAAGTTCATGTTATCATCATTCCAGCTCTGCAAAATTAACAGTTAAGAAGTACCGGCACCAAATCCCTAATATGTTATGCTATCAGATTGGTATTCCGATCCTTCTGGATAAATATGTAATAAGCCGTGAAATGCTTTAATCAAGACGAATATGTTCTCTCCTGAGTGGTATCCGCGGTTAAGAGACACCTTGAGTGGATCAAGTGCCAGACTTTTCAATTGCTAATGTTTATATCTTTTACTAGAGCTCTGGTTCAGGTGTGTTAATATTAAATTTGGATTATGTAGTTTTGGAATCATGCTTTCATCTTCCTATTATTTATCACCGGGATGTATCACGTAGGAAACAATTTTAAACCCGTTCATTCAATCAGGTGCATGAGAGCTAATATGGGAGTAGTGGGTAAAAGTATTACAGAAGGCTAGAAATATAGCTTAAAAATGGCAAGACACCGATTTATAGGGATATTGTTTGCATATAGCTGTAGTCTGAAAGCAATATCAACGCACTACAACATGTAAGAAAATGTAAATTATGCCTGACTGATCGAAGGGTGGTTTTCTCTTACTGCATCCTTCGGTCTGTTTTCTTCTCGCAATGCAATGAATGCACTCTGTAGCAAAAAAAATATTCCATGAAAAAGGATTTTAGTGTTGACTGAGTATAAAAATGGCCATTTCTCTAGGCATTACACCGCACTCAATGACTACCGTGTAAGTGTTGAATTTTAAAATCAGAAAGAATTCATATCGATTAAGAAGATTCCTGTCTGTTTCAAAATACTTGAGAAATTTTGGTTGCAGATAGAGGATAAAAAACCGGACGCTCCCTCGTAAGACATTCTCGTAAAGTGAAAAGTCACCATCATATAAAGTACTGTTATATCACTCTAAATTAATTCGTTTTGGTTTACTTGTCCTTTAACTATGACATTTACACCTGGTTTTATTACGACTGGTTTATTTTCCTGCCCTAAGAGTACCGTGGATGCGCTCTTACCTCCTTTACACTCGCGTTACTAACCAGGAGAAAGCACTATCTTTTTCTAGCACGATCTATTGGTAACTATCGCATTAACCCGAAGCACACATCAAGTGGCTATTACAGTTAACGAGACAATAGCGAAACTCAGATGCCAAAATAGATCGATTTTTTCAATTGCATGCATGCGAATCAAAACTGGCTTGTAGCCCCAAAAGCAAAATACCCATATTGATGCAGAAAAAGGTTATCTTCTCCTGACGCATGATGGAGGTGAGATAACTCATGAAGAGCGTTTCTGTGCAAAAAAGGGAAGTGGAGGGTTTGGAATCGTTTCATTGCCAGTGGATTACCTCTATAACTTCTGAAATAAAGGTAATAACTTTTATTTCAGACTACTATCCTGGAACGATTCAAATAATCTGAATCCTCCCTGTACCCTTCTTGAGACCTCCACCATCTATAGAATCGGAACTGTTTGCGAGAGAAAAAAAAACGATCAGTTCGTCGTATTACTTCGTTCGAGTGAAATGCGGCTTCTGGACATGCGTCACATGGGCGTTGACTTTTTGAGGAGCTAGTGTTTCGATCGCCGTCGAAGTGAGGATTGCTGGCTCTCTGTCGCACTTGCATCGCTCCCGCCCCCCATAAGACCACACCACTGGCCTCTCCGGCGATCGGATTAATCCTTCTTTCGACCATCAACCCACCCTACCCCCAGTATATTGACTCAGCTCCTTTCTAGCGAGAGCCTCCATCTCGTGGTACCTTTCCTCGGCGTGAGATTGAAATTACAATGGAAACTTTAATTCGGATCCCAGAATTTCTATTTGAAAAATATAATTCATTCATGCTTGGGTTACGCCAAGGGATGACACTAAGAAGGAAAGCAAAGTTTTATATGCTAAACAGATGGCGCAGTAGCCCAGTAGTGCTACATACCTGTAATCCCAGGTTCAAATCTAGGAGTAGCCCAATTGGGCACGTCGCTATGCCGTATATCTGGTTAAAACTAAGTTAACTGATTAGAGTTGATATCGAGTTTAATCTTTCATTTACCGTTGTTCAGTGCTGAGGCAATATTGCTCACTTTTTGTGAAACTGACCTCCGAAAACAAAAACATATAAAAAGTCATTGCAGGCGTGGTATAATAGATAAAGAAATTTCAGATGTTGCTTTCGTCTCTTGAGGGTTCATAAGTCATTAAACTTATTTTTGGAACGAAGTTAACCTGTTTTCCGACGCGCTCGGGACCAACACGCTCTTCGAGAGCGAAGTGTCTGAGAAAATGAGAAAATACTGATTTACTGTTCAGACTGTTTGTATTTTGCATGCATATGAGTTGTGGCATAGTGGTTAGGAGGCTGTCATTCTGTTGGTATGGGAACAAATAAAGGCGTCGTAGCCAAGGACTTAGGTAGTAGTGCAACTTTCATACCTGGGCTCCCGTAAGCAACGCTTTCAGGTCTTATGACGCTCATGAATTGTGAGAAATTTAAAGTGAAAGGATTTCAGCCATTTGTTTTCGTAATCGAAGGTAAATCACGTGAAAATGTGTATCCTAACTTTAAAGTAAGCCTTTAATGCACAATTTGATATAATTAAGCCTCACTTCATTTTATTTCAGTATCCATTTTGCCCTTTCGGAGTTCTTCCTTAGCTTGACCGATATCCGTCTTGCAAATCATTTCTGATGTTTCTCTCACAGCTTTTCTTCTCTTTTTCAGAGCTCCTCCTTTCTTAACTCAATTCTCTTTTTCCTAACCAATCACATTGATAGACTTCCTGCTTTCTCTTACGTACTTCTTCCCTCATTTTTCTCAGTTTTTGGTCAATTTCCTCTTCCACCAGTCCCGATTTCACACCCCGTGCTCCGTCCTCTGCTTTCATTGAGCTCTGTCTCAGCGTTCCTCCTCTACAATTACCGCTTCCTCCTCACATTTCCTCAGTTCCCCTCCCTTGCCGGTTCTCTCGTCCTGTTTTCACCGTCTCTTCCTCATCCTATAGCTCGGTTCTCGAATTTAAAAACCAGGAAGGAATCGGATCCGAGATATATGCCGTTGAAAAGCGTGCATTTTTTGGCAGACAGTTTAAACCAACGGCATCGATTTTTTTAAAGGGGGAATCTTGAGGGGGCCTTTGGAGCTGAGGCCGGAGTGCGAACGCGGAAGCTGAATGTTTGCCATCGGTATTAGGTGCGTCTGCGCGTTTTGATAATATAACGGTGCTTTTAATTGCGTGTTTGACGAGGGTCCACGTGACAATCCATCTTTGTCATAATTGGTGCTATTTCAAATTCTCGGGAAGCTACAATAGTGATTCTGAATTTCTGCCTAATTTTCCTTATTCATAGTCTACGTCTTATTTGGAGCTCATTCCAGTGAAGTAGGCTATGTCATATAACGTACTTTTAATTATTCACCAGTCTTCTAAAAACTTGTGAAGTGCCTATCTGCCGATACGGCAGTATCATCTGTTCGTCTGTCTGATGTGTTTCCTATGACCAGAAATACCGTCAACTGCCACGTTAACTCTACACCAACATCGAAGGATGGTTAATTGTGAAAAATTGTTTGGTTTGTGGAATGCTGAAATTTTCCGTCATAGGCTAGGACGAGAGTAGTTGGAGTGTTGTATACACTCGTATACACTTCCGTACCGTTTGAATTACGGAAGAAGCGGAATATGAGTGTGATCTTAAGTTTTGTAGCTTTGAAACCCACCTCTCCCTAATAATCTTAATTTTTTCGTTGAGTTTGTGCTTTCACCATGTCTATTGTAGATAAGGAGAACTAAAATTTAAATGGAAACCATAAAATTGTTATTAAACGGAAATCGGTTGTTAACTTCCCCTTTTTTATTTATCTATCGGTGAGCTGATTTTGAGTACGATGGCTCTATCTATCTCTGCCTAAGAAGAACAGGAATCCTATATCGATTTCAAAGTAATTTAATATTTTATTAGCTCTAGATAATTGCAAGCTATCCCAATGAGGTTGACCGGAGTTGATATTCGCCACCATGGAATCGTTGCGTACCGTACGATATTTTAACTTTTAATAACATTGTGGGTGGAAAATGTCAATGCTGTCTTCGTTGGTGGAGTTGATATATTTTCCGCACTTGGTGTCGCCTCTGACAGAGGGGAGAGATGTGGGAAGAGAGTAAGGGAAATGGAGGGGAGGAAGGGTGGAGAGAGACGTGGTGTCGGCAAAAGCCTGCTCTCAACGTATACCACCAAGGGCTCCACACCTTCAAAACATATCCTACGGGTGCAGTACAGAATGCTCCTCTTGGATATTCCTCTCTTGGAATTAAATCAGGTTTTAGGCTTATTACTTACATCGGAAGAAAAAGACTACTTGAATTCGAACCAGGGCCATTGAGGTGTGACGCCAGTGCACTTTGCTACACACCCTCCGGTAAGAACTTGCAGACTCTCAGCCATCTAAACGCTGTGATTCTCTGGAAGAAGACTGGAAAATATTCTGAGGTTAACTCGCAATAAATACTATGATCGATTTGGCTTTGCCTCGTATTTATATTTTTTACTTCTAAGTACGTCATATTTGTTCGTAGAAATTCATCTCCCTCTACGTAGTAACCTGCGTGCCGCCTTGAGGATGCGTGGTTGGGGACCACTCTTTGTAAAAAAGCTATCAGACACAAATTCCATTCCATAATTTGCTGAACCTGTTTTTCTTTAAGATATTTCGCCTATCAAAAAGGTTGTCCAGGAAGTACATCTTCTGATCGTTGCAGAACGAAGCTACATTCTGTGTAACGTTTTCACCCAAAGAATTTTACCCTACTTGCTTGAACATCAAATTATATCAATTTTTTATGAATATGAACTTAAAGTTTAATATTCAATAAATTAAGACCTGCTGCTGATGCCCAGCTCGACATTTAACTATGTAAGAAGACTGCAATATTGAGTTTTTATACTCATGGAAATCATTTTTGAATGAGGATTACGTAAATTCTCGACAAGTATATTATTTTGACTTAACAATGATAGAGATGAATTTTCGTAGAATAGCAGAATTTCTACGTAGTAGAAATCTTTTTCCTTGACCGTTATTAGAACCCAGATCCCCCTAATCAGCGCTGGATACTTTAGCCAGTTACGTCCTTCTTTTCTGGATTTACTTCCTGTGGATAATATTCGTAAACCACTGTATTTTCTGATAAATCAATTATCCGCTGTATGACTCTTACGCGAGGGAAAAAATGATGAAAATTATACAAGGTATTGTTACAGCTTCCATTCTGGCAGTTTTTATTCAGAAATTAGAAAATATTAATATGAAGGAAGTGGGACTTATGGTTTATTGAAAGATTTTATTTTCGTACGAACACAGTTCTACCTTGGTTTATAGTAGATGTTCCCAGCGTTATCATAAAATTACGGAACTTAGAAGGTTAGGTTTCAGAGGGGATCCTTCTCGGACAAACTCGGTCATTTCGCAACTCAAACCATAATGAAGGAGCTCAAAATTTTTTTTCTGCGTTGAACGACTATAATTTATCACACTGGGTAAAAGGAACACGTGCTTTGTTTTCCTCTCCTAGACTATCCATGATTTAGTGCCTAGGCAATATTTTCGGTTCACCATATTTCTCTTTTTCTCCGGTAGTGACGCACGGTTGTGTATCAGCGGAAAATATTTCCCCAGCGAGTGCAGCTCGCGTGGTGGCTTCGGGCGGCGTCACCAAGTGGAGCAGCTAGCCGGCGATGGCGGCAAAAACGAGTTATGGTGGGGTTAGTGCTCCGTCGGGGTAGGAGGAAGCTTTTGCCCCGCGGGGAAAAGGGGTGGAGGATCGTTTGGCCATTATTCGAAAAGAGACTGACAAGGCAATCACAAATGCAACCACCAAAGAGCTTTGGGGGAAATAAAAGGAATTTTTGTTTTTCCTACTTTTCGACCGCCGAGAGTCCATCATGTTCCCTACATTTATTTATTTACTTATAATTTTTTTAATCTGTAACTCGCATCCACAAGCCAGACGCTCAGTTGTCCCTTCGAAACGTGCATGCCCTTATTTTAAGATACATCGTCATCGCAGATAGTACGCACGGCCCTTGATTTATTTTGTATGATTTGTGCCGTTATTTCTCGACAGGTTTTGTGCGTGGATTTGTACTGCTCACCATCACCGTGGCTTGTGTGTTTTTTCGGCGGAGTTGATTAAATTTTTTGCTCATTGCTCGAAATTCCTTCTCTTTACGGAGTTTGTGTTGCTATGGTAACTGCGTGACGTATTCCTTGTTAACAGTTTTTTTCCTTTTCTCAAATTTATTTTCACCTCCCACCCAGCCAAATATTTCAGATTTCCGAAAGGCGTATGTCTATCTCTTGCCGCTACTTATAACCTAAGAATAAAGCCCCAAAAACAAATGCAGTTTTTCTGCAATTCTGTTTTGAAACGTTTGCCCTTGAATTATCCATGACGGATTTACTTTTCTAAGGAACGAACTATCGTTTTAGCCTGCCCAATGTATTTTCTTCTTAGACTTGGCCAGAAAATTCATTTGAGCTTTTTTATCGCGTGCCAATAAGTGTCGAGAAAAGTATTTGATTTCTTTCATTGTAATATATTTCATGCATTTATCGTCTGTAGGGCATGTCTGGCTGGCCTTAAGTCTTTTGATGGAATGTAATTGCCTCCTTTCCATAGAGATTCTCCAAAACTTCAACTCAGTGGAAGTGGATGATTAATTTTGCCCGTAATTTTGGAGGCAATCACCTTCAAATTCTTTGGTAATTTAATTTTTGTCTTCTCTATTTTTGGGGTATCGTAACTCATTTAAATTAATGTTTTAACTGTGAATAATAATGCTTTGTGTTTTGGAATGGTGACTTGATGATCATCAACATAAGTCATCAATCCTCAGATTGGTTTGACGCAGATCTCCACTGAGTTCTTCTACCGGCTAATCTCTTCGTATTTACGTAATTCTTCTCTTTCACATCCTTTATCACTTGTTCCATATATTGCACGTGGCCTTCCTTAGCCATTCTTCCCTTCCACTTGTCCCTCGACGATTGTCTTCATCAGGCCATCATGTCTCATGATGTGGCCGATCAAGTTGTCCCGTCTTCTTCTTAGGGTATTCAGAAGACTGCTCTTTTCTCTCACTCTTCGACTTAAAACTCTCTCACTTTTCTCTCACTCTTAGAACTTCCTCGTTACTTACTCGGTTGATCCATTTAATCTTCATCATTCTTCTGTAGCACCACATTGCGAATGCATCCACCCTTTTCTTTTCCGCTGCTATCATTGTCCATGCTTCGCTGCCATAAAGAAACATGCTCCAGATGTACGTTCTGATGAATTGTTTACTTACTTCTACGCTTGTATTTCCAGCGGTAAGTAGATTCTTCTTTTGATAGAATGCCCTCTTCGCCTGGGCCATTCTGCTGACTATTTCTTTCTTGCTTCGTCCGTCGTTGGTTCCTCGGCTTCCAAGGTAACAGAACTCTTTCGCCTCTTCCAGCTTTTGTTTTCCTAGTGTAACGTTGGTTTTGGCCTCTTCTCTCTTGCTGCACACCAGTATCTTAATCGTCTTCTTTTTGATCTTCAGCTGATATCTGGCCATTGCCCTTTCCGTGGTTATCAGTATCTTATTCAGATCCCTCTGTCTCTGCTATGAGTGCTATGTCATCAGCGAATCTCAGCGTGCTAATTTTTTCTCCATGGATATTCACCCAAGGAGATTTATCTTTGATTTCGTTGATGGCTCTCTCGATGTAAACATTAAAAATCACTGGAGACAGTGCACATCCTTGTCTCACTCCTTTCCTTATTCTTGCTTCTTCACAGCTGGGTTCAGATTTAACCACAGCTACTTTGTTTTTATACAAACTGTGGATAATTCTTCGATCATTGTAAGACATTCCAATTCCTTTCAGAATTCCAAGCATTGAATTCCAATCCACGTTGTCAAAAGCCTTCTCTAAGTCCACAATTGCAATGAACGTCAGTTTGTCCTTCTCCATTATCTTCTCTATGACTAGCCTAAGGGCCAATATTGCATCTCTTGTACCCTTACTTTTCCTGAATTCAAATTGGACTTCATCAAGAAACTCCTCTGCTATTCGTTCTATTCTTCTGTAGATGATCCTTGTTAATATCTTCGATGCATGTGTCGTCAGGCTTATAGTTTTAAAATATTCTCATTTCTCCGCTCTCATCTTTTTGGGAATAGGATTTATGATGTTTTTCTCTAAGTCTGTGGGTGTTAATCCTTTGAGTATATGTCGCAGATGGCCTTGTAAAGATGGGTTAATGTCTTCTCTCCTGAATTTTTTATTAATTCTGCAGGAATATCATCAATTCCAGAAGCCTTATTCATGCGAAGGTCCTTTACTGTAGCGTCTTAATATTGATGCTCTAATATCATCCTCTCCGACTTCGCTTTCCTCTTCGATCACTTTCGTGCTGAGATTTTTTCCGTTGTATAACTCTTCCAGATATTCTGTCCATCTCTTCACTTTGTCTTCATTTTCAATCAAAAGTTCTCCATTCTTTTCCCTTATGGCATTGCATCTTATGCTCCGTTCGTTGAAATGGTTCCTCACTATCCTATAGGCAGTTTTCACCTTTCCAAGAGCAAGGTTGTTTTGTACATCCTCGCATAGGTTCTTCATCCATATTTCTCTAGCTTTCCTGGCTTTGTGACTTATTTCGTTCCTTATTCTTTTGTAGCAAAGCTTCCCTTCTTCAGTTTCCGCATTCTTGTACTTTCTTCTTTCTTCAAACAGGTCTAAGATTTCTTCCGTAATCCATGGCTTCTTTTTGGCAACTTTTCTTCTTCCAAGAGCTTCCTTTGCGGCTTCCTGTAGTCCACATTTAATATTTTCCCAGCGCTCATCCACTGATTTCTGTCATATCCTCTCTTATGTTGTTTCCCACTCCTTTTTGAAATGCCTGCTGGTGCTGAGCCTCCTTTATTTTTTCTATTTTCCATAGTTTCTTCGTTGTATTCTTCAACTTCTTGAATTTTAGATGACATTTCATCATAAGTAAATTATGTTCACTGTCGAAGTCTGTCCCAGGGTAGCTTTTGCAGTCCTTCACCTGGTTCCTAAATCTCTGCTTCGCTAAAATGTAGTCTATTTTAAATCTTCTTCTGTCTCTTGGCATTTTCCAAAAGTAACTTCTTCGGATACGGTTTTTAAACAACGTGTTGGTAACCACTAACTTATGCTGTGTGCAGAACTCCAGATGATGTCGAAATAAAATAGGTTTTCTGGTAGGATGATATTTTAATTCGACTTAGGTATAATTTCATTATCAGGTGATCAGAACTGATGGCGAACTTTTACTCCAAAACTTAGCAGCATGAAAATTTGATTCTAGTGAAAAAATATTTTTACGTCAACAATATCAGTTTTAGTGTTTTACCCTGGAAACTGAGAGCGATATATCTTTTTAAAGTTTGAGGCTTAACTTATGGAACTCAATCACCGGAAAAAAATACCACATGGTACCTTCCACACTTCATTCCTACCAACTATGGTATCGTCATTCAATGTCATTATCAAGAACCTTAGTAAGACATTGAATCTCAAAACCATGATTCGGAAGAAATAAAGTGTGAAACGTACCAAATTGTGGTTATTTTCCAGCATTACATCCATTGCGAAAATTTCCCCTGGCAAATTGTATGTGTTTTAAATGAAGTACATGGGTAATTTACCTAGCCTTTTACCTAACCACGTCAACATATTGTTTTGTAAATTAAAAAATGAGAGAAATTGCTCTGGTACTTCGTTTTAAGTCATGTCAAAATCCCTCAAAGTTAGTTTGCCTTAGCTTCAATCTGTCGGTAGTGTCAGCATGAGACATGCCTACGAGCAGAATTTCCCTGTCTCTCGCTTCACTGCCATAACTTTTTGACACTTCAATTCTCTTCTTTTGGAGAGCTTTGGTGGAATGACAGGAAATGTCTGTTGAGCAATCCTGTAAAACAGTAAAATACCTTTTACTGTTTGGGAATCTGAACTTGTTTTATGCTCGAAAAAGTGTTCCAAATATTAAATCAGGTTAATTGAAATCGTAAACCGAGCGTTAAAAAAATATGAATACGCGAAAATTTATTCTGTGACATTCACTTTAATCTCCTCATAAATTAAGTCGAGTCCATCGTCTATTTTGCAGTGTATTTTGATGCTCGTTTTACTCAGTGCTCTCGTTGCGCTCATATTTCATCCGATCTCATAAAAAACGTTGGCTAAAATCAACGGACCTGTTTGAATTCATCCTGGGGACATCGGGAGGGATGTGAAATGGGTTTATTTATTTTATTTACATGCTCGATTTTGCTTATTTCAGGGAGGTAAAATCATCACTTTGGCCCGGTTCTCCTTTCCCTATGCCAACCCGCATTTTGGATCATCCTTTTTCACGCCCAAACAGCCGCTTTTCCATCATGCGAATGAGCTCGCCGGATTTCTTTCGGTGAGTTTGAAACTTTGGCTCCAGGAAACAAGGTTGATGGTGAGAGCACTTGTCAAATGGTGATGGCGGAATGACTTTCCCGGCTGCCCCGGCAAAATCTTGTTGACCTGCTCAAGTTGAGGCAGGTTTTTCCCTGATTTGGCTGGGCGCGGCGGAGGCTCAACCGACTCGTTGAGTTTGGTGAGTTACGGGCGGATTGCCATCTCCTAAGGCTTGACTGCGTCTCTGTATTGGTAACTAAATCCGGCAAGTCGTTACTCAAGGAATTTCATGAAAAGAAAAGCTTCTGGGATTATCGGTACTTATGGATGGATTCGTCGAAATGCCAGAAGTATAATATTTCCTCAGTATAATTATAATTTATAATGGTATTTATAAGTTATCGTTATTACTCTAACAATCGGATATTTATGATTGTTTAAATCTAAGATTAGGCTTTATCACAGTTATTTATTATTTAGTGATTTCATGTTGTAGATCACTTTGCCGTAGCAATTGTAAAGGTCCCCTGCATCCATGAAACATCTAGAATTAGTATTGTGTGTTCTCTTCATCCGATTTTTTTTTTTGGAATTCTTTTCCTCTTCTTTAGATCAGCTCTTAGCATTTCTCAGATCCCTGCATCCGGGTCAGAGGTCTTCAACCTATTTCATTCAATGGTGCGGAATCGATGATCATGTGAAGTGGATGGAAGTGAGTTTTCACTCTATTTCGCGTTTAGTTTGCCGTGCATTTTAGTGGATATGTCTGATGGACGTGGTAATATTCTCGTTTCATATTGTACAGCAAATCCCGGAGTAAATGCCGCACCATTCGTGATTAGTTTTCTATCGATTTGAGGAACTTTTTTCCGACATCATTTTTATATGAGGATTAATGCTGTTGGTGGGCGTTAAAGCGCCACTACATGAGTGTTCGTAGTTTTACTTCGCACTTGCGTAGCAATATTATAGAATGAGAGGTCTTGAGGGGCCTTAGTCATTATTTGGATTCCTTTCGTTAGGAAGTATACCTTGATGCTCTCAAATTTGCGTAAGTGATATTCATCGTACGGAATTTTCATCTCTCGTCTCAGGTATTTTTCTCCAATAAAGCGAGGTAGATTGAAGGATTTAAATGTCTCAACCAGATTATTATGTTTCCTATTTCTTTCCTTATTCATTTCTTAAATAAACTAATGAGACTGTCAATTGAAAATGTTTGATGAGCTTGCGGATAACTCTACGTGCTTTAGAATAGCTGTGTTTTTTTTAATTATTGCTCAAGTTAACTCCTAGTCCTAGCAGTGACTTTCCATCCTCAGTGATGCATTTCTCTTCTTTGTTTTCCAATATTTCACGTCGATATGAATAAAGAAAATGGGTTGGAACACAACTGTATTTTAAAACAAAGTTCGTTTTTATTTTATATCCAGGATGTTAAGTCGAATTAATATATTTTTTTAGATCTCTGGAATATCGAATCCAATCTGAAGAAGGCCTCCGATTGGAAGATTGTGAATTTCCTTCATTGCCCTTCTAGAATACGTAGTAATATTTTAGAACTACCGCTCTCTCAATGACGTTGGGTTTGTGTTTCATAGAAAATAAAAATTTGCTCGCTCTGCGGAGAGTGCCCGACAGTTTTCCCCCGCAGAGCGGTAAATCGAGTGCACAGGGAAAAAATACGTGACAGCCCCGCGGGATTTGCGAAGGAAAGTGCTTTCCTTTCGCAATTCAATCACGTGGCGTAATGAGAGCGCCACCAAATTGCATCGGCGTCAATTTCTGAAAGGAAAACATATATCAGCACCCCGGTGGTAAGATCGGCCAATTCAGCAGGCCGCAGACTACTGAATCCTTACCTTGCCGTTCCCTCTCTCGCACCCCCTTTCCCCTAGCCCCTTCAAGTTTCCACTGACGCACCCCAGAACCTCTCTTCTCTACCCCCTTCCTATTTACCCTTCATCTCCCCTTCCCCCTTAGCCCCCAGTCCCTCTCTCGGACATCGCTCCCGTCCCCCTCTCCCCCGAGCCGAACCCCGCCCCACCATACAAGTGTCGTTACCCTTTTGCGCAGACGCTTACCCTTATTATCCCTACCCCCGTGCGTTGCCCCCCTCTCTCCAACCCTTTCGTTCCGCCCCCCACCCCCGTCCTTCCCGACTCCCTCCCTGCCCTACCCCACTCTTGCCCTGTCGACCCCCCGAATGTACTTACATGACCTATCCACCGAATTCCTCTCGGAGCCCTCCCTCCGCACACCCTCATCCCCTTGGGAATCCGACCCCTTCCCCCTCTTCCGACGCACGCCCACCTCCCCTCCTCCGCCTTCCCCTCTCCCCAACCCACCTCCGACGCCTTCCCTTCCCTCTCCCGCCCACGCCGCCCCTTCCTGTCCTCCATTCATTCGTCTCTCTCGTCCTCTTCTTCTCTCTTTTTCCCCTCTCTCTATCCTCCCCTTCAAACGTTTTCTCGCGTCTCACCCACCTCATATTTCTCTCTCCCATCTCTCTCTCTCTCTCTCTTTTACACGCCCTAGCCCAATGTAGGCATCGTTGAGAGTGGGTGGATCGAGTCTCAGCCTAAAAAGCTTCCTTTTCCCCTCCCCCTCCCGTCCGACTTCATCTATCACCCACTCACCTCTCTTTTTTCTCTCTCGCCTTCTCCTCTTTCCTTCCGTGGGCCGACTTTCTCCCTTCCCCATTCCGTTGATTTCTTTCCTCCCTACCCCCATGCCTCCCCCCTTGGACGATTCCCCCTTGATTTTCGTGGTCCTGTTTTTGCTTGCCTTTTCTAAAGGTTTTTTTTTCACTAACCATTCTTCACTTGCTTATTTTCTGCGGTGTTTCTTTACTGTAGTGTGGAACTCATTATATTTTTCACGACTTTTTTTGCTTGACCACGACATCTTCATTTTCTGTCTACCCTCTACTTTATGTGGTTTTCTTTAAATCATGATTAAATATATTTGAATTGACTTTTACGAAGCGCCCATTCATGTATTTGAGGTATATTATAGTTTCCCCCCGTGAGTAATCAGCTTTGGGTGGAGTCTTATATCATTTCTCGGATTCTCCCTTCCCTATCGGTAAGTAGCGGTCGCTAAGTGTGGTCAGCGTCTCCGACTTGAATCTTATAAACTCCTCCCGCCGCAATTCCCTATCATTAAGTTCAACCGCAACGGATAACGATTACCTGGCGGTGATAAACGATACGTGCTTGGGTGCGTCGACCATTGTTATTACCGGAGACGATCTGAGTCGGTTTAAAATTCTTAAGCTAAATTTCCCTGTGCAACGAAGGATACGTTAAGGTTCTGATTTATAGTCCTCCAGTATTTTCTAATGCACAATATTTGGATGGAGTGGAATCTTAAGTTGCTGGACTGATTTTGTCGGTAAAGAACTCTTTAAATAGTATATGTTTGTGGAAGTGCTCAACGCAACGAAAGTATTAATCGTGATTATGGTGACTTTCATTAAGTTTGTTCTAGGATTGTTAATTTCAGTGTTAGGGATTTCTATGTGGACACAAGGTACATCAACTCCGCTACTCAGTGGAGGAGTGGAGAAAGATATGTTCCTCTTTGTTCGATTTCAATAAAATAACAATCCATTTCTCCACTTCTTAATAGGAAAGATGTGCAAAGAGAAATATATATTTTTTTTAATTTTGTTCACGGAAAGTTTTTTTATCGAATGACCATGAGTAGAATGCTCTCGTCGCCCGCATTATTCTTCTTTTGTTCATGCAACAACCGTAACTCTTTTTGCATTCTTTTGGATTGCAGACTTTTGCATGCCGCGCACCGCGTAAGGAAAGTCTTGTAAATAGAAAGAAAACTACATAAGTTCTAGAATCGAATCCGTAGATATGGTAGGTCGTGAACCTCTCTTGGCGCAAATCTTTTTTCCCCAGCCCGCCTTGGAAAACCGTGAAACGCATGGAAGTATGCGAGTGCCTATCCGGAGGTAGGTAGGCAAGCAGTCATTTCAAGTGCACCTCGCTAATAAATGGCCCACATCTCTTATTGCCTTCCCTGACGCATCCACTTCTACTCCCCCGCCTCCCTACATTTTTCCCTCATCCTCTTCCATCCCTATCCTCTCTCATTTCACGTTATTGTCCCTCTTGACAGGCTGTAGAGAAAGGAGTAGCTGAGGCCTATTGTTCCAGGCTCCAAGCAGTCATTCCTTGCCGGTCGTCATATCCGGTTGGTTAGATTTCTCATGCGCTCGTGGTGATGTAGTTTCTTTTACGGCCTTTGACGGCTGAAGTAATACGGCAATGGAAAATCAACTCAAGTCATTATATGATTGTGGAAGATGGGATTCCAATCCCCGACCTTATACACCAGTCCCATGCTCTCAAACTCCGCTAGCCGAGAACCATCCCCTAGAATCCAATCCGTAGGTTGGAGTTTTTTCCGTGGCATTTACCGTACCTTAGATCTATGGCATTTAGTATTTGATTCCGCTGAAAAATGAACATAGTATATTTCACAAATTATTTATTTTTTACCTTATCACTTTGACAGTAGGTATTAATGAGATTCTCGGTGAACTGTTACGTTTATTAAATCTTAACTTCGATATCCGATGCATCCTTCCTGTTGTATACCCATTAAATGCTATTAAATGCCTATTTTTATTATTATTGACTAAATTAATTCAGTTGTAAGTTAACTGCATATCGTATTGTCTTAAAACGTATTTATAATCGGAGTTCTTCCATTTATTGTCATTAGAGTGGTGTCAGAGGTGGCGGTTTGTTTTTTTCTTCCACCACCAAGTGTCCTTCTAATTTACGCCACTCACCTTACTTTTATTACTATCTTACTATCATGTTATTCATTTATTTGATGATAACGCATGCATAACGGATAGGTCTCTCAAACTATTTCTTATGCTTCACGGACGACGTATATGTGGAAGATACTAACTGATTCAGTTACTAACATTTACACCGTTTTCCATGCCAGAAGAATTGTCAGACTTATGGTCATCTTAAGTTCATCGTAAAACTTAATTTTGTCGAGTGCCAAAGCAGAAGGAATCTTAAATTACTTGTGGGCCGTGAGTTGCATAACCTTTAGGTGTTGTTGACATTTTATATCGAAGAGATGTATCGTTGCGATGCAATGGACCCAAACTTATCTAAATGGTATAAAAATCTGTATATCTGAGTTTTTCTCCGTTGTAGCTGACAACAAATACGCTTGCATTCCTACAGGCGTCTTTATGTCAATGAACTCGACGCCTCGTTTTGGCTGTCCTTATACATTAAGGCGGAAAAAGGTAAGGGGACGGACAACAGGGGCGTCGAGCACTTAGATCTGAAGAAGAATATTAGAATGCAAGCGAAACTGCTGTCGGCTACAATGATAAAAGCCGCATATGCAGACTTTTCTACCCACGCGCCACGGAAATCATCGTACGGGAAACTCAAATCTATAATACGCGACTTTCTTGCCAGCCTTTATTTAATTCTCACTCACAACAAATTGCACAAAATGCTCTATTGAATTATTTGGGACAGTCATCGGAAATAGGAGAACCCGGCGATGCCTGGCTAGCAAGCAGTTGAGTTTCAAGTCTACCCCGTCCTTCAAGGAACCTTGAGGACAAGTGCTTGGATGTTACGGGGAGGGAAGAGAGAGAGGGTGGAGAGAAACAGTGTCGGCATTAGTCTGCTCATGTCGAAAGTTGACAAGAGCCGTAAGCCGTCCGTCCCATCGCTTCTTCCTACACGGTGGAGAGAACACTGAATCTTAAATGCTGTCCACAAGGCCTTCAAGTAGGGACCGGAATACAGTTCCGTCACAGCAGGAATTCGAACCCAGGTCCTCAGAATAGGAAGTTAGCGCACCGACCAGAAGCCACTATGCTTAACCCGACTCTCAATGCCTTGTTAGTAACGGAGACGGTCATCGCTTGTGAGTCACGAGATCTAATTCCTTATAGAACGTAGAGTTGCTGGAGATTTTATCAAGTAGAATCACGATGCCGTATGACCTCAACCATCGAAGGTCTATGGGTCTCTTCCTCTATCATGTACTACGAGGGAGTCCGCTCGAAAAATCATCGGTTAATCTAAAGGCTTGCCACCTCACCGTGTAAAAGGACACTATCGGGAATTTACCTCAGTTTCATGAAAGTCACTTTCATCCGGGTTTTTGTGAACATTTGGTGAAAGGTACAGCATGTTACGTTCGACAAAGGCTTTGAATCCACAGATTCATTTATAGACTACCTTGCGATTCACCATTTGGTAGGGTAGGCGATCACCGCATGCGTGAAAGGCCCATGTCACTAATATTAGGTACCACATAATGAAACTATTGCGTAAATGAAACTTTGATATTGCACTATAGCATGCTACTACCTATAGATGAAGTTAAGTAACTCGATTTTCTGCTAACAAAACCCCTTGGTCCGCTTTTAAATGCACTGAAAATGTACATTTTTATTGGTCTGCAGGTTGCGTATGATTTCGCCCTGCTTTTCCCTTTGGGGAAATCGCTTCTCACCTTCCTTTGTCGCCCTTCTACTTTCAATAATCGCTCGTTCGGCAATGTAACCACGCGCGGCGTTTTGATGGTTTGGTGCGTAAACCACCCCTCGCATCACCGTGAACAGTCACGCCTTCGTTTATCCCCATCTCCGCCTATCAATCCTCGCGCCTTCCTCTCATCTTTTTTGTGCTTCCTTTTGCTCATTCTATCACCCAGCCATACGCACGTTTTGCGCCGGTGTTCTATTTATATTTTTTTACCCATTCCATTTCTTTTTGCTTCTCGCGGCGCATTAATCCGCGCTCCGTGCTTGTTCCCTACGGCCTAGGGAATAAAAATCAGGCCGAGTAATCTAATGCCGTGGCGATGGCTTTTCATCGCGTTTTTTTCCTCGGCGCCCTCGTGTGTTGCGCCAGAGCACCCCGCGCGGGCCTTAATGGGTTTTTAATGCAATCACCAAGTGTTATCCGGCGAGTGAGGACGCGCGCGCTGGAGCCGGATGAACTTTTCCCCATTGACAATCGGGAGCCGGGATCTTGATTAGTGTATTTATTCGGGGAAACCTGTGGTTAGCCGTGTGCACCATTGAGAGCATTTCACTGTACTCGGACGTGACGTTGGGGGTTTATCCCGTTGCTGGCTACGTGCAGAAAATGTGGTTGGGAAGGGCTAGTCGGAGGCAATTAATTGATGCGGCGATTATGCTGCGATGGGTCGGGAATTTTTCGGTAAAAAACTGAGCGGCGTACTCTTTCCGATTCCATTTCCCCGATTTTGCGATTGAAATGGACGCTGCGTTGGGAATTGAATGAAGCAAAAGTGTAAAAGCGCCTGCTTGTCAATGATCGACGTACTATTTCCTCAGGCATTTGTCTGGCACAAAAATGTTTTTCACTGTCTTTTGGCATCCTGTCTCACATCTGTCACTTTGGCTTTATTATTCTTGCAGATTTATTAGGTTTAGATGATTTTCTCATTAGTTTTCGTTTAGTTATTGGGGAGTAATAACCGACGTCCGCGATATTTTTAGCAATTATGGAGATGCTGGGGTAGGTGGGAAAGCATCAAGTGATTCGAATTTAATGTTCCATCCACCGGATGAAATATTTCACTTCCAAGTCCTCTCCACTAGGGCTCACCCCCATGTAAGTACTGGGAATCCGCAAGAATATCCATGATAACCCAAGAATTCAATTATGTACTCTAGCCTCCACACCAATCCGACCTGTTACCTATTCGCATTAAAATTACGTAGCTCCGATTTGTATGGCGGATAAATATTGAGACACGCTATTCTGATGAAGATCCATGACTATTAGTATAAGACAAAAATTGAAAGCTTGGATTCCATTAGGTATTTAGGTGTTACAATTACTGAAGATTTGTTGTGGGGAAGACACATCCGGGAAATACGCGGCCAGGCCACCAGAAAGTAGGATTTATTAAAAGAGTACTACGCAAATGTGAGGGGAAGACAAAAGAGCGATGTTACTTTTCACTTGCTAGGTTTCACCTGGAATATGCAGCCACTGAATGAGTAAGGGTTGATCAGAGAAATATACAGTGTACAGCGTTGAGCAGCTAGGATTGTTAAAAGGTGTTACGACAGGTTTAGCTTTGCATCAAAACCGATAGAAAAATTAGATTGTAGATCATTATCAGATCGTATTTGAATATATTGATTGAACCCCTGTATAAATTTGAAATGGAAAGGTTTTCTGAAGATTTTAGAAATATATCGAGAATTCCTTCGTATGATTCTAGATTTGATCAGCTATACAAGATAGGGGAGATTTATTTAAGGATAATTTTAAACGTCATTTTTCCCGCATACTAAAGAGATCATAATAGGCAGCATAGCAGAGTGATAGGTAGATGAAATATTGTTAGTGAATGATGAAATGGCGAAAAATTGTTGGAGTATTTAGTAGTAGATGAAGCATGTTTTAAAATAACCCACGCTTGCTAGGAAAATATGTACTGATAATATATTTAGAGAAATGCCTTTGTAACCCGTAATCATTTCTATACTACGCAGATACTAACTATCTAGTTGCACATGACCCTTATATATAATACGTTTCCGTGAAGTAGTAGCACTGTAGTTCTTATTTTCATGTAAGTAGTGAATGTTTGATGATATTCACCACCTGTCACACACCCTCGCGGTGGCTTGCGGCGTATTACGTATATGTAGAAGACAGTAGTCAAGTCCGTTATTCTACTCTCATTCGATAGTAAGACTATAAAATAGAGCATAGAAGGACGTAAAAGAGACGAACGGAAGTGGTCATCGTATGGGAGAATAGAATGGATAGCCTTGACATTGGTGATGTCTCAGTGGTCCCAGACACTACAGATTTCTGACTAAGGTTATTAGTGTGGAATTGATGTCCGCTCGACGAATCGTTGACGCCTTCAAATCACATTATCATGACGTGATTTTGTGTTCACATAACATTGCGATGAATAATTCTTCGTGAAGATGTCTGTATTGGCTTGTGATAACATATAGAGCGTATTAAGAGTTGCATGTTTGGAGTTGCAAGTTGGACTAAATTATTAAAATTAGTCTATGTGAGATGTGCTTGCTCTTTCCTTCCGATTAGGGAATCGAAAGACTTAAGCAAATTCCTTCGTTTCTTCGCGTTCCCCCATCTTTTCTCTCCGTCCCATGCGCCATTATTGATTAAGAGCCGTCCAAAATGCTCCACCCTTTCTCCTCTGCGTGCCAGTATACGTGTTCCGGGGACGAGGGACATGGAGAGGTCACTTGGGTGGATCTTCTCTTGATTTACCTCCTATTCCTAACGTGAAAGCATGGTGGTATCCCCGGGGATCGGGTTGGTGTGGTGGCTAGAGTACTGGCCTCCCATCCCGAGGGCCCGGGTTCGATTCCCGGCAGTGGCGGATTTTTCAGTGGAAAACCGCTTAGTGCCTAGTGGAGGGTATTTCAAGTACAGTACTCCGTCCGTCGGATGGGACGTTAAGCCGTGGTCCCCTTGGCGCCTTTCGTTAAGAGTAGGCTAATGCCGACGCCGGGTTTCTCTCCACCCTTCCTCCGTTCCCTGAAAATGCCTACCATTACCCAATTACCCACCTGTCCTATATGGCGCAAATGACCTCAGCTGTCGGTCGCCTCCCCTAAATAACCAACCAATGGTGGTATCCTCATATTTTGACAAGCGGCGTGACTGACAAATCTCCGATAAATGACAAGGCCAAAATGAGCTAAAATTAAGTCATCTGAATTTGAGAAAGTGGTTCGTCTATCTGATTGTAATAACGTTGACTTCCTTCTTGCTTTCTCTAGATATGAGCTTATAATTATTGTCGCATGAAATATCGATATCATGTTTCTTAATAATAGTTCCTATTAATTTAATGGGACTGCTTTTTTGTGATGAAGGCGCTAATAGTAAAGTTTACTGGTGCAAACATGGCTACTTGAATTGAAATATAACGAAAGTTCAGTGATATTTTTTCAAAGAGAATCTTCACTAGTGTTGAAATTATGCCAGTTTTTCTTCAAAATGATTGATTAAATAACGAATGTGATAGTAATTATTACTCTCCAGTAACCAATGCTGCTTCCCTTAGCTTGGCCCTTTTTAAAGTAGCAATTTGAAGTTAAGGATCGGTTCCACGATGCTAATTATACCACATTTAAGGTGCACGAGGTTCGAGTGAGAAAAATTGTGAATCGTAATATTGGCAAAGCATCCGCCTAATTAAATGAAGAACGATATTAACAGGCTTGGACAATTAAATTGAATATCGTGAGGGATTGTAAAATGTTGACTTGAGAACTCAGAACATATGGAGGAGAGATATATATAACCAACTGATATTTCTTGCAATGGTATTAAAAATTTACTTGAGAAATAAGCCCCGACGAATCCCCTGGCCCTAATCAAATTTCCTCCTGCGTATATAGTGTTAGCTTCCCAAATATCTCCCGAACTGAAACAATCATACTAATATGTAAAAACGAGCGGAATGGGTCTGTTGACTTTCAACGGGGGGGGGGGGGGGGGGGGGGGGGAATATTTGAACAATAAATTAAATTAAACCTAATTTGTAACAAACAATGCCCCTTATTGAGGCTTCCGCGGAGTGTCTATTTTGAGGATCCATTCGTTTCGGGATTTCTTCCGCGTGTGTCCATTCTGGGGTGACAATTTGTGGTCTAGAGTGATTGGTTACCCCAGAATGGACACACGCGGAAGAAATCCCGAAATGAATGGATCCTCATAACAAACAATGCATGTATTTTAATATCCATACCTATGCACATACTCCCAATTGTGTATTAGTATATAAATTTCACCACTGGCACAGCTAATGCAGAGGTACGCAAAATAAATGCCAGTAATGGTATAGTAAGTTATCACCCAGCGGTATTTCATTCCTATTGATTATCAAAACTTTTAGAATAATTTCAATGTACACTTGATGCTAGTCTTTTTTGAACTCTGCCATGCAGAAAGAGATGTGTGAAAATTAACAACCCAAAGTTCTTCAGCAGCTAATTTACAAAAGGAAATAAAGAAACATCTGCACCGAACTCCATGATATTGATAGAAGAACGATTGATGCTGAGGATTGCTGGAGATTCAATGATATTTGCTGGGGCATCTTGGTTAGCAAATGGGTATTGTAGGAGTTGAAAAAACACTCGAAATAATTTAAGTATACGAAGGTGGTGTATTGATTAAAATCATCTCAGAAGTCTTATGATGGTATTCATCCTTCATCATCATAAAAAAGGAAAATAAAAACATTTGCACGGTTGGCTATTTTTTATGGGTTTGAGGAGTCAAAAGCGTTATAGATAATCATAATTAAGAGAACAAGTTCGCTCAGTTTTTTTCTTTTTTTCCTGCACCGATACATGGACTTTATTTTAAGGTTAAAACTCTGGTTTGGGTCCGAGAATTCTGGCTCAGAGCTCACTCCGTTGAAACAGAGGCGAGGCCCATTTTTCACGCCATTCGAAACGCACAAGTTCAAATGAATGTTTCGGAATCATTAAAAGCAATCTGACCATAGGACTTTCTTTGGTTTCAGAAGAAATTTTTGCCACGTACCTGCGTGAACGCATTAAGTGCATAATGAATAGCTGTCATTTCAATGCGGAAGTTATCACGCTCCCACGTTTACCATGCGGAAAAGTGAAGTTAAAAAAGTTTCCTGAATTGGCGTTAGATTCCAACAATTGGAAATTTTTACAGCATGGAAATATGAGTTGACCTTAGTGAGCGATTATAAATTTATTTGGTATAATACGTAAGTACATATTTCCATTTCCGCTGTGAAAGAATAAATAGTTCTGCGGGCTTAAATTGAAAAATATACCCCAATCTGGTGGCATATCGCCGTGATATTCCAAAGCGCATATGGAGAAATTCAAATTATACGACCTTTGCTACCTTTTTCCAACTGAATTTTTCATAATTTCTGAGAAATGAGTCATAAAAGATGATCTTGCATTACATATTCCATTTTCGACTTATTTCAGGACGTTAAATTAAGTACCTACCTCTACCCGGAAACGATACATGTTGAAACAGTTCTTTCCTTTGTTGATAGCAAAAACTCGTTCCGATCTAGTTACGAAGTTACGAACGATACTAGTCACGTTCCGAATACTATTTACGATAAATGCTGTACACATTTATCTCTGTTGTGAAAATACAATATGATAGACGATGAATCATAATTGATAGTATTTTGGAAGAAATACGATGTGTGATCAATTAAGTGCCAATTTATCTTCGTCTAATAAAATCGTATTTATGTAATAAAGGCGTACCTCTGCCAATTGTTCTAGAAATCTTGGAATTGAAATGGAGTTTGTATTGCCTGAATACATGTGAATGCATGAAACGCTAATACTATCAGGAATTTTTCACCAAAGGTCATAAATCAAATAAAAATCATAAATAGTCGAATAGTAATACTTCTCATGAAGTATTACTATTCGAGGAACAAAATTTATCAATGTACATGATACCTAATTTTTTGAAAGTATATTCTGATATTTCACTGATTTTACTGCAGGATACTGTTATTAAAACCATGTTTGTAGTTACGTTGAATAGCCGCTTGCATGTGATTTAAGTAATGTCATGTTTGTTCAAGTTTTCGGTGACCTGGCCTGTGGATATTATGCAGCGTTTTTTAGAAACCTTAGGATGATTGTTTTTTTACCATTTTTCTTACAGATCTAATTTTTATGTAGTATCTTTCTCTTCAATCAATTTTCTTCTTCAAATCAGCCCATTCTCCACCTCTTTTCATACCGTGCTTATATGTTGTAGACACGCTCCCTGTATGTTTAGGCATGGCTTGTTTTCCTAACTCTTCTAAGTAGTACATGCAACAATCTGACTTCAGCATCCTATTGTGCCCATTTACTTATTCTATTTGACTATTCTTCCTCCTAATTTCCACTATCTTTTTTCCCCACCCTATATTCAGTATGTAAGCATTCATTCTCCTTTCTGGTCATGGTACTCTTTCCTTTCTGCTCCAGTTCGCATCTAAAAAGCCTTATTGTTTACCCTACTGTCTTCATCTTTCCCAGAGAACAGATCTCTCATCACCATGCTCACTCATGGGTAAATGGCAATTCACGCTTTATTTTAGGAGATTGGGTTGGATTGGTGGCAAGAGTGATGACCTATCCCGAGGACTCGAGTTCGGTTACCCGGTAGTGGCAGAAATTTTTCATTGGCTTATCGGTACCTGCTTGAGTACTGAGAGGGTACTTAGAGTTCAGTATTCCGTCCGTCGGATGGGACGTTACCCCGTGGACCCCTTGGAGCCTTCCATTAAGAATAGACTAATCGCGACTTCGGGCTTCTCTCTATCCTTATTGCGTTTCGAGCAAATTTCCTTACCTTATACGTGTGTTGTTGCTGCGATAATGTGACCATTCTTCCGGACGTAAAATTTGTTCAGGAAAAAGGGAGGGGGAGATACTTACGATCCTCTAAAGAAAAATAATAACTTTTCTTCTCTTGTAATGAAGGACCTGTCAAGGTGTCTACAATTGGGGTGATTTCCCATTTCTGCCGTCGTACAGGGTGCTTGGTCTCCAAACCTTTAATTGACCCCTCATTTTCTTAGCATTTCTCCGGTTTTCTATCGGTTCGAGAAGGCGTGGATGAGGTAGTCTAACAAGGGTTTTGATCATACTCTCTATCTACTCTGATCTAACTACTCTCGTTCCTTCGCACATTCAACACGTTCCGAAGCATTTGCATCGCCATTCACCCATCTTTCGTGACCTCTGATGTATCAGACGTGGTTCAAACGATGGAAAAAATATCTCTGAGAATATCCAGATGGTGCCAGAAAGGATTTGAGTGGGATAGGTTGTGAGGAAGGGAACAGGCGATTAGAAGAGGAGGCATGCTTGATGTGAAAGTATTGAAAAACAATAGCAAATCTCTATCGCAAAAAATTTCACCGCAGGGAATGTCGGAGAATAATGCAGCCGTGTGACCGTGGCCACCCTGGGATTCGGCGCAGTCGAGCGGCATTTTTGAATCCGATCATTTCCGGGCGCTGACCACGACGAGGAAAAAATGAGAATCGTGGAAAAAAATGACGAGCGGGTGGCGTTCTCTCACCCACCAACGGAATTGCAGCCGCGATGCATTTTTGCATCGGGCGTGGGAGGATGGGGGTGACCGTGAAGGTCCGCTCATCCCTTAGGTTTACTGTGAACGTGGCCGAGCGAAGAGGGGCATCCTCGGTCGAAAATTTTGGTTGGGGAAGGGTTCAAAAACCAACGAAATTTTCGCGGCACTCGTACAGCTGGACGCATATAACTGCTACCTGAGGCCAGGCATGGGTGGCCATACAGGGTCACTTTCTGCAGCACAATCGTCTTAATTTTTGTTGCAGTGCTTTCTAGACTTCGCTTAATCATTGCAGAAATACCGTTTTGCAGGATATTGCTATGAACGCCACAAAGTCACGGCACTCATGAATGGATAACAATAGTAATCAATACCGATTAGTTACAAGATGGTTATTGGAGTTCACCTAGCTATCGAACGTTTTAATTCTTTTACTAAATGGTATCTGAATGGTGGCTGAATTTCATCGCTGTAGGAAATGTGAATTAGCATCAGCAGCCGGCCTTAAAATCATAATATTTTTCAGGCAAAGTAATTGGAAAATTTTATTTGGACGTATTTATCAGTAATGAGGTTGTGAAAGCTGGAGTTAAGATGAAATGTTGAGTGTGTGGAACAGAATAGTAAAACTGGGAGAGAAAATAAAGATGCGTATAGCAGACGATGGTAGCTAATTAGGGGAGCCAAAGCTCTGAAAATAATGCTCTTTCAACTATCTCGACACTGAGTGAACATTTCAGGTAGGCAACATAAAGACTATATTGGTGGAAATTTTAGCGACGGATAATAAATAGTGAAGGAAGTGTGACACCAGAATAACTGACGTCATCTCTCTTGATGTTTCAGCTGTCAATTCAAGTCACAGTTCCCCTCATGATTACCGTGATTTATGATATAATCCAGGAGAACTGATGTTCAAAGTATTTACGTCGTTTAGATGTGTCTCGGTTTAATCTGTACGTAACTATTCTTAATTCGTCATTCAGCATGGTAAAATTGCCTTATTATTGGACATGCATTTAGTGAGAAATTGAAAAGGTTGGAGTTAATGACATTGGATGGTAAAATTATGGATTATACCAAGAGAGTAATGTGGATTCTTCCTTTAGGTTTCTTCGGGGATGTCTCCCGCAAAGGTCCACAATGCTGCGACCACAGTTTCGTCGGTGTTGCAGGAGGCGTCTTCAGGTCAGAAAGGCGCCGACTGCAAAGGCAGTGGATGAAATCATTGCTTAGTATTTGCCCATTCACTTACTAGAATGATATTCAGGAATCAAGTTGCAAACGTTATTTCGAGCTCTGACGAAATTGAGAACATAAAGTATTTTTGTTATCACTATTTCAATGGGAGGGTGACAGCGAGGGTTGATGCTATAAAATACTTTTTCTTTATCAATCTGATTGCTAAGCTAGTGCGCTGAAAAAATAATTTTCACTCCATAAGAAGTAGTGTGCAACACATTGAATAGCACATTTATCCTCAACAATATATACTTATTTTGGGATGCATAGAAGTCAACACGGTGTACTGATGGTGATAAGTGTTTTGTCTTTGCGTTCTAATTAGGGATGGGTCGGTTCGGTTCTTCGGTTCTCGGTTCCACCGGTTCTTGAGCTTAGAACCGGAACCGGAACCGAGGCCAAAAATAATCGGTACCGAAATAATTGGCGCGAAAACCAGTTTGAAACCTACTCACACTCCGAAAGTGGAGGCTTCACATTAAAACCTGGTGAAATAGTGTACTTAGATGCTTCAAAGTCGCGAATTATTCTAATTCAGTCTCTGAAAATGATTATTGATTACCTTATCTTACCATTGAGCAATACAAATTAAGTGGTAAATTAAGAACCGGAACCGAGAATCGGAACCGAGAACCGAAGTTAAGAACCGAACCGGAACCGAAAAAAAAGTGGAACCGACCCATCCCTAGTTCTAATGTATCTCCACACTCGTATTCATTAATTTGTCGAAAGTCAAACAATTTTTAGAAAAGCTATATTAAAATCTGTAGCCAATTAAGGGTTTTTTGTCATTGATGTCATTCATGTATACATTGTTTTAAGAATTGTTCACTTAACGAGAGGGATTTTTCCGACGTATTCGCGAAAATCTCCGCCAGATATGGTGACAATGGGAAATCCGTAGCTAATTCTTTGGCCTCAGTGTGGTTTAAGCCTGAAAGATGAACTATGAAGCTTGTCATCTGAGGCATCATCATTTATTTCTTGTGCAGTATTTTAAGACTCCGAGCAAGAATCGTAATTTGCTTATTTTCATTACCGCCGAACGTTTTTCTGTGCTTGATATTTTAAGCATAACTCGAGTAAACGAAAACCGCTGTCGAAGGGCGTTTGCGCCGGGGCGGAAAATACTCTTGTCTTCGCGGAAAATTCTTTCATGGGGTGAAGGAGCGATATCATGTTTAAGGGAGAGCAATACAAACGAAAACATTGGTTAGAATTCCGTCGCATATTTTTGTCTCCTCTCACGATCTTATGCGATTGAATTCTCCCGCGGAATACATCGTTCCGTCGAGGCCGGTCGGGCACGACGAATAATCTCCTTCATTAGCTGCATTCACCCCGAATAAAAGAAACGCCGGGAATGTTATTGCCGGCGATAAAATGCGCACTTCTCCTGCAGACAAACTCCTCGGCATCAACGCTATACCCGCGGAGAGGAGGAGACTCATTTCTTTTGCCCCCCCCCACCATTTTTTCCCGCCGAATTTCACGAGAAAATGATTGAAAAAGACGATATTTGTTCCATCGCCGTCGTTTTTAATCCCACTCGTCCAATCTGCATCACTTTTTACGATCCGTCCTTCCTACTATCTTCTTTTCCCCCATCCGACCGCGATCCACGCCCACGTCACAAGGCGTTTACGCGCCATGATTTTTTAAAAACAAAATTAACCCACAATTTAATGTTGTTCTTTTTTTTCGATGTCATTTTTCCATCCGCTGCTCGTTTCACATTTTTTCCCCTCCTGTCGAAAAATGCATTATACTAACTTCGGAGGGAAATGGCCCCCGAGGCGAGGTGGAGAAAACTAATATTTCACATAAAATATTTCGAGCAACAGCGATTTCCTCTTAGGGTTCCCCCGTTCCCATATCACTCCCGTCCACCCCTCTCTCTCTTTTCCCTCCCCCGCCCAGCACTATGCTCGTCTCTAACCCGGGCCTTAGCCTTCCCGACTCCCACCCTCCGCATCTCTCTTCCCCCCGCCATTCCCGTCTCTTCCCAGGCTTCCGTGTTATTCCCTGCTCTGAAACCCAGACGGCTGGGCAGGAACAAGGGGAAGAGGGATGGCCCTCGGATGTTTTTTCAAGCACGGCTAGAGAGAGAGAGAGAAAGAAGGGACAAAGTGGGAGAGGAGAGAGATATGCAGCGGGCCTCGTACGTGTGTGTGTGGGAATGACGTAGATAAAGTGGGCGGGATGTGAAGGGGGGTGGGAGAGGTTTTGGGGAGGATTTCGGGAGTGTGCTGCGGGGAAGTGGGAGAATATGGGAGGAATGCAGCGTTGCCAACTGCTCCACAGCTGTTTTTATACATGTGGGACGCCGTGGGTGAGAAAAAAATTCCAGCGGACACTTTAATTTCCTTCGGTCGAATTATTGCAGGCGAGCATTTTTTTTTGTTGAAATTAGTATCAGCTGGAGCGATTCTCATCCTGCTTCCCAGATCCTCTCACGTTGGAATCATTTCCCTCTGCGTCATCATTAGGCAGGCCTGACCTGCATCAACCCGATGGGGTCTGAAAAATCCATAACCTGAGGTTTTTTTAGGCATAAAATTAAAGGCAGCTCAGTTCGGATCATGCAGCCTTCATTTGGATCCTTGTTGATAACCTCTAAGACAGACGAAAATTTCTTGAGTGGGGGTATAAAGCGTGGCTTTAGTGTTTGGTTGGCTCATGAATACGGTTATTTATTTTAACGCATATTCTTTCGCTCTGGTAAGGCGCGATTCAAGTCTGTAAAATAATATCTTCGTTTGATCTTTATTCAGCAGTTCCTATGGATAGTAATTCAAGAAAAGAGCGCTGAATTTGTGACACTTCAGCGCTCCTTTTATAAATGCCAGGCAATGCCAAGAAATCGATTGTATAGAATTGCTTCCTTTATGAGAGACGTTTCGTGGCTCCTACCCGCATGATATTCGGAGAGTGCTAGAGCGGTGCGAGGGACGGGCATGTAGCGTTCTCTCTTTCGCCTGGCTGGGGCCGCCTATGGGTGTTTCTCCTTGCGCACTCCTCAAATTCCTACCTCTCCTGATCCCCCTTGCCTCCCCCTAGAAATGGTGCGAATGACCTCTTCCTTCGAGAGCTGCGGAAAACCCTGCGAAATGCGGATCTTTCGATTTTGTTCTTCGGTCGAAAGTATTCCTCTACCATGTTCCTAGGCTCGGTCTTGGAATCAGGAGTCAATTTACCCATTCCTGCGATCGGTAGTTATTTTTTTAACGGACGTATTCAGCAATTTTGGTGGATTAGGGGATTAATTTGACCTCGAGGTTGAAATTCAGTAGTAAAGAGAAACAGAGAGTGAAGTTGCGGTAATGGGGGCGTTCACTCGGAACCGAAATCGCAATTTTGTACACGAAATCGTTAGATGGTAACGAAAAAAGAATTTTAGTGAAAAAATTAATCTTCTAACTACAACCATTCACTCATAAATCAAAAATTAAAATAAGCAAAAGGTGACGCCCACCGAAAATGCTGCTGTGATAACATTGACGTCACATTCCTCCCGTCCTTGACTGTTTGCAGGGGAGAGGAAGGGAGTGGAGGGGGATTCTCGGAAGGTCTGCTCGCACAGATGCTGTCGCAATCATTCCCATTGGCCGAGTCAGCTGTGTCCCCCCGTTGCGATAAGGCAATGTAGCTTCGCGGGTTCAGTTCTGATTCGACGAAGTCAATATACGTCAGAGGTTGCACCACACCCTCTTTACCGAAAGGGTTAAAAACATCAGTTTTTCGCCGCTTATAACTCAGGAAATAATTTTCGGATCAAAAAACGGAAAAATACGGGTCTTTTTATTTTACAAACTCTATCAGATTCGGCAATAAAAAAAATATGGTAAACGACCCCATTGGGAAAGTTGTGGCTTTCATTCGAATTAATGTTAACGCGATTATCGTTTCCTAAGTTATCGCATCGGTCTCTAATCCAATTCCCGAGTTACGATGAGCGTTATCAGGAGATATCATTGTAACTGGACAGATATTGGGCTTCAATGATATGTTCAACGTAGCTGCGAAATATTTTTTTTTTCATTCACAATTTTTTTAAGTTATTTAAAAGATGGTCACAGGGAATCGGACTGTTTTGGATTCGCTGTAGTGTATTTCATTCTCACGTTCACCAATCAACAGTATGTTACCATGTATGCTTAATGATTTCGAAATTCCGTTAAGCACTATATTCATTCAATCTCTACTTAGCGTGAAAGGGTATCATTGAAGTGATCCTAATATTTACGTTTTGGAATTATTTACTGAAGATTAATCTGTCCTGGGCTGAGTCCGTTTTATCCAAGCAATTCAGTAATCCTCATTATGTGTTATTTTTGGTGGGGAGGGAATCACTTCGTTCCAATAATCATAGGAATAAAACGTTGCCACATGAAATAAATCAAAACTAAAACAAATGAAATATGCTATGCACTGACCAAAAGTTTCTAAAGTCTTACGGTTTGCCTTTGTGAACTTATTCAACCGACTTGGAAGTGGAAACCAAGAAACGAAATTCGAGTAATTTTAGTTGTGTTCGTTTAAAATACTCCCAATTGTATACGACCTCGGTTTTTGTTGATATGATTACCTCTTTGATCCTTTTTTTTGCCTCCATGCTCTAAAATCCCGCGAAGCTCCTGCAAAAGTAAGGAATATTGTTCGGTTTTTTTTTTTTACCCCTCCAGACCGCCCAAAAACTTATGGCCGGTTGGTAACGTCGTGGGTGCGGTAGTTGGGAAGGGGGATCGTGGAATTGGGAGCGGGAAGGAGTTGTGATGCGCGTGGGATTGGTGGTGGGTAGGTGATGGTTAAGTTGCATGCATGGGAAAGAGACCAAAGGGAAGCGGCAGCGGAATGTTGGCGGCCGTGTCTGTAGGACGACGGCGGAGATGCATCTGTGTGCGTGGGAGCGGTGGGCCGGGATAAGGATAAAGGGCAAAAGGACGCCCTTGCAAGTCCACGATAGCAGTTGTGTGTGTGTGTTTTGGACAGGATAGGCCGTCGCGGGAAGGGATGGGATTTACGTGGGGCGAGGTCCGCGGTGGGCGGGGCGGGTGCATTTACTGGGGGGAGGGTGGGATGCAGGGGAGGGGGAGGAGGGTCAGGGCGGAAGCGTCGGTGGCGGCGGTGGTCCCCGGCACACACGCCCGGATGGAAAAGTACGGGCCCCTCGCCTTTTTCCGCGCATGACCTGCGCCAAATCGAAGTTCCGTGGGCGCCGCCAGCTTCCGAAAGGGTAAGGGGGGACAGAGAGAGGGACGGGCGGGGGATTTTCCCACTCCCACGCCTCGCACCCCCTTCCCTCCGCCCCTTTCCCGTCCCGTCTCTCTTCTTCACGCACGCCGGCGGAGGGGGGCCGGAGGAGGAGTTTTTCGGGCGAGGGCTGGAGTGAATCGTGAGGTAAAGGGAGGGTGGTGTGGGTTTTGCGGGAGCTAGGGGGAGAGGGGAGGGGGTTTGCTGCCCGGGAAAACTGCAGAGGGAGCTTTGAACCTTTGGAAAAATAAAATAAAACGGGAGCGAGAGGAAAAAAAAGAGAAGAGTGGAGGGAGAGGAGCATCTGCCCGGCGGCCATTTTGGACTTTTTTTTTGGTCGGGGTATGCGTTTGGGTTTTTCGACAGCTCGGGTATCGGGGGACTGAGTGTCGGGAGTGGAGTGGGGGTGGGCATGTGGAGTAGAGTGGGGGAGAGGAAAGGGTTGCGTGCTTCGGATTTTTCGTGCCTCGTGTGATGTACTGTAACGTGTGCATGTCGGCACGTGTGCATGCATCCTTTTTTCCCGTCCGCCGGAATTTATTCCCTCCTTTTTTGTGTTGTCAAGCCAGACGCAAAAAAATGAGGCTCCGGGAAGATCCCCGGGTAATTTGGATTAATATTACCATAACGCAGCAGACCCGAAAGTTTGCCCGAGGAAACGGCCGTTCAAACATTATTTTTACGTTTATTTCAGTTGATTCCTCATTTATTTCAAGTGCACACCGCGCTCTGTTGGAGCAATTTCGGTACGCTGCTTCTAAATATAAATGTGCATATCTGTGTATTTTTTGCTAATATTAATCGGAAAGATGTAATGTATGGCTATGTCTATGCATATAAGAGTTCTTGAGTAGTATAATGGTACCGTTGGTGTACAACGGTATTGTGGCCAACTAAACCAACATTAATTTTATCCATTACGATGTAGTGGTAGATAGTCATGGATCAAGTGCTAATCCATGTATTTCATTCACTTGTTGTAATGGAACATTTTCTCCCGCTGTTCCCGTTAATATTTACCTGTGCACATGATTCTTTCCACCCCTGCCCTCTATTATCTTAAGAACTCGTTATCGAAAGTTTATGTTCATCCATTCAAATGCATACGTATTCAAACTTTGTGATATTGTGATACTACTACTATTTAAATCAAGTGGTCAGATAAGATAATAATATCAATACTATTCAAGGAAACGATGTAAAACTCAAAAATATAAATGTTCTGTGTGAGGAATACATTTCCATGTTAACGAGAGAAACGCATTCCCTTTTATCCACTACGAATAACTTCCAATATTAAAAATATAATTAGGTATGGAACAGGAACGTGGTGAAACTTATTTTTATAATATTTATGAACAAAACAATGTATTTACTGATTTAGACCTTAATCTAGCGAGGAAATTCCATCGTTAGGTCAATAATTCATGCCATATTGAACACAAATAATATTTTTTTGAAAAGTATTTGGCTCTCATGGTAAATAATGGTGGCCCATGAAAAGTGCTCTTGTGCACACACCTAAAGCCCACGTCATCAGTTCCTCAGCGTGGTTAAGAAATGTCCAGTCATTTTTATAGATTTTCGTCTCTTATCGCGGGATTGGATGAGAATAGAATTATTTCTACTTACTCTTTTTCACCAAAAGACAACTTGATTCATTTCGCAAATCCATTATTTAACTCAGCATACGCCTGACGTTCTTTCTTCCTTCCATCAAAAATGCGCCTAGCACACCTCTCTTAACATTCACCATAAATACCTTTTTTTTCAGCACACCTTTTTTCTAATTACTTCTTTTACATCCACCTTTGCCACTATTGTTTAATTTTCGCCAATAATTTTTCTCCTTTAGTACGCTATCAATTTATTTCTTCCTCTTTTTTATCCATCAAATTTTAAATATTCCTCAAACCACGTCTTACAGAGCTGCAATCCATTCTCATTATCTATTTAATGTGCAGCTTTTGGAAACTTACATCGTCAGCATCACGTTCCTTTTTATAAAAAAAGCATCTTTTCATTGTATCTCTTAAGACTCAAGGTCTCTGCCATAAGTTTCATCCTCTAAAAAATGCTATTCTTTTTTACTCATTTTTCACATTATTTTCTCCTTACAATGCCCTATTTAAAATTGGAGGTTGTATATTTACTTTCACGAAAATGTACTTGAAAAGGTTCACAATAGATCACAATGTTTTGGGTCAGCTTGGAGGGTATTATTATGAAAAGACACTTGCACATTCTAGTTAAGATTAATTAATATTAAAATATGATGTGTGGGTATGAACAGGAGCAAAAATACTTGACAACTTATCGATGTGGAATACGATAGTGTATCAGTCTACATATTTCTTTCCTAAATGCCTTGACCATATGACCTCTAACCCCACAATCGTACTAGTGTACAAGTTTAGTTCTATAGCTCAGAAGTAGTCAAGACGATTAGTTTCAATTTTGGTAGATTTTTTTAATATTTTATTTTTTTGCCCATATGAAGGCATTGACGTAGTAAACTTATTGACGTGGTGGAGGATTTAATGCAGTATTCGAAATAACTAAATGTTTATAATAGACTTTGTCTCATTTCATGTTTTCTTGCTGCTTGATCCACAACGACGAAATGTTCACGTCCCACAGATTTTTTTCTTCTCCACATTGCCCTTTGTGCGCGGTTTTCATCAGGGAAATGAAATCATGCCATTTATTAGCTTCAGCTCTGTCTTAAATGGCCAATTTCATGGAACAATATCGCGTAGAGGTGTCGGCGGAAGCACTCCTGGTTGCAGAGAGCTCTGAATCAATAGCGCATCGGTCTTTTGTTGACGGGGAGCATTTCCCCGACGGAAACGGTGAAAGCAAGCGCATTTACTGCTCCCCTGTATTCGGGAAGCCGTTAGGCTCGCTGCTAAGGTGATGCGCATAAACATTGAGTTACGTGTTTCGAGAGAGCTAACTTATCCCAGAGCCCCGCTTGAGTCGAGACCTGTGTTCGCCTCTCAAGAAATTCGTGCTCTGTTGATTGGATCTTCCCACGTACGCCTAGCGCCCATGTCGATCTCTTTATATTAACGGCGATATTTATAAGATTTTTACATTCAGATCTCCCAACTTCATGCACTTGGCACCAAGCTTTTCTCATATTCTCAAAATGTACGCATATCCGTTCCTCCTAATACAGAAATTAAAATAGGGTAGACATGTAATTTTTATTTTCGTGGATGATGACGTTATTATAAGATCTAACTAAGTAATTAGGAAACGGAATGATAATGGATATTAGAGTCTGGTGAAAAGATGTCATCATTTAGGAGATAAGGGACGAATGGTGAACTGCACGATTTCTCTTACGGAGGAAATAAAAGTTTTCTTGACTTTTAGCTTAACTAGACATTGTGCTCCTCTGCTCTTTAATACATTCAGAACTTTCTTCCAGTGACGTAGGAATATGGCTGTCCCTGAGGTCTGGAAACTGTTCCATTTAGAGAATACGGATCCGAGTAGTTTGTAGGTGCTCGAGATTACCTTCTCAGGATCCATATTAACGCGATGAATACAATTGGTTGCATGTAGATTTTTCAATTGCACGTTCTTGCCTTTTTTAGTAAATAACCTGATATTTTTGTTATTGTTTTATAAAATATTTATTTTTTATTTTGTACATAGATATTGAATTTTGAAATTCGGCTACGCTAAGTAGTACAATGAGATGTTCCTGGGATTACTTCATTGTAAATTAATTAACTTCAGTTTTTTCTTTGTCTCTTCTGATGCAAACTAAGTAGGTTATAAAGAAATATAATAGAACATGTTACCATGTAGCCAAATAAAAATTTATATTTACTCATAATTACCTGCCAAATGCTCTGTTTTGAAATTTACAGATATATATGTAGAAACGTAAAGGGAAAAATGAGTTATTACATTTGTCGTATTCAGAATTAGCCTATTTTGTCCCTGAGTATATTGCTCCCATTAGGAATAATCTGTTACTGATCCTGACATAGTAGGGATTTACATTAAGTGTTTGAACAAGCGTATATCGTTCCATAAAACTTCGTCATGATCACTTGATTGCAAAACTGTGTTGTATATCGATAAAAATGAAACTAACCCATGTCTCTGAAGATAAAACAAAGCCGCAACGGGCGAAAGATAATTTAGTTCATTTACGTGAAACATATTTAGAATCAGTGATGAAATATAATATATCCTTAATTCAAACGAATTATATTCAAAGACGTGAAGTAAACAGTCATTGTCAGTCAATTACTATTAACTAGATGTGATTGATAACACATCAAGGATAACAGGCGTTTCAAGACGAGTACGTTATCAATGCTTGAATTATGTCTGATATTTGATAGGTTCGCCAAGAATGCGTTTATCCTTGTCATGTCTTCCAACCCCTAGGATTTATGTATCTACTGAAGTTCTGAAGTAACTCCCCCAAAATTTTCTGGCAAGACGTTCCTATTCGCCTTTCATCACTCTTACGGTACCTATCTGAACTTTGGGACGGCTCATGTATTTCAGGTGAAGTTGCTGTTATCCTGGTGACTATGCAATTATGCGTCACGTATAATGTATGTAGTTCGGATATCCTTGTTTTCAGCTGTCCTCTTCGGTCCTGAAAAATACCGCCTATGAAAAAAAATTTTCTCGCCTCTTTTGGGCACATATGGGACTAATGACATTTTTGTTGAATTTTTTTTATTATTATTTGTTGAAATATTTATAGTTCACATACAGTTTGTACAGTTTTTATTCGAGAGTTAGAAAAAAATTGTGATCGCATGAAAAATAATGACGTATCACCTTAAGTATTAATATTCTATATTATTCGCACAGAAAAAAATGTAACGTGAGCAAGAGATAAATAGATTAAATATAGTTCAATAGATTTGTGGCCGCCGTATTGATTTCTGAAAAACGAAACTAGAAGAGATATTTTAGGGTATGAATTGGCGCTGCCAAGGCGGAAAATTAAAAATAGGTACGTTCACAGATCAGTTCAATATTCTACTGGTAAAACCTACCCTCTGATTGACGCATAACCGGTTGTCGACATGTGTGGACAATAGGACCAAAAAAGGGTAATCTTTCATAATTTCTTGAATAATCCTCATTTGTTGGAGCCTTTTAAAAACTCAGAATACGCAGTATTAGTGATATGAAGTCCCAAAAACACTCGTGTGAAAATTAAGGGAAAATCTTGCGAACATGGAGAATGAATTTCAGCTGTACATTAGCTCTTGAAAGAATGATTTTCGATCTGGACGTGAATTTTATTGAGCATCTATTTCTATGACCCTTCCATTCCGCCCTCCATTTTTCGCCCAATGGAGATAGTATTTGTACCGATATTGTGTAACAGACAAATGCTCTGCCAATACATATGGCGAAGCCTAAAATTTATGCGTGTATTAACTGTGACATCAGAATTTGATGAAATGATATATTTTCCGCGATTGCCTATGTAGCACTATATTTACTGTTACCGTTAAAAACTTATCCTTTCCATGCTGATGCAGATAGGAAAAAAATTGGCTTTGCTTTGAATTGAAATTGAATTTCTTTGTAATGGAGGGGCACTTGAGAGATTCTATAGAAGTAGATATTAAATAAAGGTTTAGTATAATATCTTGTTTTAGTGGTTATGCGGAGGAAGCGACCGACAGCTAAGGTCATTTGCGCTATTTAGGGTGGGTGAGTAAATTTGTATAGAAAGGAGACGAAGAAAATCAGGAGAAAACTCTGCCATTTATAGTTGGCTACTTAAAACGAAAGGCGCCAATGGGTTTACGGTTTAACTTCCCATCCGACGGGCGGAGTACTAAACTTGCTCTCCCCTCAGCATTGTAGTGGGGTCCGATATACAAATGAAAAATCTGTCATCTGACTTAGAACCTGAACCCTCTGTTTGGTAAAGCATTATTTTAGCCATCGAACCACTCCGATCGTAGTGTAGTATCTTTACCATTAAAACGGTTCGGACAAAATTCTCTCCACCATTAGAGTTAAAACGAGAAATGTCGTGTTATTAACAAGTTATCAGAATTATTACTTATAAATTGCCGTACAAATAGCCGCACAATTCCATTTAAGAACACTATCCCATATAACTGTAGAATCTTCTGCAACGTTCTCTAAACGTGTTCGTGAGGTGATGGTGCATGGAAAATCGCTGAAATCCTAAAGTCTACCTTGTCAGGTACGTAATACATTTGGGTGAGCAGATTTAAGTAGAAAGTGATATCTCTAAGGAAATTTCTGGGGACTTAAATTATGCGTGTGAAGTCATGTGCAGGGGCTTAAGTGCATTCGTTAGTTTGAGTGAAGGTTCTGTTAAAAAAAATTTGAATTCACCAGGTTCTAAAAAATTGTAAGCCCTTGATCTTCGAGCGCAGTACGATTAATTTCGCATATATGGGGTATTAACCGGGTCAATCTCCCTTGCTCCAACAGTTTCAATAATCCTAATCGAAGGTGAATGATTCGGAGGAGAGTAAAAAGGAAGTTTGCTCCTTTTTTGTAACTATTAGAATGATAATATGGTTCAAAGTGATAACCCAATGGGTGGTGGTAACCTAGGGCTTCCTACTGGGTGACCAAACTTCAAGTCTAATTGTACGAGGAGCTACTTTGGACCCATTGTGCTAAATTTTATGTGTATTTTATTCAGGAAACGAGATTTTCTGGAAAATTACAGGTGACACAGATAAAGGAACTGCCACACCACACATAATTTGCGTGAATTTCATATGTCACTACTGTTTTTGTGTTCTGATCAAAGAACAAAAATGTAATAGTGATTGGTAGCGGCTTCATTCTTTGTCTCGTAGAGTCTTTAACGCATTGCCTTTTTATCGATGATACGATTTACTTTACATAAATCGCTTATTATTTAAGGTATAAATCAGCTACTCATAAAATTACTTTCTCTGTTTCTCTGTCATCTGTAACTTATGTTGCAATGAACTGTTCGTGTCTATTTTGCTATCGATGAACCTATAGAATATCTGGAAAATTACCCACGTAACTACTGTATATATTTTATATTTGTGTATATATTGCAATTGTAATCGTTTTGTCATTACTCCATGTTGTTACATAAACCAGATGCACTGTATGGTGTGTTATATGAGTTCTTAGGGGTACTGCCTCGGAAACAAATTTAACGATATATTTGTCGTCATGTTGTTCTTAGACTCGGTACTGGTGAGCATTATTATTATCAATTTTCCTCCTTTTACGGTGAACACTGGTAATCAAGTAAAATTTTGGGCCGGTACAAAACGTGGTTGGTACCAGCCCGTCCCATAGGTGCGCATTTTCGGTGTACCCCTCTTAGAAACCGCCTCTTTCACCCTTGTCTGCAATATCTGGAATATGAAAGTGAGGGCAGATTTGTCATATTCCGAGTAGTTTAAAGCTTCTTCTCTTTATGTTTCAGGAACTTACAACCAAGCTTCGCGATATGCCAACCTTGCTGTTCTAATCGTTTTACTGTGGCAAAACACCAAATGTCTCCAACCCGGACTGGTGAAAGAACAGCTGAAAGAAATAATCCCAAAATAAGTATGGCGCCTATCTGAAGGACTTGGAGTGAAAAAAGAAGTGATCGAGAATTCTCCAGGATTTATCACCAACTTTCTCAGAATCCCAATTATCCTTAAATCTGGTCTCGGTGGATCTAACTCATCAATTAAATCACCAAGATGTAAGTCTGTCTTTTATTAATCCTCCCTTCTAATTTTTATGGATTTGTTGTGGTGAATATACTAGTGTTCTATCCCTGGAGTCCGTGTCTGAATACCAGGAGTTGAGTTTTGTTCTGTAAAATCTCGACTCTTATTTGATTTGACAAAAAAAATTCAAAGGTAGCACTCAAATCAAAAAGAGGGTTAGATTGGATGTTAGACCGTGGACCCCTTTGATGTTTTGAGCATATAGATGCCGACGCTGGGTTTCTCTCCAACCTTATTCGGTTCCAGGAACTCATCCCCTCCAATTTCAAACTACCAGCTCTCTTTCAATTGATTCCAATAACATTGGCAACGGAGTGCTCCCTGAATACCCATTCCACCGCTTAGTGGTAGATATTTGGGCCAGTCATCGCCGAGCTCGGAACCGAAACTGATCTGTCGCTGGACTATGTTGCCCTCACAACTCCCACCTACCCATAAACTGTTCTAAATAAAGATTCCTTTTTTACCCACTTCCTGGCTTATTTAAATTTATTAAGATTTTTTGTTCCCTTAAATATGTTTCTAACACTCATTACTTCCGCCCTCCCCTACTTCGGATTTTCTCTAATTCTAACAATAAATTCCCTTCCTCACCCTCCATGCCCATTCATATATCCTATCCCTTATCGAGGTGGCTCTATCTTTGTCCCAATTCACAGTTCAGGAATCTCCTTTGCATACTCTTTTTTGGTGTAAATGTTGAGTTAATTGGGTTTTGATAGTTACAAAGCTATTTTGGAAGTGAATTAATTTTTTCCCCTGGGTTGAGGAACTTGGTCTAAAGGGAAGAGTTGAAATTCCTGACGGTTTTCTTTGTTCTATTGCGTATGGTACGCATTTAGCGTGGAATCTTCTTTCGCCGAATACCTTAGCAGCGTAAATCATCTGTACAGGAAACAGGCAGAGATCATGGCTAAGGTACTTCATGGAAAGTTGTCTTACTTCTCAAACCTATTGTTCCTTTCTCTGAACTCTATTTTACCAACGACTAATGATATCCGAGATTGGGTTGGTATGGTGTCTGTAGTACTGGCCTCCCATCAGGAGTTTCGTATCCCGGCAGTGGCAGAGAGATTGGTTAGCCGGTCTCTACTGGAGTGTTGTGCGAACAGCACTTCAAGTTCAGTACTCCATCCGTCGGAAAATTGCTAATATTTCCATACTACATATTTGCAACTAACTTTTCGCATCATCGAAAAATCGAGAGAGAAGTCAATGTGGACTCATTGGTGCATGTCGTAGAAGGCAAATGCCGACGCCTAGTTTCTCGTCACATGTTCTTCGTTCCCTGGAAAATGTTCGCTCCTGTCCAGTTGACCACCTATCCTAAATGGCGAAAATGACCTTGGCTGTGAGTCGCTTCCTAGAATAACTTACTGATCAAAGAATACCTAAAGTATGTACACATTATACAGATTACATTCATGAAACACCTATTAATTTAGATGATGGCCTTGTCTTGCTAGAACTAGTACATGGTGAAGAATTCTGTATAATTTTCCGATCGAAAATGACTTAATTTCAGTCATATTTCTTTGTATCGAACAATTTTCAAACTTGACTTCATATATTGCAATGAAACGGGAAGAGTCGTAAATGAGTTCAGCAGCCGATGGAAAATTGCTAATATTTCCATACTACATATTTACAACTAACTTTTCGCATCATCGATAAATCGAGAGAGAAGCAATAGCGAATATTTTATTTTCATAGATTCAATACCTGTGATTTGGCCAACTGAAACATCCCTGTGAGTTCAAATATCACGCACTAGCCGTGAAAACTTTAGTGGCGTTACCCGCTGAAATTGCACAATAGCAAATATTCCACAGAGAAAAAATCATTCCCGGTCTCTCTGGCGAATGATTTTTTCTCCGTGGAATATATGCTATAATCCCTGTGAGCATTGGGAGCTATACGGGTGATATGTATTTTTTTAACTATATTTATTTAGTCCGCAGATAGCAAATTTTTTTCGTGAAATGTAGAGTTGAATTAGGGAGCAGCCGATTTGAGTTGAAGAAATATGACGTGATAATACTTATTTTCTCATGTATAAATGTTTTAAGTACGTAATACCATGGAGAACCCTCGTGAAGGATTGATATGTAAAAAGGTGACAGCGACTAATTATGGTCGATAGGTGACAGTGACGAGTCAAGTGTTGCTTTCCATTTAAAAACTTAAAAGGGGAGAATGGCGACCTCAATACACTGGGTTTCGGGTTTGGTTGCTATGGACGGGACGGACATTTCCGGCTTTGCACGGACCAAGTGGAGCGTATTCTCTTATTATGTGCCCATATACGTCATACCTGAAAAGCTGTTAGAATTGATAGGCATTGACCAAAGTTTGCTGGAGAAGTTGGCGATTTTCGACCTACCTAACTTAATATTTTGATCCCAATAGTAGTCACTTCTTGAAAATATGTATCAAACTCCAAGGCTTGTTTTTTCCAATAACTTACGACGAAATAAATTCCGCTGGTATGGAAATTAATCCACCCTGCAGCGATTTCATTTTTATGCAATTTTTTGTCACATTGTGGTGTTTCAATATGTTCATATTAGAGTACGTGTGTCAACCATCCCAAATAGTGCATGCTACAGGGATTTTGAGCATCATAGGCCGTCAGTGGCCTGCCTATTTAGTTGGTGTGAGAAGAGCCTCTTCTTTCAGTCATGGATTTCCAACCTCCTAGAACAAGACACCTTACGGTTTCAAAATTAACTCGTTTTAGTCACTGCGCTCGTGTTTTTCGCCTTGCGTGTTAGTAATATTGCCAATTTTTTCTAATCTTGAGGGATTTATTTTTCAGGTATTTTTGTCTTGCAAGAAAATTACAGGTTACGATATTTGGTCTTAACCTGCTCTAGGTATATGTCGCCGTGAGTGTTATAATGCTTTTTCTTTGCCTCTAATTTCTTTCACGATCCAATTGTCTTTTCTTTCCATTCTAAATATTAAGTTGGTCTTGTTTTCTTATATATTCTCATATCCGTCATGTCATTCCCTAGATTTCTTAGAACTGTTATTTATATAAGTAAAGCTTAAACCGCATAACTGTATTTGATATTTTTATGTGGTGTTAAATTCCTTTGTAGCTGTAATAGTGACAATGAATAATTCTGAAAATGTGTATATAGAGGCAACTGCGTGATGTTAGTACGTATTTCTCATGGTTAGTTAAGTTATTAATCCTGGAATGATATAGTATCATAAAAGTGATGATCTATGAGATAAATGTCTCAAATTACTTAAACCTGAGGTGGCGCTATCGAGCGAAAGTAAAAAATTACTGTCGACGAGTCCATGTATAAGTCAAAAACTCCAAATACAGTATTGTTTGATGGATTTGACAGTGGTCTACACGAAATATTCGAATATTTCGCATTCTCGAAAACATAGACGTTCTACTACGTTTGACTCATCTTCTTGCCGGCGCCGACTCGAGAGCGATTCCCGCCAGCGCGGAAACAGGACACAATATGATTCGTCACTCTCGATCACAGGCGTTAACAAATTGCGGCGCAGTCGCCGCCCGGCGACTTTCGACGTTTCTACCACCCCACCTCAGACCATTTTCTCGTTAATTATATCCGTCGAGAGTGACGTCGTTTCGCCCTTTTCCTTCCCGCTTATACTGCCACGAAACCAACCTTCCCCTCCCACCCCCCCCCCTCCACATCCTTTCGGGGAGAAAAAGCGAGGGGGAGAGGAGAGAATGGTTCGGAGGCAATCTTTGCGTGGGGATGGAGGATAAAAATGTCGGTACACGCGATTATGGGGAGAGGGAAAGTAATGAAAGAGGTTGGCGGAGAAGGTCGTGGATGTCGGAGGCAGGAGCGGGGTGTCGTTGGGTTAGGGGGAGGGACGAGAGGTGGGAGGGAGGGAGAAGGAGGAGGAGGGGGTCAGGTGTATGCCGAGTGGAGATTGAGGGGGAGGGAGGGGAAGGGGTTTCTTGGTTGGGGGTGGGAAGAGGTGCGGGGCGGGAGTCGGCAGCGAGTGGTCGGTGGAGGGCGTTGTATTATGAAGAATTATTCAAGATGACCTTGGCTTAGCAGTTGGTGGAGACCGCGGTGGTGGTAGTTGGTTTGCGGAAAAGACCAATGAGGCTTTAGTTCTTTGATTGGGGTTCCTACTGACGGACATCTATCTCTAGAGAGGATGGCAGTTTTTCGAGGCTCTCAGAAGACTAGTCGCACGTAGTCTACATAACATTATACACGTGACAATACACTGAGTAGTTTGAACCAAATTCAAATCATGGAATTAACATGGAGAAATGGAATGAGGATTATTTTCCGCGTAGTCAACCTTTCTATGATGAATTTATTTCCTTTACGCGATGTAGTTTGCATTGCGCTCCAATTCATGCATCATAGTGCGCAATGAAAAGTCTATGTGCGCAATAAAATGGTCGCAAGGAACATTCACTGTATCACTGATTGGCGATGAAATCGCGCTTATGGGTGAAAACCATTTTACGCCTGTTTTCCGCGTTAAATTATTTCCGACAATAGGCATATAGGATTAGTTATAACGGTGGACGACCGAGAGATTAATATGCACTAGTAAGAATTGTTGGGTAATTTAGTATGGGAATGAATCGGTTTTAGGCGTAACCTAGCGGAAGCGTTTCATGATAAAAAGATACAATTTGCAATTTCGCGTTAATAATCTATTCACCACCTAGATTCCGACCCACGCCGCCATTTACAACGCTCGGTATCGAAACCTTGGTAATCTAGTGTTTTCCTGACGATGATGATAATGGCATCTTGTTGGAGTTCCCACCAGATTAATGTTGGTCGGCGTTTCGAGAGTGATGTCAATGATTAAAAGATTTGGCGGACTCGGTTTTCAAAAATTGTTGACATTTCAGTCAGTAATGAACTCGCGTTATTCGAAAACATATCATGGAATTTATAAATGTTTAATTTTCTGTCGTGTTCCTATTATGCAGTATTATATTTCGACAGTCTTAGGATCTTATATGTTTTAAATTCCCAAGACCTGTACTTGGGTGATATGTGCTTCTTCATGTCATCGGTGGCACACCTTGGATATATGTTCAAGACAACGACATCTAATAGAAACGTATCCGTGTAGGTAGCACTGAATTTTGATAATGTGCGACGAAACAAAGGGCTAGAGGGTCAAAATTCATTGTGACCAAACCTCAAACTGAAACATAAATATTTTCTTCCACTTTGGTATTTTGTAGGCGATGATCAAGAGTGGTTTTTGTGGCTTCAGATTTGAAATACTTGGATGCATTATCTCCTCGTGATTCATTCGCTACTTAAGCTAATGAAGAAAAGTGGCAAGCCAAAAATTAAATCATTACCTAGCAGAGAGATCTAATTTGTCGTACCTCTCAGCATGTGGTTATACTTTGTTAATTTGACTCCAATCTTCAGCCTTGAGATGGAGTAAGTGTTATATCAATAGATTAGTGGCAGATGTTTTTATCGTCCCATTTGTAAAATAACTTTAGACGTGATTAAATGAATTTATTGATAGATGTAGTATTGTAAGAAGTAGTAAACTTTTAACGGTTGAAGGAGGTTATCTTTTCCTGGCTCATCACTTAGCTGTAACATTTCACTCATTAGAATTCACATTTAATTACTGCTAAGTTGAAGTGTTCAATTTATTACATCTTGGGACCAATTACTTGCTCATCATATTTTATCTTGTCCAATTTTTCAGCATGTGAAATATCTCTTACTCCTTGATTTTGTTTTTAAGATTTGATTGGGTGCCCTTAAATTTTCGCAGTCCTCCGCGTGTCTTTTTATTACTATGTCTCCTCGCCACTATTGAGTTCTCGTTCTGTTGATTTTCTATTAGATGTAAAATTTTGGAACATCTCTCATCAACCTAACAAGTAGCAACGGGCTAAAGACATGCCTCATTTCCCATAACTCTATCCTAATGTCTGTACTCCGTCGCAGGTGTATTATTTATTATTTTTCTCTTCAAAACATCATCCAAGAGCGTGTACATAGTTCTTTGTGGCATAGGAGTTGAACAACGTTGTGACATGTTGCGCATTTGTTCCCGCTGACATCAACTCGTTAAAACAACGTCGTGATACGGCGTCGACCTGAACTTCTTGCGCAATAAATTTTCGCTATGCCTGCCCCCGCGCGTCACGTGTGACAAAACTGTGATGACAGAAAAAAAGCATTAGCCGCGATGCTGATAATTTGGAATGAAAATTGCTGGGAAGTAAGCGACAAAATCCTCGTCACCGCTCCGGAGCTAATAAAATTCACCGAGCCCGAGCCCCCCCTGTTTATCCGTGCTCGGCTGGGAAACGCGTGATAAATCATGAGCACGGTAGCGCCTTGGGGGGCCGCAGTATGAAGCTCCGTTGAAGACGAGCGACGCGGACGCTGGGAGCGAACGTGGGAGTAAGCAGAGGCGGTTGACGGCGGGGAGGAGTGTGAGGGGTCGTGGATCCCGGCGGGGATGGAGGGTGCCTTGTCCGCAACCCGAGTCGCCGTGCGTGCCGCTCGCTTCGGTCCGGCCGGGAGCGGTGATGGATGCTTGTACACAGCGATATGTTTGTCCGCAGGAAGTAGGCTGTCGTGCGTGACTTCGCGTCGTTACGTCGCCCATGCCGTCGTCGCGCGAGGCCCGACCGTCCGCAGCCCGCGCATAATTGGTTCTCCCCGAAAATCCGCCCTTGCGAGAAGACGCGAAGGAGCGAATCGGGCCACGTGTCTCGCAGGTGGGTGTCCGGGAGGCGTGGTCTCTTGAGACGAGCCTACATGGGGTTGCCGTTTCTGCAGGACTCCCGGATTCGGGACTACAGTTTTTGATATCCCCCGCCTCCCGGATTGAGGTGTTTTCCTTCTGTTTTCGCTCATTGACCCTTCATTCACTCTACTGCAGATCGTAAAGATGTTGTTCTTGAGAAAAAGTAAAATATTACGGTGGTGATATTGAAGGGATTCTGAACGATCCGGTGAACCATGAATTTTCGAATGCGAGAGAAATCAGAGTAGTGTTCTCAAGGATTATTTCATTATTGTGACATGAAACATGCATATGGAATGAGCATTAAAGAAAATTACTCGAGTAAGTTATTTCTTATTGTGATATTTGCGAATATTTTGAGCCAAAGGTGGTACAATGTATCACCACTGGTACATACACGCCAAAGGTTCCTCGATGATATGACGCTCTCGCTAATTTTCATCATTCTATTAAGGAAATCGTTTGCTGCTAAAATCACATATATCGGTTGAGGCATTTCAATTGTAATCAAAGTGCACATTTATCCTGCTCACTAGTGATGTATTCACATTTAAGGTAGTTGTAATTATACTCTTAACCTTAATCTCTTGTGTCACCCTCTTGTAGTATGCAGCCGTAGTAGAGACATATTACGGCCATTTCTCCTCGCTCTTTACGTAGTGTCTTTATTTCTCCCTACGACGGGATTTCAGGCAACTGATCAGGATTTGCAATACTTTCCAGAGGAAATTGGTAATTCATTCACTAGGTATTCATTCAAACAGTAATAATCATATCAAGATTCATGAACAAAAATCCCAATCGAGCCGAAGTATTCATAAATATTTTTTAATTGGCTTTTTGACCATAAAATAGCAGGCGATTGAAGGACAAAAATCACAGATAGTGGTTATCATATTCTTAACGTTATTTTAGTGAGAACTTGAAAGCTCTAGATAGGCTAATTTATTCTAGATATGCTACTTTATTTATATATTTACAGTCTCTTCAGGGTTCATTTTGGTTTCCCGGATTCCTTTGAAAAAGAATAGATTAATAATGAATTAGATTTTTAAGTGGATTAGAGGGAGTAGTATAATTTAACTTTAAATTTTAATATTCAGATAATCGGTAACCATGTAAAACTTATATTAAAATCTGAAGGATAATCACCACTTTGACTCCTTTTCCAGGCTGAGAAAAATATTCACTTTGACTCCTCTGAATTTTTAGTACCTTACATTAGTTTGTCATTAGCTTAGATGCTTTGTAAGAGTGTGCAGTATTTTTTTTACCAGCGGACAAGCATATCCAAAGAAATTGAATATGCCTGCATTTTTGACTCACATGGTCTCGAGCAGACTTCCATATGTTGTAACTTCTTTTTCCTAGAGAATCACATATCTTTTTTCTAACAGGCTTTTTAATCAAGGGTTTTTCTTATTTGCATAGGATGCTTTTAAGGTAAAGTTGTTGGATTTTATCCCAGAAACAGAGAGTTACTTGAGAGAGGCGCTGGATTGAGTATGAATTAAATACGATCACGCGGCTGTGGTATCGTTGCTCAGCCACGCCACGAGGTGAATATGCAACAAGTTTGACAGCGATGAATGTCTAGCGGTTGTGGCCGTGGCAGAGTTGGAGTGAGAATAGGAAGGATAAAAGCAGGAATGCATGCTTTGGGAGTTAGTTAATTGGTGATTCAGTTGATTCGGGTTCGTCAGCCCTTTCCGAGATAGATAGGTGATAGATGCGACAGTCGCAATTTAAGACATGGTCATCGTGATGGTTGACTTTGGGTAAAAATGTCATTGGCGTTTCCCATCGTATTCCCATAGCATAGTGCAGAGCAAATTAATGCTAAATTAATCCCGACAGCAGTGACGTCCATCACTGAACCGTGTGCTTGTATTATTATTTTATGCTATTTGACGATTTCTCTTGACATTTATTCGAAGACTCGTCAGTGGGGGATATGATCCAATGAAAAAATCTGCGATATATCCTGTTGAATGCGGACGGATCCCCCTTGAGGAGTTTATGGTAGCTTAGTTTTAAAATTTTTAAAGAATATTGTGGAAAAATTGATTAAAAAGTTGAGGGAATCCAAATTTTCTTGCTCATAATTATCGAAAGGTGTATTCCCATTTAAAGACCAAGATGACTTATTAACCTGGGAATCACCGTGCTACAACCAATCTGTTACCTCTAAAGCAATATTCAACACGATTTTTCATTCAGGAAGCTATCAAAATCTCGCATTAAGCCCGCAGGAGGGGTGCCATTATTTTGACGAATTATCAGATTAGCATGCCAATAATGCTTGAGTGAACTCGGTGTATGTCAGCTACGGCATGGATCATTTGTCACGGAAATTTTATTGCGCTACAAACACCACCTACGAATGGTTTGTTATTGCTCACTGCCTTTGTTTTAAGCTCCGGGTATGTAGCAATGTCATTATTATCGGCTTACCTTTGTAGTTATCATTACATGATCTCTCTGGTATAATTTTTTCGAATTGTGATCTTAATTGTGTTTCAACTTATGTAATTCGTCGAGATTATGTAACTATTCGTCGGTAATTAAGTTATTCGTCGGCAGTTTCGTTTCATCGTCATCATCTTTGTCCATCAATCATTAAAATGGTTTACGGAGCTCTAGCTCTATTCGATTGACGCACTTTATCTGCCAGCCTAATTGTAATTACGTAATTTTTCTCTTCTATGTACCTCACTACTTGTCCCATTTATGTTTACAGAGGTTCTCTTTTGCTTTTCCCCAATTTATTTATCCCAACCCAACGATGGCTGTCTTCATGGAACTTCGTTACGCCTCAAGACGTTTAATTATGTGTTCGCATTTTCTTTTCAGAATATTTAGCTTACTTCATTTTCTTCAACCTATCTTCCTACATCTTCATTGCTTCCTCGTTCTGTCCATTTCATCTTCATCAAATAGCATGAACTCGATTACCTCCACTGGTAAGTCTTAAAGAAATGCCAGGATGTTATCTACCCTAGTTTATATTTTGTATTCTATAAGTATCATTGCACTTGCATTCGATTTTGCCTACATAATGAACAATTAATTAATTTCAAGTGTGCATAAGTCGTGTGTGTAAAGTAATTAGCGTAATTTTGTGTGGATTTTTATTCCATGCAAGTAAATTTTGCTTTGTAATGTACGGGAAACTAAAACCAACTCGTTTCCTCGAACTCGTCCGCGTATATTCATGATGCTTCGCTTATTTGATTGCGTAGAAGACCCAAAAAAATCTTTGCTACTTTCTTATCGAACATTTCGGTAGTATTCAATTTCCTGATAGTTAATTTGCATGCAAGCCCAACCATACACAGTAAAACTCTTCTTAAGCGAAAACCTGTCATATCCAGTAAGAAGTTTGGTTTCGGCATGCCTTTAATAATATGGTTATATTGGAACCAATGGAACTTGATTGGTTCCAATATTGTGAGATTGTGGACGCGTGGCATTTTTGTTTTCTCATTTCATGTTTTTATTTTCATTATTGGACTGATAAGGGTGAGTGCAGGATTTCGAAAAATAGTCCTCCGATTCAAACGATTATCATCCGAGTGGGATTGAAACAATAAACTTTGTGCAAATATTAATTTTTATTTAAGTGGTGAACTAAGGCTAAGCAATTAAATTTTAAAATACAAACAGGGTTTTAGAGTTGTATTTGCACCTGCCACTGGTGGAATAAGCATGGATTATACTTGATTAAATAGGAAAAAAATATTTAAATGAATGCTGGAGTAGCTGATTGCGGGTTTAGGAATACTTCTCTGTATGTAAAACTGAGGCCTTACTTGAGAATAGTCAAGTTCTTAGAGCATAATGCACATATTCATCTCAATCGCGGCCTTTGTTTCGGCAATATTATAATTGGCAATCGGATTTCTTTGACAAATTTGTTTGTTCGAAATCCCGTCCGAAATCTCTCTCGCGTCTGAATGGGATCCATTAATGTTGCTGTTCTGGAATTTACATGAAAGACATCGATCCTGAATTTTAATAGGCGATTCTTCTCGTCCATAGTCTATTGGATATAACCTGAAATATATGGTAAACGAGATGGCCACAGGAAATACAGATCTAACGAGCACCGACTAACATTTTTTATCATTCAATGTAGCCCCATTCTCCTGTTTTTATATGCAGTGTAATTTATTTGCCTAAATCGTGTACTCTAGTTAAACTCGAAAATTAAGCATTCACTATCAAAGCAACGTGGGAGTCTTCGCGTAAACACGTGTTCTGCGTGGAGACCTACAAGAAAATCCTCATTTAGATTTAGCATGAGACAGCTATGTTTTAGAAATGCCTGGCAACTTTTCTGACCTAATTGGTGTGTAAGAACCCTCTAGTTGCTATTGACGTGCTTCTGAAGCTAATGCGAGCTGAATATATATAGTATCCTGCACCACCCATAAGGTTGCGTGGAAAGGAGTGAGCCCTCATCAGGTGTCCTTTGCCGCCGAGTTAGTAGTCCTGCTGTTATCAATTTCATTATTTTGTCGTTAATTCAACTAAAATCAGCAAGGAAACTCATCAGACCTAGTCTAATAATTACATTTTTGAGTGCATTTGTCTCCGTGGAAATTGATATATATTTCTGTTGATAATAGGTTAATTTCCTACGATCACCCATTTTTTCATTTACGTATCTCCATTTGGATCAATACAGTGAAACTATATCTACATCTACGCGATACCCTGCAAGCCACCGCGAGGGTGTGCGGCAGTGGGGAATATTAAGGGTAAATACATGTGAAACAGGCCTGCTGTTTGTTTTTGAGTGGAACTACTTTTGCATTTGGTGGTGGTTAGATTTCAGGAATAAATTGTTTTTTTTTACTCAAAGTAGTGCAGTGTCGGTTTCTGAATCATCACTGGGGAAAATGGCACAGGAAATTAAGGAAATCTAATGCATGAGTCACTATTTTATGTTTCACCAAGCTCTCCATTTGTGGAATTCTTACTGCGAAGCAGGGAAACTATATGAATGATGTTTCAACTATTAAAAGTTAGGTGGACTAAGTAAAGATTTTTTCAGAACGGGGCTGTCTAAATTAATCCACTGAGTGCATTCGCTTATGAGAAAATGGAGTCAAAGAATCATGCCATATTTTCCCATGCTGGACCCATTATCTTTTTTATACTAATTGAGAGAGTAAAAATAGTCCATTGCATTTCTCTGTTGTGGCAGAAAAACCTTATGTATGTACAAGTGTTCCCCTGTCATTTCCCCTTATATTCATTACATTCCTTCCTTTCAAACCTTTCCTCTCGCTTTTCAATGCTACTGAACACAGAATGACTTAAAAAATGAAGCCTATCTCATCACGTGCTATTAATCTTTTTTATACTTTAATTATTATAAACAAGATTCATGTCGCATGAAGCATCAAAAAAAAAGTTTACTTTCCACGACCCGGGATTTTTTTTTGTTACGACAGCCTCATCACGGCCTCCTCAGGAATCGCCAGTGCGAGGCCATGCTTCTTTTTATTCGTAGGTGAAATGAGATGCTTTATGGAGTGCTAACCACTGGACCGATAGTCGAAATGGGCTTTTGAGCGAGATGGGCACATCTGCGTCGGAAAGTAATGAGCGCCGCGGTTGTTGCCGGTGCGATTAGGTGCTAGGCATCCTTGTGAAATGGGTTCGTAAACAAAGGTGGGGGCGAATGATGCTATTCCATCGGTCATAAACTGTGACTCCAAGCTGTGGGCCGTGCTCATTTTTCCAGAGGTCGTATCCTGAATTCTTCAAGTTTTACATGACCCAGAGTCGTTATATTCAGTGATTTGTTCGCTTTGAGATTCACGAACTCTACTTTCCAATTGAATATTCTCCTCTCGAAGCAAGTTAAACGCAGGTTTCCTTGGATCGTTTTCCAACATCCTTTTCGTCGTATGCGTAGTTTGAGTTTTTGAGTTTTCGGCACAAGTGGTCGAAATCTGTGTTGTGTGAATGTCTGTGTTTGCATATCAGATACTGACGTGTGCATCACCGAGCGTGTCACGTATGCATCACTTTTTGAGGAGATGGTGATACACAAAATGAAAGGTATTTTGAGAAAAGAAGGCACAAAATGTGTTCTAGTTTTTATATTCTTACTTTAATGTTATTCTGTGACGAACAGTGATAACTCATAATATCGTTATAAATTGTGCTCTTATCATGAATGACATTGCTCAATCGGTGATTCTCATTTATGGAAGTGCTCATTCTGATATGAAAATGGATTTCATGCTATACTGTTTGGTCAAAATATTACCATTCACGGATAAAAATATTTTTTTGTGACGAAATAAGAGAACAGAAATACTGGTGAGGTTTTTTATCACGAATTTATGTTTATTTGCATTACATGCGTTGTTAAAGCAAGAGGGGAAAGGACTGCTGAACCTAGAATCGAACTGCGTATCTTACTGCTTCATGGTTTAGTTACCTGACCACCACTCTAGCTAGGGCTCCTTATCTCAAGGATAATTTTTAGATCCATGGTAATTAACAGTCACTATGGTCCATAAAGGATTCAGTCACAACTAGCGAGGTGGTTTCAAAAAAAAGAGCATCCACGAGGAAATATCATAATTCTTACGATGTATCGCAAAGAGCGACGAAGGACCCAATATAAATCTTTAATCAGGCAGCTACAAATGGAATTTTATTGCAGTTTAAACAACAAGTGGAAAAAGGTGCTCCTTGAATGGAAATGGGACGGGAAATGGTATATTTTTGACGTCTCCCTATGCTGCAAGAGCCCTATCCTTGATGATAATAATGGCGTTCGACAACTTGTCTCCATAAATACACCCTAACATCTCCTCTGGGATCAGGAACCATTGCTATCCAAGTGATGCGATGGATAACTTAGTGATAGCTGCATGATATTTTTCCTTTTTTGAATATATTTTATGGATGTACAAAGTAGAGAGTGACCCCATTAAGATTTATCTATATCGTGATTCATTTCATTCGATATTTTAATCCGTTACTATAGAATAATCACAAGTGACTTCTTGAATCCCCACTTAAAGTACCTACTTCCGGAATAATGGAAGGCCAAATGCCGAACACCCTTATCAGGCTTGTAGACAGCCGACCTGGTGACCGCAAGGTTTCAGTTTCTAGTTCCTATTGGGTCACGGGTTTTACGTTTGTGCCATGGCATTTTATGGGATCACTCACCTTAAAGCCTGAATTTTATGAGATCCTTAGTGCTATTTCTGAAACTAATACTAAAAAATTTCAATTCCAGCCCTTCGGTAAATCGCGTGGGATCCGTCACTTGACTCAAAATAGTTAATCATGAAATCTGTATACTACCGTTCGGACGTGAAATCGCTTGAATCGCCCTCTTTTTTTAGTCAACCGCTCAATCGTTCGTGGGAGCATTGAAGGCTTCGCGCCAGTGGTTCTTCGAACGGCTCGCCGATTGCGAGAGTCGTTCGCGAGCCCGGGGTCCAGAGAAGACAATGGGCGGCGCACAATTAGGGTCGCCAAGGCGATCTCCGAGGGTCGCTCCCTACCGACGGCGAATCTTTGATCAAGTCGCGTGTCCGTCTCGTTTCTCCCTCAACTTGTTGCTCGCGCGCGCTCTGACGGGGAGGAGGGGTATCCATTTCCGGGCGAGTGTACACACGCTCTGTCCCCTTCGCTGCTGCAAAAGGAACGAGATTCGTCGAACGGTTGCCGTAATCGTCCTCCCTCCCGCTGCACATCAAACACCACCCTGGGCTAAGCTCGGCGACTCCGAAATTACGCCCGCTCTGCCGTCTTCTCTCTCTCCGGCCTTCGTAATTTACGTGAAGAGGCCGGACTCATTAAATCGTTCGTGGCTTTCCTTGTTTGCCTCATGTGTTTGGCCGCATCTCTGCTGTCGGTCACCAAAGGCTATGGCTCCACGGGAGCTGCATTTGATGGACAGAGATTCCGGGACGCGCAAGACTCTTAGGAGCTCTCAGAGGCTGTGATGGTGTTGTCGCGGCTGTCGTACGGTGGGAAATTCAATTAGCTCCCGCCGCTCTGTTCGATATTGACTCCCTTTCTTTTTTTCATGCGAAATTACTTTGAATTGTGGCACATTTAAAATGCAGTTGTGGTGATTTTTTGACAAAATATGTGAATGCTTAGACTTTTTTTTGCGTGGAGCTTGCCTTATTTTTGTTCTTGTAATGAGATATAAGAGCTTAACTTATGGCGAATGTTTTTTTTAAGATTATTACTCATTTTTATTCATTTAGTCATTATATCTATTTTAATCTGGGTTTTAATGTATATATTTTAATGTATCTAGATTTTCATCTCGTGATCACGTTATTTTAAATCAGGAAAAGCGTTACTTGTCATAAACGATGAATTTGAGGATAATTTGAGCCACTGCAACTGTCACTTTTCAGTTATGGATTCCTCAGATTTCCAGAGACCAATACGGTCTCTGGAAATCTGAGGAATCTCATTATGTTGATGGACATTATATTAAGTCTGAAGACTTAATCATCTGCGAAACATAGTACAGTGCGCTATTCGATGAACATATGCTGAAAGTTGAACCTGCTAAAATGAATTCATGTGTAGAATGCCTTTGGTACTCCTTCCAAGATATCTTACATTAAAAAATCCGAGGATATTACTTAAATATTCAGTGATTACTAATGGCCGTGAATGTGACTTGAACATGAAACCTGTTCAGCGCATTACCATCTGGGGTAAAATCGTCCCGTCCCTCTCACAAAAATTTGTCTCCGCCCAAGACGGATTACGTTTAAACCTCCGAAAAAGAGATGGAAGGGTAAGTTGAATCTTAAAGAATTAGACTCCTCTTTATGAGATCTTATTAATCAAATTGTCGTCCAAAAGGAATTAAAGAAAGTAGTTGACTTGTAGTTAAATGAAATAAGACACATTCCGGAAAAGTGTGGATACAAGTGTCTGTCATTGTTAGCGACTTGCATCATTAGTAAAACGAGAGTAGAATAGAAGTTTTCAAAGTGAGGGCTGGATATAATTGGTTAAGATTAAATCTATCTAAGACATTGCAAACGAAAAAGAAGTAGACTATACGGCGAAAAAGGTCGGGATTGCTTTTAGATATTATCGTTTCTATGGGATGGACCGTCCTACGAGGGCTTCAAAGATTACATCCACAGGAGGACTATAGGAAACAATCATTTCCCCAAATAATTATTATGTACTTTTTATTGATTGATCGCTAAAATGAACGATCGTAATATATATAATCGTGAATAATGTTGGGTGAACATTAAACGTAATAAAAGAATAAATAAACAAATTATATGTTTTTCCACAAGTAGAACCGCGGTTGTTACCTATGCATCTTATGGAGGATCTGGTTAATGTGGTGGCAAGCATACTGGCTTTCCATCCCAAGGCTCTGGGCTTGAATTTTGGCAGTGGCGTCACTCGAGTGCCGTTTTGAAAGCACTTCCAGAGCAGTACTCTGTCTTTCGGTTCAGCACTACTGGGCAGCATTCGTGAGAATCGACTACAGAAGAGAGGATAAATTTAAGGAGAGAATGGAAGGAAGGGAATTTACAACGGGGTCTCTATTTAGAGCAGCGAAGAGAAGATTTTCCAGAACTAAAATAGAGCGTAGTATGTTTGTGACATTGTTCTTGCGAAAAGAGATAGAAGAAATTAAAGTCTTTTGCGATGGCGGTGCAGGGAAAATTTGAGAAGACTTACTGGATGGAGAGGTAGACAAATGAGGAACTGTTCAGTGCGCTAGGAGAGGGAAGGAAGTGAATCGGAGACATTAAAGCCAGCAAAAGTGTTGTAGGAGGTTGAGAGGGAGAGAATGTCAGTTAAGAGCGAAAGAGGAATGGAGAAATTAGCTGTTCTGGATGGCGTGATGGAGGGCAGAAGATACGTAGGATTAAAGAGGAGGTGAACTCGGGAAATTTGCATTGTTTAAAACGTAAGATTAAAGACGACTTATATGAGTGAGGAGGCATATACCTATCAATGTTTGTGGAACATTTATGATGATGAACGCCGATGCTGGGTTTCTCTCCGCCTTTCTCCGTTCCCTGTAAAACCGACCTTTACCCAACTACCCAACCACCCCAGCCATCCTTAATGGCGGAAAAGACCTCCAACTGTCGGTCGCCTGCCCCAATAAACAGTAAAAATAAACAATAAAGCAGCATCAACTGTTCCCCTGGTCTTTGTCCATTTAGTATTCTCTCGCTTGCGCACAGGTGTGCGACAAGTTGCCCTGTCACCTTCTCGCTCTCGAGCGGTCAACCGCCGCTCTGGCGTTCCCCATTTCGGTTCCGCTCGCCTCCCCCTCAACGCCCTCGAAATGATCTTACGGTCGCTTTTGCCTTTGTCATCAGCCCGGAGCAAACCTCTGTCGAAGAAGTGAAAGCGATCCCGTGCGTGGAGGCAGCGTGCTTTGCCTTTCCAGCTCCTCGATTTGCTTCTAACTGCGCCAGCGCCAACTTTACGGCTTGTGCGCCGTATTGAAGCCAGCGAAATGAACTTTGAAAGTGCTTTTGGGGTTTTCTCCCGCTCATCAGATTCAGCGATAAATTTTACGTCTCTTCTGGGAGCGCCAAAGACATTGGCGCTAATCGCCCATGAAAGATCCTTGAAAACGCTCGTATGTGTGTGAACGGCCGATCTTGCGATGAGATTCGTGACTCGTTTGCTCCTTCATTTTAGTGATCGCACAAAAAATGTGTACCTACTCCTGGCACCGTGGGCGTGAGGTTTACTTATATGAAGAATATATTTAAGGCAATCAATGGATCTGACACGATTTTGAATCTTTCGGTTCCAAACCCTGTTTTACTTAGCAATTTGGTTCCGTCGGTCGATCTAGTAAGAATAGTAGTGTTATATTTGTTTTTGCTAAGTTAGTTTCTAGAAAAAAATTCTCACGTGTTCTGGGAAGTTGTTCGAAGCATAGTTTCTACATTTCGATGCGGCAAGTAAAGGCTGAAAAACCTGGATGGCATGAACAGGTGTTGTTGGAGGGATTTAGTCTGATCAGTCTACATCAATTTTCATTTTAGTTGATCTCATTCCTTCGTTAGTCTTTATTCGTTGTTGATCCATCCATTAAGTCTTGTATTACTTACGTACAGCCTTCTATTTGGCCTGCATACTCACCCTGTGGGATATCTAATTTTTCCTTCTCTTACACAAAAACGCCGCTTTTTAGGGTAGTCCCATTCACGAGGGTCTTTGCCATCTTTTGCATTTCAATACAGTCCTTTTATCTTCTGATCTTGTCTAGACTTATGTTTTTTGTATTATTTTCCCATGCATCATGATCCGTATCAAACATTAATTTAATCTAGAACTACAACAATGCCCGTTAATCAAACTGCAAAAAGACCTATTATTTTATCATTATTGAAATTTTGTGTCAATTAGGTAACGTTGAAGTCAGCTTAAAAATCCCCGGAATACGATTGTCAGTAGTTGTAGCATTACAATGAATTGGGCGCGCTAGCAACAAATGTCAAATCCACTTCATTGACTACATATTTGTGCCAGTTGAAATAAAAATAAGTAGATTATTTTCTCATAAAATTGATGATGCTAAAGAATAATGCTAATATGAAGAAATTAGCCGATAGGAGCATGCATTGGAGAGCTGCGTCAAATCAATCTCAGGATTGTTGACTGATGATGACAGATTGATGATTCGCCCTATTTTAGATAATCATTTATAGCTGTGAAGTTTGATATAGGACATTAAGAAGGCTTAAAAAGTTCAGATTTCGTTAAAAATGTTTCACATTGACAACTGCACTGACATCGTTGCATGAATTGTGGTCTATGATACTCCTGATGCCCACTATTCATGCAAAGCTCTGTATTTTCGACACATCCTCAGATGATGTTAGTTGACGGTGAGGTACAGACATCATGATTTGGCAGAACTTTATCTTCTGTAAAAAAAAAGAATGTGCGGAGAGACAACTCCCTATCTTCACTGTAGTGATTACTACTTTCTCCCGTCCTTAACGGAGGATGAAGGCGACAATTACGGAACTTTTCCATCGATACGTATGAAGTGATGTGACGTACCTTGGTGCTCGATATCGCATCTCTCGGTCTTGATCTCGCCTCAACGCCTACACTTGAAACACGACAACAATGATCACCTAATAGTCCATATGTATCGATCCCTAAATTATGTAGTACATACCCAGGGCGCATCGTTGATTACGCGTGTGGTTTTGCATTATGTTTCCTGCCATCCCTCCAATGATATTCCGAGGTCTTGAGCTGGTTCCTGATATTATTTAGGATCCCATCCGCTCGGTACCGCTTTGGCCAGTGACTTATATACTATTTCCGGAAATCCCAGTTTTCCCATGAACCTAAGGTATCGACGGTTCATGCGAATGTCCAGTTTGGTAAAGTTTAGTGTCTAGGGACGGCTGCGCGGTGCGCCTAGCGATCTAGCGATGCACCCATGATATGAACAAGGTGCTCCCTGTGGATATCTTTCAGCTTCCGGGATCGAATTCCGGTAAACCTGCTCAGATCGCCCGCTTCCAGCGTTTGTGTCAAAGTTGCCAGAAGTTGAGGAAGGCCCACTTGACCCGGGTAGTCAGGCCTGTAATGCGACGATTTGGTAACCCAAGGGTCCAAGGTTCTAATCCCGCCTCTGGCGTGAAAGTTGTGTTTGTCTTAGGTTTTTGATTAGAGATAAGTTGAGTTACACGATGCGATATAACCTTAGGTGTTAGAGCGTCTTAAAACTTGATTCTGCTGGTCGGGTGTCCTTGCGCGGCGTCGCTACTTCGTTGCTCTTTGAGACCCGGTGGTAATTTTTTTTCCCTCGCGGGCATGGAGAGAGGTTTTGTGTTGATGATACCATCGCCCGAGGCGACAGCTGTGTTTCCTCCTGCCAGGGAAGCGACCGTCCCCCGGCCTCGATCAGCCATTGGTTTTCCGTCCGCGGGCAGATCGGCCAGAGAGATAACTGGGAGCGGGCGCATGAAGGTAAATCAGGTGCTTATAACCGAGGTTTTTTCCCTCCCTCCCCCCTTTCGCGCAGTGTTGAGTGTTCGGATGCAAGGGACTCATTAACCCGTGCGAAAAAAAAATTAAGTATCCATGCTCTCGGTCCGATGGTCTCTCTCGGAGGGGAGATAGATCCTTTATCTGTACCACCTCCCCCACATCTCCAGCCACACTCCCAGTCCGTGGCTTAACGAGTCGAATTTATGGTCTTCCGAGGGCTCTTGGCTGCATCTATTCGAAGCTCACAATCCCCTCAAACTTCTTCCTCTTTTTCTTTATTTCCCATCCCCTCTCATCGCATGGATATAATAATAAAATGGCATCGAATGTAGTGTTTTTTAAGGGACTATTAAGAGGAAGGAAATATATCTGCCGTCGATTCAATGAGCGGCTACGCGAAGTTGTTAAGGTTTGTTTCCAGGATTCGCTGATGCGGTTGGTGTTCATCTTTCGCGATAGAGAGAAGAGCGTCGCAACGAATGTTGGCTTAAATTGCTACCAGACATGCTCTTTGGAGAGGGACATGGGTAATTACTGAAGCTGGACCTGTGCAAGACGCTGTGCACTAAGAACGGCTATGTTTGATTGAAGATATCAATGATTCCGGGCACACTCTGGCGTGTGACTCTCTTCCCAATCCAAAATCCTTGGATGTTAGGTATCTATTAAGATTCTCATTTCCGCATTTGGCGTTTGTAATACCTACATCTGTGGACTGGGTACACATTTTTATAGATGAATCGCGAATCTGTTACATCGAGGGGTTCATTAAGTATCTGTGAAAAAGTAATAGCTGCAGTATTTTGATCGTCATCATCCTCGCCACGTTACTCCCTTGATTTGTTTCAACTTGTGCACCCTCAACTTCCCGATCTGTTCGAACGGGCGTCATGCATTTAAATAGCGCTGATATTTTATGGTTGTTATTTGATATTTTCAGTGTATAGTACGGTTCAATGTATATTTTACTTTTTTAGCGCATTCTTGGAATGATAATGGAATAACGGCCTAAACCTTCTTTATAGAAGGAATTTGTCCTTTGTTAATGTTTTTTTCGTCGACTGAATGAATTCTACTGTTAGAATGTATCTGTCAATTATAAATGTTAAAAAATTACCATCTCATGGCTTGCGAGGAATTTTTCTTTTTTGTAGTATCACAGGGCTTAAGTGCAATGGTACTGAAGGGAATGAGATGAGAAAATATCATATTCAGCAGGGGATTTATCCTTACACTTCTCCTCTCCAGTCGCTATTTCTGCTATTGTTGTCATTATTACCGAGATTCAGTGAATGCATCTTTCTAACCTCATTTTTTGCTCTCTGTATTATCCATTTGTGCTTTCATTCTTTCTCAAAAAAGTGCGCCAACTTAAATGATTTTGGAACGAAGACTCTCCTGAACATAATGAATATTTTTTTTGGGAACAGTGTAAACGCAAGTTGGTTTGGAATGAAGACAGAAAGTAACCCTCCCCATTTGAGTCTTTGCCACTTTTTTCCTCCCGTGGCTGAAATTCATCAGTTGCTCCGTATATCCATTTTGTACTCGTAACACTTTCCCGAATCGCACCGATTCATAAGGAGTCAACATTTTTATCTCGGTGAGTCCTTGAAGTGGAGCGCGGAGAAAATTTGCCGTTGGGAATGGATTTTCAGCTAATAATTTGCATCGCTGTGGTGATTAATAATTCTTTTGCGTCTCCAAGCGGGCCGCGGTTGAATCTTGTTTAAAATGCTTGCTTTTTTGGAGCGTTAAGCATTTGTCTGCCGTTCGAAGGCCGCTCAGATACACCTCGTGGGCCATGTATCTTCAGCTCCTGTCACGGAGAATTCTCTCCAAGGGAATGTTAGCTCTGACCCTCTTTTCCACACTTGCATTATTTTGGTTTATACCCTCCATTAGTTACAACTCCGATTGCCTTCAAATTTATCTTTCTCTCGTCAAGTCCATTATCCTCACGTTCGACTTTAGCGTGAGCCCGGCTACTTTCCATTTAAACTAGCCCCTATCTTTCACGGAGACTACACTTTTCTCCTAATACATCCCCGTCTCAATTTCTCTTCCGTCCTGTCATAATATGATTAATTTCCTCACCTTTCCTTACACCATCGTGCACTTAGATATTTTATCTTGATACGTTATTGTGTCACATTAAGTGTTAAGCTACATTTACGTTGTCCTCTGGCTGCTTAAGTATTTACAGAGATATCTGGAATCCATTAAAATGAGTCAGTCTCTTTTTAGCTTGGAAAATCACTTAGAGCTCATTAGGAAGAGAGAGGGGCCTAATTATTTCTAGAGAGAAAAATGTATTAGTTCAATAGAAAATGGTTTAAGTCTAGGGACCATATCATGGTAACAGGTGCAATACGAACCATTGGCTCAGAATGTAATCACAAATCCCGATGGCTGATACTAGATAATCTTAATGCGCCAGTATTCCTTTGAGCCTTATTATAAATATAAAAAATGGAAATCAGTATCTTTTTTCATAAAAGTGGCACTACACCCAATTCAGTGATGATCTTACCATTTTTTGCAATGCTTAGTTTATAAATTTCAGTGCTAGTTATGCAATTACCATTTTGCAACTGAACTTTCACGCATTGTTAACATCGCCAAAAAATCACCTTATATTATTTCAAGTTCATTTACGGCGGTTATTCGGACAAATCGGTCAGCATTAACTGTTGCTTCGCTAATATCTGGGTTTAGTTGCGGTGGTTGTAGTAGCACTATTGAAACATTGCCAACCCAACTATTGCTAATGGAAAAGATGAGCTTGAAAATACCTGACTCATCCGGGGTCGTTGAATTTTTGCTAGTTATGTGTATAATACGTACCGTATTATCTGACGTGATGTTTGATTTTATACTTTGAATAGAAGAGCTTTAAATGTGTTTCGATTATGAAATGAATACAGTGGTAGTGGAACATGTATTAAATTGGTAGTGACACCGAATTCGAGTCGAGTGTTAATCCCTTCACTTAGATCCAGCTAGTAGCATTTGTAATCGATTGACTGCTGTCATTATTTACTCAATTCTTCCGTACCCAATGCTAAATTTCGTATTCACTCCAATTTCTCTTCCCTATTTCCATCTAAGTGGCGGGCTATAATATTTTGGTATTTGTTCACAATTATAATATGTACTCAAATGCGTGGTCAAGTGATTTTTTTATTCGCGGATTTAACATCGAGGTACACGGATCTCGTAGATCCTCCGGCTTTTAGAAGAGGTATTTCTGGATCGAGAAGTAATGGAAGGAAGACCAAGTGTCAATGTGTAACTGAAGAAACAAGTACTATCACAAACGTTTTGACTGAGTTGTTGATTATGACCCTCCTTTCCTTGTGGGCTCTGGTTGAACTTTCATGAATGGAACGGTATTTTTCGCTCGTTAATGTTTTTTTATGCCGGGGAAATGAATTCTCATTCGTCTGAACCAATTAATAAACGTATGATTTTATTTTACCTGATCAAGTGTTCTCATTTTGGGTAAGTGAAGTACGGTATAATGAATTTTTAATTCAATGTACAATATTTGCCACGAAATCCTCTTGATAAAATGGTTGCCATTATCGCCCGCTTTTTCATTGATCATCAACCTGCTCTCTGAAGTAGCTCGCTTTCGCGAAGATATCCCCACTCCCTGTCATTCTTCGGGTTTCACTGCCGGATGACTCGTGAGCCGGTCCACGAAGGAGAGGATCTTGGTTAGAGAGAGGCGTGCGGTTTCGTGTGGCCGTGTCTCAAGAGGATGTCGCTTCAATGATCGCTCGTATCGGTGGTGTTGCTGCGAAGGGTGTCGTAACCGCAATGTTCATTTGACATCAAACATTGACACTCAGCATTTTTTCTTTCTTGGACTAGAAATCTCATTGTCCATTCTTTCATTTTCACAATAAGACCAGTGCCTTAGAAGGTTTCATACTTATCTGCCGGTAATACCTATTAATTTCAGCGCGCCAGAAGTTTTATTTTTCTATCAAGAGAGGATTTTTATTCACATCTTCTCAATGTACATAATACCCTGAAAGCTTCCTTGCAGGTGAGTAACACTCTACTAAGTACGGTACATAGTAGCAAAGAAACTGGTGATAGATATGCGCTAGGCAAATGCTTCTTTATGATTGGGAACGAAGAATGAATTCACTTAAATTAATGGATTTAGCATTTGTTTTTATTAATTTCGATATTCATTAGTTTTAATAGGAAATAAATAAAATAACTTAGCATAGTCCACACAAAAATAATTCATTGATTACTCAAATACTCATTAGCATTAAACTAAATACTACATACTTATTCAATAGTATTTCGAAAACTTACCAATTAAATGGTAAACGTCTGTGACCAGACTTCGAAATTGCATCAGAGTTGATGATGACTGATTAATTATTTTCGCAATGAGTCAGTCCCAACTTGGAACGCATTAACGAAAAGAATCAAAGGGTCAAATTGTGCTTCATGATTGATACTATTTGCCTCATTTACGTATTCGAAAATCTGTATTACCTGAAAAGTATGATGGATAATTTAAACGATAAGATTTATGTCTTCAGTTTGAAGCATATGTAGATAACCTTTATACTTGAAATAATTACCCATTGGTTAACATGGAATTTGCATGTAGGGAGAAAATTAAAGTATCTAAAGTATCTCCAAAAGCTTTCTTTATCCAGCATTGAATCTATTTCCTTAGCTTTATTGCGCAGGATGGGCAGGGAATCAATACGCATAGGGCAGTGATACTCTACTTTTCCTACAGACCCTGAATTAGTTTTACTAGTTCATCAAACCTTAGTGTATGCTAGATTGTACGATCTAAATGCAGGGATGAGCCGGAGTATGGCAATTTAATCCTTTAAAGGGGGAAAATGTGTCGAGTAAGTGGTCTTGCTGTACAACCGAGTCGGGACTGATTCATGAAAAGATAATTCGCATAACATCAACAATTTCGGTGTTATTTAGTTACCAATAGTAAAGAAATGCAGGTGTAAAAGCTGGGTTTGATCGGGAGAGCATTACTAGGACAGGAGTGCCAAGCACAGTTATCAATAGCTTTCGGATAACAGTACTGTAACCTTTCAACCGTCAAATTTGTCAGGATTAAGACTTCATTATGCAACTGTTATATAGCAAGTTCATTCATAGCAAATGATGAAGTATTGGATGACATGATTGGGACACAGTTTGTAAAGGCACCAAACAAAATAGTTAAATAACTAGGTTACAACGCGAATAAAATTCAGGTTGTCCGGAATCTCCCCGGCATGAGGCAATTCTAGACAGATGAAGCTTTACAATCGATCTTTTTTAAACCCCTTAACCCACAGGACCGAACTTTCATGAATTTCATCTTGAAGAGTAAGGTTCACAATCAGTGTTCAAAAGAAAAAAGTTGATGAACGTGGCATCTGCTTGCTAGCAAGCCGAAAATATAAAAAAAAAGCAGTCCGGAATCACCCCACCCTCATTTACTGCTCTTCGAGTGGTCTAAACTCTGCACTCAAGTAGGGACGAAAAGTTAGCACTGATAACTCACGGCCAAACTGAGACTCGAACGTGGGTGCTCGAGATGGGAGGGCAGGGCTACAGTGGGTGCCACACCAACCATTAAATCTAAATGAAAACAATATTGCAAACCCAGTAGCACAATATACCCACCGGATTTCGGTTTATTATCAAAGTGATGCTCTCAAAAACGCCTCTTATGTCTCGTTATCCTCCCAACCATATAAACGCAAATGACCTTAGCTGTGAGTCGTGTGTCTTAATTACCACAGCAAAGAAGGATGAAATACCCCATTTCAGGCTTGAGTGTATAGGTTATCGACAAAGTAGAACATTGGGCCAATAACCTGAGGATGGAGAATATCTAGAAATCGAGTGCGCGATCGATTCTTCGGTAGGATCCAGTCCATTTTTACCGAATGCGGTCGCCGCGGATCTCCGAAAATAAATCCGTTGGGCGTGCTTGTTCCGTGAAGGACGACGGGAAGGACAACGGCTCGAGAGGGTGAGGAGGGGACTGAAAGTGCACTCATTTCTCTCTCCGGTTGGTGCTCTCGCGGTCTCAAGCGTGTGCGGGTACTCGGGCTGTCACACCGTGAGTGTGTCCCCACGTGCCTCTCTCGGAAGGGGAGAGCCAACACAACTATAAGTGAGAAGTGATGGCGTGGAAATTGCGACTAAAACGAGCTATGTGGTTGCCGAGCGTTATCGGCCAGTGACTGGATGTTCCCGGTTCACATACGTTAGTGGCAACATCGGACACCTCCAGCCAAATCTCATCTATGCGATTTTGTGGATTCCAGATCTTTATGGAAAACCACAAAAAATGGATATTTTCTCGCGATAGCACTGTAATCATAACACGAAACATAAAACAATGTATTCGACAGATTCAAAGTTCCCAATTCTGCGGCATGTGAATGGTGTTGGGAGACTCTGCCTAGCTGTTCTCTGCACAAAAATTTACTCTCACAATTTTTTGTAGGTTTTAACTACTGTTTTTCGCACTTATTAGAATCAGATACTACGGCATTGAAGCTCATCAGAAAGCGGTGCAAACCCGATTGAGATCCCGAGACAAGCAAAGTGAAACCTAAACTTGTACGATTCTTTAGGCGCCAGGTCTTCTTCCCAAGAAATCATTGGTGGTTAAAGGAGAGGAACTAGCTCTGTACCCCCATTGTGTGAATTTCGAATTGCGTAATGCTTACTCCTACCAGATTGATGCTGAGCACCGAGGTAGGTCATAAGCTTTTGCAGCAGTTATAGGACAAGTTTACTTCAGGGATTGTTTTAATTGTATTTTGTATTGTCTCGGCGTTTATTTCGAGTTGCACTTCACTCCTTGAGACGCTCGCCCCAACGCGAGGGAAACGCTTAGCGTAAGTATGCTCCATACGTTGCCACATATGAGAACCATTGGTCTTTGGTGGACAACGCATTGGTCGGCAATTATCAAGACTAAAATAAGGGAATTAAAGATGCGTTGCACGAAACGGAGAATGGGGGTGAAAAAGAAAGGATGATGGAATGATTCTTGGTTTCCCTGGCGAGAATGAACATTTTCCAAAACTAGTCGCACTCTTTTGACGATATTTTGTCTATCTTTGGCGGCGAGAATTACCCGACTCGAGGGAGCATCTTAAATGAAACCGGTATGAGTTGCGCTTGTAAAGAAATATCCGCCGTGGATACATGCATCAGCTATTACTCCTAAGTTTTTCCCAGTTCCTTAATGTATTTTTTTGACATTGATCATAAATAATAGATAGTGATTCGGTATCCCTGGCATTCGGAACTACGCTCCGACCGATTTATGTTGAATTTAAAACCTTGTAATGACTTGTGAATCTTGATTAAAACAGATGTTGCTTCATTATCCGGGTATCGCATTCATCTGTTAGATTGTGGACGAAACAGAGAAGTGACTACCATTCTCCAAGTGAGGCTTTTTGTGGCTTGGTTAGTAATGATGTGGTTTCCGCCGAGCAAGTAAGGTTAGCCGTGAGGGGTACGTGTACGACTTAATTGCTTCTAAAAACCTCCCTTGGCTCCTTACTCTTGTCTTTTTATCCTATTCTATTTTTATGTGACACCTATAACTGTATTTCAGGATTTGTAATCCACGCTTATTATTTTAGCCCAGCGAACTCGTCTCTTAAGGGTTCCACAGCCTTACAGCCTACCCTAACGGCCCGCCGGCATAGAAACGGCCATCGTTATTCCCCCGGCGTTATAAAAATTTTCCTTCTCATACTTCATTGTTGGTGTGAAAGTTATATTGAAATTACCTTGTTTAATATTGGCTATATTTCATGTCAACTGTCAATGATAATTTGGATATGTATATGTCTCGTACTCCTCAGTAGTCGTTCTCTGCACTTCCGGTTACTAAATGACCGTATACTAGTAGTTGTCGCGTTTACGAAATAGTCGGTTACCAGTTGTCTGTTTACCAATTGTCGTGGTTACGATACGTCGCGGTGACGAGATGTCCGTTTACAAGATGTCGGTCACCAGACGTCGGTTACGAGATGTACGGTTGCGACTTGACGTGATACCCTCAAAAGTCAGTTTCTCCCCTTCAGCAGTTAGTGTATTACTACACTCTTCTCCTCAACCTTATAATGTGATTTTTGAGGGTAGCCTGATAATATCAAGGTATTAAATTTCGTCGTAATTCAGTAAAAAAAATCGTGTCGTTTTACTGATGATGATGCTGTTATACGGTACCGGGAAACTTAGGGGAAAATGTGGTGGAAGATTTCCAGTTGGTGAAACAGGTAATTTGAAGGACAGGCATAAACTCTTATGTACTGTTATCCGAAGAGTAGATCGTTCCTGGTGTTTTACGCATTCTCGCAAGTTTTAATGTCCAGTTAAAGTTGATTGATTGATTTCCGCCTATGGACGCACGTATTCAAACACTGCATTTTTCCTCCGACATTGTTTCTTCTCTCCGACGAACCTCACCCTGCGTCTATCCTCTCAACTTCTCAATCCTTAAACTCTCTCTGCCTCTTATGGGATTCTGATGGGTGGCTCTCTCAATTTTACTTGATATGCTGGCGCCTCTCACTTCTGTTGCCTTTGTAGGAATTCAGTGACGCATTAACGAGTGATTGCCACACAATTTTGTGTATTCAGAAAACTTTAAACACATCGCTGGATTACGATGCATGATCTTCAGAAAAAGACATGATTACGAACTTTCTTCATCTCCTGGTGGGAGTTTTAGTTCACGATGTTGTTGTTTCTTTATGATGCTGGGAGTTTAAAGGATTTCTTTTTTCATGTATCGTACAGTCATACAGAAATTTCCCATTAAAATAATAATGTTTGCATGTAACAGAATAATTTAACTATGGTGTCTTTTCAAAATATTAGTATAATGCGATGCTTGTCTTCGGTTTCATTCCTACATAATTATGTTATTCCGTTTTCAAGGACCTATGACGTTAATGAATATCGTTGTGGATTTCCGTCATCAGTTTAATGATTTTCTCTCTCGTAATATTGCTTTGTTCAACTCCTCTTGTTATTTCAGCTGTCTGTTAAACCTCCAATAATTACTCTTCCTCTCCATTTTCCGTGTTATCGTCTAACATCCTTTCGTTATGTTCTTCTACATTTGACTGCTTCTCGAGGTCCTCTGCTGGCATCATTTTTCTCTTAGAATTTATTGAGATCCCCTTGATACAACCCTTTTTTTAGTTGTTAAGTTTCCATCGTAGCCATCGTATTTTCAATTTCATTCCTTACATTCGAATATGCCTTCCCTACAAACTATTGAGTGCGATATAGTATAAGATTCAAGGTTTCTACCCTGTCTCGATTAAATAATGTTCTCTGTGAGAATATATTGAGAACTTTATCGTATTCCTCACTCCATCTCCTTTTGTGTCTTTAAACATGGGTTGAAAACGAGTTGGCCCACTACCCGTACTTCTTTTCGACACGCCCACGTTATTATTAGTATAGCCGCAGGTTTGTTATTGGTAACATTATGAAATAAATCATACGAAAGAAAGATAAGCTTTTGATATCATCTACCTCCTCTGTGAGCGAAGAGGATGTCCATCCATGAAATGTGCGGAGCTGAGAAATATTAACGGGAAATTAGGATGGAATCTCAGGACAGAGGCGTCAAAATCAAGCCTTCTGCTGCTACTTTATGTCGTGGCAAAGGCTGATTAAAGATAAATGATCCCATTTACAAGGAATAAATGATAAATGAATGCTTAAATTGTATTCACTGGTCAGTTTGTGTTGGAACAGTCGTAGGAGTTTTTTTTCAGGTTGTATAAATTTGGCGTAGGGAACTGGAAAGCTGATTTACTTCCCTCTTTCCTACGTGGAGTATAGATTGTCCTCCTTACTGTCATGACTGAAATATTACTTCTTAATGAAAGAGACGTTTTGGGAATAACACAAAGCTTTCAGTTCTGAACTAAATGTTCTAGCTCGAGTCCTTTGCTCGAGGAACATGGCAAAATTATTTTACTTTTATTGCAGCGTAGTTGGCACTGGCGTCCTTCTTCTGCCGCTGCGTCCACAGACATTTTACGTCTGTGTGCGACAGTTCTTCTAAATTTTCTACATCATTTATAGCCCAGCATATAACCAAATATTACAATGAAAGTATGGTAATGCATGAAAATCAACATTTTACACATCCGTTTAAACAGCAATTCCGTAGGAAGAAATTAAACCTAAAACTCATCTGTACAAATACCGCAACGTGGCACTAACGTGCTTGCATTTCTCTGAATTTCCCGCTTTACAGGAACAGCACATTTTGTTCACTGTCAAATCCCCCTCCTCGGTGACCTCTAACGAACCAGAAACTTGCACTGGCTCTTTGGAGAGTGCACTTGTTTGTAAAACAAACGACACAATGTTCAACTTGCCGTCTTCTCTCCTTCCCCGCGTACCCACTACCATCACTAGACCCGCGTTGCACACACATTCCCCTTCTATTACACATCGTGAGCCTACATTCCTTCCCAAATATCTCACCATCTCCTCAAACTTTAGGTGAACTCTGCCAGATATTATGCAACTTCTTTTTCTTCCTCTAACCGCACCAAACAACACTTCGCACCTATGCCTAACGACGTACAGCTTCACAGTTTATCCTACTTTCGTCGACCATATTGGAAAATTACGTCACCGACACCAGCGCCGCTCGTGGTAATTTGAGTCTCGAATACCTTCCCCTGCGTGTCTTATTTCCTATCCCGAATCAATTATTTTCACTCCGAGCCGTCAGCATTAATGCTGCTTTTAATCTAATCGATAGGGTTCGGAGAATTTAAACACATACTTAGATGCTCTTCGGTTAACTCAAATGAACGTTTATGTTCGCTATATTGCAGCAGGATTTCTCACCAGTCATTATAATCACTCACTTCCCAAACGTGAAGGAGAGATTGGAAGGACAGTAATTCTGGAAGTATACTTCGGGGTAGGTGGAACATGGAAGCATGAAGGCGAAAAATTGCCTATCGTGTAGTAGGTACTTGAGAATGCCACATATATGTTACGATGAGGACGTCGATATTGACACATGGCATGATGTGCCAGGTGCTTGTCGGTCTCATTCAACAGTCCGACGGGGGACGTTTACCATAATTTGTTTATTGCCGAATATGATAGAGTTTGTAAAATAAAAAGACCCGTATTTTTCCGTTTTTTGATCCGTCAATTATTTCGCGAGTTATAAGCGGCGAAAAACTGATGTTTTTAACCCTTTCGGAAAAGTGGGTGTGGTGCAACCTCTGACGTATATCGACTTCGTCCAATCACAACTGAGCCCGGGAAGCTACTTCGCCTTATCGCAAAGGGGGGAATGGGGGGGGACACAGCTGGCTCTCCCAATGGGAGCGATTTCGACAGCATCTGTGCGAGCAGACCTTCCGAGAATTCCCCCCCTCTCCCTTCCCTCCCCTTAAGAGTAGTCAAGGACGGGAGGAAAATGACGTCAGCGTTATCACAGCAGCTCTTTAGGTGGGCGTCACCTTTTGCTTATTTTGATTTTTGATTTATGAGTGAATGGTTGTGGTTAGAAGATTAATTTTTTCACTAAAATTCTTTTTTCGTTTCCATCTAACAATTTCGTGCAAAAAATTGCTATTTCGGTTCCGAGTGAACCGGAAGGACCATTGGATCCATGCAGTCCTTCATCATTCATTGAAATTCGTAAATTTCGTGGAATGAAAGAGTAACAAAAAATTTACATTTAGGATCAACCATTAGTGTTTTTTTCTTATTTTATTATGCATGTAGATCTTGCGAGCCCCTCGTTTAACCGATCAGATATATTTCACTCCGAAAATTGCAACATGAGTGTTACTGAATTATTCATGCTGATTTATTTTTTCAAATTCAATATTTATATACTTTCATAGTTTTATACCGGTTAGGGTAGGCTTTCAAGGCAAGTCACTACTCGTCATTGCATTGCTCTCACCCCTTTGCAATTTCCTTCTTCCAGTAGGTATGCATATTTTTTACTTCTTCATGCCTTTTTCTCGCCCTTGCTTACTCAGCATTCTGCCTTTAATGGTGAAATGGATATCTATTTTTTTTATTTGTGCTCAACCCTAAGGTTGCCCAGACAGCACACATTCTACCGTATACGCTGAATATACGTATAAAATTGGTATAAACCATATATACTGTAGAAGATACCAGTATACTGTGTATTGGAAATCTACGTATAAAACCTAGCAACATTGTAGCAACAATGCGTATATTTGGCAGCAAATGTCCTAGCACGATGCGTATACTGTATATAGATATATCATATAAACAGTATACAAAAAATATATGAATATAGGAGACAGAATGTATACTGTTTACAGAATGTATAAATACAATATTAACTATATGTAGGCAAGCTAATTGCCAAAAATCAATAATGCTTGGTAGGGGACCCCATGATAAGTCGAATTGTAAGAGCCAAGTGAAAAGTACATCAAGCAGCACATGTTATTCACTACGGTTCCTGCACAAATGAATATGTTCCCCAGGACTTTGCTCTTGAAAACATAATTATTTAGAATAAGTAATTTTCCACCAAAATTAATTACACACACATGGTTAGCGGTTATGAGGTCAGTAACAGAACTTTACTCAAAGACATTCATTAATCGATAGAAATTCTTAATTTAATGGATCAAAATATTGAAGAAAAGATTGATTACAATAATTTATTATTATTTATTACAATAATTTATTAATAAAACAAGAACCAGAAAGGCTATGAAAAAATGCTACGAATATCGATTTATTTCAGGTTTTCATTGGAAGGGATAAAACTTAATCCTTGTGTCCAGGGCTGGTTCTTTGGTTCTTTTCATTCTGGTTCTTTGAGCGCCATTTGTCCTTTCCCTCATCGGTTTTGTACTTAGAGAGACGGAACCATTCTGTCATCGACCTTTTCACCGTCAACATATCTACTTCAACTTATATTCGTCAGTTTACACTTTTTTTGCATTGCATCTGAAAAGGTACAAGATAACTTATATGTAGATCTGGTAATAGAATGGCATATATGTGTTATACATAGAAACATGTTAGTTCCATATACAATGATGTGAAAAATGTAAGGCATAACTTTTTTGTTTCCATGTAGAGCAACAAACTGTCAAGAGCATCGTCTTATACCTATCACGAGGCATGACATTAAATTTTTAAGTTCAAAGTTAGCGGACGGACAATAACTATGTAATAAAACTGTTATAAATAATAATGACCTGCAAGGATAAAAAATTATATCGGTCACTAACAAATATCACTTGGCTCATGATTACATAGTAGTTACCGATCAATCCACAATTACTTACCCAGGTCCAGACATAGCCATGGATTTATTTCTTGAATGCGGGATACCACTCCAACCGCAACCGCGTCCAGCTACACCAAACGATATTATAAATTCACAAAAAAAATTATTACGGCTCGCACCAACTTCGGATTAAATTAATGGCAAGACGCTAGCAACGTAAACAAAAGTAGTTCGCTATTTCGTCACCTATGTGGCGCTTCGAACGGCAAATTGCAAATTGCGGCCATTTTAAACGACAAAATTGTCACGGTCTGTCCCTATGATTTTAAGCGGGAGTACAGAGTTATCAATTTACAAACTACGATGGGAGTTTGCATACTCTGTTCGAGAACTATATCTTTGATTTGTGTATATCAATCTGCGCCCATATTTTTATTTATTTAATCATTTATTTAATGTGGTATATAATTTCTGGTGATTTATTTGTATGTAATCACCCTATAAGGTATATTAACAATGTATGTATATTTTCTGTATACCGTATCATAGCTGTACAAATGTGTAAACATGATGTATAAATCATGTATACTGTATCATAAATATACAGTATATACTATATATACACAAAATATATGTATACACCTCAAAGTGTGCTGTCTGGGTGGTTTTTGATAGGTGAGGCTCACCCCGTACTAAGCCATTGGCGAGTAAAACGCACACATTCAGGAAACTGGGGCCAGTTTCTTTCCCTTGGGTATATATATTGATTACCTTAAATGATGTTCATTGTCATATACATTAAATGCTCTTATTTCAACCTCGACATGGCACTTATAAAATGGATTGAAGTTAAACTACTATTTATTAAATGGGATTTTTTAGCTAGGTATATTTGGTAAAGTTAAATAAATATTCTACCATATTGGTATTATAAAGCGAACTCGCACTACCGACTGAAATGGAATACATATAAGTATGTTCTGCTATTAATTCGACCCGAGTTGATCTACTGATCTACTGCGTCATTATTTATATGAAATTTATCAAAGATAAGTGGGCATCGGCTGTTTAAGCACCAAAGAATCTGTGTCAAAAAAGTTACTAGATACAAACACTCGAGAGGACGTTGGTGGAAATGAGGGAGGGAGAAGCAGAAAGTACTGTATATAACAAAAAAAATCATGTTTTGAGTCAGCTTTACTCGGAACCCTGCGGCGAGAACTGCGAGCGCTAACGATGCTAAAATCAATTACTCACGGCTGGAATCCCAAGAGATTTATTTAATCCAGAAATTCCTCCATTTTCTTACCCTTTCACTTCTGGAAGTTTCTCGTAGTTTTGTGACTCATTTTTTATAGTTTTGTATAATACACTTGCTTAGGAAACAACACGGACCCGGGACGACCCTCCCAGGCGTTAATAGAAGATGAATTTTCAGGCAGGAATTGTCAGCGGCTTAGAGATAAAATAGGCCGTAGACAGTTGATGAACGCATAATTCCTCTTCTAACTAACATTTTTTACCTGGCTTTTTTGTTCTAATGCATTAAAAATGAATGCATGTCCACTAGAGAAGGCTCAGTCAGTCGAGAACTACTGCGACCCTATTTTTGGATGTCGTATGTATTTATCTTGTGATTGTCTTTATTTAAATTTATACCGCGATTAGCATTAAGTCATAGCCAATATTAAGTCAAGTGACGCTTAAGTATTTTATTGAATTGAAATATGTATCTACATTATCTCTCGAAACATTAAGTCTTTTCTCCATTGATGACCGTTATTTGTTTTAGAAGTTATTCCAAAGTGGAAACAAGAGATATATTTCCACAAATCTAAATGTTGATGCTTTACCTGGAACTTTAAATGCAAAAACAGGCAATAAGACAGAGTATGCAATCATTCTTATTTATGTTTTTATGATGACTTGTGCTGTTTATTATAGCCGAGGAATTAAGTTATTTAGAGTTAATCAGCATAGGGTATGTGAACTTTAAATGATAAGGTGGCACTCTTGATGTTTTCCCAGGAATGTGATGACATGGTTCGTATTTGGATTCGGATAAGTCAAATATTACATATCGGGAACTGCAAAAGTCTGAGAAGAATTCTCTAGTTATTTTACTCTAATTGAATATTGTAAACCTGCTCTATTTTTACTGCATGTAATTTAAATGTGCCCAAGAATTCTTCTCGACTTAAAAGCAGAAAGTAGTTCTTCAAATATACTATGGTAATATTAGTCCTTGTAATAGAATTTTCCTGTGCCCTCAAAATACAAAATGGTAAAATTTTGGAATCATTGAAATCAGCATTTGAGTATGATGAAATTTTATTGGCAACTTATGAACTATTATAGTACTCTTTGAGACAGTTTAGAGCCACTTCTGATATATGCATGAAAACATTCTTGCATATATTTTAGCATCTTATTCAACTGCGTGGAGCACATTACTTGCTGTACTTTGCATTAAAAGTATTGTGAATGGTTGCTTGTCTAAGGAGAGGCATTTCCTCCAAAGGCAAAAGAGTTCCGTCCTTATACGTATTACTCGCTGAATGGCTTTATTATTAGGTATTACTCCCGGCCCGCTACCTGTTACTTCACCATTTTTTTTGTATTGTGTTCCTCACGAGAGCATTGAGCCATGTTTTTCTTCAGAGCACTTTTTAATCCCATTTTGGTCGCACCTACCGAGTGATTTCCTATTGACTTTTTTCTTTTGCCGCAATGGACTTCATTCTGTCGGGATAAACGACCACGAAAACAGTTATCGGGTATATAAAACTCTGAGAAAAATAATACAACAAGCGCGAATCAGAGTAGGGAGAAGAGACTTGATTGAGCACGCCGTGGGGCGTTGAAAACGATTTTATTTCTCTCCCCGCGACTTTTCGCGGGCGAAACGTAGTTTCCTCCCTCCTGTGAGCGAGTTGTTCGTTCGAGGTTGGGAATGAATGGGTAGAGGAGGTGAGATGGGAGACAAAGGAAAGAGTGGGGGATTGGAGATGCACAATGGACCAGCAGCGTCATACATAATAAGGGGATTGCGACGGTTGGGTACCACAAGAGCTGAGGGGACCTACTGACGAGATTGGGGAGGGGTGAGGTGAGTGAAGGAGGGCACCACTAGAGGTCGGGGACTGAGGAGCTCAAGGCTCGGAGGGGAGGAGGGGATCCGGAGAAGGTTTCAGATACGTATCAGGTGACTTGGTTCACCCCGCTTTGGGCGGAACGAGTTTTCGGTCGAGGGACAAGGTGGAAGCGGTTCTGACGATGGAAGCGTTCGGGAGGGGAGGGAAAGGGGTCCAGGGCGGAGGAGAGAACGAATGCGGAGGCTGAGGTTTTTGAGAGGGAGGGGGAGAAATGGTTGGAGGAGCAGTTAGGTCTTACTGGTAGTTATTATGGGGAGGTGAGCGACAACTTCGGTCATCTTTGTCATCAAGGGTAGGTTGATATTTGGGTGTAAGGGATATATTTTGAGGGGAGAAAGAGTGGAGAGAAATCCGGTGTCGTCATTAGCCTACTGTTATCAAGAGGCGGCCAGGGGTCTGTAGTTTAACCTACCATCCGCCGGTTGGAATGCTGAAATTAAAATGTTCTCCACATAGCCCTGCGCTAGGTTTTAGGTGGGCTATCGAAATATCTAACAATGCCTTGGTTCGAACCCAGACCCTTTGTATGTGTATCCGGCACTCCTGTACCAACGCGATCCCGTTTATTTCCTCGGATCCCCTCAGCTCATTCCTCAGTTCCCCTCATTGTCGACGGGAATGCTGGATTGGTAGCTGGAAATGGATGGATGCTCGAGGGAAATTTTTCGGTGGCGTGGAAGTGGAAGGTTCGTGTTTGTACGGGATTCTCAGATGTAGGTGGCGATGAATGCTGCCCGAAAAGTTTTCTCTCTCTGTCTCTTCTTCTCTCGTTTTCTCGGTAGCTCTTGAGTGGTTCGCACCTTCTCACGAACGGACCCCCCGCCTCCTTTGCTTCTTCCTCTCCCGCCTTTCCATGCCTCCCCTCGAAGAAAATTCCATCTGGGTCATCTTGGAAGTCTCAAGAGGTTCCGCCCTAAGAAACTTTTCCAAGATACAACGTTTGCTTTTGGGTTCACTCAACGTTTTCTCTGATTTCCGATTTTCAATCTGTATTTGGGTCCATATTTTAGGAGCTCAGCGATGTAGATCGGCCATTTGCATGTAATTTGGGTGTATTTAAGTGTAGTGATTTGATAGTATATTTTAGTGTAACCCTATTCTTTAGTACATATGTATTGATGTAATCCCCAAGATCATATGTTTTGTATTTTCTCGGTTCGTCATCGTCATTATTCCTCGGCCGAAATCGATGAAGATTTCATTAGTGATTTGTAGAAATTAAGGTATCCTAAATCGTTGATAACTTTTGGTAATTAGACTCTAGGATGACTCAGAATCCACTTTTGATCCAAATATTATAACCAGAATAATTCAATATAAGTAGGTGATAACTACGTCCTTGAAAATCTCTGAAATGTGAGTACCTATATCTAACGATTTGATTATTTGGCGCATGTACTTCATAACCAATACCATATATGTTTACTAGCTAAATTAAGGGCTTCATAGAGGTGACCATCCAAATTTAACCTCTTTTGCCTCGTATGTAATAATTGAGTATTTACGCTTTCTTCGTTGGGAGTGTTTCTGTTGTCGTGTATTTCGTAGGAATCGTTGCTGTAGCTTTTAATCACACGGGCGTTTACGAATTGTGATTCTTTGGTTAGTCGGCAAGCTGCGTGATTGGTCAGTAAAACAGCAGATTGCAATAGAACTATTTTTATTCGTGGGAATATATTCATTTTTCAAATCTCCATGGAACACTCCGTATGGAGTTATATTTTTTGTATGCTAGTATTCACTATTTTAAAGGGAACAATTAGTACTGAAAGAAGTGACAAACTATCATTTCCCATTGGAGCCTCACGATATAAATGGAAGAAGTCGAATTCCTATTGAATTTCAGTGGCCAAATGGCATGGAAATAGGCGATTCTATTTCATTTATTTTTCCCTTTTTATGTTCGAAGTATATCATTCGCTGGTCAATTCATGGCTCAGTCTTCGTTTTATTGAAGGGCTCATCGTTTGGCGGCTGATCTTACAAGTAATAGGAACTAATTCGTGTTTCACGGAGTGGACGAAAACGTGCTGTAAAAAATGTTCTGAATGTCCATAAACGCTCGTGAACCACCGCACTTTTGCCGTGTCCCGGCCGGCCGGGCAGCATGAGAGCACTCGCCCTACATGGAAGGCAATTCGTACGATAGTCGAATAAAAATAATACGGCAAGAGTGGGGACAAAAGAAGTAGCTCGTGCACGCCCTGCCGTTTTTCTTCATTTTTTTTCATCCCGGGCCGGTCGCGTGTTTCGCCGTCGGGCAAACGTTGAGCTATCTCGTAATGAAGGAGGCGCGCGGAGTGTCAGGTGCGGAGGGGGATGGGGACGAACCTAAGACGGAGGTGGGCGAGGACTGGTTGGACCGATGGCTTTTGGTGCTCATGGGTGTGTCCGCCGTATCCTTGGGCGATCTCTCTGCGACTGAGACCGTCGGCAAACGGCCCTCCGGTGGCACTTAAGGGCGGGCGTGGACCGGTGACGCGTTGATCGATGAAAGAGCGCGCAAAAGATCTCTGGAGGCGAAGAGGGTTGAGTGCCCGCCATGATTCGATGGCATGACATGAGTGATCGCCAATTTATTCTCACGTAATTCCCCCCCCCCCCCCCCCCCCCACCGGCTCTCGATTCTGCAATGGAATTAGAAATTTGTACAACTGGATGGAATTCGACCGTGCGTCGGATCTCGAGGCCGTGATGTTCACTTTGCCTGCAATAAGCATGGAGGCGCTCGGCGATGCACCGATTGAGGAACTTCAATATCGCGTTCGATTAGTTGAGGAATCCGGCTGCTATTATGCAGATCTGTTGCGCAGCCCGCATTTTTGAGTTTTGTACAAATCCTTTACATTGAAATATACCTAATGATGGTAATTAACTTGTCTGTAGCTACGTTCGAAAGTTGTTGCTGATAAAGGTGCCTAAATATTTTACGGTGAAATAATCACAAAGTGTGATATGCGTCTATTGAGTGCAGAGGTAAATGGCAAATTACAATGTACTGATTTATAATTATATACTTCATTTCAGTTGATGTTCTTCGGAATATTGCCCTTATATATTATTATAGACAGAAATGTAATATAATGGACACTCTATGATATGACATATATTCATAACGGTAACATTGGTAACCGTTTCGTATTGCGTGGCAGTTTGGTATTGATATAGCGGTTGGCGTATCGTTGTATCGCACCTCATGAGAACGGATCCAACTGGAGGCGCCCGCGAGCGAGCCAGCCAGCCTCGCAGATGTGTTATAATGGTTAAATTTGACGTTTGAAATATCGCGACTGTCTTCGTGCTGCGTTGAGCTCCCGCCTCTCCATTCCAGCCTGCTCCGCTCCCCCACGAAAAATGACCGCAGGGGCGGAATGAAAGTTGCCACCGCGGTCATTTCTTAAAAGTACGTTTTAGGGTCTTTCTGACTCCTCCCCGACCACCGTGGTAATAAAAAAGTGGGAGGAGGAATTGCCAGTCCGGGAGATGTTCGGGAAACCGGTCCGCGGTTTTCTGCTGGCGAACAGACTGTTAATGCGCCCAGGATGGGACTCTGCTCTTTTGTTTTTTTTACTCATTTGAGATGCAGCGGAAACCGGTGTCATTCGTCCCTTTCATAGATTTTAACTGCTGAAATAACGATGGTTATGAAGTTGCGGAGGACAGTCGTTCATGATTAACTCATTTACGGCTGCTCTCGCGAGTGGCCGGCGATAAACGGTTTTCTTTCGGCTGCTTGCGTAACTCCGTGTCGCAACCGAGCGCCTGGAAGTGTTCAACCGGGCGCTCAAGATCAGAGAGCGAATTTCGTGGCGGGGGATCAAAAACCGCCATTTAGGAAGGCAAGGAACGAGAAAAAACCGTGTTCCTGAATGACACCGACGAATATACCTGCGCTTTCCATGCGGAGGCATCATGCGTTGATGGTGCAATCAACTTGAATCCACTCATTTAGGTTAATCATCAGCGATATAAAAAAAATTCAATATAGCTCACGACTAACCCGAATGGATTGAAAAATGTGATTAATAGATTTTTACCTTTTTTATGTTTTCACATTATCGTTCTCCGAAATGTCAACTGCGAGACACGTGTATAATGTTTGTAATTGATTTCGGATTGGACTACTGCTTCCAACCTTCCAGCAGAAAATTTTGGAAGTTGGATTTCGGAACGTGAAATATAGTCATGATCGTGCCTCTGACGGAATAAAATTTCTTAATGCTGGGTATACTTAGGTTATTGCATTGCCGAAAGAGTAATTTTTTTTCATTCTGGAGTTCTGTAGTGATATTCACATTGATGCATCCAAAGCACCACCCCTTTCTACTTTGTTTCCCATCGAAATAAAAATGTGAGTCACTAATCACATGTTTTGCAATTAGGTATTTGCATAAAAAGTTTTATTTGAGTTTCGTGCCTACTAGAAGAGAGCATTAATTTAAAGAAGAAAATTTGGGGACTAAACTAAGTACTTCGCTGTCCTACCTTGTGTACAAGTCTAAAAAAATTAGGTATTGTTGAATCCATTTGGAGAAGCTAATCATGAAATGAGTCATTTTCCTACAGATAGACAGATAATTGCTTCTTATAATGTTATTGTTTTAATGTCAATCCTATTTATCATTCATCGCACTCTTATTAATTGACCATGAATAAATTGAGCACCTTTAATTAATTATGGGTCATAATTATCCTAATATAATAATTAATACATTTCGTAATCTATATTTATGATCATCGAGACATATTTGCCTCATCAAGAATGGTTTGTCAGCCGGTAAAAGAATAGCATCAAAATGTATCCTGGCGTCGGCATTAGCCTACTCTTGGCGAAAGGTTTTAAGGGTGCACTACTTTACTTCCCATGTCCCAGAGAGAGACCTGCGCTTGAGGTTCTCTCCTCGCAGCGTAAATGTAGCTACTGGAGTAACGCTGAAGCATCTCTGCTACTGCTGTGATTCAAATCCTATTCCTTAAAGTCGGAGGTCAGCACACGAATCACTACAGAGATATGAACCACAAAATATGTAACTCGAAAAACTTTTATCGTTGCAGCAGGAGCGTCGAGGAGGGAGATTATATTTTTCCTGTTGTTTTCTCAACTTTGTGTTTAATTCCATGGGTTTGAGTGCAAATTGTATCTCTCATGACGACCGTATCAATGGTGTGTGACGTCACCATTGGATGGCAAATCTTGGCACATTTTTCTTTTAATATAGGTACATACATACATACGTACATCAGGTTAAAATCAAATCAAATTCGGAATTTCTAGTCATAGAAGTATTGAGTGAGCTATATTCGTCCAAGGTTCGAAGGATTTTACTTTGGTGGTGGTGGCTACAGTATTAATTACCCATTGCAGTGTCCCAGGTTTGAACTCTGGCAATGGTCGGTATATTCCAACGACCTCTCCCTCCTTGGATGCCTTACGGAGAGCTTTTTGATGTCTCTACTGTGTCCATGGGACATGTGGATGAGACGTTACTCTGCATGCTGCATGACGCAGACATTACTCCCTACTCTTTCGGCGTTCCCCGTCAATCTCACCGCACACATATCTCATCTCTAGTTTCAAGTCTGTCCCTCACTTAAAGGCGCCTCAGCCAACGAGGAAATGTATGCAGATAAATGGAAGGATAAAGGATAAGAGTGGAGAAAATCCCGGCGCCGGTATTAGCCTGTTCTTAATGAAAGCCATCAAGAGAACCATGGAGTAGCGTCCCATTCGACGGATCGAGTACTGAACTTAATTACTATCAAGAAACTATTGCTAATAAAAATTATCTGTCCTAGCCGGGATTCTAATCGGGATCTTCGGGGAGGCCAATACTCAAGCTGTTGCACAAACCTGAACCCCTTATCTTTTAATGATCGCAGTGTATTCTCTAATTCTAAATAATTGGCGATTATTTTTCCTGCTATCTCGTCTCAATCGTGCAGAAATGAACTCCTTTCTATATATAACAGATATAAATCGTGTATTACCATGGCTTCCACACAGAAGAAAACAAATATGAATAATGGTAATGTTTTTAACTTTCATTTCTTATGCCACTGACATTTATGTAAATTATTTTCATCGAATACCTCTTAGTAATTCAGGTTATGATCTTGTTTTTTCTTAAAATGTTAATGCTTTAATTTTTTAAGTTAGACGTATCATTTTCCTTCGGCCAGAAATATATTTAGTTCAGATACCAAATATATTTTTCTTCAATTTGGCAAGAAATTTTTTTTAGTTGTCATATCTTGCCAACTTGAATGATTCTGTCTTTAATAATCACTTTCCCCACGTAAGTGCATTTGGAGGAAAATATACGATACGTAAGTGGAACCTTTCCCCTTTGTGCCCCCTTGCTGAGGTGAACTCATCACGCCCTAGATGTCAGCGCTTCTAATCAATGGCATGGAAGGGGAAAGAGGGGTTACCCGATCTCTTTCCATTTTCTTCTCTTGAATTTAATGTTCTGGGTTTTCGTGACCGGTTCTTAAGATTCAAGTTCTGTTGGCGCCGCACGGAAGCTCCACATTTATTTTACGAGGACCATCATCCTGTCGGATAGAGGTCTTTTTGCCAGCCGATCTCTCTGAACTTGTATTAATTAAAAATGATACGTGATATTTTGTGATGAATCCAGGTTCATAGAGATACACTGAAACTGATTTCAGATTTCCATGACGTTTGCTGATATAATGGTTTAGTTTGCAGATAGTTTGCTCTCCTGTGAGGCGTGTAATTCAGGTTCTGTTTTGTAGATGCTGTAAGAAACTATTATAGCCAGAAGTGTAACTAATAAGAATACTTCACCTTATCACTCGGACATCACGTCACATATTTCAGGTTCTATTTCGTAAATGAATGGTTTATTTTAAATGTGGCTGTTATTTTTTTCTAAATGAGAGGGGCAGAGTAAGTTTTCTTTTAGTAGAATCTAAACTGTTGCTGATTGACGTCTGCATGGACTTGCTAAGTTGTATTTGGTGAAATGTTGTGGAGGGTATCTTACGACTCCTAAGAAAGGATTTCGGACAACTTTTGACATAAAACGATAGCATATTTTAGAGGATATGCTTCGGTTTTTGCGATGAAAATTTAAATAATTGATTGCACCTCCGTCCCGAATGATGGCGGAGATGAAATAAATATTTTGTATCAATTCTTGTATTGATCTTTTCCTTTCGGTTAGTTTTACTTACCCTTGACCTTATGACATGGAGAGAAAGTAACCTCCAGAATTTCTTCGTGAAAGTTGGTATATTCATGCCTAAATGATTCTCTTTTCTTTGCTGCCTCTATCGATTTCGCTAATTGCTACGGACGTCTTCTCAGGATATACCCGGTGGGGATTTGATACGAATGTCCTTTGTAAACTCCTCAAATGTAAGTGTACGCTCGTTCTTCTGGCTAACTGCTTGCTCTTCGATGATTTCCCTCACACTTTCACCTAGCATTGATGCTATAGTTGCCGTGTTGCCTTCATTATGTGACAACTTCGTTATCAGTTTTCATCAGTCCGAAGAAGCTTTCCGCGCGATCTTCCATCTGCTAACCTCTCCATATTCTGTTAAACTACCTCCATTTCTTGCTCCATATAGCTGTCCTATTATTACCTACTCCGTGGTCTCCCTCCACATTTTTTCTCCTCCACTATTCTTCGACGGTTTTCTTCGAGAAACGTCCTTCTCTCAATTTTTTCCCTCCCAAGGTAGTCGATAAGATCCTTATTCTTTTCGAAATTTTCGCGGAATTCTGTCCCAATAGAACCTCCTCATTAAATGCTCTTTCTATCAGATTTATTTATATCATTATTACGCTACACCACATTGCGAATGCTTCCAGTCTTACATTTGATGATGTTTTTATTCTCCATGTCTGGTAAAAGGTATGCTTCAGATATATGTACTAATGAAGTGCTCCTTTGAAGCTTATACTTAGGGCCATCTGACAGCTAACATTTGAATGTTCACTTTGTCATATTTTAGCTGAATGTAATCAAGTCTTAGATTATAGATATGTATATTAGCACATATGCCTTAGCGAGGCAGCGTGGGTAATTGTGGTAAATTAGAAGCGGTAAAATAGGAGTATATAAATATGTAGGCTCTCTTAGTAAAGACCCTGATGAAAGATTGGTTAACAGTCTAATATTGAGTGTTACATTATGTGATTCAAAGATCCTGGTGGAAAGAGGATGAGCAGAAATTGGAGTTATTTGAAATGTTGGTGTTAAGAAGGAATAAATTCCACCACTATGGTTCGATTTCTGCCAATAAATGCCTACAAAAATATTTACTCAAAATGAATAGACTCGCCAAAACTTTTTCTCCCCTAAACTTTTTGATTAATGAAGATTAGGAAATACCAAGTCAGTATTTCAGTCACGAAATGAAGTGTTTCAGTAATACAGGGAGTGATACCATTCTTTATTTTATGTTTGTTATACTTGTAACAAAGTCTTTCATTGACACGTCATCTGAAAAGTTTCACCGAAAGTGCAATGTAAACTCCCTGAAAATTACAGTAGCTGAATATTTTTTTATAAAATGACCAAGTTTAATGCGTAAAATTAAAACTTTATGTGAAGATAAAATGGTACCAAGATAACTAAAGATTAGAAAAGGCACATGCAAACCATAGGTTTTAGATACACAACTCTCTTGGCAAAGTATCGTTTCCTCGATTATGTGTATTATAAATCCGGAATCTTTCTACTTAATGGTATAATTAATTAAAAATGACGCTCTCTCTATATCAGATTTCTTGCACTCGATCGCTGATGCATGCACCTGGTTTCCTCAAAGAACTCCTCTATCGATTGCTTTCTATCACTCATTTAAAACTATTCTTCATGTTATTCATTCCAATTTCAGCATTTTGAAAGTCTTCCACCATTACCGCCATGTTGTATTATGCCTTTACAGTTGATGTTCACTGCCCGAGGCCCTCTACCGGAAGTATGCTAGTGAAAGCAGAGATTTTCACTGACTATTCATCTCTTAAAACAAAGTATAGACATGGCATTCAAGCAATTACGCAAAACTAATCAACTCGGCCGAGAATTTCTATTCATTGGTTGTTTTCCCTGAAGTAGGTCAAAATCGCGATACTGTCAGTCGGTCACTAGAGAGGGAGAATGGAGAAGGGGTAAGAATGAATAGGTAGTTACGACAATGTTGCTGGAGAGAGTGCGGAATCTTCATATTCGATGAAATGAAAGGTAACCCCGGTTGCTGGATCAACGTGGGTAGGAATCAATGGGCGGTGAACTTCGGCAGCAAATGGAAAGGGAACGGTATCGGAGAGAAACTTGACCTCACTTTCAAAACGGTAATTCAACATGCTGGATTATTGAATCGAATGCATTTACCACTCTTTATCCGCTGTGAAAGATTAAAAAAGTTCAAATCATTTCTTTGGATATCAATGCATAATTTCAGCAATCAGAATTGGCAAAGTAAATATAATTTAAGATTAGGTAATAGTAAATCTTTTCGCCTTATTTGCCTTTATCTTACTTCTATTTGGGATAAGAAATCACTCATAAAATTAATGGTTTCCTGTACCCTGATATTCGGTCATTTCTTACCGTTCTAGTAGTATCATTTCTAGAAAATATAGTTTCTTAGCGATGTCAAATGAAAATGAGGGGAATGATTTAATTTTTATAAAGGGCATCCCAACATGTTTCATTTTTTTCTTGCTAAAATTTAATGCAAACATATAACTTGATGGTTCATTTAGCTGATTTGGCGTTTATCGAAAGCTACTTTTTGAGAAACTTGAGCCTCATATTTCTTTTTAGCGCCATAATGGTAATCGCTACGCAGCTTCCCAAGAAGTCTTCTTTTCCGGGCTAATAAATGTTTTTTTTGCCAGTAAATTTGTAATGAAAATTGCATTGGAATTAATCCTTTGCTCTAGGCATCTATTTATCGAGAATAAGACGGTTTATCGCTATTACTTCTCTGAAAGCAGTCACCGGAGAAATCTACTTTGCGGTAACGAATTTTTTCTCTTGTGGAAGGTATCTATATGGTTATCGACCAATTTGTCCTTCGACACGCGTAGCCATCTCTTTGTGGTTCTTCATTTATGTTATTCATAGATACTTATAATGTTTCAGTGACTGGACCGAACTAGAACTAACATCGCACACTAATTTCGGCCTCTTCAATACGGCAAACGCAATGCCTGAATGACACGCAAACGCAATGAATTAGCTGTATTTTCCATTCTTAAAATCAGCATTGTGTAATTAATATTTGTGTAATGTTGAAACTAAATTTCAATACTTAAACCTGTTTGTCTATAATCAATCTTACCCTCTGTTATATGTGAAAAATTATGACATTTCTCTGATGAATTCAATTTCGTATACCCAGTGCCCATAGTGCTGATTTTTTTCTTAAACTCTCTCCTCGGTTCACACACGAATTTATTCCGTGAATTTACAGTAAATAATACCTGTATTTAAAACATAACCATGGTGAGGAACTGAGTGGCCTGAGGTCGATTATTTTTTTAAACCCAATACTTTTCAATAATTTTCTAACCATTTCCGCATTGGACCTGTAAAAGGTATATAATTCTGAAATCTTACGACTTACTTTCGACGCATTACTGTCTCAGTCTCTCCGCCCTGTGGTGGATCCACGGATTCTTTTTTAGTGCTTAAGTAATGAATTTTAAGCATCGTGAACTTATAAGCATCTATATAGAAGCGCTCTGCTGCTAGTAACCGTGAACGACACACTCATCAAGTTGGGATTGTGAGTCGTAACACCAGATAAAAACCGGGGAACGAGTTCTTCTTATCCCTCTCATAAATGAAACTAAAAAAAACAATAACGATAATGCGGTATGAAGTTCCGTGATCGTGACCTCAGAATGAATTTAGCCTTTAATCGTACTTTCTTTCCTTTTGTGCAATTTATCTGGGCTTCTTTCCGGAACTATCCACAATACCAAGAGAACCAAGCGAAGGACTCCAGTCACTCTTTAACGGTTTTCATTTAATTTTTACGAAAGCTATAACCAAATTTGAATTTTTCAACTGTTTCAAACTGTAATGTCGGTGAGTCTTTCGTTTATATATTAGCTATAAATACGACTTTTTCGGGTGAATTTCATCCAACGTGAAATACGAGTGTGGTAAAATTTACACTCTAACGAGCGTATAAATTCAGATATTTATTTGTTACTTAGTAACAGCATAATGAAGTTTCCGTGTCTGGTTTACCTTTCGGTTATATTCCTTTGTGAAATGGTTTGTTTAAGAGGAAAGAAGTAATTGCTACTATCAAGAGGCTTAGAACACCACCCTTCCCACCAGTTTTCTGTATCCCCTCGATACCGTTTAGAAGACACCTTGTCCAATGTGCTACTTCTTAATAAAGCCGCAAACCTCTCAGCTTTTTATGCTTCGGGAAAGCGCCAGATGTCATGAGGTTTATTTCGCCTTTCCTCTGATGTAAAATAGATCCTATCTACCGTAAAGCTATCTGATTCTCCTAATAGTGGTAACGACCTCAGCTGTTGGTCACCTTACCTAAATAAATAAAGGTAAATCGAGGGGAATACTCAAAGTATCCAAATTGCAAAATCCAACTTTTACCTTGAATGGTTATTCCTTTTTACGTTCGCATGGGCAGAGAAAATATTAGGTTTTAATGTCCGTTTGTAAAAAAGGGTTCAGATTTAAATTAAACTATGGGTCCCATTTTATCCGTTGATCAGTATGCTTCAAGTGAAAATGTCAATAATTTTTCAAATAAATTTATTAATGTTATTTACGTTGAAAGAGTCCACGTATGGACTAATAATTCAAAACCTATGGTTTATCTGAAAAAATGTGTACGTTTTTCGAAGGCATTTACCTTCCAAGTGAATTATGTATCGAAATTAGAGATGGGTCTAATAGCAGATTACTCAAATTTGAATATTAAATCATGACTCGATTATCTCGAGTTTGGAATACCTCTAATACTAGAATGGCAATTGATATGCTAAATGTTATTCTTCAAATTAATTTTTTGTGTGTTGACGTAAAAAGCTACAAGTTAATTAAATTTAGAAATTAATTCTAGTTTTAAAATTTCAAATATATAATAAGGTATTTTTTCTACCAATTATGGACTGTTGAGTAGTTTAACTTGTATAAGCCTTATTAAGTCAGCAGAAATGGTTAATACACCATGTTCTGTCCAGTTTTGGATTAATATGATGTAGTTCATCAACACACCAAGTATAATACAATTAGTAAAATTATTCGAGATCTCGAAATTATTTCTTTTAGCATAATTATTAGAATTCTTGACAATCGAATACTTTCTAAAATTCGAGGTGTTCGACTATACGCGGGTAGTATTCGTACGTCTCTAATCGAAATGTTAAAATCTTCATGTGGCGGTCTGAAAAAAATAATTCTGCCAAAAGCATTTCAGCCTTTTCGCATTCCATTATAAATCACTTGTGGAAACACTTAAGCGTTGGTCTGTTTGATTGTAATGTCCTAATGCGCAGTAAATGCTATTCAATGCAGTCGATTTTACGATTATTATTTATACCTACCAGAAAGAAGTTGTAAAGCGGTACTTGATAACTCATCAGGATAGCCTTGTACGAGGGACATCTTTTTTGGCGCATTCTTTCTCGCTAACGAAGAGATTGCATTGCTACTGAGAAATAAGGTGAGAGAGCGGTTCACAACTTTCTAGCTTCATTTTGACGGACAGAATAGTGCCGAATTAAGTTTCTACTCACATGTCGGAGCCAAACAGATATCACAGTTGTAAAATGATAGCGTAATAATTAAAATTATACCAATTCTCACCATATTCTGTGCCTCATTCGGGAATTTTTGAATAATCATCCCGTCCTGTTTTTACATCTATGAAATTAGAGTCAACGCGCCTGTTTTCCTTAGAGAATTTTAGGCTCTTATTAGAACAGAATTAGGTTCTAATTACGAGGGGATCGGGTTGGTGCTATGGCTAGAGTACTGGTTTGCAATCCCGGTAGCCCAGGTTCGAGTTACGGTTTTAGCATATTTTTCAGTTGTTTGGCTTACCGGTCCCTACTTGACTGCATTTGGGCGGACATTTTCAGTCCAGCACTCCTACCACCGCCGGATAGACGTTAAACCAGTGACCTCTTGGCGCCTTTCGTTGAGTGTAACCTAATTCCGATGCCAAGTATCTCTAAACTATTTCTCCGTTCCCTAAAATATTACTGCTTCCTCATCAGCCACCTATCCTATATTATACCGAATTGTGGTTGAAATCAATGCATTTGCCAAGAGGAATGGCTTATATAAATACACACAGGCAGAGAAAATTTACAAACTTTTTTATGATTCTGATTTTAATGATTACAACATGGGCACTGCCTATAAGATCTTATTTCGAGCGTCAGTACAGCCAAAATAAATTATGAAATCAGGTGGAAAACACGTGCTACATCTGCAAAATATTAACCGGTCTCATCACAAATGCAATAACTAGCATATAGGTACTCTGGAAAGTCATGTAATTCTATTTTAACTTGGTATTGGGAATGTAATTTGGGAAGTGCACGGTACACCTTCCATAGAAAAAATGAGGAATGCCTTTTTCGTGAAGATTTTCGTCGCATTAGAGAGTGGTGAGAGAGAGAGAGAGAGTGGTTTATGTTAGTGTTAATTTTTATCATATGAGTTATCACCTATGTACATACAAGACTGTCCTTAGAAAGCAGGGAAAATTGTCGATCATGCTCCTCGGCTCGACCAAGTATCGCATGTTCGTTTACTCATTTCTATATTTGGACCGTTATTCCAGTGATAAACATCCTCATGTCTCACACCCAAGAGTGAAGGCTGGTCAGTAGAGTTAGACGTGTGTTACACATTTTAGAGAAATCTGGATTTCATGGCATAATACGATCGCGATAAGAAGGAAGTTTTTGTGTAAAAATAAACCAGTGATCAAGTACAGGAAAAGTCTGTCAAGTCTGGTTGAAAAATTATTTTCAACCATCCCTGCGGAAAGCGAGTCATCAAAAAATGCTGTTATGCCTTTTGGTGGGCAACACGAGCAACTTCGTGATTTCGTATTCTGCCGAAAATAATGCTTTATTACTAGCCTTGCACTAACATTTTGTAATCGTTTGTGTATTTCTTATTGTAGCTCATTTTTCAGGCTTTCTCGTTTGTCATTCGATCCTCTTAATTTGGTCTTCTCATGCGATATCTTTCAACCCTAGTGTAATCTCTTCCTCCAGCGAGTTGTCGATATGGAACTGAATTCTTCTCTGCACTTTCATTTTAGGATGGAAATGTTAATACTTTTTATCTTTATTCAATTAGGTGTCGTAATTATTTTTATTATCCTGTCGATTTCAGTGTCCAATAATTAGGGTTGGTTACAAAAAGATATTAACCTGCTCCAGAAAGTTGCAATTCATCAAGAGAAATTGGCAGTCAGTCGTATTAAGTATATCTAAAATACGAAAAATGACAATTGAACAGTTATCTAAATTTGCATTTCTGGTGGACGCAGGAATATAATTATCGCTTAACGATTAATTTCAAATGCAATATTATTATCTCGCAAAGGTTGGTTTTGAACAACCATTATTTGAGGAATATTCCTTGGGAAGCTAACTCCTTGCGATTCAATGGGATTGGTTATATGCGATTGATTAGGCTATCGGTCTTTATGATGAAGTAAGACTTATTAGTGGCGATATCTTTAAAGGTGGTTACCTTGAGTTTATGGAAATGTTATGATTAAAATGAGAGATGGTCTTTTCTCTTCCACTGTATTATAATAATGATTTCACTCTTTGAAAATACGACCAATTTTTTCAAAAGAGGTAGTTGTTGTTATGTATGATATATTCTTTATGTTGCGAAAGGTGGTATTTATGGCATTATTTTTCTTCGTGATTTTTATCGACGTGAAAATGGGTGTAATCTTTCTCACAAATTTATTTCCCACTTTTGGCGCTTTAAAGCGTTAACAGATTGAAAGGTGGTATCGGATTCCTGGTACATTGATACAGTCGGTAAAACGTATGTGAGTAGAATTGTAAGGTACTATTAGTGCGTAGATTTCCTCGGCGTCTATCATTTGGCGTCTGCCTGGTTGCTGTATTCTCACCGAGTGCGTTGCATCTAACTATTGGAAAAGAGCATTGGAGAAAACAAACAATTCCAGGGCAGGAACCAGACGTATAAAAAGACAGCCGAAACCATAATCGCTCCTTATGACTTGAAGATGCTGACTGGAACGCCAGCGAAACAGTCGTCTAGTTCAGCTAACACACAAGAGAAGCCGGTAGACATGCAGAGGACAGGGTTGTAAGATGTTATTTTTGCGTTAAAGCCGAATTTTTCTTTAACATTGAGTATTTATCCATATCCTGGTAAATAGATGGGGAAATGTTTTGCCGTGATTCTCTGGAGATATTTTTTCCACTCTGCGCGGGGAAAATATCGGATGGGGCTTCCGATTGGTGCAGCCATTGGTTAGCTCTGGAGGAGACTTCAGAACGATCCCCTTCCTCCACCCGCCCCCAGATCAAACGTATAGGTTCCCTACGCGGCCTGCGGCATTGACTCTCGGCACAAACTCGACCCCGCGCCCGGTAAACGAAACGAGTCTGGAGCACCGAAAAATGAAGCAAGCGGCTCGCTCGCCAAAAGTGACCCCTTTCCCGAATGATAAGTGAAGCTCTCTGCAGCCCTCAGGAGTCGACGGCGGCGCTCCGGAAGGCCCCGTAGTGCGTAGAGTTGGCAACATCTCCACCTGTCCTGGGTTGCCACCCCCTGGGGCCATCGCTGGGGAGGAGGAGAGGTTGCACCTATCTTCTCCCTACCTCCTCCTCCTTTCCTTATTTCTATCTCTCTTCCAACTCTCTTCTCCTCTCCCCCCCTCGCGGCAATTGGCCGCAGCTATGAGCGTCATTACGGTCTGGGGAAAAAGGCGCATAGAGACGGTACTCATCGCCGGGAGAGAAAGGAGGAAGTGCGATTTGGAACAGGTGAAGGGTTTCGGGAGAGGGACGGGAGGTGGCGCGATGGTGTGTGCGGGGAGAGGGGATGGGCAGGGGGTGAGATTGCCGGGCGGGAAGGGGTCGAGTGTCGGTTGGGAGGTTTGCGGGGGGTGTCCGGGGGAGCGGGTGGTGAAGTGTTTAATGGGGTTGTAAGGAGGCGGAGGACGTCGGGATGATTGGGGAGGGGAGGGGTGCGGTAATGATTGTGTGTAGTGTTGGTAGGACGGGAGGGGAAGGGGCTTGGATTCCTTCGGAGGTGTGAAGTGAGTGTGGGAGGGAAAGAGGACAGGCGAGAGGGATAACTGGAGTTCGAGTAATATTTATTGTTCTGACACACTTGCTCCCCTTCTTCGGCGAAATGCGATGTTCGCGAAATGAGGCATCCCCCGGGGGGTGAAACGAGGGCCGTGACTCGCTCATTATGATAGCCCGCCGTCACTCCAGAGCCAAGTGGACAAGGGATGGTCGCCCTCGAGAGGGCTCATGCACGTGCCCGCGTGCTCGCTCGATGGCTTGGGTGTCAGGACGCGCCGAGGATGAAATCACTCTTGAATAGGCCGGAGAAAACGTTCCCTTCCGCTCTCGCATTCGTCGATTCAGAGACGTTGAAGCATAGCTTCATTTAAACACCAGCTCGGAAGAGCGCATGGGCCTCTTGGATACATCAATGCCGATTTTGTGCGATAAAAGAAGCTGCTGATACTCACTTTCTTTAGGAAAGAGCTCTCCACGGAATTCTCTGAGAAGAGTAATTTCCTCCGCCTCCTCCTATCGAAAAACATAGGAAAGAACGATTTTAGATTCGAGGGTCAGTTGGTATATACGGGTAGATGCAGATCCACGACTTCAGGAATAAGTGCTCAGGAATAATGCTTTATCTTACTGTGTACTTTCGCATCTTCAAATTTTATTCGTGTTAATAGGCTCTTATTTTACTTTTCGTCGGAGTTTCTCATTTACTGTCATCTGAGTTGACATTCATTACTCTTGACCATATATTAAATTATTTTTTTTATTGGCTACAATTCCGCAATTGACTGGCAAGACATTTTTCAAATTGGTGTACGGTTATGCCCATCTTATATCCAAAGTATCTAGTCGAGTGTGCTCATAGTAGGGCTGTCAGATTTCGAAATTATTTTTATGCAATAAGAAATCAATGCGATGGGATAACCAGAGTTGCCGGATGATCTTTAAAACGCCGTGTCCACATCAGCACAAGTGGTGTGATTTTCTGGGGACCAGGTATTCGGAGAAACCGCACGCTCAAGGAAGGATGAGCTTGGTGAGTTCGACAGTCTCCGACCAAACTTACCTAGCGGTTGAGCACCGTCATTTGACTGGTGCGAAAACCGTTGACAGGTAAACCAATGGTTAAAATGAGGAGCCAGTTGCGGTGACCAGGTTATCATAACTCGCCGGGCTAACAACCCCAAGGTTTTTGACTCGAATCCCACCTCGGGCGTGGATGGGTCCTGAAAGAAATGAGGTTGATATATAGGGAAAGAAAATAACATATTTATTTCTATGATTCTTTCATCATCATTAGCCAGCAATCCTGATATTGGTTTGATGCGGTACTCCACTAAATTCTCTTATCAGCTAATCTCATATTTACATACTTCTTCTCTTCCTTATCCCTTAGCTTTTGTTCTGTACATCTAATATGAGGCCTTCCTTTGCCGTTTTTTCCGTCCACTTGTCCTTCAACGATTGTCTTCACCAGGCCATACTGTCTCATGATGTAGCCGATTAAGTTGTCCGGTCTTCTTCTTAGGGTATTCAGTAGACTTCTATTTCCTCTCACTGTTCTTAGGACTTCCTCGCTTATTACTCGGTCGATCCATTTCATCTCCAACATTCTTCTGTAACACCACATTTCGAATGCTTCCACACATGACTTCTCCGCTGCTGTATCGCCCATGCCTCACTGCCATAAATAAACATGTTCCAGATGTACGTTCTGGTGAATTGTTTCCTCACTTCTGCATTTCCAGCTATAAGTATATTGTTATTTTGGTAGAATGCTCTCTTTATTTGGGCTTTTCTACTGACTAATACTCTGTTGCTTCGTCCATCGTTGGTTACTCGGATTTCCAGTTAACGGACTCCACCTCCTGTAGTTTTTGTTTTCCTAGTTTAACGTTGGTTTTGGCCTCTTCTCCCCCTTGTCCACGCTATGAGTGCTGTCATCGGCGAAGCGCAGTATGCTAATTTTTGCTCGGTGGACATTTGCCCCAGAGGACTTTCTTTGATTTCATAGATGGGTTTCTCGATGTAGACATTAAAAATTACGGGAGACAGTGCGCAGCCTTGTCTCACTCCTATCCTTATTCTTGCTTCTTCATTGCTGGGTCGAGATTTAATAATATCTACGAGGTTTTTATACAAACTGTAGATACTTCTTCGGTCAACTGTGGATACTTCGGTCACTTCTTCGGTAGGACACTCCAATCCCTTTCGGAATTCCAAGCGTTGAATTCCAATCCACGTTGTCAAAGGCCTACTATAAATCCACAAATTCTATGAATGTCGGTTTGTTCTCTTCCATTCTCTTCTCTATGAGCAGTATAAGAGCCAATATTGTTTCCCTTTTACCCTTACTTTTCCTGAATCCGAATTGATCTTCACCCACGAACCCCTCTCTTTTTCATACTATTCTTCTGTATATGATCCTTGCCAATATCTTTGATGTATATGTCGGCAAGATTATGGTCTTAAAATGTTCACAGTTTCTGCTCTCTTCTTTTTGGGAATAGGAACTCAACTTCCGTGGGTATATCTCCTGTTGAGTACATGTCGCAAATGGTTTTGTAAATCTGGGCTAATGTCTTCTCTCCTAAATTTTTCGTCATTTCGGCAGGGATATCGTCAATTTCTTAAATCAGTTATCCAGTGGTCCCTTACTCCTGCATACCATTCCGATCCTACGATTGAGGCTCGCATATCACCCTTTTTTAATTCACTTGCCTCTTCGATTACATTCGCGTGGAACAGTTTCCGTTGTATAACTCGTCCAAATATTCTTTCCATCCTTTTACTTTCTCTTCATTTTCAATGACGTTCTCCATTTTTATCCCTTATCACATTGCATCTGGCGCTATGTTTCTCGGAGTGGTTCATCACTATCCTATGGGGAGCTTCCACTTTTCCAAGGGCCAGGTACTTTTGTGCAACATCGCATGGATCCATATTCCTCTAGCTTTCCTCTCTTCGTGACTTATTTCGTTCCTTATTCTTTGTTGGCATAGTCGTCGTTCAGTTTTCTCATTCCTGTCCTTTTTCTTTCTTCAATCAGGTCTAAGATCTCTTCCGTGATCCATGGCTCCTTGACAACTTCTTTTATTTGAAGAACTTCGGTTTCCTGTAGTCTACTTTTGATGTTTTTCCATCTCTCTTCCTCTGATTTCACAGTCAGATCCTCTACTATATTGTTTTCCTCTGACTTTGAAATTCCAGTCGATGTTAATCCTCCTTCAATTTTTCTATTCGCCATATGTTCTTCATTGTTTTCTTCGGTGTTTTGAATGTTAGATGGCATTTCATTGTCGCTAAATTGTGGTCACTGTATCTCCCCAAGAATAGCTTTCACAGTCCTTCACCTGGTTCTTAAATCTCTGCTTCACTAAAATGAAGTCTATTTTTCAATCTGAGTTTGGATCCAGGTGGGCAAAAATTTCATTTTAATCCCGGCGTCAACGTAGATGCCGCGTAAAGAGCATTTCAAGAGCTCTACCCATCTCCTGCGATGGGACGTATTGATCACTTGGTGTCTTTCTTCAAGAGTTGACTATTTCCGAGTAGGATTTCTCTTTACTCTTCCTCCCCTCTTTTCCATCTCATTACATTCCAATCCGTCTCATCTATTCATTCTAAAGCGTCATAAAAAGCGGACTGCATTGAAACATCGCTATAGAATATTCCAATCTCCATGATCCCGCGTGTAATTATTTCCGTTGTTTGCTAACACATTGTAGATACTGAGTCGAATTGACCGGCAGAGTAGTAAAGTACAAAAAGATCGTGTTGGTCTGTGCATCACCTATTCTACTCTGAACCTCCGTTCCGAAGAATATTAATCGCTACCTCTGAAATCTTTAGGTCAATACGAAAAAATCTCTATTTTATGTGTGAACCGATGACATGGACACTACTACTACGTAAGGAATTCGTAACTTTTGCAAACACTATGTTTTGTTTCCGTATACATTTTGTCAATATAGTATGAAGTTCTTCTCGAGGAGCGCATAATAATAAAGTTATAATTTCCATTACTACGGGGTAGCAGTCTTATTGAATGCCATGTTAGGAGGTTGCTTTGATGTAGCTGTTTTCAGAGTTTTTTATGTAACTGGTGTCATGGCTTGAATAATCTAAAACTCAAATGCGGCATACTAGTGTTTTTTAAACCTCCCCCAGTTAAATTTATCACGCTAAGTTTAATTTTTGAGTAATTTGTTTGGAGTTCTGCAGTGGAAAACGTTAATTAGCATTTTCCACTGAAGGAAAGCTGAAAAAATACTGCCGATATTGATACGGAAGGCATAAATTGAAATATGTTTCTCCCATTAACGAAAAATTCAATGTAACGGTTACAGTGAGAAAGCATTACTAAAAAATACGCTAGCGGTTTGAATGATTGCCTACATGTTGATTTTATGGTTTTTAATCACATTAGGTCAGCCTTCAAAACAACATCCCTGGAGAGTGAACCCATTCCACTGAGTGTCTCTTTTGTGTTGTTTCGACTGGGATTACATTCTGATATATCTTTGAAATATCGGTATCCTGACGGCAAAGTAAGTGAACTTTCTATCTACTTTTCTTTTGTGTTTGCATAGGTATCTGTTTTTTGTGTCTGAAAAGGGTTCTCAAAGGGCTCTTGGAATAAAAACTCTTCTTACATACCCATAAAGAGAGAGGAGTTTTGCCAAAGGAAAGCAGGAGAAAAGTAACTAAAATGGAAGGATCTAATTTTATTCTTACCTTGCCAAATGGTAATCGAAATAGAATTAATTCTCAAACAAGGTGTGTGTAGTCTGTCTTGAATAGTGCTTCATATCACAGTTTCTTAATGTATTCCCTTCGTTATTTCAACTCTGAGTGTAATTCAAACTTTCTCTTGGCAGCCAGTGACAAAGAAATCTTGAGAAGCTATCAAGAAAATAATAAAACTAAATAACTCAGTCATTTATCCCATTCAGGTCTTTTTATACGCTTAAGGGTGTAAATGTAGTTGAGGTCACCAATATACCACTTTGAAGCCTCTTCATTTCACATCTGCGTTTTAATACTCTTTCGGTGGTAGCTTACTTGAATAGTAAAGTCCTTACATAAATAAGTAGTAAATACAAGTCTCCTTCAGTTTCATCTCCGGGCAAGCAGCTGCAGAAAAAAGCAGTGATGCTGTCAGAAGCAACATTAATTTTAATATTTACTTGTTTTCAACCCCTGGGCATAAAAGCCAGTAGTTTAGTTATTTCCTGTACAAATTGATGCCTTATAAGAGTAAGAGCTTCAGAGGAGTGCCTTAAAGTGCGCTAGCGATTTTCTTAGGAGTGGTGAAGTGAACAACGCCTTCAGGACTTGATCTCAAGCATGACTTGGAGACCAGATATATAACTCGTCAGGGCTTTGCTATCCAAGAGCGTGGGTTCTGATACTGTCTCGGGTATGGGCTTCGTGGTTTACAGATGGTTTACAGGGAAATACAGATTAGTATATTTAAAGAAATATCTTTATAACCAGTAATCACCTCATTACTCTGTACAAACTGACCATCTAATTGCACGTGACACTTATATCTGACATACTTCCCTGAAGTAGTAGAGCATTTAGCTCTTAGTTACATATTAAGTAGTGCATGCATCATGGTCTTCACCTCCTACCACACACCCTCGCGGTGGCTCGCGGAGTATTGCGTAGATGTAGATATTACGTAGCGCTGATTTTCCACCCCCAACATAACGCGCCTCCAAAACCTTCTAAATGCACAATAAATTCTATAAGACCCCTAAACTCCCCTCTAAATTACCTAACGCTAACAGCTCGAACTCTCTTTTTAGTTGTTGATAAAACATATGCTTTATAAATAAATTAGGCACTTCTCTATTCCATTATTTATCAACTAATTTATATGGATCATAATCATTATTGTTTGAGCAAAACGAGAATTTCAAATATATCTTTCTCCAATGCTACGGAAGGCTGAAACTCCACACTTCCTTTACTAAGTAGATGGTGCGCCACAAGAGTTGGCCCGTCACCTCCCCTTTTCTTTGGTATTACGTATGTAATATACGATCGGCCCCTGATCCAAATGAATCCAAATCATGTCGGAAACAGATCCTCTGGAGTATCTGGATAAGTTTCAAACCTTACCGCTATCTATAAATTAAGCAATGGATCTCGCATTTTCACTTGCTAATCATAAATACTAAAAAAAAAGCACCAATCGGAAATGTTTGATCCACAAAACTCGAAAAATTGCTGAGATATTTTCTTCCCTCATCATATGCTTAATGAGAAATTAGTCTCCTAAATTGCCAATCCTATCTTGCTTGTTTTATAATCGCGAACCTTTAGCGCAGTTTTTGTTTCGTCTACATTACGGTCCGATGTTTTTTTCGTCACACTTTAATGTGGAGCGGTAGCATTTCTTCCCACTGAAAGCCTTTTTGACGCATTCAGGCCGCAGGAAATCAGGCGGGTGGACCGGAAGTCAGTGCCACTGCCTGGTGGAATGAGGGATCTGGAAATTACAAATCGTAAACTGATTCAGCGGCGGAGTTTTTTTATTACAAGTGGAAGGCTCTTTGAAGACGGAATGGGTCCCTTAATAAAAAAATAATGAATTAAGAAAAGCTCTGGGCCGGTTTGTAGCTTGCCGTAAATGATATACATTCATAATATAGCCCCTCTTTTCGTTTTAGTAGCCTAACTAGTTCTCAAGAAAGGATACACATTTTCCATCACTTCGATGAGTGAATGTATTTTTTATACGAGTTGGGAGGCGTTTTAACCATTATTGCGATTTTATTTATAATACATTTCGAGCATTGACTCCCCACTTTCTCCCTTCTTGATCTTCGTGTATATTGCTACCCTAGCCTTCTAAGAAACTTAAACTTATAACGTGGAAGGGGAGTATTGAATGGAAGAATAATATTATTTTCATTTTCTCAATTGGGTGCTATGATTAGTATTTGTTCCGAGTCCATCATTACCCACATTTGCTGCTATTTTTCGTTATTGCTATCAATACATTTTACTTCTCTTTATAAACCAGGTGCAAGTTAGCAGAATTAATTTGATTTATGGTAGCCGAAAGTCCAGTGTCAGACGATTATTACTGCCATTAATAAAGTTAGGAGTTCATTACGACTTCTATATCAGTGAGTTTATTAAGGTTAATGGTGATTATTATATGCGTTGTAAGGTTACCCAATCGCATTATTAATATAGCTTCAACGCCAACATGTAGCGTAAACGTTGAAGGAAACTAATGGGTTTGGGGTGGTAATTGTTAATTTTTAAGCAAACGTTATCCGCCTTGCCACTCAAAGCATTCCCAGAAAGGAAAAAAACGTAACTTCTGATTAGCATGGTACGTAATGGATAATGGCGTACTTCAAGAATTCGAAGTCAAGAGTGATCGTAAGTTTTTCCCAAGGAAGGTAGAATTCCTCTGAAGACTGAGACCGCTAAATTTTTAACCGAGTATCTTCTTAACCGTCACCGACTTCCGTTTACTTATTGACATAAATACTTGCCTCGCGACTTATTTTTTAAATTATTATTTATTTCAACGATTATAAAAATTTTCTCAAAAAGTGCCTCGATGAGCAGCTGCCGGGAAATTAACATGATTGAATTCTACATCTACGTAATACCCTGCTAGTCACCGCGAGTGCGAGTGGCAGTGGGTGAAGATTGCCAAATATGCACCATTTACATGCAACTAATATCTACCAAGAATTAATTGCGAGCAACAGCCATGCTGCCATGCAACTAAGATCTTTCATGCAATGCTAACCATAAAACTAACCATGCAATTAAGAGCTACCACTGTGCAGACATTATTACATTACAAATTCCATTATTTTGATTGGCAAAAGTGTAAATAGTATACATTGAGCACCGCCCCACCCACTTTATGGCTTGAGGCAAGAACGATTCGGAAAGATTAGATCAATAATCGGAAGAATAAATTATATTGTGCATAGATAGAGAGAAAATTATTATAATTTATCAGACGAAAAGAGTTGCGATCAGGAAACCATTATTAATTTTCGATCTTATTGCAAACTGCCAGGACTGGAGAAAGAAAATTTGACTGAGCCTTCTTCGTCACTTGAGAATTGTTCAGCGGATAGATGAGGTATTTGGTATCTACCCATTCCAGGGGTCTCTCCGGTGGTCCAGATCATTTCGGTGGAACAGAAACACAAAAATATCCAACAAAGTCAACTTTATTACTCTTCATTGCTGGAATTTTGTTGATCTTAATTTCTGAAAAATTTATTTTCTGCAAGTATCCCTTATCAGGTCACTTCGAAATGTTACTACGATCATGTACAGCTATCTCACTTGTCAGAGCATAGAAAATTTCACAAAGAGAAAGGTCTCCTTCTACAGGAATAAAAAAAATACGGAACTTAGGCTTCCAAGGCCGCTTAGCACACATTTGTATTATCGTTCATCGTGGCGGTTATATCGTCTTGCCATTCATAATCTTGGACGTTTGCGTTTTTTTCACTCATCATGGGCGGCAACGATCTTAGCCAATTTAGATTAGAGACTGATTATTCTGTGATTTCTGCCGATTCGGGAAACCACGCGTTATGATTGCAAACCTGCCACTTTGGCACGGTCAGCCATTTGCCTGCGCAGGGTGGCAGAGTGGACGAGGGGGAAGATGCAAGGAAAGAGTTTCGCTCGGCGGTGGCCTAAGGTGTTCAGTGCCCACAGCATTTCTCATCCACCTGGTCCGAAAGACACCGCGGGAGCCGTTCACGTCGTATGGCTCAGGTCGTTGGGGTGGAAGGCGGAGGGAGGAGGGATATTCTGCCCCGAGGGAGCTCTGTCGGGAGAGGGATGGGCGAGAACCATTCACCTCTCTAGTTTTGAGGTCAACGAGAAAACGGATGGGAGTCCTCTCGCCATATTCCGCGGTCTCATCATGATGCCGACCACCTCCATCCCCACTAATCCCTCTCCCTTCTCTTTCACCCGGGGCAGCTGCCGTCGCGCGGCTGCACCCGAAGACGCTCCCCAGGTCCATTCGGTATCGCCCCCCTTCGAGTACCCCCGGGCCGCGGTGCGTGGGCGAAATGATGTGAGGGCCCCTCTCAGGGAGAGTGTAGGAAGGAAGGAGAGAGAGAGGGGAGCCGACGGGGAGAGGTCGTTCACTTTTGGGGATCCCTTCTTGCGTCGTCGTCTCCTCTTCGAGGCCCACCCCTCATCGTCTTTCGCATCGTGAGTTCGGTGCTGGCGATATTTGCGAGGTCGAGAATGTCGCGTTCGAATCTTCTCGAGATCCCTGAGGATCGGAGCGTATTTCTCGTCCTCTCCTATGCAAAGATGCGGAGAGCCTTGAGGTGAAACTTTTATTATTTCGGAAAAATCGTGGAAACTGTTTCCAGAGTAATAAATTCAGGTGTTGCGAGCGTATTTTTTCTGGATTTACTGTAATTTTAGTGGAAAGGGAGTAAATTTATCAAAATGCTGATGGCGTAACTGCTCAATCTGCTTTGTAGGTGAGCGGAGGCAGCAGTCTTTGAAAGTGGACTCTTTTGGTTATTATTGTATCTACCGTTTAGTGTAGCCCTCGATATAAAACACGTATGTTCCGTTGCTTATGAGAAATGTTCTACTAAGGACTGTTTTTCCGCAGTCATTAACTGGAATGTTACAGGCCTTTAAAACAGATAAAGAGAACTATTATATGACAGGAAGGCCTCGTGAAGTTTTATAAATGTGAATTAAGATGGTGAGTCTTCCTCTCTCTTATCTTGCAAATGTATCTGAACCTCTTCTTCTTCTTTTCTAAGAATGAGTCCAGACTTGTTAGTTTTCCAGCGATTTAATGAGTTGAACACGGTCGCAATCTTTTGCGAAAGACACTACTTAACGATGGTTTATACAGGGTGCGGCAACATAACTTCCTTTTTTCAAAACTTAATAAAACCCATTGTATGAATAAGAAATTTTTTATTTGTTTTTTATAATGTAGGCACATATCTAAAGTACTGTTTTACACAGTTATAAAGATCAAATAAGATAGGTGACGTCCCCCACTCTCCATACACTGAGTAAAGCGATTTCTGGCGTTGATCATGACTCTTGCCAGCATAGCAGCATGTTGGCAATTTCTTCCTGGATGTTGGTCTTCAGAGCTTTTAGGATCCTTGGACGGTTCACATAAACACGGGATTTCAAAAAACCCCATAGAAAAAAATCACAAGGCCAAATCGGGAGAGCGGGTCGGCCACTCCAAATCGCCCCTAATTGAGATCTATCTACATCTACATCTACATAATACCCTGCAAGCTACCATAAAGGTGTGTGACAGGGGTTGAATTCTCACCAAACATACACTACATATCCTACATAAAAATATTAGTATTTATATGCTTTTCTGAACTTCACTATTTAAAAAAAGATAAAAATAGCAAAGCAAACATGCAAAAACATGCTGTTAGTCGGGTTAGCTTCAAGTCCTTATACCAACATGTAGCTAACAATGTTATCCATTGCTACACTCGTATTGGATATATTTACCGTTATTCATATCCCTAATTTTAGGAGGAAAAAAGGACATTTTGAATCTGTCAGTTCGGCAATCAGTTTCTCTAATTTTGTGGTTATGGTCCAGTCTACCTTAGTAAGTTGGGGTTCGCAAAATATTTTTAACATCATCACTGAAAATATGGTCTTGGAATTTGTTTAAGAGATTAAATCTAAATTTCAACCTGCAATCTGACAATGATTCACAATTTAATTCATTTAATAGACTGGTTACGCTAATAAGGTTATCATACCGTCCCTTTACAAATCTTGCCGATCTTCGCTGCACACGTTCAAGTTCATTATTTAGACCGATTTCATATGGATCCCATGCACTGGCAGCATATTCCAAATGAGGTCTAACAAGGGAAAAGGAGCTGATTTCTCGTACATGATCGTCACACTTACCCAGTACTCTTTTGATGAATCCCAGTTTATGATTCACTTGACCCATTATTTCACGTACGTGTTTACCCCTGGAGAGATTGTGTCAGTCTTATTCCAAGATATTTAATAGATTCCACGTTTGTTAATTCATTATTACTTATTTTGTAACTGCTAGGAGGAGAGCTATTCTTTTTCCAAAAATTTGTTACAAGACATTTTTAAAAGTTTAATTCTAACTGCCATGTATCACACCAATGGGGGCTCGGAGTTTACTCGGAACCAAAATCGCAATTTTGTACACGAAATCGTTAGATGGAAACAAAAAAAGAATTTTAGTGAAAAAAATAATCTGCTAACCACAACCATTCACTCATAAATCAAAACTTAAAATAAGCAAAAGGTGACGCTCACCGAAAAAGCTGCTGTGATAACATTGACGTCATTTACTTTTATTTTACGAACTCTATCGGATTCGGCAATAAAAAACTATGGTAAACGACACCATTTTCAAATGCTTGTAGGTCATCATTTAAATATTCCTTATCGTTGGGGCATAGAATTTCCCTGTACACTACTGCGTCATCGGCAAATAGACGAAGCTTACTTTTTACCACCTCATTGATATCATTTATGTGCAAAAGGAACAGGAGTGGACCTATCACACCTACTTGCGGCACACCCGAAGTGACTTTAATTGCCGGTGAGGTAACACCGTCCAAAACAACCCTTTGCACCCGATCATGTAGATAATCATTAATCCATGATATAATGCTACTGTCTAAGCCATAAAATTTTAATTTCAAGATTAGTTTGCTATGAGACACCTTGTCAAAAGCTTTTTTGAAATTGGGAAATATAGCATTCACTGGAATATTATTTTCGCCAGAAACTAAAATATCGTGGGAAAAGAGAGCAAGATGAGTTAAAATGAGGCGCTCTTGGAAGTTCTCCCTCAAAACAGCCATCGATGCTCTTGAAGTGTGAGCCGTTGCACCGTCTTGTTAGAACCAAATGTCCCCTAAGTCCAACTCATCTAGCCGTGGAAAAAAAAATTCCTGTAACATGCTTACATACCGGTCTGAATTCACTGTCACTGTGACTTCATTTTCCTCAAAGAACCAGGGACCATTAATTACAGCTGAGGAAATTGCACACCACACTGTGACTTTAGGTGAATGCAAAGGCCTTTGATGTAATTCTCGAGGAATGGTGTCAGCCCATTAGCGCATGTTTTGTTTATAGACGGATCCACACAAATGAAAATGGGCTTCATCACTAAAAAAACAATAGCGTCCTCAGGAATAATTTCGAGAAGAGCCTCACACGCGGTCCTCCGGGAATTGAAGTCGCGTTCAGAAAGTTCCTGCAAAATCGACATCTTGTAAGGATGGTAATGAAGATCATCATGAAGAATTCTCCTCACAGAGCGATCGGAAATTTCAAGGGCAGACCCATGTTTCGAACTGTGATAAAATTGCATTTGCAAAATTGAAGCTCTCACTGCCTCAATGTTCTCAGGTGATCTAATGGGCCGAGGGACTCCAGTTTTTCGTCTTGTCGCACTTGCAGACCCATGTAACAATTGATTTCCGGTCCGGGACAGGGACCAACGGGGCTAAATTAAAGCGATTCCAAAAGGCGCCCTGGGTTGCGATCACAGAACATCCGCTTGAAAAATAGGCCTCAACGGCAAACGCACGCTTCTCACTGTTCCAACGCATGATGGCAACTGAACTTTGTGGGAACAAAACTTTATAGACACGCCACTCGAACGAGACCACTAACGCTCCGCTACATCAACCGACTGAATGGCGCGCATTTTAAAAAAGGAAGTTATGTTGCCGCACCCTGTACCTACTACTAATAAAAATTATGTTCCTCAAACGACATTCCTGGTATGTTTTCATTCCTTTGGGGTGATTTAAATCGCCAGATTTAAACTGGCCACCGTGGACCCAAAGTATCCTTATAAACTTGTGTTCTATATTTAGCTGCAAAAATTTTATAGCTTCAGTCAAGCGGTATTGACAGGCTCTGAAACAATTATCGTACCTGAATTCCGACGGGTGTTCGTAGCAGGGGTCCGAGTGACGGAAAGTGGAGCACTATATTTCAGAAAAAATAATTTACTTCTCCCCCTCGTGACTTCTCCTGGCAGTAAAATTACAGTGAGGCCCTTCCAATGTGGATCTTTACTTCGCTGGAAGTCATTGACGCGAAACACGCCAGGAAATTGCACCCTTGGAAGCGCCGGTTATGCAGCGGTCATCTAAGTTGGCCTTGTTAGTTGGCTGGGCCCTAATTTACTCTGGGTGAGAAAATGGGACTTATCTTAAGTGAACCCCTCTGTTTTTTTTTAAACCTGTCCATTTTAAAGCTATTACTTCTCTGGAAATGACATTCGAGTGGAGCTAGAAAATTAAGTGGAGTAGTTTCTGAACTTTTTCGTCAAGATTTTAGGATGCCCTAGCATTTTAAAGAGCAGAATTGATTTTCAATCGTAGTGTGCTAAAGCTTAATGCAGTTCGTTTGAAGTTTGGACCAATTACCAATACCCTGGGTGAATGGCGGATCGCAAGTTCGCGAGAAGAATATATTCACGTAAGGGCACGTTCTTGATTTATCCGTTCATGAAGTGGAATACATAAAGTAAACCATTTTCTTTAATTCTCTGCTCATTTACATCTACAAAATACCCTGAAAGCCACCGCGAGGGTGTGTGGTAGGGGTGAAGATCACCGAGCATGCACCATTGACTTGCAAACAAGCTACTACATGGAAACATGCTAGATAATATGGTCACATGCAGCTACATGGTGGTATCTACATAGTAATAAAGGGATTGGTTGATCATACATACATGATGCGCTACACTACATGCACTGCACTACAGGCTACTCTAATAATATTTCACCTACCTATCTCTTTGCTATTCTGCCTATTGTGTTCTCTTATAGTACGGAGAAAATGACATTTTAAATCCATCGGTATGACAATCTATCTCTCTAAACTTATTTATCTGGTCACATCTAGTATAATACGTATTGAATCTTAATAAATATCTAACATCTTCAGTAAACCTCTCCGTTTTGAATTTCTGCAATAGATTTAATCTGTACTTTAACCTACGATCTGATAATGATTCCCAACGTAATTCTTCTATTGATTCTGAACACTACTAAACCTATCGTAACACCTTTAAACAAACCTAGGTGCTCTACGCTGCACACTGTGTAGCTCTCTGATCAAACCTTATTCATTCGGGTCCTCGTAATATTTCGTGTTATCAAAGTAAGAATTGGACACAACTGCTTTGAATGATGATTAACATGCGAAAATAATGATGCTGTTAAATGGTTAAATGATTGCTGCAGGTTGTCGGCGTGTCCTGTAGCCAACAATGAACAAACGCGATAAGGAATATGCTGGAAACCTATAACATTCTGAAATTTTACCGTTGTTGAAGTCTCTTGCGCAAATTATTAAAAATTTTAAATAATTTCTCGAACTCGTCATTTGTTGACAGTAATATACTCTAAGTATTAATTTATTATTTAACCTACAAGAGCCGCACTTTGGCGTTTTGACGCATCTCTATGACATGATAATTATGGAGATGAAACACACACATTCATCTTTCTGTTCCGGTGGTTAAAACCCACGAGGGCGGGATTCGAATCAGCGACCTTAATCGGAACCCGCAGCTAATGAGTCTGGCGATTCTTCCATCGAATTTTAATGTAAAGTGTTTTTTTATTAATATATGAGTTTTACACTCTATATAAATAGCTTTTCTTTGATTCTATGCATTTCTGCTTTCACTGTCGATATCACTTGTGACGATGAATGAAAAGTTGTGGCCTTTCATTGAAAGTCAATTGCCTCCAGGGGGGTCGCGCCTGGAACAGTTAGCAAAAACACTCTCGGTGCTTTTTCACTGCTATGACACGTTCAAGTTCAATGAAAAACATAGTCCACAGGAAAAATTTCCAGGATTGAGAAATTTAATTTTGAGAGTTTATTAAACAGCTTGCAACTGCACTGGCGTTTATGTTTTTAGTAATTAAGTTTTTGCGATGTTTGAATAGCACAAAGAACCCTGGGAAGGAGTTACTTATAATATGATTGTTACTTTCAAGAGGAGCCGCGAAATTGGGTCGTTAATTCAGCTAGGATGCGCATGGGTTTTCACTCGAACCTCGGTTCCTCCTTATAGAAAAAAATGCCCCTTTTCCTCTATTTCAGTGGTGGAAAAATAAATAAATATTAGCCATCACTCGATGGATTTTCCTTTTGAAGTGAAGCGTGCCCGATACGCGCATCCGTGGACAGGTCGTCGGTGCATCTCCGCGGCAAAAGGAGGAGCTCTCCTCGCTCTGAAAAAGAAAACTGTATATCTCCCCCTTTCCGTCATATTTTTTTATCCATCTCTCCGCTCTTCGTTTTGTCGAAAATGTTTATGACGATTACGGCAGGATTTATGATGGTGATTCCATTCACGGCGGCGGGATCCCTCGTGACTGAAGCGCCCTCCTTTTATCCCATTTAGCTCCTCTTTTTTTGCCACTCCATTTTTATCCCTCGCTTCAACAAACCTCTTTCTTCGTCCTCATCCCACCTCCGATACGCGTTTCATTTTTTTTTCCTCCCCGTCCCGTGCCCACGCGCGATCTCTTGCGAATACAACGTTATGCGAGTGGAAGGAAACTCTCCCATCGTCCCTCGGAAGCAATTCTCCTCCTCCTCTCCCTCTCACTGGTCTCACCGTTTCCCCCCATTCTTTTTCTCTCCTCTCTTGAAATATTATTTGCTCTCGTTCTCATTATCTGCGTTCCGAATCATCGTTTTCGCTCTCTCCCTTCTTCCCTCGTCCCGAGAGGGCCTCACCCTCCCTCCCGCGAAATGGGTATTCTTTTCGGCCGGCAGCGACTCATTCAAAACTCGTTCCTCTTTGTCGTTTTTCTTTTAGTTTTCCCCGTCTTTCTGTTCTTCCCCGAAAAAGAATGTTCCCTCTCTCTCTCTCTCTCTCTCTCTCTCCCTTCCTTCATCCAAGCCGACACACCACTCCCGTCTCCGCCGCCTGACGTTCTCTCTCATTCTGGTCCCGTCCACGAGAGCGGTGACTCCGAGGGCTCGACGTGCCCTTCTCCCTCTTTTTCTTTTTTTTTCTTCTTCGATTCTATCTTTTTCTATCGAGTGCGTCTACCGTTTATCTCAATCGAGTCCTAACCGAGACCCTTCGAGCTGTCTCCTCGTCGGTTGAAGTCGCCGATTGTTCGCTTTTCTTACCAAGGACTTTTCTTCGTTGTCATTTTGGCATGAGGTTGCACGTGCGAATTGGTGGTAGGAATTCTCCTGACATGCAATTAGCTATTTTGATTTCATTTCGTTGAACGGCGTAGTTCCACCATCGTCAAATGTATAAAGATCCCCTCAGTGAAATTCCTGTCCACGTTCATTACTGGTTTGGGAATATCCTTGGCAGAAAAGCCATCTGGCTTGTCGAATATGCTTGGAAAGCGAGGTTTCGACTTCCTGGTCTACTGGAGAATTTTATAGGGTGGTTTTTTCCTTGTGTTTTGGAAGACGTGATTCTTGTAAATAATGCTACAGCAGCCTTCCATTTATTATCTCAAGATGAGGCTGTCACGTTTAATGATCGTGTTTAAAGCACCCTAGAAATATGGTTTCCTTAAGGGAAAGTATCTTTGTGGGACTCGTAAATAATATCTCGTAAGTAATATTAAAAATCTCGCTGGCTTTATTAACATGAAACGGCCATTTTAAATTAATTTTCCTTAATTTAATCAGCTTCATACCGACTAGGAATGGCAGAGATTCGTTATGGAGGTTCCTACAGAAAATTCCCGCTTCGTAGTCGGGTAAAAACGCTCGACTGATTCTCACGAAAGCCATCTACATTTACATCTACACAATACCCTGCAAGCCACCGTAAAGGTGTGTGGTAGGGGGGATTCACACTAAAAATTCATTACATGTCATGAATGAAAAGGATTAGTAATTATACTCTAGTCTACACTTCAAAATAAAAAAGAACGCAAATTAAGCATGCAGTAACGTGCTGTTAGTTGGGTCAAGTTAAAGTCCTTATACCAACGTGCAAAAACCTATGCTATACACTTTTGTTTATACTATTGGACATGTTTACAGCTATTCATATCTCTAATTGTACGAGGAAAGGACATTTTGAATCTGTCAGTTGAATTCCGCAGAATATCTGCGGTCACATGCCAGATGGAATACAGACATCAAGGTTTAGATCCTGGTTCATATTTCTCGTTTGTTTCTTTAGTAAATTAGCACTCCACAAACTTTAAAATCTGTTACCTTCTGGAGTTAAGTAAACGTCCATCTTTCTCGATCCTTCTTTCTTTAATTAACAGAGAGACTCAGTTATTCATTAGGAATTTTCTCAGACACTAAGTGATGTTGGGATGGAGATTGTGAAAGGAACACGTATGCAAATTAGAACAAGAGTTGTGTTGAGCTATCAATTGGCTGAATGAACGACGGTAGCCTACCTCCGGTTTTCAACATCGAAAAATCGACGGCGTTGCATATTTTAGGTCACCAAAAGTGAGCACTTACTTCGTATAAGGAAATATTTCCTTTTCACTGAAGAGATTCGATGGACAGATTAAAAATCAATACCAGCCAATTCATGTTTATTTGAAACCGTTACTTCCTCTCCTCAATCCAAGGTTCCTTGCACTCTTTACTTGACTTTCATTAGCTGGGTAAGAAATTAAAGGATTACGGCTACTCGCTTGAGGAAATTGCTTTTTTGCTTTATTGAACCAGTGACGGTAAATAACGAATGGTGTTAGAATCACAGTAATTTAGAATATCTTTAGCACGGGCAATCGGGACCCTAAAGAAAATAAAAAACTTCACAGGTCATATCGTTTCACACATCTGTCGCGAATGACGTTTAACGAAGGAAAGTAAAAATTATTTTTTTAAAATGCTCATACTTCATCAATTTAGTGTATCTTACGCTTATTTTGCGTTGTCGATGATTTTGTTGGCGAAGAGGTAACCAACGAGGATCCAACCACCCGTAAAGCATAGATCCATATAGACGACCTTACCGCTTCCACGAACTCCATTCCTAGAGCAGTGAGCGCGAGTCCTAATCGATAAAAAGAAGCGTTAGGGCGCAAGACATCAACTTCCGTCATCTATCGCCTACCTGACCAATAGGGTCCGTGTATGAGAATTTTTTATTGGTTTGGTGATTAAAACTAATCATTACACGATTAAAACTATTAATATGGTTTTAATCGTGTATTATAAAATTATATAATACACGATTGTACGCTTATAATACGGTAAATTATACACTCATAATTCTCCGGTGACGATTAGTTATATAATATTCAGGCCGCAAAATAGCACGTTTTAAATTCCTAACATTTGCCGCCATATCGATTGACAACGAGCTGTGACGTCAATGTTCTGATACTTCGCCTGGGATGCTCGGAATTCTTGTGTTGGGACGCCAGGAAAGATCGGAAAGATGGAGGGGGAAGTAGGCCTAGAAAGGGTGAATGGTATAAATTTTGCTTCGTGCCGAGATGCACTAATACTGGATTTAAAACACCAGAAAAAGCTTTTTTTAATGTGCCCAAAGATCCTGGAATGAGAAAGAAATGGTGCTTAGCAGCAAGAAGAGAGAAGCCACTCTCCGGTAAATCTGTGAGCTTTTGTTGCGAGGATCATTTCAAGGCAAGTTTATATTACTCAAATGTGCTACACTTGAGCGGTTTCTATTCATTTAATAAGTTTAATAACGTATGACTGAACATGGTTGTTTTCAGACAAGTGATGTGGTAAGATAACAAATATAGCAGGTAAATTAAATACCTTCTTAAAAAGTTCATAACGTATGTAGTACTTGCTTTATGTGATTTATTCAATCTTATGTTCAAAAAATGTTAAGTTTTAAAGCAACGGATTACTGATGTGTATTTTCGTAATATTATTGTTATACCTACTCATTCTTAAAGAATTTAATATTGTTAATATGGCATACAATGCTTTGCAATTATATTTTTCATACTTGAGTGTTATCGTGACGTTGCAAATGCATATTTTTAGTAGAATCGTCTTTTTTTAACTCCTTTACAGATAGAAGAAGATGTGCAAATTGGATCCAGTATAATCTAAATGTGAATGTTATGAAAAAGAAATTTACTGGGTACTTTAAATTGAAAGAAGTCGTAATTCCTCTATTTTTTGACTTCCAAGAGGAAAGAAGGCCTTGCCATAAGAAGCCTCCACGATTAGCAGCAGTGAAAAGAGAACGCCGCAGCATGATTTTTTACCAATACTTACCGGGCTGCTTTCACACCACGCATTTCTGGACCAACAAAAGCCTCACTTTTTCGCAGGAACTCCATCACCATATACACGTCAACAGCTGGCAATTTATCAGACTGCGCCTTGACTAAGCCTTCGTCAGTCATGTTCTTCACGCTGTATTAATATAGTCGCCTCTTGTTTCACTACAGAAAAACTTCACTCGCTGAGTATTCCTCCAAATTTCAAAATTCAAATAACACACCAAAATAAAACGTCAAAATTTCGAAGAGTCGATGGCAAGGATCAAAATCAATACGAAAAACACGCCAAAGCCAAGGAACAAATGAACTCGAGGAGCGCACCAAAATAACACGTCTTAAGACCGAAATAAGAGTCCAGGGATGGTTAATGTAAAAAAATCGCAATGATTAAACCAAAATTACACCGTTGAGGCCACAGAGACTTATTCAGATTAGACTCACAGCCAACAAGTATCAGAACTCTGACGTCACGCAGTTACCGACTCATTATGTATCGATTGCTCATGATTTTCGGAAGAGAGCGTGGAATCTCTTTTCTAAAGTTTAAAATAATGAGTTTTTGCTCATTTTTCAATGAAATAAACATCCAATCCGAAATCTATGATCATTTATGTACGAAAATTGAGTATTTAATTTTAAATAAAAAATTCATGCACGGACCCTATTGGACATCTCACCAACTTTTTTTTTCGTGTCCTAACACAGAGAGATGAGGGAAAAGACAGTTTGTCCCTTCTTAAAGTTGAATGGGTGTCTCACCACGATTAACCTCGCTCTTTGCAAAAGTTTAAATGTCGTCATGGTGAATCTCTCAGTTGGGCTCATTTACTTCCCATTTAAATTAAGGTCGCTTCTACCTTGCTGGACGAGGTTACTGTGATATATGTAACTTGTTAAGTACATGGGACACGAGAGAAATTAATGAGAAATCCGTTACTTCTCAATAATGTTTGTGCACTAACAAATATTTCATTTTGAGGACACATATTTGGACTGAAATCGATTTAGTTATGTTAGATTTTATTAGGTGCTCGCAACAGTAGATGACTGTCTCATCATTCCATATACTCGGTATGGGAATGACTTTTCCCTGATGGCAAAACTCCAATACCTGGAGCAGGGTTGAGGACAATTTTTTTGAGAGCTAGAGTATTAGCGGTAGCTCTTATTGGGTCAATCATTCAATAAACATGGATAAAAATTGGTAACGTTTCACTGTTTGTTCTTTTTCACTGTATTCAATGCTATAATATTTCAAATTATAATTTCAATGTCATCATCATGGAAATGAAACTACCTGGAAACTACCTGGACTACCTGGAAATGAAAAGTTTCCTGCTCTACGAATAATTTTCATTTATTTGGCAAACCATGCACAACTACTTTTTTTCTGCTTAAAAAGTTATTTTCACTCCGTAGTACCATAGTATTCAATTTCTTACTTTACTACGTTGGTATGGATGCCTTCGAATCACAGCCCTTTCACATCTATTTCCCCTCTTTCTGTACCTTCTTCGTTTTTATTTCGGATCCGTCCGCGAAACCACGGTCCCTTTTACATTTCCCACGGTTTTCGTTTCCATCTTCGTCTCCGTATAATTTGCATCAATTCCTGTCCCTCATTCGAAACCTTTGCCTGAAATACATGCGATTTCCAGTCATGATAACTATACACGTGGGTGGTTCGAAACGTTCACGACCTGATACAGAGATGACGCAAGTAGGATCAAATTGCTTTGATTACAGCACACCATATTTATCTATGTGGTGTGCTGTAAAACTTTAGTTGTGCGAGTTCAGTTTCTGGTATTAGATGGTCGAGTAAATGAATCGGCTTTGAAATGTATTGAAAGAAGTGACAAAACTGAATTTCCAACTACTCTAAACTACTTAAGTTCAACCCCGACGAATGTACAAAAGTACTTAAATTCTACTTGTAAGCATTCTTTCCGTTTGTTTTTGACGGTAAAAAAGTGGACCTCTAAATTTAAAAACGGTCGTACATCAATAAAACTTGATGAGCACTTCTGACTCCAAAAACCGCTACGACCGACGAAGTGTGAGTAAAATTCACAATCCCGTGCTGCATGACTGCGGACTGAAAGTGAGCTTGCTTACGCAATAAACGTCTCAATAAACTGTACCCACGACATCGTACGCGATGTTCTTGGTATAAAAAATCTTTTGCTTGATGGAAGCGGTGTTTGTAATAGTCGACCGAAAACGAACTCGAACTTAGCGAGGGTGTTTAGACTTATTCAAGCGCGATCCCTATATGAGTTACTTTGCCTTTTTTGAGAGCAGATGAAATGTTAATTCACAAGTACACACCAAATACGAAGAAGAGTGAAAACAGCGGACAGGTGCCTCTGAAAATGCACCAAAGAAAGCAAAAACGGTTCCATCTACAGAAAAAGTTATGGCTACAGTTTTTGAGGATTCTCTTGGTGTGGTGCACATAGACTATCTGAAAAAAGGGAAGTCCAGCACTGGAGCGTATTATGCTTCATTAATGGAGCACACAAAACTGAGGTTATTGCTGCAAAACTCCATGACCTGAACTTCGGAATACTTCCATATGCACCGTATTCAACGGATTTGGCCCCCAGTGATTACTTTTTCTTCCAAAACCTAAAGAATGTCTTGCTGAACGAAGATTTCATTCAAAAAACTAGTTTAAAGCTAAGACAAACGATTATTTTGCAGAGTTAGCCCTCTAGTATTATACAAATGGTACCTATTAGATATTTGAAATGGTTGGTGTAAGTGTTATGAATTGCAAGTAGTCAATGCTGAAAAATAAAAAAATAAAAATTCTCAAAATCTTGTGTTTTCTTTGTGAGGCCGCGAACTTCTCAAACCACCCTCGTACACCAGTATCATACATTTTGTGGTGGAAACTGAAGGAAGAAAGAAACTGAATAGCTATCATAAGTATGCGCGTTTCCTCATGCGCCCATGAATATTGGACCGGCTGCTGTCTACGGATGAGGGATCGTGCATGATGGACAATGAGTTATTATTTTCTCCTTCATTTCTTTCTCTTCAGATGATTTTGGGTCCTAATTTCAATTGTAATATTCTTGGCACGTTAGAAACACCATTAGCAGTGTTTTCCAAGATTGTGGTGGTGTTAGTGTTAGAGTCAGATCTCAAGGTGTTCCAACTGCTAAGGTTATATCAATCGGCCTAACCTAACGTAAACACAACTTAATTCCGAGACAAACAACACTCAGGTTGGAGGCAGGAATTGATCTCGAGACCCTTCGGTCATCACAACCGCTCTACCGACCTGACTACCTCGATTGGCTATTTTTATATTGTGCATATCCGCATATTTTTAATTCTGGGTAAACTCGGTGACTTCTCTGGGTAAATTTTATAAACTTGGCCTTAAATCAGAACATTTTGTGGAGAGGTACCAGTCGCCCTCAGAAAGCTATGGCGGATCGCTGGTTTAATAAAAAGTAGTTGGTGATGAAACCTCGTGGCTCTTTCGAAAGCTGATATCTGAGCCCATTTGGAGGTTATTGTTTACTGTTGCGTGAAGGACTAGAAAAAGTACTGTGCATTTCAAGGAGTGAGTATACAAAAAACTATAAAATCTGGAGAAAAACTCACAGGAAACTCTTTGGAAATCCTTTCCACTTTATCCAACCCCCATGCTTCGAGGACTAGGGACATAGAGCAAGTCACTGGTTTGCTCGTTGGTTTCTCCCCAAAATAATAACATCATCATCCCCGGACACTTGGATTCGGAGGCTCCCTTAGTGATAGAAGGTCGAGCATAGTTGCAAAGCGAGAGGCACAATGATCCCAGTGTGGTCGGATGCATCCGTTTCGTCTCTCATCTTCCCGTTCACCCTCTCCCACTCACGAACGCTATTTCTCTTTCCCTATTTCTCACCCCACCCCTCGCCTTACATCCTTTCTTCGGGGATGATGCTCTCTCCTGGATAGAAAGAGAGTTCTTGTGAACGGGAGCCTTTGGGGGAGGGGACGAGGGGAAATGAATGGGAGAGGTGGTGGTGGAGGCCCGCGGCGGCGGAGGCTTGGGGTGTGAGGGCCGTGGCCCCGGAAGGACGAGTGGACGGTCGAGAGGGCGGTCGTTGCGGGAGGGACGACGGCGGGGGCGAGTCGGAAGGAGAGGAGACGGACGGAGGAGATTTGCGACGGCTTGACGGGAGAGGCGGGAGGAAGTGTGGATGGAAGGGTTTAAGAGTGGGTGGAGGCGAGGGTGTGGGGGGCGGAGTGCGTTCGGGCGTTGGGGAGAAATTCAGGAGGCGGGATTGGGTGAATTTGGGGTGAAGGGGATGTAGGTTTTGGGATGGTGGTAGGCGTCGCCGTAATCAAGGGGAGGTGAAGTTTATCGGAGAGGCAGAATTTCATCCTTGCAATTAATACCTCTCCACAGCATGGGCGTGGCAGGAGGTTTAGGTACCAGCTCGGAAAAAGTAAGAAAAGCGATTCAAACAGAACGGGATAAAAGGCTGAAAAGGGAGGTGCGTTTTAGTTCATTAGCTTTTTAAGATTGTATTATAATCATGAATAGTACGTAGGAAAGTAATGGGTTTAATTTCAGTGGCACTCCTTATTTTTGGGGAAGAGACTTAAACGGAGACAATGTCTACCACTAGAGATGAGAGGCTAGTTTGGCTATGTTGGGATCGTTTAGGCAATGGAAGGGTTTGAACCATTGTTGTAACTAGCCTACATTAAACGAAAGCCACCTTTCGCGTCTCATTCTCCAATTTTCCTACTTTTCCTGCCAATCCTACTTCCTGCTCTCCTAAAGTCACCATTCTCCAAGAAATCTCTCTGTCACTGCTGGGATTGATATGCATGGCCTCGACGCAGAATTCGTGAGAGGGATAACTCGTTCCTATTTGGGCTGGGTCTAAAAGGGAGAATTCGGCGGGAGCTGTAGTTGGTCGGGCTGCAGTTCAGAGGGGATTAGTTTTGTGGTAGGGGGTGCAGCTGCGTTGTTGGGGGATGGAGTAGGACGAGAAGGGAGGTTAGGGATCGGGGGGGCTATTGAGGATGGGGATGGGCCGAGGGGGGTGGGAAGAAGGGGTTTTTGGGATGGGTGGATGGGAGGGTGGAAGGAGTATTTTTCCGTGGGGAGGAGTGGGAGGGACGCGGTGACGTCAGGGGAGAAGCGGTCAACGACTTTCCCATCCGCTGAAGACAGGTCGCGGGAGGGAAGTGGGGGTGGAGGAGCACCTCTTGAAGAGGGGCGGGAGGGGGTAATAAGAGGAGCTAGGAGGGGGGAGGGGCGAAGCCGGGGAGGGATTGACGAGGGAGAGGAGTGAGAATGCAACCCGGGAAGGAAACAGTTCGGGGTAGGGTATGGGGAGTGTGGCGGTGGTTTGACTAGAGAGGCGTGAAAAGGATTTAAAAAGGAAGATTATAGGCGTGAGGGGTGAAAATGGAAGAAGTTGGGATGAAGTAAAGCCTTTCCGGAACGATTCTGGATTGAAATTTTGAATTCAATGGAGTACGCATGGTTTTATACGATTTTTGAATCGTCTGACGAGTTCAAGCGGCACAACGCTGGAAATTCGCATTTTGACGGTGGTAACCAGATTGGAGACGCCATGTTCGTCTAACGTAAGCGTTGCGGGTTCGATTCCACCCTCGGTTGTTGATATCGTAGGACTAGTTGGAGCGGTATAATCTTTGCAGGCCGACCCTCTAAAACCTCCTTCTGCTGCTGCTTGATGTGTTGTAGATGGTCCTCGGAGCTGAAGAGTGATTACGGATCTTTCCGCTATCGCTATCGTGTTGCCGCTATAGCTATACATTAAGGGAACCTATCCTCAGCAAATGCTGTAACTGTTCTCACGAATCGTTCACTTAGATTAAACTAAAGATTTGTGGTATATGTAATTACATGAAGAATTGCAAATACGATTTTTCACCTCTGTGCAAAAAACTAACAACTCAAGCGCGCCATTTTTTAACGTCCATAATCGTATCTCAAATTTTTACATCGATTGCTTTCATTAAATATACATAGCCATGAATGGGTAAAAATGAAATATATGTTGAATATTACTATTTGTATTCAATCATCCAGGATTTTGTATTTTTTCTACTCTGTCTTCAGTGATGGTGAAATCAATAGTAACACAAACCCAATTAGAAAATGAATGCATATGAAGTTGCGCTTAAATCCGGGTGGTTAGTGCATAGTCTTACTTCATGTGTAAACACTATAGACTTTTTTATGCTGATGGTAAAACTTTCGTTTAAATCATAACCATTTGGTTTCTTATTATCTGTGCTTATTTTTCAATGATTTCTAGCATATCTCATGTCTAACAGTTTGTGATGGAAATTCTTTAACGACCATTATCCTCTCCTCATGGTCGTGCTAATAATCTCTTGTGGTTTTACTCATGATGCGGAAGAACTTATGGGTGGATCTTGTTCCTTCTCCTCCATTCTTTGCCCCGGACCGAATACCGGAAAGTCTCGTTCCGGATCTCAACGTGTAGAATCTCGAATGTTTTACGAAATATCTGTGCAATTGATATCTGCAGCCGATTTATTATTGTCCCATTATTCCAGATGTTTAATAACAAATATTGCTGAAGAGGGCTAAAAATTAACGCAAACTGGCTTTGTCACCCTTACCCCTTATGAATTATCATATTTTCTTGACTCTACTACGTGTTTGTATTGTATTTGTGGCGGGTGTTGCCAGTGCTTTAATACCCCTTTGATTTGGCTGATAAGATGGTTTCAATCAGACTGCGCTATAATCTTTCTCACAATGACAGTCGTTACGTCCTGAATGAATTTTCTTTTAGGGCATTACATGCTTAAAGTCGAGCACCTATATCGATATTTTAGACTTGCTCGATAATGAATTTACAAACCACGAAAGTGAAGACTTATCGCAGCATCGTTCGTTGTTATTCATTCCTAGCCTTTCTCATTTAATAAGCATCTCAAATTAGTGCAATTTAAACATTTTACGATTTAATCACTCACGTTTTTTAGCCTCCGTTCTTTGTTTTGTTTTCACGTAGGCACAGAATCTGCGTTCCTGTTTCTCTGAACGTTCCTAAATATCAAATATTGTTTTTTTTTTTTTAATTTTTGGATCTATTCCTGGAAGGACGATAAAATCTTGATCAGCGAGTGTGGGAGAACAATTCTGTAACAGGTTTGTCTTGGACAATTTTCTACCAAGCACCCATTCTACCTCTATTTCTGAAGCACACTTAGCACCTGTAGTTGCTTGCTAGGAGAAATAATTTTTTTCTAATTGCGTTCTGGCGGTCAGATGTTTATATATAGCCACTTTTTAAAATAATGCATGTGATTGAGGTATTCATTCTTAAATTAGGACGACAGCAGTGTCTGTAAGGCATGAAATATTTCACCGTTAAATTAAAAATGTGCGTATAGCCTAACTGAACAAGGTTGAGTGAATTTATTTGACTAAAAGTTTGTCTGGTGCTGATAACGTCGTTGTTGCGCTCTTAAAATTACATAATTAATTATAGTCATCAAAGTATCAAGTCGAGTGATATGTAAGAAATCATTTTCGAGATGAAAGACGGAACGGGTACTTCCCTCTCCATCGAAAGAGAGTAAATGTCGTAAAAAATGAGTAGAGTAACAAGATGAGGAGAAAATAAATCCCATCATGCGCATTTTAGAGTGCGTGAGGAGTGTAGGGAAAGGATGGAATGGAAAGCATGGCGATTGGGAATCGAAGCCAAGAAAGCGATGGGATGGGCAATCTCCATCGCTTGGCAACTTACATCCGAAGTAGAACATGCGAAAGTGAATCTAATCACCGCAGTTTCCGCCGTAAATGCGTGTAAACACAGTCTTATGGCTTCGACCCGCGCCTATGCACGCGTTTGCAAGTCTTCTATTCATAGTCGCCTTTCCGCGGAGCGACGGTCTGCCTCCCGTCATCCGCCACACCTCGTCTGTACCGCCTGCAGAGGAACCAGGGCGGGCTGTGATTTAATTATATTATTGATAAGCATCGAGTGTCAGCGCACAGAGCCGCCTTTGCAAATAGAGCAATGCTGATGACAAATCATACCGGTTAGTCGAATGGTCTCCACTCATCCTTGCTTCGGGAGTTACAAATTTTAATTGAATATCACATATATGTTCTTCGCGTTGACTAATGGAATAAATTACCACCATCCCCCCCTCTCCCCTTCCCCCCCTACCCCCCGGGATTTTGAGCTTCAAGGACGATAGGCGAGAAAATCATCTTTCCTTTAGGATTTTCCAATTTAATTTTCATTCTCTAGTATTAATGTTATGCACATGCGGGTGCTTTTCTTGTGAACGTATTTTGTTATTGCAAACACCTTGAATATTGAATTTTATGTGCCCCTATAAACTTGAGTTATGTTTCAACACGAACATTTCTTAGTTTGTCTAATTTACAGGCGTCGAACTGTAATAGTTAACATCTAAATATTGGATTACGAACGAAATTTTTGCGAGACTGAGCCACATTTTAAAATTGTTCTTATATTTATTTGTTTATTTTGAAATCACTGTATTGAAATCTGCACTTCCTGATATTCATTTATGAAAATTAAATTTAGTTGTGCGAGGAAAAAACACTATTCTTACACTAAATAAAGTTACTGCATCTTTAAATGTGTTATTTTGCTGTTACAACCATTTGTAATTCATTTAAGATAAATTTACAGTAGATACATACGTGAGCGTGTGAATTTTCATATTTGAAGAATAAAAGATGAGGACTATATTCGCTCAACCATTGCATTTAAAGAAAAGAAGTGTGGAGGAAATAAAATGAAAGCGAAAATTCATTTGTAGAAGCTAATGCATTATTTTTTTATTTGTCTGATACATCCAGTATCACTAAATTCAGGTTGAATGAAAAGATCTCAATTTGAAAGGGATAAATACGGTTCATGTTCGACCACTGTACAGCACCCGTTAGACTCTATTCGTCCGGCGTAACATGCTTGTGTGTAGCTGGCTTCTTGGTCATGTGCTGTCTAGTTAAGTGAAAGCTCGACTAGAACACGGTTTAGCTCTCGTAGGTTCGTCTTGACACGTCGGAGCTGCTCCTACAAGACGTTGTTATTTCACATTCCATATCTCATTTTCAGATGTAGATTGTACTAATCCCAAGTAATTACGGCCACTCCTATTTCCGATCGCGGACGATATCGTGGAAGAAGTGATTTACTATTTCCTCAACGTGATAATGATTTGGGAAAGTCACACCTCGATTGCATTAGTTGAAGAAATCATCTCTAGTTTTTCGCTTTGATGCTCCATCTTCCAAAGCTATTTTTAATCGCAGATGTGATTTAACAGAAGCACTTTAGTGCCGTATACCTTTTCGTCTTACTTGTTCTCAACCCTTTCCGTAAGGAGAATGGTTGCACCCTACCTAGCTTTCCGGGAAATTCACGGCTCTTAAAGTTCTGTGGCTCGTATTCAGAAATATTATTCCCTTGGTATTGGGTGTTCCACTGACTTCATGATGAAAGATCTTATTCCTTTCATGCACTTTGCGATTGCTAAAGCATGAAAATACTGTCGAAGTGGATTATCACGCGATCATCAGTAAATTATGGAATTTGAAAAAGATCGGCATGGAGAAACTATTTTTCCATGATTAGTTTGTGGTTGAAAACTCAATTTTCTGCTGCTTCTAAAGTGCCTGAATTGGCAATACCATTAGGTAAAGGGGAATGCTTGATCGTAAACGCTATCTTTTTTTGCCTGATTCCTGCTGCGGTAAAACGTACTGATGTGCGGTGGACTCAGCGCGTTACGCCAAAGAAACCAATGGCGAAAGAGTTAAATACTTTCAACTGACCTCAAATTTTAGTGGTCGGTAGTGAACGGGATGCTTTGCGGAAGTCATAAAATCGCTAGTCACCCTTTATGCCTACTTTCATTGTGAGTTTATATCTTCTTTAGGCATTCCATAAACTTTAATAAATGACGAAAAATATTTCTCTCGTGTGTGATTTGAATGGGTTATCAGTGTCGTACGATTTGCAAGACCATTGAAATTTGTTATTATTTTCACATTGGTAGGCTTCTGTTACGAGCAGTATGTGTAATATTACGGTATAGCAAAATATATTATTGATTGCTCAAGATATTTCTTTTATTTTCATTCTTATCAGAATATCGTATTCTTTTCGTCGATTTTTTTCTCCTGGGAAAACCAGAAGACTATATATATATTAGGTAGAGCTATTCGAATCTTATATTAGACGTGGAAGGTAAATTTGGTGTCCAGTAATAATGATCCAGGTCAGTCTTCAATTGATCATTTTTCTGCGTAACATTCTTATATTCTTTTACGTTTTTTTTGTTTCCATCTGACAAGCAAGGAAAAAGTGGTCAAATTTTCGTAAGCCTTACCATACATTCAGGTCTTGAATATAGTGCTGTCAAGTGTGAAATGGCTGCTGCGTTTTTAACGATTACTAATGCGCGACGGTATATTTTCATCTTTGAAAATTAACTTGTTTTCCGACGGGAGTTAATTATTTAGCGAGGAGCGCCGCCGTAAAATTATCACTTAGTGAAGGCGTCGAAAGCGAGAACTTTTTGTTCCATCACCCTTTCAGCAGTTGCGAAAGAGCTCTGATGCCAATCCTTAATATGTCCCGGATCCATCGAGCATAACCTGGACAGTTGTTCGCTTAGTGGTTCCGGTTAATTTGATTTCCATAAAAATTTTACGGTGTCGCTTTTTTTCGATTTGCCTTTGATGAACCCGCAGTTTTTGTATTTGTAAAGTGATAGCGAGTGTACCTCCAAATTGACTTCTGGCGGTGTCATCAAGGGAAAGCTTGTGATAATGGAAAGAGCTGAAGCCGCAGCCTACAGTAATTATATTTCTCCAGCTCCAAATGGGTAGAAGTTTGCAGTATCTTGAACTTCGTCAAATATTTGGTGAAGCAAACAGATGTTCTACAAATAATACGTAAATATGAAAATGATGGAGGCACTTAGCATCCACTCATGTCATTCTCTGTAGTTGAGGTTGTTTATGAGGAATTTTAGTTTCGACGGGTGGATGTGCATCAGCTGGTGACCATTGAAGATTTTAGGGAAAATTAATTTCCTTGATTCCAGTGGTAAAATAATGTTTCTTGTCCTTAATGGACTCTCCATTTATTCAGACAGTGTCTCTCAGAAAATCGATGAGTACTGTTGGAGAGGAATCAATGATGCGAGACGACTAACATTCCTATTATTCCCTACAACTTGTTTTCTTCCTTGAGCTGATGCTGGAGTGTGATCTTTGAACATCAATATCGCGTTAGGCGTGGCATATGCATCATCAAATATGTGTGAATAAGTATTTAATCGGATTTCACTCGCAGTACTACGCACGAGATGCTGTATTTAGATAGCTGAAAACCCTTTATACGATACGACGCTGGCCAAGATATATTTGTTTTGTGGTGCTTTCTTTGATGTCTTTGTGCCATGGTTCAGTCATATTTCTGAGGAAATGAATGAAAAGTTTGTGCGTTCATCACTTTTTTATTATAATCGACCGTGATTTCGACACCATTAGTCTTATTATCAAGGTATACTGATACAATTGATAATGATTGGTTTTAACACTAATTGTGTTGAAACCATAGTCGATTGTGATAAAACATTGTGGAATGTACAAACTTTTAATTCATTTCCTGTGAGTTCCATAAAGTTAAGGCTACAACTTTAAATCGCATTTTTCTGAGGTGCTACATAATTTTAAAGCTTCGGAGTCATAATCATACTCGGCACATTGATATCACCGTTAAAAATATAGGAGCAATTGAAGCTGAACGATCTAATACAAAAAATGTGTCTCATATGTACATAGAATGTTGAGGAAAGATGTTTGGTAATCCGTCATTGTTTCCAGAATTACTTATTTCTGTTACAGCTTTATTTAACCTTTCCCTGATATGTGAATGAATCTTCTTGATGTTCCCGGATCAAACTTTTACCGATGAGTGAAACGTTTACGTATTTGGATAAGTCGAATTTCAAGTACACCGCGAGTGAGACACCATTAGCATGAAGGTCGATACCCTGGATCCGACAGGTGTAGTTGGGGGCTGTTAAAAGATGAATGGGGGTCGATGGACCCTGGTCCTCCTTGGATTCGTGCCGTGGTTACTTAAGTCCCCTTCCATGGGATTCTTCTTTTCCTGCGTCGTTTGAGAGAAAAGGGAGAAAAAAACCCGTGTCTTTCCTCCATGGCGATTATTCGATGGAGGAATCTATATGGGTATCGATCCGGCTGCAATGTGATATTTCGGCGCACGACGCGACGGGTCTTGATGGCGTGCCCAACATTCTGGAGGGTTCAACATCCTCCGTCTCTTCTGTAATTCGATACCCGTCCCGCGATGAAAGCATCATGTCGAGGGGGGAGGGAAAGCTGCAGCGTCTGCACAATACGACCGATGCATCAGTCGATGGGGGCGTTCCGAGCGGTCCGGTGGAGTCTTCCTGACAGCCACGCCATGCATGAAGTTTGCCTCGAGCAGAATTGCGTGACGGGTTGGACATAATTTTAATTTCCACGTATTCAAAATTTCGTTTCGCAGAGGGGACAGCCTTTCATTTATTTCTTGTTGCTCTGGTTAGCGGAAATTAATCTAATAATACATATCGTTTTCCGATATTTCTTCGCATTAATTTTTTTCGGTGCCAGGAGAGAAATCTGATGTATCAGGAATCAGCGTATTACTCCTAAGGGGTTAAACCGACTGAGGTCTTCAGGTGTTATTTATACGTAAAGACTTTTTTGTGTCTACTTCGAACTTTCTCATATCTTTTTCTCTACACGCCAACATGACGGTAAGGGACTCATCGTGGTGAAAGGCCAGCCGTCAGAAGGTCTAACGGAGATTTACATATTCCCCTTCCTCCCAAAGCCTTTCCCTTCAGAAGCTGTCTTATTTCATCATAATACTCTCCAAATGAGAATTTTGGAACTGAGTGCGGTTGATCTCTCCGTCGATGTAATTGATCCCGGTGTGCTTATACTTAAAGTTACAGTTTCTAATTTTGGAGCTGCTTTCCTGAAACTACTTTACTCCTACATATTGAGAAGATGCAAACATTTTGCTCCGTATTTTTAACATACGTTCTTCGCATTGCCCATTTATGGAGGTAGTCCAATCTACCACCATTTGTTTACACCCGTCAGTGAACTACTGTGTGGTGGAATACATCAAAACAGGAAAATAAATGAGTTCCGAAGCGTTTTCCTTTATTTTCCGCACCCATTTTATAATCTTGTAATTTTTTTGATTTTACCGTAAATCAAATTTTTATTCTTCTGTCCCCTTAACATTTTCTGCCTTAATTAGAATATGCCATCATGTCAATTTTAATCTTAATAGCTGAAGGTTTCCGTTGAAAATCAACAGAAGCTTGATTTGTTTGGTGAGAACAACGGAAGTGAGAAATTTATGTATATTTTCAAGAAATTTTAACATTGATTGTTAAGGGACATAATCAAACTTAGATTTTGGAGCCATCTTTAGATCTAAGATCAAATTGGAGCCATAAATCTATTATACACCAACTTAAAATCTATTGCCAGTAATCGAACATATATACACCTTTACGAAAATGTGAATAATATTCTGAGCCTTTCAGAACGGTGGAAACCAAGGAGGTTGGAAGGCTAGAATGAGGCCAGAATGGGGATTTTCAGGAGGGATGGCAAAAAAAATTCCTTGGCAAAAACATTTGCTTTCTACGGCCTTTTATGTACAAAGATTATGTGTGCATCAATTCTCGAACTTCATTGCAATGACGTTTATGCAACTCCTATGGATACGTAATAATAGAATGTTCCATTGGGATTGGAATACTATTCCTAAAAGCTGGTACAAATTTAGCCCATTAGACTTGATACCTTTCATTCCATAAGGTATATTTTAATTACCCTATTTGACCCTTATTCATATTGCATTTATATATCAGTTTAGTATTCCTATTTTTTGTTAGACTTCATTGAAGTTTCTCACCGAGTTTACCAATCTCAAACTACGACAATTTCTTAATCGTTACATCTCCTCATGTCCGAAGTCGATTCAAATGTACAAACCAAGAAATTAATCAAAAAAGCATTCACAATTTGAGCACTGCTGAAGTCTTCATTTAAATTCTCTTAGTTTTGAGGAATGCAAACGTACTTAATCCGTAAGGAGCGCTAGTAGTAAGCCCAAATGTTTGTACAGGAAAGTGTGGTCGACCTTGCTTAAAGTGCACAAATTAGCTACAATGCCTCCTCCATACCTTCCAATACCCTCGCGAAAAGCTCATCGGTGATTACGGAGTCCCTCTATGACATTTTTACCATCCGCGATCATCAGCAGTTTTAGCATCATACTAGCATCAGCAGTTTTAGCATCATTTTATTAAAGAAATTCATCTACGATGAATTTCTTTATTAAAATCTGGTTTTGACATACTCTGGAAGGTTATAATTTTTTGCCGTCATAAGTAGTGTAAGGACTATGCTTTTTTGAAAGTGTGTTTCTAGATTAATAAATGTTTATGCTTCCAATTGAAAGTGCAGAGTGGTTTTGTAACTGCTATTGTGCTACAGATTAGAAAAAACCTTCTGCCGTGTAATGCTGATATTTCCCTTACATATACACGTCCTTCTACTAATTTAAACTATAAAAAAGTAATTAGTTTTTCGGTGACTTATGTGGATATAGATTTTAAGATGATTGTTCGTGTTAAAGAATCATGCAGTTTGTTTCAATTTCTATCAGAATTTTGAATACGATTTGAAATTATTCGTGTCGCGGCTAGTTTAAAGACTATAAGATGTAATTTAATCGTCAGAAGTTCACTCGTTAATGTAGGGTACTATGGAAAATAATATATAAAGAAATAAATACTGGTATATTAAGGATAAACTTTTCCCCTCCGAGTTTGTGTACCTTTCTTCAGCGCGTGGCCGCATATCACGGAAAGGGATGTGGAAAAAGGGGAATGATCTGGGCATTTCTTCCCCAAACAATTGAAAAACTCAATCAAGGGAAAAAGAAACCCCTTTAGGTTGCATATATCCTCAATTTGACCCTTAAACCGAAGTAAAATTTCGAATACCGACAATTCTGAAAAATTAGGCAAATTTAAGGTGGGGACTCGGATTCTCAGCCCGGAATGTGAGTATATTGGAAGGACGAAGGCGAATCAATCACACGAATTGTGGCAAAAAGTGTTTGCATGTTGAAAGATTAAGGAGAAATAAAGGGAGTCAAAAAGTTGGGAATGAAGGGACTGTTTATTGGGGTAAAGATTAAGTGATGGGGTGACTAAGAAGACCTGAGGTCGCCCTGTGAAGCATTACGGTCTTCTCTTTTATAGGCTTTGGCACCGTTGTTCTGGAAATTAAGGGTTTCACCGAGTTGTTCCGCTGCGTTGAGTTTTCACTCCGTTTGCGATGTTTCGGTGGCATTGCAGCCTCTGACCCGAAGACGGAAGGAAGCTGCAACACCCATAAAACGTCGTCACAAGAATGAAAAGTCGACGCAGGTAAATGACTTGGAAAATCCTGTTTTTCGATTACGTCACATAGCTACTTGAGGTGAGGACTTGAGACCTTACTCGCTTTGAGTTGAAAAGAAAAATGTACAAATATTCATTTCCACCATTTCAGGCCAATTGGCTCATTGAATGCATTTCGTGTGAGGTTACCTCTTCCTGCAAACCTCAGCATCGACTACAATGTCACACTCCGACCATCATCCTCCTTTATTATATGCACACATCCTATCTTAGGTGTTGCGTGAACCTTGATGACAGTGCTTTTAAAATCACTGCTTCCTGTGCATCGCTTCCTTCTGTATCATTTGTGAAGCTGGCCACCCACCAGTTATATTTTCGTTATGACACCAAGCTACAGGAACGCGAACATGTGAAACAATGCTAACCATTCAGAATTTATGCTCATATAATTTTGAGGTGCATTTACGTTGACATGAATGCGTCGAATAATCTTCAATAGGTATTAGTATTCTGACCTACGTAACTGTATGAATTTAGCCTTAGATTGTTCCTGACTTTTTATCATATAATATGATGACTGTGCATTGAAATTAACTGTGATAGAATGAAACATGCAGTGGCAATACTCTCAGTTACTTTTATTCCGTGATTATTATTATTGTAGTTCACCGAGAGAGCAATTTGAGCAAAGAGATTGAGTACCAGTGCTTTGTCTAATTTTAAAATTATATATTTGAGCTGAGTGTTAGTAGTCGGTAAAAAGATAGTTGCACTAGGAATTTTCACAACGCAAATTCGGAATATTTTTTTTCCCACTTGGATTATTATTTGAATGCAATGGGAAATTTCACTTATCACTCACGCTCTGTTATTTCAATGGTTTCTAAATCCACTCAGTTTGTAAGACATTCATCGACGTATATTCACTACTACCAATTACTATTTATTCTGTGAGTCTTTTCCATATCTCCGCAGCCCTCCAACTACTTCCTTTAGATAACAACGAATATAGTTTTTCCTAGCAATCAGGTTGGCTTTATTGTATTGTTACTTTGAAGAGTTTTTTTATTAGCCGTAAATAAACTTAGCTCAATCATGTAATGCAAATTTTTGAAATATTTTACTCTATTTTTTGTCGATGCTTGTTCTCATTCATAATAGCAGTGCCTACTTCAGTTAATCAGTGATGTTAATAGCATATTAAAACACGCTATTTTATACTGCCATGAGTGGCAGCCCTCTTGAAATGCCTTGAAATCTCGGGCAAAAGGGTATGTGAACACGCCAGCAGCGATAGTTAATTCGGTAATGCGCTGGTTTGACCTCCCAGTTTCGTGGGTTCAAATCTTACTCTGGGCATTGATGGCGTGTTTTTCCTTAGATTGAAGAAGTGTTGCTAGAAGCTGTGATGTAATTCTAGTAGTTGGATCACCTTATACCTCATTTTATGTGACCAAGTATACGCACACGCATGAAGTTCACGCGTTTCTCTGGCGCCTGTCGAGAATTCCCTTCGGGTGGCGTAATTGTTCGGTTTCTTGTAAGACACTTAAGGAAAATGTGTGCCTCCTCCATACAGGAATTTATAACTGATGCTTTGAATACTGAATGCAGTCCATTTTTCTATCCGCAGTATTGAGATAGACCCGGGAGCGGCCTATCGTCGTAATGCCTGGGTACTTTCACGCCGACATGATGGTGCATTCATGTAACCTTCTTTTACTTTAGCTTCATTGTAAGTATTACTGCAATTGAACCATTGATATTTATTTTTCCCCGTGTATTAAAGAAGAAAAACGGACTGAGTTATTGGAAAAGACCTAGGCGTAGCCCCAGGATGAGCAGTTACATGCGTTGCAATTGAAAATTTCTATTAGACTATTAAATTTCCCAACTCTGTACCTTTCACACATCTGAGTGGGCGTTGTTTTTCTCTATTTTGGCTATACTCTTCATATTGACTACGACCTAAGAATTTTTCGGTACAAGTTGTCCAAGAATTCACCTGTCTCTTTTCCACATTTTGGCACAGACGGCCGCCCGCGAGGAAAGTAATTTTATCATGAAAAAAGCGCGAAAAAGGGTGAGGGCCGAACCAGTCGAACGAAGAACAAAGGAGAGTCGGGGAACAGATGCAAAAAAATTTCCGACACTCGTGTCTCCGTCATGGTTTGTCGTCACTGCATCCGCATCGCGGAAGGCTCTCCCATGTCATGCGGAGCGTGACCGAATACTGGGCGCTCCATTGACACTCAAGTTCATCGCTCTTTGAAGAGAGCTATTTGAATCCCCCGAAGCCCGGTCCCCGTCCGAAACTATCGCATTACCCCCGACCGCGAGAGAAGACAACATCTTTCTACACGAGACGGCCGAGACGCTTATGATCAACGGATTCTCTAGACGGTAATTGGGGATGGGGGTGTAGCGTCCTTGGCTTCTGGGCAACGTGAGGGAGGCAGAGAATATGTGTGAGGAGAGGATGCGAAAAAGATTCTCTATTTGTCTCATCGCAAGGGTTGAGGAAGTGGAGTGGGCAGTCATGTTCTGCGTATTTTCGTCCGGAGTCCCACTCCTTCAGAGAAGAAAGGCGTTCATTGTGTCTCCCCTTTCGGACATGACAGTTTTTTTTTCTATCAGTGAGAATATTAGGTTTAGCTAGGGAGAAGATTGTACAGTGTTACTGGGTCTGAGGTCATGAGTCAGGGGCAGTCTCTCTCTCTCTCGTAGAGCAAAATTATATTAATGGGGTATTAGACATAAGTGGGTGAATATGTTGACGCTGAAAATTTTTACCTATTCGTTTTCTCCTGCGAATGATGTACTATTTTCCTTCAAGGTTATATGTCTACATCATCCCTGCGATCCACCACAGAGTGAATGGCCGGGGGTGAATCCACACCAAAAATGCATTATATATCATCGTTGAAAAGTATTAATAACTATATTCTAGTCTACACTTAACGATTCATAAAAGAATAAAATACCAAAGTAAGCACGCACAAACATGCTGTTAAGTGGGATAGCTTGCAGTCTGTATACCAACATGTAACTGCCTACGCTATCTGTTGATACACTTGTATGTATACTATTGAATATATTTAGAGCTGTACATAACCGTAATTGTACGATGAAATAAGGACATTTTGAATCTGTCGGTTCAGTAACCAATTTCTCTAATGTTATGATCATGTAAGTTGGAGTTAGCAAAATATTTTTAACATCATCAGTTTCACTGTCTTGAAATTTAGTTCAGATTTTAAGTCTAAATTTTAACCTGCAGTCTGATAATGATACCCATTTCAGTTCATCTAACAGACTGTTTACTCTAATATACATTACTTAAATTATAAGTTATAAAAACCAACAGTGACGACATTGTACTCGGAGTGCTCATTTTTCAGAGCGAAGATCGCTAAACAGCTTCAGAGTTTTCCAATTCGCAAAATTAAAAACAACATATCAGCACATTTTTGGTGCAAGTTACTTCCCAGACATAAAACATATGCCTACAAAAAAGGGCAATTTTTCGTATACAATGTTAGAAAGATTAGATGCTTGTTATCTTTGTTCATTACGTGACTCACATCAGCAGATTACCTCATTCCTTGATGTAAAGATAGCCGTGAATTTGGCCGAGAACAAAGCCGTAGGGGAAATGGAGACTGTCTTTGACAGTCTTTCTTCGATTTAACCCGACTAGGACAGATGGGCGGATGAGAGACAAAAGCAAGGGAAATTTGAATGGAAATGTTTAAGGCGTTTTGACTCCATGGAAAAATTTAATCAACTGGTAAATGCTTAAAAAAACCTCGTATTTAAGTCTTTTCCGGATTCATTAGGCATTGAGAATCAGCCATGTTACAAGACACCGAAAGTATTCGATGCTCAAAAACCTCTCCGGTGGTGATAACTGTGGTAATGAAAGATTCATTGCCACGGTTATCACCACCGACCATGAGATATGGATGTCGTTATTCATTGGTATGAAGAAAGACATTCATATCTCATGGTCTTATATTTCTGCCGAATTAGTGGTTCCTATTTCTCTTGTGTAGTGGTATATTTTTAGAATTTGCTCGCTGATTACCGTACGCATCTGCGTATAGCTTGAAGTTTTTCTTAAAATTTAAGGCCGAAGGGAATCGGGTTGATGTGGAGGCTAGAATACAGGCTTCTCATCTCGAGGTTTGAGTCCCAGCAGAGGCCGAGGATTTTACACTGGAATATCGGTCCCCACTTGAGTTGTGTGGAGAGCATTTCGAGTTCAGTGCTACGTCCGTCGGGTGGGACGATAAGCCATGGTCCCCTTAGCACCTTTCGTTAAGAGTAGGTTAATGCCGGCTCCGGGTTTCACACCATGTTATTTCAATTTTTCGTAAAGATTCATACCCATATCCAATCACCCATTAATCCTAAAGTGTGCCAATAACCTTAGCTGTCAGTCACACCTCCCTACACACGAATAACAACGATACTAATATATAGGTCCGATTCTACCAGTATGTTATACACCTATACTTATTTTTTCAATTTAATCTAATAAGCATTGGTTATTTCATTTTTTTCGTAAACCTGATTCAGTATCTACATATTCAAACAAACATCTACTTTGTCTTTCATTTTATTCGTTTTAAAAGGCTTATTGATTGATATGCTCATTGATTTATGTGAAAAGTTTTGGGTCCCAAGTCATTTATTTTATATTTTATCTTTTGCAACTCAAACTTTTTTCTTAAAATTAGGATGCGTGTTATATGCCAATAAATACTGTAACATCGTTTTGAACTTAATAAAGAAGAGACGGTATAAGGCGAGTAGCTATTTCTGCTACGAATCCTAACATGGCGTCGAAAAAAAGGATTTTATATGAATTATAATATTAACCTAAAATCTCTAATATTGCAATAGCAGAGAGGATATGAGACCCCCTCCGACCTCGAAACCAGAGCGTCATCTTCACTCACCAGGTGCATTGGCTAACCAGACAGACGATGGAGGTTTCGATCCCACTCACTATCCAACCCACAAGCTCAAGGGAAATCACCACGACAAGGCGAGGTTTACAGATGCTTGGCGCAATGTTCACAAGACATCAGTTTGCCTTAAAGGTAGTGAACTTCATTTAGATGCTTATAAAACTCTCTTGATAGGGGCATTCCGGATTCATTACTCCGAATGAAACACCTCTCACTGATTTTTTTCATGAATACAGTGTAGTCTGGTACCGTTATCACGTAAATAATGATTTGAGCACTATAAAAGATGAATTTATGACTAATATACAACGGAGTTAAGGAAACAAAGTTTTTAAACACGAAAGTGGACTGAGATGGAAGATGATCACCTCATTTATAGTCACTCAGATATGACCATTCACCGTCCAACGATTATGGCATTGTTTTCAAAGATTGCAACTTCAAGGATTGAATTGGACATTTGGAATAACATTGCCCAATAATTACTTCTGGAGACAAAGCCAACATTTATTTAATTTGCCAAAAGGATAGATAAGCAAAATTAATCACCGATAAATTGCTGCGACGCAATGGACAAAAATCAGTATCAAATCTCGCCTCGGCAATGACCTTAGTGTTTGTCTTCTGATTGAGCTTTGAAAAAAATATATGCGGTGTAACCTGTATGTCATGTATTGGAGTAATTAAAAGCCAAACATTACCAACACTCGATTTACAAAACTAGTAGAACATATAATAATCTTTGTAAGAATCCTATTTTGCTATCATTGAAGTAATACACTTTGTAATATTGACCACATAACATATCTTCCGTTGTTTTCCTGTATAATCCCTTTTTGAGAGGCACACGAATGCGTGATTGCGTGATGTTTGAACCATTGCATACTCTGTAGTATGCGTACTAGTATTGTGGGAATGAAAGCCTTGGGTAATCACGGGCTATTTTCCGGCCATGTGATAAATAATTAATGCAGTTTTTCGTGTTCAGTCGTTAGGTATTCATTATTAAGGTTCATATATTTTATATATTCTTCTAATACCTTCTTTGTGTAAATAAGCTTTGGAGCTAATTTCAGGGCATGTTGTTTATATAAAATGCTGAAATGGTTCTTGTACATTTTTTACGTGGTACCAATATTATTTTGCCTCAACCGTGATATGGATGGCCTTTTGCCGAAGAACCCAATCTTTATTTGGCTCATTTCGGTTGCTCGACGTTAATTTCGTTGGGTAAAATATTTAAACCCTTATATAACCGTAAATAGCATGCATGGATATTTGTTTTATATTAGCAATGGGACTGCAAGTTTGTTACATCCAATTATTTGCCAGCGCATAGTTATTCGCGGATATGTTCACGACACATGAGACTTAAATACCACCGGTCTATTTTACAAAATAGGTCTATTTTGTCTATCTCTCCATTTCCGCCTTTTCCGCGTTTAATCGTGAAAGTAATTGTGTGCTGAAACATTTTACCCGTTAGAGATAACGTGATCTTAATTAAATATGAGGAATGTCAGCAAACCACCTTCATGCATTGAATGATTGGATCGGCGACCTGGATATTTTCATCCTATAGCTTTCAGCCCATCCATTCGTGCAATTAGTTACGCATCTGCAAGGGAAGGGGAAGGTTTAGGGGCTAAAAATCCCTTATCGATTGAGCTGGGCTTGAGTGAATGCCATCTCCCAAGCACCCGGGGGGCGCGGGTTTCTGCGTGGGCAATTGAATTAACTAACGGCGTAATACTTACGACTAGGGTATCTCATTATACAAAGAGATCTTAAAATAATTGTAGAGTACTCTTGTCTACTTCAGTTTATTTATGGATTCTTTTACATGTGTAGTGCAAAAAATACTGCTCGAAGTCGGAAGTATTTGATCTACATGGCTTAATTTCCTCAGGGGATGGTGGACATTTGGTGTGGTTGAATGCAAAAGACATCGATTTCAAGAAATATATTATTTTTGCGATTATATAATGTAGTATTGACACTCTTTTGATTGTTGTTATTAAATTTTTACTTTTTACGATGGTAGAGGCCATAGCAGGTAAAAAAAAATACGTCTTCATCGCCCTTACATTTAGTAGCTGTATTAAATCATCAAAGCTTCCTTTTACTTCCTCGTAAATTAATTCTGGCGTGGAATGTTTGGCCATCAGCCGTCACGGAGGAGTTTTTAATTAATGTAAGTAGCACTTGGGTTTTTAATGCGAGAATTCAGTCCTCGAATGAGTGTAATGTTGTGTTTAACTTTAGCTAATTAAAGCCATGAGGAGACGAATTATTGCTACAAGCCCTTGTTACTGACCATTATTTTCATTCCCTCTGACATTATTTTTTGTCTTTAATTTGAGCTCAAATGTGCCCAATGATACTCCCCCTTGGATACATCCATCTGGACGTAACATTAGTTTGCATTTCCGTATTTAGGAAACTTTTCATACATTTTCGGGATAGGTTTATTTGCATTCTCCATTCCTGTGGATTCAGATCATTGTTTCGGTCTCTAAACTCTTTGCTGACCACTTTTCTCTCAATACTCGATTTAACGCAGGCGTCGCTTCATTACTTTCCTAGTGATATCACATTCAGTCTATATTCCACGTCTGATTTTGGAGACGCGCGCATGGGCAAACTAATGATCAATTTTGAATAAAGAAATCAATGAGGGAAAATGAAGAAAGATACACAGTTTGACCGAATGAGTTTCGCTTGTGGAAATGGTGTCATGAATTCGGATACATTAATCTAAGCATTATGTAAAACCATCGTTTGGAGAACGATAGTGGCGCTTCTAAGATAAGTTGTTGAAAAATGTATTGCTTTGCACCAGAGATGTAGCCATGGCAACGTTGGGATATTTTACGGACAGTCCCTCGATTCTTTTGACTTGTAACGTTACTTTGTATCTGTATCGTTCGATGTTATGAGTAGCCCGTAGTAGGTTTATTTTCAACGCCAGATTTCAATGTGCGCACAAAAATACAAGCCTTCTGATACCTGTGACATTGTAGCATTTTTTATAAATATCTTCTTGAAGTCCATTTGAATTTTATACATTAAAAATATTGAATATTTTCAAAATATGGCTTGTAAATCATTAAAGAAGTGTCAGCAAAAGATATGGGTGCTTAATCCAGGTGGCGGCATAATAACGGTTCCTGCACATTGGTTTCTGACCTGTATTAATTTAGATTAACAATTATAATCATTTCCTCCTGTCCAGAAGCCTCGTTTTATTCTTTCCGCGGGATGGAGCGCAATGCATGCCGACCTTGTATAGTATTCATTGATACTTCACAATACTGCACCATTCTATTCCTCCGAAAAAATTTTAGCTACCAGAAAGCGGTCCAACGCGCCCAACCTGTCCGGAATGGAGCATCGAGCGATTCGGAGGAAACACCGCTCACGATCGGATCGTCACCCATCCTCCATCGCTTCGCCTTTGATTTTTTTCAGTTCGTGCCAGCGCGATTGATCACATCGGATCTCGTTCTGTGGGGCCCGCCCTCGCGCGACTCCGTAGCGTACTACGTCGAGCAGGATCGCGTTCGTTCCCGCGCTCGCCTTGGACGGCCTTGTGCAGTCCGCGGGACTGGGTTGCCAGCGCCTGCGGCGCCGCCGCGGAAACTACCTGCTCCGTCCGGTTCGTCGAACCGATCGAGCAAGTTTGCACGCGGGCGTGCGCGCGCAGAGGACGGCGTTTGATGGGCGGACAACGATTTCTGGCCGTTCGTGTTCGTCGGAGTCTCGTGTTCGCCATGTTGTGAGAGGGTGTCGCATCTGACGGTTTCACAATGGCCGAGGTTATATGGACCGCCGAGGAGGTAGCTCGTCTCATCGACGCGGTGAAACGACGCGATTCGCTGTACAACCCTGCGTCCGGGGAGTATAGGAATCGGCTCGCCCTAAGCCAATGCTGGAAGGAGGTGGCGGAGGTGGTGGGCGACGGGAAAACGGGTGAGTGCTGCTAATTAGGACTCACGTTCTGATCGCCCTAAGCTATTTGTCACGTCTTACGTGCGGTGATGTTTATGCGTGGACACCTCTGGACGCCTCTCTTTCGTTTTCACTTGCGCGTCAACGCTGCGTTCCAAAACCGAGGATAGTTGAACGTCATACTCACAATCAGATTTGAGATACTTAGATGTCTGTAGCTACCACTCATGACGATATCTTTGATACTAATGGAGAGGGAGAAACTTGTTGCGGGGAACTGTTCGTTGCGTGGTAACAGCACCGCGCCGAAATCCTGGAGGAAATTTTATCATTGACAGAATTTTTCTTTCAAGTCTGAATTTTTGCATTTTTAGTTCTACCTGGTATTGTTCTTATCGCGATTGAAGATGTTTATTCACATATGCTCAACGCTTTTTTTAAACCTTGATTGAAGGGTTACCGCCAGCTGTTTTAAACGCCCCGTCCAGTAGATTATGGTGCCATATAATAAATACCATAGATATCGCAAACAGTGCTCAGATTATCATTTACCTGTATTTAATAAGCGAACGCGTTAGCATGTTTTTTCTATCAGTCAAATCCCACTAACCGGAGGTTCCGGTGCTCGGATGTGTGAATTTCAGACGTTGTTTGGCACCACACATCGCGGACTCTATCTTCGTTGACCAAACGACCTGCGGATTTAACATTGTAGTTTGCATAGCTGGATTTACCTAGTGCCTTAATGAATCTTGTTTAGGTAGCTTTCTATTTGCTTTTGGAGTTTCGAACCAGATTCACAGAATTAACGTCTGACATTACATGGGAGACTTCAAATGACCGCTGTCAGAGCACCAGAGTAAGTGAATGTATGACAGAAGGAATGAGGTCCATTAGAGTTATAAAGGCTCGGTGAAGCATCAAAGGAAAGGGACATAAGTTAGAGCAGGTAATATACACTTATATCTGGTAATGTATTGGTAGTCACTGATGATGATAAATATGGAGCGAAATTAATAAGTTCAGAGAGGCCCATATGCTGTAGGTGGAACCGTTCCCCCTAGCGGACAGCCCAAAAGCCAATCTTATGGCCTATTGATGCGAACATAATCAATACCGGTTGATAGAAATTACCCACAAAAATGTATTAAACCAGGTAGTTATTCACAATACAGTTGTTTACTTTATGGATAGTACCTTTTTATTTATAATTAGTGGTGCACACTTAGAATTAAATTTTAAAATCTACCTTAAGATATGAATTTATACCGTGATTTCGAACACAATTAAATGTTTCATTGTTACTCATTTTCTATTTACGCATTATCACTCAACTTAACTTCATAAAACAATTTCAGCGCTCTACAAAAGATAATAAGTATAAGTTAGGTAATGGAATTAAAAGTCCCTCCGTGAATGAGGAGATAAATGAGCATGTAATGCCTAAAACGTATGACTTTTCTGTTATGAATAGGTTCTTTCAGCATGTTTTTAAAAACCAGGATTCTGCATTGGCTCTTGAGGCATAAAAACCATCCATTTTATTAGTCTTCTGCAGGAGTGACCGTCAGTTGGTGGACTTGGCGGTATATGTTCAGTTTTTGGACATGGTGTCTTTTTCTTGGTGACTTTCTCTTTTCCTTTTATGACTATTCCTCCCTCTCGGGGAAACGACCGATTGGACAAATCTCAAAGCATAAAGTCACATAAAAATTATCTCCTTTTTGAGTTAAAATGACTTCGATATGTTTTTTCTGTTAATTATTGTACTGATGGATGCCAAGGATATCATGTACCTATATGTTATCTAACCTATATGTTATCCAAGAAAACAACCAAATCCACGTAATAGGTTTTTCAGTCGTGATGGAAAGCTTAATATTTTCTGTTAACCACCTTTTAAAGCGCGTAAGAGAGATGATACTATGAATAATATAAAGAAAGAGAGAGGGAATGCGTCGATTTGAAGAGAGCGCAGTGCTGGAGCCGTTAGATAAATGAAATGTGAACTAGACACTGAACGGACACTTCATCAATACCTACCCTGACCGGTAGAAAATTATTCATCAATCAAAGTGTAAAGAGTCCTGCTGGAAAATTAATAATGTCTGTTGTGCATTCGTTTAGTTTTGAAATCCGTGGAGTCCTCTGCAGTAGTCAGGTTGGCGAAGCGCCCGCCTGTCTTCCCTAATTCGAGGGTTTTAATCCCATCTCTGGTATGGTCGTGTTAGGCATAAGATTGTATTAAGTTAGCCTTGACGGTACGATATAACCTTAGTAGTTGGAGCATTTAAGAACCTAACTCTAACTAAATTGAATGCGTGGAGTCTTTGACCTCCTCTCCATTTTTCTCGGCGTCGTTCGATTTCACGGACCGTCTCCCCGCCCGAAGCCGCAGACGTTCTTTCTAGGAAGGCCCTCATGGCGCCCAGGTGTGGCCCCACGTAACTGCGGAGGGAGAGTAAGTGAACTGGGAGGAAAGGGTACGAAGGAGTACGAGAGTAATGGTTTCGTGGAGAATACGGAAATGTAAGGAGAAGGGAATGATATAAGCGTTGACATGTCCTCCCGCAGTGAGAAGAAAAGGCATTTTCACACCGTTGTCACCGTGAGTCTCTGAATGTTGGCGCCGCTGGATTGGGAGTCGCATATTTTAAAACAAAAATTCTCTTGTGATGGTTCTCAAGGTTCTTTCCATCCCCTTTCCCTGTTACTTGCGACCTAATGAGACTCACTCGCTTTGCATGATTTGTACTCAGGGCACTTCGTACTTCCCATACCCTTTATATTTGGTTGGGTTTGGGCAAGAATCGATTCGTTTACGGGCGGAATGAACCAAAATTCAATTCAATAGTTTTAATTCGTAGGATGTGATTGATAGCTGAGATCATTCGCCCGAGCAGAGGTTGGAGGCATTTTGGGTAAGATTTAAAGGAAATGGTGGAAGGGCGTTGCGAATCCTGTCGTTGGCATTACTTTGTTCTTAATGAAAATAACTCTGTGGTCCTCTCTCCAACCCCCTCTCTAACCAACGGATAAAGAACTGGCGTTGAGGTGCTTTACCACAATACTGAAGGCATGACCGCCCTTTTATGCGAAAATAGTATAATGCCGTAATTCAAACCCGTTGGTTGGTTTTGAGACTTCCGTGATCACACCGATCCGATATTATATCGTATTTAAATTTGGTAGACAAAGCCCCTTGGGAATTCTTAACTTAAAGCCTGGCTGTGTGATTATCTCGGTCATATCTTAGCAGAAGACCACCGGTCGTCCAGGCAAAGAAATTAACCTCTTTCTCTATGTACATTCATCCACGCTATTACCTCTGCCCTCACCAAAATAATCTTCAGGCTGATCACTTTTTTAGTGGGGGTTTGTGAGGCATTTTAAAAATTTCTCTTGGAAATCCCAACGGAAAGAGTTTCTCTTCAGGATACTCTTATTACTTTATTGCTTTATTTAGAGCATATCAAAGCGCTACCAAAAATTTTCTGATTGAGTGCCAAAAATCGTACCGTTCGTCTATTGATGACATAACATAATGACGACGCCGACTTTTTCCTTGTCCTTCCTCTGATCCCAAAAATGCTCCCCATATCAGACTGAGCAACTACACTACTAGCTCGCTTGCTAGTAGTAGCAAGTTTTCTTGCACGTATATTAGACAGTTGCTTGGCCCCTTAACTCCATGGAAATCTCTGCCTTGCTACGACAAAGACTCAGGATGGTGTGTATGTCGCTGATACGGTTATTTATTCTAAGTTGATTTAGCTGGCTATCTTTGTTTGATTTCGTCAATAATCAAATGAATAACAAGCCTAAATTCGTGTTACACGTCAGTAAAGACCAGGAATGATCCTTATTAAAAGCAATAAAATTTCTTGGATTGGGAGTACCCCAAGGAGTACCGTGTCAAACAATATTTCCTTTGTATAATTTCTTACGTAGAAGGAAGCTCCTTCGACGAATAACCAAGTCATAAGTTCCAAAATCTCTCGCCACTCCCGTCTGGAGGCAGAAATTTCCCCGGAATCGGGTAAGTGTGAACTTAAGATGGGCTATTTTTTTCTAAATTGACTGAAAGGAGTGGTAGAAAAGAATTTAAAAAAATATGCAATTGATTTTACTGTTATGCGGCCTTAGATCGAATACTCGTTATCATGAATGTATTTTGAAAATAAATGATAATAAATAATTAGGAATGCATTATGTCACATCCATCAAACTAGGAATGCATTATGTCACATCCAATATCTAACCCTACATGAAAAATTTCATCTTTTTTGTGAGAACTTTTGTATGAAGAAGACCATAACAATTGATGCTGCACAACGAAATTAGAAGAGAACTTTTAAAATCGATGTTAAAATGTTGTATGACTTCATATTTGTTGTAATTATGTGAGAAATATTATCAATGTCAATTTCTCATTACTTCTTGTCATATTTATAAAGGCAAACGATTTCCATTCTTTTTATGCATTAAAATATTCCATGATGGACTAATTTTAGGTGAATTCTGTTGCATTTGTTCAATTCTTGGGGCTTATATTTACTTTCGGAAATATATCCCTTAAATTTAATCTCCCAAAAATTTTACCTGCAGTTAAACTCTCCAGAAATGGACCGCTCTCGCGCTAGCAACCGTAGCTGCATCCCTCTCGGGATGCTTCAGTTCTTCAGAATGGGGTGGGGGGTTAGTAATACTGGTTGCGGAACCTTTCGGAGATCGTTGTAGCGAGTGGAGTCATACCGGACTTCCGTTTGCGGTTTCGTAGCGCCGTGAATGCTCTAGGTGTGCGTGATTGCCTAAACCGCGGTGGTTATTCTATTTTTTTAAATTCCCACGGCGAGAAACGCGCCAACTGCACTCTCCCCCTCCACAATTCCCAACGGTTGCAGTCCGAATGAGACTACGCGGAATCCGTCCCGCTTTTATCTTTTGGCACCCAGAGTAGTGGCGTTTTTCCTCCGTAAAACCGATTTTCGCCGAACGATCGTAATGAAGTATCTTTCGTATCAAAGTTGCCCCGTACCCACGGGATGGACTGTGAGTTACTGCGTAATGTAGGCTGCAAAATACGTTACGAATGTGATATCGCAGTGCGATATGGGGACCGCGGCAAACGTGATATACTGACGTGTGATATCATGAGATATGCGAGCCGTCACTTCAAGTGTTATCTCGCGAATATTCATAGTGATTTAGGAGTGGCGACCGATAGCTAAGGTCATTTATGTATATTATTATTGGTGGGTAATTAGATACAGGGAGAAATTTGACAAGGAATTGAGAAAGGGTGGAGGGAAACGCGGTGTCCACATTAGCTGCTTTTAACGAAATGTTCCTATGGTCCGACGGCCGGAGTACCTACTGAACTTTAAAGTGGTCTGCACACAACACTCAAACAGGAACCGATATGCGAAAGAATCATTTTTGCCATTAATGAGACACGAACCGAGGATCGGAGGCCATTACTTAAGCCACCACATTTACCGGATACTGATTTTCGCGACTTTATTATTTTGAATATAACTGTGCCCCACTCGCATGCCTTCCGTTTTCAGACTTCTTTATATTCTTTCATGGAACTCTTTCATTACGATAGAGGTGAGGGAAAAACACTGTTGTGCATCAATTATTTTTATTAGCGCGACCAAAGTGTAGCATCATAATGTATGTTGCGGAACAAAATTCGTAATAGATAAGTTTTAATGCGGAACGGCTGTACTTGGTCTTCTTTTTTGTTCTTTCGTTTTATCGTCGTTCCTTTGTGCGCTGATCTGGTGTCTGGCCATTGGCGCAAGTTACCGTCATTAAAGTGATATAGTGACGGCAGAAGATTACGTTCCTTGCGCTTCCTAGGTGTAATGGTGATTTCAGTTGAATCCTAAACCCGGCGTGTAAGTAGTGTTCGCAATGCAGTTTTTTTTTTCATTGTAGGGAGGATACCGAAATTCATTATTTCATCGTTATGTGGTTGTACGAGGTCGTACTTTTTCGAGAGATGTATCACCGGCTGAAGAAACATTAAAAGCGTTTGTGGTGTAGGGAAGACTTAGATTCTCCATGTAACTTGTACTTGTTAGTCGTTCATTTTAACAATAAGAATTTGTTTTGGATGCCGTCTTTTCTTTCCAATTTGGATTGCAAAATTAGTTTGCCTTGCCGCATTGACCCTATTTGAATTCTAACTATTCTCAATTTCGTAACGTGCTCTTCAGTGATATTAATCAGGGGAGATAATTAATATCACCTGCCTCGCGAACAGGCATTACCGTATCATTTTATTTCATGCAAATCCCTTTTTCACTACGTAATTTAGGTTTTATGAATTCCGTAATGTAGGGAATCCCTTTTGTGCGTCGGAGAATTCGTCTTTATATCTCTTTTCACTTGAAAATTGAAATCCTCTTGGATTTCCGGTCGAAGCAGAAAATTCGGTGTAGACATTGTCACGCAATAGGTCTTCTGCTTTCGTGCATACCTGTCCAGTGGGATAATTAATAACCATGCTCTTAATGGCTGACAGTTGCATTAAAATCATTCTTTATTGTCTTACGAGCACTCCTTTCCGTGCCTTCCATGAATCAGAAATATTTAAACAACGTAATGAAATATATCATGGTGAGAATGTGATAGAGAATAGAAATACAATTACATTTTGACATTGAATATCGTTTTGTACATCTGATATTCATTTAATTTTTCTATACTTCTGTCCTATATTTCTTCCTTATCTTCCATTTTCACTGCGCCTGTAGCAAAGTACGCGAACTACAAGGCAGGGCTGAGCTGAACAACTCCTGTTTTCTTTAGGACACGACTAGAAACTCTCTTTTCTGTCATCCAAAGGGTGGAAAAGAAAAATGCCCTCGGGCAATGATGATTTTTGCGAAATGTGGGGGTTGACGCCTTCTTTATGTCTTATCAGCCGCAGATGACTTTTATGTAACACGTAAATGTTCAGCATTACCGACAAATTGACCCTACCAAATTTTATTTATTGTTTTTTTGCATGGGAACGTAATTTGGTAGCTTTCATTCTATTATTGGCTTTTATAAGAGTAGAATGTCAATCCCCTTTACTATCAAGATTACTATGACTATTACGTAGAATGTGACAGCCCACTGGGTAGAGCTTTGGGCTACTGACCAGATTGGTATGGGTTGAACTCCAGGAAAAAACTTCTTTTATAGGTGCAGTAAGGTAAGTAATAATCATGATTATACGATTCAGTGATTTTTTTTAACTAAGTACAAAATCCTTTGGAAAACTCAAACTTCACAGAGAAGAAAAGAGCAACCTCAGCCCAAGATGTGCATTACACTCGCCATTGGTGGTTTTAATTTATGAGCTCTACTCTCACTGATAAAACCGATATCCGGCTGAAAACTCTTCGGCGCCTGGCTTATTATCGGTCCTACGAACCTCGAAAGTATCAACCTTACAACTTCCTGGTAGGTCGTACTCGTTGGTGATGACAAATATTATATAGGCATATGACAAAATAATAATTCATGACTTAATATTATTTCTGGGAATTTCCTTCCTGTTCCTAGTTTTTTGACGACAGTTTCACCCCTCATCCAGGGTGGGTCTTCCGATCGAGAATTAAAGACGCGGATGAGTCGCATGATTACAAGTCGCGGAAGTCTTAAAAGTAATACTTCTTGACCTTCGAACTTCATTAGCAGAGAATAATATCATTTCAGCCATGATCTATTCCTAATATGATATTTAGGATGCCTTGTGCCCCTACAAGTAGCTATATAGTGACCGCTCAGCTGCTTATTATGTTATTTTTCTGGATTAGAAACATTTTGGGGTTCACTTTGAAGTTTAAACGTGTAGTAATATTGCAGCTCATCACTGTTAAAAAAAAAAAATTGCCTAGACATTCGGAAAATACTCGGAAAAATAGTAGATACTCGGTTTCGGATATATTGTTTTCCATAATTTAATTTGGCATTTGGATATTCTGGTTTTCGGACATTTTCAATTAAGCCAAATTAGAAGCTCACCTTATTTCATCTCATCACTGTTAAAACCATTTCATCACCTTGTGTCACTTCGATCATTTACTGTAATTTTTCCCCGTCACTAGACGCACAAAGTTTTTACTTTTGTTTGAAATTTGCTGTCGAGTGGAGTTATCTGGAGTCTTCTCCTCAACAACTCTTGACCATAATCGTTATTTTAATTGTTAAGATAAAACAACGATTAAGCCTTTCAAAAATATATTTTAATGTATATTTTATTACCCGGAATTTTTATGTGCACAGGAATGATAATGCATATTTTATCAAATTGTTTTTATTTTGTAAATCATTTCATGCATTTATTTTGCTTTCAGCATTTCATTTATTTCCTTCCGTCCAGTATATGTACTGCAGAACATACTTTATCCATTTGCCGGTGCTTCTATCACAAAATTCGATTTGTTGACATATTTTTTATTTCCATGTTATCTTAAATGATTTGTTTTAATGCTTTGAATTAGTGTGTTAGTATGGGTCCGTTCAATTGGTATGTTAATAAAACACGAATTTTTAAATTGTAAAAAAACCCGTTTTCAACTTCCTTGGGAAGCAGTAATATTTAGTGGAAAACATACAAACGGACATCAGTTGTTTTTTTAATCACCGTTAGGAAAGCACGGAAGAAATCCAGAGCTCTTTACGTACCTGATTATTAAATTATTTTGATCCCTATCGTACAAAAAAACCAGGGACGATTTTCTTTTCCTGCTGAACATGTCGCATTCGCGAAAATTATGGTCGCATGATTTTCCCGAAGGAACTGCATGGTCATTTCATTTTCATGCCGGTCGATTTTTCAGAACTTGTGTTTGAGCATTTTGAAGTCACTTCATAGAAAGACAAACTATTTCTTTAAATATGAGGAAAGCTGCAGTTCACGACAAATTCTCATTTCCTTTGCGCAACACACTTGCCAGCCAGGGAAACCTGTCCTGCGACTCGCATTGAACACGCGAGATCCCCATTAGAGAACCAATGCAGGAACAATGTCTGTGACTATTTTTATAACTGCTAAAGCGTTTGGAACAAGTGATTGTGTTTGTTCAAGGTATTTAAAATGGGAATACAATTAAATGATACCTACAAGTTGGTCAAATTTGGTTTTAATTTAAATTGAGTAATTTAAGTAATGAGATTTTCGAGGCCAGGTTAAATATTAGTAAAGTAGGAGATCAGAAGTTAGGCTGGTAGGGCATTTTAGCTGCCTAGATATTATGCTGGAGGAACAGGGGTATAGCAGTTTTAAAGTCAGAAGGAGTATATACTATAAGATATCTTGGCAAACGAAGTTTTTACTCGTAAGCGAGAACTAATGACGGGGTCGTTGAGTGGGGACGTGAAGAATAGAGTAGTTAAAAGTCTAACATGGAGTGTGTCAAGGAAACATGATCTTTGAGGAAAGTTGAAAAATGTATTCAGGGCTTTTGAGATAGAAGGTATGAAGACGGATGAAGAAAGTAAGGTGGGTCGAAAGGAGGACGAAAGATGAAGTGCTGGACTTGGTGGGAGAGGAAAGGATGTCGATTTAGGAAATCGGGAGAATCTGAGGAATTAGAGCGAGGGTGTATTGAAGGACGTGATAAAAGGAAAGGTATGCAATGCAGGGCGTTAAGATCGGATAGCTGTGATAGAATGAATAATGGTAGGTAGGAAAGTATTAGGGGTTGAAGAGGGACATAGTGTGAAATGTAGGGAACGTGGGAAGTAAACATTGTTCATTTAGACCTACCTTCACCGGTAGAAAACTATGTATAATATTTTGCTTGAAAAGGAAGGAATAGGTCTTCCTTACTTCATTCATTAAAGGAAGGAATTTTAATACCAATGTAATATTCGGAAAACAAAAGTTTGGTGCATTAAAATAGAACCCAGCGATAGGAAACAGTGTATAAGAAGTGAAGACTCGTAGTCTTCAATGTATACATGTCACTGGAGAATGATGAAGATGAAATGGATTAACCAGTGACAAAGGAAGACATCCTAAGAAGAGTGGAAGAAAGGGATATTCATATGAGAACATTGACAAGAAGATGGGACAAGCTAAATCGGCCGTATTTGGCCGTATTTGCGACATGAAGGCGTAATGAAGACCATCGTCGAGGGAAAATGGAACAGGAAGAATGGAAAAGGAAGGCCTCGTATGAAATATGTGTAACAAGTAATGAAGGACCTAAAAGAAAAGACATGCGTGTGGAAGTATTAAGAAGTTAGCCGATAGGAGAATCGAGTGTGGAGCTACGTCAACCAATCTAAGGTTTGAAGACAGGTGATAATCATTATTTATTACTGTCGCATTTTTCACGTAATGTTCCTTATAGTTGCTTTTGTTACGAAGAGCTTAATTTTTATCTTATTTTTTCTACAACGTTTTCATATATAGTCGTTCAATGGAGGAACGTGATGATTCGTATTAGATATCGAAATATTAAATATCAATCTCACAGTCATATTTTCAAACTTCTCCTCATGAGAGAAGTTTTGTGAAAATTCATCATTTTCGTGAAATTTCGATAAAATAGTGTATTCCGGTCATTAGTTTGGAAGCAGTATTTTTAGATAATTTTATTTAATTATATATACATGTGCGGGAAGCAGAGTGGACGGATTTCCTGGGCTAGAAATTTATTTCTTTTGTGCCTTATTGGTCAGCTAAATTCTATTCTAAAATATATGGTGAGTTGTGTGCATGTATCTGACATCTTGTTTCCAACAGGTTTTTTTCAGTTATTTTTTAAAATTCCATTTTAACTGTAATTTGGAGCATATTCCTCCTTGCATTACATTAGAAAGGATATGAAATGTTGGTTTCTTTAAAGTACAATCATGGTCTGGTATCCAATTTTTTTTATTATTTATCAATCATGGACAGTTTTCTTCAGGTGGCGTCTCACAAATTTTTTTATCGGTGCATTTTTTATCGGTGTTTAACTGCATTAGTTTCAACTTCGCACTTCCCAGTTTTTACCTGAAGAACCAAAAGGGATCATACATCAGTAGATTAGATGGTTTATTGCGCCTATTTCTTATATGTTAACGTAGTTCCCTTTCCATTCAATATTCCGCTGCTATGTAAAAATCTATTGATGAAGCTGGGAAGAGAAAAATCGAAGTTCCGTCGTGTGTTATTGCTGATGTGATTTCATAATCCTTACATCCAAGTATAATACCATGACCATTAATAGTATTACTCTGACTTTCATTATATTTTTTAATTTTAAATTGATTTATTCTTCCAATATAATTTTGCAGATGCACAGTGTCACGATAAGTGGAACATCTTGAGGAGTGTTTACCGGAGACAGAGACGGATCATGGAAGCAGATAGTTCGAATGCAGCCAAGAGAACAAAGTGGCGCTGGACGGATCGCATGTCGTTTTTGCACGACTACTTTACCACCCCACTGTAAGCAAGCTTTGGTCACATTAGTGTCCTATTTTCTGACTTTTTCCTTTCATCTTAGTTGTGGGATGCTGGAGTTCACCTAGTGATTGAGTCGTCTATTGGGACTGCAAAATAATTGCCCTTTTCCCGTGGAATAGAACTTCCTTTGTTTGTGATACCTTTTGTTTTCATTCGGAGTAGATCAAATATTTGATAGTCATTTAATTAAGCAAAGGATTTTCCAACCATTTTTATTAATTAATTAATTAAATGGCTGGTGTAGAAATTCTAATTTGCTTTTACCATAGCTAACTGAATAAATTCAACAAATTAGAACCTATAAAATTTGCAGCAGACTCTGAATTATCAGCTATTACAAATTAATCATTTCACATAGTATTTTGCTCATTTGTAGAAACATTGAGGCTGAAAGTGTGTTTGACCAAAATGTTCTTGGGCTCAATTTTCTGTATTCGTAAATATATTTACGTTTTAAGGATTCATTTGTAAAGATATCACGATACCGATTGCATTACGCATTCAATTTGTTCTATTTTGTCGGTGTGCCTATCCTCTCCTATCCGTGAGATTATGCAACCCACGAGTATTCCCCGGAAGTCTTACCTATTCATACTTTTCTGCGAGTTGAGGCTGGTAGCGTCGCGAAATAAATATACTTATTGCCCAGTTTTGGGTAGTTAAAGTATTGTTTGTATAGATTCAGTGTAGTTATTAGCTCAGTTAGATTAGTATTAGATCAGTTAGGGTTTGAAAGAATGATTTTCAAATACTTTCGCATTATAGGATTTAAGTCGGTTCTGTGCGTAAATAGCCGCCCATATGTGACTGTTTTATTTTAGTAATTTAAAACATTTCTGCTTCATGACCCTTGCCATTTTATGGTTAAGTCCTGCTAAGGGCAACATTAAAAATCCACCTTTATTCATTTCTCGGTGTTTTCCCTTCACTGCTTTTTGTGTAAAAAATGTAATTTTGCTGATGTAAATAATTCATGCATAAATACTTTGCTTCTGTTGGACATATTTGCACTACGTTAAGCCATTGAAATAAAATTCCAATGAAAAATTCGTGCGCGAATATATTCGTCTTCAATCTCTCCCAATGGTAACCAATTTTAACGCTACACATGAAATTTTCCTTTTTCATTGCCTCGGAAGGTCCCAGTTTTCATTAAAATTGTTTATCACGGGCAATTAAAAGGAAAAGCAGGAGTTTCTAGGCTTGCGGTCGTGTTAGGATATTACTCTGGGACTCGTCGGAGTGATTTCCCTTATCTTGATGTAATCCTGGAGTAACTAGTGAGCTAACGGAGTGACCGGCCATTATCGAATAGCTAGTGCTGCAAATGAGCTCACGCCGACGTTCAACAAGTGGGAGTAATATTTGACTTCGTATTCGGGAACAAGATTCAAATCGAAGTACGCCGCCATTTTTTTTCTTGGCCTTTAAGCGTCGTCAAACGAATTTTTCTCTCTCTTACTGCAGAAAGAGAATGAATGATGTTTGGGTGGCATTAAAGTCACCCATTATCCTCGAAGAGGAAATGCGGCTTATCTCGTCAACCTAGTGAAGACTTGGGTTTTCAAGTACACCAATTTTCCCAACTATCTCTTTGGGAACGTTCGTTTTAGAGGTAAATTAATGAATGGACTCACCTTGATATTTATTCTGTTTTCATTCCCTTGAAGTTTGCTCTTCCTACTGTCCGCTCCGTTTCCAACTGCACATTAGAGTGTAGAGTTTTTTTCCTTGACCACTATGGGAAATAGCGGACGTTGGTTTTAGGTGTTCCATTGGGGAACTTTCAATCGCGTCTTTCTATAATGCAATTGGCGATGGTCCGTTTCCGTTTAAGATCCTTACGCGAACAACATTCGTCACTTAAGCGTGTAATTCTTTAACATTTCTCTGGCAATTTAAAATTTATTTCAAGTTAAAAAATGTATTAAATTATTGATATAAAATTATTTTTTATTATTAGCGTAAGAACTACTAATGTAAAATTATTAAATTTAGTATCTTATGACATTTTTGGTGAAGCAGGCATTAAAAACGCTATTCATTGAAGGTTCTTCTCAAATTGATGTGACTGAGGGGAACTGGAGAAATTTTCTGCGAGTGACTTCGTAGTGCCCCTCCCTTGCTGCCTTCTGCTCTCTAATTGCCGACTTCAGGCATCGTTTTGTACCTACCTCCACCCAATATCACTAATAATATTATCATTAATAAATGCTCCTTTAATTATATAATGCAATCCTTATAGTTCAACAATCTTTCCTTATTGTCATTTCTAGGTCGAAATACTCGTATGATAATGGCCGGCGAAATGTAGTAGTTGCTCGTAAGTCGCGACACTCGGCCTTCTGCAAGGTGACCTTGTCTCATTAAAAATTTTCCCCGAGATATCTCGAGTTTCGTTCCAAATCAGCAACTTCCTTGTGAACGTTGCATTTGACCACCTGCAAGACTGCATTGCATACCTTGGAAGGGGTGCGAACACCAAGTGGATGGTCCTCGTCGTCGGTGGGCGAGGGAGCTCATCATTTCGGCAGGCAGCGTTCGGATACATAGTGACGAATTGCAAGTTTGAACCCCGAGTGTGCCACAGGAATCCTATTGCTGTTCAAAAATGCCGAATATTAGCTTCGAAATGTTAAAATAAATGGATACATACATACAATACAATGGATACATCATCCTAGGCTTCGAATTGGAGCCGAACTGAATGAAAATATATCACTATCCTTCCCTAATTTTCTCTTGTTCCGCGGAAGAATATGGAGTCGTAACTCATTATAGATCTCGGAAAACATTTCCCCTAATATGCATCTCTGTATTCCATCCTTTAGAAATTTGAGTAACTGTTCGTATGTTGCGTCGCACAGCTGTCATTATCTTGCACTTATCCATCAAAGTCTCCTCGTTTATTTGCTATTATTTCCCCCCACCCCCCATTCTCATGTTTCCCTTAATTAATTCGTAAACTGACATTCCCCGCTCACGTTCTTTTATCGAGTGTGATCATCTTCCAGCTCGTTAGCACTTTATCCTTAGAGTAGATAGGTCGTCATTCGATCTTGTCCCTCGTCTTTTGTGTCAACATTATCCGACACTTTGCCACCAACTTCTTAAGGTTAATTCACCACCTATGAGCCCAAACATTTTTGCTCTGTACTGTTATACAATATAAGTATTGTTATATCAAATATAATTTGGAGCTATGTGTTCGTTTCTCTCATTTTGTTCGTTCCTGATTGGCGTTTCCTCACGAATCACATCGCTGGATTGACTCCGTATCGTCAAACCTTGCCGTACTCACTTCCCTTGCCATTATGTCCTGGGCCATTTTCTCAGGTGACCTCCGGATCATTTTCCTCGTGAAATGAGCGTTCGAAGCGGTCATATCTTCGGTCACCCAAATGCTCCCCGTTGATCGTTTACCCCGTCGCATTGCAGGAAATTGTACCCATCGCAAACGTTCCCCTCGCCCTCGGAGGCCCGGAGCCCGGTGGCGACGCCGTCCTCGGCCACGACGCCCGCCTCGCCGGCGGAGGTCGAGCCCGAAGGGGTGCCCAGCCCCGCGCCTCCGGCTCTCGTCTCCGCCAGGGGGGTAATGTCGTCCGCCAAGGCGCCAGATCAGCCGTGCGGCGGCGCCGAGGGCGGTTGGGCCGGGGGGTGGCCGGAGAGGAGAGAGGTCCATCACCACCACCACCGCCGCCGGCGGGAGCGCCGCTCGGTGCCTCCGTCGGTGCTCTCCGAGGAGCTGCGGGAGTGGCTTCGGGCCAAGAGGGCCGCGGAGGAGGTGGACCCTTTCTTCCTTTCGGTGACCAGGGACATGAGAAAGCTGAGCGATAAGGACCAGAGCATGTTCAAGATACAAGTGCAGACGCTGTTGCACGAGTTTCTCTACCCTAGCGAGTGAGCGCGTCCTCATTTAAGTGTTGGTGGAATTTTTAAGTCGGGAATTTTCTCCGTATCGGAATCGATTTGCATATTCATCTGTTTCGGTTGTGTATCAAGCGATTACATTGTTTATTCTTTGTTGCTGGCCGCTGTCTTAGGATGATCGCAGCTGTTTGTTATGTCCTAGGTTACGCCTTCTTCATGATATTGTTTTCTAACAAAGGAGGAGGATTTTCGGGTGTTTTTGAACGTGTAATGTAGATACAAATGAGTTTCACTCAAGTGCTTGAGAATAAGGTGACATGAAAAGGGACAGTGGACCCTCATTGAATGGACATTTTCTTCCATTTTTTCGCTGTGGTGTACTTATCGATCTGCAAATATACCACAAGTTACCGACATAATCTGGTTACAAGTGGCTCCATGTTTTCTGCTATCACAATTTAGCCTGAAAAATTCTGTGGCTGCCTCCTACGATATGGTAATGTCTAACCTTTCGCAAAATAACTAGTAAGAAATGGAACAGTTATGCAATACTTTTGCTGAACAGCTCATAAAGAGCAGTAGACTTGGTAGATGTGTTCGCTACAGCTCACCGAATAGTCCTGGAGCTCAATGTCAGCTGCGAATGTTGATTCCATACAGCACCTTCCATGTTATGTTTTATGTTAAAGTTATTGTTGAACACCAAATTTTTGTTGTTAGTTTTGTCGTCCTGACTCATATCACATGTTATTTTTTAGATAAAAGCACACAGCCAATGTAAATTTATATTCGATTGCATCGCTCGTCAGTTGGTGGAGAAACAATTCATGACGAAGCAAGGAAACAACTGATATTTCCACAAGGATAATTTATAGTAATAATTCAATGACAATGCCAATAAATAAATCTTTGTATTAATACCAGGTTTTTCTTCCCTTCACTATGCAAATTGTTCAATTAATTGTATCATATTCAATGAATTAGTTTATTTAGTACAACTGATTTCCAGGGTAAGCAGTAATCATCAGGTCTCTATGGTGGCTTATCAGTTAGAAAACGATGCCTTTGCGTTGAAACCACTAATAAACGTCAAAACTTTGAAAGATCACATCGCGTGTGTTCGTTCAGTGTGATTTTTAACAAAGTACACTACAAATCCATGTATTTTTACTTTTAAAATTTTATTTTGTATGTAGATAGGAGTGATTCTGTGTATATTTCACGAGGACACATTAATTGAGATAATGGAAAGGGAGGACAGTTGGTGGTTACAAAGTTAATGATACTTCAAATAAAAAATTTTCCAGCCATCTATTGTCTGGGAAATATCTCAACTGAAATAGCGTTTTTGTCCCGTGCCATTATGGCTCATGACATTTGCATGGAGCGCTGGTCACTCACCTCACTTTTAAATATCGCTGTTGTTGTTCATTATATCAATAACATTCTCTTTGAATTAAATTAAATGAAGGTTATATCACGCCTATTAATATGCGTTGTGTATAAAACAAAATATCCAACTTTTTGTTCTGTCAATCAGAAGGTATTTAAGTAAAAATACAATTTCCGCAATTGCCTTGCGTAATGTTTGCTGCAGTGCATGACGGCTGACTTAGAATAATGTAAGGTCAAACTCGATGGGATTATTATGCATCAAATACTATCCATCTTCAGATGGTACGTATTGCGAATAGTGAATGTTAAATGATTAATTTCGATTGGCGGGAAATTGTTTGATGCTCATATTGATGTATTGAGTTAATTTGTAAATCTTTATTCTAATTTTAATCCACAACCGACCCATGTTTTTTCACCGAGTGCCGTTGTCAAGGTGGTGAATCTCAGTTCCACTGTGGATAAAATCAGATGAAAACTTCTCGAAGTTACTTATTCCGTCCTACATTACTTAGACTTCTGTTGAAAGCCAAGATTTTCACTACATTTCCACGTGATTCCTGTTTACGTCTCACGATTCATAGTTGTATCATTGTAAACTACGAAATCGAGAAACGTATGGAACGGATAGACAAGATTACCTATATTATCCGTTTTCTGCTAAACGTTTGGACAGTATAAATACATTTAGTGCTGAGTATTTCTATCTAAAGATTATGTTCCTACTCTCCTATATGCCGTATAAAATGCCTTTCCTCTTCCAATTCTGTCCATACCCGCCTTGTATTCTCTTTTAGCTTCCTTCAACGTCCCTCTCGCTCACTTCTTACGTCGCATTCGGATGCCTCGTACGTGTTCTTCGTCGCCAAGTTCACCTTCGGCTTCACATTTTACTTCACTGCTCATTTTTTCTCATCTATAAATAGCCTATTTTCCATGCTTCTAGTCGATTCTTTGTAGCGTCAGCCTCTCACTTGGTGGATTTATTAGTTGATAGATTATATTTCCGTCCTCCTGCTTTTTGTCCCTCGTGATTAGGAGCTTCCCGGCCGCAGTGGCCAGTTCGTTAATGACCTGACAACCCAAAGGATGCGAATCCGAATCCAGCCCAGGCTATGAGTGTTTTGTTTGTCATGAGATTGGGTTAAGTATTTGTTTCCGGGTTATAGAAGCAAGGTTATTGTGCCTTATTGGCTTTCGTCATTTTGTCTACATTTTATCTGAATAAGACTAATAACCATGGAAAGGATAATGGCCGGATATCATCTGAAGATCAATAAGAATAAAACTAAGATATTGGTGTGCAGCAAAAGAGAATGGGCCAAAACCAGCGTTAAACTAGGGAAGCAAAAACTGGAAGAGGTGAAAGAGTTCTGCTACCTGGGAAGCCGAGTAACCAACGATAGGCGATTCTACCAAAAGAAGAGTCTACTTACATCTGGAAATACAAGCGTAGAAGTAAGGAAACAATTCATCAGGACGTACATACATCTGGAGCATGTTTCTTTACGACAGTGAGGCATGGACGATGACAGCAGCGGAGAAGAAAAGGGTGGAAGCATTCGAAATGTGGTGCTACAGAAGAATAATGAAGATAAAATGGATCGACCGAGTGACAAACGAAGAAGTCTTAAGAAGAGTGGGAGAAGAGAGAAGCCTGCTGAGAACTCTTAAGAAGAAGACGGGATAACTTAATCGGCCACATCTTAAGACACGATGGCCTGATGAAGACAATCGTTGAAGGACAAATGGATGGGAAGAATGGCAAAGGAAGGCCTCGGGTGAGATATATGGAACAAGTGATGAAGGATGTGAAAGAGAAGAAATACGTAAATATGAAGAGATTAACTGATAGAAGAACTCTGTGGAGAGCTGCGTCAAACCAATCTGAGGATTGATGACTAATGATGACTACATTTTTCATATGGAAATAAGGCATTTTAAACATCTTTTCTTCCTATTGGTCGGCAGTTAATTTGATTGTGTATCATACAGTGATTCTCAGAAAATATTGCTTGAAATTTTGGAATAGGAGGAACCTCTGATTAGTTGAGAAAATTCAAAAGAAAGTATAAATGAAAAGAGTTAGCCTTTGTTTTTCTGATGATGTCATTCTCCTGCCTCAGAACAGTTATTTTTTTATCTCACGTGCCTTTTACAGGTACGTGCAGATGAAGTCGTGCGTTTTGTTTTTTTTTCCTCCCATTGTGTTTTTCTTAGCCCGCCTCGTTGAGTATTTTCTTTTATCCATCCGAGATGCCTGGTTTAAGTTGTACTCCGGTACATAGGATGTGCACATCTCACGAAAAGCTTGCGGGAACCAGCCGTTCCCCGCGACCGTTCCTCGTCCTTTGCCCCCGAATGGCCCCACAGATCGTCTCCCCGCCAACACACACACACACATTCCCATCTCTCGCTCCCCTCCCACAAACTCCCGTCCAACCACACGAAAGTGCGCCCAAGCCAGTCCGTGAGGAGAGAGAAAAAAAAACAAGATCGGGTGGCTCAAAAAGAGAGGATTCACGCAGATCCCCCTCCCATTCCTCTCTCTCTCTCGCCATCTTCCCCTTCCCCCCCTGCCATCCCTACGAATCCTAGCACACTGGTTTCGCGCTCATCCGTGGTCTCAGGCCCTCCTCACTCATTCTTTCGTTTCGATCGCATTCCATTAAACTCCTCTCCCAAAATCGAAATCCCGCCCTCATCTCGCGCTCATGGACGGACCCAGCCCTCATCCAAGAGGAAGGTAAAGATTCTGGAATGAGTGGGCATACCATGCGGATGATATATTCAGGCATGTCGTATCAATGATGCCGGCTGAGCCAAATGATGTAGAAATGCAAGACAATAATTTACGCTGGTTAAAAAGATTTTTTTTCGATTATCCAAGATCGCTTTTCTCTGGCTCTGAGAAAATTCTTTCTTCGTAAAATACATCAACTACTTTTTCCAGTCAGCTATTAAAAATTGCAAACGTTTTCCACAGGCCTTGAAAACTCCCTTCGAAAGGTAGAAGTTACGTATAAAGTCGTATGTACATTATTTACCTTATTCAAAATGGATTTGTTGTGTTCTGTATATTTCTCAATTTGGAAAACAAATTCATATTTTACCTTAGAAGAAACCTGGATTCTTCTAAGCCTTCTAGCGCAGGCACGTATCCGGGGGGGAGGGGTCTTCAGTATTCAGCCTTGATCACCTTCTGGGGCTTCAACCCCCACCCACTTTCCCGCCCGAAATTTTGTCCCAAAAATTATATTGTTCTGATTTTACCTGGGCATGATAAGCCGGATTACACTGCATATAATTTAAGTGTTAAATGTCTTGAAACGTGATCACTAGTTTGATGCATTTGTGTGATTAATAGGTTATTCTTTTCAATCTGATATGTATGTATGTATTGAACTTCTGCTCTGGGGCCGGTCAAATTATCTGCTTCATAACAAGGTAAGCAGTGTATTTTAACCAGTGAGAAGAGGTAGGAATGGGCAATGTGAAAGTAAATACCAAGCACAATATTAAGGGAAGAGATTTGTAACATGTCACCGAACGAGCAAGGCCGATTTGTTTCACGTTACGTTACACTAGACTTAGCCTCTACCCCCCTCGAAGCAAATGTCTGGCTACGTGCCTGATCTAACAATACTTCTGATAAATCTAAGGATCCTAGTTAAACGATCGAGAATAGTGTGGTAGCTGTAGTACTGACTTACCTATCATTTCAAGGGTTCGCGTTTGAATCCCAGAAGTGGCTGAGATATTTCGACGGTACTTCATTCCCCCGTTGAGTGGTGTATGGAGAGCAGTTAGAGTAGAAAGTAATCCGTCCTTCCGTCGTCGGATGAGGCGTTAAACCGTGGACTCCTTGGCGCCTTTCGTTAAGAGAAGGCTAATGCCAACGCCGGTTTACACTCCACCCTTTCTCTGTTCTTTGAAAATTTTCTACCTATATATGACTAACCGTGTATCATAAGGCGCAAATCACCAAATTAGCTGTCGGTCGCCTCCCTGAATAACCAACTTTCGAGGAGATTTTGTGATTCTTATCAACAGCTCTCGTGTGTTGTGATCGAACTAATAGGCTAGTAATGAATGAAAACTGACGAATAGGTGGAAATTTGCTCCTGCAAATATGAATTTAATTGTAACTTATTTAGGCCCTAAAATTCGCATTTTATAGAGAAGGGAGGAAGCTTGATTGCCATATTTTTGTGGCGTTCGTAGATTTTGAAGAGGATCCCCTCCGTATACCCCAATCCGCCCTTAATCCCGTTTCCGTATCGGTCGCAATCGAAAAATTCAGTCGGAAATGATTTGAGGAGTAAGCGCGGCGGGTCAACCCTGTAGAAAGTAATTTCTTGGGCCTTCTTTTCTCCCCGTCCCACGAGAACCTTCTCCCGGCCACCACCCTGTTCTTCGGGGCGTCCTCCGAACCCGGCCCCCGGACCGCTCCTGTCTCCGCCCCTCCCCGCCCTCAGCCTCTTCGCTCCCGGGGCGGGCATCGCCCTCTACTCGCCCCCTCCTGCACTCTCCTCGACGCCCTCCTACTCCACCCTCCCCACTCTCTTTCTCTCTTCTCTCTCTCTCCTCCTTTTCCCTCCTCATTCCCTCACATCCTTCTTCTCTCTCCCCGTCGGATACTCATCCTTTTTCTTTCCTTTCCTTGCCTCCTTTTGTTTATCCTTCCACCCTCGAATTCCTCGCTCCTTTCGTTTCCTCGAACAAACCCCTCCCTGCCCGGGGGCTTTTGAACGGGGTGGTTAAGTGTGGAGGCTCCTTTTATCGGGCGGAGATATCTGTATTCCACCTCACCCCCATACTCCTCCCGGATTCAAAATAGCTCTCATATGCATTGCGAGATGAGGCGTATTTAGCGGCGAGGGTAAAGTGAGATCTTCCCTCTATCTCGTCTCGAGGCAAGTCTGATGAGGGCTCTGTCAAGTTTTTTACGCAATTTGACTGAATTACGGTTTTTTTGTGGAGCTGATCATCCCCTCTGGTTTAAGGGCCCTGCGGGTCTGCCTTTCCCGTTAAACGTTGGAATTCCGCATGGCGAAAAGGCAGCGACAATGATGCGTTTTCTTCACATCGATTAAGATAATTTACTCTCTGGGCATCCGTCGCACATCATTTACACTTGTAAAAAATTAGCGAGAACCAATTAGGTTCAGTTTATATTTCGCACAATTTTAATAAAATGATTCTTATCTTTAGCAGTACGGAAAATACCTTATGTATGCTCCAACTAAGTGCTTGGAGTTTGATCACAGACGACTATGCAGCACCATTGCTTCTTCCACATGTAAGTAAAATAATTCGATTTGGTAGTTCTGAGACTTGTTTTTAAATACCTGTCATTATCTGCCATAATGCTCATCTACTGACGAATAGATAATCAGATGCTTGGATTTGCTCCTAAACTTTTGCCCTGGAGTAATGCCGCTCGTTAGGGGAATTAGATGTCCCTCACAGCCTTTATTATTTCCCAGAGTAGTTTTTAAGGCACTGTCAACCACTAATTTATACACCATGTAACCTAACACAATCCTAAGCTTAATTCTATGGCAAAAGTCAACATCCATGCCTTCAAGGGGATTCGGACACACGACCTGACTACCGCGGCCAACGTATTACCATGAGTTAGTTCTTTGTAGTGAAATTTTTTCTCCTCCGCGCACTTCTGACAATCACTAATCACATTTCTCTTAGACATGCATAACGATGTGGAAGGTCGTTTTTAGATACGCTGTTCAGCTACAATTATGTAATGCCTTTAAATCCTCGGCAGGTGCGTGTGGATGAGGATGACTCCACACTAATCAGATTGAAAGATGCTTAATTAATTGTATACAAAAATTTGTGGTCCTGTGATGAAAAAGAAAGGAGTTTTTTATATCGCAATCTTTCTTCGTTCATTTAGCTTTTCATGCAGACGTAAAAATTCCTTAAATCTGCATCACCAGTGCTGGCTACTTCAACATATTATTTTCCCTTTATTTACGTAAAAATCTGATTTTCCAATCACTGTATTGATATAATTCTATCTCTTTAATTGTGTATTTTTGATCGAATTGACTGTTTTAGGAGTTAGAGCGAGGCAGTGGTATGGTAGGAGTATAAGTAGTATAGGAGACTTCTTACAGGAAATGCGTTCAAATGGTGGTATTAGATGGTGTTAGCTCTGGCGAAGTAGAATTTACATCGGGTGCTCCCCAGGGAAGCGTGATAGGCCCAATTTTATTTCTTCTTTGCGTAAATGACTTGAATACAGTAGTAAAAAATAGCAAGCCCCGTATTTTTGCCGATGATGCAGTAGTGTATAAGGAAATTAAAAATGTAGACAGTCAGTCTTTAGCAAAGGATTTAGATGCGATTGATGATTGATGTCTAAGTTGGCAGCTATGATTAAATTTGAAGAAATGCGTGGTAATGAACTTTTAGAGAACTTTAGAGGAATTAGATTCTCGTACCGATAGATTTTCATTGTCATTTTTCCCGCCTACTACAAGAGAGCACAATAGCCTAACAAAGGGATAGGTAGGTGAATTATTATTAGAATAGTCTGTAGTTCATGATACATGTATTAACAACTACTAATCCCTTTAATGCTATGTAGATACTAACCATCTAGCTGCATGTCAGTAGTGGATATTTGGTGATCTTCACCTCCTGCCACACACCCTCGTGGTGATTCGCAAGGTATTACGTAGATGTAGATATAGCAAAGCACTGTCGTCTACTTAACGTCTTCTTCAGATCATGGCGTAAAATTTATACCTAATGCCCTGTTCGTACTTGGCGAGTGAACCTTAATTTTAACCACCCGGTTTCGTCAGATTTATGTGCAATAAGGACTCAGGAATAACTTCTACGATCTGGTCCTTAGCGAGATACAAGTTTAATACGGTTGAATACGTTCTCCTAGGACTTGGTCTCCCTCCGCTGACTGTCTAGTGTGGTCGACTGTGATGTTCAGTTCGTTATCGAGTCCACCTGGTGGCCCATGGGTCTCACGTTCAAATCCCGCCTTGGGCACCATTATTGTGTTTGTCTTAGGATTTAGTGAGGTTTTACGGTGCGACATAATCCTAGCAGTTGGAGTAACTTAAAAACCAATTTTCTACTACTAATACGTTCTTCTGTGGCCGTAAATGACTTGGTAATTGTGCACTTCAATGGCCGCAAGTTTGGGATTGATGTTCTTGGAATATGTATAAGATTCGATCTCCATTATCAAATAAATTGGGTATAGCGTCTGGCCTGAGCATTCAAATTATATTTTTGTGAATTTCTATTCTTCGGAAGAATGCCGTTTCCACTATAGAATAACTAAGTTTTCAATCCACACCTCTTATATACAGTGGCCAAAGTATACCACTGGGTGTTTTAGGGAGTAATAACATCGTGGCTCGATTTGTTACTTCTTCTTTGATTCAACAAAATGGAAACACATATGTTCCATTTAATATGATTTGAATCTCGCCAAAAATCGCTAACATTTTTTAAATTAAGTTATTATTAAGATAGCTATTGTCATTTCCAATGGTCATCTCCCTGAAAAGTGAGATCCGTAGGTGATTCAGAGGATTCGTGGCTTCGGAATAGCTTAGAAACACACTCTTAAGGCGTCTGCTACCTCCGAACACGGGATAAAACTATTTTATCTCGACCCAAGTGTTTTCATTCCTTCCTATCTTTAACTGTGATAGGGCATAAAAGTAGCGGCCCGTCCGACGATCCAATCTCCTGCCCATCACTGCGCGCCGTCCACCCCGCTCTCTTTGTAGTCCTCCCTCCGCACACCACCCCACATCTGCTTAATCTCCTCCCCCCTCCCCCCGGGAGATTCCGTCTCCCCTCGCAGCCCCTTCCTCCTGCACCCATCTCAGCCTCCCCCGCCGCCTCACCTCGCATTCTTCCCCCTCGTTTCAAACCCCCGAGAGAGTTATCCCCCCTAGCGGTTTTATGCACCTGCCTTCTCGCGGCAACCACTCTCCTCCCCCTTCATCTCTTGAGAGTGCCGCAACCCCCCTCCCGACCTCTCAATCCTTTTTCCCCTCCCCCATTCACCTCTGCACTCGATCACCTCCAGACATCGCGTGGTGTGGGCTGTGCCTTGATTATTGTATACTCGAGATTTTTCACGAAAATGGACGTTTATGAGGCTGAGCTGAGGCTGAGGCTGACTGAGCCCCTCTAGCTTGAGCAGCGTCGTTATGAATTTTATTTCTAATATTCCCCCAGAATTTTCTCATCGACGAGTTGCCATTCACCAGTGCCAAGGAAAACATGCGTTTCTGTTAATTTAATGTTGGCCTCCGCCAAAACATCAAATTATTAAGGTATGAATGCCATTCGGGTGTATGAACGAAAGCATGCTAATGGAAGAATATTTGGTGAATTATTGTCAACTTGATTGTTATCACATGCAAACTAGTGTGGCATCTAGATTCACAGCAAATGATGATTCTGTATATGATATGAGTTATGATATTAATTGCGGCAGCTAGGTTCACGGCAAATGATGATTCTGTATATGATATGATATGATATTAATTTAGTTTACATCTTTTTAAGATTTAAGTGCCTTACCACCGTTGTGAATAATATTCAATAAGTAAATAACAGGAGTGTCTGGGAAGATTGATGTAATTACAATCGTCGATATTTTACATCGCACGTTATGTTATTCCCACTTTAAATTGTGAAGAGTTGCTGTAGCCTGGTTCTTCAAGCGCGACGTCAAAATCCCAACCAAACGTGAATATTGTTTGAAATCAAAGGGGAAAATAAGGGCATCAAAAGGGCTTTCAGCGGTACAAAATTAGTTTTTCGGTTTCTGGTTTGCAAAATCAAGGCATTTCGAAATTTTCACCTTTGAATTACCATAACGAGTTCTATACGTTGCAAATGTTTTAGCGGCACTCTTGATGGGTCTTTTCCTAATGTTTGCAGTAGCCGAGTTATTTATACGTGCAGTTTCAATGAGAATGCTGCGATTGTAAGGTTATTTCTGAAGGTGGTCCCATTTTTTTATCGTTCATGAGTTATTGGTTTCACAGGATGTCATGCATACCGAGAAATATATCAACGAGTCAAAATCTCTGCAGGCTCGTGAGTGAATAACCATCAGATTGTACGATCACAACCGCAGAAATCCAAAGAAAAGTTAAAAGCTGCTTTGACTTTAAGCATTGCTTTTTAATTTATAACCCTAATATAATGTGTACATTTCACATATAACTATACATATAACTCTTAATATAATGTATACATTTCCATTTCCCAGTTACGCCTGTTTTGCATATTTATTTTTGCTTTAAAAACCGACTTTCGAGGCCGAAATTTTCTGATATTTTTATAGATATTTTTTTCGAACCCCGCAGCTGAGTCGTTCATTTGTGATCCTCGCCTGAATCAGGTCTCATCTCCAAGAATATTCTTCGAGATAAGATTTCTCCATTCCACCCCCGAGGTTTCCGCCACTTTCTTCCTTCAAACCAGGTCGTCGAGCGGTGGCGACAAAGAGATTGACCCACAGAATCGCAATCCGAACTCGATCCTCGCTGGCGCACTCAGTCGGAAGTGACGCTTCAGAAGTGTGCGCCCTTCGACTGATCACTCGAGGAATCGGCTTCTTTTTTTCTCGCACACCGTACAAATTGTTCCAAATAGAGTTCCACTCTAAGCGGATGATTTTACGGCGGCCCCCTGACTGTTTCAAGACCTTCCTCTCTCCATTTCTCCCTGACCTCAGCTTCGCAACTTTCCAAACGCCTCCTTCCTCCCATCATTCCCCACCACCCAACCCTTTCACCGTTTGCTCACGCGGCCAGGCCAGGACATCCTCGCGATCATGACCGTCTAATAACACACGCTTTGTGGATGGGAGAGAGCTACTAGCTCCCAATCCTCGCCGCGGGATATCAACCCAGCCGTAATTATCTCTACCCATCTATTTCCCCGTTCTCTCCCTGCAGCGCCGCCGCCACCCTCCATTTTTTTCGCCTCTTCTCCCCATTCATACAACTTGAAAAATCACCTAATTTGGACGGAGGAAGAGAGGCAGTTTCCAGTCTTCTCCAAAGGTTCGACATAAGGCAGACGGGGAACCCATTCTCAAGAATTTAAACGGCTGACGTGGCTGAGGAACTTCTTTTATTTATTGGTTCGTGAAATGTCTCTGTTCTTGCCTATTTCCTTCCAATTCCCTCCTTGATTCGTCATGAGCTTCAACGTTCTCCATTTGAAACAATGTGGATGTACATAAAACGTTTGTCTATTCCCTTGATTTTTTTAAATGTTGTATTTTAGGTTACCTAACTTTAATATGACATCGCGATAGCAAATCATTTTCAATGATGAGCTTATCGTTGAACGATGTTACACACACTGAAAATGTTTCGCGATAATTCAAGTAATTCAAGTCACCAGTTTCGTTTCGGATGGTTATTCTGAAGTTCCTATTCAATTGTGTGGAGAGCTACATTCTTTTGTCAGACGGTCGTTGCATTCTTCTTTCATTTCACTTCGATTCAGTGAATTTGTATTCATCTTGATGTTGCAGGCATGAGGTGTTTTCGCTTAACCCGTACTACCTCTATTTGAGTTGTATCTGTGCCACAGGTAAAGGATTAATTATTCGAGGTGTGTAGAGTTCTGTTTTTTTACATTTCTTAAAAGGTGTACCCGCAAAATTATGTTTTTATGGTTCGTAATTTTTCAAAGATACACGACAGCGTCCTCAAAATAGCCCCAACTCTCCATGTTTAAAATAAAAACCGAAGAAAAAAGGTATTGTCGTCAAGAGACATGTATGTTGCTTTTAATCTTGGAAATGAATAACTAAAAAGAGGTAACGCAACTTGTAAGTGCATTTACGTTAATAAAATGTCTTTGCTATTCTGTAAATACCTACTCTTCCCTTACTATTTCATTTCAACAACATAACAAAAGACTAAATCATTTCTTGGAGAGGGACAGGTCGAATGTGCATAAGTTTCGTGCAGGTTTATTGGTATTTTATGACCCTCTAACTGCCTCGTAAGCTCACGTTGTGAGTAACGTTAGAGATGTTGTGCGGGGGTGGCTATGGACCAATGCTCATGCGCTATCTCCAGCGTATAATCCGAGTTACACTACAATAGAGCAAGGAAAACTTGCCGGCCGCATTAGCTAAGTCAGCAACGCACCTGCGTGGCAATCAATATTTCATGGTTCCACCTACATATATTACATTTCTCCCAATGAGCCGTTAGTGGACTGTGTGGTAGGGGTGAATATCACCAAACATGCACTACTTATATGCATCTAAGAGCTACGATGCTACTACAAATTTCATGGAAACATGTTTGGTGCAAGAGTTACTTGCAACTACATGGTTATTGTCGACATGGTAATGAGGTATTTACTAGTTAGAAAGGCATGTCTCTAAATATTAATATCTATTTCCCTAGCATGCACGGGTTAGTAATCTTAAAACACGCTTAATGCGCTACAGGTTCAGAATATAACGCTGCCTGTTATGTTCTCTAATGGTCCGCCAAAAAAATGACGTTTTAAATCTATCGGTACGACAATCTATATCTCTAATATTATTTATCTGATGAAATTTAACATAATGAGAAGGAGTTCTCAATTTATTATTTAATGTCATCTGCAAACATATCAGCTTCAAATTTACTGAAAAGGTTTTTATTTTACTAATATTTACTAAATTTTAACCTATATTCTAATAGTAATTCTCATCCTAGTTCTTTTATTAAACTGGTAACACTGACGCAATTATCATAATGGCATTTAACAAATCTTGCTGATCTCCTTTGTACACCCTCTTATCCTTTATCATACCATCCTAGTATGGATCCAGTATACTAGGAGCTAGTTCTGAGGCCTGGCAAGTGATAAGTAGCATTTTTTGTACTCTCTTCGCATTTTCCTAGAATCCTTTTTACGAGTTGTAATCAACGGCTTGCCAAACTTGTATTCCCCCATGACATGTCCTCTGTTATGGTGAAGCCTAAATGTATAATAAATTCTACGCTAGGTATTTTATTTTGTTTGATGCCATTAGTATTTCCGGGGGAGTTATTCTTTTTCATTAAGATCACTAACGTTCATTTCTTCAAATATAATGCAAGTTAATGATAGGTCACTTGAAATGACTTTTGCTTAAAATGAAAGGTAGAAAAAACTTTGGGAAATAATTGTGAAAAGTAAGTCGTGCCTTTTTTAAAGAATTAGGCTTGGTTTAATTGCAAGTGTGTACTTACCATGCATGAGAAAAATGAATTCTGGTATCGCTCGGTTTGACAGTTAACCTCTCTTTATTTGTCACTTCTCTCTGCCTGATGTAGTGTCGGGGTAGGAATGTGTCCGATGTGTCTAAATTGAATTCATGTGATTTGAAGTTTTCGAGTAAATTTCACAACTTTCTAGTCACTCGGGTTTACCAACCATGCTCTTCCATTCGCAGAATGACACTATCCGTGCGTCAATTTGAATTTGTTACAAAACTCAGTTCAGTTCAGATTTAATTCAGTTTCGAAGTAAAGCCTTAATTAGTTGCGTCCCAAATGCTCGATACTTACTCCGAATCATGCCTTATCAGTGCAAGATCTCTTTTATTTTTTTCTATTGAGTATTTCCTCGCATTTTGTTTCCTTTTTTTCATCGTTGTGACTTTAATATTTCAAATATGGTTCTCCCAAGATGGATTCGAAGTTGGAGTGGTGTTTAACTTCACTTGCTACGTTTACGTCTCCTTCACAACATAATTATTTTGAAGTGGTTGTATCGTTGCCGTTTTGTTCCATGAAGCTGTTTTTATCGTGGGTTTGAGTTTAGGTTAAAGTGGTTAAATACGACGTCTGCAGTTGGAGCATCATATAGGTATCTAATTCTTCTCCTACTATTACCTCTTTGAAAATGGCCTCATTTCCCCAAAATCTACACCAGGACCACTGCTTTAGGACATACATGAGACCTACGGGATGGTCGCTGCGGCCGCCCGCTGCCGTTCGTCGCCGCCATGGATCGCCGGCCAAATTGTAAAATATGGACTCGACGACGTGGCCCCTCCTTCCGTCTCCTCTCCCCCTCCGTCGGGCCGTTTTCCTCTTGGGATTAAGTGCCGGGCAGAGAGAAAGAGAGGGAGGAGGGAAAGTCGGATCGGAGGTGGATGGCAAGCGAATCGCGTCCTTCCTCAACAAAATGTTGCGTGCTGCGGCACACTTCCCTCTTCCGCGGCACATTTCGAATTTACACACAACCACCGTTTCCGATACGGTCCCGCGACCACAAGGCGGGATCGTTCCAACGCGGCCGCTCGGCCACGGAGCGTGCTCATAGCGTAGCGTATGGACGCAAGCGGATCCCGTGGCACGATAGCGCGAACAATTGTATCTCATTATCGTTCCGCGAATGGTGATGACCCCCTCCGCCGTCGACTCGGTAAAGAACGCGTTTCGACCTTCAGGAGGCAATGGGTTAGGAGGTTGGTTCTCGACAAAAAAGAGGATGGTGCAGCTCATCTTCTGAGCCTTCTCTCGCCGAGTTTTTTTGCACGTTTTCCAGATCCAATGATGTTTTTCGTACCGTGTCATTTCACATTTCCAATTCTTTCTTTCCTCCTTTGCTTACAGGTTGCGCCCTCAGAACTTAACCTTAGGAGCATGTTTCTGCTGCTCCAACTGCTGAGGTTATATCACGCAGTCAAACCTAAAGATTGATCGAACGTCCGTTCACGAGGCAGGTTTCGAGATCCGGACCTCTGACGTGGTACCGATCTCGCTACTGTGACCAGCTATACAGCTTCCTAACTTTACTTGATCATTCTCACTAGTAATCCAGCTTTAGTTTATGTTTTAACACTGCGTCCCTTCAATTTTGATATTATTTGATTAAGTTTTGATACCTTCAGTACCAATATATTTTATTTGTTAGTCATATTTTTTCCCGGTATCCTCCATCATCAAGCGTTCTTAGTGGTTGTTCTTCGTTCATAATCATGCGATCGAAGAAGTTCCAAAATCGTTGTTACCAGTATTTTTCGGACGTACCTTTTCCTTCTTTTTTAAAAAGTACTCACCATCAGTATAAAACCTCTTCTCTCCATATTTCGTTGTTTCTCATCTGATCTTTTCAGTTTCTCATTTGAACTTATGGTTACGGCTTTGTGGATATTAATCTTCATTTTTTATTGATCTTTTCTGTTTTATATAAGTTTTGCAAGCTCTTCTCCGGTTATCTAGTTCTCTTATCCGGTCAGACTTTCCCAACGTCCATCTACTGTGACCCTTGATTTGAACTCTGATTTAAGCAGAACATTTTCGTACACATTGATGAGAAGTGTACCATTATGGATAAGAGACATGAACACTTGGAAAAGGTGACCCACGATTTCATTTAATTGATTCTTTTTTAATGTCAAGCCACTGTGATTCTCAGCTCCCTACCAGCTATTCATTCAGATTTCCATTCCGCCTCTTTCACCTCTTTGAAATTGCACTCATTATTTGTCAACATGGAGCGACAGACAAATGTGCGAGCCTTGTAATTTTCCCTTCGACTCAATATATATCCTAACGAAGCCATTCATCTGCCTGTCCAATTTCCGTGATTCCATTTGTCATATGCATCTCTTTACCTTCTCCATTCCGTTGCCCCTCGTCTCTTTCCATCCTACTCCCTCTACCGCAGCACTTGCAGGTTCCCGAGAGCATATCCCCGAGGCTCTCTGCCTCATTTCCCCTCTCTATCACCCTCTGTTTCCCCCTCTGTATTCATACCGCGTCTCGCTGTTTCCCTCGCACAGCTTTTAACTCATCGGCTATCATATATTTTACCATCCCCTCCCATGCCTTCCTCAATCTGTCTTCCTCCTCCTAGCCCGAGACCGGCTCAGGAGCTCCCTCCCCCCAATATATTTCCCCCTCTTTCAAGACAAGCTCCCGAAACACTTCCCCCCCCCTCCCCTCCTTCCCTTACCCGCCACAAGATCACCCCAGTCTCATCGGCACTAATCGCCTCCGGACCGAACCTCATCTCCCTTCTCTCCCCTCCAAGGAAGTCCACGCCAATCACCCTCCGCTCACCCTTTCACCTTGTGGTCCTCCCCTCATCCACGACACCCCCTCCCTCCGACCCTCTAACACCCTCCTCTTCTCATCCAGTGCATCCTCCTCCCCCCTCTCGCCCCTGCGTCTGTTGAATGCATGTCTAGCCGGCAGGCAGGCTCACCCCCCTCTCCTCTCCCTCACTCTCGCCTCCCTCCCCCCTCCTCAAACGTTCCCTTCTCGTCTCGCCCCCCTCCCCTAGACAGTCGGTCCTCCCTACCTCCCCGCCCAACCGACGTAATAACCATTCCGGAGGCCTCAAGCATCTTCCCTCTCGGTCCTTCCTCGTACTTTTATCCTTGGACCACAGATGGCGGATCTCAGCGCTCCTCCTCATGAGTCTCTCCTTCGTCCTCTCCTCCGCTTTGGGATGGGAGAGGCTGGGAATCATTTTATGTTAAGATAGAGCACCCGAATCCTTTCTTACCAACCGGCTTCTTAATTCTTCTCCCCGAGGTGGTCATTTGTTCGTGCGAAGGAGAGATATCTCATGCGATCGTGCGCGGAGTGAAAGTTTTTTCGAGTGGATTTTGTCGGTCGTATCCCCTTCCTGGGAGTGTCGTTCATGCGAGGATGCCTTCATGCCGGAGGTCGAATAATTGTCTCTTTTGTGTGTTCTGGATGCGCTTCTTGAATTTGTACTAATTATAAGCATGAATACTAAATGATACGGTGAGTAATAGTAGAAAAGTTTTTATGGTCCTCCAAATGCCAAGGTTACTACAGTAAAACCACCAATAATGGACTTGTTTGGGACCGGAAAATAGTCCGCTATAGGAAGGTGTCCGGTATTTAGAGGGGGGCGGGAATTAGGACAGGCTTTTTTCTACGCAGTGACTACGACGAATTAAAATACAAATGAATTTAAGACGCTGCCTTTATCTCTTATTTTTTAAATATTCGAAAAACACTATAATAAAAAATACGGAATGAAACAATCATACACTTTTCTCCGTAGAACAACTACTGACAGGCACGTACCAGAAATTTATTTCGGGGGGTGCTAACTTTAGTGAAGCGTAACTTGCAACAAATCAGCCTTGTCTGTTTGGTGCCGACATGTTATTCCCTTTCCTTAATTTTCAGTGAATGGTATTTACTTTTACAGTATCCATTCCTATCTCTTCTCACTGTTAAAGTTCACTGCTTACCTTGTTATGAAGCAGTTAATTTGACCGGCCGCAGAACAGAAATTCGACGCATGCATACACATCACATTGAAAAGAACAATTATCAACCACCACATGCATCAAAGTAGTGATCCCGTTTCAAGACACTTAACACTTGAATTATACAAAGTGTAATACGGATTATCATGCCTAGTTAAAATCAGAAGAGCAAAATTGTTGGGAAAATATTTCGGGGGGCTGAAGCCCCCCCTCCCTCCCCTGGCTACGTGCCTGACAGCATCCAGTTTCATGATCAATCAATCATCATGTACAAAACAAGAATCGAAAATTCGGCCCCTAGAAAAGAGATAAGTATCCGTGAGTGCGAAGGAAACAGGCAGGAAGCACGAACTCGTAGGCAGACAACAGATAGCTCTCTAATTGATAAGAAAGCCTTTTTTCTGTAGAAGCTCCGTAGATATACATATTTGTTTCATTAAATAGTTTTTTTTTCGTTAAGGGAATAGAATTGTTTACGGGTTAGCTCATAGTATGTGTCCGTTAATGGAGTTATGAGAAGGAAAACTGTTTCTTTCTGTTTTCCGCGTCCGTTATTGAGGGTGTCCGTTATTTGGAGGTGTCAGTGCCATAAGTCCCCATGTCCTACTGCAGGGCATTGAAAAATTGTCTGTTTTTAGGAGATGTCCTCCTTTTGGATGTTTCAGTTTAAGGAGGTTTGACTTGTATAATTTGTAGTAAGATAATCACGACATCAATGCATGCGGAGGGATTTGAACCCACGGACTTAGGGTTATCAGGCTGGCGCGTTGCCTACCTAGGTTCCTCGTACGACGTGTTACAATGAATAACTTCGCAATTTTCCGCAAAAATGTTATCATCAGACCTGATTCAACACCTCATCGCCCTTATCGCCGGAAACACAGGATTTTTGCGTGCGCACCGTCATATTTCTTGTAAGAATTGTGCAGTGGTGCCCCGTGTTAACCTTCCTGACCAAGTGACTTTTGCTTCCATGATTAAGTTTCGAAGGTTGCCCCTTTGATCGGCTTTTCAACACGGTCCATATCTCTGACCCTTATGGTAAAATCGAATGTTTTCGTGTATTTATCTTTCTTAATGATTGTGAACGTTTAAATTGGTCGGCATATTATAAAATGTGCATGGAATATTACGAACTTTTTTATCCATATAAAAACTTAAAAGGTGTGAAAACTCTATCTGAAACGTGCCACTGTTTAGGTTGTTGAAAGAGTAGTTATATGCCATCGTGACAATAGGCATCATATTGCATATGATGGAATATGATCAATTAAAGTGTCACACAGTGACCGACGAATTATTCACGGTTGGTATAAAAACCAGGAGGCTGTGATCAAATCAGGGCTATATCTATTCTATCAGAGACAGGAAGAGACTTAAGACTCAAAAAACCTAGAAAAGACAATGGCCAGATATCACCTGAAGATCAATAAAAAGAAAACTTAGGTAATGGTGCGCAATAATAGAGAAAAGAATAATATAAACGTTAAACTAGAAAAACGAAAGGCTAAGGAGGTGAAATACAGTGGCGTACACAGGATCTCCTTCTGGGGGGTTTCATTAATATTTATGTGCATCATCATAAAATGATATTTAGATTATTGTTCACTATAGCAATAATTAAATTCCCATTTTATTTTCGTGAAGGCAATTCAACTAAATTTTTCATTTCAATAAGCAAAATTCTAAACGCTAGTGCAGAATATACAAAATATAGTAAATTACGGGAATGTTTTTTGGGTTTAAACGCTAAACCCCCCCCGTCATCGGTACGCCACTGGTGAAAGAGTAATGTCATTTAGGAAACCGAGTAACCAGCGATGGAGGAAGCTAGAAAGAAATAGCCAGTAGAATAGCGCAGGCGAAGAGAACCTTCTACGAAGGATCAATATACTTAGGGATGGAAATACAAGCGTTGAAGTGAGGAAACAATTCATCAGTACCTAGATATGGAGCATGTTTGTTTATGGCAGTCAGACATGGACGATAATAGCAGCAGAGAATTCAAGAGTGGTTGTATTCGAAATGTGTGCTCCAGAAGAATGATGAAGACAAAATGGAGTGACCGGTGACTAATGAAGAAATCCTAAGAAGAGTGGGAGAAAAGAAAAATCTGCTGTAAACTTCGAAAGAAAACATAACAACACCATTGGCCATATCCTGAGACAAGAGGCCCGATGAAGACGATCGTCGAGGGAATGTAAGCGGGGAAGGAAAATAATTGACTTGATGATGATTGAATATGATAGTGTATTTCATCGTTTTTTCGTCGTGGTATATATGACAAGAATAATCGTTGGTGGAGTCGCCTTATGGATAATAAGATACTAGAATATATTCCTTTTTGTATCTGCCTCAGCCCGGTTTCGAAGCAACCTTTTCGTGTTAAAGTTGGTGGTAATTTTCCTACATCAATTGCTGATAGACTAATGTGAGGTAGGCCCCTGCTACACAACATGATGATGAGTTCCAATACTCTATTATAATCCATACATCACGGTAAGAAAATTTACTAGCACTGAGCTGTGATATGATATTGGAAGTCAATCTTCTGATGCGTTAATTGATTCTTAACCTAAAAATCCATAATTTAAATTTCAAATTCACCTTTTCTAACATGGTATTTTGAAAACCTGTCAGTATCTTTCGCTTTGCTTCCAATGCACACATTAGCTAATAGTTTCTCAGTTAATATGATGTAATTCATACTAGATTTTAACAACGATAAAGCTAGCGCCAGGTTATCCTTCAAATAAAAGCTTAATAGATAAACTCTGAAAATACCTAGGGATACAGATAAGTACCTCCCGCATCGCAGAATGTAATTAAAGTATAATCGATAAGCAATTAATTTTCGCAGACAAAGTGTCAAATACAGTCCATTCTGCGATAAAGATTCTAGATTGCAATCGTACCTTCTGCTTACAGTTGATTATGAGATACGGTCGAGGCTAACAGCGACTCTCTGTATTACGCTATCGCGCCCTTAGGGAATACATTTTTAGTATAACTCTTAGAAAATTGAATTATGCATTCATTCTAATTGTATAATCTCTTTATATCCATAGTCAAATTTTTCAAATCAAATTGCTTAAAAAGTGGGTATTGTAAAATATCTGGTGAACTTCATGAGAGCAAAAGTCGTAATTCAAGCAATGTCTAATGCCTAATTAGTTTTTCGTTTTTTTAATAAAAGCGACGAGAAATGCTATAGTATCTACTCATTGTATGATACTTTTTATCATTATATTTTATTTGGTTTTCAAGGTTCACGCATATTGTTGGAAAGTTCCAGTTAATTCTGGAATCATATCTACCCTTTATGGAATTCATATGTGCAGATTCCTAAGTATTCATTGTTAGAGCAATCATTGAAAAACAATATGTATGCATACTTGTTTATATGCAATTTTATTGGTTTATAGTAGAAATTAATTCAGAGAACAATTATTTAAATTAATCGTGTATTTATTTAATCTGAGAAATTAGGATAGTCCTTGTGAAGGCTCGCCGGTTGTGAAATAGATTTAGTTTTCAGTAAGTAGAAATAAATATTTATTTCGTTTCATTTCAGGTGAAAAATTTTAATCCAAAACTCATGAATCGATACCATCGAGTATCGAACGGTGTATCAGTATAATCAGATCTTGGATAGAGTTGCGTCGTGGGTGAAAACGTGGTAGCTACTCAATTGATGAGGTTAGACTCAGAACGGAAATTGTCCGCCTCAATCGTGAGGTCAACCGAGTTTGACCGCCTTCCGCCAATGCTAGGAAGACCAGGAAACAAACCGACGCAAAATATTCAGGTCCTGATTCAATGTTCTAAAATATTACCCTCAATGCCAAGTGCTGGGAGGTGAATTTATTAACACTGCCTCACATTTTTAAATGAGCGGAAGTCTTAATCACACAAGCACTTAATTGGTGATCTCGCCAACAAGTTTTTGAAACTACAAGATTTTTTCGGTCTGTTGTTATATTTCGGTGCTCTAGTACTCTGAAATTTGACCGCGGAAAAAGGTCTCCTCGACCTGGAATCGAACCATTGGCTTGAAAACCAGTAAGCTGCCCACAATTCCCGATCCCGGAGACAGTTTTGTGGGTTGCGGGTTGCTAACTGCACATTGTGATTGATAATAGGATCTTTTCTCGAGATCTGTGGTTTCTTGGAAACCAGCTTCCCCATTTTGAGTGCCATCCTATAGACTAATTCATGTAGATCCTCGTTAAAAATTGTCCTTGGCATCAGGACCGCCGTACCGAAAGTCAGAAATTCGATTTCCAGGACAAGGAACTTCTTTTCGCACTATAATTTTCAGCGCAATCACTTGTCGTGCTGATACTGGTCGCACCACGGTCCAAACAGAAATACGCATCCACCCCTAATGCATTTAGAACGATCCGCGACGCTCCTCCGCGGGAAGCGAGTGGTCGTCTGGTAAATTTTAACCGTAGGCCCGCTGAGCGATTTATGTCGTCAAGACTCTCGGGCACATAAGCACATGAGCAGCGTCGTGGCCGCTAAGGGAAAAAAAAACTCGTGTGGCGAAAAGGATTTTTTTTTTAACCGGCAGCGGAGCCGAGGGGGGGTGGGCTCAGTGCGATGGATGCTGGCTTGCGAAAATTTTTCCTCGTGACCACGACGAGATTGTTGGCGTCCTTGGGCCAAGGGATAAGTCGGCAGAGGCGAGGGGATCGGGTGAGGGAGGCGGCGGGTTGGATGGAGGAGGGCGGAGGGAGATTGGTGTCCGAAGAATAAGCCGTAAGTGCTGGTGGGTGAGGGGGGCGGGTGCATAGATTCTGGCGGAGCGGTCGCCCTTCCTTCCCCGGGTGCAGACCTAAGAGTGGTCTCTCCTCCGTCGTTCAGTTTTCCGCCGGAAGCCAAGTCCCTCGGTTCGGTTTTCATCCATCATCCGAGGACCGGACCATGAATCTTTCCCGGTTTTCCACGACAGAAACAAGATTCAAGTCCATCTCGAACCAGCATTGGATCCAGTGGTTTCCTCTCCGAGTCCATTGCTCGATGTTTTTATGACGGTATATCATTCCCCCCTCCAAAAATGAAAAGTTTGTCGGCGAAGAGGAGGAAGATCACCGTGCTGGTGAAATAAATTGTCTTTTTTTGTTATCATTTACGTCACTGTAGTCTTTCCTTTGCATGGAAAGGCAGAGGAAAGGTCAGGCCTGCTACCGGTAGTTAACTATTTGATTAATTAGCGTGAAGATGATTTGCTCTTATTATCCTTGAGTCTTAGGTTATCACGATTATTTCTATCCTGAGAAAAGTAATTCTGCACATTGTGCTTTATCCAATTGTTAAACATGAATGAATAAATGATGTCTACTTTTCTATGGATATGTACTTCGATTCCATGAGAACGACATTGTTGTCGTCGTCTTCTAAGATTTGCTGTTTTGCTTTATCTTACCAAAATAATGGCATTTGAGTAGAAAAATGTATTTGTACGAAACACTTGCATGCGTAACTAATACGACTGTTTAATAGTTAAGTTTTTCGAAAGTATATTCGTGGAAAAGCATCTTCCTCGGCACCGCTTTCTTGCGGTGGCCCAATCGATGACTATACGTTCATACCTCTGTTATTAAGTTATTGTAGTAGAATATATAATTGCAATAATGACTTCCTTGTACTAGATTTCTGAGAAGAATGCTCTCCGACCAACAAGCAATGCCCTGATATCACATCTCAGAAATCTCTGAGAGGGTCTTCTCTTGTTTCCAATGAAGCCTAATGTACATGCAGGTAATTAATTCAAGGTATACCTAATTTATCGTGATTATTTTGCATACGCAATTATGTCTCAAGCTCTCTGTGACAGCAGTTGTAATTGCGTTGGCGAGTGTGTATTTTTTCACACATTAGAGGGCTATGCTCCCCTATCCGCCAACGGTGGCCAACCTTCTCCTTACTTCGCTTGACCCGCAATAATTAATGGTACATTTTTGCTTGTTTATAACGGATGATAGAATACTATTATTTGCACAAAAGTTATACATTTGTTTAATCATTGCGTTAACTGGCATAGTAATTGCTTTTATAATGATTATGTTTGAGAATTTAATTTGGTTTATGATTTAGAAAGATTTGCGTTGAATTATTTGTTCCGAAATGAAATGAAATCCACACTCTTCCCCGACAGTGAAAGGCCGAGTCCCGACAGAGATATTTTTTGTAATAAAAAGTTTGAAATGGAGTGGTTATTTGGCGTTTAAAAATGAAACGCCGAGGATAGTAAATGAATGAAATGTCGTCAGAACTTCCGAACTGGTGAGTTTAATCAAATTCGAGGGAAAAATATTTTTTGGCTGATGAGATACAGACTTGAACGACCCAGTCGGGCACGAAAGAAAACCATAATAAACATCCTCAAGAGCTCCTAAGCATTTATATACTGCCCTCGACTGTCCTAAGATACCTAATACTTACAATTATATTTGCGACTTACCTCTAAAAGCGTTCCACCCGAAGGTCCGTCCCTTGGGAGGGTGTAGTGCATACCAAGTACTAAACCCTACGACGCGTGAAATTCATGCGTTTAGGCAAAGGGGTCAGGTCCATTTCCTAGACGTAGTTATTTGGTTTTCCTGAAAGGTTCAGTGCCATAAAATTACTCAAGTTGGATTCATAAAACCCTGCAAGCCACCGCAAGGGTGTGTGGCAGGGGTGAGCCATCACCAGGCAAGCATTATCAATCGGAGAGAAGACTTACTGCCATCCAAGAATGCAAAAAAAATAATACCCCGTTTAAACACTATTGATATGAAACCAAGAGGAGTAATACTAATCTCCGCCACCCCGAGGGAAATATTAAGCATGCAGTTATGAGACACGTGACATGTTAGCTATGGATGACTCTAATTTGAAAGAATTTCTTCCGTGAAACTCTTGGTTTTAAATTAAAGCTGGACGTATCCGTGGAGGCCTTGAAATTTTAAAATCTTCGCCTCCGGTTTGTCCACTCGTTAATATCTCCTCTGGTCTAGCACGCTGTCGCAAATATGGGAGCAAAATGAAAGCCTTTTTACCGATGGCCTAAAAACCTATCCATTCTGTCTTTATGGCAAATATTCCGATCTCTTATCGAACGCGAAAAGAAAAATACTTTAATCTTTCTGCCTGGCAGTATTGTTCTGTAATCTTGGGCGTATGGTGAAATCGATAATCGAATGAATGAGTACCGGTGGTATTTACTCAGTAGTCGTAAAACGGTACGGGTTTGAATTCACTTTAAAGTATGAAGTTCATATTTTAATATTGCAATAAGCTCGTGATATAGTAGTTTATCTTATCTTCACTCATCAATGTCTTCGATGTAAATGTGAAGTTTCTCTTTTAGACTCCTTGCAGTTTATGAGATGGTGGGCTATATGTTGATACAAAATCGAATCATCACACAGACGTTGTTTGAAAGTATTTTGTAATTCTGAGCATTCGAGAAAAGGGGTGAGCGTTCTCTTTGCAATTGCCATTGGTAAGGGTGGACAAATTGTAAGGAAAGGTATTCATGGAGCTTAGTATTGCCTTTGGTTTGCATCATGTATCCCTTCATGTGACGCCAAATCTCTAGCGTGGCGTTCGAAGGAGAGGCATGGTCCGCAATTATAGCTGGCGGGGACGTTTTCGCTTAAACTCAACGTCGGCCTTGAGAGGTGTCTGCGAGGATGTGTTGGACACCCGGCAAAACGTACCTGGGCATATACAAATCGGAATAAAATCCTTCAGCAATCTTCGCCACTGATCATCTTCTTCGTCGCATTAAACCACATTTGCTAAACCTGCGTCGAGTCCAGCGCCCAACAGTTGCTCGCTATGTACTTGTGAATCTAGAGTCGTTAGTTGACGCCCTTACCTGATAGTTAAAATTGTAAATGCGTCTACTCACATGCTCAGTACACACTGTGAATCTCCTTAATGGCGTTTGTCTGTGAGTGGTTCTACAGTAGCTTCTATAATGAAATTGTAGATAAAATTTGTGAAGGAAATGGTGGAATATAGCCAGGAAAATATACATCTATATAATACCCTGCAAGCCACTATAAAGGTGTGTGGCAGGGGGTGAATACTCACCAAACATGCACTACATGTCATACATAAAAAAGGATTAGTATATATAGATATACTGTTCTAAACTTCACTATTTAAAAAAAGATAAAAATATCGAAAAAAACATGCAAAAACATGCTGTTAGTTGAGTTAGCTTCAAGTCCCTAATTGAGATCTATCTACATCTACATAATACCCTGCAAGCTACCATAAAGGTGTGTGGCAGGGGTGAATACTCACCAAACATGCACTACATATCATACATAAAAAAGGATTAGTATATATAGATATACTGTTCTAAACTTCACTATTTAAAAAAAGATAAAAATATCGAAAAAAACATGCAAAAACATGCTGTTAGTTGAGTTAGCTTCAAGTCCTTATACCAACACACAGCTACTAATGTTATCCATTGCTACACTCATATATTTATTTATCTTTATTATATTTATTTACCGTTATTCATATCCCTAATTGTACGAGGAAAAAAGGACATTTTGAATCTGTCAGTTTGGCAATCAAGTTCTCTAATTTTGTGGTTATGGTCCAGTCTACAATAGTAAGTTGGGGTTCGCAAAATATTTTTAACATCATCACTGATAGTATGGTCTTGGAATTTGTTTAAGAGATAAAGTCTAAATTTCAACCTGCGATCTGACAATGATTCCCAATTTAATTCATTTAATAGACTGGTTACGCTAATAAGGTTATCGTACCGTCCCTTTACAAATCTTGCCGATCTTCGCTGCACAATATAGTATAATGTTAGGTTGATGAACCTTACCTGTGATGCTCTGCACAGGCTGTATATTATAGATCTTTTCCATGACATGAAATAAGTCGTAGAAAATGATAATCTCTGTATTCGTCCGTTTTCTTATTGCAATTCCTGGTCATATGTACACTTGTACCCTATCTGGTGATAACAGAATCTAAAGCCGTATGAGTGGCGAGGCATTAAATTGTTCCTATTTATTTTCAACGCTCCTGTGTTATAATAAAAATATTCAAGTTAAGCAAAGTAAAAATATTCTAGTTAGTTAAAATAGTCAAGGTAAGTGAAATTACTCTCTAAACACATTCATTATACCCATGTGCTGTTGAAAGTATCTTGTGTACTGCCCCTGCCAAGTATCATTTCTGTGGCTTGCAGTGTATTATGTAGATGTACTATCATTCTGAAACGTAACATTTTTTACCGATGTGTAATTATTTTTTCGCGTAGTTTAGGTCAGTGACGTCTAATAGGTGTGCCCGTTAAGTTATTTGCTACTCTCAACTAATCCCAAACAGGAAGAACTATTTACAGTCATTCCTCATTCATATGAAGGACCATTTTTTGGCGTTCAAGGATGGAGCGAAGCGGACTCGCCAACGGTACTTTTAGGGACGCGGAAATTTTCGCACTTATTTTATTCCGGATCTCTTGGTGAAATGAGTCGACCTTGAAATACGGGTAACCTTCAATTCATCCTCTGCGGGGAGATATATTTGAGAGACAGCCATGACTTCAACCGACAGCAACGAACAAGTATAGAAGTGCTCTCTTGTAGCGAAGAAGTAGCCATGGTTCTTTACTTGGACGGCATGAGTGATGAATGGCGAATCAAAAGTGAAAAGAAAATATCTTTTGAAAAATTCTATTGTCACCGAGATAACCTTCAGCCCACCAGTCTGTCCTCGAACGCCTTTGTATAGTGTATCGGTCGCGATAATTTTCATCTTCTACACGAAATTTCTTTGACGTTATATAAGAGGACCAAACGAAAAATTCGAATTGCTTTTCTCTTCTGTCCAGAAATATTTCACTGCATGGTGAAAAAATATAGTCTCCTGGAATTTTGAAGAAGTTCTGTAAATAGCAAGTATTTTTGGATAATACTATAATAGATCCATATAAATATCTAGATTTATTTTATTATGTTTTCCTACGCGCCAGAATGCTGTTACTAAGGGCCCGTTTCTCATCAATTCGCATGCCTGCGACCTGTCTTTCCGTTCCCTCAAAAAACGGTTGAAAATGGAGCGTAAAGTTGTCAAACTGCGTTCTCTGCAATCTGGACGGACAAGCTATGTTCGTTTAGCACTATTTTGAGAGTCAATGATTTGGATTTCAATGAGAGTAAAATGATTAACAGCTTTCGAAAATAGTCCCATGATACTCTGTGCCCGCTTTCAAGGTGCAACAAGTCTTCACATTGTAGCATGACCGGGTAATTTTATAAATGATGTGACCATATTGGGTGGGATGCTATAGCACTACACAGCTACGCCAGAAACTTTCATCTGTCCAAAGGGCAGTCGCGATAACCTTCACCGTCCCACAAAAGCGTCTTATACTTCGTGATTGGAGATATATGTTATTACTTTTTCTCGCAAGAAAAAGGATTTTTTTCGGGGTAATGCCCGCCCCCTCAAATGCATAGTAAACATTTGCCATCACTTTTTCACTTGAGATATGTATCTATATTAATATATAGGTTGTGAGTTAGTTTTATTTTTGTGGAAAGTTGCAGGTATTTCATTATTTTTCATAATTATTTTCATATTCTACAGGATATTATGGAAAATCCTGAAAAAGAGGGAGCGTGATGGCCTAGCGGGTAGAGCTCTTGGCTACTGATCGAAGGGACCCAGGTTCAAATCCGGGCTTTGGACTCCCCCGAACGAAAAATCTTCGGAGTGCGTGGTGGCCCAGGGAAAGGAACTGGCCCCCCTACCCTGAATGTGTGAAATTCACACGCCTGTGGCTTAGTCCGGGGTGAGCTCTATCTTCACCTATCCAAACCAACATTCGGGTTGAATAACTGAGTGAGTGAGTGATCCTGAAAAGGATTTCTTTGAGGTAAAACTCCTTAGCCCTTACGTCTCCGTTTTTATGCTACTCCGCTCTTATGCTACTCCGAGAACAGATTTGCTCATTTCATTGAAGAGGCTTCATTTGAGTATGAGTGCGAAATTTATGCATCGAAAAACGAGCACGTAACATCAGGCAGATATCTCGTCCAACTCTTGAGGTGTCGGGACTCGTGACGATATGATGTTAGGTCAAGGACGGATCGGTTGCGCACGAGCTCGGACTTAAAAGGCTTCAAATTTATTGTCTCGAAGTCGTAAAAATAAAAAAATGGCCGAATAATTCAGTGGAGAGCCCCTAATAAAGGCTTTGATCATAAGAAACATAACAGCACATTCCTCCGATGAATCTTATTGCGGAAAAAAAACCAGCTGTCGAGTGGGGGGGAGCTGTTTCTCGAGAAGATACTCCCGCGAACTCCTCTCTCGAGTTTCTCTCTTTCTCCCATCTTCCGTTACGTCTTCTTTCTCTTTCGTGTGTCTCTCTTTTTTTCCCTCCCCACGTGCACGCACACCAATCCGGCCGTACTCACGAACGCAGACGTGCACACACACACATACACTCTTTGGGCGTGTTCCATTCGGGATGCCCTTGGAATCAGGCCTCCCGGCCGGCCACACCATCCTCCACCTCCTCCTCGCCCCTCCTACCATTTCTCCCCACCCACCTCCCTTCAACCCTTTCGTTCCCTCCCCCCCCCCCCCCCCCCCCACCTCGCTCTACCCCTGCAACAACCTTTTCAACCTGCCCCTTCCGTCCTTCCCCTCGCCCTTCCTCCCACCCCCTCGCGGCAGCGTCCTCGTCCTTCTTCGGTTGCCCGGAAACCTGTCCGGTTTGGTAGGCGTCATTTGAACAAGTGGATGGAAGCCGTGGTGGAGCGGGGTGGGGTGGAGGGGGAGAGGGAGTTTTGGAGGGCGGGGAGAGGTCGTGTGGGGCGCGGGAGGTTTTGGTCCGGCTCTCCGGGCCTTCGAAGCAGCGACGCCGCTGGTAGAGGAGATGGCGAGTGGGATGGCGTCCCGAGGGTTTTTTCTGGACGGGGAGAGCTCATTGGGTACAGAGAGAGAGGGGAACCATTTACTGGAGCTATTGAGACCTGGAAGTAATCTTCCCCTCATAATTAATTTCGAAATTGCATTTCAAAATAATGGAGAACCAGTTTTGCTGGCGGGAGTAATGATAACTACTCCTAAAAGGGCCACCCACGACAGAGAGTTGTAAGGGTGGAAGTCAAACGAAAGGTAGTCCATTTAGCGTGCGTCCTCTTAAAGGTGTGTTCAAAAAGGCGTCCTGACCCCGGTGGAGCGGCCACTGAAGTGACTATGTCACGCTAGAAACACGATCGGGGAAGGAAACAGGAAACCGCCCCTATTATTTTTTCCCGAGAGTAAATTTGGACAGGGCATGCGAAGAGGAGTAGAGCATTAGTGGTTATTATGGGAGGCTACCGCCGTCCGAGGTCACTTGCGCCGTTACCGTTGAGTGAGTGGATGAAGGTGGGTTCATTTAGATAACGGAGTAAAGGTGGAGAAAAGCCCGACGTTGTAATCAGCCTACTTTTAGCAGAGGCAGCCGAGGCTTCCACAGTTTTACTTACGATGTGCGAAGTATAGAACATGACGCCCTGACTTAGTATTCCTAAGGAGTGCTGTTTCAATCACGCCTTGGGCATGGAGGTGTATTTGCCTTAGGTTTGAGAACTTAGATTAGACGGCGCGATGGTATGTACATTAGCCTTTGGAGCCCTTGAAAGGCAAGTGTACAACGACAACCACTGGATTCCAGGGAAAAATCTCTTTTATTATCCTTTAATTCCGGCATTCGAACCCTAGTCGTCGGTGTGTAAAGCCTCTCTCAGACCAGCACCCTAACCCAATCCCTGCTATCCTCGTCCTCACACCCTTCCATGTTTTTCTCCCGACCCTCTTCTCAGCATCAACGTATTTCGTTTTTTTCCGATCATTGGCGAGGATCGCGATCGATTTATGGGATCACGCGAGTCTAGGTTTTGGACGGAAAAGATCAGCAAGGGGGCGGTGTGAGGGCATACCTGCACATTTCTGCGCAATTCTTTTATTTTCAATCTCGTGGTTTACGACCCAAAGCATGTTTTTATAGCCCCGTTTCCTTTTCGGAGGTCCGCGCCGCGAGTACAGTTAGTTGCATTGCGGTGGTGGCCTACTGGGTGTACCATGGACGTCCGGAATCGAAATCTCTGCCGCGCTCGAAAAGAAAAAGGATGACGGTGTCCGATGATAATGAAACGGGGGAGGGACGGAGCTGCCGCTGTACCTTCCACGTTCGTCTACGTGGAGGCCATGATTTCCGAGAAATTGATGGCTCTCCTCCTCCATCTCTCTCTTCGTGCTCGGTGCGGAGGGAGGAAGGCGGCTCGTCTCGAAACCGGAATGGTTTCGCCGTCCGGCCAGGGCTGCAGGCGAGAATCTTTTCGGGAGCGGATTTCGCCCTCGTGGGCCTTCGTTCCCCGCGCCCTGAGCGTTTGCTGCTCGTAATTTCATCGCACCACGACGCACGGAGAGGTTAGAGCCGTGTCGTTCGTTATAAAAATAGGCGTGGCTCGTTATGTAAGTATTCATCGCGTGGCTACAATTGGCTGTGGTGCGCATCGTATAGTTGCCTACGGACCCGTAGTAAAAGAAGTGCTTAGAAGGTGAATCGTCTGGAGGTTCAATGGTGAACTCCTCGAAGATATCCGATTGTTTTTTTGGAGTAGCAGAATTGGCTCAATGTGGTTTTAACATGCTCCAATCTCTCCTCTGGCTTTCGCACCACAAACATTAGCCTTGTCCTGACTCGAAAAACGAAAATAGAGCGCGAAGTGGGATTCGAACCCCTGATCTTTGATTTGTCAAGCAATTTCACTACCGGCGTCGGCGCCAGTAATGTAATTGCTTGACTACGGCGTCGTATAACTTACTTTCAGTGGGAACGAATGCTTACCTTTGATCACCACCAACGAAAATTTGCGTTTAAAAGGCAGAGTGTAAATTAATGAAAGCCTCTTAAGAGCCAGGAGCCAAGCAAGGTCGCGGAAGTATAAATAATTCCACAATAGCCATGAGATTTTCAAAGTGATTGGTTAGATGGTATACCAGGTACATATCGTTGGGTATTCCATTTTTTGACTAATACTTATCAATGAGTTCAATTAAATGTTTTTTTTAATTATTATTTACGTGGTCTAGTGAGTGATGCAACACTCAGGATTCAACTCTTTTACCCATTCCCTCTTCTCATCTCTAAAAGCAAGTTCACGATATTCTCAGTTGCTGATCGCCTCACTCTTATTGTAAACCCCTGCGAACGAAACTATTGTTAGTTAAACCAGGCTTTAGTTCTGTTGTTAAATTAACTATGTACTGGAGTAAAATATGTGAAGCATTTGTAGACGTACTGTAACGAAGTGTATTAAATAATTATTCTTAAATTCTTTTAATGTTTCTTTCCTTCGTGGGATTTAAAATTAATGAATATGCAACCATTTTTCGCCAATGAATGCTAAGTGCTAGAATTATATGCTGAGGTCCGTTATTAATCGAAGATTTTTGAGTGGCCTGCTGTACGTAAATTCTCTCCGAGTTCCATGTTTATGCTAAAAATATTACATGTTAAGGAAGTGAATGGAAGAGCTATTAGAAACTCAGCTAGCTAAACTCTTTGTTGAATTTAGTACCAACCGGCTCGATGAAGTGACAACCAAGAAACACGAAGTCGTGGGTTCGAATCCCGCATCAAGTATGGATGTTGTCTTTGACTTTAAGTTATACGGTGTGATATAACCTGGGCCTCGATCATGGATCTTCATAAGGCGTGCGCTAGCGTTATCGTTATTTTTTCATTCAACTTATGCCAGAGAGAACGTGATCTCCATTTTTCATTTTTCGCCCAGCACTTCAAATTGTATTACTTGACTTAAGGTGAACGCATATTGTCAGTGATTGTGAGACATTCTAGTGATGGAGCCGCGCAAGTGAGTAACCGCTCGCAAAATTTCACAGGCAGTGCCAGTTATGTAGATTTGATGTTTAATCCATATTATTAATGAGTCATAAGGGCGGGAAGAAGGATCCTTTTTATCACAATAGTGCCACTTCTAGGACACCTCCTGCCATATCTGCCGCCCTTCGAATGTTTTTGCTCTTTCCATAACACACACAGTCGCCGTAAAGGAAGGACTAGAAGTCTGACCTGGGCGTCAATCCATTCATGAGAAAACAAAAGGCTCACTCATGACCGAAGAACTGAGTTTTTGGCACAACAGGTTGCGTTTTGACGACTAATATGGGGAGGGAGAGGGAAGAAAAAACTTGAGTTTCACCTGGAAATATCCGCTTCGTTCTAATCGACTGGAATTATGGGTTTACGAAGGAGACTCACCTCTTCGTTTCGGTCGGTTTTTCTTTTTTCGTTTATTTTTTTGAGAATGGTGACGGCCACTCCCGCGAATGGAAATTGTGGAAGGGGGAATTCAAAAACGTCGATGCCATTTTTTTTTTTACCTCTTCTTTTGTTTTTCTCTGGCACCGTGCTCCTGATGGATGACACTTGCAATGCGGCGAGAAACGCAGGTAAAGAGAGGGAGGGAGAGAGTGGAGTGCGCTTTTATGTTCCTTTTGATGTTCCATGCACTCGTTCGCAAAGGACCGCAAAGTGATGGCATTCGCCCACCCAAGTGCCGCTCTCTTGCGGTGAATGGTTTTGACAGAACGCTACAATAATAACCCCGGCGCCGTTTATTTGTTCACCGAAAGGTAAAGGTTATATCGAAATGGTGCTTTTATTCAACACTTCCGCGGGGAACTAACTCTGAATGGCACTCGAGGCTGAGGGAGTTGGAAAATAACGTGAAAAAAGAGAGAGAGGGGAAAGGGAGATTAGATTCGGAGTCCTATAGAATTCGGTCCTTTGAATAAACCGAAAGAGTTAGAGAGAGCGGTAGAGAGAAAGACAGAGGGATACGCTTTTCGGAAGGGTACGTTGGGAGTTCATTTTTTAACATCCTTTCTTTATTTTTTTACGGAATCACCAGTGCTGATATATACAGGCCTCCCGGAAAAGTAAAAAAAGGACTTTTTTATCAACTCGTTTAAAGTTGCGTCACTCATTTTTTATTTTGGAGAGTCGTCGAGCATCTTTTTTTTTTGTCGCCGGGTCCAGCCGAGTCCGAAGTGTTTTCCTTATTTTTTTTGCAGTTTCCAAACTGTTGCAATGCATAAAACAGAAGCGCAGCGGCGCAGTTCCCGAGTGTTGCGCCGGGCGGAAATGCAGCGAATCTGAATTTTATGGAACCCCGGTGACTCTGCCGCCTTCCATTTTCACGTGAATATATATTATCTGGTGAATATGGGACAAAAAACGTGAGCTTCAAGAGCCATTTATATAGCTGCGTAAATCACCGGATGATGTCGCTCATACGTGATGTATCTTCGTAATTAACTTATTAAATTTTTAAAAGTTTTTTTTATTCAATTAACGTTGAATTTTCGGTTGACTGGTCGTGAGATTGTATGATTCGATGTGATGTCATTCTGTTTGAAAGGTTTATCTGCACTAAGGAACTCAAAACTAGTCATCAGTTTACACAGTGGGGGGTGAATATGAAATTGACCTCATGCGAATAATTCTTCCGTAAGGAACCGTGACAATGAGAGAGAACGAAATAATAATCCACTGAGGATATAGCGAACGTGAGTGATATAGGCTTGCTGATAGAAATTTCTGAGAGTGATATAGATGAAATTTTAGAAAGGTGCCGAAAGCAGCCGAGAAGGTTTGTCTCTGAAGAGGTTGTCGCACTCCCTCACACCATCGTTAGATCTTACCATGTGGATAAAAAAACAAAAATTGACTACAGCGGTGATGGATTTAAACAACTATATTATTTTTCCACATGTAACTACAGCTTTCCTTTTTTCCCACACATATTTCGTAATTTCCTTAAATTAGTTAAAGCTGAGTTAGCAGCTTTGGTTCATGAAGATGACTGCTTAAGAAATTCTTTTTACGACACCTCTCGACCCAACGCCCATAAACTAAAATGTGATGTACTTGTGTATCTGGCGTAACCTTGTTGAGGGGCTTTGCGTTCATCGTAATGAAGATTCCAAGTACTCTTCCTCCTTTTACAGTACCTCATTTTTCAACAATCATTTGCCATTCTCAAGGAAATCCTTTTCGAATGGAACTTGTATGTCAGTAGGTAAAAAAAGTGTGGGTCAGTATTTTGAATGTTCTAAACGATAAAAAGTTCGCACGGGATAAATTTAAATATAAGCACATTGATTTCTCTCATGAACCGCTTGTATGAATTACTCATGTGTGTGGTGAAACATTGTTATTTTTCGGTTGTGGCTATAGTGCAAATAGATTGGGATGCGAGGTTTAAGAAGTGAACATATGGCCATTGTGTGAAAGGAATTGAGGTTCATTTTTGTGTTCCTTGTTTCACGATGTGTGTCTACAGTCGACGATAATGATTCCATTTTGAAGCATATTTTTATGATATTTTTGTTAGATTCCACCCTGCTGAAAAATTCCGTAGAAGTTCCTTAAAAGATTTTCTTATGCCATTCTACAGAGATTCCTTAAAGTATTTAAACACTTTTTTAAGGAATTCCTTAGAACTTTCTTCAGAAATTCCCTAGCCTTCTGTACAGATTCCTTACAGCTTTCCGTAGAGATTTCCTAGCATTATGTACAGATTCCTTAAATCATTTGTATAAATTCCGTGCACCGTTCTGTAGAGTTTCCTTAGAGCAATCTATAGATATTCTACAACGTATTTTATGTATTTCTAAAGGTATATTGGCAATTTTTTACACTATTTTGCTCAGCTTTCTAAATGCACTCATTCCTAACATAATTCCGGATGATATTTAGGCTGAAAGTACATACATAAGTTACATAAAAAGAATAGAATGAATAAATTAAACACTCGCATCTATTTACCTCTGTATTTATTATCAGTCATTCATTTTACATTTTCTTCAGGGATTTCACTGTGTATATTACTTATAAATAAGTTCTTCAGCCATATTCTCCGTAGTTCATTAACAAAAAGGCCTGAAAGAAGAACGATCAGAAGACTTAAATTTTGTTATGACATCATGCCATCTTTCAATCAATTATTTAAAGCTGGACCAGTTCATTTCAATTGATTTTCAGCAACTGCTTTGTATAATATTTCAACGGCCTTCCGTCAGTAAGTGGCACACTATTATTAATATGCCTATATGAATATAAAAAGCGCTCTATTTAAAGTTTACAGAAAAAAATAAACTCACCCTTGTCTCCAGCGCTGTATGTCCAAGGATATCAAAATCTATTGATCGTAGTCCCAGAACCTCGCTAGGAGGAATAATGACAATGGTCTCATCTACGAAGAAGGCAGAACCACACATACCCTAACATAAATGACATTTTCAACGATGTCGTGAGTGGACATTTTCTCCTTAATGATAGTAGGTACTTGGACCCATAGTATCAGATTTCAGTTCAAAACTTACCTCCTGGGATAATGATTTTCAAATCACAAAATGTATCCGTTCCTTTTGCGTCGTCGTGAGTTAGCGAAGGCCAAAAAACTGGATCAATCCTCACTTTTGTGACCGAGGTATTCGATATCCCTACCGTGGCCGCAGCCCACTTGCCTATTGACATATTATAACCAATAATTTCTTTTCACTCTTGCACGATTTTTCACTGAACGCGTATTAACAAACAAAACTGCTCGAATTGGTGCACAACGAAAAGTAAATACATTGGTTGTAAACGAAATACACAGGTTAAAAAAACTAAGATGGAGGCTTCATGTGCAACATCCGGTGTTATCCAGAGTCAAACTAAAATCGTAATTCAAATTATATTCTCGTGTATTTAATAATTCTTTTTTCTAACTATGTAGTTATTTCTATTTTCAAATATTTTGATACTTATTGTTTCATATCCATATTTCATAAGGCTTAGTCTTTCATGAAGAGGTTTCAAGTACTTTTGGGCAGGTTGGGGGAGTCATATTTTTTTAAACATCCCGTTCATGTGTTTGTTGGGGTTCTCGTTCCAAACAATTTTAAATTCCAACAAATATGACTAATTGAAAACATCAGTGCTATAATTATTAGCAATGTGGCCATTTTACCTATGTACTATAGATGATTAGTTAGTTTAAAATTTCTACAAGATACTAAATGATATTTTTGGTACGTTTTGTTTCACAACAACCGAAATTCATGCTTATTTTCAACACAATTTGTGAATATGCTAGCCAGCTTTAATCGGAATTGCAGCTAGGGGTCGGCAAGAGAATGTATGAAGTCTTAGAAAGTTTGAGATATATGATGCTCATGCCAATCAGTTTTTATGGTCATCATCAGCTACTGAACCCAAATTCAATTTGATAGAGCTCAGGTACTTCATAACAATGGAAATGCCCACTACTACTGTGTAGGAGTCTGTGTCATGTGTACAAAACGGTTTTTGCTGATATTTCATTCAGGACATAATCCCTGTTTTCCCCACAAATATCACAGGTTCTCCTCAAATATCACAGTGGAGAATCAAAATCTCATTTGTATCCTGCAAAATGTACCACCTAACATGAATGAGCCTGTAAAATTATTAGGGTTTCCATTGGACATGAGTTAACTTGGAATGAGCATACCATTGATTCTGTAGTAAGCTGCCTAAATCATTGTAGCTTATGAGGAACATTAAGCCACTGAGACCAAATAATTACTTATGTATGTATATGACGTATACCATGCATATTATCATTCTCACATATTGTATGGCCTAGATCTATGAGGCAACTCAAGAGGTGTAAAAAATATTTTTCCTCTGCAAAAAAGGCTGTGAGATTAATAACAGGTGCTGCTGTTTAAGATCATTGTCAACCACTTTTTGTCAGAAGTGGTAATATGGAAATATATGGTGAAAATGTATTTCAAGTGTTGATCAAGATCCGCATGAAGGATATCCTAAATTTACTATAAGGTCTGATGTGCACCACCATGGTACAATAAATAGATTTAAAATGGACATGAGTTTTCATAGTTTTCCTAAATCTCAAAATAATGTATAAAATAATAAGTTACATGAGACAGCCCAAAATATGGACATGCCTAATTTCAAAAATACTAGCCATTATGGATTTATTCCACACAGGAATACTTTGGTGGTGTATAACTGACCTTAGATGTAAAAGATCTAAAACCAAAACCTGATGTGTGGAATGTCTTAGGAACGCAGGGTTAAGAAGTCACCATTTAAGCCATAGAAAATAATCTTTACATTTCTTTCTTGAAAACTTAAGGAAGACTATCTATTTCAAGAAATGTGGCTTATCCCCAGGTGTTGCAGGCTTAACAGAGTTGAGGGAAATAAAAAAATGGATTGCCTCCCGCGTTTCATTATACAAACCTCAGGATTTTTAAAAATACTAGCTAAGAATTTAAGTTTCAATCTTCCTAGTGAAATAAAATTCTTTCATTATTTTAATGACGACATCCTATCATCTCCTTGTATGTTTTGTGCTGGAAATAGAATTCATTGTTATGCTGTAATCATAAGCAGTGGTGTGTCTCGTATAACCATAATGAAGCATGAGTTTCACAGCCCCTGAGTAGCCTCATAAACATTTATAACTACTGTTGCTGATTGTAAAGAGTGTTCCATAAGAGGTCAAGCTTCAGGGTTACCCTAAGTGTTGAAATCTGGATGAAAATGACTACCACTATCATTGTTGAGGTTGATGAAAAATGTATTTTTGATGAAGCACCAGCTCAATTTAAAAATATATTATGGCTAAGACATCCTCCTTTTATCTTCATGATTATGACTTGCATATGGTAATGTACGTACTACACCTAGGTACTTCAAAAAAATGAAATATGGAAAGTGTAACATGAGCATAGATTTTGATGCATTATGATATCTACAGCTAAAGGGAGTAATGATGCATAATACAAAACAAAACTTTCCTGCTAAAGTGGTCATAAACATGCTTCTCGTTGAATATTGTGTGTAACATGAAATTAAAAATCCTCCCATATTTAACTAATATCTACAGGTTGATGAGATGTGAAAAGTGAACTATAGAAGTGAAAAAAGGAAAATGTCTGGATGAAGGTAACTGCAGTTAATCCATTCAGCGCTGTCATAGGTATGCATATAGGGAGTGCAAAAGATCATGGAAGGAAAAAAAACTACTCTACACTTGTACATTCTTTTGAAGCCTCTGAGCTGTTCCAAAGGCATTTAGTTATTCCTTAAGTTACAAAATATCAATGCTGCTCATCACACTGTATAATTTACTTATTCACTTAGTATCATCACACTCATTTGCCAAGTATTATTTTCTATCTTACCTACTTAATCTTCCTTAACCACTGAGCCATACATCAAGACGTATGTAATCTACAACACGATTGATGCATACATATATAGCTGGCTTGGTTTTGTATGCATGAAAAGATTATGAACATAACCTACTTATAAATATTTTCATTGTTAGAGTGGTAAAAAATGCCATTCTTTTGAAGATAATAGGCTTGGAGTAAATGATTTACATAAGCATTATCGCAGCAGGATTCACTACAATATAACACAAATCCCTCGCACAGTCATAGCAATATTAAACTCAGGATCCACAGATGCAGAAAAAGCTGATCAGTTTCATATAATTACGTTCACTCTTCTAGATGTCCCATTATTAAAGTCATTAATGTTATCTATTTTAAAGCATCAAGGCATTATGCTGCTATGATCATTTTCAACGGAGGAGTATTTATAGCTGTGAAGGACCCGTATGGCAGTAGAAGAGAACTTATTTCAGAGCGAAATCTAGAAAGTATTCGATGTTCCGTTAAAAGTAAAAGTAGTAACGCAAAAAAAAATAGATGTACAGGACGGATGTCCTGTGATTACTAAGAACTGAATGTTTATGCATTCCGCAAAGTGGTTTTTTCGTTCACACGATCGTTGCCGTAATGATTTTCATATTTTTACTCATCATTTGAAGTACTGATAGGAAACTTTAACTACTAGCCGTTAATTGCTAGCCGTTTGAATATTTCGACCCTTGATAGGAATATCGAGGTGTTTATATATGTACATTTGCGGTAGGTGGCAAGCTAACTTGATAGCTCGCATTAACTCATTGTATTCCTATTTTTTCCAGGCACTGTATTTCCCTGAGGTTCAATCGATCAAGGACCAGTTTCACAATGTCTGGTAGAATAAAGGTTCTTTGACATAGCCTTCAGTTAACATGGTGTTTATGGACTTAGGGTTTATGGACTACATCTTTCACAGCCTGTTAATTGACGTGAGCATCAACGTGGGTAAGCCTTTTCTCTGCCATTAAAACTTTCAATACGTCATTATACAGTCGAGTCTACGTGTTCCCTTTGTATTTTTTTATTTTAGTTTCTTTATCCTACTCTGATTGGCTCATTTTTCAAAAATCTATTCTTTGTTTAGCTTCCATGCTTTTCTGGCTCCTTTGATCTCAAAGGTGTGTTATTCCGTTGAAATTGTATGCCCATTAACCGAAAGCTCGAAACACTGCGGGTTAAATGTTCACCGAAATACTAGAATAATCAACAACATTAATAAAATTATATATTATCAATAAAACTATTTTGTTACCGATTATTAGCTGATGCAAATCGTGGGCCTCTTTATCAGTGATATTGATAGCCCATACTTGAAATTAGTTAGTTCCTGAAATTGTGACTTTTTGCTTATGCCCACCTCTATCAAAGGCGGCCGCTCACTCATTCACGAATTAGGAGCTGAACACCTTTTGAGTTTCCAGCGATACCTTAAGCTCCTGAGATAAATGAACTGAATTTTTTAATATGTCAATCGTTAAGAGAACGCCATTGTAAAAATTGATCCACATTTTCTTTCCCTATCATTTATTCCTTTTTTTTATTCCGTTCGTCTCGTCTCATCGTTACTAACTTATCACTGGTATTCGTAATTTAAGTTGTATACTCCTTAGCAAAAAAGAAATTAATAGTTTCTATTGTATTTTTTCGACCGAACTAACGAGCATGTAAACATATTTAAGGAATTAAATGATATTTAATATTGTTGTTCGGAATTCATGCCTCATCATGAATTCGAAATGTTCAATAATGGATATTAACTTGGATCCGATAACAAAATCCACTCCTTCATTTTCCTTACATACCCAAATATATGTATATATCACAAGCCAAAGGTCTGTGGTTTGATTCCCAGTTCAACAAACATTTTCCCTCTGGTGATTTTCCGCTCACTTGCTTGCCGTGTTTAAAGAGGTTTGATTGCAATCGTGAGAGTCAAAACCGCAAAGATATTCCACTACTTTGGATATGCTTGTACGACGGTAGTAAAAGAAATCTGCTCACTCATACGAAATGATTATGCTACAGAAGTGCAAAAGTAACGCAATAAAGATCCACAATAGTCAAAGAAAGGAGGATTATGGAATACATTTCTCAGATTGCAGATGGAACCCAAATAGTGTTTATGCTTCAGATATAATTGGATTTCTGTAAAGCTCAAACCGCTATAAATGATCTAAATATTGAAAATTATAGCAAAATTATAATATTCCCTAGAATTCACTTTAAATATCTTTTATTATGAATGAATTTATTTTTAAAGCAATGCGGCTATGCCGAAGTTAGCTCTCGCTAATATTTCATTGTTTTAGCGTAACAAACTTTGGTATTCACCGAGTATTTCAAAGTTAACCACAAATTGCAGCGTTACTAAATCCTCTGTTGACTACAGTGACATTTCAATTTCATTAATTTCATTTGTAATAACGGCTAAAAAAAGCTAATATCATGAAAACTAAGATGGTTCGGCATCGTCATATTAAATGCCATTGTATTTATAGGGATAATGCGCATCTAATATCACTTATTTGAAAAAAATGGTATGTGTTTGCGATATGAAAGCGTAACCTTTTTCCAGATGCCTCCCATTTACTCCATTAAACGTGCGTAATTTCAAATGTGGTTAATGGTAGAACTAATGCAGCATAAGTGGTTTCTGTCGATTGATATAGATCAAGGAGACTTTTTTCGATAAGTATGTACCAAAAATATGAAAAAAAGACAATTTCCATTTTATGATTCACCCTCAACGACAAATAACAATCTTACAGTCTGACAAGTTGATGGCATAAGGATTGATTTTTTTCATAAGTGGCAGCAATAACAAATTTCAATTTTCTATTCAGTCTCTCTTATATTCCAATGAAATTTTTTCGAAACTTCGATACTTCGCTGCAGTGCTTTATGATTACGAGGCTGGGTAGAGTTAGCCTACAGTATTCCATATAACCGTAAATAAATATTGAGGTGGATTGTTTAGAAAGGGCTACTAAAGAAATGAAAGTGTTTATTAAGTCACCCTCACAAATTCATTCAGCAAAAAAATTATTTTTTTTAACATATTGAAGTTGATGTCAATCACAGAATAATTATGAAATTCATGATGGTGTATGAATTCCGGACAACAATATTTCCATAAAATACATTGGTATGATTTTAGTTGGAGCGAAATAATATATTAGAAATCGTTAGGCTGCTCAATAGTGACTAAGTTAAAATAAGGAACTCCCGATCGAATGTCAAATTCTTATTGACATTGGCGTTTCTATGGAGGAGTGATTGTGAATGATAAGTATGACACTAATCAAAATTCATCGGTAATCGATAAATCAGCTTTGAATATGGGAGAAATATAGTTTGAAACAGCCATAAAATTTGTGACTTCTGCGTAGATTTCCCACGGTGTGACAGCTTACTTTTTGCCACAGGAGCAAGCTTTGGAAAATACTGAAAAAAAACCATCAAATGTATATATGACGGTGAAGCTTCGAGCATAAGCTAATATTTTGAATCCGTTGACTCAAGACCCCATGTTTAGAGTGATTTTATTGTATTGAGTGTTGTGCGATTTATAATATGTGAAACTGCTTCTTTCTGCAGTGATGCTATTTACTTTTGTTCGCCAAAAATGTTAATGAAAGACTTGCATAGCCAAAGGAAAAAACAAATATTTCTCCCCGTAAAAAATTGATTTTAATGAAGGCATGGTCACAATATTTACAGCTAGATAATCCTTCAGGTGAAGTTTTAAGGTCTCACGAATGTGGCTCCTTATGCCAAAAATAAAATAATTATCGATTAATAAACTTACAATCGATTAGCTGTCATACACGGAACTTGAGAAAATAAACAATTTGGTGATTTCTAGATAAGCTCGTATGGGTGATCATAGAAGTTCATCTAAGAGGAAACAAAATTTAATGAAAACGTATTTGTCAGATGCGATTGAGGTTTTTCGCATTCAAAAGTTGCTGTGTAGTTAACTTAGGTGATGCGTGATCTCGATTAGTTCAAAGTTACGTATAGAATATGCTAGAAGATAGAGAGTCAAGCCATTAAAAAAAGATGGAGGAGAAAGAATCTTGAAAATGGGAGATTTTTGTTTTACGTACGTTGATATAGGTATACTAGTGCTTTCGATATACGCAAACGTTTTTCATGTGAAAGCCAGTCTTCGAGTCATATTTATGCATCTAATCAGTATGTCATCGTCTTTTACGTATTTATTGCTATAAACCCACAGACCCTGTAGTAATTCCATATTTTAAATAAAATATGTATTTTGATTTCATCATGTTCAAGTTTATGCTTTCAGAGCTTATAATCACCAATTATTCCATAGTAATGTTGCGACCTGTTGTTTTTACGACCTAGGCGGGCTAGTTTTATTTTCAATACTAAATCAAGATTTTCATTGGCCATTCTCAAATGTTGGTGGCAGGAGCAGAGGAAGCATCGTTAGTGCCCTTATGCAAACCGCGATTTGGCGCTCCCCTCCCTAAGCTAAGGAAAACAAATTTCAAGAAGTGATCGTATTTTTAAAATTTTGATACTTTCTTATAGGCATTATAGAAATAATAAATCAAGTAGTATTTAGTGATGTGCGTAAAATATCTTCGCTATGTTCTTGATTTTGTACCGTTCGGGCACACCACTTGCATCGTCGTCCTCGTCCTTTGCTTACCTCGTTCCGCCGGGCTTGTGTGGGAGAACATTCTCTTTGGAGTCTGAAATGGGAAGAGAGCGCCCCCTTCACCTCTATTTTCCCCTTCTGCAGTCACATCTAATTTCTTCAAGACGTGCACTCCGTTCCGGTGGAGATGAATGCAATTCGGTCGGTGTGCATAATTTCATTCGCCAGCGATCTCTCGAAACTGGAGCGGCATTCATTTCTCCGATGTTTCCCCAAACCACACATTTCCCTTCGGCACACGCCTTTGTCATCCCGCGCGGCCTATCTGAACTCAAATCCCACGCCCACTCAGCCACTCACCCCCTCTCATTGCATCCATCCTCCACGCACCACCTCATTTTACTGCGAGGCTCTCCTTCCGCCAGCACCCGTCGCCGTAGCCGTGGGGGTAGAAAGCGTGCGCCTTAAATGAGGTTGCCACTTCGACTCCCGCCGAGGGCAACAGTCCTTTCATCCGGCGGCGCCCCATTTAAAGCGGGCGCTGTTTTCGACGGGACAGATTCCATTCTCTGCAATGGAGGTCTCCTCCCATCCCCCACCCCTGCGTTACTGCTCCGATCTCAGGACCTGCGGGAAAGGCTTTTCATTGTCCACCGATCAGAAAGTTCTTGCCGTGACTCGTTCGGAACCCACCAGCTTCCGAAACAGGGGATTTTGTGGATGCAATGGCACCTGTTTTACTCCAATTACTTTCTAACTGTTCCCCGGAACGTTTTAAAACTTGTTTGATTTCTTACTCTAAGCTTAGTTCCGCCTTCTGCTTCTTTCATTGGCTTGCATATACATTTTCGCTGTAGAATAAAGCAACTTTAGGTTGTATGATAGCCAAATTTAGAGTTGAGAAGCATATGAATAATTGAAAAGAGTCTGAGATGATTTGAACTTTCCAAAAAATACTTTATCCTCTCAATGAGGGTAGTGATATCAGGATAGACGATCATCTTTATAAAATCTTGGTATGATTCAGCGCTCTGTCTTACTTTGTATAGAGCCGAAGTGGAGGACGCCCACATTGTTCTATGTAAAGCCCGGGAGTATTCACTCGCCTGTGCTGATTATAATATATTTACAGCTTCTATTTTTATTCTTTCTAACATATTCATTCTTATTTAATATCCAATCATCCACAGCGCAGAACATTCTCTACCATAGCCTTATATTTGCAGTTTGTTTAGGGTTCTAATCAACTTGTCGTTTTCATGCAAATGACTTTTGTGATTCATTTCACATTAGCTATTTATTTTAATCGTCATTTTAATAATTTTATGACTAAACTGCATTATTTCCTACCGAAGCCGTTTTTCTTAGAAAACCATGTATATCTCTAACATTAACGTAACTCATGTTTTATACTTGTGCTAATATACTTTGAAGGCTTGAAAACGTAGGTTTAGGTTATATTATGTTTTCATTTAAGGAATATTGTGGCACTGGGAGGTAATATCGGAGATTAATATGAGGGTACCATGTGCGAATGGTAAATAATCAGTAGAATATCTCTGTTGACTAGTGTTCTGAACGAGATTCTAATCGCATGGGAGAATACAAACTTTGAAATACACCATTAGAACTTACATCTGTAGAATCTTTACGGGAGCAATGCATAAACAGTTTCAGCTAAATAAACAGTAAAACTAGAAGAATTTAAAAATTAGTGCGTGTTGGAGAAGAACGATTAAGATAAAATGGATACTCCGAGTACGTAATGAAGAATTTCTAACAGTAGTGGGGAAAAGAGTAGTATGATAAAAACTCCCGAGAGGATAAGGGACGATATTTTTACACACGTGGCTTGATGAAGGTAATTGTAGAGGAAAGAGTGAATACGTGACAAAGAAAAGAATTTTGATTTAAATCAGGCAATTGGTAAAAGATGAAAAAGAGAAGAATTATATTAATGTGAAGCGGTTAGCCGATAGAAGAATCGGGTAAAGGGCTGCGTCATATCAATCTTAGCGTCGATGACTGATGATTTCATAGATGTGAATACATACATCTAGGACACCTCAATCTTTGGACTTTGGATCCTGATGGACCTATGAATCTTTACGCATGCCTCCTGTGTTCATTTCTTTTCATATTTCCTTTCATTCACATCCGCCATGTGTCCTCTATAATCTTTTGCCAGCCATATGGCCTTATAGTACGTGTAGTTGGCAAATCTTTCTTATTCAGAGTTTTAAATAGACATCTCCACAAAAGTCGCAGACTTCGTTCGTCAATCGACGCCTTCGTACCTATCTCATCGTCGTGACCCTCTTCCCTGGTAAACTGTTTTCTTTCATTTACTTTGAAGACAGTCTCATTTTTACAACTGGCCGGTGATTTTTATCCGATTAAGGAATGTTTCGATGCTGTGTCGGTAGCCTTTTAAGTATCACTTTTTCCTGTGTCATTCCTTTTTCTGATGAGCATAGTTCCTACCTGACCTCTTACATTCCAAAATACTTTTTTTGTAACTCTTCATCTACATAATACCTTTCTAGCCACCGCCGGGGTGTATGACAGGGGGTGAACTATCACCAGACATGAATTTGAAATCGAAGAGAAGTAAATTTACACTTGCCATCATGTAAGCATTCAAAAATACTAGTCCGTGCATGCTCCACTTAAATACTACTGAGTGCTTTGTGGAAAATGTTTTAAATACGTTTTTCCTCGGTTACCCTAGATCCTACCTTCGATGATGACTTTCAGTATTCCAGTATGGTCTCTAATTACTTGACCACCTTCTGCTTCTTCCTAATGACCTCTTGTGTCAGTCAGTTTTCGTCATTTCCCTTAGATTCTATGTCTCAGATCCATAAAACGCCGCGCTCCTTATCGATCTCTTAACTTACCTTTTATTCAGCGAGGTTTCATTATTACAATTTATTGAAGCCAGAAGTTTTTAATATCAATGTGGAAAACGGGTTTTCTGCGGGGATTAAGCACTTCCATTTGAAAGACTTTACTCAGAAAGAAAGCAAAGAACAGTTCAAGAGTTTGACACATCATTACCTTCGTGTAAGACTCTATACAATTTGATGAATAAGTTTAAACGATGTAGTGCATCCAAGAGAAAAGCTTTAGCATAATAATGACGTAAGAAACTTTAAATAAATGTAATAAATTATTCTATTTATAATAATTTGATTCACAGATGAAGTTGGCAAAATGGATAAATGATTCGATTAATAACATACATCTACGTAATACCCTGCGAGCCAGCACGAGGGTGTGTGGCAGGGGGTAAAGCATACCAAACATAGCAAATAGGGCATCTTCCAACCAATACCCTGAATGCAATTCAAACACTAAAGAGTTAAAATGTGTTAAACTGCTTCAACATATCATGGTTCTAGCCCAGGTATTCACAGAGATTTTTCAGAGCAAATATCAACCTCTTCTTGAGTGCGAAGGGAAGGGAATTTCAAGTTCAGTTCTCCGTCCTTCGAATGGGACTTTAAAGCCTTGGCACCTTTTGTTAATATTGAATTAATATCGACCCTAGGTTTCTCTCAGCTCTTAACTTCGTTCCACGATAAAAATATTAACCTACCCACCTATTTTAAATATCATCAGGTTGCGAACCCCTAAATCTACTGCTGAAAAATGCACGCCGTTATGTATCCTTCGCCCCGAGGCTTGTTAAGCGCTAGTGCATGAATTCGGCTCGAAGAGGTTTCGTTCTCGGGTCGCGATCACCTTGCCGAATTCGACTTGCCTTAGACTGTCTTCAGAAAGCGACGTTGACTTCAGACATTCGCTCACCTCGACGGTTTCCGCCAGCGAGGGCAGCATCCACACTTCCCTAGCGTTGAAAAAGCCTACTGCCAAAAATTTGTCATCATGATTAACGGTACTAACTTCCTCAAAGTTGTGCCTGAATCTGTCAAGTCCATCCTGTTGCTTATTCAAGCACGGACGGCTTTTACCTTTCGGATTGGACCAAAGGACCATGATCAACTGAGCTGGCCGTGGTAACCAGGTCCGTAACTCGCTGGCCTGATAACACATAGGTTGCGGGCACAAATCTCGCCCAAGGCATAGATGTCATATATGTCCTTCGGTTAGGATCTTATGTCCTCTGTCGCTGGAGCACAAAAAACCAAGACTACTACTATGTAGTATGTACTACTACGAGACCTCCTTCGCCCGGGAGGGTGTGCATTGGTAATCGAGACTCCTCGCCGGCTCAGAAATGAATCTCGAGGGATAGAGGACTGCTCTTCGAGGCAGCCGTCTCCCTGGCGGCATCAACGCGAGCGCAACCATCACAGCAGGTGACGATGATGATGATGCGGGCACAATCGAAGCGAAAGCCCGAGCCTGGCGGAAACCTTGAAATGTGCAGAGCCGGCACCCTACTATTCCCGCAGGCACCCCCGCCAACCAACCGATCCACGCAGTCAGTCCCTCCCTCCTTGGGAACCGAAGTATTTTGCAAGAACGCAGCCGCCGAAGGGGGGGGTTAAGAATAAAAGCCGCGTCCCCTGTGGCGTGCGTGTGGCGGAGCGAAAGGGTGTGCGCACTTGCGTGTGTTCGAGCGGGGTGTAATTGAGGGTAATGCAAGTGAGACCATGCGGTTTAGCGACGGCGACCTTCATCATTGTCCAGCGACCATAACGAAGGGAGGGGCACGGGGAGGGAGGGGGGTGTTCGTAGGGAGCGAGGCGGGGAGACCCTGTGCGGACCTTGAGATTGAGGAGGGAATGTGGCGGAAAGGGGAGGGGGGAGAGGTTGCAGTGGTTTTGGCGGGAGGGGAGGAGGGGGAGAGTCTGAGGTGAGGGGGAGGTGGGGTGGAGGAGCAAGGAGAAAGAATCTACGCCTCTGAAATATGATTGACGTCGAGGTTAAGGCCAAAGAGTGCTTTTGTGTGTGGAGATCGGGATTGAGCGAGGGGGGAGAGGATGAGGAAAATGAGGGAGGAGGGAGAAAAGAGATGAAGGAGGACGAATGGAGGGGGCGATCAGCCTTGCGAATAGCAGCTATTAGGAAGGGCCCTGTATTTGGTCCACTTGCACTGCAAAGTTGGTAATAGTAGTATAAATTGGTAACGATTGAAGCAGTGATCGATGACTGAACGTTTGCGCCCGTATGTAAGATAAGCGTTGGTCATATGTAGGTTTATCGGGAATGATGGAGTGGTGAAGTGAACCTAGAACCTTGATCACTGATCTTCCAAAAGGCGCCAGCGTTATGGTAATTTTTGAATGCGCACATCGCTAAGTCTTCAAATTTTGCCTTGTACTTCAGGTCATATAACTCAATTATTAGTCTTACGTTCGGACATATAATGAGCGTTGCTCTTAATGATGACCCTCCGTTATTAATAACGATAGCGACAACGTGAAAGAAGGATCCTAGTACTGCCCAGGAGTGGAATTTGAATGCTCCTACCAGAAGGTGTCAGGAGAACCACTCTTCAATATCCCATCCGAGGGAGCACTGCATTTGATGATTTAGCCCTAAATGAGGGCTTTTTCTCATGGAATCCAAATAGGAACTCGGATTCCAACTCAACGCCGCGACTAGGATTTAAACCGGGCCTTAGGAATCGGAAGCCAATACTCAAAGTACATCAACCGTATCACATAAGATGATAGTTAGAGAAGAGTAAGGATTTAAATCTGTGAAGAGTGGAGAGAAATCTGTGGTCGGTGGTAATGATCATGAGGAGATGCACCAAGTACACTTTACAGTGTTACATCCCGTCCGGGGGACGAAATACTGAAGAAAAAAGAAGATTCGCGTCGATATGATCGAGAAACATGCTCTTCACGGACATCCTGTTTTTGATTGCTTTGAAATAGCGTAATTTTTTAATGTGGAGAAGCCGCATGCATAAATCGATACCCCATGAGTACCTGTGCTTAATTCGAAAATTATGTGTCGAAATTGTTTCAATACAAAGCTTGCGAATTATGATGGCGCAAAGATGCGCCAAATATTTGAGTCCCATGCCATTGAGGTAAGGATCTGCGCCATGCTGTAGGTCAATCGACAATGAAAGCGAGGAGCCTTTTCCGAACGGTGTTGACATTAGCTAGCTTCTATGATGACGATATTTTGACGCCGTAGCTACGAACTTGGATTTATTTGAGCTTTCGCGTTTACAGCCTCAGTATTTTCGGTTTCAAGGATTTTAAAGTCCTTACTAAGGTATCAGAGGCTATTAAGAAAGCGTGGAAATCCCTGAACTCGGCGTTACCGAAGGTGCGGCGTCAAATTGACAAATTTAACATTTGGTAGTGAAATGCAGGATTTATATAGACTGGGACAAAAAATGACATTTTGTCGAACCTTGACAATGAATGATATGTATTTAAATGATAAAGCCTCTTCAAGTCCCGATTTTGGCGCGTAGGATTCTATTTGGCGATGGAGAATATGATACAACATAGGATGATACAATATCAATATTGTCATGGTAAAAAAATTTTGGCTCATAGGAAGCCGCTTGGGAGATCATTTTGGGAGATTTAGGGAGATGATTTGGGAATCAAAAGTGAAGTGAAGGAGAAAGTGAAATATTGTCGTCACGGCCAAGGCATTGCGATGGTCGCCTATATGAGGTCGCCATAATCGTAAAATATTGGAAGAAATCAGTTTTCAGGTGCTTCAACCACTTGGATTCGCGCCGTGTTACCTCAACAAACGTAATCCACACATTAAACGACCCTCATACCCGGGATGGGATAAAAATCCACAGCCGTTGGACTTTTAGGACGACTCGTATCCCACCCGTGCGCCATAGCTGGCATGTTCCCTTAGAAAAACTATATTTCCGAAGTTGCTATGTCAAGGCCGTGACATTCGTGAGAGATGAGAATTTCGGATGAGGAGGGGAATACTGAGTATACCTCCTGAATAGGTGCCCAACACTCCATCCATCGTGCCGATCCGATTCCCAGTCGCACCAACGGAGACGGTGGGAATGGAAATGGTCTTACTGTGGAATCCTCCCGCGTTCGTCGGGGACATTTCTTCATTTCTCGGGAACGAAGGGCCTGAAAACTCTGGTCCTCGCCTTCGATCAGGGCGACGCGGTTAGTCAACGGCGATCGACTGAGGCTGCAGCTGTGGACACTTTCGCGGATCCGCACTGGTCGGGTGTGTGCCGAACCGCGTTTTTCGTTGACAAATTTCCGGTCCGCCGACGCCGGTGACCTTTCACTTCGCTCGGCGAAATGTCTTTATTGCCCGTGGGGAGTCGGGCGTGACTCCTCTGTTTTCGGTGAGCGCGCCCGAGTCGCGTCGAGAAAATAATTTTTCGAGAGCTCGAGATGGTAGTCACACTTGTCAGAGTGGTGAGATATAAGTATTGGACTCTTTTCGTCATTAAATTTAAAGTTTCCCGCGTTCCGCGCTCTGGTTGTGTGCGTGATTTCAGTCACCTCTAATTTGCTGCGACTCCCCGCAGGAAATGTCGTGATGATAAATGGATTGTCCACTCCCGGCTTATTAATCATTATTTAGCTCTAGGCTCCTCGAGAATTTTTCCTCGCCTGCCATTTTGATTGAATTTTTTGTTGGTGCAAGCAGAGGCTTAAGAAGTTTGCATGATCAATTTAGAGCCTCATAAAAGGAAAGGAAATATGGCGGGATGTAGGTCGTTACGTAGTTGCCTATCCCTTATCAAGCCAATACCTTCTGCTGCAAAATGAATCATCGTTACTCTGCAAGCTTCGACCCGTTTATTTTTTATTCCATAAAATCTGGAACAATATAACTTTGCTGAATTAAAGATGTTTCTGACATATTTTGCACAATTATGCTTTGGAAAAAAGCTTCCCTTAAGTCGGGAAACTAATTTCAGTCCATAATTTTCACTGTATGTTGAATCCCTCCATCAGGATATTTTAATCCCTCTCCCATCGCTTTCGTCGCATCAAAACTATCCTCTAATCACGTAATCAAGTCATTAATTTGTTCAGAAGAAAAACTTGAATCTCGAGGCATATTGGCGCCTTCCTATGTTATCTACGTCATCCATCACCTGGACCTGGATAAATTTATGGTGCGTGTACAAATATGATTAATAGTGAAATGTTAAGGATAAATTATTCGTCCATAAACCTATAGAGAGGAAAGGCCAAGAGTAGAAACTGTAATCATTTACTGTTTGATGGAATTTGTCTGTCAATGACAGACGAAGCTATATTATCCTATGGCCAATTTGCCTAACACATTCAGAAAGAGTGATGGATTACGGATTGGTGTAGTCCCTAAAGCAAAAGTCTCCCACCCCAAGGGTCCGGTTTCGGCAGTAAAAAATATTTTCCATTGGTAGACCGGTAAATCTTAAGTGTTTTGTGAAGAGCACTTCAAGTCCAGTACTCCGTCCGTCGGTTGAGACATTAAGCTGTCGTCCCCTTGGTGCCTTTCGCAAGTAGTAGGCTAATGCTGACGCTGGGTTTCTCTCCATTCTTCCGTTCCCACCCTTGTATTTTTTCTCTCGGTCTGAATTGCATTTAAGTGTTAGCAAGTAAGGGACAGTCTTGAAGCCACGGATAAGCTCAGAACTCAGCACAGTACAGAGTTCGTTATATTTTTATTTCAGTGATGTTTCTGTTTATAAGCTGTATCAAGACTTGAAGGGTTTCAAGTAGTATTCTTCGTGATATATCTTGTAGTTAAAAATTAATTTAAATTGGCATTTTTATCAATGAATCCTATGAGTCATCCAGGAATATTGATAGATTACAGAGTATATACACGTATAAGTTATAGGCGGAATTTATCAGTAACTTGAATACCAGTTTACATAATGATCAACATGTTTAGCAATAATGAGGGCGTTTACTCGGAACCGAAATCGCAATTTTGCACATGAAATCGTTAGATGGAAACCAAAAATGAATTTTAGTGAAAAAATTAATCTTCTAACCACAACCATTCACTCATAAATCAAAAATTAAAATAAGCAAAAGGTGACGCCCACCGAAAATGCTGCTGTGATAACATTGACGTCATTTTCCTCCCGTCCTTGACTGCTTTCAGGGGAGGGGGAAGGGAGTGGAGGGGGGTTCTCGGAAGGTCTGCTCGCACAGATGCTGTCGAAATCGCTCACATTGGCCGAGTCAGCTGTGTCCCCCCCTTTGCGATAAGGCGAAGTAGCTTCGCGGGCTCAGTTATGATTGGACGAAGTCGATATACGTCAGAGGTTGCACCACACCCACTTTTCCGAAAGGGTTAAAAACATCAGTTTTTCGCCGCTTATAACTCGGGAAATAATTGTCGGATCAGAAAACGGAAAAATACGGGTCCTTTTATTTTACAAACTCTGTCAGATTCGGCAATAAAAAAAATATGGTAAACGACCCCATTGTCAGGGCACGTAATCAGTTATCAGCCTATCCAATGGACGTGATCGCAATCACTGAATTTTCGATACCTATCTCTCGATTTTCCTGCATAAGTGGAATTGTTTGTAGCCATAGACGCGAAGGAAACCATCTTTGTTGAAAGTTTCGTGATGCCTGATTTCACCAAAAAAGCTTTTCTTGTTTTAGGCAGCAATTATGTCATTGATGCAGGAATCATTCTCCCCTCTCTCTCTCTTGAGGAGAATGAGACATTCACTGGAGGAGGCTTTTGCTATTTTTTTTAAAGAATTAAACTAAATTCACCATATTTTAGTTAAGTATGCTGGACCAAGTTACTGAGAATTGTATTACAACTACTCCTTTATGTGCTTTACACCAACTACTGAAGCAGACAAAGGAAACAGATACAAATCGGCAGTTAAAAGTTGAAAGTTTGCTGGTTGATTGTGACACGATCGTTAATTTTTATCAAGCGCCGATGACTTGGAGTTATTATGTTAGTACAAAAGAACCATTCACTGTTTAGCTTACGCCCATATTTACTTTCTGAAAATAATTGAGTCCTTTAAAGTGTGTACAGTATATCATCGTTATCTTTAAATTGTGGAGTTTAAGTATTATAATGACATATGACGTTGAAACATGGAAATATTTTAATTCAGAAAAGATGTCTGCGGGGAAAACTGGAGAACAGAGGAAGCGCAGAAACCAGCAGGCTCGTGAATCTTAAAGAACCGGACTTAGCGGAATTCGCCACATCTGCGAAACTCAGAGATATTAATTATGTTAGTTGATACTCTCTAGCTCAACCAAGTCCGAAGCCTACTCGTAGTTACTTTATGGCAAAGAATCAAGTCGTGAAAATCGAACATTTCTGGTCGGTTCGTCAGTCTTAAGATTGAAATTGCGTGATAAAATACTTAAGTGGAAAGTACTATGCCGATAACCTTTTTTGTTTCACTTTAATTTTCAATCCTAGTTGTGGATATCTATTCTCACATTTAAAACCCCCCTCGTTTCCGGATAATTTTTTCGGTACAAATCATTCGCGGGCCTAGTTAAGTATAAGTTAGAGGAGTTCTCTGGACTGACTGAAGATCGTTGATCGGATCTCGTGTTGGGAACGGATTTCGAATTCATTTTAGTGCGTGTTTTTTTCCGGGAATGCCGTAGCCTATATCGGCTTGCCATGTGGCGGACATCTATTACATTTATATCCCCGCGTAACTTTTGTGATGTCGTGACCATTTTTTCAATTGATTATTTATTTTCCAAAGTTCCAGACCCTTCTTTTTTGAAAATATACATCTCCGATCCTCTCCCTCCAGCCTCTCTCGCAACATTCCCTCCTTCTCTTACTCTTAGCAACCATTTGCAAGAAACAGACGTTCTATAATTAAATAAGGAACAACAAAGAATAACAAAGTCTCAAATATTAAACAAAACAAATGCAATAACCCTTATTATTTAGGGCATGGCATGACGTTATACCTTTCAGTAGTCACGTCTCTGTTCTATCACGAACAGCCATGAGTCATCTATCATATTTCCTCCGTGTTTCTCAAATTTAATGTATATCTCATTGTTATTAGTTTTGAAACCATGTCATGTAGAATACTAACAGTAATCTAAAATTTTCATAATGAAGCGTTATAAGTCCCTCAAAACTGAACAACAAATAGTCTAATTTTTTTCAAACATTATTCTCTTAGTTGGTCTCATCTCTCAGGCGATCTTTCACGAAATCTATTGCTAAACAAGTAGTCGCTAGTCTTCCCGGGGATGACCGTTTGCGAGAAGTGTGATAATTTTTTGATAAAATCTTTTATAAGTTAAATCCTTTTGTTATTAAGTTCATTACTTAATTTATTCAAACACAAGTTGAAAACATCCTAGGTCGCGAGTTATCTGAAGGATGATTACAAAGAGGGACATGCGTTTAAACGCTAGTGGATTTTAAGTACGGATAAAATTGCCACGACACATTAAGTAATGATAACTACCGGATAACTATAAGGTTGTATAGTGGACGCTGAAGAACTATTTCGCCTATAAATTGTCATTGCATGATGTGTTGTCCAAATTGTAAGCGGTAAATATTTTTCGCAGCAACGGAGCATGACGCAAGGTTTATTATCATGTCATATATCCCCATTTATGACCGTTTTTTCTTTGATTTATCAGTACCTACTTGAGTGATGCAGTGTCAAGAACACTTTGAGTACAGTACTCTGTGCGTCGGATAGGATATTAAACCGTGGACTCCTTGTCGTTTTTCGTTGACAAGACTAATGCCCATGCCAGATATCCCCTCACTCTTCCTCCCTGCCCTGAAAAATTCCTCAAAAATAATCTTCCTGAATAATACTCTCCCCAAATACCCTCCTATCCTAAAAGGTGGTAATGACTTAAGCTGTCGGTTGATGTTCCCCGAACAATTGTTGACTCATTATCAAGATTTTCTCGGTACAGAAATCTCAGAAAATAGTCCTTATATCTATACTATCGGCAAATAGTTCACAAGGTCGCCATCATATGCCAGAGTGAATACTTATATGTATTATTTCTGAGAATGAGAGGTATGCACGAGTACCTACTGGTGTAGTGATTGTGAAATCACAAGTCTTTTGGTTTCATTGCTTTCCAGAATTTCCATGTCGATTTTATATTATTTTAACTTCCGTTTTAAACTCGAAAAAGGATGCGAAAGATTGGTTGCTGTGGTGGCAAAAGTTGCGGCCTACCGTCCCGGAGGCCTAGTTTTGAATATCGTTCGTGGTCCAGAGTTTCCGAGGAATACTAATCTCTGCGAAGTGTCAAAAGGATAGCAGAAAACTCTCAATCAATCAAGTAACGTAATGAGTTAAAAGTGTTGGTCTGGTATTTCCAATAATCTGTCCTGTAATAGGCTCACATTTAGGATATTGTTCAAAATGTAATTGACCTGTCTCAAACGATGCGTTTTGTGAAAATATTAACTACGATATCGGTTCCCAAAAAAAAGAAAGGTATAAGTAGTCCAGAACCTCCTAAAAACTTGCATTAGGGCCCAAGTATCCTTCGTCGAGACCGGATGTGTACTTAAATGGTCTCTCTTCAATGAGGATTATTTTCATGAAATCATAGTATAAATTTCATCATATGATGGTTTAGAGAGTCGATATACAAATATTTTTAGGGAATATTAATAATACTTATAAAAACTCACTAGTATTATTGATATTTGCCCCAATTTAAAAGGTTAGAAGACGAATTTTAATCTCCGCTTTTTATATGCCGATGGCTCCTCGAGACACTTGTCATGATTGTGATGCTGTGGGCTTTTTTATGGATTGAGTACGAAGTCAGCATGTTATCATGAGATAGAAAGTGAGCAGCCATCATTCAGAAGGATTTCCCCCCAAAATCTTTGACTCTTGATGACCTTGTTATAAGTTCCAGCTCCGTGATTTTGAGCACTATGAAACCGCTAGTAGCTAGTTCTCAAAATTTCACCCGTAGCCTCTTCTCTTAAAAGAAACTATCGGTCCCGTATTTAACCAGCTTTCTTGGATATCTTAAATACTTGTACGAGAAAACATTTTCGGCAGATTGAGTGAAATCACTGTTTTTCGCGCAGCATCTGCTTAGGATGTTAAGTGAAAAAAGTTTTTGAAATGACGTCAAGGATTGATTTCCTGAGAAAAAAACTTTGTGGACTTAGTCCACCAGCCACCACCTTTGCCCCCCTCGAGGGACGAGGAGTGAACGTTGAGGCTGCCTTCGCCTGAGAACCGGGTTCGTCTCCCTCCTCGCCGGGTACCCGAAATGCAACAGAGACATGAAAATGACCACCGTTAACATTTTCTCTTCGAAAAAGAGGTAAAGAAGAGTGTTTTCACGTCACCGGCGGGTCCGAATTAACCGGTGTTGCCAGTTTTTATGCATGCGTTCCCAAGAGACTGGATGCAATCGGCCGACATGTTTTACGACCGGACATCAGCGGCGAGATGCTGGCGTTCCCGTATTTTAACCCTCTCCGTTTACATAAATTTCCCTTCCGATGCACACGTCCCTCCTCCACCTCCGATAACCGTCGCAGTCGACCTCCTCCCCCTCTCACGTCCAATTCTCGCGATCCGCCTGTTGTTTCTCTCACAGACCCGGGACGACCGGCATGCACCCGCACCGGGTTTCCTGGGGCCCTTCTCTCGACCGCGTCTACGGCCGTGTCTGCATTCCGTCTCTCAGTGAGCGGGAGTGTGTTTTCTGGCCGTGTTCGGGGAGAAAGGACCTTTGGTCCGTCGGGCTGCCGTCCAGGTGGATCCAGGAGATAAGACGGAGGGAGGAGGAGATTTTGGATCCGGTCCCGGTTGAAAGAAAGAATGCATTTTCGTGTACACGCACGTAGGCAAGAGGCATGTGAGCGTGGGCATGTTCACTTGAGCGGTTTCTTCGATGGTCCGGTTGTCTCGGATTTAAGTATGTTCTCGACGGGTTGCCACTCGAAGAAAATTATCCCTGCGCTGGTGATCGTTCATAAACTATCAGCGGTTTAGATGACCCATAAAATATTGTTCTAACTCGCAAGTACTTGTTCGAAGTTCCCAAAGCCAACGCGGAGCCCATTCGTTGAACGTTAAACTTGAACATACATTCGGGGAGATATTACGCTTATTCCTGAAGAGTTTGAATATGTAAGTCGGTACTAGTTTTGGGTTGCCATGCCTAACCAGGCATGGCAACCCAAATGTCATGGGTTCGAATCTCGTACAGAGAATGGATGATTTGTTAGTCTTAGGATTAAGATCTTTGGTTGTACGGTCACCTAAAACCAAAGACAACTTATTCAAGACAACCTGAATGTGTTACAAATATTATTAATGAGTAACATTTACGACTGAAATGTCTTGGAATTAGCTTATTCCTGTCTTTGAAATGTAATGCATGAAAAAAGAAGTTTCGTTCATGTAGTGGCTGTAAAAAAGCTATCGCTACTGGACACCAAATGCTGCAGAACTGTTGGTAGCGCTGACCATTTAATACCGTGACTTTTATCATGAATCGAGTAGACACCACAACGCAAACACCATTTTGAAAAGTGAGAAGGAAATCAGTTGTTAGTGGCTAGATTACACCATAAAAACCCCTGCACACATGGAATTTTACATTGAATTTCAGTGGATGTCCGTTTGAGGCTACCTCTTACGAAATGGAAGTGGAGTTATCTTGTCTCGTATATGGATGGAGGTTTTCTATGGAGAAGAAGCATAAAAATGATTTCATATACCATCTCATTTTGCCCTCTCTACTGGTTGACATTTGCGACATCATTGCTTCTATATCAGTTTTATTTCATGGTGCTTAACTGATTATATCAGTAAGGGCTCTCCTCTGTAAGCGAGTTGCTACTAAAACTTGATGATACCTTGTCTGCTAATGTGAATTTTAAAGACTTGCGGAAGCAGTAGCCGTGCAATTGGGAAATACCGCTGTGTATTAGGAAGCTGGGTGAGAAAAACTTCGGTGGTGCAAGTCGTAGCTGCGTGCCATCTATTTTATCACACGTGTGAATCGATGCTCTCCTGTAATTATATGTCCTTTTGCAACTAAATGCGGCAGCAGGGCGAGAGTTTCTGAGCAAACAATCACTAGGGATATCTGTCCCATTTTACCTCGCCGTCTCCCTCGGGACATAATCGCCTGTTTCTGTACCAATGATTTCTCGCTCCCGGCGGATGAGAGCCAGCCGGGTACGAGGTTGTCTTTCTCTCCTCGGCATAGCGCACGATGGACCTTTTTTTCTTTCATATAGTTTCCTTCAAAGTCGATTTGTTTGACTTCTTTGTTTAACCGAATGCTAATCCACGGTCTCTCAGTTTCCTCGAATCACAAATGACCACGGTTAATATTTGCGTAATGTTCAGAAGAATCTAGGGAAGAGAATTTCATTTCCCAAGAGTCATGTTGTCGGTAATGAATCTATCCCTCTTTTTCAAGTAACAATGTAAAATTTCACGTGATATCAGTTTCAGGGGACCACATCACAAGTTGACTTCAAATTGATGTTAAATTTAGGCGCTTAGTGAGGTCTACATAGCTTTTTCCTGGGTGTGGAGATACTCTGTAGCAAAATATACCTTTTGTGCGACTTCCGGAATATGTACGAAAAGTGGCAACTGTAACACTGTGATAGAAAATTTTCGAAAAAAAATTATGAGTGACATCAAATTTTGTTTAAATTAACGTTAAGGACGCATTTAATCATTCATGTTCAACTGGTGGCTGAGATTAATACCTATACAGTGGTTCACGAGGCACTAGATTTTTCAGTCCTCAGTTGATGTCCTTTAATGAACCTTGATGGAGCATCCGAATACATAGAACTTTGAATTTCAAAAATGGCTAGTGAAACATTAAGCAAAAGAATCTTTTTATTGACTACGAAGGAAAGTGTTTAATTTTCGGAGTAAACACCTTCATTCCTCTGACGTCATATTGAAGTGCTGTGAAAGTATGAAATGTCAAACGTGGAAGAGAATCAAATGCCAAGTTTTGAATTCAAAAGTTGCTAAAAAATCATTTTGCGTTTCAATCTTTCCCGATGAAAGCTCGGCATTGCTCTTCCAATTTGGAACTATGGCCACTGATTAACTGATAAAATTCACAGATCCTGCCCGCCCTACTATAATTTAGGCACCTTATGCCCTCCTAGTAAGTGTTGTAGATTTGACGCTGGAGGTTAAGGCTTTCTTCTTACCCCTACTCGTTATGTTGCACAAACACGTTTGGTTGACAACAATTTATTTGAGGGTCACGAGTGGCTTCTTAAACTTATGATTGATCCTGGAAACAGTTAAAAAAATAGTTTTGTACGCTCACACCACCGTCACTTGTCCACCGCTCTCAGTGCTTGACTAGATTTTTCTATTTAGAAGATAGTCGCTCCATTCAGTGTATTCTCAAAACGACGAAAGACTCTTAATAAATTTGCATAATACCATGCAAGCCAACATAAAAGGTGTGGCAGGGAGTGATTTCACACTAAACATGCATTATATATCAAGCTTAAAAAGTATTAGTAACTATATTCTTGTCTAAACTTATCAATTAAAACAAAATTAAAGTAACAAATCAAGCATTCACGAACATGCTGTTTATTGGGTATTCTTATGATAATTGAGCATAGATGATACCCTTTCTTATAAGTTTTTTTGCGTTGATTTTTAGTCGCATACACACCAAATAAGGAATGAAAAAGAAAGACTTAAGGATTGCTAGTCATTTTATCTTTTGGGAGTCATATAAAACGGCTTTACAAATATGAGTTAACGATAGCGTTTCCTCTAATCTTGGTAAATAATTTTTCTGCACCAGTCCTTATTCATGAATACCTGCATTCAAATTCTATCCTCATTGAATTGGTTGTATATTTTAACCTCTTACTGCTTGACATGGTGCATGCTTATCTGAATGAAAACGATCTCTTATTAATAGTTGCTTTATTCATCCGTAACTCAATAAATGAGTGGTGTTCCGTTTTTCTGATTATATTGCAAATAAAGGCAGTTCCAAGAGCCATTGTTCTTCCACTAATACTTCTTTTTCCGTTCACTAATAACATTTTGTAGGAATCACATTGATACTAACACTTGGTTTAAAAGATCGCTCCCTCTCTACCTATAAAGCTTATGGTTGGTCAACATTGCTCGAAATGTCTATGTGGTCCCATGTTTCCAGATGGGAATGAAAATGTGGCTTCTTTTCTAGAATCTGCTTGAAGATGAAAAACGGAAGTTATGGAGTGGATTAACTACATCGGGATGACCTTGTAAACAGCGAGTCTCATCCGCAACTTCGAGACACTTGCGCTCTTATCTCCACTGCCGAAAGTTTCTTCTTATCTTCTTCGGTTTTTGTTGCTGGGCGAAGAGGACGGGCCGCGAAAATTCTGTGTGTCAACTCTTGAAGCACAGCCTTGTTTGGAGCATTGATTAATATTCGCAAGTATTGTCGAACCAAATTTCCTATTGTTTAACTACTATGTTAAATCTTGTTCGAAAGCACACATGGTTAAGACCCATAAATTTTTGAACTAATTTCAAATGAAGTACGTGTACTTTTAGCTTTCTCTGCTCTGTGGTCGTCTTATCCTAATTTGAACTTACTCCGTTTTATGTTGAAAAACCACCGTTTGGATAGAAAATGAAAGTAGAAGTTAGCTAGTAATTCAGAGTAGGCGAAAAATACATTAAGGATAGGCGGGTAACTGAATGAGGGAAGGGGCTTTTCAGGGAACGGAGGAAGGGTGGAGATGAGTCCGGCGTTGGCATTTAATATAGACGAGAGGCGCCTAGGTGTGAACTCGCAACGTCCCATCCGACGGGTTGAGTACTGCACTCGAAGCGTTCTCCACTCATGTGGAGACAGGTATGGAAATGAAAGTACTCAGTCACAGCTGGGATACGAACCCGAGCATTCGGGATCGGAAGACAGTTATCTAACCACAACATCAACCCGTTCCCCTCGAAAAGGAAGAATGCTTTTCAATCCACAAGACCCGCCTCATCATATTCTCCTTGTCTCATGATATGTTTATTTTCAATTAGCTGATAATATTAAAATGGATCTTGACGAGGAATAGGAAAAACTAATGGTAAATTGGCTACTCTTTTACATTGATTCTCCAAGGTTTTCACTAGGCAGCTTGAAACTGATGTGTCTATATCCGATCCGACTAATTTACGAAATGACGATGAGGTCATATTCCTTGAACTCAGCCTTATGTCATGGCAAAAAACTGATTTTCTCTCCCAAAGTGGCAATTGAACCCTCGGCCTTGGGTGATGAAGGTTTTTCATGCAAAAGACTATTAAGACTGAGGCCAGGAAAAGAATTTGGGTAGGATTGGCTCGGGAAATTGAGAGGAGATTAATTCTAGATAAGACAACTTAGTACACAGTACATGGAATTCTTTTAAGGAACATTGGTATAGCAAACCGATGCCGCTAGGTAAATACTTTTTTATGAAGCAGTAGCACCCGGACTCAAAAATACCATGACATATAATGTAATTGCATTTGGGTAGAGTTGTAGCTAAAAATATAGAGCCTTCGAACCATTGTCACAAATGTGTGTATCAAATAACATAAAATTCAACGTTTTATGGTGATAAATCTAGTATATGAAGGCAATTTGGAATACTCTTGACTTGTATAGAAATGTATGGCAATAAACGTAATAAGGCTTGAAAATTTTGAAATATGATTGATATGCTCGATGGCCAAGGAATCTATATGATAGCAGCAGATATTTTTATTGTGACGTTTGCGGCCATATTAGTTTTGTAACAGTGATGTTGATCGTGAGTCTTTGCTCTGAAGAAAATTTGAGATTATGTACGCATTCTTGCTGAAAAATCTCTGCTATGTGCCGCGATTTCTGTTGGAGCAGAACGTTTTTTATTTTATTTTTCGAAAATTTCATTGGAAATTTGAAACCTTAATTGAAATTTCAATTCGATTTGCAATTGATTACTTTCTGGTTGCCGTTCAACCAAAAATGCAAGCATACGAAATAAATATCCTTAAATTATTAATGTACCAATAGCTGTGCAGTTTCTCATGTGTTTGTATCGATTGTAGTGAGTAGTTCCTTAACTTATTATGCCTTAGGGTTATTATTAATCCGCTAAATTTCTTGTTAGCAAAAACGCTTTGGTAGTATTTCGTAGTTTTCGTATTTTTCAAGGACGATTCCTGGTAAATCCTTTCGATTAGCTTTCCTAGGGTGTGAGTAAACTCAGATACCCATCCAAATACCCACAAGTGGCGAATAGTTGCTACTACTTTAACTGCTAATATGCCGAAGGAAATGTCCGATCGTTTTAGCCATTCCATTCATTTAGTGGTCTACATCGATGTAATTCTGGCAGTTTACTTCCCCATTTGGCATCATTGATCTTTTTTCGACAGCGGATTGCGTTACCTTAGCGATATGATTCCATCCGTTGGAGCATGGTGAAAACTCGATTAAGAAATCTATCAAAGAAATTCTTTGAATAAAATGTGAAGAGCCTTACGAACCATATGGCCTTACTTTTTCTCCTCTTCTCGCAATTTCTACCTCGCCAATATTTTATTACATTCATGCCCTATTCATTCGTCATTTACAGCAAAAAATTTCTCAATTTTAGCAGTGTTTTTTATTTTCAATTCAAAGTTAGTACTTGACCACTTTCTGAAACGGCTGCCTTAGGTTTCCTGAATACCTACTGTTTCCCGTGTAAGTATTTCAAATCTATTTGTGAGTTTACTCTTTGTAGTTTATTTAAAAACCTTCAGAACGTTCATGGTGTGCATAAAAGGATTTTTCTTTGTACTCATCTTTGTGGAAACGATGTGTTTTCATTGCAAACATCACATAACAGTTTAGTAAGTTCTACAGACCTAGTTTGACTAGCACAACGCGTTTCGCGTCGCTGAAGGCCAGTCATGTTTCACTTCATGCATTAACATAGATACGATTTTCTTAGTTTATATTGTGAAAGAAATCTACCCATCAATGCTATTTTATTTAAAGCCATTGCCATCTTAGTTTTTTACTATACTTTTCCCCGGAGATAACAAACTTTAATGCGGCTGAATTTTGACTGAGTGGTCCAATGCCCGCGGTTAAAATTTGGAGGTGAAAATCGTACCCCTGATGTATGGACCAAAATGCTTTAATCGACAACCTTTTGTCATTATTGTGTGTTATTGGCGAATATTGATCCCGGAAATTTTACGATCTTCGAACACGACTATTTTTGCGGGTTGCATTCGTTGGGTATTTGACTTAAAAGAAGAAATTGAATTCAGAGAAAAAATTCTCTGTATTCACTGTTTTGTGATCATTTTTCACGATCCAAGCTGAATGAGGTAACATTTTCAAAATCATCATTCGACATAACTGCGGGATAAGCATTACCCTAACTTTTAACAGCCGTCATAAACCCTTTTTGCGTGGGTTTTGATCAGTCAGATTTCGCTGAGAATATTTTCCCTATAAAATCATGTATCTTGCATTTCAAATGCCCTCGCATTGATATGAGGGTGAATAAGCCCAATCACCCGGTGACGTGACCGATGAACCAATTGCTTTACACAAGTGATAATTGCAATCCGACCCGCTACGAACATTTTACAAAATAATCGCCGCAGGTATGCCTAGTTAGCATCTCAATCTATTCCATACCCACAGAAATACAGAGCCCCTATCATAGCGTCATGCTTTGAGAAGAAGCAAAGAATAGTTATTACAACAATTTTTAACAACGTTAAGAATTGAAAAACAGATTGCAAATTATGATCTAAATGATTATTGGTCACAAATAAACGCCGCCAGCAGTGGTAGCAAGGGGGGTATTTTCTAATCTCACTTTAGAGAGAATACGTCATAAAATCTCACTTTTTCGTAGTTAAACTCCGCCACCCAGGTGGCGTGACCATCTTCGGATCTCAAGCGGTGAACTACCGGTCATGTGCTGGTCTTTTAGACGATTCATTCGCTCTGATCCGTATCTTTCGACTCTTGATCCGTTTCATTATCTCCGCCTGCCATTAGTTCCCATCTCATCTTCACAAAGAACGTGAAATGGAGCCACCATCGTTTCCACTTGAAGGTTGAGTTGGAAGAAAGGTAAGAGCGAGAAATATACAAACGATTTTTAATTGTATTCTTGGAATTTGCACAACGTGAAGAACTTAAACGTTCTTAGATCACGAATTGTATATTATCAACAAATGACTTCTAAAAACACTATTAACGTAAAATGTAGCGAGAAACAAATGCAAATTCCAATATTGGTATAAAGGAAATTATCGGACATGAATTATCTTTACAGGTCATCCGAATAATTAAAATGATAGGGACAAACAATTCTTCACTCACCTTCACCGTATTCCTCCATTTTTGGGGAAAGCGGTCGCCGTTGCTAGGCACTCGTTTGTTTATTTAAAGTAGACGAGATCGGCAACACAGATCGGCACACACATAGCGCTACCGACGGAAGCTTCGAAAATTCACGAACCGTTCGTTAGCCGATCATTAAGAGAGCGAAACGGATCTCCCGCCTTCCCGCAAAGAGTCATTAAAAAGGTGAGATTACAAAATAACCCTCCTGGGATTCGAAGTACTGTAATCTTATGATTTTTATAATTTGTGGTAAAGAGTGACTTTGGGTTTAGTGATGCCCTTTGTATTGTAAAATATGTATTAAAACGATTCACAGGGCAAAATATAATTGAGCAATATGTTAAACAAATGTTGTAGGTACATACGTAATGAAAAGTATAAATTGTATTGACTCCAGCCTTCGTTGTTATGCAGTCATAATTTGATTACAATATTTACTAATGAACTGATGAAAATAAATAATTATTTTTTGTTGTGAAAAGATCGAAAATGTATCTTAACTGTTTATTTTCGAGATAAAATGCATTGTGAATATATAATAGAAGCACATGGCAACACCGAGATCGTATAAAAAGTTGAGCGGTACAGTGTCCTATGGTATCTTGTTGACAGCGCCCGAAGTGTGCGTGTTTTAAAGTACCTATCCAGAATAATTTCTTCACGCAATAGGTATTGCATTCTTCATTTAAATTTTCATCACTCATTACTTTTCACTTCAATCATTTGTTCGTGGCATTATTCATATGCCAAATTCATCATCACCTTTTCGCCATCTCATTTTTGGTGGAATCATATTGATTTCATATCATCATCAAACCTATTGAATTAATTTATTATAATGGATCCTCGGCATAAGGGTATTTTTATGAAAAAAAAGAAAGTTCAAAGTTTTAATAACTTGCGGACTTCAACTTCCAATACCTTGCGTTCGCTATGACTATCAATAAAGCGCAAGGGCAATCTTTGCGAGTGTGCGGTTAGAATTTAGAAAACGATTGTTTCTCACATGGGCAATTATACGTCTCATGCTCCAGAGTCGGTACATCGTTTGATCTTTATGTTAATGCAGAAAACGGACAAACAAAGAATTTAGTCAATTCATTAGCTTTACAACAAAAAAAATGATTTTCTGTGAAAAACATCGTTTTTCTTCCTTTCCTTTCATTCCGCAGCATAGCAACAGCAACACAAAAAATATAAATTCTTATTATAATTTATAATAATAACAAAAATGAGAAACAGAATTTGAACAAGAGTAATTTGATTAAAACCTCCTTAGCAACGTTGCCATATTCGTCGCAGCTTGCGGGCTCCTTCCTCGGAAGAAAACCGGAAGTATGTTCATCTACATCTACGTAATACCCTGCGAGCCACCACGAGGGTATGTGGCAGGGGGTGAAGATCACCAAACATGCACTATTGACTTGAAACTGTTCTTTAAACTTACATACTAACGTTAAACGTCCGATGACCTGATCTGGAAAAGATATATCATGTGCCTTAATATCTCTTGCACGTTTCCTTAGTTTTTTAACAAATTATTTCGGGACAAAATTGAGATATATTTTTATGTGAAGGAAGGTCATCATACTCCCATAAGAGCAATGTATTTCATCGTGAAAAACCTTCATTTTCAAATCCATATATCTTGATTAAATGGTCGATGACATAGCAATATTTTTACACCATTCGATAGGGAAAACCATGAACTATAATACCTATACGTTAAAATCAGGGCACGTTATCGGGCATGCCGAAAATGAGGGTTCCTCCTGAAGGAAAATTAGCCTAAATGTACGAATATTGAGCGGTGCAGTAGATTTGAAGAATCGAGTACTCTAGTTCCCCCCATTTGTTTCAATGAGTTATGGCTCTATGTATTGTGCGTAAGAATAGAAAAAAATTCGTTGCATGGTTTATAGTTATCGTGAATATATTTCGACAATATTCATTTACAGTATATTAATTTATTGTTGCATACCTCTGGCTAGTGTGAAAATTAGCAGCAACGCTTCGTATTAGATAATCACCAGGAAAAAAGTCCCCTGGCTGGGAACCACGTTTTCCTGGCCAATGCGAAGACTATTATTACACTATCCAGATTTCTAAATCCCAAAAGCAAGTTTGGAGGATCTTTAGAACTACCTCTCAATCGCGATGACAATCTACCAAGAATGGTAGTCGTCAGGCTGATTTAGGTTCGAAATAAGCCACCTTCTAGAGAATAGAGCCCATTTTTGTAGACTGTCTCGAAAAGCAAGAAAAGTATCACAGGTGGCACGTGGTTCGTTTCCGAGTTGTTAATTTTGTTTTAATCTTCCTTGTTAATTTTCAAAACACTCGATTGTTCCTCATTACCGCAGTAATAATATCTTGCGGATCGAAAACATATGTAGTTAAGTAATTCGTGAAAAAAGGGAATTAGAATAAAGTCAGACTATAGGCATAGGGAGAGTGGCTGGGTTTTCTGAGGATACGAATTTTTAAGGGAATTATGAATAATATATGTAGGATCTAGTTTTATCCCGGCGTATAATGCTGGTGAAGTCTTCACGGGTTCTCCACGTTTCCCTGACCCGGTGGAGAACCCGTGAAGACTTCACCAGTATGAATAATATACTTATGGAAATCAGGGAATGACATGGTATTTTCTTTATATATTCCGTCTCCATCATGAGGCTGCTTTCAGTGCGATGCCAGTGGTGAGGAAACATTACTATTGGGAGGGAACGCTAGTGTTCTGTAGGAACCGCGTCAGTTGCCTGTGTAAACCAGCCACTGTCTGCAATCGAGATTCGCTTGAGGTGCCAAGCAGACCCAATCATGCACAGCTTCATTCCTCGGCTTTTGACGGGGGTTCCTAACCCCCTGTGTTCCCCCCTCCCGCGATTCTCCACCCCTGCCACCCATCTCCTTCCAAAAAAGGAACGTGAGGAGTAGGAGGGAGACAATGAACGGGCACGTGCGCGCCGATCTTACATATTCCATTCATGCCCTCTCCTCGGAATACTGGCGCACTCCTTAGCAACAAGAGCAACTAGACACCGTTCGGGGGTGGAGGGTAGGGGGAGCGAGGGAAATGGAAGCAGGAGAGGCGAAATGCTCCCTCCCGCCTCTCGACTTGGATCTTTACTCTCTCTCTCCTCCTTGGCCGTTCCCCCTCAACCTCCTCTCTCCGGCATTATCACCCATCCCCGAGTAATATACTGTCTTCCTCTCGCCCGTCAGCTAGCTGTCCCGCCCCTCCCACTCCTCGCTCTACTCTCTATCCGCCGTTGGCGGGAAAGCTCCCTCGCTACGCGTTGATATTCTTACGTTAGAATTCCTGTTTTCTCCCCGTTTCAAATCCATTTCTTTCTTTTTCCACCGGAGCAAAAAAAACAAAGTTTCTCCGTCTCTTTCCCCTTCCCACAGTCTTACCTCACTCGCCGTTTCTCCAAAGCTGGGAAGCCTCTCTTTCTCATTCTCTGTCCCTCCTCTCCCGCTTTATATATGTATTTTTTCACCTTCCTCGGGGAAGAGCCTCATTTTTTTCCCCCACTTTTTGTTGTTTTTGCAGCGTTTTATGAATCACCCTCTCAGCGTCCTTCCCTATTCTGTCTCGCCCTCTCCCCACTGCCCCACTCCTTTATCCTTCAGCTCCCCCTCCCTCTTTCCCGCATGTTCTGTTTCGCTTTTGTTTTTTTTCCTCCCATCTTGTGCCGTTGGTTCGTTTCTGTGCGCGCGCTCAGTTCGCTTTCTTTTGTTTTCTTTCTGTAAGTCTGTTTTTTTTCAATCTCCCTTCGTTTCTCTCGTTTTCGATGTCTTACCGTTTTCTTTACTCCCCTCTCGCTCCTCCCCCACTCCTCCCTGCTCTCTCCAGCTCCCGCCCACCACTTCCCCTTCCGCCTTCTCATCCCCCGTCGAATGTCGACGTTTCTATCACTACTTCCTTGCGGCTTACGATCCTCGATCAGCTGGGCGCTCTTGGCCAGCCTAGATCCTTTGTCTTTTTCTCCCAGCCTTCCCCTTCTCTTCGCTCATTGAATGTCAATATCCACCAGTCAGACACAATTTACGAAGTGAATTGGCTGTTATTTACCGTTCATTCAGTATCAGTTGATGTTGTAAGGGTGGAAGACATTTGATTCTGTCACCGCTTTATAATTGTTGCATTTACTTTACCTGTCTTTAATCCCTTGATCTGCGTACATATTTTACGCATAACTTTTGGTCGTAATTATTCAGCGACATCACGAGTGGTATTAATTTTCAGAGCAAATCTTCCATCTAAAATTTGATTATGACTGCACAAATTCTTCTGACTACTGATTGTGATTACGACCCCTTTATTGTAATGCATTGGTCACTGCACCCGTCAATCGTATTACTGTTTAGTGGCTAAATTATGAGAGGTATTATTAAATTTTTAAATAGGAACAGGTATATCTAATTGTACAAATGTACGTCATATGACATCCGATGAACAAAGGAGCCAAAATTCAATGTTAATCATTAAAAATATCATGTAAATTGAATTTTCACCATCCTTGTTTTTTCACCCAATATGTGTCAGACTCAAGTTTTTGCCCTATGAATTCTAAAGATTAGTTTTCTGCATTGCCTTAAAGAAGTGGCAAAGAACTCAACCCAAAATAGCTTTACGGATTATTGTTTACCGATTTCGTTCTTAATGGTCGACTTAACATCAAATCCACTAAATACAGGTAATCGGTTAATTATAGGTCGTTTACAAAATCAAGTATAGTCATCTCCTGCAACAAAAAATGCACTAAGATAGCTATCAAATTTGTCGTGCAATACATTTACTGTTTAAAATGTGGCCATATATTTGCGGTGCCAATTGTGGGGGCAATTCTTGTTGAAGTGACTTATGTTAAGCAGTTTGCGCAGCAGGAAAACCCATGAATGTCTGTCCTCCCGTGTCCCGTGGTGGTTAAAATGCATTGTTGCATAATAAAATGGACTTAGTTCTAATAAAGTGAAAATTTTCGCGACTATAACGGATTGTATTACAGGAATTTGCATATTTTATCGATTTGATCTTCTTTACCTTTTTTTTGTTGATTGTTGCTAGATAATGTTGAGTACCGTAACTGATGCATCGTATTTCATAGTTGAACATCCATATGAAGGACCACCCGTGAATGAACATGGCAGGCATGGTTCGTAAGGAAACACGACGAATGGGGGCGTTTACTCGGAACCGAAATCGCAATTTTCAACACGAAATTGTCAGATGGAAACGAAAAACGAATTGTAGTGAAAAATTAATCTTCTAACACCACCATTCACTAATAGATCAAAAATTAAAATAAGCAAAAGGTGACGCCCGCCGAAAAAGCTGCATTGATATCAATGGCGTCATTTTCCTCCCGTCCTTGACTGCTTTTAGGGGAAGGGAGTGGAGGGGGTTCTCGGAAGGTCTGCTCGAACAAATGCTGTCGCAACTGCTCCTATTGGCAGAGTCAGCTGTGCCCCCCCCCCCCCTATTGCGATAAGGCGATGTAGCTTCGCGGGCTCAATTGTGATTGGATGAAGTCAATGACGCCAGAGGTAGCACCACGCCCACTTTTCCGAAAGGGTTAAAAACATTAGTTTTTCGCCGCTTATAACTCGAGAAATAATTAACGGATCAAAAAACGAAAAAATACAGGTATTTTTATTTTACAAACTCTATCAGATCCGGCGATGATAAAATATGGTAAACGACCCCATTACATCCGAGCGTGGAGAATGGAAAAAAAACAGTAGTTGCTCCCACGAGGACAGAGAGAGCTATGAAGGCTTAGAAGAATTAGCATCGGATAGGCAAGAATGAAGGGCAGAGGTTGACCAATCTTGAGATGGAAATGCTTAGTAATGAGTCGGTGGACGCGATGATGATTAACAATCAAGGTGTTTTCGCCTCGATTCCCCTCCCTCATCTGTCCACCCTCCGCTACTCCCCGTCGTGTTTCCTTCCCGTCCTACCGTTCTCCCCTCCGTCGCGTGGGATATCCCCTCCACTTTCCTCGCTCCCGCCGCTCGTCTTCAAAATCTTTTATTCCCTTTTCCCGTGCGCTCTTCCTCTCTTATTCCCGCTCCCCGCCCCTCCCCCCTCGCGCCCACCCGCCACTGTTTTATTGTTCCCGCTCCGCTGACCGTTTTTTTTCCCTTTATTCTCCATCCTCCCGCCGCTCACTAACCATTCTCAACACACGCACACACTCGCTCACTTTGGCCCAGCGGAGGATCCCACACCTTCCCACTCCCAAACCACTCACCCACTCAGCCCCCCCCCCACCCCTCCCCATCGCACAACAAATCCCGCTGCTTAAAGAGGTTCCCCTCCCTCGCTTCTCTTCCTTCCTTCCTTTTTCTATCCCTCTCATCTTCCCTCCCTCCCCGCACCTCCAATAGCGCCACCATCACTCCCGCCCTTGTATGCCAGACCCAACAGGGCGAGCGAAAAAAAAATAGGGTGGGAGGGATGTCGTTCATATGTATCTTCTCCCCTCCTCCTTCCCTCCCACCCGGCCCAGCACCCGTTGCCTCGCAACTCAGGGGAGTTTTGTTTGTTTTCTCCGCCAATTTTCGTTACGTTCTTGTTTCTCGTTTTGGACGGGTCTGGTGATTCCACGAGCGGGCGGAAAAATAGGAAGTGATATCTTTCCGAAAATGTATTCCGACTCGCGTCTGGGGAGTAAGCGACTGTGATGTGAAAGACGTGATTACGGTGAGCCCGTGGCGTACTCGAGGCCCGTAATGGGCCTCAATGACGTCGATTCACAACTCAGTGCCTTTATTGGGTCAGCTGTTCCCGCCCGCGTGAGGAGAGTGCGAAAAAATCTTTTGCAAAAGTGACGGGACAGAGATCGGGGTAAAGATCAAGAGATTACTATTATTTGTATGAGGCTGGGATAGGTACAGTTGGATGGATACTTTAAAAAGATCCCATGCAGCAGGCTCTCCTACATTTCATATGATGTCAGCAAACGTCCTATCTATCATTCCATCCAAACACCCTTTTCGTTTCCTCCCTCTTCACCGTTTACCCAGCACTTGTCTTAACATTTAGCCTAGTAGAATACACTTTAACCCCTTATTACCGGTTCCGTCGAAATTTTCTGTCTTGCCTAATTCCCTCAAACAACGCAATCTCCTCCTCCTCTATGGCCAGCACTTCCTCGCTTGTCTTCCTCTTTAGTCACTTCAGGCTTTCCATAAATTTTCACTATCACTTCTCAAAAGGCGACGTTCTAATTTCTTCTAATTTCCTCAGTTTCCACCTTTCTTGGCAGTGTAATTCTATGCCCATATCGAGCTCTTCATGTGTCTTTTCATAATGTCCTCTCTGAGCGCTCATGTTACTCTATTGCTCTTCTGTTGCTGCCTAATTCGCTAAAGTATTTATCCTTTGAGTATTATATGTGCTATGACCATTTTCCTTCGTGATACTACCCAGGTAGATTCCTCGTGTTCTATTTTGAATCCTTATACGGTCTTCTTTGTCCTTGCCTTCCTCATCCGTAAAATTCCATTACTTCAGATTTCTTACGCAATAGAGGGTTTTCTGTCCTTTTCATACATCCTTTAACAGCCTGTATTGACGCTCAATTTTAGGAAGAAACCTCCAGTATTGTTTTTTTGTAAATGATAGGAGTAGGAAAACGAATTCATCGGCGTGATTTCAATGGGACAGGAGTGTTGTTTACTTCCGTATATGGCAGTTACTTGAGCGATAACAAAAAATGAGAGAGATGAAATGTTTCCGGTGATAATTGAAATATTCTTTAGTTGGAATGTAGTTCTTTTAATTGCATACTAACGTACGTAAATGTTTTGATACGGAAGTTCGTTAAGGTTATAGTCGGTGGTTTCATTTTGTGATCGTGTGACGTAAGCAGGTATTTATGAATGAATATTTCTTTATTCACCTTTAAAGTCGGCATTTAGTTTTTTCCCTTTATATATTGACGTTTACATAAGGAACGCACTGATATTACTAGCATCTCCCGCTTTACGTTTTAAATGTTCATAGATTTAGGTGAACTTGCGAAATTAAATGCGAGAAATCTACTCGTTCCCTGGAGAAAAAAGATGGTAATCATCACTTTTATTTATCCTTAAACTATTCCTCCTCCTGATCTATTCATGCTATCATTTTTTTTTTTCTCTTTTGCGTCCATTATTACTTTCACCTTATATCTTCTCTGTAGTCGTTTGCCGCTGATCATCACATTCTCTTTTCGTTGCCTTCATAGGTCCATCGGTTCTTAAGAAATGTCCTATAAGGATGTCCCATCTTTTCTATATCCATGAATTTATATTTTACTTTTCTTGAAACCTCCCTCGAAAATACTTTCGGTATATTCATTCGATCTTTGTCATCAACCTGCAACAAATATCGCGCCTCCAGTCATGTTTTTTCGACTACTGCTCTCCATTATATGCCTTACTGTAATACAGCAGCATGTTCAAGGTTGCCCTCTTGTATTTTGTTTAGGCCTATGGTCACGGGTGTAATTACATCTAATAGGATGCTTTTCTAGCGTGGACTATGTTACAGATTATTTACTGATCCTTACTGTTATTCTGTGTTTTAGGAGGTAAATTTGTGCTAACTTTATATTTTTTACTTTATTATTTATTTAATATTTATTTGTCTTCTGCTTATCTTTCGGATACCATAGTCCTTGTCATGTCCTTGTTTATCCAAAGACAGCCTATCCGTCAGAATCTTCTTCAAGTTAACCAGCATCTTTTCTTAGATTACTCCATGTCTTCGTCATAATAGTTATACTGGTGGTAAATCCCAACATGACATATATCAGCGGATGATAACCCCGAAAACATATTCTCGATTCTTCTAGTGCGGTAGGTAGAGTCACATCAATTTTTTCTTAAACAGAAAATGTTGACCAAGAAGTATTGATTGCACCACATGCGGCAAACTGCATGGAAGGAGGGAACAAAGACCTTTTAGAAATATATAACAAATGTTCAGGCTTAACTTGGTGGAACCACACTGCGATAATGGAAATGATTTCACTTGGTAAAATTCAACAGTAAGGAAGTAATAAAACTCTGTGGAGTTTTACTAAGTGTAATCATTTCCATTAGCCTTTTACAAAGATCGTAAAATCAAAATTGATAGACCTTTCACACCTTCATAGTATTATTGAGAGGACTTCGACTACCGACTGGAAGACTCTCGGACGCGAGAACTAGGGTTCGACTTCGATTCACAGACCAAAGAAATGGCTTAGTAAACTAGGCTTAATTACTTTGCATACAATTGCACATTTAATGGCATCGATGCAGATATTGTCTAATTCTCACGGTATTACATCGGTAGGCTAAAAGTCAAAATAAAGGCGATTTATCTTGAAACAAAAGTGTTTGAATGCCTGTTTATCGGTAATGCAAAGGTCAAGATCTGGTAGTTTTTTAATTATTCCTAACCGTAGAAAATAAAATCCTTTATTTTTACAATAAAATGCAACATTATCTCTTAAAAACACTCCGATGGTGAAAAAAAGAATTCTTCCGCGGGCTAGAATCAAACTAATGAAGTTCCCATCATGCTGCGACACGCCATCCCCTCGGAGACTGGTATTCTTGCAGGAGCGCTGGTGTCTTTTGGTAAATTAATAATTTTATTTTTTCTCCGTTTACAGACTTGATCATCATCGTAATCTCGACGGTGTAGTGTGAAAACAAAATAGCCTTGTTCAAAGGCTACCAATTAGCTTGTATTTATATGAACTCACGTTTCAACCCATGCATTTTATCTCATGCCGGCACGAGTGAATCCACGGAGACGAAGTTGAAAGACCTTCCGCATATTCGTAGTATTTCGCATTTTACATTCTCTCTTTTCCAACTCCATGACAAATTACCTGTTGTTCGGGCAACGAAGCGAGGAGAAGGGGGCAAAAAATACTCCGCCGTGAAATATAAACGTAAATCCTTTTTACTTCGACAAGTCTCTGAGACATCTGTCAGCCTTAAATGTGAAGATTTTTTTCTTTTGGGGGTATCCCTGTCTCTTCCGTAGGAGGGTCGAGGTAGGTTGAGCGACTCTTGGAATACGTTCGGTGCCTTAATGGAAATATCGTCAACATTTCTGATATTTCGCGATCAAACAGTCGACTTGCCATTCTCGAAATCTTCATTCACCAAGTCGATCAATATAAATAATCCGTTGTCTATATCGTCATCCGCAGCGCTCGTAAAAACTTGTTAGTAGCAAAGAATATTTACAAAGGCTTTACAAAATTGTGGAGGAAGTATCTGGAGTAGCAGACCGTGACAGCTAGGGGCAACCTAAAGGCCGTGGGTTCGAATCTTTTGGGTTAAGTTTTGATTCAACGTTGCGATATAACGTAAGCAGTCGGAGCACTTAATAGCCAAATCCTAAAACTGCTTACTCTTCAGTAGAGAGCGAACGCAAGCGTAGATGATTACCCAGCTGAATATTTAAGAACTACCTAAGCTACATTAAGTGAATGAGAGCCCAGTGGTAGGTGATATCGAATACGTGGATGGTGTAAGGTTGACACGTTGATTTTCATGGATGGCTCAATGAAATATGCCTATGGAATCGTAGATGAATACAAGTTCAGAGAAATATTTTTTAACTATATAGTTATTGTATGGATGCTCGAAAAGAATAAATCATAGACATTTTAGAGACTAGAGTCACATCAATGGATGTGTGCTTGCAATAGCTCTATTCTACAGTTATTTCTCCAACTTTTGTTGAAGGTGACAAACTTCATGACGGATCACGTCGCTCGAGTGAGAACAATAAATATTAAAAGCATGCTTCGATTTGATCCGAAAAGAGCTGGAAATGAAGGGAGGGTAATCAAGAGAAGTTTAAAAGGCTCAATCATCCACCTGCGGATGTGAGAGAGAAAAAGAGAACAAGGCGGGAGCGTACGACTTGAATTCAAACGCACTTCACACACAATAAAGCCCTCCCCATCCTCGCCCCGCCCCCGTTCTTGCAACATCCCGTTCACGCTCTCCGGGCCCGTTTGTCGGGGGCCTGGTTAATTGGAAGGGGATATGGGAGCGTGGGGAGAGTGTAAGGTGATGGCCGATTGAAATGAAAAAAATAACAGGCTTTGGCACGGATGAGAGAGCTCTTAACTGCATTCTGTCGAGATGCCTATGGATCGATTGAGACCGCTGTTTCCATTTCCAATGGCCGGGGAAGTGATATTCTCTCTGTGTGAGGTTGGCGTGGTGTAGGAGGTGTAAGAGGGATGGGAAGAATACAAAAACACAGCTCTCTGGACGGGCAAACGTCTTGATTCGCTCCAACTGCTCTCTGTCATCATCTAGAACATCTCTATTAATTGCACCTTGTGTCAAGTGGGAAGGGTACTTCATCCACGGTTCCGGAATGTCTCGGCTAGCGTATTGAGTCTTCTTCTTTCCGAACGAAATGTTGGGCTTGCTTTATGTCGGATTTTTCAATTCTGTGGAATCTAAACTGTTATCTACTGATTACTTGTATATTGTAAGAATTTTTATTTATTGTGTGGTGGAACCTTCCGCAGATTTTGGGGAAGGACGACCAGAAGACGGTATTTCTGAAATCTGCGCAGGTTGATTGTTGGTAGAAAGAAAGTGAGCGCCACGAAGCATAAACGCTTAAAATTTTCGTAAAAAATACCGCCATTGAACTCTCCAATATCTCTCCCAAGTATTTATTGGGCAATATGTAGCTTCTATCGCACGAAGTAAACTGTCTGTCAATATTTCGTTTCAAATAGGTATTGCACTTTGGATGTTGACCGATAGATCCTGTTGGGCTGGCAACCCTTGGTTGCATCACTATGAGGTGGAAAATAAGAAAAAAATTAACCATCGCATTAGCCCTTAAAGAATAGCCACATCGTCATTAAGTACCTGAATAAACCTGGATACTCCTCTCTCATTATGTGATATCTATCCCCACACAGATCTCCTTTAGGTGAGTGCCAAGATTTTTGTGGTTAAAAAGATTACCTTTGAGGCACCTGCCCTGCAAATTCCAGTGATATTAACTCCCGGAAGAATTTGTCGGGTCAGTTTGTTCATTCAATATATTAAAAGACCGCTTACAACTGTAGGAAACACTCCCCGGCGAGATTATAATCTTTAGTGAAATTCATGAGCCTTCTACTGTATAGCTCGATGTAATTACCCAGCACAGTCCATCCTCAACTGATGGCCTTGAAGGTGAACGCAGGGCCATCTACTGGCTGATCTTTAAAAGGGATTCATTATTTTGCCTGCGTTGGGAGACACTGATTGTCATTTTTACTCGCTCCTTTACCTCACTCTTTACTTACCTTTTCAATTCCCCCGTTTTGTTTGAAGCCGTAGAATTAACTGGCAGGCACTATCGTCTGCTTCATTTTCGATTTTTTTCTGGAGGGTAACTATATTTCCCACCTTTTTAAATACGTAGAGTTCACTACTGCATACTAGATATAAAAAGGTAGTCAAATCCATGGTTAAAAATTAAAATAAAATTTTTGTAAAGTCATTAGAAAATACTTTGTACTGAACATAGGTTGCGGGTGAGAAACTTTTATCATTTCTTTTGCTCCTTTTAAACGAATATTAGTAAAGATTCATTTTCCACGTTCTTTGAAATAGAATGCTCTTTCCCTTGAATGAGAATATTCTTTGAAATTAAAATAGTTTGTTGAAGTAAACTGTGTGGTAATACGGAGTTTTCGGTCGATGTTTTCAAAATTTTAATTCTAATACCTAGTAAAAAAAATTGAGATTAAGTATTTCTCAACCCCATTACAGACTTACGTAAGTTTCTTGTGTCTTCGTGGTAATGCCTCTTTATGGGAGATCTCTGTGTAATCCACTTATTTGGGTGTCCCATTATGGCATTCAAAACCCGTTAACCATTGCTTCACACTCGCCGGAATGTGCACATAAACACTGGGTATTGCTCATGAGATGTTAAGTATCAACATAGATACACAGGGTCGTTATGCCCCAAGTGGAGCTCCTTTGCTTACTATTCTGGAAACAATTATTTCAGAGGATGCGAGGGTAGACTCATATCATGGGAGTATGTTATTTTGATTGCATTCTCGCGTTGGATGAAGTTGAAGTTGAATTTGAATCAAGATTCATTATTTTAAGCGACTGATACACAAAATGTGATTATCACGACATAAGCAGCGGCTGTCCGCATTATGGTGTTAACCGTGGATCAGGATCTTTTCCATAGGGTCGCAGCTCCCTCAGGGCCATTTGTCTGTACCTGAAAATAGCATGATGAGCAATTTGAAAGCTATATACAACCCACTCGGAGATAACATCCGTAGTGAATTCCTTCAGTAGTGAGCATCCTCGATACCTTAACTTCATCCAATCTCCTTCATTTCTCCCTCCATTTTGTATCCCTGATTATTTTCCAACGTTGTATTTTGCAAATTTCAACACCAACATAAGTTAATCCCGCATTAGTCATCAAGAAATGCTGCAAATACAAGTATTAGTCTGTCTATAAAATGATATACTTAAGATCTTATTCTGGAGGATACATAATAATTGATATCGCACATTAGAAGAAACTTAACCCTTCGCCAAATGATAGCGTAAGTAATCATCGATTTTATTCCGACTTCATCTCACCACTACAACTCTGAGGGATGTTCACGTGAATAAATGATAGCGCTCTGTTGGAAACGAGAGTTTAACAGTGCAGTTAACAGTGCAGACTTCCCATCTTATGTTTGAGGGAATTTTTCTCCGTCCGAGGACAAATTCTCGGTATCAAGCGTCCGTTTTGCGTCCCGAGTCAGTCTTTTCTGATGAAAGCGAATGAGAAAATCGCGACGCAGCGCCAAGGAGAGAGATAAGGGCCCGGAGGGGAGTCGGAGGAATCTCGAGCCCAGCGACCGAAGACCCCGCGGATCTTCACCCGACGCGAGCGAGACACGTGATATATGAAATTGGATAACGGGTTAGATAACACATTGCCCCTCGCTATATCTATTGATAGTGGACTAATCGCTTTGGCTCTCATCTCATCTGTGTATTTAGAGCCTTTTAAGCATTGAATATTTGTACCGAAGCGTGGATGAAAGCAAGGAAATAAGAGATCGATGGCGTATCAAATAGTGTGCTCATTCATGGTGAGGTTTCGAAGATATGTTACGTAACCCACGGTAATCTCTACTTTTATATCTAACATTGGCGTTATCTTCCAAAACTTTTCACGTCGCCTAGGCCCTTTCAGTTTTTGAAAGTCGAGAAATTTAGTTATTAGGCTATTTTACGTAGGCCCGACCTTGGTGTCTTGCGAGGTAGATTTACCTAGGCCTCGGATTGGAAATGGGAAGTTGAACAAAGTTTTTCTGTTTCTGCAAAAATTCAACATATTTGGAGTAGCCGAGGGGAAGTCACCCCTGTAGCTCAATTACTATTACAATGCCAATGCCGAAGTGAGAAAATCGCTGAGACGGCAGCGAATATTTTATGCAAAAATGAAAAGAATTAGTAAATATATGCTGATTGATGAGCGTATTGTAATTATTGAAAACTATAAAATTTCAAAATTCACTGCAAAGATAGCTCTTCGTAATGCATTTGCAGAATTCAAAAGAAAAACACTTGGGGAGCAATTGAAGGAAAATCCAAAAGTCTTCTGGTCGTACGTAAGGGAAGTGCAAAGCCATAAGTCTGCCGTCCATTCACTTAAAAATGATAAGGGTGAAATGGCCACAAACACTCTTGACAAAGTTAACTTGCTGAATTCCTTCTTCCAAACCGTTTTTAACCCACCTTCCGGAAATTCAACTGTCGTGTTACCTGACCTCTTTCAGCGACTGATGCAACCAATTGAAATTTCCTGTAATGGCATTGAAAAGTTACTTGAAAATATAAGCCCCAACAAATCTCCTGGCCCTGATCAAATTCCCTCCCGCTTTTATAGAGAGTTAGCTTCCAAAATGTCCCCCTACCTTGAAATAGTATTCAATAAATCCCTGACCGAACACGTCGTACCGATGGATTGGAAAGCAGCCGATGTAGCACCCATTTTTAAAAGTGGTGATAGGGAGCAGCCATCTAACTACCGGTCTATATCCCCTCACATCCATTTCATGCAAAGTCCTGAAACTTACAATTGTCAGTTCTGTTATGGGTCACCTAGATAGCCATAATTTATTGTCCAATGTTCAGCATGGTTTCCGGAAGAGTAGATCGTGTGAAACTCAACTTGCTCTCTTTTTCCACGGTATTTTAGTTTTTGGCGTAATCTCCATCTCCAAAACAATACTCCAGTAGTTGCAATACTTCTCGATTTCAAGAAAGCTTTTGACAAGGTATCTCATAGCCAACTAATTTTGAAATTAAAATCTTATGGGTTAGACATTCATATTATATCATGGATAAATGATTTCCTACATGATCGGGCACAAAGGGTTGTATTGGACGGTGTTACCTCCTCGGCAATTGAAGTCACTTCAGGTGTCCCACAAGGTAGTGTGATAGGTCCATTCCTGTTCCTTCTGTACTTAAATGATATCAATAAGGTAGTCAGAAGTAAGCTTCGTCTATTTGCCGATGTGCGGTAGTGTGCAGGGAAATTCTATGCCTAAATTATAAAGAATATTTAAATGATAACCTACAAGCAATGAAAAAAGGAGTGATACATGGAAGTTAGAATTAATTTTTTTTTAATGTGTTGTCATTAATTTTTGGAAAAAGAATTTTTCTCCTCATAGCACGTACAAAATAAGTAATAATAAATTAACAAACGTGGAATCCATTAAATATCTTGCAAGACTGACACATGATCTTTCCTATGGTAAACACATACGTGAAATAATGGGTCAAGCTAATCGTAGACTGGGATTCATCAAAAAAGTATTGGGTAAATGTACCGATCATGTACGAGAAAACAGCTACTTTTCACTTGTTAGATCTCATTTGGGATATGCTGGCAGTGTATCGGATCCCTACGAATTCGGTATAAATAATGAACTTGAACGTGTGCAGCGAAGGTCGGCAAGATTTGTAAAGGGACGGTACGATAACTATAATAGCGTAACCAGTCTACTAAATGAATTAAAATGGGAATCATTGTCAGATCGCAGGTTGAAATTTAGACTTAATATCTTAAATAAATTATAAGAAAATATTTTCAGTGATGACGTTAAAAATATTTTGTGAACCCCAACTTACTATGGTAGACTGGGCCATAGTTACAAAATTAGAGAAATTGATTGCCGAACTGACATATTCAAATTCTCCTTTTTTCCACGTACAATTAGGGATATGAAAAGCGGTAAATATGTCCAATACGAGTGAATCAATCCATTGCATAGGTAGTTGCATATTGGTATAAGGACTTGAAGGTAACCCAACTATAAGTATGTTTTTGCATGCTTACAATGCTATTTTTATCGTTGTAAATAGTGACGTTTAGATTAATATAATAATACTAATTATTTTAAATGCATGATATGTAGTGCATGTTTGGTGAGAATTCACCCCCTGCCGCACGCCTTTATAGGGGCTCGCAGGGTATTATGTAGATGTACTCCGCAACAGCATCTTTTCTTTATTTTTTCAATAGATCAGCGAGTGATACCGATATATAAGACCACTTTTATTTTCAAACGGCTGTTAAAGTGCTTTCAGGGTATGTCGTAGATGTATACCAATATCACCAATTAGGCTTCGTCATTGTGACTTGCTCAGAGTAAGGATGTCACATCGACATTGATGCATCGGACTACTCCATGTTTTATTACGATGATTCAAAAACATAGAGTGGTGAGAAGGTATCGACTGTATGATTTCAAAACACTCAGCATCGTACCAGTATTGTAATATGCGGGGAGGTGTAAGCTGTTTACGATGAGCCATTTGGAATTAGTCACATTCCGTTAGCCATCGAAGATGCCTGAATTGCTTGGTGTCTTAATTTGGACGGAAATTACTGTGTATCAGACTACGGTGTAATAATGGTAATGTGAAAAAAATTAGTAATAATCTGAATATAATTCTCTACCAGCGGTTGTTTTTGAAGTTCGTTTGTTCGACTATTAATTTTTCGAGTAAAACCAATGTTCACCGGAGAAATTCTGTTTTGTATTGAAACAAATATTTTTCCGGCACAAAGCACGCTTACGCTCGAGCATAGACATAGGTTGATATTGAATTATTATTTTTATCAACTACTCGCTGTAGTAAGCCGCTGCACGAATTGCTACTCATAAGTCAGCACCACCATTTATAGGCTTCATATGTATTGTTTTTTAAGAAAAAACGTCAGCAAAGTAACTTATCTCACTGATTTATAAAAATGTTTTTGTTCTTGGAACATTTACCACCCCGAATTTAATATCGTTAGCAAGTTATAGAAATTAATTATTCTTTATTCATTATGATTGTCTATATTTTTGTTATTTTTAAGATATTGATTCAAATGTTTCTGGAATGAAAGATTAGTATCAAACTCACAGTGAAGTATTTCGCCGGCTGCGTTATTAACAATAATCATCGCGTGAATAATTGTTTTTACTTTTTTTCCTCAAAAACCATTCTTCTACCTCAAAACCCGCTGAGCATTATGGGATGGTCATCTTAATATGGCGTCGTAAAAGGATACACTATATGCTCACTTTCCTGACGACAACATTAGATGACTAAATTCGGTGACTAAAATGATGCCTACATACTCGAAAACACTACAAGATGGCTTCCTCCATACTAAGGTAGCATTTAGGCAGCTAACTTTAGGCTATTTGGCCACGACTAATTGACCTGAGATTGAGAAGGCATGAAAATATTCGATACATCGGGAAATCGATAATTTTGTCGATGAATTTTGAGTGAACGGCGTGTACTTTTATTGACATTGAGACATCGACCACTCTCTATCCGATGTAGCATCCCTTATAGCTCAGAGTAGATAATGAATGCATCTCATAATTTCGTATTCTAATTACCTGAGGTAATTGAGGTGAATCTGACCCTTATAACCGAATAAAAACTGGTAATTTTTATGTTTAAATATTTGATTTTATTTTTAAACACTAGAGTTCTAAGCTTTTTTAAAAGCTTGAACTGTAATGGACTGACCTTTCGTTTCATTGTCTCTAGGAAACTTTTATTTCACTCATGACAATCACATAACGCTAGAAGCTGTACAGTATACACCTTTTACAGTTCAATGATTGAAACTACATATCCATGTAATATTCGAAAAAAAATCAGATGATTCTCGAATGAAATAAATTGCTTCATCCTATGCTAGGTCAAATCGTTCGTTTCCATCAGGAATCTTCTGTGGTTCATTTCGAGGTCGAGCATCCGTTTTTCAGGTGATAATACTGAGACTAAGAGAAGGAAGAGATGTGACCAGAATCGTTATTTTTTCCGCTAAACGATGGCGAATGAAAAATTATCGCACCTCGTGGATTCAACTCATTTAATCAGCTGACACAATTAGTAGGTACAATTTTCCAATTATCCGCATGGCTCCCCTGTACACTAATGAATTGTGATGTGTGCCTTCAAACCTAGGTCGAGATCAATACCTTCAAATGCTATGCGTCAACTATTGGAACACGGAAATGCGCACGTCCATTTGTTATTCTGACGCAGAACGGTGAGTAACAGGGAACCTATCACTTGTGTTTGAACTCTGCATTAGCCATCCGAAGACCGAGGGTCTCAAATCAGTGGAAACCCTCCTGTTCAATAATCTGGATAATTGTGGTGAATCTTCAATTATTTAGAAAATTTCTTTTTGATATTGTGACTGTAATGCGCTTAGCAAGCATGGCTTTTAAGTAAGAGGCCATGGCATTGTTAGAGTGAATGACTTTGAGGAGGAAATTTAATATCCCTCTTATTGGTTAGGCAACGAATTTTAGCCATCCAAGAGCAGAAGACCCATGGATGAATATGTTGGAAGGAGATATCACGGGAGGAGAATATTTACCCCTTCGTATGCTTTTATAATTCTAATGATCGTCGTCCATGACTCCTAATTCACTCACCGACGATTATCACATATTTTCGTTCTCCCTACTAACCTTTACCGATCCAATTTTGACTCAGATCACCTTTTTTCTCCTCATCGTAGGTATCTCTCAGTATCTCTTAAACGGAAGTTCTATGATTGATAAGAGAACAAGCTTATTCTAAAAAATACTGGTGTGCTTGACTCAGAAACCTGGATAATCAAAAATAATGTCTCGGTCCTCCAAAGATGAGATATAAATCCACTATCGCAACATATTCTTTACATCTATCCTTCCGAGGACGAAAGTATAATAAATAATACCTAACTTCCTTCCTGAAATATTCTACGCATGTATTGTGATGGTTAGCGAACCTTGACAGAACATTGGATTGAGGAACATCTTTAAGCAAAAAAGAGTCGTGGGATGGTGTCCAGTAATCTGCTTGAATTGTTTCATGATGAAATAATAGTAATATGGCAATTGTGCGCACATTTTTATTCACCAGCTAGCTTTAGTATTCACCGGTGATTGACGTCATGAGGACATTGGGAGCAAATGCTCGGTCGGGTCAGTGATAAATAAGCACTGTGGAACATTAACCGCTTACAGCAATTTATTTTGGGCGCATTAAATAGGAAGTAGTGAAACATTAAAAATGTGAAAAGCTCATATATGTTTGACTTGGCTCCTTTCTCTTCGTGTCCCGCGCACATACGAGAGGGAAGCTGTGGCTCCGCTGGTAGATTCTAATTTTTCGGCCCGCATTCCCGACAGCAGCGTGGTGATCATTGGATAACTGGATGTCTTGATTGACGGGTGTTTGTGCCTCTAACCTTATATTATTGTCACATTCGGGGGTAGAGGAACGCTTATATATATATATTGTTTATTGATTGCTTTATACGTTATAACATTGAGGGCATATATATCGCGTTGGCTATTGTATTTCATTTTTATATTAAATGAAGTCGCCTTTCATTTTCAAATAAATATCGCATATTGCAGCCATTATATTTAAGTATATTGTAGCCCCAACTTGATCTTTACCAGAATCCGTAGTGCCTAGTCATGCGTCAGCATTGGACTTCAATTCACTTTACCGGAATGCTTCAGCAATAACCCCAAGGTCCATTTGCGTAGGGTGGCGCTTAACTCAAGGAGGGTACTTTGTATTTGATTGTGGTTCACATGTATATTTCGTGTTTTGCCCTGTCACGCTATATATTTTTATTTAAAAAACTTTAGCTCTCAGAAGGTGATAGCTTCACTTGAAACATTTTTTAAAGCCATTTTTTGACATTTATTCAGTCTTACTTTTCATTTTATGTTTATGAAGTATTTTTTTATTTAGTTTGTGTTTCTTGTGGTCTTAAAAAGCATGTAATCATTTCGTTAATCGTAATTAATTGTTTGTTAGTTTCTCCATAGTTTCAATGTTATTGCTTACTGATTTTGAGGAATGGATTTGACCAGAATGTAGAAGAGAATCTCAGAATCTCACATGAGAATCACAGTTGTCATATCCTCACTCATTCCTCCTAAGCGTAAAGGAATAAATCACTTGACATTTATGGGTACATGGGAGCCACTGATAAATGTCACGTAGAAATAGTGCAAGTAATTAATGGGTAATACTGTTTATCTCCATGAAAGGAAAAGCTATCATCCTAAGTAATTATTTAAGAACCTATCACGGAATCAGGTTATTGGAAATTCTTGTGAGAATGGGAGAAGAATGCACAATCCATGAAAGCTCTGGAATTTCCAGTGATAGAGAAGACGTGCTGTCGGAAAAAGCATTACCTTAGCATATAATGAGCATAGCTGCATGTCCTTCCTTGGTTCTCTCCGCGCACATTTCCAAATACAGGTCACCCTAATGTGGAATAAATTCAGGAAAATCAAAGGCTGAGTGCCAGTAGAAACATCATTGAGCTTTTGGTAGTAACTATGGTGAGCTACTGATAACCTGGTGTGGAATTACGGATGCATTTTTCGCGTTATCGCAATCTGTATCGATAACGCTTACCCCTAGAGTAGTGCAGGGTTAACAGTAACCGTCTATAAAATTCGCTCCACTGATTGTGATAAGCAATTTGAAGTGCTGCGCGAAAAATGAAGAATGGAGATCACCTTCTCTCTAACATAAGTGAAATCAAAAAATAACGATAACGCCTGCGCACGCCTTATGAAGATCCACGATCGAGGCCCTGAGTATGTCTAAGATGAAGCTGATGCGTAGGGCTACGACGAACTCGCCATTTCGAGACGAGGTTATCCCATTGGCTGCTCTTGTCTTATTGGAAATCAGCTGGCGCGCAATTAAGTGGCGGTAGTCGTATCTCACACTGCCACCGTTAATCCTGGACAGTGTTATTCTCAAGCAAGAAAAGAACCAGCGGAAATATCTTTCTCCGTTGACGAGAAGCGTTGTATTCATTGCGTTGAGTCCATAACTCATGCGGGGTTCCTCTGCTGATGAGCTGCCTCGCTCGTTATCTTCATTCTTGTTATTGTTCGTTTTCAACGTACCCACCTTTCAACGGGGCGTTTGATACTTCGCAGTCATATAGCCGGCCCTCGCACGTTCCTGAAACGTGGTCCCTTTCTGATTCATCTTTTTTCTCCTTCGACTGCTTGAAAGCGTCTCGTTTCCATAGGCTTCAACTGGTTTCCATTTCCATAGGTTTCCATAGGTTTCAACTGGTATATTGTTAGAATCACTACCTTTTCAATTCTTTTTTTTTTAACCGGACACATTTTGAGGAAGCGTTATTGACTTAGTTTTCTTAGAAGTCTTTAGATCGTCAATTCAAATAAACCATTTTACGACGCCCTCGTCGCGAGATCCCTCTTGACGAGGAGCTAATTGCTTTAGGGCCGAAGGAGATGAAAAAGTCTCCCGGAAAGATGGATGCTTTTCCTCCTTTTGAGTTCGATTGTAAAACGATTAAGGTTGTATTTTTGCTCTTGCTATGGAGGAATATATGCAACCCTTATAAAAAATCCTTTTGGCTGGAGTGGGGGATAATTCAGAAATATTATGACTGCCCCCATAAATTCAAGAGGTAAAAAAGTCGAGATTGGGCAATAAAGGCCCAAAAGAACAAAGAGGAAGGGGACATTCTAAAAGGGGTGAGTGCCCCGATTTGAACAGCTGTAGACTGAGATTACGGAGATTTAACGATTTCCTCCCTGTTATGAAAGTGAAGAATGGGGTGTTTTGGCACCTCTCTCGTCGGTCGCAGGCTCATTTATATCTTTGGGATTTTCTTTTTTTTTATACGTCACTATTTCAATTAGGAGTTTCCGTTTTCATAATGTTTACATCATATTAGCCGAGGCTTATAGCAACATTCCGTCTGTTTTTTCTATCTTGGAAAAACTTTGATTTCCCTTTTTTCGCGCTACTATTCTTGTTAAAAATAATCATCCTCTTTAACCTTTTCCCAGGTATTTCCTTGGGAGATGTTGAAAATTGGCATAAGATTTTTTCTCTTGAGAATCTTTTTTTCAGGACAATCTATCATTTTTTTCAGGACTTTCCTATGCTTTTTCATTTTTCCCGTGCACGCATTTGATGGATACTTTTATGAAAGAAAACTAACGTTAATCAATGTTTTATATCCTTTGGGCATACCGTGGTCAATGTCGTCCATATTAAGGTGTGAAGTTGTTTGTTGTTGTTCAATGTGTTGGGCAGGGTAACTCAAACTATTGCTCGCAGCAGAATATTTCGCATTAACTGTTTCGGCCCTAAGGGAACTCACTAGCTGGTACCATTTCGGGAAAATCGGAATGTTGGAGTCAAACGTAAAAATAAATTATTGATTCAATTTTTAATAAATATCTTTGCGTATTTTCCTTGAAATACTCGCAAAATTTTGAATTTTTATTCTAATATTTCAGTAGCTGTAAGTTGAATCGAATAGTAAGCGAATGAGAATAGTTTTAGAAAAAGAAAATCTCGGAAGCCTTTGTCTCCTGCGATTTTACGTAAATTAAGTTTTACTGAGACATGCCACTTAACCCTTACTCGTTTTAAATATTTTTTTCCATTTAATACCAATTTACGAAGCGATAATAAAAAAAACTGGGTACATGAAGGATTGAATTGCATTGAATTTGTCATTGAATTGCATTGAATTTGTAGGATTGAATTGCATTGAATTTGTACATGAAGGATTGAAAAGCATTGAATCCAGTAATATTCAATACATATGTAGGATAATGCCGAAGGAAGTGCGACGCTCCCGGAAATCATGAGAAGGTGAAAATTCGGGAGAAATAAGGTGGTTGCCTGCTGTAGGATTCTCAGTTAATTATTCATAATGGGATCATTTTCTTTGTACGCTGTTTTAGAAAAAATAAACTCCATTAACTTTTTTACAACAAAGCAATGCATACCTTTTTTAGTGGGGAAAAGAAAATTGTTTCAAATGTTTCTTTGCACTCATCAAATAAGCGAGAATAAAATCTTACCATCTGATCTAATTAAATGCAATAACTAGTGACCATGAGATTACAATATTGGTGAAAAAATGCATGCCATCTATGAGAATTCCTAGTTTCTTCATTGTTTAGGTTTCACTACTGTTTAAAGTTTATTAGATTTTTACAATTTATTAACTGCAAAGAAAGTATTTATTCTCTTAGCAATGAATTCTCTGCAAAAGGATCCAGTAATATACATCTCTAATTACCCTGCGAGCCGCAATCAAGACTAGTGGCAGAGGGTGACAGTTGCGTTAACCATATCATAATACCCACCAAACTCAAGGGACACCTATATCCCTGGCATTGAACGATTTTGGCATCATTTAAACTTTAAATTACAAATGCTTAGTATTTAATTCTCATCTTTTCCTATTATAGGGAGAAAATTGACGGGAAGAACGTGTGAAAAATTTAGAAACATTTCTTGACATCATCATCATCATCGGTCAGCAACCGTAAGATTGGTTTAACGCAGCCCTCCACTCGATGCTCCTATCGGCCAACCTCTTCATGTTGACGTAATTATTCTCTTTTACTTCCTTCACTACTTGTTCCATATTTCTCATACGAGGCCTGCCTTTTCCATTCTTCCCATTCTTGACGCCGTGCTATGCAATTAAGGCCACTGAGATTTATGAAGTAAAATTATTTATTTTCTTTTTAATTTAGACTACAATTCACTCAGCATATTCACATATAATAGCTTATTGCCAAATGAATAAAATTGATGTCCTCAGGTAATCGTTCTCAACCAAGTCTCGGCGTGATCAAAACTCCCTTTCAAACTTACTGGTCAAACATCTTTTTGTCAAGATACCCGCGGTTAATTTTCTTACCCTCTGCGTCAGGCATGGTTGTTAACGAGGGAAAACGCGCAACAATTTAATTTATATAGGGATGGGTCGGTTCCACTATTTTTCGGTTCCGGTTCGGTTCTTAACATCGGTTCTCGGTTCCGGTTCTTAATTTACCACTTACTTTGCATTGCTCAATGGTAAGATAAGGTAATCAATAATCATTTTCAGAGACTGAATTAGAATAATTCGTGACTTTGAAGCATCTAAGTACACTATTTCACCAGGTTTTAATGTGAAGCCGCCACTTTCGGAGTGCGAGTAGGTTTCAAACTGGTTTTCGCGGCAATTATTTCGGTACCGATTATTTTTGGCCTCGGTTCCGGTTCCGGTTCTAAGCTCAAGAACCGGTGGAACCGAGAACCGAAGAACCGAACCGACCCATCCCTAAATTTATAATACTGCCTCTCGCGCTCAACGGAGCTCTCTTTCGAGCGCTCCACCCCTCGAAGGAGTCTGTCCACAGAGGGTGGCAGCGGAGCAAATATTATAGAACCCCTAATTTCTATTAGCGATCTCTCCTGAGTTGAGTTTCGCTCTCGATGTCGCGCGGAGCAAGGTGGGTCAGAGGAAAAAATTACACGAGCGGATCTCGTCAGTGTTTCTCTCGGAACACTCCGGTCATCAAAACCATCGGGATGGGGAATGTGTGGAGGGTTTACTCTTTCGGAGCGGCTTCGATTTCGCGCGCGGAATATTCTCGGGGAGCGCGGCGCTGGTGTCTTCGGATTCCCCACAATGGCACCTCGTTTGAGGGTGGGGGAGCGGATACAAAAAAAATAAACAAAAGGCGGAGGATAACGACATTCCTCCCGTCCTTTTTTTCCGCCCGAGCTGGCGGGCAATGAGTTTTCGCCACTTCCCGCCGCTTCCCCCATCCATCGTTTGGCCCTCTCATCCCAACTTCCGCGTGGGGTACCCGTTTCCATCAAACTCCTCTCACCCTTCCTCTCAACCCCCCCCACCCTCTTGTTATCCTTTCAGCACTGCGTCCTATTCCCTTCTGTGTCCCGGTCTTCCCCCGAGCGTCTCCCGTTTCTCCTCAGTCCCTCGCATGTTTATTTTTCCTCCCCAACGTTCGTTTTGCGAGGCTCTCAATATCCAGTCCTCCCGCCTCTCCCCGTACCTATCACGTCCTCCTCCTCCCATCGTCCCTTTTTTATACAACGTCCAATTCCCACCAGTGTTTTTTTATAATTTCGAATGCCTTTGTTTATTTTCGTAAGGAGAAGGCTCCGTCAGATGTACGCGCGCTCACATGAGTGCTTCTTTTTCCCCTGGCTTCGCAATATGATATTGATTTTTTATTGCTTCGCGCATGCGTGAAATGGGATGAGGTCGGGGACACAATAACATTCTTCCTCTTCCCCATCCCTCTTTTTTCCTTCTCCTTCCCTTCACATCCCCCGTCTCCTACTAACCCCCCCCCCCCTCCCCGGAGGTACCATGTATTTGCTCTCGTGTTAGAAATTGGACGGGGAAGAAGAAAAAGCTAATTTCGGGCAAGATATATTGGGACGGGGTGAGTTGATGAGCGGTCCAAACTTTGCTGCCGGTGCGTGGCATCCTCGTCCCCCCGATCGCCAGTACACTATCGATTATTCGTGTGCGTAACGGGGTGGTCCATTTATCGTCTCTCTCATTTTATTCTCTTATCAACGAAGATTTCCCTTGCACGACGTCGTGGTGGAAATTTTTTTTTCCCCACGGTTCGGAATTTGCTGATCACTTGCGAAGATACCCTTCACGCCGCTATTCTTGTACCACAAGATTTACTCTCATCCCGTCGGCAAAGGCTTTACCGTTTTCTGTCAGAACAGTTAAATTTCCTCTATTATCTGTGCTCTCGAAATCGTGGTAATTGATAAAATATCTCGTGAATCAATTTGAGCTCATGTTCCCAGCCAGAAAAGTTCATGCATGCGTAGTATATTATGAGATAGCAATTTTACCTTGATGTGGTTGGAACTGGTAGGTTTGTGCATTATTGAGTATGGTGACATCTTTTGTAAGAAGTTGGAAATTAGCTTTCATTCATCTTCTTTTAATCTTCATAAATGATTCTTCTTGATTGTCAAGGGGTTGTTGATTGCATTTCTTCAACATCCCTCCCTTATTGCCGAGAACCTTTTTGATATTGGCAACATTTTGAATATTTTGTAATGTTCATAGAAATAATGAAGAAAATTGTTTTGTTAGACTTTCAGTATTGAGTAGTGAGAAATAAGCTTGAAATTTTACTGAAATTCTGCCTTTAAGTAATTTACTGCTGTAGGCGTTTTCGTCACCAGTTGCATTTTTATTGGGTTTTCTTGGAATTGAAGGAGATTCTTCTTGTCTTGAGAAAGCGTACCTAAAACGAGTGTGGGTTTATACCCACACTCGTTTTAGGTACGCCAGAAACTAGGGATGGGTCGCTAATTTGTAACCTGCTATTTTTCAACTGCTATTATTCATTAGCGTATAGCAACTGCTAGCGTCAGGCAGAAATAGCTGCTAAATCTTTTACTGCCTGCTACAGGACGGAAGAGCGCATACGCCGTGAAACAACTAATGTAGCAGCTGAATTAGTAGTTGAATTTAGCAGGAGAGGAGAGCGCATGATCTGTGAACCAGCGAATGTAGCAGCCACAGAAATAGATAGGTAGCAGCTGAATTAGTAGTTGATTTTCGTATTAGCAGGAGAGCAGAGCGTATGCGCCGTGAAGCAGTTGAATTAAGCATTAGCAAGAGAAGAGAGCGCGAAAACAGTGTAGCAGTTAGTTTAAGGAGTAGCATCACTGCCATTCTCTGCAAACTACGACACAACGTGGCGTGTCAGGATTGATCCGGCCAGCAGGTAGCGAGTGTGTCGATCTCGACTCCCTTGCTTTCAAAGCGCCCGGCTCCGTTCCGCTCAGAATAATGGTGTATTCCATGGATGGGCAGCCTTTTTTGAGAGTACGTACCAAAATCGAAAAATCTCTGAAACAACTTTATCCACGTTTCAACCAATTTTTTTAACGTTTGATACTTGATTTGTTAGTGATTATGTAAATAGTGTACAATTGACTAAGTTAAAAAAAATACGATTTTAAATTCATGTAGTATGGCTTCGGGTTTGCCAGAGTACCATCGTGGCAGGCTTGATATCGTCTGTTAATTAGACCTTGCTGTTTGCAATTGCTACAAGGAAATAACAGTTTTGCCCACCCCTACCAGAAGACACCCCATTGCGCTCCGATTCGACCATTCGAGTCATTATTCAATGTATTAAGTACTGTGCTGTGCTGTTTGCACTGTACTGACACCTTACTGTGTCTTCCGCGGTAATTGTGTCTCCGCGAAATCGTGTTCCTTCCATAAAAAAATGAAATGCGTCCAGGGACGGTATCCAAGACCCTGTCTTATTTTGCTATTTAAACAGGGTGGCGATCGTCAGGGAAAATCGGGAACACCTGGAATTGTCAGGGAATTTTGTAAATCTGGGAATTCTCGTTATTTTTCTACCATTACGTTTACCGGGCAGTCTTTCCCGCCCCTTATTTCACCAAAACATTTCACCAACTAAAACTAGAGTCCGTCGCCGAAGTGCATAGAATAAGCCCCGTCAATTTGTTGAACATTCAGTTGTGAATCTTAGGATTTAGTTGTGAATCAGTCGTACCATGTATCCCTTTTGTATATTCTTAATGCGATATTTGCCTAGTAGTGTTAAAATTCATGATCACCGTGTATTCTGCTCATCACAAGGAATCCGAGGCTATGTTTTTCGGAAGATTTTACCTCGCGTTTTTTTTAGCTTCCGAGACTCAGGCCGGGAGGTAGTTGTAGCACACCAGCTCGTAGTAAATACGGGCTTTCAGTTCAAAAAATAGGAGACGATGATTATTAAAACGGTAATACAAGTACGATCATACGTGTAAACAAAATCTTACGTGAGATCGTCTTCGATTTCCATTTTCCATCTTCGCGAGATCATTAGAAGAGTTCTCCTCCCCTCCCCACCTTTCACGCTCGACGTAATTATTGAATGACCCCCTTAGCTGCCTCTCGAAGCAATTTAGTCAGGTCAAAAACCACCTCAAATATGACATTCCTAAATATGACGCTGCCGTTGCTAATTGCCTCCTGTTTTCGCTAGCAGTGGCGCGATTACGTTTTGTTTGTTTATGCAAATATTTTTACATTTTTGGTTCCCTCTTACAATTAAGGGGTTATGACCACGTTAATCAAATTGTTATTCGCTTCTAAAACTCGTGCCATCCGATTCAGTCTAAGAACATGGCTTTGGTTTGTGTTTTTCGCGTAGCTTAGTGATACCTGTGCCGGAGTCCGCCAGTAAATTGGCCATTAACTTTCCCTTCGATGCCTTATCAGTAATCTTAAACTTCCCAGAACTACCACGACACGCCACCTCTTCCTTGAAAATTAGACATTGTCAACTTGTAATTTTACCGAAGGAACAATACACGGCCACGGGAATACCAAACACGGATACGCAACCGCGAAAAATGCATTAAAAGTGTGTACAATTTGTGTGAGAGCTTATTGGTAAAGGCATCAGGGAAAAATCAGGGAAAAGTCAGGGAATTTGAAAATTGGTTATCAGTAGCCACCCTGTTAAACTTGGTACTAGCCTTTGCCTTTCGCACCATTTTATCTGTGGCAAATTTGGCTTTAATGCCAATAAATTCAATTATGTGATTTCGCTCTCTTCATTGCTCTTGTCTCTCCTTCCTCTCTCTCTTTCTCTCCCCACACTCTTTCTCGTTTTTTTCTTCCTAAGCACCCTTCGCCTCTGTTTTGGTGTGGTCAGCCGCGGTTGTTAGATCGGTAAAGTGGTCTCCTGGCAAGCCAAAGGTCGTGGGTCAAGAGCACCGTCTTGATCCACGATCGACATTCTGCTCGGCTTAGGATTAAGTTAGGTTAGCCCGTGCTGTGCAAACGAAGGAGTATGAGCACCATAAAATCGATTTCTGCTTCTCTTAGTTGTGTTCTCTTCATCGCTCGTGCAAAAGAGATGCTTTTATCTTGGTGATGAGGCTAGATTAAAGCATATTTTTTTATTTCCGGTTATCTGGTTGTTTTTTTTATTAGTCATCGTCACTAACTTAGTTTGCACTAAATGCACAACAACATATAAGGGTGTTTTCAAAGTCCCCAATTTTTTCCGGAAGAAATTTTCCATTATTCGAAGTCTCGATGCCCTATCGAATTGCAAAATGAGAATTTTCTGACCACAAATCGCCTTATTGTGTGAATCACGGCCATTCCCTATTTAAGATCACTCACCGATATTATAGATTGAAGTAATTCCTGATTTGTAAAAAAAAGCTCCCAAATAGCCTCGACTTAAAATTGCTGAAGGGTATATTGGGCAGTCTTTATTATGCTACGATACTATATCAGTGGGGAACCTTGTGTAAAAAATGGGATTTTAAAAATTGGAATTCAATTACCACCTCTTGAGCCCATTGAAAGTGAGAGGAGCCCAAGATAGGTATTATTGCATTAAAAAATGGGACATACTAAAAAAACTATTTTGTCGGTCAAGTTATACATCAGTCGTCGTGTCCGATTTTCACCTCCATCGTGAGGGTGATGTTGCGTCTCTCTAGCCGTAAGTAGTTGGCTGGGCTTCACTTTGTCACAGTACGACAGGAGGACTTCTCTCCGGCTTGCATTCGATTTCATGTTTATATTCCTTCATTGGAATCTTTAGAGTTATGGGATATTTGGATGGATAGAAATTGAATGTCCACCTTCTCTTTTGATTCCGATGAAAAATTACCAAAATAATTATTATAAGTATCGTTAAAGAATATTACTTAGATTGAAAATGTGTTTATTTTTGTATGAAACATGATCATTTCTATTCTATGCCTTTTTCTTTTTATTTATTAATTATTTCGATACTCTCACCGCAGAAACACATCATTCATAACCTATGACTCATAGGGTATATACTCGCATATTTTGGAGAGTTACTTCACTCTACATTGCTGAGGTTCTCTCGCTTATCCAATCGTACTATTTTTCTGTACTACACATGCATCATTTCCATTTTTTTAAATAAATTTGCTCGTAGTAGTCTAATCATTTATTGTTGCCTTCCTAGCACTCCAGGGATCAGATATTCTTGGTTTGCAGCATGATCGGTACAGCCGTCACCGGCACACGCCCTTCTGGACCCAAGGAATTGGGTTTGGTTTCTTGAATTGGCTTTTGTGCTCTAGTCTAAAACAGCGTCAGGTTCCTAAACTTTGTCAAGCTTTATTTAGGAGACTTTAAGATATAAAGAAACCCCGACTTTAAAAAAATAAAATCTTGAGATAAAATATCCGACAGCCTGGTTTTCTATCCAGTCTTGATTTTCTCACAATCCACCTAGGAGTTCTCCGATCACGTTCCTTGAGTCATGCTTGGGATATTTTTTTATTCATAACAGTCTACACCTAGCACTATTGCTGATTTTTTGGAAAGAAATTCTTTGAAATAGAAGTTTTTACTTTTCTTATTTTGGAAAACCTCCATTCTTATATGGCCCTGAGTGCGATGATGAAGCCTAAATATTATGTGACCCTACACTTGAGGGAAAAGTTAACAATGTGGTGCATTGAGATTGAGTTTTGCTTGACTAAAGTGACAGACGGCGTTTTCTTCTACATGAGCCAAAAATAAGGTGCTCGACTTTTATTTCACGATCCTACCTTTGTGATGCGTGGCACTAAAGTGATTCACTGAGAATTAATTATTTTACATTACGTGATAATCGGTTGCATTAAGAGTAATGGCTATGTTATGAGAAATATATTTTGAGGCAGAAAGACTCGTATCGTAGGTATACTCCACCTTTGGTGTCCCTTTATTTGTAAGTCTTATTTGGATGAATTTATCAGCAGATACTGTGGTCCAATTCTGCATTAAGTTAAGTGTCGCGAATGGGAAATTCATTAAGTAAAGCTGAATCTCAATTATTTCATCTAGAGTCCTAGTCAAGACTAATCAAGCAACATCATCTGAATGTAGCAAACGTCTACCTTTCTACCCTATATTTTCTGAGTCCATCTCTTTTTCTTTCCCACCTTTGTTAGTTTGAGGTATTATCACCTCCTTCCACAATCCCTTACTATATTTTGTCGGATTGTGTCTGCATTTAAAAGAGACTCTTCTGGGACATTACAAGAATTTTTAAAACCCCCATATAGTTATCCATTTTTCTGCAACGTATTTCTACGAAACTACACTTTTATCGCTTTCTTAGCCCATTGTCAGCCCTCATTTGATTTTATATTGGTCTGTCACAATGAATTTGACGCTGTGCCTAATTTTCAGCGAAAACTCAGGCTTCGTCATGGTTTAAATTGTGCTCCGTTTGATCGCTTAAGTTCCTCGTTGGTATTTCTACCGTGCATTTTTTTCGGTGGCGTCGCGTTGGAAACTTCCCCGCGAAATCTCCTCCTCCTACCTCATCTTTAAAACTGCTCTCGTTTAAAGGACTGCAGTTGTCGGACGGAAAGCACTTCTCCGGGTGTTCCAGACAATCACGACTTGGCGTGCGCCCGGAGTTAAACAGTCTGGAGGATCTGGATCAATAATTTGAGCTATGTTTTTTTAGAACTTAAGGGAGTGAATCGTCCGCTGTTTCTCCCAATATTATCCGCTCTCGTTGGCGATGAACGCGCGTCGCTTCCGTTGCTTCCGGCCCGGAAGAGAGAAAATTCGCCGCCGGCCAAATCCCCTCCGGATTTTGCAAAATTTCGCGTTTTATTGCTCCGCGCGATCTTGCTCGCCGTCACCTTTTTCTGCCATCTGTTGAAAATCTGCTGGGGAAATTTGGAACTCGTCGCGTTTCTTAGATCCTCACTTTTGTTTTGCCATCACCTTCGTCTAGCCCGTTTCTCCTTTCCATTTTTTCTTGCCAGAAAATAGGGATTCTTGTGAGTGAAAATGATAAATTTCAGTCTTAATATTGAATTCTTCTTTGAATATAAAAATTACTCGAATTTTTCCCTGCTTCTGTTGTAAATTTTAATAAAGAAAGATATTTTACATCCGTGTTTTTCGTTAAGTTATTACTCAAAATTCCAACTCGAGAGTTTAACCCGAAGGTCTGTCTGTTTTATGGGAGCTATAGCTAATGTCTACTATATTTTCTTTAATGGTCAAGTTTCACAACACTCTATTAAAGATTTCATGTTAATTTCTTCGACATAATTCAGCGTCCCCCTTATGAATTTCTCTTCTTTGTAAGTGTAGCTTTTGCCTGCGCACTTCTTATTTTGATGTTATGGAAACGGAATCCATATAAGGATCTCGGTTCTCATAGACTCTTATGTACACCATTTACTAATTCAATTCCAAAACATCAGAAACTTCGGAACCGCCTGATCGCTTTTCATTACAAACTTATTATGCCAAAACAATGATTGATACGGTCGCTGAGCAAATTTTCTTGATATTGTATTGGCTACTATAATTCTTTCGGCTTTGCGATAATATTTTCTTTGGGCTATATTTGTTATAGGAAGGGCTTAGAGTAAGGAGTTCTGCAACCATCATTTATTGTTAATACTTTCTGGCTAATAATATTACCTTCCTTCATGCAGCTGGTCCTAAAACTGGAACGTTTTAGATACCATAACTTTTGTGTTGACATTTTGCGAGTATTTTTTAAGATTCAAAGACAATCAGCTATCATTCATCAATGTGAAATATTTAAATGTTTCTGTGCCAATTTTTTCCATAGAATTGAGGATTGCATCAAAATATATCTGACTTTTTGCATTTCCCTCTAGTTCGAGGGGCGCCGTTTTCAGTGTTGCGTAAACGCTCTTGTGATGCTAAATATCCTACTATCATTGCCGATGAAGAATGATTTTCCTCTCCTCTCCCTTGTCCTGAGGGTAGGGACACCTTGGTTTGCAATATCACTCTTCTTGAATAGTCGCGCATTTTAACGATCGAGGAGTGCTGCTTGGATTCGAGAGCATGTCTCATCTCCGGAACTAAAGAATAGATACAGTTCCAAATGTGAGGCCTTATGCTTATTTTGGTCCATCAGGCACCCCGTTTCATTTCGGACCCTTAAAAAAAATGTCTACCCTCCTTCACGAAATTCACTCTCTTGTTTTCCTACCGCTTACCAACACCCCCTTCATCCCTCTCCCTTCTCTCCTGCCCTTTCTCTATTTTTATTTCCTACTTGGCCCTCCCTGCTCCCACTTTTCTCCCTCGACCACTTTCCTTCCTTGCTCCCCTACCTCGCTCGAAGTGAGTTTCGCCGCCTCCCCTTCACTTGTCCGCGCAAGTAGACCGCGCCATGTTGCCGACCATGCGGTTTTGGGAAGGAGGACCAGTCCGGCCAATGTCGACCCCCACTGTATTTGGAATCTGGTGGAGTGGACATTAAGTGGAGGATGATGAGTTGCTTCTCTCTTGGCACGTCGTCATTTTTCTATTAGGCCTTCTAAGTATTCCATTTTCCAAATTAACAACAAGAAATTTTCGTTTGTTCTTGATCAGAGATACCAGAGATACATTGAGCCATTCCAGTACAAAGTGGCGGTTAGGGATTAAAAAAATTCTCTCACTTTTCCTCTCGGAAATGCTACCTATGATGATCATAGATCACATTCCTCGAAGAAATTCTGCTGCAATAGGGTTAGTTAGTTTCATTGGGAAGGAAATACTTCAGATCTTGCTCCCCGTAATCTCTTTTTCAAGTGATAGCGTTCCTTCTTACATTAGGCCACACTTGTTAGATTATGGATAGTTAAAAATGGGAATTTCACATGTCGAATTACTCATTCTGATTTTTTATTCGTTTATCATAGCAATCTGCATAATGGGCAACTGCGAAATCGTTGAATATTCTATGTGCATCTTGAGGAACTATCTAAATCGTCTAAATCAGCGCGAATGTCAGCGCTCAAGGAGGAAACGATGTCTCGGATTTCCTTCAATGTGCGGTGGAAAGCACTGAACCTAATCCATCAGAGCGCCCCCTTTTCGGTAAAGCGTCAATTTTGATCTCGATACTTGGTTCCAGTTTTTACTCTAAAGAGCGTAAACATTTTATCCTCTCAAGATAGAGTGTCTCAAAGTCGTTCCCTACCGAGATGAAATCTTTCCATGCCTCGTCATTTTCCCGCGCATGAGCTCGGGGATGATCTGCCCCTCACTCATTCCAGTCGCTCTCCGATTCCATTAACCCTAATCATGGCAGGCGCAGTTGAAGTTACCTAGTCGTGATGCACTCAGGGGTGGTCGTGTGACGTCGATAGGGTCGGGGAGATAAGAGAGAAAGAGGGGGAGAGGAAACGGGCGTGATCCCCGTAGCAATCTCGATCCGATCTCAAAATACGCCGGACGTTTTTCGCCTTTTATTTTTACCTAGTTAGATTTTTCACTGTCTTCCTTCACTGCCTTCTTTCTCTCCCCGTTTCTCTTCCTCCTAGACTTCAGTTATTTTTCGTATCTTTACGCAGCCAACTTTCCCACCCCACTGGCGAAGTTGACTTTTGTTTGTCCTCTTGTTTTCCTACTTCACGCCCATCCGTTCAAAGAGTAATATTTCGTTGCGCTCACGGTCGCGAATGGATGGGTAGAGTGAAATCTAGCTTGTTACGCAAGTGCTTGCGGCTATATACGACGCTGAAGAGTACAAGAGTTGGATGGAATTTTTATCATCTCCTCAAGTTGCGCGAACCCCTAAATCTAAGAATGGAAATTGAGTGAAATGAGCAGATAATCATTGTAGCTGCTTGACCTCACTGTTACTCAGTGGAGTAACTTGACGCCATATAAGGCGTCCGGATAGCCTGTTTGGCTACAGGTTTCCCAATGGAGGCATGAAGTTTTCACCTGATTTCATAGCCCGTATCCATTGTGTACCTTGGCTGAGGTTTTCCTCTTCTAATGCTCACCACATGGCAATGGATCCCACCTCTTTTGCAGAGTGGCGGATGTAGTAGCTGATTCAAGTACCTGTAAGCAGTTACTTCGTGCTCAGGTCCTTAGCCGCTAAAAAAAAAAAAAAAAACAGAATATCGTGAAGTGGGAACGGGGTGTGATATGTCTTGCAATTCTTGACGTGTGTATTAAGTCAGGCAGTGAAAAAGTTATATAATATGGTTACTAGTTGTTACTTAATCTTGCAACTGCACTTACGTGCATTGCAGAAAATAACACCAGAAAAGTATCTACATATCATCGAAATTTCGCGCAAAATTTGGTACTGGTGGCCACAATTTTGATCATTGATGTGTAAATAGTGTGACAGCATTAAAAAAGCAACTCATTCGTATCATATTTTATGTAGTACAGAGAAGTTCAAGCTTCCATTGATAAAAAAAGGCTTTACAATTTAATGAATGACGAACGAGAGAATTTATAAGCGCATTTGCATATAAATTATCTTAGGTTTATCGCAGGTAATTAATTTTTTATATTAGTTGTATTTTTTATTGGTAAGCCTACTTGAATGATTTGTGGGGAGTAGTCGAGTTCAGTATTCCGACCGTCGGATGGAACGTTAAGCCGTGGTCCCCTTAGCACCTTTCGTTGAGAGCAGGCTAATGCCGGCATGGGGTTTCCGCCACCCTTCTTCTCTTACCTTCCATTCCTATCCTTGTACCTTTCCTCCCAGTCTGAATCTCCTTTCAGTGCGGGTAAATACTTGAAAAACATAGATTATATGTATTATTTCTTCTCGTAAAATAAATGAGTTGACAAGATTTCGGTAGAATTTGTAAAAAATATACCTGAATAAAACCTTTGCTATGGTGAATCTAAATTGCGATATTTGGCTGCAGGTAGAAGATTGGTAGAGATAGTTCGCCAAAACTGACAGATGTCAGCTTTTGGACGCTTTCGAATCCACAACAACTTCATACCGATATGTAATCAATGATGAGAGTTGTCTTAGTGTCAGTTGAATCTAATACCTCTCGTTTTTAAGGGAAAATGATTATTTCGCAAGAATCCATATGATTGGAGTGAGAGTTACAGAGCCCCCTTCAAGTGGACGTCGCTTCCATGACAGGTATTGGCAGGTCCGTTTCTGACTTTCATGTACTCTCGCGTGGTAAAATTTGAATAGTTTAAATAAGAATTGTTGTTCATGGTAGCCATGTCTCTTCGATTACTTGACTAGAGCCTTCGAATTTCCAATTCAGGGCTTCTGTATACCGGCCAAAACCGCTGTAAATAATGCCTACAAATTGTCATAGACAAAGTGCAAGAAGGAAAGAAAGAGTCGCAGAAGGGGTAGGGAAGGCTCCTCAACACCCTACAGTAATAAGTAAAATAATCCAGCCATTTTTGCTTAGTACTTCATGAACTCAGCTCATTCCAAATAAACAGGCATTCGAGTTGAAGACTCGGAAATTTGATGCATCGAATTTTACTCAATTATCTGTGTATTTCCTTTGCGGTAATGCCATCCAATGAAGAAATTATGAAAACGTGTTGACGGAGGAGAGAATAGGATGTACTCTATATTTTAATTCGTATTTTCGTGTTATTAGAGGCAACGTTGATTCACATTTTCGCCGTTAACACCTCCGTCAACTAACCGAGAGCCTGATGGTCGCCAGAACTTCATTAACGACGACTGTAACTACGTCACCCCTACCGTCATTGACCGTTAAGCAAGCATTATAAAAACAGAATTTTGTTGATGGATTCTGTTTTTGCATGGCCCTGAATTTGATCGGCTGTTTGACTGATAGGCCATATGTTTATCTTGAATATTTATGCTCTGGTTCTAAAGCTCAATACTATCTCCAAAATTTCACTGTGGAAGGCGATACTCTGTGGAACCGATCCATGTCACAAGGATGAAAAATACTTGGTTAAATTCCACATAACATTTAATCAGGTACAACTAGGTTTCATCCGTTAAGGCATCATAAGGTAAAATACGTATTTTACCTGATGATGCCCTATCCGTGACTATCACCAAATTTTGAGGTCAGGTTTTCAGTTCTTTTACCTCTTTCCTTTTCTAAATTTACCTTTCATTTAGGTCAACTTCGATTGATTAATGACTGGAAACTAGTGTTAACTGTTGTTGAATTTGATTGCTCCTTTGCCAGTCTATGGATGCGCATGTTACTCCTTCCGAATAGAGTGTGAAAATATTCTCTTTCCTTTGCCAGCATTGGTAAGCATAAAATAAATCTCAATGGTTGAAAAATCGTCCTTATCTAAGTTCTTAATCGTCGTTAAGCTTCATCATAAGCTTATCATCGTTTGCTACGTTTGTTTGGGAGTGACCTTTAGTTACATCGTTATTATTTAGGTGGTGTTCTCCTAGTCTCAGAAATTTTTTTATTCCCTTTGCGTGATGCACCTCATAATGATTTTCGGAGACATTCAGGACATGAACCATCGAAGGATGTACTCAGTCGTCAACGTTCTCTATGAAGGAGAGATATGGAGAAGGAAACTTACACATGTATTTGAGACGCACACAATAATCATCATGATTGTTTAAAAAATGCTAATTTCGTAAGTGAGGAGGCTAGAGATTCTCAGATGGAGCCTTAAATTTGTAAAAGGAGGCAAAGAGCTTGGATCATAAGTTAAAGAAGACTGTGAAGTGAGGGTATGAGGAGGCGGTGGGATTTTGGTGGAGTGGAACGTTTATCATCCTTTCCTCCTCTTCCTGCTTCTTTGCCCTCTTTCCCCCAACCGTTTCTTTTCACGTCTCTTCCCCTCCTATGCTACCTTGCCCCTTCTTTGACTTTCTTTTGTCTAAATATTGTGTCGAGGCTAGGATAGATATGTCCCCCTCCCCCTCCACGCGTCAGGTGAGTGAATTAAGGTGGACGACACAGTAATGTGAATCCGTTCACCAGTAATGGACTCTTCCGTTTACAATGATGCCGCTTGGCGCACTAACTCCCAACGAATGTACAGAACTTCATTTAGATCTTTTTGACATTGGCTGGTAATGTTTAGGCATATGGTTCGAATTTGTGAACTTTTGGGTAGCACTTCTTAGCATCAGTCCCAAACAACGTGAACGCGCTGATGGGTACGTACTTGAAACTATGTTGAGGGTCAGCTTTCATCTTTCTTATAAATGCACTGTGTTCATCGGAGGGCACTCAACATACTCTTCTCTATGTATGCACCATCTTTGAAATGCTGTGCCTTCTATAAACGTTGTAATCAACTTCTCTCAACTCTTTAGTAGCAAGCGTATAAGGGTCTCTCATGTTTCCTATTTCTTTTGGAAGGGTTTATTCGTGAAAAGTTTGAAAGATTTCCCTGTTTTCTTTTTGACCCTAGTAATGTTCATGAAAGTCATCGTATGTATGTGAGGCTTGTGATGATATCCATCATAATTACTAGCTATCAGTCTTATGCTTGGTTATATCCAGATCTCCAATCAAATCTTCTTTCGGCTGCCCTCTTTATAATTACGTAATTGGCGAGAACGTCCTTGGTCATTTTTCCCATTCAGTTTCCTTCCACGATTTTCTTCATCCGACCGTCATGAAGAATAACATATTTACACATTCAAAAAATTGCCGAAACGATGAATGAACCTGTAACTTCAGTTACGATCGATCTCAACCGTTCGTTGAGAATTTTGATTGGCTCCTACGATGTGTCTTATTCTAAGCAATCATGTTCACCCTACGCACCAACTCCAATCTCGCACTTTAGTGATAAGTGACCATTTAGTTGTAAAGTTCCTTTTTCTCATTGAACTGCAAACTAAAATTTGTGGTACTCATAATTAACGACAGTGTTGTTGGATGAATCCAGGGTTGGTCCATGTGTTGAATTGCCCAAGATCGACATTCGTTTCCGCGTAAAGTCATTCTACTATTTCCTCCTTTCCTCGTCATTTCTAGGTACTTTCCTCCCGGACGGACGTCCGATCGGCGGAGTGCGCCTGAAGCCTCTGTGGGAAGGAAGGGTGTCCTCTTGTCATGGCGACTCGCCCAGTAGCCTGTTTCCCTCTCTCTCTTCTCTTCCGGAAGGTCTTTCTCCTTTTCATACCGTCTTCCTCCCCGGGCGGTTTCTCCTCTTGCTCGGGCATTGTCGCGTTCGCGTGCTTGGACCAGTGTTTGTGTTGTTTACCTCGCTCGCTTTACTCCTGTTTCTTCCGGGGGCGTGCGCGTTTGAGCTCTTCTGTGGCCGTCCTTTTTGTCCACCTCATTCCCGGTGCTTCGTCCTCCCCCTCCCTTCTCTCTCTTGCCATTCTCCTTTGGTCTTTTTGTCGTTTTCGACTCCATTGACTTGTTTCCTACGCGACCGCTCGCCCCGCATCCCGAGCCACCCGATTAAAGGCGGGCAGGTATAGTCCGACCTACACTTTCCCCGCCCGCCACGCTTCCTCCATGCAGAAAAAATCGTTTGGATGTCTCCGTGACGTCAACGAGAGATCGATCCCTTTCTTGATGTGTATATTTTCGTTTTGCGATAGCTTGCCTAAATCAGGCGCGTTCAATTTTGATCACGTAATCGGGTTGTAAAGTCGCTTGATGTCACGCAGAAACAATCCTAGGAAGTTATGATGGGCTCCAACATTAAGTACTTGCAAAATAGCTCTTTCGTATTCGGTTGCATTTCAGGGAATTGTTTTGGATATCTTGAGTACCACGAGTACCCTTTGATCCTTAAATTTGTATCTACACCACTTGTTTTCCCTTTCGAAACATTTGTTGGTTCCAAATAATTTTATTAACGTGATGGATGAATATGAAACTAAATCTTAAATAAAAAAATATTTTGAACCCGAAATATGATATGATTGTAAAAATTAATTTTGTCCACGTTGGTATACTCTTTTATAGGGATAGTTTCTTTGATGGCGGAAGACAACCGGTGCTAAAGAGGCAGAAGAATGTTTTCATTCTTATGAGATATTTAACTTTTCCTATTTATCGTGCTCAATTCTTCGATTAGTAATGCTCAAAATGAATTGTGGTACATAATAAGTCGTCTGCTCCGCTGTCGTTAAAATAGGTGGTAAACTTCTCGCATGAAGAAAAGAGGTGGAAATTGGGAGATCCATCCTAGCTCAAAAAGACTATTCTGAGAAAAGCGGTGACACTTCCAGGAAAATTTAAATAATGCGACATGAATGAAATCAAACATAATTAGTTTTTCCGATATTCGTCTGGGGAATAAAGATGAAGGGGAAGAAGGCTTGTTCAATTATCGCTTATCGTATGAAGTAGAATTCATTGACTTTCACAACTCCTTTAATTTATCCATTCACTGAGCAGTATTGGCATGACAGTTTTGAGGCGAACCGAATCGACTATGGTTTATAGTAATTTCTACGGTTCTCCAACTCGATGGTGACGAGTATACTTTCCTTTCGTGGATCACAGACTCGCAGTGCACAAAAGTGAGTGAAGCCAATAAATTAGGATATGTATGGGAGCAGAGGTTACTAAGAGTGAGGAGGTGACAGCAGTGAAAAGTTGTACTGGCTTACAGGCTGTTAAGAGCATGGTAATGGTAGTGCTAGCTGGCATACACAGTGAAAAGTTAGAGAATGTGTGGAAGTTACTTCGCTCGTACACAGCGATCTCGCAATAATGCTCCTTTTTTATTCCGAGCATCGGATTTTTTCCTGCGGAGCACATAAATGTCGTCCCGAAGGGAAATGGGGAAGAGCATCGCTGTACTTGTCTGTGTTGGTGCCTATTCGCACCACTGGTAGGGATAATCCAAAGGATTTTAAGGGATTGGAGGATATTCGGACCAAACCGGACATTAATTTCCATTACGCCGCTGAGCCACCTGTGGATAGTGACCAATGATTTCTTGAATATTTTTTTCAAGATCGAGGTATTTATTGCGAAATTAGCAACACATGGATGTGGAAAAATACTATCAAGAAGGTGTCGTCAGGCCTTCGGTGGAGAGGAGTGTGTCGCTGAACCCTAAGCAGCCTTCCACAGATGAATCCCATCAAAGAGAGTGTTCATTCTCGAGGGTGGTGGACAAGAGTTGGAGGCTGGTCCTGACAAGAGTTGCGGCTTGTCCCTCATGATATGACTCGGCGTTTGGCCCATACTCCATTCGGCATCTGGTCCAGTCTCACGAGATCCTCATCATGAAGTATCAGGGCAAGCAAAAAAAGACGGATGCGAAATTTTTCGCACGTCGCGGGCCATGTTCGTCTGATGGATGTGGGGGTGGGCGGCGGGGACGGTCGGGGAGAACTGACCCACCAAAGCCAGTCGGATCAAGCGCGGCCTTTGTTCCCGTCGCTGCCGTTACGATTGCTTCGAAAAGATTGAAAGATCCGTGCTAATGAAAGGCGGGAGTCTCTCTCTCCTCAAAACGAGAGTATTATGCGGCGTAGGCGCGAGGCGCGCGCGTGCTATATTTAGCGTTTCAAAATCCCGCCTCGTCTAAGGCGGCCGCCCCTCCATTCCACTACGCTCGCAGACGTCGAGATCAGACAGTCCGAGGAGTGTGGGAGGAGGGGGAGATGGAAGAGGTGGTGTATAAGAGAGACAAGGAGATAGACGGGGAGAGGGGGGAGAAGATAGAAAAAGAGTTAGGAGGGAGCGGAGGAAGGATATCAGGGTCTGAAATGTGACGGAGGGGAGGGTGGGATGGACGGGGGGGTGATTCTCTCCTCCCTCTTACTCTCCCCCAACCACCGTCCGGCGTCGAGGCTGCCACCGGCGACGTTGCCGCCACCTCGACCCCTTCCCAACCGCCCCGCGCTGTTGCCGCTCCTCGTTTTTCTCTATTTCTTTCTCTCTCCTACTCCTCCTCTCTCCCTCCCTCCACACCATCCCCACCTCTCTCTTCCACTCATCCTCCTCCTACTCAGCATTCCCTCTTTCCTCTCCCCCTTCTCCTTCGGATCGATTTTCAAGCTCCCTAGTGTCGATATCGCATGGCGCCGTGACTTCATCGGTCCCGCCATCTACCGCCGCTGCTCGGCAACCGATGGCGGGGGGGGGGGGGGGGGGGGGGGGGGGGGAGCGTTTTTTTTTATTCTTTATTTTTTTAATCTCCTACCTCGCCCTCATCCTCCTCTTTGCTCCAATCTTTTTTTTCGTTTTACACTTATTTTTTTTTTATTTCTTCCCTCCTCTTCCCGCCCTCTCTCGGCTCCCGAAAATCTCCCTTCCCCGAATACACGCGGGGTCTACCTTCACTCCCCGCCGCTCTCGGCGCGGGAGGGGTTGAGAAGGGTGGAAGTGGACGTAGGGAGGGGGAGGGGGGTATGAGGCCTGTCCTAACGCCAGGTTCGTTTTTCCCCCGCCGCGTTCCACACGGCCTTTCGAGGCCTCCCTTCTTCCTCCACCCCTTGCTCTCCACCTCCCCCTTCTCTCCGTGTCTGCATTTTTGGGGTGGCTCTCACTCCCTCCCTCCTTCTCTCCCTCTTTTCCCTCTTCCCTTCAGTCTCCTTCTGAGCAAGCATCTCCTCCTCCTCTTCCTTTCCTTCTCTCACTCTCTCTCTCTCGTCCTGTACACCACCATCCCCTCTCCCCTCGAACAAACTCCATTTTCCTCTTTTTTACCCGGGTATTCCGGCTTAGAAAGAGAGAAAGGAAGGGAAAGAAAAAAAACTGATAAACGTCGACTACGGCGACGACGACGAAGGAAAAGGAGTGTTGAACTGCCCGGGACTTTCTTTCTCCATCCTTCGTAGGGGCCGCATGTCGGCCGCCCGCTTGCTTTTGCCTCTTTGCCGCATGGCAACTCGCGTTTCCGGGGTGCGCGCTTTTTTTGTCGGCCTCCACAAGAGTTGCGGGTGGCGAGAAGGACGTCGGTAGTTCGACACTCGGCTGTTTTTCGCGATTGCTCCGGGGAAAAGGACGAAACAGCCCTTCCCTCCTTTCCCTTCGGTTTCTTTCGGAGTGTCAAGAATTATTTAGGAGTGAAGAGTCGAGGATACGTGCTTTATAAATCTATGGGGAGGAAGAGAGCTGAAAATATATATTTTCAGTTTGGAACGCGGACAGAAAGTTACGAAAAGCTTGAGATGATATTATTCCACTCCAACTTATTTAGTTCGTCCCAGGTTTATGAGCATTGCATAACAGGAATTCGATCTAAGCTTGGGCTATTTTTCTGAACTCTTCAGCACCTGAAAGCAAAGGTTGAAAGTTCACCTTACGCGAATATGTCCCATTCAATATCCTACAAAAATTGTCATAATCGTCATAAATATTTATCGTATGAAACAGCTCTTATTTTGGCTCACGTTTTTCATCAATTATTTTTAAGTGATAAGACTCTTCGGCTGACTGAGATTAATTAAAGACGGTAGAAGCACTTACCACGTACAGATCTTAGGATCAAGTTGTCGATGAAAACCCCAAAAACCTAAATTCTTTTTCTACATGGGATAATCAAGCGTAGGCATCGTTACTAAATGCGGTAATTCCATTGTTTTGCCGAACCGTTACCCCCGATGCTTGAAAAGCCACCCAACTGCGACCACAATATTAATTGCCAAACTTATTATGCTGACAAGTTGACGTGAACATGTTAGAAGGAAGCTTTTAGAAGGAATAGATGATGTAACTAATTAGAATAACAGACCTACTTCGTAGAAATCATCTCCTAAGATTTAATCTTTGTTTTTTAGGTTTTTGCTGGCATGTTCGATTTTACAGTAGTAATTGATACCGGTTTAGTGATTTAAAACTACTCAGTGGATATCCTATTGAATTTAACCCCGAGAATATGGCACAGTTATAGTTTAAAAGTGCCTACTCATTTTTTTCTGTGCAATTTCATCCATTGCAGCATTTAACTGCTCAGTTAAACATTGCAATTGTAATTGATATCCATTAACTCGCATTTTTCCTAAAAAATGAGTTGAATAGCATTCCGGTATGATTTTTTGATGAGATATCAATGATATTTGATTTGCATGTCTTTGGTCTGCAAACTCGGTTCGCCGCATCGTTCAATGCAAACGGATACTTCCCAGATGTGAATTCCTTACCTTCCTCTCTAAAGGCCGCTTTACACGATACAATTTTTCGTACAATTTCTTGTACAAACTCTTGCATGAGGAAATTGTACCGTGTAAAGCGGCAAATTGTACGAAAACTTGTGCGATTGTCTGAATGACTGAACGGGAAATAGAGCGTGTTCTAATTCCATTCAGACAAACATACAATTTTGTTCAGTCTATACAAGAGTTTGTACAAGAAATTGTGCAAAAAATTGTATCGTGTAAAGCGGCCTTAAGTCCATTTAAACAATACTTTGATAGTTCGGAACTCGGGCATTTTTTTATCACTCGTGCCTGTATACTATTCTCATTTCTTCATTATCAGACTAACATTGTCCTTACTTTACTGAATGTAAAGTAAGTACAACACAACGCCTACTTACCAAAGGGAATTCGTTGTTAACAGAGTAAGGGTGACGAGTGATGTGAATGAAAAATACCCCCTCCTTATATTTAAAAACTCTTCTAAATTGAACTTCGCTAATTAGCATTAGGAGTGAAGATTGCATTAATGTACCTGATATCCTCCGGAGTTATTATTATGAATGGATGACTGCTTTACGTTTTCTTTCATCAAGCTTATCTTTCATTGACTGGGATGCTATGTAGAATAAGTATTTCATCAGCTCGGTTACTCAGAGTTCGAGTCCCGCCTATTGGCTTTGGTGTAAATTTGTTGGTCGGCACTGCCAATTAAAGCCCTTCGCGTGGTCAAATTTGGTTAATTTCCTCGATATGCAGCAATTTAAATAGATTTAAATCATGAATACGTAGAAATCGACATTGAATACAATGGCTAAATGACTATGCATGAAGCACTTCCACCTGATGGCCCTTTCACAATCTTATAGAAAAATCAATAAGGAGAAAAAGAAAAGAATCTGTGGAAAGCTCATTGCTTATTATCCTTACGCATTCTTTGGGTCTGCATCAGCCGAATTCAGACTCCTGTAGTTATCAGGGTCAAAAAATGCAACCTATTCGAGGGAAATAGATTTAGTTTTATGCCGTGGTTGCGTACAGTCATACATGTAATAATGTTAGCATTCGCAAAATTGTTAAGGTAGATTTCTCTCCACCCTCCCTCCTTACCCTTCTATTCCCTTCTTTGTACCCTTTCTCCCGGTCTGAACCGCCTATAAGTGCTGGTACAGAAACCATAGATGGTAATAGTGTCACTGTGACTTGTGCTGCGCCCTCCCCTGTTAACAGGGGCTCATTGTTAATGATGATTGGAAGATTGCACGTGTTACTAATCAATCCCTACTTCCTTACAGGTCCGTGAGTACTTGTACTGACTAAGACATCTGAAATAGAGGATATTCGGGTATGTGCAACGTTTGTCAATGGATTACACTTAATAATAAGAAACGGTTATAAATTTAGTTTAATATACATTACTTGCTCTCAGTTAACCAACCTGTGCGGAAACATATTTCCTTCACTCAATGAATGTCAATGAACTAACGGGACACAGGCTGAGAGAGTCCCGTAAAAAATAAGTTTCGTAATATCTGTCATTATGCTGCCAATACCATTCCGAATGTGTTTGTTGCTATGCCCAGCCCAAAGGTTTCGCCCAATGTTTTTGTACCGACAGCGATACCCATCCCCAAGCCCTACGGGCAGGTTGCGTCAAAATTTCCTCTTCGAAGAGAATGATTATTATTAGGCTAAGCGCTCCGGGCTACTTTGCTTTTGGCCCCGGATCCCAGAACTCAGCGCTTCCTGCAGGTAATTCATTTAATAATCATCATCGAAAACCTCTACCCACCCCAATTGAAAAGATTTTGTTTAGGGTAGGTATTTTAATGGATGAGTCCTATGATGATCGGCTAGTTTTTGCGCCGGATCTTTTCCTCGTCCATCATGCCACGTAGAGTGTTAAAGCAAAAAGAGGTGTGGTAGGTTCGTAGTTTTTCCAGGTTGATCCATAAAAACCACTGTCAATTATCTTTATGGTTCCGTTAAGTTTCGAGCAATAGTTGAGGTACAATTTGTATGAAAAATAATTTGTATATACGTGGCGTCGCTTCGTCTAATATAGAGCTGTAAATTAAAATTTTAAGTCACAGTTACTCTTCTGCTCCAGCGACCTTCAGTTTCAAAGGAAATTATGGGAAATCGCCACCAAAGGAAAGCTTATTGGCGAGGAGATATTTTCCTGTGTTTCCAGTATGTTTAATGCTTGGAGAAAAAAAGATCACGTTATGTAGTAAAATGCACAGTTAGTTAGCCGATGTATTTTTAGAAATAGAATTTAAAAACTAATGCCATTAGTGATTAGTTAACCAAGATGAAGGTTGCCTCTGTGGTTATGGAGTGTCAGGAGTGGAGGCTTTTATCATATTCATACACCTTTTCAGAATTGGAGGAGCTCGATTTTTTAAAGGAGTGTCGATATTGATATGATCCCTGTTAAGTATGTAATGAGGGTAATCGGTAATTATACATACACAGTTCTTCAAAAGAGCATCTCCCCGATTTTTCCTGCAACTCGTAAACCAAATTCGGCAGAATAATTTAGTCATTGCAATGAAATCCAAACATCGGTGTCTGCTTTTTAAATACTTTATAGGTAATCTATTTGCGTTGGAACTTCAAATATGTTACAATTTCATGAAATCTACGAGGTTTTGATGCGATTAAAAGCGAAATGGGAGTTAAACGTTAGGGCAGTATGTTTCGCCAGTTCGTGGCTGGTGAACCCTTTGGTACTCAGAAAAATATATTTTTAAATTTTCTATCAATAAATCCGTGTCCATTGTTTAATGCTCACCTTTTCGTATTGCCTTAAAAATTGGAGGAGTCCGCTTGTAAATATTCGTGGAGGGTGAATTTGCAATTATCGCCGGCATATCCCCAACGCTTAAACGCCGAAAAAAAACAAACGAAAACTAACCGCGAAATTAAGGAGATTTAATATTTTATCCATTTTCGACTTCAAATGTAACGCTGAACATCGCAAAAAAACAAGAGCAATTAAAATTATGAAAAGGAAGATAATGGCAAATAAATTTAAAAAAATTACGTTTTGCGAATTTTTCGCTGGTTGTAACCGTACTCACGAGAGATGTCATTTTTTTGTAAAATACTGGCTCACATCTTCACCTGACAGGAACGGTTGATTATTTTTGCTTTGTTTTCCAAATTAAAAAATGGAGCAGGGAATGCACCTTAATCTTACTCGTTAGTAGTATAGTAAGTAATCTAGATCTTGTGGAACTCAACTTGCACTGTTTCCTCACGATATTTTACTTCTGGCTGAAATAATATTCCAGTGTATGCTAATTTTCTCGATTTCAAGAAAGCTTTAAATTTCCCCGGCCTCCCCGGCGATTGAAGTCCCTTCGGGTGTGCCACAGGGTAGTGTGATTGGTCCACTCTTGTTCATTCTATTCAAAAATGATATCAATAAGATGGTAAAAAGTGAGCTTCGTTTATTTGCCTATGACGCAGTAGTTACGGGGAAATTTATTGCCCAAACGATAAAGAATTATTGAGTTCTGGCCTAGAAGCAATTGAAAACTGGTGTGATACATGACAGAATAAAATTTTTTTAATGTGTGGTAATGGATTTTTGGAAAAAAGATTAGTTCTCCTCCTATCACCCGCTACGCAACGAATAATAAATTAACAAACGTGGATTCCATTAAATATCTTGGAATAAGACTGACACATGACCTTTCTTGGGGTAAACACATGCATGAAATAATGGGTCAAGCTAATTGTAAACTGGGATTCATCAAAGGAGTGCTGGGCAAATGTGACGATCATGTACGAGAAATTAGCTACTTTTCCCTTGCTAGAACTCATTGGGAATACGCTGCCAGTACATGGGATCCTAACGAAATAAGCTTGAGTAATGAACGTGAGCAGCAAAGATCGGCAAGATTGGTAAAGGACAGGTATGATAACTATAATAGCGTAACCAGTATATTAGATGAACTAAAATAGAAATCATAGTCAGACCGTGGGATGAAATTTAGACTTAATGCCTTAACTAAATTCCAAGATAATATTTTCACTGATGGATTTAAAAATACTTTGCGAACTCATACTTACCATGTTGGACTGGGCCGTAATCATAAAATAAGAGAAATTGATTGACGAACTGACAGATTCAAAATGTCCTTCTTTCCTCGTACAATTAGAGATATGAATAGCTGTAAATATATCCATTAGTATAAATACAAGTGTATCAATGGATATCAAAGGTAGTTGCATGTTGTTATACGGACTTTAAGTCAACGCAACTAACAGCATTTTTCTAATGGCTTGTCTGCTATTTTTATCTTTTTCCAAATTGAAATGTTTGGACTAGAATATAAATAATAATTCTTTTTATGCATGATATGCAATTCATGTTTGGTGTGATTTCACCCCCTGCCACATACATTTGTGGCTTGCAGGTTATTATGTTGATGTATATGTATCGCCAAGTAAATTAAATCGATTTTTTCTTTTTCATTTAAATTCCTCCTTAACGCTCCATTTCGGTGTTCTAGTTGAGACGTTCATGTGAGCATAGTAAACTTATAATTTATCAATTTTTAAATATTCTTATGCCAGTTGCATTGGCTTTCTCGTCAGAGGGATAAAATATACAATTCGGAGAAATGACACCGTATTTCCACGAAAAATTCAACTTATCTCAAGACAGTTTTCGTAACACAATCACATTATCAGATCTAATAATGTGATTTTGTAACGAAACCGGTCTTGAAATAAAGTGTTATATTTTGTGGAATTGTAAAATGTTATTTCTCCGAGGTAAAGATTGAAGTTACGCAAAGAAGAATCCACAAAAGTTTCATGAGCACTAAATAATCCAATAAAATGAATGCCAAAATATTGTAGAGATTTTGACTTAAAATTTGTTTTTTGTTCGCCTTAGGCTGCTTACTTTTAAGGCTCCTAGTTAGCATCCGCCCTTATTTTGTGGGAATATCTTTTGAAATTATTTGATGAAGTTAGTTTTTAAGTTAGATGTTATCTTCCTGAGTTTCAACGCACGTATACTTTAATGGGATTTGAGCAAAAATATTTTGAACTAGCTGAAAGTGTCCGTTGAAATTTAACGGGAGGGAGAAATATAATAATTACAAATTGTATTTAGAAATTTTAACATTTTTTGTGAAGGGGCGAAAAAAAACTTGTGTTATGGAGTTAGCAATGGCTCCAAGTCACTTATCGGAACCATAAATATGATTTAAACCAATTTAAACATATAAATACTGCCTGGACTCATACCTAGCCTTTACAAAAATAAAAAATTTATTTAAAAACTTTCAGGCCAGAAAAACAAAGGAGGTTAGAAGGAGGTGGGGGTCATATGAATGTCTGTCTATTGTTGATAATGAGGCCAGATTCGGGTTTTTGGGAATGGTAGCACCCACATTTTCGGCAAAAAATTTATTTTCTTTATTCCGATGAAGCGATCAACCCTGCTAGATGAAGGCTGTCTTTGGAAGACCTCGAAAATCTCCCTTCACGTTTCATTTGCAAGCTAGATGGCCGGGTCAATAATTTTCCTTTAATAGCAGTTGACCTCTACCTCTTGCCGTACTCTTTCGAGTCAGGTTTTTGAGGCTATTGAAAGCTTTAAACATGAAGCTGTTGAAAAATTTTATCGGCATTCCCTAGCTCTGCACCCAGTTATTACTACATAAATTTTTTACTGACTATGTTTTTGGCCTTAAGTATGCATGCCCACTAGTATCTGAAATATTTTTTCTATGGATCAGGATTGAATTTTTGTTTCTTCAAAACTTGTATTGGCTACGAGGTTTTTTTGAGCTGATAGCAATATGTTTACGCTCACATTAACGAAGTTCAAAAGAAAATAAAATAGTAGAAAATGGTCGGCCGTAGCAAAACTTTCCAAGTGTAGGGATTTTTGTTCGTAATGTGTTGCCTAATCGAAAGCGTGGCCTGACTATTATTCTGCGCTTTATTTTCGTAGGCCTCGAGTGGCCCAGAACCGCTATTTAGGTAGCTTCGTAGTAGGTACCCAATTAGTAGTAATAAAATGTTCCCCTTGAAGGATGAATTAGATTTAATTCTTTCGCCGATCGTTTTTACGCCCTAGTGGCAAGAAAGACTGCAATTTTTTGTGAACGAAGTACTTCCTTGGAATTTTAAAACCCAATTTTTCCATCATTATTTACGTCTTACGACTTTCGGTTTAAAATGTACAAAAGTTCTGATGCCCATCCTTCATTTCCACGTCGGTTTAATAAGCCAATTCTTTTAAAGCTCTTTCGTACCATAAGAACCCGTCGCAGTGACCTCTAAACACCTCAATCGTCTAGAAGCTCGGCTCAAACCAGTCGCTGAGCGGCTCACTCGCTTCTTCTAACGAGGAAAAACGTTCATAACGTGCTCGTTCAGAGGCGTGTATCATCCTCGCCTGTGAATAGTTACCCGGCAAAAAGAGGCGTTGGACTTCAGACGTCAGTACTTTATTCAAAACGTGCACATCACAGTTCTCTTCCCTTTTGGCGTCTCACAGAGTACCTCCCTTGATTCCCGCCCGAATAAACGACCTTCTCCCACATTTCTCGTTGCGAAAAAAAGCACGCGAGCGAGCGAATGCCGTTTGCCATTTTTTTCCGAAACCATGTACGTCGACAGTCGCCGCCAGTTTTGCGATTGAAGGTCGTTTTAAAGAGGAAGGTTGAGGAGGAGGAGGAAGGAAAGATTTGGGGGATGGGCGAGGACAATGAGAAGAGAAAGAGAGAGGGAAAAGGAGCCGTAGTAGTGCCGAAGGATGATTCCAATGTTAAGGTTGACGTGAACCCATAAGCTTGCGTCCGACGCCATTTGATGGCTCTTGAATGCCACGTCGTAATCTTGATTCGGCGTGTCTTTTACTCATTCCATATCGGTCTGATTTAAAAGGAAGCCTTACATAATGTTTAAAATTCCCCTTGAAGAGTGGTTTCTATTTCGTGTCTTGAATCCAAATCCCAAATGTCAAGAAGATCTTGCCTGATGTCGTGACTGGAACACTTCCTCTCTAGAAAAATCTTCATTTGGGATATTTTACCGAAGAAGCTGGCGTATATAGATACATGATTATTTTTAAGCGTTCAACCCACTTAAACTTATTTCATCTACTTGTAATTATACTCTTCTACTTCGCATACCTGCATTCCATACTTTTCCTACCCATTTCCTGAATTTTACTAGGATTCTCTCTTCTAGCTTGGCCGTCAACATTTCGTAGTCATTATTAACCCCATTCGTAGATCTGTCTCCTAATTTCTTGTTAAATCTTTCCCTCGGTAGTGATTCCAAGCACTTCCTTGTTCAGCTGCCTTTCTATCCTTTGTATTATCTCCATCCTTTTCCACGGCCAGTCTCAGAAGCTTTATATTTCTATTAACCGTCTCGCTTTTAAATCCATGTTTTACAACCTTGTAAGGCAGCGCTCGGTGTTATCGAACTCTTTACTAACCTTTTCTTAAATCTTTAAGACAAGGTTCCCCGTCATCAGCTCCCTCTGTTGGACTTTCCTATTTCTTCCTCATTCACCTGTCTTTTATACATTATTACTGTGTTGTAAAAATCTTTGGCGGCGTAATCCTTGCAGTCTTGTCTCAGGCCAAAGCATAATATATATAAACAATCTGTTGTCAGGTTAATTGGGGGATTGCAAGTTATTAACTTATGGTAATTATTTTCACAAAAAGTTATAATACTCGTAAATGCATGCTTGAAATTGACAAAGTTGACTCAAAAAATAAAATAAATGTAGTAAATATAACGAAATATTGCCTTGGGGAATTAACGTTATGAAATAAAGTTGTATTCTTTAGACTGCTGGAGTATACCGCTGATTCTATTTGTTATAATTTCACTAAAATTACGTACTTTCAACAATGTAAATTGAGTCCTTTGTAAGATACGAATTCAAGGGATGCATAAGGAAGGGTTTCACGTCTCCAAAAGAAGGGTTCCTCATGGAAGTCATTTGCATGATTACCACGACTTCTCACAGTCATTGTATTGGATAAGACACTTCGTGATAAAAAATAAGCGATTGCGAACGCAAGTCCACTCTATCGTCTCTCCCAAACATATTTGCTGCAGACCCGTTCTATTCGTAATATCGAATTATCCCTTATGCTAGACACATGCCAAGGCTCACTGAATAATGATTTGGCCAATATAATTATGTGGAAGTATGCCTTAAGCTCAAAATCAGATGATATTTGATTTTTATCTTATGATTATGCTGCTGGACAATTGAGTATTAAAAGAGCCGCCAACGAAATAATTCACCAAGTTATGGGAATCAACTATAGTATAACAGGTGAGATAGTGACAGGACAGTTAATTTGTTTGGGGCATTGACTGGCAATGATCGAATATAGATTTCCTAAGCAGATTTTTTAATTGACACCCCGATGGAAAAGATGAAGAGGTATGAAAAAGATGGAGAGATGGAGTAGATATGGAAATCCGAGCGAGGAGCTTAAAGAAGATCCAATCTATTTCACGGGATCAATTCCGGATCTTTTATTAGGCCACATCATATCTGTAGGGTTATGTATCCTCCCCTCCCCCATGTCCTCCTCTCCAATCCATTTCCCATCGTCAGTCAGTCAACCAGACGCCAGTTGGATGCAGCTCCCTCATTGGATTGTACGAAGCGTCGGATTCGGAAAAGCGTCGACTACTTCCCCCAGCACAACCTTTACTCCTCGGCGCAGGTGTTTTTCGAACTGCAGTCTTTGCGTCCCTCTCCGTGATTTTTCCTGTTTTATTCATTGGAAAATTTGCACTGGCACCAACTTCCCTAGTGAAACGTGGCCGAAGTAAGTGTTTAGGGAGATCATATCAGGAAAAACGGGAGATTTCGTGAAAATCGATGGATTTTTATGATCATAAGTTTCGATTCAGTAGTTACGATATTTCATGTGTGATCGTACACAGGGATTGCCCTGATGGCATTGGCCCTGATGGCACTGATGGTATTGTCACTATGCTGCCAGTGTCTTTCTTTGATTGGGTTGTTGTTCATATTACACCTCTGATAACTGAGAAATCTGAGTAATTTTTCATCCATTTTATAAACGCGGTTCCAAGAGCATCCAAGCGAAGCGTAATTGCAAGGAAAGCGAAGCGTAATTGCAAGGAAGAGAGAAGATCAGCTTTAGGAAACGTTCGCTGGCAGGTTTCGCTTTGTTCGGTTTTCCCTCGTTTGCTGCAGTTCACAACCTCACCTGCACAGAAGTTTTGCTATCTCAGAACAACCGCAAGTTCAATCAAGTGCTATCTCAAAGTACTCTGGAGGTGACGATCCATGCCGGGGAGACTGCAGAGAAAGCAGGCCGTAAACAGAACATCGCACGCATGAAAGAGTCGGAGTTAAGTTGCTAAGACGGGAAGGGTAATCTCTCTGTTGCCAGTTCAAGCCGATTTGTCCCGGTCGGAAATCCAGCGGCGCCAACGTGACCTCAGGCGCAAGCGTAGCAGGGGAAAAAGCGAAGAGAGTCGTCCGTTTTATGTCCTCTGAATCAAGGGCGAGAAGGGGCCCGGTTCAGTTGAATGATGCATCTAGGGTGCGTTCTTGAGGACGAAAGAATAGAAATATGATATAATTGCCTGGGCCGTATAAGATGTCGAGAAATGTCGCAACCTCGTTTTACTGAATCTACACCTATTTTAATGGCTAATCTCACGTGTCCTAGTGTAACATAAACAATAACAGGTCTTCTATCATAGGGAAGAGACAAACCAAATAGTCCCTTATTCCACCCCCGGAAGAAAATGTAAGATAAAAAATAAATATTTCAATATTTTCAACATTTGTAAGTCAACATTTGTAATTATATGACGTTAACGAGTTAAAAATAAAATTGTGAATTTTACAAACTATAGTTATTCAATGCAAAACTTTTTTAAAAAATTATGCGATTGTTGGAAAAATGGAATGACAAAATAGCAAGATTTTCTCATAGAAAACTCCTTCATCTTGTATCTGTTGAGATCTTGCTGCAGTGTATATCATTGTATATGGTCCGCAATCCTTGAATTTGTAATACCCACAAAAAGACTTATTCTTAGGGGAAAACACTGCAGGAAAATGGCCCTACAAGAAGAGGGTGTGTGAATAATGTGCGAAGCTTAGTCACAGAAACAAGGTTATAGTTAATATTAAAGCTATAGGTACTAAAGTAAGGGAATATATTTCCGTTTAGGAGAAAAGAACACTTCCATATTTAATCTAAAATGTGCAGAAAGTGAGAAACAATATTTAATTGAATATTTCAATGAGGATATCTTTTTAATTATTACCTAAAAGGAATACAGCTCCACCTCGATATACCTACCTATACCTCTGTGAGGTGTTGACTTATATATCGATTCGAGAGTTAACGTACAATCAAATTTAGAAATTCGACGATGAGTTTGTCTTGCGCTATTGCTTCGTGACGATTATTGTGAAAGTATACTCGCTGGTATTATCTTTTCACATTTCAGGTGTAAAACTATATGACTTTTATTTGTGTAGAAGACAAGTAAACGCAATTTCTGTTGAGGAAGATGTCTATATGATGTAATGTTTACTTAAGTACATAAGAATTTTTAATATTTTCTTTTTTAAAGATTTGGTTTTTATTTATTTTTTAAAGTCATGACAACAATGGTCAGTCTTCCAACGGTCCGACCAGATTAAACTTCTTCAGTCTCCTGACGACGCGTCGCGCTTCTCATCTTCATGGCATGAGGAACGAAACGTTGAGCAATAAAGTTCACCACGCAGCATTCAACCCGAAAATGTTCGATAGTAGTGCATCTAATCGCTGCGAAATCTTAAAACAAAAAAGATTTATATGCGTTTTTCTCTTAATAAGCCATAAGTACATAATAGGTCCACGGATGGAATTCCTTTCATCGCTGACTGGTACTCTATTAGAATTGTTAAATAGCCATAATTTCTACGAGTTTTCTACAGTAAAAAGTCATGCATTTTTATTACTCTACTTTTATTCATCAATGTGCTTTTCGTTATTATTTCATGATTTTCATTTATAGTAGTGTTAGGAATATAATAAATTATGTGCAAGCCAAAAGCATTAAATTATTTTTATCTGAAAGGGATGGCGCGCAATTTCTGTAGTGACATAGGGGTAGACCAAGTCTGTTTAATTTTAGTCATTATTTTATTTTACATTCGTTTTTGAAATTTAATGTTTTATAAGTACAATAGGATTATGTCTTGCGTGCAGTACAACGTCATTCAGTCGTTAATATACGAAAGGTATTGTGCGCAGTCTCGGTTGCAACGAAGGTGTAAACCAAATCTATCTTGAATACCGTCGATTCCATTTTTTCTGTGTGGTCTCCATTCCATATTTCTTGCGGTGCGTTAAGTATACACTCTTGGATTTCCGTCGTGGAATAACCCTTGCGGAGTTTCCCATTGCACACAGAACACCACTTGCGGTACCATGATGTTTACACCTGCATCCTCGAGAAGGATGAGGAACCTAACCCATCATTTTTCATATTTAAAACATTCCTGGTATTCTGATGGCCGAGGAAGTCTCAGAGATAGCTATTGTTGGGAAGCAAATTTATCGGGGTGAGGGATAGGAAAAGATAAAGTTGCGCTAAACGGCATTAACATCTCATTTCCACTAGGTAAGGAATGGGTCGCGCTTCTTCGCTCCTCTCGAGTGATCCGAGGCGTGTCAAAGCCGCCTTCAAAACAGTTCCCCCAAAGGGAGAGAGAGATAGAGATGCTTATCGAATGCACGCAGTATTTTGGTATCGAGTGGAGCGGGGGAGAGGGAGCGGTCGGGGGTCGAGGAGGCCTCCGGGCGAAGGGAGGCCAGGGGGGTGAGGAGGAACCCAGGGGCCTTCTCGATGAGGAGGACCCCGGGGGCCTTCACCAGTGGGTTGGGGCGGGGACGGCGATTCCTTCTTCCCCTCTTCACTCTTTCTTCCTCGCCGTCTTGCGCCCCCTTCCTCTCGAACTCGCGCCGGGGGAAGCGGGAGGTGGCGAGGGTTGATACAGATCGGGCGATGGCCAAGAAGAGGGCAGAATTAAGGCGGGAGGAAGCGTAGGAGGAAGCCCGCCTCGCAGGTTAGAGCGCTTTCTTGTCGAGATAAGTGGGATGTAGGTGGACCACCGTTCGCACGGATCATCATCCACGGCAAATGCGATCAAAGGCGAACTTTGGGGTGTTAGCCATTTGGAAATCGGTGTGAAATAAGCTCAATTTATATTCCCGTATCAATCAGTAGTCCCCCTATAAACAAGGGATTATATTAGTGTTAATCCACGAGCCTGCAGCTTCTCATGAACCAATTTTTACTCTCTTTCGGCACTTTTGAACATTTCTATTCCCACGATCTTCCCCATTTTAGTTCAGTTCATGTCCTTAAAATATCTCTCATCCAATATTCCCATCCTTTGCCTCCATCGTTCTCTTTTTCCAGTATTCCACCCTCTAAAACGCCGCACAAGTGACCATCGTCTTCCTTGGTCCAAACACTGCTCACCAACTGCCGAAGTAGGCGGTACGGTAAAAAGTCGGCCTAGCAATTCAAAGTTCGCGGGTTCAAAACCTGCACTCAACCGCCTTGAATGTTTCGTCTGCTCAGGGTTAACTGTATTAAAGTTAGGCCAGAGGGTTTTATACGAGCTTAACACCTTAAAATCTTATTCTACCGCTATCCACTTCTTCCTTAGGTATAATTTTCAGACTTTACCCCTCCTTCAACAGTCCCTATATGTATATATCCTAATATGTCTTCCTTCCCGTTCATTCTAATTACCTCCTTAATTCTTCTCCACGCATATCTCTGATGCTTTCAATCTCTTATCTTCCTCCTTACTAAAATAAATTGTTTCGCAACTACGCAACGTTACGCTCCAGCATTAACTCTTTATTATCCATTTCATAGGGTTACACGGTTACATTATTATCCATTTTTTATAGATGCACGACATAGAACCTAGGGTTCTTCTCATAATTTCTCTCCTAGTGCTAAAAGTCCATTTTGCGTACGCATTTCTCCGGCGTAAGTTTTGGCTCTACTTCCTTCGTACAAAATGCCACTCAAGTAACTGAAATCCTCAGGTGACTCCAGTTTATGTCCTAATTTTTATTTCGCTCTGACCTCTATTCCTGAAGAATCTTACCCCCATTCTTATTCACTAAACTTCATCTGATGCCTCTCGTGCTGAGTCGGTAACGCGACCGAGATGTAATCTTTTCTCATAGTCAAAGTAACAAGGAAAAACGATTGGATTATTCTCTCGTGTTCCTATCAAATAATTTTCTCATCAACGCTATGGCATCCCGAGGTTTCCTCTAAATCAGGGGTTCCCAACCGGTGGTACGCGTACCACTGGTGGTACGCGGGAACGTTTCAGGTGATACGCGTGGGTGATGCGAGCGATTACGAGCGATAGGCTAGTAAGGGCCTCTTTGTGCGTGAGCACGCAAACTTTACTCTGCTGCCCGTCTGCCGGGCGCTGGCTATCCCCTTCTCCGCCATATATATCTCTATATATTTTAAAATAAAAATTAGCCAGAAATTTTTTTAAATAAATAAATATATATATATAATAAATCATCATCATCATCATAGGTCAACAATCCTAGGATTGGTTTGACGCAGCCCTCCACTCGATTCTTATATCGGCCAACCTCTTCATATTGTCGTAGCTCCTCTCTTTTATATCCTTCACAACTTGCTCCATATACCTCATACGAGGCCTGCCTTTTCCATTCTTCCGGTACACTTTTCCCTTGACGATTGTCTTCATCAGGCCATCGTGTCTCAAGGTGTGACCCATTAAGTTGTCCCCTCTTCTTTTCAATGTTTTCAGTAGATATCTCTTCTCTCCTACTCTTCTTAACACTTCTTCGTTTGTCACTCGATCGATCCATTTTATCTACATCATTCTTAACCTGCTCTAACTCATTAAACCAAACTAATGTTCACCGAAGAAGTTATTCGCCCTCTTTTCTTACCATATATTTGTATAAGAATATAATAATAACACAGCTAAATTCAAATTTGACCACTGAGCAATTATTCTCATTGTCCCCTAGTCCTTGCAAACATGCCCTTTTCTACTTTCAAAATGTCGGTCAAAACTTTTTACAAGTCCTCTTGACGTACTCCTTCATTATAGTTTCTATTAAAAAGTAGGAAAATTTTGTTTGCCTACTTTCTCCCACTCTTCTGTGACTCCACTGTGGCATCATCTATTCCTACGACTTTTGTCTCCTTTATATCCCATAGTGCTCTCCCTATCTCGCAATCTAATATTCCTGAGTTCAGGCTACCCTTGCCTGTGTCACATTCCATTTTCGCATTTCAGTGTGTCGTATATTATCTCTATAGTGAAGTTCTTCAATGTATTATCTCTATCTACACGTCATATATTCTGGCCACGTTAATAATTTTCATCCCTTGTCCCTAATCAGTGGCATCATTTTTATTTCTTACAACCGGACAGAATTCAATTAGTCATATTTGGAATCCATTTCTCCCGCCTGCAGTGTTTGCTACATTAGTTCATTATTTTTCCCCATACCTTTCCAAGAATTTCCTAAGACATACGTTCACCTACCAGCTCCCTATTTCCATGCATCCCCTTTCCTCTTTCCTTCGTTTTCCTAGCCATTTCCTCTGAGATCCGCAGCTTCTTGATCCCCCAAATGTCTATCATTCCTATCACTCTTTCCTCCGCTTTCCTAGTTCCCAATTGTTACTCCTACCACCATTATGTATCCTTCCACTCTTTTCTTTCTTTGGAATTTCGTCAAATTACTTATAGTATTCGTTTCAAGAACCCAAGGTAGAGAAGGCATCTACATTTCACTTTCTCTTATGCGAATGAAAATTCAATTTTTTAAAATAACTATAGGCTAAATGGTTTGAGCCGGTTCTTTGTACCTAATATTGCTTGTTGTGTAGTGTTTAACAAAATTTCAGAATTGATTTTGAAAAAGATTCGCACTCTGAATTAGCCTGATAATTTGCTGAACTTGAGGAAAGTATGTGGCTGTGGGATTGCCCCGAAAATAAAAACGATTTACTTATTTGTATCTTCTCGGCATGTGATTTTTAAGAGGAAAACCTCTCTAAAATAGACTGGAAGGTTAGGTAACTATTGCTATTATTCATGAAGTAATATTAAAGGATAAGTTAATCAAAATTTTAATCTTCAATTTTGCATTTCTTTCTTCCTCATCGTAAATGAATTTTCTCGTATCTTAAAAATGATTTAAATTATTAAAACTTAAATTGCTCTAAATGCATTGAGTATTTACTTTATTTGTGTATAAGAACCTATAGCCAATTTCATCGTATTTTTCGCTAACTTCAGGTCTCTATGTACCCTGAAAAAAGCATCTTTAGAAGAAGATTTTCTGACTCCGAAGTGGAAGCCTTAGCTCTTCCCCCAAGGTGCTGCTGCTCTTGCACCGCGTCACGTGATGTTTTCCCATCTTGTCTCTCTCTTTCTGATGATTTCCCTCATGCATGCGTGATGAGTGTCCTCCTCCAACCATGCAGTCACGTAACTCTTGACCCCTCTGTTCGATCATTCGATCCATCCTTCGAATGATTCCTTCCTTAAGGGATGGGTTCCCTTTCAGGAATAAATGGAGTCTCCTGAAAATAAACTAAACTTACCTATCCTCGAAGTAATACGAAGAAAAACTCTATACACCACGCTTGGGGTGAGGGTGATTGTGATTTATGGTGAGGTAGTGATAATTCTAGAATAATAATACCTCAGCTATAGGAATGTAGCCAGAAATTTGTTTAGGAGGGGGGGGGGGCTAAGTCTAGTGTAGCGTAACTTGAAACAAATCAGCTTTGCCCGTTCGGTGCCGACAAGTTAACAAATGTCTTCCCTTAATTTCCACTGCTTGGTATTTACTTTCACAGTGCCCATACCTGTCTCTTCTCATTGGTTAAAGTGCACTGCTTACCTTGCTATGAAGCAGTTAATTTGACCGGCCCCAGAACAGAAATTCAACGCATGCATGCATATCAGATTGAAAAGAACAATTAAAAGCAACGTACATGCATCAAATTGGTTATCACATTTCAAGGCACTTAACACTTAAATTAAACGCAGTGTAATCCGGATTATCACAAGTTAAAATCAGAACACCAAAAGTATTGGGAAAAAATTACGAGGGAGGGGGCACGGAAGGGGGGGACCCCCCACCTACGTGCCTGCTCAGCTAACTAGTGACCCGGCTAACGAAGATTTTTTGGACTGGTTACGAATATGTATACGGTTAATGAGTGTTCTAGTGGGTGTATGTACATGTTAGCGTAAAGATTTAACTTTTAAAATTAGGAATAAAAAAAGCATCACTGTGCAACGGTTAAAATGAAAACTCACTTGGTAAATATCACTCATTATTTATTGACAAGACCCGGGTGTCGGCACGTTGTGTGTTCTTCAATCACAACCTTATGACGTTAAATTCTCAATCCTCGAAATTAAATGTTCTCATCTTAAGGTCACGACCTGAAGATAACACAATTTCAAGGTTTCAACCTGAAGATGACACGATTTCAAGCATTACGAAGTTGTAGCGAAGCGTCCAGAAAGCTAAAAACTCTGGAAGTCGAAGCTACCTTAGCGGAATCACCCGTTGAAATGCATTACAGCAGAATTTCCACAGAGAAAAAATCCGCCTTGACCGGGACTCGTACCCGGAACCCCCTGATCCCAGTTTTCTCTTTTTCTGAGAGCAGTAGATTAATTGGTGACAGCAAGTGGTCGGAATGAGGGGGCTCCGGGTTCGAGTCCTGGTCAAAAGTGGATTTTGTTTCTCTTTTTAAATTCTGAAATGGCATAATTTGTCAAAATCCAGGTCGCGTCAATAAAAATCAATGGATTTTACCAAGTATGTTCTATGTACATTTTTTTTAACTTACTTCAAGTATGGAAAACAAATACCTTAAAATGGAATCGAAAGCCTTTGTGATGAAAAATTAGCAACTGTCTTCAAGTAAAATAGAATTGGCAATGAGGGAGCGGTAAATGAAAATATTCGTGTGAAGTGTTAAAAATTCATATTTGGCTCGGAGGCCTGACCGTCGTGAAGCTGGAACAGAAGAGAGTAGAGGCGTTTGAAACTTGGTTCTGTAGTCGTAAGTTGAAGATTAAATTGACGGGTAAGATCAGAAAAGAGGAAGTGTACTGGAAATTAGAAGCGGAGAAAACAATGTGGACTACTATCAGGAACGCAAGGTCCAGATTGATAGGCCACATCTTGAGGCAAAACGTAATCGTAAGGAACATGATAGAACGGAAAAGACTATGAGGAAGACGGAAGTATTAATGCATAGGTCAGGTTAAACGGGATATGAAACAGGCAATCGCGTCGAGGACTTAGCAGGAATAAAATGGTGTTGCAGTCAATCAATCTTAGGGTTGTATGATTTATGATGATGATGATACTTGAATATTCGACAGTATCCAGGACAAATTAAATGATTTTCTATGGAAACCCGCGAGAAATCACGTTTCGGCTGTGTGATTCCAGAGCGAATTATCGTCTTTAGTTTAGGTATCACTCTACTCGCACTGTGAGAATTCGGGCTCTAATCCCTGTACCTGCATGTATGAATTTGTCGGTGGAATCCTGCTCATCTCTCAGAAGAGAAGGAGAAAGGAAGAGAGAGAGCATAGCAAGTTAATTTTCCGGCTGTCGGAAGGAGTTAAACGCTGTGGACCACTTGGCGTTTAGCGTCACGAGCAGGCTAATGCCGATCCGAGTTTCTCTCCACCCTTCTTCCTTTTTCCTCCGAACTCACCCGAACACCTTTCCTTCCGGTATGAGCCACCTTAAAGAGCGGGAAATACCTGAAACTCCACTTCCCTCATCCTCGCTTTGAGAACGCTCATCTTGCTGCTTCCAGATGAAATTTGGGCATGTTTCCCTTTTTTTCCCGTGAAAATAATACGATGCCTCATCGAATTCTCGCCCGTCGCCCGGAAGTATCAATTATTTTATTTATAAATCGAGCCCAGTCCCCAAAGCGATGTCGGATTTTGTGTCACCGTGGAACCAACTTCCGTCCCCCCCATTCCTCTCAATAAATCTCCTAGGCTTCCCACTTAATGATTTAGCCTAAAATTGTGTGAAGTGCTCTTCAGAGAGTACTCAAGTGGAGACCAGAATTCAAATGAGACATCCGCCGAAATTCGAGTTCGGGTCCTCGGGATGAGAGTCCATTACTCTAGCCACCACACCAGCCCAATGCCCGCATATAATTTGTTAGACAAATATTAACCCTGGCGAGCTCTCAATGAAATGTTGACATTCCGTCGAAGGAGATCGTGGCCATCTAAGGAAGAGATGATTTGCAAGCCTTGTCACTTACTCTGCACTGGCCGACACCTGGTTGGTTGGTTATTCAGGGGAGGCGACCGACAGCTAAGGTCATTTGCTCCATTTAGGAGAGGTGGGTAATTGGGTAATGGAAGGAGTTTTCAGGGAACGGAGGAAGGGTGGAGAGAAACTAGGCGTCGGCATTAGCCTGCTCTTGACGAAAGGCGCCAAGGGGACCACGGCTTAACGACCCATCCGACGGACGGAGTATTGAATTTGGAATTCCCCTCCACTAGGCACTCAAGTGGAGACCGGTTTTCCTCTGAAAAATCCACCGCCGGGAAAAATCCAATGCCGGGAATCGAACCCGGGCCCTCGGGATGGGAGGCCAGTACTCTAGCCACCACACCAACCCGATCCCCGGCCGATACCTCAAACTTCTTAAAGTACGTATTAATTCCTTGAATCACCGTGGCATACTTCTTACAAGCAGCATACAGAATACAGCAGCATTTATATCTCCGTCAAAGTATAACAGTTCTTATTATTTGATCAGATTTATGAATAATTTTGGAGAATCATTATTATTTGGAATATTTGAAATTTTTTCTGCCCTTGAAAATTTATATTCACCCTTGAAGACCTTAATGTAACCTAGAACGAGAAATAATAGCCATCGCCGGCCACCCTGATCTCCTTTAATACATTCACGCGCTCATCCCCGTGGCGTCTAGTGCAAGCGTGTGCTCCAGGCGTCCTCACCCCCTACTAATCCCTCCCTCCCCTGTTATTATTTACGGAGGGTGGTCGAATACCGAAATAGTCTTATTCGGATGTGGTCGGGCGGCGGCAGAAGCGGGTGTGGAAGGCTTAAGGGGGGGAAGGGCGCAGCGAGCGACGAAGGGGAAAGGGTTGTTGCGTTCGTGCGCGTGAATGTTGGCGTGCGTCTAGTGAGACCCCATCGCTCGCTCGCCTAAACTTCTTTTTCCCGCGTGCGTCCGTCTCGTAGGACCCGGCTCGCTCTGCCCTCTCTCTCTCTTTCCGTCTCTCTCAGTTGTTCCAACCGAGTGGGAAGAGTGTCGGTTGGTGGCTGAGGGTGGAGAAGGGGGTAGGAGAAGGTGGAGTCGTTTGCTCTCTCTCTCTCACCCAGTCTCCCTATCTCCCCCTTCGTACCCTCGTCGCTTCTCGGCCGCAAGTGAACCCGGGCCATGTCTAGAGACTTGCTTTCCGAACGCGCCGAACGGAAGGGGTGAGTGCCCCTTTTGTCCCCGCGGGGGAGGGAGGGGCGGCGGGACTTTCGGCCGGACGGGTTGGGAGGGGGAGATGGTGGAAGGTTTTGGAGTGGGGGATGCGAGGGAGGAGGTTCAGGGAGCGAGAGATCTGTCATGAGGAAAGAGAGAGAGAGAACAAGGGAGTCATAGTTGTTGGGAAGGGATCATATACTTCGTCGTTCTGATGGACGAGTGTATAGCAGAAGCGTAATGACGCGTTGGACATTGGTGCCCCTAATCTCGAGTGGTGGAAGCGTTTTGGAGTCATGCAGATAAATATAGAGGAAGAAAGATCCACTGTCCTTGGATCACTTCTCTAATTTCAAATTTATTTGACAGGAAAGGAAAATTTCCACGTTAAAGTTTTAAGAATTAAATTGAAAAGTCACATAGTTCCGCACAAAAGCATATTTTCCAAATAATTTTCTCCATGATGAAGCTCTAAATTGTTGAATTAATCGCTATCGGTTTCGCTATCGGCTAATCGCTAAGGGTAGAACTCACATCACGTCAAGCCACACACTTGTGTTGGTGGAAAGGTAATTCATGGAATATTCCATTACATGGACGCTTTTACGTCAGCATGAAGATCTGATATCCCATAAATAAATGATCTCCTGTTAATATGGAGTAGTCCATAGAAGGATAAAAAGAATTGAATCAGACAATTTTAGTTACATGGCAGATCAGGCCCTTTAAAAACCCAATCTTATTTGAAAACGGGTGCAAAAACAAGATATATCCATGAGGATCGATTGTCAAAGACCAGATACTAAGGGAATTACAAGTACTCAAAAGAGTATGGAATCGATTATGACGATGTAAATCATATGTAGGTGTAGAACAAAGTGAGCAAAACGTGCTTATAAGTATTGTCCAAGGGACTCTTCAATTGCATCTAAGAGTGATGATAGCAAAATTGCATTGCTTAAAATCTCATAGAAGCTCATTTTCAGGCAGGGAATGCATTTAAAAAAATCCTTTTAACCCAAGGATAACAGACAATGGCACGACAGGCCTCCAATCCGTTGAACTAGATTTCGGAAGACGTTAAATGGTCTCCAAAAATGATTAATTGAAGCAGTAGTGACTTGTCGGGCCGGAAATTAAAAGTAGTTTGATCAGATCTTGTCACTGTTGCTTGATAAGTTGAACTCTCAAGATCTTTCTATTCAACTTTGTTTTCGGTGAAATTGGTCGTGAATCAAGTTGGTACTCACGACGAAAAAGGTGTTCAAAAGACCTAATGTCGAATGCCTGGTGAAAGCTGATGATATTCGTGTCACTGTCAATAGTCATCAGCAAAATCTCAACTCAATGTAAATTAATATGTTTATAGCTAATTGCTAACCGCGTCATATTTACTCAAGTCTTCTCTTTTGCATCCCTCACTACTTTCTCCATATATCTCATGCCATATGACCATCGTTTGCCGTCCCGTTCTCATCTAGATTCTTCTCATCCACTTTTCCCTCGGAGAATGTCTTCATCAGATCAGCTTGTCTTGGGATACCGCCGATTGGATCGTCAAATCAATTATTTTTTAAGTTTCCATCGGAAATCCTCTCTCTCTCGCTCTCTTCTTATGACTACTTACCTTGATACTCAGACTATAGACGTTTTCCCTTCGTCATTTTTTTAGCACTACATTTCAGATTCTTTCAGTTGTATGTGGAAGACATTAATTAAGAAATGTGATTGCAAACATTAAACTTTAATGTACATTGCCATTTCTAATAGCCATGGCGATATTTCAAAGGGAACAATCGTGATTTAACAGGGAATTGATAACATAAGGGAAACGATAAACTGCGGTACCGTAGTGCATCGTTACTCATTATACTGCATTCGTATGGGCATGTGATGAAGAAAGTGGAGAGCAATATTTCAGGAAGGGAGCTTGGCCTGGAGGTATGGGGCAGAAGGGGAAGACCAAAGAGTAGGCGGGAAGATTGCACCTCTGAGGACTTGAGGTAGAAAAGACGAGAGTGCGGAGGGTGCGAAGAATAGGAAGAAGTGGAAAAATTAAGTACGAAATAGCGACTTCTGGAGGCAGAGAAAATTTGAAGAAGTAAACCGGATGTAGTCTTGTCGGTCTTGGCACCTGGTTAGGCTTTCCATGGTGTTTCGAGGAGTAAGTTGCTTGTCTTCCTCAGAACGAAAACTGAGTGCCGAGTTTGCCGAATTTGAAAGTAAATCATTACTCAGTATGATGTATTGAATACGTTGATGAATTATTATTTGTACGAGTGAGCATTCATCCCAATGAAAGAATGAATAATAGGGGAGACATCTTTATTAATGTCTTACATCATATTATGAACTTATACAAGATGTAAGTGGAAGCAAATTTTCTTGTCTTCGTTTAACTGGAAGTGCTACCGTCCTTTGACAGAATTAGATTTGCAATAAAGAGCATAACAATAAACATGGAAACGGAACCAGGAAAACACTTTTTTAAACTAGAAAAGATCGAAGACCTGAAATGGATGAGTTTCAAATGATTATTTCGCTACTTAGCCGTCATTTAAACAGAATTCGAGCAATTCCTTTTTCATTTTAAACCCACCTTCTAATAATGAATCCAGATAGTTACCCTACCAACACTTTCATAGTTGTATTTATTTAAATAACCCAATTTCCAGTGTCAATACCTGTCATAACAAGATTATTTAATTCCATAATGCTTTCATAAAGGGCGGGATCAATGAAATGAGAGGTATCAATGCATTCCTCTACTCCGGTGCACTCTTCTTCTTAGGATATTGGAATATTTAATGCCCTAAGAAACTAAATTTCCTATGTTAATAATTTTCCCTTCCTTCTTCATTGTAATTGCGTAAATGTCAATATGCGGCTTAAAATAAAAAGAATAAAGCTAAACAAAATATTTTTTTGCTGACCGGCATTCGTACAAGAAAGTCAAGTTTTCATATAGGTACTATCAAATTAATTTGAACCCAAGTTATGTATATGCTCTTCCACTCCCACGAGCTGATGTGTAGTAATTTTATGTTCCAATTACTTGAAAATAAATATGTGGCCGTCATATCTTGAAGCACTTATAGCCCTTTGGTCTGATATATCGAACGAATTATAGAGTAATAGCTTTTGTGGGCACTTTTACATTGAGAAGAATGTATACTGACGGAATCGATCCAATTAGTGCAGAAAATTTAGTTTAGATTCCATGGTAATTGAAGCAATAATCCTTTTGTATTCTTGAAATGAATAAAAGCTTCTAAAAAATATATTTCATGCGAGATACCTGTAGTTTCAACTCTTGAATGATTCCGAAAAATGTTTATAAAAGACTCTACTATAGGACGTATTAAACTGGTCCTGAGCTAAGATACAACTAGAAACTAACATAGGTCCAAATCACTTTGAGTTGTCGGTATACGATGAGTGTAGTTAGGGAGAACTTGGAGAAGATAAATGGTTAGAAATGTCTCGCATGTGGACCCTCCCGGTTATAATGATGAATATCTTCACTAAGTATCCCCTATAATGTGTTTTTATAGGTCATTCAGAAGCCCAGAAAACTATTTTCAAAAATCATTTGTAAATTTCCATTTTTGTAGGAAGGAGAGGGAGATACAGGACAGGCTGGAGAAGGAGAAAGAAAGGGGTTTGGGGGATGGGCTGAGGCTAAAAATGGAATGGGAGGATTGGGGTGAAATGACACGTCCGAGGGGCAACGATTACAATAGGAGAAGAATGAGATAAGAAGAATATGGGAGACTTTGTTTTGAAGCATGAAGGATGAAAATACGGGATACGGTGCTTGGAGAAGAAGTCGAGAGGAATGGGTGATAAGAAAATATACGACTATTTATTAGGGGTTGGAAAATAATGGGAAATTAGCAGCAAATAGCCGTTAATTTTTGCAACCCGGTGAAAACTAACGCGATATCCGTGCAAATATTAAACTGGAGATTACTTCATTCATAACTCCTTCACTATAGATTATATTTCTCTGATTGTTGAAGAAAAATAGTGCCTTACTCACTGTTGGTCGAAGTTTTCAGGTGTGCGCGAAAGGATTATTTTGTCCTTGACAATACCAGTTTTTCTGTTTTATAAACCCCGCCAGCAGTTTTGAAATCCTCCTTAGAAAACCTATGTGCGCGGAGAAATCTCCTAATGTTTATTTACCTGGACATGTTCTGGGTAAATGTAGTTAATGGAAGCGGCCGATACTTAGTGTAACTCCATTGCTAGTAGGTGAAAATAGACTTTGCAATTCCCCTGTTCAATGCTATGAGTAAGTTGATGAGATAAGGAGGGAAGAAGGTTTCGATTAAACACTGATGGGCGTTCTCAGAAGCTCAAATTAGATTAGAATGTAGTTTTAAATACTCAACTTACTCTTGCACCATCCGCAACCATAAAAAAACAAAGGTAAAGTACCCCGGTAGTTAATACGAACAGTAGTTGTACTTATTGTTAGCCTTCATGCCACGATCACCTGATTGACGAGTGTACAATATCGTCTATGAATAACACCGTCCTATACTCTAATCCCTGCCATCCCATGCCACTCGCCCTTGCAGCGGCTCTCAGGGCATGGCGTGGATTGAAGTGGGAGAAGGGAAGTCGAGAATCGGGTGCACGGAGATAGAAACAAAAGATGAGGGAAAGAAGCGTATTAGGTGGGGGCGCTTCAGACGGCGGATCTTGGAAGCTCCATCCTCCCGAGACGACGACGATCGCAGACGTTTCTTTTATTTTAATACTCTCGTTGCGTTTGAATCACCATCTCTTCTCCCTTTCTGTCGCTGGCTCGCGTTTCCTTTTATTTCGTCGCCGTTTCTTTTTATTGCATGGATGCAGGCGAACGGGTGGAGGGGAGAGAGGGGAGGGCATGGGTTTGGAGTGGAAGGAGGGGGGAGTTGTGAGAATTGCGTCTCGTTTCAATGGTTTGGGAGTATTTCAAAAGGGATACTTTTTTATGTAAAAAGTCCGTGGCCACCTTTTTTCCTCTCCCGTTTTCGTTTTATTCTTCGGTGGAATTTGTTTCTTTTTTTAATGTTTCCTTGTTTTTTCTCTTTCTAGAGCTATCCTCAGTGTGTTTATTTCATCAATTGGATTCCGTTAGTGGCGAAAAACGATGCTTTCAGTTTTAATGGCGAGAATTTTTCACGTTCTTAGTAAATTACGGTGCGGGCTTTCACTTATCGTACTCCATTATTGAATAAAACAACTCCAGTGGATCTTAATTGAATATTTTTTAACGCTTATTGGTCATTCCATTTTATTTAAATGTTAATTGTTGGTTTAAAAAAAAGTTGGATTGATTTACTGGTGAGTTGGTGGTCTATTATTTGAATGAACTTCACCTTTCATGTTATCGTCCTGTTTTTTATTTAGATTTACTCTTATTTTCATCAGTGCGAAATCTAGCAGCACAATTCCGGTGAAATGAAGTGAAATGCTGGTTACAGGATGATAAAAGATGTTTTTATGCAAGAATCCACTCCCCAGAGCTTCGAAACAATAATTTGTTTATTTTTTATTAAATGTATTCTGTCAAGTGATGGGTGTGTGAAAGAAAATTAATGGGTGCATATCAAAACGATTGATATCAGAATAAAATAAAAAGGGTGAAATAATTTTTTAGTTAAGTGTGATGAAGAACCAGATCAAGGGTAACTGTCAAATCCGCGCTTTTTGTAGAGCGTCTGAAATCGCAAAGTTCTGTTTTAGCCATGATGAAACAGGAAATGTGTTGTGGGCTCATGACGTGAAATAATTTTTCCGAGCCAGTGTCATTTATGAATTTCTTTAATAAATTAGTGAAAGCCTTGATAGAAATGTATGGAAAAGAAATATAATGCATGCATTAACTTTATTTTTGCGCGATTTATCACTTAAATTCTTTATCATTCTAAATAGTAGTTTATGAATCCGTTTGGACAGCTTTTAGGAGGTACCGAGTATTCAAGCGTCGACAGCATTCTAATACACCGGTCCTTATGGACCCATTTGATTGAGATTTTTATCCCGTTGGTGTAAAATGAGGGGGCTAAGATTGTGAATTTTCGAATCCATGGACTCTTAGTTTGAATTTTCTTGAATATTGAAACAAAACATGTCAAGGATGTGGCCGTGTGCATTTTATTGCATGGCCTTTTTTGCATTTCATTGTCGTGGAAGATATGGTGGAAGTAGCAACATGTTGAACAAATACGCTTGTACGTACATGCGCAACACATACGTGGTAAATTCGGATTAAAAGTTGAAATATAATGGTATCATGTCTTCACGTCAAGAAACTCGCAGACGAGCAATCAACAGTAGTGATTATTGTACCTTTGTAGAACGAATTGAAGTACAGTTTACCGCAAACAGTGCTACTGTTTCCCAAGATACGAACCGAGTTCTATTTTTTTAAACTGAAAGTGTGCTTAGAGAGCGGAAAAAGTTGTGCTTTCTCGCTCTTGAGCATGAAACATTTTTAGGGGAATTCGCCATTTTTTAAGTTTCCCCTATTTCTTATTCTCTTTTCAGGTCCAGGCCACCAATATTGCTGTGATACTATCCTTCAGCCAGCTCCATCAATCCAAACAAAAGGGTCTACCGATCTTACTGCGCTAAATAAAGGTATGCACTATCAGTAAAGTGTACTGATACTACTGAACAAATTTTAGCAGTAAATCCATAATACATCATAGCAAAGCTGGCAACGTGGAATCGGGAGTTGAGAGGAAATCGATTTCATTAAAGAATTCTGCCTCAGTAATAGATCGTGTTTGAGGAAATATTTTATTTGTTTCTAAGAGACTTGTGGCCATAAAGCCGTTTTGTAAGTCACATGGTTGAACTCTAGCTTATATTCACGATCCTTATTCTTCATTGTTCGAACGATAATCCATTACGCTCGTAGGTGAATGAACATGGCGGTTGTAGCCTGAATTAAAATTTAATTTAAGGTCTAATATGCTGCCGAAAAATATTGTCCTGATATTCAATTTTTTTACATTATGTTTGCAGCGAAATTGGCGAGAAATATAGAGGGTAGTTTCAAATGGACCCGTGGCTTATCTATTTCTGTTATGAAATAATTTTAGTCATATGGGATCTAAGGCTCTCCTACCTGGATTTCAGTCCTTCATCCTACGCTGGGAAGAATCCGTGACTTGGGATCTTCTTATTGATCAGAAAGGTGCTTACTCTTCGCCGTATACATTAAAATTATGCCTGCCCTGGTTGATCCTGATGTTCTTAGTTTTGAAATTTCGGTCGTTTCCTTAAATAAATTTAATTTTTCTACGGTTATCGCTTTTTGTGGTCGTCATTTGCAAATAAATAAAAAATGTAAAACCATAAGAATTCTCGAGTTAACTATGCTTATTAACGAATACGCGTATCAAATAACAGTATTTGAATGCATGGAATGCACATATTTGCGTCTTCGCCTGAAGAAAGCTTTACTGCATTAAATCTGTGAAAGCCGCCTCTCTTTTTTTTGTCTGCGTGCTCTTAAAAATCAGTGATGTGATTGATGTCATGAACAGTACCTATATTTAACGTACTTCAAATGTACCGTTTTTTTATATGGGGTATTTCCAAGACTCCTCATAATGGAAATCTGTTAGTTAGTCTGTAGTATATACTGGTATTGGTGACGTCTATAGTATTTACTAGTAGTATCTGTCGTACTTATAGTTTACATCCACGTAGTCTATTGGTTGAAGTGGTTCCACAAATATTATAAACTGATTTTCAATGGGACGCGGTGGGTAAACTACATCCTTAAAGGATTTTCGAAGGAACGGGAGGGTTTTCTTTCTTGCTGCCTCAATAAAATATGAATTTGAAATGCTAAAAAGGGCTTTCGTATTTGATTTTTCGTTTTTCTATGCCCGTTATGCTATTAAAAAATTAGTATTTTAGAATTTTCCCTTGTATTTTGGATTTTTTTTACGTTTACGTCTGCTAATGAACTATACTTGTTTTGACCTCTCAATTCAGGAGGTAGCTGATCATTGATAGGAGCTGGACTCTTATTTTCCAAGAAATATTTCCCCATAGCTCTTTTTTAGTATTGTCTTCACTGAGCTCTGATGTATTGATGTTATTGGTTGCCACTCTCTCTTTATTTATTTAGCTGTCCGAACTGTAAGTATTAACTCCTGTCGGAAATAGATACGGTTATGTGTACTTAAAATTTCTTTAACGTCTTCCTTAATGTTCTGGTAGATTTCCAGTGCACAACGGGTGTGAGATAGCAGCTAACGAGTACGTTGTCAAGCGAAACGTGAGCTCCGTTTTATATGGAGGAAAAGAAAACCGCTGTTAATGATAAAATCTTTGGTGATTATTTTCATTTTAATGCCACCCCTGGGAATTGAATTGTAAGATACGACTTGAGAATGATTCCAAAAATAATATGAAAAACAGTTAATGATATGTTTTCCTGTTAGGAACTGGTAATGAGAATTTCTCAATGATTTTTTTATTAAATACGTGATTGAAATCATAAAGGCGTTATAATATAGTGTGACGCTTCCTGTCTCAATATATATTTGGGCATGGGGGATGTGCTTATTTTAGGCATTATTGAAGGGGACACGGAGCCATAACGTGCTCTTCTTACTACTGATTCTCTTTTGTTTTGATTTTGTTTTTGTTTGAGTGATTCCAAGGAGTAAGTGAATGATCTTCCCTCTTTATGCGAGTCAAATATTTTATTCTCTTGATTTTTGTGAGTACTCGAAAATCATAGATTGGAACTTTATGTTTATTTTGATTGTTTGTAAGCATTATATCACGTTGCCACCGAGAATTCAAGATTCAAAACAAAGTTGACTTTGAAACCTTTAATTTCGCTTTTTTGTTTGAAAATGTGTCAAAGATTTTTTTAAGTGTAATAATTCCTGCTCGATCTTAAGTCTCCCGGGCCATTATATGTTTTCCTGGGAACGGCGCCAAGTCCATCCGGGTGCCTCGGCTTTAAGTTTAGAGCTTATGTTGGATCATTGTCGTGTTAAAATTGGCAAGGTAAAGTATATGTGGAAAAGAAGGGCTTCATTTATGTCTCCAAATTCTGTGAACTGTAGTTAAGAGAGATTGTTAGTTAAATCAGTTGGTGACTAGATATTTGTTTCCAAGAAGAGGGGTATATGCTCGTGCCAGGCTCATGTCATGCTGCTAGTTAGACGCTAGTCTTTGCATTAATTGCATATCTGTATCTTGTTCGTAGTAATTAATCGTTTTCTTTGATAACATAAGCAAAATTGCCAGCCTAATTCACGCTGCAGTGTCCAATAACGCCAATGCATTCACACGGTCTTTTGTCGTTGAGCACGCCTTATATTGAGTGCGACTTCTTGGCCTTTGCTTTAAGTTTTGACATCGTTGGCTATTACCTTGTGACAGTCTGATAAAGACAGTCATCGAGGACAAGGCGAATGGGAAAAATGGTAAAGGAAGGCCTTGTATAAGACATATTGAGGAAGTAGTAAAGCATGTACAGATGAAGAATAGTATAAAAAGAAGAAGAGCATAAGTAGAAGAAGCTAGCTGGTGGAAGAATGGAGATCTGCGTCAAACCAAATAATAGAATTGTTGGCTTTTGATGATGATGCGTTTTCAAGCCTTTCTGACGAATGACTACCGGTGTCTACGTTGGTTTTCTTGGCCCAGTGGAAAACAAGCGGGTACTTATCTGTAATATGACGATAATTTCTTGCTGTCAGAATCATGCCCTAAATGTTTCAATGTTCATAGTGACTGTATTGCCAAAAAGTATGAGTTGGAGAGATTGGAGCATTACTGCGAGCGCTAAGCGTTGCGATCCACCTTCTTTTTTCATTTGAGCCGTTTAGAATACGTGGAGTTCAATATTAAGATTCTAAAGCCCCTGGAATACAGATGTAAGGAACTGGTAATGAGAATTTTTCAATGAATTGTTTCTAGTGTTTACTTTTCCCAGCATAAGGGGCCGACAACAGCGTCATTTAGGCTGAGCTAGCTCTACATTATACCTCTTAATTACGGAAGTTCGCGTACAAATGAAAAACTAAGCCTTAATTTTTATTAATGTTTTATTTGCCGGAAATGTGCGGATGTGATAACAGATTTTCCCTCAAGAGGGACCAGACTGTTAGGTATGAGAAAAATTATATTTTTTTAATTCATACATCACATAAATTCTTGCCCTCTCGCAATGTTTTTTGAAGTCTAGTTTGTTAAAAGACTACTGCGAAGAGTTGTAATTCTGATTACATTAGTGAGTAAAGAACTCTATTGTACTCAAGGAACGTGACTGTGAAAAAAATTAGCATGAGAATTTACTTTTCCATCCAGCGTCCTTAAGTTGGAGTCTTGAATAAGGAATTTAGTCCGATAGTCGAGAAAAAGAATTTAATTCGGAGTTAAGTTCTTTATTGTTGCCGTCAGCGAAGGATGAAATAATAATACTTTTCTGTGGTATCATGTTGGAAATCGTATCAAAAATTAGCACCGTGTTTGCCAAGCTCACTTTAAGAGCACTTTTGCTTTATACTCCCTAAATTTTGTGTGTGTGACGAGTAATGGGTAATCGCTATAATAGCCCTGTTGAGTGAATGCATGAGTGTATCCTTTTTATTCACTTATTTATCTTCGTATGCTTGATTTTGTACGAATTACGAGTAATTGAGAACTCCCTTACCTTCATTATACTTTTTCTATCCCTCTTCCCCCCCTCTTCTTCCTTTCTAGGCCCATGATCCCCCTCTTTCTTCTTTCCCTCAAGATTACGGCTTGGGGAAATTCTTCTTCCATTAAGCTAACTCTCAACATTTTACCATGAAGCAATAGGAAGATAAAACATATTTTTGGTGGCGTACTGTGACTGCCAAATTCTTTCATAATTCTTTCTTATGAAATTCAGCTATAATTGTCGCCACCAGTCGATATTTAGCCATCGATTTTTTACCAACGATAGCTAACTAGGGATCGGGGTTGAGGTGATCAAGTTGGTGTTGATTGGATCGTGATGACTTCCCATCGTGAAAGGCAGGGTCCTAATATTGGCAGTGTCAGGGGTTTTTCGGCAGAATTATTGTCCCTGGTTTGAATCTGAATGAAGAGAACTTCAAGTTCAGCACTAATGCCGTCATATGACACGTTATATGTGGAACACGGTTTTATTCATGAATATTAGGATAACGCAAAGGCCGGGTTTCTCTCCACCCTTCCTCCACTCCTTCTTTTCCTACACATTACATGGCACCAATTACCTCAACTGTTGATGGTGTCCCAAGAACAACTACTGCTATGACTTCGATAGCTGGCGGAGTACGGTTGAATCTCGAAATGCTTCCTGAATTCGGACACGGCTCCAGTAGAACGTGGAGAGTGAGAGAATAGAGCTCAAAATCTTGAAAAATTGATGGGTTTTTAAAATAGTATCTCTGAGGAGCAAATATAAATGAGCGAGGAGCACATACAGCCTTTGGCGGCTCGTCCATCTAGGCTCTTGGCTCAATTCTCTCGTTCCCTCGGCCTTTGGACGGGAAGTGTCCGGCTATTCCCTGGGGGCACGTCGCTCGGACACGCCGGCGTCTCACGGAAGCGGTAATCGCTCTCTCGGCGTGCAGTTCAGATTTATATGTGATTTCAAGTCTATCCACGTATTTGTTATGCGCTTCAGATCGGGAGAAAGGTGCGAGGATGGGAATGGAAGGATGATGGAAAGAGATGGAGAAAAAACCGGCGTGGGCATCAGTCTGCTCTTAACGAAAGGCCACCAAAGGGGACCGCGAGTTTACGTTCCATCCGACGGATGGAATATTGAACTCGGATATTCTCGACAAAGCTGAGGTCGATTTACCAATGAAAACTATCTGCCACTACCTGGATTTGGACCCATGCTCTCGGGTAGGAAGTCGTACTCTAACCACTATACCAACCCGAACCCCTCCGTCAACTCGAGTCTGCCTTATATACATTTAATGACGCTCTGCTTGACCGCTGTGCTCCCGTGACCCCTGGAACCTTTTACCGCCACCTCTACCGCTCCACATGGCATTCAATCACCTCTCACCTCAATTCGTCCGTGCAGGGCATTTATAAATTGATTAGGAGCCCAATATATTGGATACAGCACCAGTTTTGATCCAATGCCTCTTACGTTGGACTTTATGGAGATTGTCTCATTGGGAAATAGCTCATGTTCTCAACAGGTTGCATTAATTTTTCAATCTTTATCTTCGATGTTGCGATGCGCCCGTAATATTTCATTTCCTTCAAATCTTTCTACTGGTTTAAACTTCAGTCTACTGGAGTAGTATTGTATGGCTTCTTAACTGTTTCCGATACCTTCTCCGCTTCATTTTGCCCCCTCTTCCTCGGCTTAGATGGACATTATTCATTTGAGATACTTTCGTCATCAAACGTATGGTCATTTTGCGTAAAAAATTCATGCTGTGTCAGATTCTGAGAAAAATCTACCCTAGAAGCGGCGGATTTATTTATTTCGAAATTTACTGCGATGAACAGAATGGAGATCATCTGCTTCGTGTTTCCCAAACTACGCCTCTTGTTCCCGTATATTTTCAATGGAGGCTAATGTTTTCGGGGCAATCTACAAATTTGCAATTCGCCATCCGACACGCCAGCAATTCTGATGTCGTGCCCAGTTTCTGCTGTCAACTCTGAAACGCTCCTCCGAATTTTCAATTACCCGTGGATAGCGTAATTCCATTCTCCTCGTAATCTGAAGCTAATTCCATTTCGTTCCTTCGGATTTTATCCCATTTGCCCGAATCACCTATTCCCAAATTACTTACCGTAAATAGTCTGACCAAGCGCGCGTGATCTGACGGAATTGGTTGCTGAGGTCAGTCGTGTAATTAATGTACAGTAAGAGAAAAAATGTGGAGCAATGGAATGTAGGATGCGTTAAAACCTAGTCCTGGCGTTTATCTTCTCCATGAAAAAAATCCCATACGGATTTACATTTCACGACTGTCTGACAACATGAGCTCATGGTGCACTTCAGGTGTTCTCCATATCATTTGAGAAAGTCCGTACTTTAATTCAGTTTATCCGGCGCCAGTATAATTCCATGACATGATGGAAAATACTTTTTCAATGGCGGCAGATTCCCTCGGACCCAGCTTATAATCTCCTTTTTATGTAAAAATTCCTTACGTTGTTGCAATCAGATTAATTATAGGGAGGGAAAATACGAGATTTCTGTGTCGCCGTACTTTTTAACTTAGTGAATAACTTTATTCCAGCCCGTGGACGAAGGTTAATGTTTATTATGATGTAAGTTAATTAGTGGATTCTCTCATTGTTCGTCATGCATTAATTTTATGTCCAGGGTCATATTTCAGCCCACGATAGGAACTGAAGTCCTCACTGTTTTAAGTTATTTGGATACTTACTCTCTTAAACTTTTTTTTCACTACCTATTATTACAGTTTCAGGAGTTCTTGAATTTTTTTGTCGTAACCGCCTCTAATTATCTAAGATAATAGACTTGAATGATAAATAATTTCATGATTCATGCAATTTACATGTATTTTATTTATATATTTCACGCGTTCCTGCCTAGCGTCGCCAACTCTTCCGCGTGCATAGCCTCATTTTTTTTATCCTTTGGTTTATGCAACCAGTGAAGAAAAATCATGCTCCTACGGGTGTGCTTCACGGTGGGTCGGCTCTCCCTCAACATCCTTCAACAGGCATGCATTTGGAGTTGCGACAACTCGCACTCAAGTGCTCTAACGTTGGTCACTGAAGCGTGATATACTCTTGTGGAAATAATCGGCTGTTTTGGTCTCTTCTATCTACACCGCGTCGTACTTTTGTTTGGGTGCCTAACGCTGACAGAATGTATGTACGCATGAACCGAAAACCTGTACTTTCCGATTGTATGTCGATCTTCTTGGGTCACGTGTTTATCCTGTGATATTAGTGTTCGATCTCCCTACGCTATATCTATCTCTCTATGCCCAACATATTCCTCTCTGTTCGAATAACGCATTATTTGCAAAACTTGCAATAAAATTCTGTTTCCCGTGAAGTATTTTTTATTCTGAATAACATTCATGAAAAGTTCTCTGTTCTATAATATATGCCATGAAATAGCAGAAAGCGTGTCTTATATAGTATAAAATATGTGATAATATGTGCCTTTCACGATGCGTGGACCACTCTAAGAAATTTAGATTCATACGTACAAAAAACCTCAAAAGTGCTCGAGACCGTCATGGTTAAATGAAGAGTACATGCAGAGCTCCTCAATGTCAGTGAACCTCGTCTTCTGCCTGAAATTTTTATCTTAAGGCGGTGGATTTCTGTTCTTCCTCATTTTTGTTACATCTGGGCGTCAGCGTGACTGTACCATATCTAAAATTGCTTTTCAATGCTATTTCTTTGCCACATCACATGTAAAAATATCCAAAAAAAGATCACAATTTTCAGCGGTGAGAGAGTAGTTTCAACATAAGGTTTAGGTAGATTTACGTTCTGTCGCAAACTTCGCGGGTACACTCAAATGCAAATTCTTTTGATGTGAAAGGCTTAAAGTTAAACTTCTCTTGATTAATTTGTTTGGAACGAGTTTATTTTACATTCACCTTTGAAGTAGTTTAAAGACTTGATAATCACCATTAATTGGCAGTTCTCTCCGGTTCCTAAAGTTTCGAAATGTTTTGAGCCTTCATTCAACCAAAATGCATGAAGGAAGCATAGTAATGATCGAATAGTTCACTTTTTATAGGGTCTAAATTATAGCCTCTCTTTTACAATCCTAATATTTTCTAGCATGTCAAATTGAGGGTTTCATTCTAATCTATTGGCAGAGTCAGCTGTGTCCCCCCCCCCCCCCCCCCATTGCGATAAGGCGAATAGCTTCGCGGCCTCAGTTGTGGTTGGTTGAAGTCGTTATACGTCAGAGGTTGCACCACGCCCACTTTTCCGAAAGGGTTAAAACATCAGTTTTTCGCCGCTTATAACTCGATAAATAATTGACGGATCAGAAAACGGAAAAATACGGGTCTTTTTATTTTACAAACTCTATCAGATTCGGCAATAAAAAATATGGTAAACGACCCCATTCATTGTTTCATTTAATGCTAATGAACCCGTAACAAAAACATATTTGAATTACTTAGAAATGCTTGTGGAAAATCAGCTCAATAGTTCATTCTTCCTTGCTATGCCCAGAGCGTAACTTCGATGTGCGTATTTGGTCAAATGCGTACAAGAGTTGATTCGCCTTTCTTATAATTTACCGTGGAGGAAAATGTTACGGCTAATGTTTCTCCCTGGTTATTCTTCTACTCCATTTCAAGGGAAGGATTGTGGATTCGAATCATTTATTATCAGTTGAGGAATCCTTTTCTTCCGGCTTCCTACTTCTCTTTGGTGCTAGACAGTTGAGAAACGATTGCTTGCCGAAGCCAGTAATGTGCCAAGATTTTCGTGAAAAGATATATTCTATTGCTAGTACAAAGGAAGTAAATGAAGTATACCTAACTAGATCTTGTAAAAAATGAAATTATATGGCATATATTCAGATCCAGCTAGAGAAAAATATTGCGTATTTTTATTACTCTTGTAATAAAATCTGTCGTCATGCGTCGTCTGAAAAAATGCGTCATTTATTCTGATTGTAATTCTGATTTATTTAAACGACATCTCAGTAACTTACGATGAAATCTTCGAGCTCTCGGGAAGTGTTTTTCTGCAAAATAATATTGGTGCAAAATTCTCTTTTTTTATATGTGCTGTGAACCAGAAGAAAATATTTCACTCTAATTAAAAAACAAACGTTGGTAGACACTCAAAGAGGGAACACTACAAACGCAAGACTTGCTTGCAAGAAGAGTATATATTTCAATTTTTCAGTTAATCGTGGCTAGTAGAAGCTCTTGGTGCCTTCCTTCGTACTTACACCCCTTATAGAGAACAAAATAAGAAAATAAGGAGAAAATTTTGTCGGAACAACCGATGGCTGGATTCCTTTCCTGGAATACAATCCACCATCGCGGATGTGTCAGATAAGCTTGTTTCATTTTAGTTAACAGTGGAACTCAAGCCACCACCTAATGGTTTTACAAGTTCCATCTCCTAATCAAAGAAGTTCCTTCAAGGATAATGAATTCACACACCTTCCATACGGCCCGTGAGGAGATTGCATGTTAATAAGCCCGGTGTAAGTGATGGTGGGAGTCGGAACATACCAGTGAACCCTGAACGGCCAAGTTTGCGAGTAATGAGCTACATCGGTTTCCATGATCGGTTTCCAAAAGCTTCTAATAGCGTGATTCAGAGCAGTTGTAGGTTAAAAAATTGTATTTGTTATAAAAGATATATTTATATATATCTAGCTTTGTAAATATAACACTTTTTTTAGAATTCGCACCTCATTTTCAAATGGTCTAGTGAGAATTGCTGTTCTTAAAAAGAGAAAAGTCTAATTGAAGCAGATGGACACACTATATTCTTTAAAAGTAAAAAATAACTGACCTGGAATTTAAAAGCCATTTATTTCATGAAAACCTCTATGACTATGAACGGCTATAACATGCCCAAAATGCTAGTGTTTCAGACTTAAGTGATTTTTCCCGTGAATTTCTACTTTGCAGGCATTCTTCTCTTTTTTATGTTTTACAGAATCGACATGGAAACTACTCGAAAATAATCTTTCTTTTCACATGCAGTATATTGAAATTCCAAAATTTTTAAGTATCTTTGAACAGAGGGAAATAATTAGTAGGCCCAAAGAACATTATTTCCAGACATTGTGAATATTTTAACGAATATCTATGATGTTCCCCGTATATTCGATCTTAGTATCGCATTGTTGTGCTACTATTTATTTGATAGTGTTCTTTCCATATTACATTATCCTTTATCTATTATAAATATTATTTATTTATGAATATAAAGGAAATTAATTAACTATTTATAAATAGGCACTTAACAAAGTTCAGAAATTCTATCGTATGCATTCGCTGCCTGTAGTCTCAGAATGATGAAATTATTTTCTATTGATATTAATTCTCTAGTTCATCTCATATATTTATTTAATGGCAAAAATAACGATCAAGATGCGAGAATATTTTTATTGTTTTTCGAAAAATAATGCGGACCTTTTGAAAACCAATCACTAACTTCGTTCTTCTTACGCTGTTTTTTAAACAAATATCTATCGGTCGTAAAATGACAAATCCAAAGTTTCTAAACTATAGGTAGCCGATTGATTTTGAAAATCTTTAAAAATATAATCGCTTAGATAAATGTGCGACGCGTTGCATAAACTCTAGGATGTCGGAAGTTTATATTGACTTTCCATCCAAATATTTGAGGAAATACCATCGCTCCTTTCTTTAGAATATATCCTTTATAATATTATTTAATCATTTATAAAATCTTAATAAAATAAATTTTGCTATATCTCGCCATTTCTCTCACTGAGAGTTGATGCCTATTATATTTTTACGCAATTTTTGCAAAATGCGTAAGTTTTGTAACGCCATTATCTTCTCTAATCCAGCCTGAATATAGTACCTTTTTCCGCGTAAGCGATAGAATAAAATCATAAGAAACGACGATTAGTTATAGGTATAAGCAATACTATTTCAGGGTCAGTAATACGGATCTACCCCACACGTTAACGTTATCGCTAACTATTAGGCAAGCCTTCCTAATGCGTTAATTAATTGCGATCCACTCTTTGGATTTAAATACCCATCTGAATTACAAGATAAAATTTGAAATACGGATATCACGTTTCCGTTGTGTTTTTACCGGATGAAAAAATGGCGACGGCGTGAATATAATGCGCGCGTATGAAGATCCGTACTCTAGGTAAAATAAAGTTGCTCTGTAAAGTTTCTGGAAAAGATGTAAACGTAAATTTTCTGTGATCATAAGACAACACCATTTCTGACCTGCTTACAGCATTTAAGGAGACATTTGAAATACCTATGTATGCTAAAACTAAATAATTTCTCATGTCTTAACCGGTTGTATATGATATTTAATTTATGCTTCGTGCGATTAAGAGAAAAGTTACGCATATGAACTAGTACTATTTCTTTTAATTTAAATTAATTTTGACTTTTAATTTTTTTTAAACTCATTCAACATTTTTTCATATATTTTTCGTGTTTCGTAGGAGAGAATGTATCTGAATTTGTTCATTTTGATTTTTATGATAAAATATTTTCCCACCTCTTCATCTGCCAAAATTTTTGCGCTGTTTTTCCTCTGAAAAACGTTTACATTAATGTTATATCTATTTATAATTAACTATATTGTTTTGGACGTCGATGCTCACTTTCACACGCTCTCCGCCAGAGCAGTCAAATTCTCTTACTTACCATTATTTTTCTATAAGTATCATTCATATAGTTTCGTAGAAGATTGCTGGACAATGTCTATCACAAGCCGTGTGAGGCTATTACATCTCTATCGTTCCAAACTCCACCATTAAGGCGCCATAGGTAGTTGCTGTGAAGTCATCTAATGATCCCGTGCATGATTCCTATTTTTTGCTAACTTATATTGACTTCTAATCAAAAACAAAGCCTGGAATTGAAGCGTCTAGTGATTAGTGATAATGATTTTTGAGTAAATAATCAATTATTTGAGGTTCTTGTACATTTGAAACTAAAAATAGCTAATAGCAAATTTTCCACAGAGAAAAAATCATTTGCCTTGACCGGGACTCGAACCCGGACCCCCTGATTTCCGGCCAGGTGCTCTGGCCGCACCTGGCCGGAAATCAGGGGGTCCGGGTTCGAGTCCCGGTCAAGGCAAATGATTTTTTCTCTGTGGAAAATTTGCTATTGTGCAATATCAGCGGGTAACGCCGTTAAAGTTTTCCCGGCTAGTTCGTGGACCTTTGAATTTCGTAAAAATAGCTACCTCAAAATTACCTCTTCCTATGTCATTTCGTTAGGAAAGTAATATCTCGGCATTAACTAAAGGGATTGATTCTTGGGCGTAAAAGCAATGTTTGGTCCGGACTCTTAAACGCTGAATCAACAGTAAGACTTTCTCTCGACTGCGGCCGTTAAAGCGACGCAAGGAGATTTGCGATTCTTCTTGTAGAGGGAGCCCGAGCCGAAATTCTATCGATTCCCGAGGCAACCCCCTCCCTAACCAAAATCGAAGTGGCCCAACCGACCGACCGCCTGGTCGTCGGGGTGTTTACCAATCCACCAAGCCCATGCTCCATTGTCAATCATTCTGCCGACAGATTTCTCCAAATCTTCTCACGGTGCTGTTTCCTTCTCGCTTCGGTTGCCATCCGATCCCCGGGAGAAAGGAGACACTGGTGCTTGCGGTAAAAGTCCCCACACTCGCCCCCGCTGTCCACCAACGGCCGGTGATTTCGCCACCCACCCTCCCCCACATTTCTCTCTCCCTCTTTCTCGCCTCTCTGTGCCGGACTCCTCCTTCCCCAATTCCTTCAAGTGTTTACGTCACCCGTACTATCTCCTCGTCTATCCACGCCCAACCCCAACCTGCCCTCTTCTCACCTTCTTTCTTTCTTCATCTTCCTCGCTGTGTTCCATCCCTACCTTTCTCCGTCGTTGAAGGCTTCGCTCTTTGTGGAAGCCAGTCCTGATCAATAGCATTAACTTGATATGAATGTCAAGTATCTGTTTTTCTCTTGGCCTAGGGATAAGATTGGTTACTGTCTATGTATTCTGGAAGTCGTCGTGGCCTAGGTTTCTCCTTCCCCTCGGCTGATTTCATTAAGACCGAGAAATAGTAGTCGATGTGGTAGTGGGGGGAGGGGATGGAATAGGTTTTTGGCATTTGAGTGGCATACGAAGAGATTTGAGACGCGAAGTTGAGGGGTTTTGGGGGTGAAATGAAAAGAATGTAATCGGTGTGGTAGAGGATGTAGGATGTTTAAAACCACTTGGTGGGTTGCGGTTCAACGTAATCACTGAAGTCGTAGGATTAATTACAAAAATACAACTAGTAGGTTTCAAAGTACTCAGTAATTCAGCTTCCGAGGTTATCTCGTTGCCTCTGACCTAAGCTAGGATATATGTTGACATTCATGCTTCGAGCGGGATTCGAATTCTGTATCTTTCCAACCCGGCATGTTTCCGACATGGCTGTTCGAGCCTGCGTAAGAGGTAAACAGCAACTCACGAGTTTTCACGCGGACAAAGAAATATTCATTAGGTTTTAGCCACCGTCTTCAATCTCCCTCGACTAATTGGATACCAGCTATCTACTCTAAGATTAAACCATTGATAAACTCCTCATTTCGACTTGATCTCCATTTTGAGATTATTCATTTTGATGATGATTTTGTTCAAAATTGGCTGCGCTTTCAAGCAAGACAATAGTATTTAATAATCAATTTTTGATTCGCCTATGAGAGTTCTATGACATTTCTACTCATTGTCACTCCATTCTAGGCTAGCAAGACTGTAGCACCTAGATCGGTGGAAAACTAAATAAGTATCCCACGAGAGAATAAAACAGAAATCCCTTCCTCTAATGTTCGTGTGGAATAAAGAAAAGTTTGACTAACTATTTTTGTGCGAATAAATTTATTTTTAGTCAGTTGTAACGTGATGTCTATTAATTTATCTTCCCTCTGCGAAATACTTACGTTATAAATGTTTAATGCACCCATTATGAAGATTCCAGATGATGATATTGTATCTACGTTGGAACCTAGGTCGTAGGCATAGTTTTACCGTTGTGAAATATGTTGCACCTATCTTTCATAATTATGTTTTTACGTGATTTTCTGCCATTTTCAAATGTGGAAGTATTTTTAGAATTACACATATGCATGAGGTATTGCTCGTCGTTCATTCTGCATGGCCAGAACAGAGGATGATTTGATATATTTTTCCCCTCGCCTTAAGGAGAGGTATGTCAGCTGCTCACATTGTCCAGTTTTGACCGCAGAATAGTATATATATATATTTCCCATTCTCGCCCTTCGCAACGCCAGAAATTTTGGGTTTTAAACATTTCTTCGGATAACTTTTCCTGGATCAGTGGCAATTGGGAGATTAATATTGCTCAATCATTCCCCCAATCCGTGGTATCACCCCATTCCCCCATTCCTGACAACGTTTCTTGTTCCCTGACCCCCTCACCCCTTCCCTCCTTCGCGAAACCACCGCCTCCCCGTCTTCTCCAATCCCCTCCCCTTTAGAAACTCTGGTCGGCCGCGGTACCAGGTGGGAAACGCGCCGTCCTGGTAACCAGAAGGTCGCGGTTTTGGATCCCACCTTGTGTTATGTCTTAGAATGATGCTTACTTTATGATTAGATGGAGTGATGTGCGTCCCTAGCGACTGGAACACTTAAAACATAATCAGCCGCTGCAAAAACTCTTCATCGTCCCACCCGCCGCTACTAGCCAAGGCATCACGACTCTGCCTCCTTCCCGCCAACCCCTTCCCTCACCTTATCCTGCTCCCCCTACCTCCCTTTCCCTCCACCCTCAGCAATTCCCTCTCTCCGACCCGCTCACCGCCCCCGACCCTCCGAATCCGCCACCCCCGCCGCACACCCCCTCGCCGTCGCCGCTGTCCCACTCGGTGGAGAACGGGTCACTCCACCCCCCTCTACCACCGCTACCCCAACTACCTCCCCCGAGCGAAGCAACGGAAGGCTGGGAGAGCACGTTTTTCGGTGGTTTTTGATACGCCGCCGCCTCCCTTGAAACCGTCGGTCGCGGTTCGATTCCCAGGCGGCCCCCTCTTTCCCGGCCGCAAACGGTCGGGCGGAGCCTTGGTTCGGATACGGCCGTTTCTCCTCGGCGTGCCTTTTCCCACGCTCGTTCCCCGTGGAATGGAAATGAAATGTAATGATATATTTCCACCTTGCATATTTTATATCATCCTTGCTTACTTTTTGAGTTATACTCTTATGGTGTCATAGATACAGGCACGTAGCCAGGGGGGGGCTTCTGGTGCTTCAGCCCCCCCCCCCCCCCCCCGAAATTTTTTACCAATAATTTTGTTGCTCTGATTTTAGCAGTGAACTTTACCAGTGAGAAGAGATAAGTATGGGCACTGTAAAAGCAAATATCAAGCATTGAAAATTAAGGCGAGAGATTTGTAACATGTCGGCACCTCGTGTGCAAGGCTGATTTGTTTAAAGTTTCGCAAGACCCCCCCGAAGCAAATTTCTGGTTACGTGCCTGCATATATACGACCTGTTATGGGGTAACCATCATCTGCGACTACGACGAAGGCCTGGTACATAACATTTATGGCTTTACGTACAATTTTGACTCGCTATAGTAAGTGTGTAATAATGTATGTGTTCTACTTTAAGTCAGTGTTGACATTTGGATATTTACATTGAATAGATATGATATCATCAGATACCATACATGCGTCTACAATGAGGAAAAATTCCTACAAAACAACCAGAAAAATATATGCACTAGCCGGAATACAGGGTAATCGTGACAATGTGGAGTAACTGTCAAAGCAAAAACGAATTAGCAGTAACTAATAGTTAATGATTTAGATAATATTTGCAAGTAATTGTGTGTTGTGCATTCAGCAAGGGAGAAACTTTGCTACAGTTTTCAATAGATTCGTCTCAAGATAGCGGGGCCGTCTTTCTGGTACGTAGGTACCTGCCTTTTGCTTCGTTGAGGGTAGTTGCGCGGACCCGTGACCGGAATCACTCAGGGTGGTGGAAAAAAAGTTATTTCAGGGATACGAGAGTATGAGACTTTATTTTTTGGGTTCCCAACAGCTATGGCTATGTCGCACCACGTAACTAAGTTTTTTAACCGTCTTAATAACAAAAAATTCATGCCCGATGGATACGAACCGATGACCCTTCGGTTGCCAGACTAACCTGACCCGTTACCGACCTGGCTACCGCGGCCGGTTCGATAATGCTAATCGTTGAGAATCACTCATACTTGCTCTCTTTGCGGTTCGCCAGATATGTCGGATATATGGATAGTCACGTCGGTAAAACGCTGACCTGGCAACCGGAGGTTCACTTTTTCGAATCCACCCTCAGCCATAAACGTTGCGTTTGACTTAGGTTTAAAATTGTATTAGACGGAGCAACATAACCTAAGCAGGAGGAGCGCTAATAACAGCTTTTACTGCAGCTTCGTCGGAAATGTGGCATGTATCTGTGTAAAGCTACAAATATGAACGTGGATCCCCTAATTGGAATTACAAAGAGGGTAAATGTTTTCATTTCTACGCGACCGATTCGCTGTATGAAATGGTCACCAAAGATGGCTCGTGGATATAAAATACCCTACCTCAGATAAGTGTTTTAATGAGATGTGCATTTTACTCCAATGAGAGTTTGAATTTTTAAGAAATACATGTCGAAATATAACTGAATAGCACCGTTTTACCCATCATAGTTCGCCACATTTATGGAAATAGCTACAAGCGTAAGTATTAACCTTTCTTCCACTACGAAGGTTATTTTTTTTATTGGAGTCTAACCTCTTATGGATTCCTGTCAAATGAACCGTATCGTTGATTGATATGTCGGGCGCGTAATAACTTCAGTTTTTTTCTATCCATGTCCGAGAAAATCTCTCTTCCCTTATTACGTGGGAAGAATTTGAACTTTTGGACCGTGTGCATAGTATTTTCATTTAGTGCTTGAACAATTTTATATTTAATCCGTAAACTAGGTTGTACGTAATTGATAGCTTCTCTTTTACAACCTAATATTTTCTAACATGTCAATTTGAGGGTTTCATTCAAATCATCCGTTTAAGTCGTAAACATTTAATGCAAATTAAGCATCGTTCCGCCTATTAATGTCTGTCTTTGCCAATAAAAATTAGTCCATTAAGAGGCTATTTATGAAATGATAATCGTTTTAGGCAGTCATAAATTCAATCAATATTTTTAGTTTGCATTTATGGGAGTCATTAATTGCTTTGCTATTTTCTTGGGAAATGGCCTGCACTGGCAGAACCCTTTTATCAGTGAAAAACGTTGCAAATGACAGTATATTATAGTTTGATATAATTCATTGTTTCATTTAATGCTAATGAAGCCGTATCTAAAACATTTTTGAAGTGCATAGAATTGTTTAGGGTAAATTAGCTAAATAGTTGTTTCTTCCCTGTTATACCTAGAGCGTAACATCGATGTGCATATTTGGTCAAATACGTACAGTTTTAGTTTCGCCTTTCTTCTAATTTAGCATGGAGGAGAAAGGTATGGCTATTTTTATAGACTTCGTATCTTTGCCAATAATTTCTAATACTAGGAATGTTCCTTTTAAGTTAGTTTTTCCTGACGGTAAACAACTCTGTTAATGGGGATTGTATACAAGAAATCCAATAAATTTCAGTATCCCTGACTAAAAAACGTGATGGAATTAATAGGTGATCCTTTGGAAATTGTCGTAGCAAGTGCTACCACGATTCTTGTGGTATGTTTTTTGAAGGAATTAGATACGAAAGAAATTGTGGTTTTTTTTACTCTGGTGCATGTGGCTTGTGTCGTATCGGAAAAATCTGTATAGCTCATCGTAAATGTACATATTTGAGAGCCAATTTGTGCAATCGTATTATCAAAATCAGTTTTCTTGGCAGTTACTTTATTTATAAACCAAATATATTTACAAAATATTTCGAAACGCGAGCGGAAAATATTATTAGCTACTAAACTAAAGCTACTATTTTCTTTGCCAAATTCTGGTATACTTTATGGATGGATGGATATGGATATGGATATTTTATACAACCATGTTGTGATAAAGTAATGAACTGGGGACATCTGCAATTTTCCAATTATATCGTTATGATTACTAAGTACATAAAATCTTTCTTTACTAAGTACCATTACCGTGCTTATCGTTTCTCTTGCGCCCCAAGGTTTTACCAGGTTTTATTTAATCATTCTAGTGAGTAAAACTCGATAATCATTGGTATTTATTGTTCTTTTGATTGCTTTAAACCATTATTTTCTTCCTTTATAAAATACGGTGAAATATAACTCTCACTCTAAAATTGTAAGTATGTTTATCGTTTGTATGATGATTATTGAAAAAATTAGTGAATGAAATGTGTCAGGCATAAGTTTGAACCAGATACCACGAACAAACTTTGCTTTTCAAGTCAGTTGAACGATTTCCACGGTTTAATTTAAGTGGATAAATTTGAGTGCATTTATGTCTGAACGAAATATTTTCAGGGTGGATGTGGTGAAAATTAAACTTCGTCAATTTCTCGTCTATCTATTACGTTACGTTTGACTATTTACATTCACTAATGACTTATATAAATAAATTGTAGAATATTGCTTGAGCGTTTTCTCATGAATAAATGGAAAAAAGTAGTCAGGCTGGGAACAGAATTGTATGTAACGGGAAATCTAGACTTTTATTTGTGCGAAACGTGGATGAATTTAATTAATGCTGCGGATATTTACTTCAAGCGACTAATTTCCTCATATGCACCGATATTAGTCAATCTATTCCCTTATTGACATATTGCATATAAAATTGATGTTTTTCACATGCTAACTTCAATTATTAAAGATATAATGTTACAACTAAATAAGCACGTGCTCCATCGATTTACTCCGAACATTAAGGGAGATTAATCTATGATATGAGATTCAATCCTGCAGGCATAAATGAGTTCAAATGTCACCTCAACTGATTCTGAGGCTGTCGAGAAAAATTCCTGAATTCCCTGAAGCGTAAAATCGTAATGTATTATAATCTTTGATTTTTAACATTCTATGTACGTAACACCCTGCAAGCCACCATAGGAGTGTGCGGCAGGGGGTGAATTCTCACCAAACATGCACTACATATAATGCATAAAAAAGGATTAGTATTTATATACTGTTATAATCTTCACCATTTAAAAAAAGATAAAAATATCGAAGCAAACATTTAAAACATGCTGTTAGTTGGGTTAGCTTCAAGTCCTTATACCAACATGCAGCTACCAATGTTATCCATTGCTACACTCGTATTGGATATATTTACCGTTATTCATATCCCTAATTGTACGAGTAAAAAAGGACATATTGAATCTGTCAGTTCGGCAATCAATTTCTCTAATTTTGTGATTATGGTCCAGTCTACCATAGTAAGTTGGGGTTCGCAAAATATTTTTAACATCATCACTGAAAATGTGGTCTTGAAATTTGTTTAAGAGAGAAAGTCTAAATTTCAACCTGCGATCTGACAATGATTCCCAATTTCATTCATTTAATAGACTGGTTACGCTAATAAGGTTATCGTACCGTCCCTTTACAAATCTTGCCGATCTTTGCTGCTTAGAACATTCTACTCTTTCATAGCATAAATTAAATTTTAGAGGATATTTAATGCAAAATAATGGCTAATTGTATTTTTCTATCTCTCCTTGTCGTGTCTACATTTTGGATTTTCCCAGCGGTCGACATTTTTTCCGCTATAAACCTCTGCCGCAGCCGCTTCGGTTTCCCGAGCATCAGGCTTCCTGCGACTGATAGCACAACATAATATTTTTTCAGCGAAGTTAGGTATTTGTCTGTTTTTTTCACCGCGTTATCTGCCCCTGTTACACATTCAGGAAAACCACGAAAATGATTCGCAGCCTTCGATTTCCCATTGCAGCGCACCCCAATTCTTTCTTCCCTCCGGGGTTTAATTAGCCACGACGCACATCGATTATCGGAGACGCTCCGCGTCCACATTTTTATTTCTCTGTGCTTATGTATACTTATTTTTTTACATAAAAAAATCCCTCTTTACTTGGATCGTCGCTTCTTCCTCCTTTGTACGTTGTCTCCTGCCCTCCCCCCACCCACCTTTCTCCTGATTGTTCTGTTTCGGCGATCGAACTCGTCTTCTTGGTGTGCTCCCTGAGGTCATGCACCGCCGGGCGAAGGAGAGGGAGGGGAGAGAGAGAGAGAGAGAGAGAGACGGCCACCAAACCGCCTCCTCCTCTCTCTTCCCCATTGCACCCCCTCCCTCCCAATCCGCCCGGATTTCAACCTGATGCCCCTCCCCCCTCGAACCACCCCTCGCGTTCTCTCACTGCCGCTCTACAACCCCTTCCTACTCCCCGGACGGAGGGGCGGAAGCCAAGGTATCGATGCGCAAAAAAAGCTCGCATCGGTGGATGGGCGACGGAGAGACGGACGGGGGCACGTTGCCACCCCTCTCCTTCCCACCCCCTTTGCCCCTCGCACGCACACTCAGACGAGCTGGAACACACACTCACACTCATACGAACTCACTCACACACCCGAAACGCACGCACGCACGCGCTCGCAACCCCTTGAGGAGGCAGACATGTTCCCTCTCTATCCTCTCTGTCCCTCTGCCCACCCTCACAAGCCCTCCCCTCCCCTCAAAGTCTTCTTTCCCCACTTCTCTTTTCCCTTCCCACCCCCCGACTGTTCCGTTGCCGTCGTCTTGGACACCTCTCTCTCTCTCTCTCTCACTCCGCCTTCAGAAGGTTTCGCGTGCGCCGGCGGGGAGGGAGGGCTGGGGCGGAGGAGGAGGAAGGACTCGAGTGAGGGGGGGTGGGAGTTTATCCAGTCGCAGACAGCGTTAGCGTGGTGTCTGTCTCAGATCCCAAGGGCGTTGCTATAGCAGCGGACGGGTGCGCCGTGTAAGCAACCCAAAGGGGGGGGGGGGGGGGGGGGTCACCGGTGGGGGATTTTGTTTTCAGTCCTGACCGGCTCGTTTTTGAACCTTAATTCACTCCGGGACCATGAAGCCGTGGGAATAACCGCCGATTAGTGTTTACGGACAGTTTTATTTTTTCTCGGCGCATGCATTTTTATCTGTTCCCGCTCGTTTCTTTCATCAACCGTCCCCGGGGAGTGGATATCGGGTCGGTGGCATGATTACCTGCGGCCTCGGCGCCCCCGGTGGCGTGCCCCGTGGGAAGAGATCGGTACGCGGCGGGGTACGAACCCGTGACCCCAGCCCCTCTTTTTTATTTTCGGAGCGGACGGGGCCGACCGAACAAAAAAATTAAGTGAAACGAAAGGGCCTCTGCCCTCAGCAATCGATTCCGTCGCGTCGTATCGATCTCAGGTCTGCTCGGGAAATAAATGCTCATTACGTTTTCTTCTTTTATCGGTTTTACAAGTCCTAAAAACAAACTCGTTTTTTTTAGCTCCCCCTTTTTTATTATTTTTTTTATTTAGTCGTCCGCGACCTCTCTCACAGTCCCTCGAAAGCATTCTCCTTGGATAATGGGCGGCAGTGACGCAGGCAGTATTCCGATTGTGGGACCTCACCCAACCGTCGGTTTCTTGGGGAGGGGGTGGGTTTCCGCCGCGGGTATTAACGTGACGTTCTTTAAGCATAGATTAGATTTTTTCATGGACTGGAAATGTCGGGATTTTTATTTAAAAGTTGGCGCGTTCTCGTCAAATTTCGTGGAAACGTTGACTTCGATTCCCACCTAGATTATAGCGGCCAGAATAAATATTAAAGTCCAACGGATTGCCCGTGAACGTATCAAGCATTTATTGATAATAATCTAGCTACTGCAATGTAATGGTCACATGTGCGACCTAAGACTCGGTCGTTTCTCGTTTGATAGGTGTATGTATGAGAAATTTCGTTGTCGTGGTTGTGGGTCTCTTTATGAAAGCCACCTTGTTCTTTATTCTATGATATTTTTAGTTTTAAGCTATTATTCGTTTTATTGCAGGATTTCTACATAGGCTCCACTAGCATTGACAATAAACGAAGGTACGAACTGATAGATTGAATGAAACTGTTCGATACCATGATCGTATTTCGTCTCGGATAAATTTCAGAATAGCAAACAGAAATGTGTTAAATGTTAACCAATTTTACCACCGGAGCTATCTTAATTTTATTTATTATAAGGACTATTAACACGTATGTATTTTACGAGCTGAAATTACTAATATTATATAATACGACTGCATACATAAAATGTTCTAATCGATGATTCATTGTTTAACGCCTCCCGTACATAATCGCCGAAAATAGCCACCATTGAATTAAAAACATACTAGTAACTTAGCATTTCAATCCAAGTGTCTTTTTATTGTTTTCCATTCTTTTTCTTGCATTAATTTTCATTATTTTTTAGAAATTCATGAAAATGGACTTTGGTGCCGTATATGTTCTTGGGGACATGATCTTCATCTACTGTAAGTAGTGTTGCCTTCAGTACATCCCTGTCACTGTCAAATCTTGGGAAATGTGCCCACACATCCATTATTCTAATTAATTAAATTTCATGGATGCCGCGCAAGATATGATTATTCATAAGTCGAATTTATTTTGGTGTCGTATCGGTTGTTGTGCCTCTAGTGTACAACTACAGTATATCTATTACATGGGGATATACGTAACGCATTCCTTTTTATCACCATAGCTTCGTCTTGCTGTTGGCATCATAAGATTGTATAACGTTTAAGACCTAATATTTGGCAGTAAAAAAACAAGGACGCCGGATAATGACATTTCCTTGCTAATGGACTACCATATACGATATCTCTTCACTTTAACCATTCACAGAAGTTGCTGCATCCCATTACAATCGTCGCACATCATAATGTTTGCTGTTTGACGCATAAATTATTCAGTATGATGGCTCGTCAAAAAGCGATGAAAAAGTTTATTACACTTTAATAGGGACTGTTGGTGAAATGCGGGAGAACTTCATGTGAAAAATGTTTGCGAGCTCTCGATTCCATTGACATAGATTGCCATCATCTTCCGTATTCAACAGCCATGAGATTGGTTTTGTTGCAGTTCCACCAGTTCATTCCCGTTCAGTTTTTTCATCTTCAAGTCGTCATTTTCAGTGACGCTATCCGCGATCATTTTTTTCTAGAAATAATTACGTCGTACGTCCTTACGAACCATTCGCCCTTGACCGCCCATTAGATCTTCAATTTTGCGGCTCCTTCAGTGGAATTAACTCAGCCTCCAGAATGTCTCATGGTTTTCCCAGCTTCCTGTCACTCTCACGATCCGATCCTCCATAAAACTTATCGTTTAACGTAACGGTGCGGCCGTCGATTATCACCACTCTACCGTAACTCCCATTTCCATTGCTGCGAATCGTCTTCCACCGTTCTTGATCTTGCTTCTCGCGTGTGTATTTCGTCAGCTTTATTTTGAAATTTGCCTTCCTTCCAATCAGAGTGAGATCATCTTTAGCCTATCTTTCTACATTCCCGAACTGTTTTTCATCCCTTCCTCTTCCCGATTATTACCCTCACCAAGTCTTTTTCATACTCCGAAAGCATAGACTTACGCAAACTACATGGTGCTATTATTTCTCTATATATTCCCTTTTATCTCTTCTTTTGCATTGATGCGCTCTTTTTCTTGTTTGTTGAGAAGGGCAACAATCTCAAACTTAGTCGTATCTATTTCTTTCCACATCAATACCTTCCATTTTTTTCATGGCCCCTTCCAGACAATTTCAAAGAACGTCCATATATCTTCTGTGCTTTTATCCCTCTACAATTTCCTTCAAATCACTCAGTATTATTATGCCACTGTATAATATTACTTCCAGGTAGATGGAGCAGTAAAGGTTGGTCGTATGCTCGATTTTTTCTTTCTTCTCTGCAACAGCAATTGCATGAGTAAAAACCACATTTTTCTTCGCCTTGTCCCTCTCTAAAACTGAATGTTTCTTAAGTATTATTTTATTTCCTTTCACATTATTAGTGTACAATTGCAACTATAACGTTCAAAAAATTGATGGTCACACTATCAGGTCGGTTATTGTAACACTTGTTACCACCCTTAACTGTGGTATGATGAAATTGCTTCTCCTGGATGCAAATTAGTCATTTCTGCCTTTTCTTCACGTGTTGAGATTAGCCAATCGCGGTTATCTGGGTGTCCCGTCACCGACGGTAATATGTGTTACGGTGGGGAGAAAGGAGGGGTGTCAAGTATGTTACTGTTGTAACGTCAACGTCTGTAACCGTTCATTTTATCGCTACATTACTCGTTGTATTCCTTTCCTTGCCCACGAAATCCTTGTTTGTAGCATCTAAATCGTACTTGATAAATGAGCCTCCTTTTCTATCTTCTGCTAATTGTTTACGTTTCCTGTCCGTGTGACTTGGATCTTAGTGCCTTTACTGATCGTCATCAGTTGCTTCAGCTTCACCTTATATGAATACTTCGTCTTCTCTGTCCGAGGTGGCATTCTCGAAAGCACATAGTTCATTGAAGGTGCCTTTCTGTTGACAGGTTACTGTGGGTCACGTAAAAATCACGGAGGATCACGATGGAAAACGATGACACCACCTCCATGAACCTCTCTGGGAAATCATTGAAATGCGATACCACCTTCGTTTGCAGGTTCATATGAAATGCTACCTACCTCCGATTGGTAGTGAAACATCAAGTTAGAGTTCGTCAATGTCATCCATTCCGAAAGTAGAAATGATAAATGCAATTGTGGAAGTATAATAGCAATAATAAATGTAAGTTGGAAGTGGAGAGGGCGGGACGAGTTAGCTAATGACTTTTTTTTCAGTACATTCCATGTAATTTTTAGTTGTTTGTGAACCGATAAGGAGTAATGAACTTCAAGTCTTTGTTACTGATCTAAAATCCCAGTGAATTATAAAGACATTCTAAAAAAATTCCTGGTACCCTCTCTAGTCCACGATGTCATGTTAAAATTTGGTTGTACCTCTAATGGGATATTTCAACTGTAAAATGTTTACGAATTCACTTAATTATTACTGATCTTTTTATCGGAAGGCATGTCATTAATCTAAAAGTAATATGGCTTTAATTTTGTAAAACAAAACATTGCGGTTTCCAGGTATCTTATTGGCGAATGTCCATGAATCGCAAATTGATTTTAATTAAATTTTTCTTACGGCAAACAAGGCATTTCCGATTATTGGAATTATACCGACAGCTGAGGTCTTTTGCGCTATTATGTATATAAGGTGAGGGGTAGCTGTGGTTAGTTATGATTTAAGGTAGTAAGGAAAGAATATAGACTCCCACATCGCCATTAGTCTATTCTAAACGAAATGCGCCAAGCTATCATTTGCTTAACGTCCTAACCGTCCAGGAAATAAATAGTATATACTAGCTGGAGATGCCCGTTGAAATCCAACGGAAGGGAGGAAAATTGTAAATACACACGACATTTATTATTTTTGAAATTCTCCATAAATGGGCGAAGCCTATCTTTTTCTATCATTAGCTCAAATTCTATTTCAGAATTATAAGTCTAATTTATGCCTATGCTAATTTAACTAATGTCAGTAATTGAATCCGGAACTTTACAAAAACTGGAATAGTTTTCCGGACACTTTAGAATGCGGGAAACCAAGTAGGTTTAAATGTATAGGAGGTGGCATACCTATGCAGCCTACGCGTGAAAATGGAGCCAGAATGAGGGTGCTTGGGAAAGAGAAGTTCCCGCCTCCTCAGCTCATAGCACTTCGTTCTCTACAGCCTTCTATGGAGTTCGCGTGCGAATAAACGCCCGAAATACATCAGCACTGGCGTAAAAAATTCTTTAATAATTGGTATTTAAATTAAATAAAATGCATTTTATTCCGTTAGGAGTTAATTAAATTCCTATAAGCTGGAACAAATGTGACCTATTTATTCAAATTGCATACATGGCGTTCGTTTGCGTATTTGCACACTTTTCATTGTTGATTCGAAGTATTTTTGAAGTACAATTCATTGTTCACCTTCCCATAGCTTTTGATGAATATTTTTCGTATTTCTTTCCTCGTTCACGTTTTAATGTTCATTGCATCCTAATACCCTTATTTTTACCGCGTGCAAAAACCAAAACCGTGAATAGCGTGAGTAACCTTGTAGGCATGTGCTAAATTAAATGACCAAACGAATCAGTTGCAATTCTGTCTTCAGCACCTTCTAACATCATTTCAAAATTCAATATACAATTCAAAATACAATTATAGCTGCATCTATCTAGGATGAACTGTTTTAGCATCATCGATGTTTTCAATCGGAGGTAACGATTGTATGAGCAATGGTAGAAAAAGAAAAAAAAATTTCACACATTGTAATGAAAATTCGTCTCAAAAACGTAAAACTATAGTATAAATAAGAATTTTTAAAGATTTTTCCGTTAAATTAAGGAAATATGAAAGAAATCGTTTAACATTTAAGTATTTTCTGAGTGAAAGAACAAGTGTCACTCTCTTAAGTTGAAAAACCTAATTTAAACAAATGCAAACACATCATTGCTTCCAAGAATCAAACCCTGATCTATAAAAAGGTGTAAATAGTTTTTTCACGCTTTTCAGGCAGGTCTAAACACAATACGGTTATGGCATCACTCTGGAACGAATCGTTTCCGAGATAAAGAACGCATAGATGGGCGGGCAAGAAAAAAACCATTCGGCAATTATTATTATAGATAATTTAAACAATTTGCGTAGCTTGCACTAGTTTGTCATTCAAAATGCGGCTAAGTCGCGGTTGAATTATGCCACTTAGCAAGTTCCAACTGAGTGACTTTACATTCCTGAAAGTGGTCAAAACTTAATTCGCCGCAAAGCCCTTTAAAAAATAATTCTGCTGACTAATTTCTCATGGAGTGTTCTATCGACGATATCGAGGTGGCCTAGTGAAGCAAGTTAACCACTTCACCTCGTCTTGGATGACTGAATCCTATGGGTTAGCCTTCACGAATGAAGAGCGGTTTTTCTGAGAGCTAATTTCAGCTTAGCGGTGGGCAGATTAAGGAATGAATACATCTACTATGACGCAAATTCCAATGATGGTTCGCGCCATTAGGCATGTTAGTTCAAGGAAAACTCTCACCTATCAAAAATCGGCCTTCAATAAGATATTTAACGACTGTTTCCCATCAAAGTGGCTGCTGCTTTGAAAGCTGAGTGCTTGCCTATTCTTGGAGAACCACATTGAATCATGCGCCATTCATTTGTTGTTTCCGAGACCAATGGATACCATTTCGCAGACACTCACTTACCATTCCTATCGGTGGTTTGAACTTGTAGCTCTGGGTTGCGTTTATCACGTATCGTGATAAATAATAGGATCCAATTACGTGAATATCTAATTAATATTCAGCATAAAATAGTATGAAAAATAAGAATTTCGTAAAAGGGTCTCTAATTCATGAAGTATACTATTCAAATTTTTTTCCCGCGATTTTTCATTCCTGATGAAAATTGGGCGAAGACTGGGCGAATACGGGGTTTTTTCGTATGCTTTTCTAATGTTATAATTTGTTTGGTCGCGATGTAATCAAATGGGGGCAGCAAGAGTTGTCTTTAATTTTAATTGTTTTATTTTGAAACGTTTATTATACTTTACAAACCTGTCGTTTTGTGCTTTCATTTTAATAATAAACCGAAATTGTAGTATTTAAAATTAGATCTCAATGCTTGGCATTGATGCGTGCCTGATATAGTTCACTTCTTGCCACACATCTTTGCCATAACTTGCAGGATATTGCTTAGATATAGAAAACACTAGGATGAAATTTGATGTATCATTCAAACTATTTGTTTTTGTTAATTGTTGTATGTTGTATTCACTGCTTCGTAAATGTTGTATGAAGCTGTAAATATTACATTCTTGGAATCGGAATATATTCTGCATCTAAGTAGTTAAATAATTTAGTGTTTACTTTGGTGTATCTCAAAAATCAAGTTACTGCGATGAATTTCTAGTATCTTTGGTCGTTTCCACTCTCTGATCTTTGTTTTCATTTAACCTCGTCTCCATCTTTGGACGATTTTCACCATCTCGGACGACACGGAAGGAAATATGTTGTGAAGGGTCAATCGGAGATTTTCCATGCTACCTTTATATAGTGACGCGAAAGTTTATTGGGGAAAAAGATGACGACCATACTGTGGATGAAAAATGAAATTTGAGCCTCCGACCACCTTGAGCTATAAAGCAGCCAATTTATCGCCAATCCCGGCAACTTGTGCCTTCTGAGCTCAAAAATAGCTAGAAATGCTGTTCAAAGTCTTCAAATCAGCGACACGATGTAGCATGCTGAGAAAATTGAGATAGATATTGCTATTAACAATCTCAAAATGAGAATCCATTCACGAGAAGTAGACTTAGTGAATAATGAAGTGACGCTTTGTGATCTCTTCGGAGTATGAATAACCCGTTGTGGTTTTAGTTGCCCAAATTACGTTTACTCACTACTATATATACTTTTCGAGCAGCTTAAGGATCAATAAATATGGCTATCAGATATTCGGAAGCACATATGGTCCTCAATTTGACAAAACAAGTCGTTTCACTGAAAAATCACAGGGAAAGGGAAAAATACCGTTTACTTTATTTGAAAAAAAACCTATTTAACAATACCGTCTCAAGGACAATGTGGTGGCATTAAATATCACGAAAGAGAAAGAAGTATTCGCAGTTTTTCACTCTATGAATACTTTATTCTATGACAGGCTTCGTTGCTTTACTCATTCAAGTGAGAAGAGTGTATGTCCAATCAAGTACTCATAGAGTGAAAAACTGCAAATAATTCTTTCTCTTTCGTGATGTTTAATGCCACCACATTGTCCTTGAGACGGTATTGTTAAATAGGTTTTTTTTCAAATAAAGTAAACGGTATTTTTCCCTTTCCCTGTGATTTTTCAGTGAAACGACTTGTTTTGTCAAATTAAGGACCATATGTGCTTCCGAATATCTGATAGCAATAACTATTTGTCCTTAAGCTGCTCTAAAAGTATATATAGTAGTAGGTAAAGGTAATTTGGGCAACTAAAAATCACAATCTCTTTTTCCCGTGGAAACCTTTTTTGCCATAATTTCCCCAGATTTTTTCCTAAGATTTCTCTCTGCCCTTCATGATGTTAGTTTGAGGTAAGTAGCCATATTGCATGATAATTCGGCGTGCTCTACGATTAAATTATTATTAAACGGTCATATCGTTCGTGCAATACGTTCGTTTACTCGTCGGCACTTCATGCCTGATGTGAAGTCACCCCTGCCACACACTCTTGTGGTGGCTTTCAGGATATAATGTGGATATACTAGATGAATAGTTTTCCTTACAATTCGATACAATAAACCATCATATGCCGATGAAGCTGACAATATCCAAAGATCCAATTCAAAGATTTGCCTAGACGGATTCAAGAAGAGTTATCTTGAGTAAAGGGGGAGGCCAGGTGTAAACAATCAAGACAAAGGGATAAGTAGGTATCGTTCCAAAGAGTGAGTATGAATATGAACTTCACTGTCATACTGTACCTGGCTTCAATTTTTAATGCACCCCCGGCATAGAAATTTTCTGTGTTTGATCCGTTACCGAACTGTTAGAATACGTGTATATGTAATCCTCTATGGATAACTATGGAGAATGGATATCTCAAGCTTGAAACTTGTGAGGTTTTCTCCCCGAGAATAGATATCTAAGGCAATTCTAGGATACAAGCGTTCCCTCAAAGGGCATACCTCCAGTAGTAATTCGAAAAATGTCACGGTAGTGAAATTTACGTCTTGATGCCGTAAAAGTTCGTAGCTACAGTGTAATTACTAGCCGGCGGACCGATACTTCTGCTGTTAGCAGGATTTACAGTGAAAAGTGCATGCTGCCAGGTTAACAGAATCCTCTCAGATCAAATCAAATGAATCCCCAACTTTGCCGAAGGACGTTTTGATGCCAAAACAACTCTACAACTATTCATTGAAATTTTACAAGCCAGTCTCGAGTGTTCAGCTTCCATCGTGTCTATTACTGTTACTTATTAGTACACCATTGTATAGGACAATAGTCTTCACCAGATATGAGTGCTTCTGATAATTGCTTAGCAGCCGAATCAGGCATGATCTTCAGAGTGAATAGTAGAAGCAAATATTTTTTGGAGATCGGGTTTTTGTGGTGGATAGAGTACTGGTCTCCCATCCTGAGGGACTGGGTACTAATCCCAACTGTGGCAGGGATGTTTTCATTATTATACCAGTCCGTTCTTGAGTGCTGAACTCCGTCCGTCCAATAGGACGTTAAGCCCTAGACCCCTTGATGCCTTTCGTTAAAGAGCACGCGAATGCCAACGCCAGGTTTCTCTCTTCCCTACCTCCTTTCTCCGAAAATTTCCTACCCGTGTCCAATACCTTTCCTAAATGTCGTAAATGACTTTTCGTTCGCCTTCCTCGTATAGCGACTACTACCCACAAAGTTTTGTTCTAACATCAGGTTCGTAGCAGTCGATTTGGGAGACGTAATGGGAGGAAAAGCGGTCAGGGGAAGTGGACACTCGCATTCGTGGACGGTGAGGGAGCCGTAGCCCTACGTACAGTGCGCGAGGGGGCTTTTTCTTTCCTCCCTTCTCCCGTGCCCTTGCAATCGCCGTCAACCAAGGACGGGCCAAGCGTCCAGACACTGAAAGGTACCGAAGGTTATGTCTCGCAGACTCGAACTCAGCATCATGGGAAATCCTTCAAACCCACTCTCAATCCCCATCCCTTTCCCCCTCCTTCCCTCTCGCTCTTCCCACTGCCTTTCACTCTTTATATCCGTTTCTCACCCAGCGTCTCTAAGTGAATCTATCAGCACCACGGTTTTCCGAAACCTTATGTTCACCGAAATGAGCCAACGAAGTATAGGTAGTTTCATGCCGTCGTTGCAATGTCTTCTTTCCCTCCCACTCCTCAGCTCCACCATTTTCCAACTGTTCTCTCTTTCTCGAAACTTTTAAGTGGAGTGGAGATGAGCTCGTTTGGCGTTTGGATTTCTTGCCCGTAAAACCGCCTTTTCCGGCCTAGTTGAAAACTAGAGGCCCAGCTATTATGATCTCGGTGTTATCCTCATGAATGAATTTTTCTATTGGTTCCCGATAACGATTACGTAGGTTTGCTTGAGGCCCGAGTATTGTGGGGAAGAAAGAGGAAACTCCCGAAAATAAAATCCAACATCAATACTCCCGAGATGACGAAATTACTTGGGCAATGAATCGGTGTCGTGTATGGAGTACTGGTCTCCCATTCCGAGGGCCCGGATCCGAATCCCGACAGGAGAGAAACGGTATACCGTTCCCTACTTGAGTGCTGTGTGGAGAGCATTTAAATTCAGTGATCCATTGTCCTTCGGATGCACGTTAATTCATGAAACCCTTGGTACATTCCGTTAAGTATAAAGAAATACCAACGCCAGGTGCCTCTACTTTCATACCCAGTCACGTGAGAAATGCCTACCTGTAGCAAATTACCCGCCTATCCTTAGCTGTTGGTTGCCTCCTTCGAGTAAGTAACCACTAAGAATTTATTTCTCAGTGATTCTGGAATTTGTTAATGTTGGAAACTTCTCCTAGTATCCTGATATTTGTAAAGGATTTCATAGGCTGGTATTTGTCGCATCAGGTGGGGTGAAACGTGAAACGATAAAACGAAAAACTTCAAGCAGTCCCTCAAGAGCAGTGTTTAAAATTGGCTTTAAAATTGCTGTCAGCGATGATTTTGAATCATTAGCCGAATTTTGTTTCGTGGATTTACAATGTTGTCTATATCACCTTGTATTCGAATTCTTTCGTCCCGTTTCCTCCCTCAGATACGTGCAATTATTGTAATTAATTTGGAAGGTGGTCGTTTCTTACCACACTATGAGAGATTCAAGCAGTGGTATGCGTCATATTTTACAATGTCATATTCAGCTCAAACATAATTAGACTGGAATGATTCGTAAATAAGGAACTCTGAATGTCAGTTGGGCAGTAAACCTAATTAATACACCTGCGTGATGAATTTTACCTGTTACATTCTCCAGAGCTAGTCTCGCAAGCTCCTTAACGCTCGTGATGCCATAATTTATGATTACAGTGTCATGCACGTCCCGATAGCATTTGTGGTCTGCTCGATAGCGGAGATTCCTCTAATGATCTAACTATTCATTCACCACTTCCTGCTGTCTGAATTGACGGCTTTTTTATATCACAGAGAAACGAGTTGTGCACGTGCAAATGTAACACTATTATGAGTACGTCTCGAAGTCAAGTTCCGTAAAATTATCATGTCGAAAATATGAGGCTTGGAGCCACGAAAAAAATTAATTAACGACTCATGAATCCATGCAATAATTTTAATTAAATCACTTTGTAATAGTCTTGTGTTCAAAATAAAACTTAGAAAAATTTATTCTACCCGACACTTAAGTATTTGAAGTTGGTTCCATCCATCATATAATCTCATGACATCCAGTGACCTGTTCACCATTATACTACCTTCGTTGGCTACACCTGCATTTTGAGATTAAGTCTAACCTTATGTTTCAGATGTCAAACAGATATATTAGGCCTTCCCCGTATCTCTTGGTAGTTTGTGTGTCCATCGTCCGACCCAGATGAATCATGTGAACTCGTGGAGGAATGAAAACGGAAAAAGCGATGTTTGTGAATGGATTGAATAGAAATAGCCGAAGTACTCACGTCAAAAGGGAAACTTTAAGTTTCATTGAACAGGTTTACTTGCTTTTGCCTACAACATGTAATCTTTAGTCGATTCTGGACCCAAGAATATTCACCTCAAGTTACTATACGACGAGCCGTAACGGATATTCTCGGAATCTCGTCTTATAACTTATTCCACTCACTACTGTCCATTCGTTAGATGTGAGGTTTAAGAGAAACGGTTCCGTTTTGCTCGCTACAAATATATTTTCACCCAATCCCATCTCAGTATTTGCGTGTGCATATTCTAAGGTTAGCAGCTTAGCCATATGGAAAACTCAAGGTTTTTTTCACATTGACCCTTAACGACATCTAATTCACAACTGAATATTTTTAATACCTACGCATCTTTTAAATGCTTTTAAAACGTCACCACCGTCGAACTAATTTTCTCCTTATCAGATAACTTACCAGACAACAGAATTCACATAATGAATGAAATCAAAGCACCAAATTCTCTCCTTAAGTAGATTTCTTTATCTTTTTTTAGTTAATATTGATGTTTAAATATGTAAGGGCTCTCATTTTACCCGTATAGACGCCGACACATAACATGGATAATAATAATAGCTGAATAAACAATGTCAAATTGTGTCAAAATACATCCAATTAATTGTTTTATTAAAATTTTCCAACTTTTTAAACTCAAAATTGTTGCATAAATATTTAAAATTCCTTTTCTGTTCTTTTCTAAGGACCCAACACAACTTCGCGTGAGAATAGAATAACGAGCGAAATTCGTCAACAACGCAAGTGTAATTGGTTGAAAAGCAATCAGTCGGTTTCCAGGAGGACTGTACAGCATGGAGGAATGACGCAAGTGAATAGGGTCACGCCCACCCTCTCACCACAACACGACTTACGATTCCTCGTAAAGCATTTCGTGCAGTGTTTTCAGGACGGACAACCTGAACTTTGACCTCTGGGCCGGGTTGAGGGTGTTCACGTCCGAGAGTATGCTCCTGAAAAAGTCCATGTCGGGGTTGGAGTGGTCCACGCCGGCGTGCGCACTCCTCGCATCCTGGTGGCCCACCCTGGAGATCCTCAGCCGGGACCCTCCCGATGGGCCCTTTCCCGCTCCCTTCCGCTCCTCTCCCGCACAAGCGTCCCAGTCCCCGTCTCGCAGCCAGCAACTCCAGCTGTCGTCGTCCAACTCGCGGGCGGCGCCCATGTCCCACTGCTCGCCGCCCGCCCTGCCGGCCCTCGGTCCTCCGGGCGCAGCTCCGGGAGGTCCCCTGGAGGGTGCGGCCGCCGCGCTGCCCGTCGCCCTGTCGCCGCTCGCCGCCGCACCTTCCGGGCACGCCGATTCGGCGGGCGGGTCCTCCGCTGTCGCCTCTGTGGCCACCCTTCTCCGCTTCATCGCCCCTCCTAGGTCACAACGATACACAATTCGGGTTTCGAAATTTGAGTTCATAATTTGCAGAATATAAAGGGTACCAGTGCAAGTATTTGTGCGTACAAATAGATGAACGTTCGATCTGTGACTCAAAATGGTGAGAAAACAATGTGCCAACATTTTTCGCTTTTCACGCCTACGTGGTAGGCAGCCAACCAACGTGCACTATGGCCCTGTTCCTTTAGATGTTACGTTGATTTCGTGGTTACGAACAGATCCGATTTTGTGAAGTATTCTAACAGGCAATAAGTTGATGTAACCATTAACTATGAAAAGTCATTTGGAGGACTGTCCTCGTCATTGTTGGCATGACATTCAAGTATTCAGCCAGACATTAAAACCGTAGCTACCTTGGTGTTATTTTATGATGGTCCCATGGTTAAAACTGTCACTTTTTTGTCAAAAGGAGCTAAATGTGGTAATACATGCACCAATTTGGAAAGGTTCTCATTTTTATGTCAAGATTTCCGGTACGGCTCTGTATGGCGTAATATACCTTTCCATAATTGTGTCGAGATTGGTAGTGTTGCTGATTTTTCAGGGGCCATTAGGAGTAGAAGGGTCTCACTGCTGTGGTCCGTGCTATCCATAACAGGAAGGCTCGTCACTTACGGGTTAATCCATATATGCATTACATAAAGCTGATTTTGCATTTGTTACATCCTCCCCCTCAATAACGCTCCGTAACATTATCTTAGAGCCCCCTCTAAATTTTGTAATGCTGACAATGAGCCTTATATTTTTGGTGAATGGTGAAGCTGACATACGTTATAAATAGATACCTTATTCGTTACTCGATAGTACTGTATATCTCTTCACAAACTTTTATTTGTATGTACCTTCAATACTATATGGAACAAAGAATAAATATATTTTTTTTCTCCCAACGTAACTGAAGGCTGGAACCATATTGTCGATAAACCATAATAACGTTTCCCCCCCCTCCCCCTTCCGTTAAGTAATGTATGGGCAGCCCCTTAGAGTAAGGTGACCAGATTTCTGATCTGCTAAACCGGGACAAACTCACTTCTCCTGAAGCATAGGCAAATTTACATGTGTGTAATTATGCATGTTTCTTTGGTCAAGTGAAGCGTTAGAAAAGTGGTCACTCTGAGTCCTACACAACTCGCTTTTCCAGCACCCGAATTGGTGCAACTTCCTGCTGCTACATATGTACGGGTTAAGTATATTATAAATATAGGAATGTCTACTTATTAAGCATTTTTAATCATAATAACAATAAAAGATATCAAATATTAAGGAAAAAGATTTTTAATTCATTTTAATTCCCATAAAATTATATTTTATTATACTTTTCAAATAGATTTTTATTCACAAAAATTACTTTATTTTTTAATATTTTTCAGATGAAAGAACTTTTTTAAGCAAAATTTTATTCTTCAGGACTCTATCAACAATGACTTACAACTTTCATCTTTAGAATTTACTCTATATTTCATTATTACTTCTATTGCATCTACTTAAGTTTCCACTTCACATTCCATCCAAAAAAGTATTAACTGTTTTATAGAATGTCTCAGATACCGATTCACCTTCAAGTGATTCAGCCATCTATGACACCTTTGTCCCAACAGACTTGGCTTCTTGTTTTTCTACCAACTGGTTTCTCAAATCGGTCAGGATAACAGATATTTCCATTAAAGATATATTCTTATTTTCAATTCTAAGAACAGTGTCATTAAATAGTTTAAATTGAATCACTAAAGAGTGTAGCCATAATTCGTATGGCATAAAGTATTTCACCATTACTGGAACCAATTTTAAATCATGATGGTTTAAAGTATCTGCGGATAACGACATAAAGTTACATTCATTCAGATCAGCTTTAACTTCCTCTTCCATAAATGGATAAAGTACATTTAAAAATATTGCCTCAGCTTTTGTACGGGCACAGCTAAATCCTTTTTCATACATGGCTTTAATAAGTTGAGATGCACAGTCCATAGACCTGAAGCTGTGGCCATGCATTACTGAGTGATAGAAAAATGTAGCTTCTTTTGCCACTAAAACAAAATCAGATTCTCTCATTTCCTTCCTTTTAAAAAAAGGCAGATGTGTTTGGCTTGAACTTGCTACATTCAGAGCTCTTTCATGCTTTTTTGATGATATGTGATCAGTAAAAATCAGTACGACCACCATGGGCAACTGAAAAGTTTGTTTTACAAACTGTACATCACACTTCATGTTCATCTTCAGGTTTTACTTTTTTAATAAATTCCAACTCTTTCTGTAAATTATCATTGAATTTACATTTCCTACAAGGTGCCATGATATTATAGGGGTATTTTCCTCTTATTTAACATCTAAATAAAGAAAAAGACCATACTTTTCCTGTGGACGTTTCACACCATGAAATCAGACCTAAAGGAATAGAACATGTTATTTACACAATGAAGTACAATGCAATGTTTCATTGTATACGAGATGATGTTCAAAAAACCCTCTTAGTTGAGAAAGTCATAATGCATAGTGCAGTTTAAAGGAAATAATTTCAACTTCATTTTAATTAGTTGTTAAAAATATCTTACCTCGTGGAACCAATTAAAATTATATACGTCTTCATATCCTAGATGAGCAAGTTAAACATCCTGGAATACTGCAGAATGAACAGAACAAAAATAAAATGGCAAATTAAAATGAATAAAAATGAAATCTTTTAAATAGTTACAGAACAGGTACTGACATTTCAGTGCACTGCTGAAGTACGTGATTCTTTACTGCTCCAACGCAATTTGCCAGCACGAAACAATTCCAAATCGCCTTCTTTCACAAATAATTTCTTCATGAGTACAGTTCCACCACACTATAAATTACCACTCCAATCAGCATTCATCGAGAAGGAGCGAATGAGAATCTTTTACAAGTTATTCCCCCACACACGCAGTTCCGCCACTCGTCAAGTAAGCGGTTCTCGACGGGAGCCATATGGCCTCCAAGACCACTGGATTACATTAAAAACAGTGCAGCTGATAAAGCATCTTTTTTACAGTAACAATGACAACAACAAAGGTTAAAAAAACACTGCGTTAAACAACATACCAAAATCACGCACTTTAGACCAAAGACCGGTACAAATTAGTATTTTTGTTTAGTCTTTCGGGACACCGGGACAAGCACCCGAAAACCGGTACTGTCCCGGCCAAACCGGTACGTATGGTCACCTTAAATATATTCCTTGCTTTAAAAAATCTGCATCACAATGGGGTCGTTTACCATATTATTTTTATTGCCGAATCTGATCGAGTATGTAAAATAAAAAGACACGTATTTTTCCGTTTTTAGACCCGTCACTTAGTTCTCGAGTTATAAGCGGCGAAAAACTTATGTTTTTAACCCTTTTCCGAAAGGGTTAAAAACATCAGTTCGATGTTCGATTCAGGTGTGCATGCGACCTCTTACGTCATCCACTTCGTCCAATCACAACTGAACCCGCGAAGCTACTCCACCTAATCTCAATGGGGGACACACAGCTGACTCTGCCAACGGAAGCGTTTGCGACAGGATTTGTGCGACCAGACCTTCCGACTCCACTCCCTTCTCTAAAAGCAGTCAAGGACGGGAGTTGGATGGCGTAAATGGTCTCAAAGCAGCTTCTTCGATGGGCGTCCCCTTTTGATTATTTAAATTTTTGATTTATGAGTGAATATCTCTGATTAGACGATTAATTATTTCACTAAAATTCATTTTTCGTTTCCATCTAACGATTTCGGTTCCAATTAAAAGTCCCCATTATCGCCGCGAAAGCGACAGTTGATCACGAGTAACATTAATCTCTCTTCTCAGCACGAAGTCATCGCACAATGCAAACCAGGATTCAAATATCGATCGAGAAATGGAATACAGTCTGTAGAAACGTTTTAGGGTTTCGGCGTTCATGATACCCTTACTTGGTGGCCATAGCTTTCCCGAGAACTAATCAGGAAGGGTGTGTATCTCTTATGCCATCGACTAAAATGCGATGGGCGGAAACGCGGACGAATGAAGAGTTGCTGAACAAGGCTTGGGAGAAAAGTTGATTGCTGGCAAAAGCTGGAAGGCTGAGTGGATGCATGGATAATATGTCAAGTTGAGTAGCAGAAAGCCATCAAAATCTACCCAAACCGGGAGAGGACGAACAATCATTCAATCAAAACATAATTTGGCTCACGTATGGAAATAAGCTGCCAGTTGACGTTGATGACACTACGTATTACTGAAATCGACATACTCATTATAAGCCTTGAAATAAAATAATAACCAGTTGATCAGGTACAATAATAAAGTACAGGTACTGAAGAACCACTCGTCCCCCTAGAATATTCCAATTTTAAGTACCTACATAATTTAAAATTAAATAAATTATGACAAACACCAACACGTTTCATAGCCGTTAACACAAGTATGGGTTAGAGTAGTGTTTAGAGTACTGGCTTCTCACCACGCCCGGGTTCAAATCTCGGAAGCGCAAGATATTTTCCATAGGTAATACGGCCCCTACTTGAGTGCTTTGTGGACAACATTCAAGTGTGTACAGTACTCCGTCCGTTGAATGGGACGTTAGGCCGTGGGTTCCTTTGGCGCCTTGTCGTTAAGAGTAGGATAATGACGACGCCGGGTTTCTCTCCACCCTCCTCTTTTCCCATATTAGTACCTACCTTTCCTCCCGATCTGAAGCGCCAATTAGTGCGGAAAGAGACGGATATGATGATTCATTATCTCCCCAACATTTTTCCGAACTTAAAAATGTAACAAGTTTAGAAAAAATATCCTCGTATAGTAGCAACCTTGTTTAATTTACGAAATTAAATTTACAGAAAAATCTGGCGAAGGATCAAAATGTCAGGGATCTTACAAATTGAGGGAGCGTTAAAATAATCGAGGCTAATCTCGAATATAAAAACATCTTCGCGGAACCTGATACACGCAGCATGACGTCCGCAAAGGAAGGGCGTTCTAACGAAGGATTTGTTATCTCGCTAACGTTCAACTTCCATTTGTTTGGCACTGCTTAAATTTGTCTCGTCGTCTTAGGTTGAGATGGAAATATCACAAGTCGTGCGGTCTGCGACCCAAGATAAGCGTTCATGAACCACACACAAAAACATTAGTTATCGAAACTAATTAGATATCACAATAAAATCATTACTTTCATGGGTGCACCTATAGTATCAAAATTGAAAAAGAAAATGATTATAATGGATTTACCTGCATTTATAAATACACTAGTTACAATTCTGAAGCATTCATGGCGCACATATAAGCTTGCCCTACGTGTTAAACCGTGTGTATAACCTGTATCTAATCGACCTGTCGAACTACTTTCGACGACGGCTATCCAGCGTTTCTTCGCTAACAACAGCCTGATGGGAGGCCTTATGTATACAGCTGCTGGCTTGCATTAATTCGTTAGTGATAATTAACTTTACAACATATGGACACCGGTATTTCGCACAATGAAAACATTTCCCCAATTACCATTCTGTGGCTAAAAATAAGCATGACCATTATGACTATGCATATTCTTTCAACTACAGGAGAGATAAACAAGAGTTTCCTCAATAATGTGCCCGTGAATGTGCCAATCGCCAAAAAATGTTTTCGTCGCTGCCAATACCCAAAAATGCTACTGTTCATTAAGTCCATACAATGGTGATCGAATTCTAGCAACTGATCAAGGCGTTAACTGTGATAAGCAGTTCCTGATAATCAGTTCTCAATAATTATTTTTATAATTAATATTTAGCATTATAAAATTTACAAAAATAATATAAAACTCATATCCTGGTGAAATAGCTACATGGAAGCCAAAAACCCCATACCCCTTGAGAAGTGAAGCTTGATTAATGTAAATCGAAGAAAGACTGGAACAGTGAATGTGGGTGATTAAGGGATAGATGGATGCTGGACGCTGCGATGGAAAATATAGCAGGGTGAGAATAGTAGCGTAAGTAAAAGAGAAGGGATTTTCTGCTTCTCAAATTGAGGAGAAAGCTAATGTTGGCCAGAATGAGCGTACTAAGACAGGAACAGAACGTTTAAGAACTTCCTGACGGCATGTTTTCGTTGGGCAGAGAGTGTCCAAAGGCTTACCGATATTCGGATTTCGCGAAACGATGCAGATTGAAAAACTCCGCGAAGTGCTCGATATAACGGTATTTTTAAGCCGACAAACTGGTGTGTCGACGCTTCATTTCCATGCGTTGGTAGGAGATATCTTTTCGACCGGGGATTAGGAGCGTCATTTCAGTTTTTGTTCGAGCGAAATTTTTTCCAGGGGGAACAAGATTTACTCGAGCAACCATTTATGTCAACGCGTTTTTCTAACGGTACATTTATCCCCAAAAAATTGTGGCCTTTCATTGGCCGAGCATGAATTTAAGAGGAATACGTTTATACCGCTAAGTGCTGTTTTCACTTAATTTTTTTAGCAACACTTTTCAATCAGTTTCTTGGCCCAAAAATCTTATGCTGAGAGAGAGGATGGGAGGTCATACCCCACCTTTCCCTCATTAATTGGCACCCCTGATTTACTGGCATTTTGCTCCAAGTCGCCCGTCCCTACCTGATCCTCCTCCCCCGTCCCACTCCTCGGGCGTCGTGTTCTCTTCCTCCCCCTCGTCCTCCTCCTCCTCTTCCTCCTCCTCCTCGATCAAGTCCCCCTCCCCGCCTCCGTTGTCCCCGTCGGCGCCGTCCAAGTCCTCTCGCTCCGCTCCGACGTCGTCATCCGGCTCCTCCACCTTGGGTTGCACCCTCCGGACGTCGAGGTGGTCGCCCCCCGCCGAAGGATTCGCCCGGGGCCCCTTGGTCCTCAACCCTTGGCGGTGGTGGTCCTCCCCACGGTCTTGGGGCCTCGGCGTCTCATGGTCCTGGGGGGTGACGCCGAAACTAATGTCGTAGGAGGACGAGTCGCCCCTGTCCGCGGGGCACCTGCCGGCGAGAAATGTCAGCGTCAGTGGGAATGACCACAACCTCTAGCAAGGTCATTAATATTTGTGTTATGCCAATATCGCGGTTGGTTCTCGGACAGTTTGAGCAGTTCTGTACACTCTTTACCCCGCACCAACTGAACCTATACAACACCTATACCGTAACACATGTCCTATGTTTACTACAATCCTCTTAAGCTATCGGTATATTCTACCTACCTGCATTCTTTTGAGAATCCCTCTTCGTTTTCTCCCTCATACGCATCACTCTACCCTCTATCTCAACTCTTCAGGAGTGTATTGCCTTTCAGTGATTCCTCTCTCCAGTTTTTCTGACCCAAACGAATTGCTTCCAACATCTTCTCTCTCACGCCCACCATGTTTAACACTTACCCAACTTTCCCTCTCCAACCTCCTCCAAACGCACGTAATTTAAGATTAGCGACATATAACCTTCGATTGTTGTATTTTAAGATCTTGCCGGTTGAGGATTAACTATGGAGGGAAATTTTTTTTGGATATTCTTGATAAGAATGAGACAGCATTTTCATGAGCGTTTCTACCGTTTTTTGGCGAATTTACATCGATAGTGGAATCAATTTACGCTTTGCGACTCTATATACGCAAATGGAAGAGGATCGGATTTGTGTGGTGTCTTAAGTACTGGCATTCCACGGAGCTTGTGTTCGAATCCCGGTATATCAGAGATTTTTCAGTGGCAAACCGGTCTCCTCTTGAGTGGTGTGTGGAGATTGGTTCAGTACTGCGTCCACCAGATAGAACGTTAAACCAAGGATCCCTTGGCACCTTTCGTTTAGAATAGGCTAATGCCGATGCGGGGTTTCTCCACTCTTCCTCCGTTCCATGAAATCTCCCTACGTACACCCAGTCACGTCCCATTTCAAAATAGAACAAATTACCTAATTTGTCGGTCTACCCCGATAAACTACGAGCAGTAAAATGGAGGATATATATCCTTAAGGCAGCCGAAGGGAAGTTTATCGTAGGGGCGTAAATACATGCATTGATCGCATAAAATGTGTTTTATAATTATTTTTCGCTGCTTACTTTCATACATGTAACATAAATTTTAATCCCTGCCCCTTGTTTGTAGGCAAAATCAGCTACGTGATTACTGTGTTTACTTCGACCGTGTTTACTGCTCACATTATTGCACCAAGTCAAAAGGTAGAGTCGTAAATGCTGTCAAAAAAGAAATGAAAATGTTTTTTCCTGTATTTAAGACAGGTCATTTAAACTTTCCTTAAAATGGCCTTTCCCGAGGTATTTTGAGGCGCGTTAACTCCCTCTCAGGGTCTCTATGGGTTTTTAGTCCACTCCCTTTGTGATTTGACGAGATAAAATATTTAGTTGGTACACCTGGTACTAACGGATTAAGTTGGTTTTGCACGCTGTATAACTTGACTTGTAAGATAAATAATGGAATGCATTTTTAAAATTAGACAAATAAACGTCAGTAACTTCTGTCGGTCGAAAGACCAGCATTATAATCCTTCCCATATCCAGGCCATAACAGGGGCGTCGGAACTATTTTCGCTGGGAGGGGCCAACCTTGAAAAAGGCCCGGCTCTTAAGAAAAGGGCCCGCATTTTTTTTGCTAATAGGAGGGGGTAGAGACTAGAATTCCGCTAAAAGAGCATTTGAAGGTAGTAGAATATGTGTCAGAAGGGAAAAAGCAAGCTGGAAACAAGTGAAATTTAATTTTTATAAATGAAGACAACTCATTCCTCAAGGGCCCGGGGCAATTTCTAGGGGGGGGGGGGGGGAATATATTTTGAAGCCTGGATTATTAATATATTATATATTAATAATCCTGCCCCCCACTTCCAACGCCGCTGCGCCATAATGAATAAGGCGATTCGGCTACACACCACAGAAAACATTTTGGCATTTATTTCTAAATAAATTTTATGATAGCGATAAAGCTGCCTCAAGATGAAATAATTCACAATTCGTATTCACGATTTTCAAATCTTCAACTCAACTCAACTCTTGTAGGCCTTAAGGAAGCGGAAAGAAGTAAAAACCATTGCAAAAACGCCAAACCCTTGCCGTATTAGTAATTCAAAATGCCTCAGAGGTGCTGATGAATTAATCAAAATCCTAGTCTACTCCGCACACGAGATTACTGCTAACTTCTAAACGACGTACCTTCTCTCCAATGAGGAGTCGAAGGAGCTTCTCCGAGACGTATCCGCCGACAGAAATTCAGTTCTGTACCTGAAAAATGAAGACAATACGAAATTTTTATACATATTTAATTTCTTCTTCTTAACAAAAAATTTTTTAATATACATTGCCTCTATATTGCGAGTTAAATTTTTGATACATAGTGAATGTTAGCTATATTTTTCTTATTTTTAGAAAATACTCATTGCTTCACCCTTTATGCCAATTTTTCACTCATCTTATGACTATCCTAGTTGATATTTTAGTTAAAAAATTCTTCAAAATATATTTCCGAATCCTCCAATTAATCAAATGACTATCTTTCCCGTGATATTTTTTTAAATATTCTATATTCTAAAGAGGGGTTTTCGCTAAATTTCTCTGTATACACGGCAAAAGCATAGGACTTCATCCCTTCTCTGAGAAAACGGCGCTGTGGCGCTCGAAAACTCTTTGCGAGGAGGTTGTGTTTTTTTGCTCTTCCTAATGAATTGCCAATAGAACGACAGAAGATAAGAGTGTGTATTCGTTATTAATTCAAGTGCGTCGCTGGGCAACCGGGACAAAGGGAGTGTTATAAAAAAGGCCGCGTTTTTTGGAAATGTCAATACAGCCAGGGAAATCTGTAGTCAATTCGCGCCTCGTCCAATGTGGCACGTAGCCCAAAGCGGGAGAGGAGCGTCCAGCCCCACACTGTCTTGGAACGTCGTTTGGAATTTGCCTAACCGGTATTTCAGAAAAGTGGAAAGTTAACAAAATAAAAACAATTATTATGTTAAAGTTAAGTGAATGAATGTCGTGTAACACACGACGAATGTCTCCATAAGTGCACAGCAAAATTCTGCATTCACTTTTCCTTATTGCTCCGCTCCTACTGAAGACCTACTAATAATTTGACGTCATTTTAATCCCAAAAAATTGGGCATCATTTACACACCATGATATCTCCCCCTTTCATGCAGCAATATTGATATTGATTTAGGTTTTCTAACTCTTAACGAGTTTATGTTCGTCTCCTTGAATGTCTTAATTACGCAAAACCTCTAGTTTCCCCTCGGCTGACCCACAGCGACGCCATTGATTGCGAGTCCCGCTAGATTTTTGTAGCTGGAATACAGCTTTCGGTTGCGGTAACTTTCGTTCTGGTTTATTTTTGATTTGCAGCAAAGAGGCAGCAATGGTAATTGTGGGTAGACCTTTTTTCTGTGCTAACTCGAAAGCTTTTTACCCACCCACCTTAACGTTTTCCTAGCGCTAACCGAGGGGAACGCATTTGCAACTCCGCGCTGCATATCTTTGAGTTGATGTCGGAGGGTCCGATCCAGTTGTTGCTGTCTCACGCCCGCAATTAAAAATCAATTTCGGAGTGAGGGACTTTTAACTATTCGATCGATCGTTTCTTCTCAATGTGGCGTGCCAAATCTAAACATGCAAAGGATTTTTTTCAGTTTGAAGCGTTCAAGAACAAGATTAATAATAAGCAGGTTGGTCGCATCATAAGTGGCAGCGTGGTCATCCTCTCTGCTAACGTTCCCCACCCCGGGTTATTATAAAAATATCTTTCTCCGCGGCTTTTTTTGAGAATGCACAAGAGGCATTAAAGATCCTTGAAAATATAGCTCAAGACGACCTTCTGTGGTTTCCACGTGTTCTCTTGAAAAAACCATATGGAAAAAATATGAGAAAACTCCTTTTTCAATAATTTACTCACGATCGACTCTTGGTGTACGGTATCAAGAATGACATGTAAGGCGCCATGTAGTATGGTCTCCTATATTTCCCAGAGAGTGCGGATGGCTCATTCATGTTCCTGAGGTGCCGGGTAAGACTGGTCCTGAGGTTTCTCCATTTGTCCTTGCAGTTGATAACTGTAAAAAATTGAATATTGTTTCATTAATTTTCCGACTGGAATAAAAAATAAAACCGTGCCAAGGGAACGCAGAAATTTTCGCATACAAACTTGTGCATTGGAAAAAATGCTACTTTGAGCATGATTAGGACTAAGTTCTCTGTAGCATCAAACAAACGAACTTGTGACATTCCTCAGAAATTCAATTCAGTGAAAAAATGCATAGAAGCAAAATATTTTCACGTAAATGTGCTGGATCAATTGTTTCCCAATTTACTTATTTCAATCTATTATTCGTAGCGTGTTATTTGCATATTTAATTTCCTTGTGAATTATTTAACTTTCTCAATGGAAGTGCTCTGAAAGGATAAGAATTATGCGGAAAAGATGTAGATATTGTACTAATGGTTACCTCCTCAGAAAGCCTATATTTTTCATAGTAACTGAAAAAGGACCGCTTTTTGCAATTGTCAGAAATGAAAGCGCGATATTTTATCTGCGAGTTGTTAAGAAATCGAGAAAAATACCTAAAGCTTTGTACATTCCAAACTTTATTTTGGCCGACCGAGGTTCCGACGTAAAATTTCATTTTCAGTCCAAAACCATTACAATAGTATAGCATGCCGGAACCATAGTCGGCAAAAAAGTGTGGTATTTACTAAGTTATAATTCTTTTCCCTGTGAAGTAGTTACTCAAAGTTAAGTCTGAAATTTTCAAATGCATTCCAAACAGTCGTACTCAAAAACATTTCAGACAACGCTCTAGGGTTCAAGAACATATTGCGTGGGTTTCCTTATTACTATTTATGGCATTGAAAAGGAATAGTATTCTGTTGCTAATGTTGAATTAAGTTCCAAATATTCTTTATTTTTAAGGTGAAAAGGACTTATTTTAGGAGATTCTTTGGGTCAGAGACGACGGTAGAATCTTGGTTCTAAAAATTTACAGAGAATCTGAGTGACCAGCCTTTAGTTTCGGCCTTGAACCCTTTCATTCGTGAAGGCCGTGAACGACATTCAAATCCTCATTTATTAAAAGTCCTCCCCACTGTGGTATGTGGTAGCCCCGAGGGCTACGCGAAAATGCTTTTAGGAAAATGTCATCTTAAAAAGTTCGCATACGTAAGCTAATGTAACATCACACTTGATCGAAGTAAGCCCTTTTCACTTGTCGCGGTCTGCAGCATCAGGTGATGCTTAGGTGACAACAGTATCCGAGTAAACCAGGCAAATTAAGTTCACATATTGCGAATCCCTCAGGCAGGTGTATGGGTCTGGAAGGGGATCAAAATTAATTCTTTTCCTTCTACAGATCCGATCGTTTGTTTTCACTTTTATGGACGACCGTTCACTTGATGGTAACTTGAGCCCATCTCTCAAACTAGTGCGGAACCCTTATGATGGAGAAAAAATTAATGCTTGAGGCTGATGTCTACGTTATGAAGCTCAAAAAAGAATACATTTCTTTCAAGCTCAATGCATGTCCATGATTTTCATGTTATGTTTTTACTTTGCTCCAAAATTGAGTTAAAATCGAATCAGACATATGGAATTAAATTATAAAAAATGTATTGCATCAACATTGGAACTATTTTATTAGTATACTGACTTTAGAGAAAATAATGATCCTGCTTCAGTCAAATGTATATCTGAAATGGAATGAACCCTAAGCAAAAAATGAAAGAACCGTAGCCATTGGCATTTCTTAGCCGTGATGCCTTGAGGCAGTGTTGTCATAGCCTCAATTTTAAACAGGTCCTTTTGTTTTCCAAATTTGACCTTATACTTCCATGTTGAACGTGGGTTCGATAATTGAGTTTGAACTTCTGATGGTCCCGGAAGAAAGCAAAAACTCCTAAAATAGCGGATACTAAGAGCGAAAAAGAACTAGTCGTTAACTGTAGTTATTCAGGTAAATAAATTGACAGTTAAGGCCATTTGCATCACTTAGGGCTGGAGGGTGGTTAGGTTTGGGTATTTATTTTAGGAGACAGAAGGAGGTTGGAGAGAAGCCTTGCGTCCTCATTTGCCTGCTCTTAACGATAGGACCTATATATCAATGAAAAAATCAGTGCTGCTGCCGAGATTTGAACCCGGAACCTCCCGCTGTAAAGCTAGCACTCTTTCCAAAACATCAAACCGATTCCCAGAAAAATAGAATTCAATTGCTTGAACTTTCATGGTCAATCTCAATCACGCGCAAATTGCCTGCTTTTTTGTTTCTATGAAATGAACATAAATCGTGCCGCATCGACGAGTGAAAGTGTCACCGGAATGTAATCCAGCGCCCCAAACACACCGCGATAAATAAAAACGACATATTCCAGAATATGGGAAATTTAAGAGTTTCGTTCCGTGGCCCACAGGACCATCATCGTCAATCACTTGAATAACTTTCGCCTTTACGGTCCATTCCACGCCTCCTCGAGCACATCGAGCTGTAACTTTCAGCTAACCTCTCAATTTTGTCCGTCACCCAGGCAAAGCAGTGTATCGCTGAGCCCTCATCGCTATCTTTTTTAAGTCTGCTGTCCATTTCTCTCTTCTGAGTGAAGCTTGGAACGTTCAGCAACAAAGAGGCTCCTATTTATTCCCTTATTGATCACACTTATAAAATCGTCTCATTGTCAGTAATGTATGCATCATTACACATATGTGAAATCAACGTGCAAACGTGGAATCCATTAAATATCATGGAATAAGACTGACACATGATCTTTCCTGGGGTAAACACATACATGGAATAATAGGTAAAGCTAATCTTAAACTGGGATTCATCAAAAGAGTACTGGGTAAAGGTGACGATCATGTACGAGAGATTGGCTACTTATCCCTAGTTAGACCTCTTTTGGAATACGCTGCCAGTATATGGGATCCCTACGAAATCGGCCTAAATAATGAACTTGAACGTGTGCAGCGAATATCGGCAAGATTTGTAAAGGGACGGTACGAAAACTATGTTAGCGTAACCAGTATATTAAATGAATTAAAATGGGAATCATTGTCAGATCGCAGGTTGAAATTTAGACTTAATCTCTTGAATAAATTACATGATAATATTTCCAGTGATGACGTAAAAATATTTTGCGAACCCCAACTTGCTATCGTAGACTGCACCATAATCACAAAATTAGAAAAATTGATTGCCGAACTGACAGATTCAAAATGTGCTTTTTTCCTCGTAGAATTAGGGATATGAATAGGTATCGGTAAATATATCCAATACGAGTGAATCAATTCATAACATTGGTAGCTGCATATTTGTATGAGAACTTGAAGCTAACCCAACTAACAGCATGTTTTTGCATGTTTACTTTGCTATTTTTATCTTTTTTAAATAGTGAAGTTTTCATTCATGATTATATTATTCATTAGTATATTATTCATTCATCATTATTATATTCATTAGCATATTATTACTAATCCTTTTTTATGCATGATTGGTGTATGATGCATGATTGGTATGTAGTGCATGTTTGGTGAGAATTCACCCCCTTTATTGTGGCTTGCAGGGTATAGATGATCATTCAGGCAGCCTTTATCGGCGTACGGCTTGTTTTTATTTTAAATCTGGTGTAAATATTAGAAAAAGGAATTGCTAGCTGGTTAAGACTATTACTATTACTAAGACTATTGACCTGCGGCGAAACACACCTGAGAAATCATGCCTTTCAGAGCTGGAACATCGAAATAAAATCTGAAGAGCGGGGCAGGGAAAAATCCTTGAAAGTGTCAGCATGCCGCAAGTGTTTCACCCGATGGGAAGTTGGAAACCCGCATATCAAGGTTAAGTGTCAGACGCTGGGGCTTTCACGAATGCCGAGCATATAGAGTCCGACGATTTGCGTAATAGAAGCGCGCTTGTCGTCTCCTCGTTGAAAAATCAAAATTTGTTTAGCGATCGACCAGATTAGCCGCGAGCAGTATTAAACCGGAATAATACTTCTTCCGACTGTATCCTGAAAATTTTGGTTCAGCCCCTGGAACAAACTATCAGATCTAAAAAATAGAAGTTACTTTTTGTGAGGGTCGTCACCACTGATCTTGCTTCGATTCAGATAGGTAACAATAGGCTTGCACAGTTTAGCCTCAAGAGGAAGGCTCGGTGGATATTAACTCCAGCGACAGTTCGGCTTAAATTTTTCGATTTAAATCTTGTTTACTCACCGTGGATGATATAAGATTATAATGTGACCTGTTTCCCGGTGGGGTATCCAATCAACTATGAACGAGCTGCGTCAGTGAGTCATTTAGAACACCGTCCGCTGCGACGGACGGTGTTTTGCACACGAGGTGTTCTCTACACTCCATCCCTCATCAGACTAGTTCTGCCTTAAGAATCCACCGAGATCGAACTCGTCTCCTTCAATTCATAATCCCCGACGCCATCCGCCTCACGGATCCGACCCCAGTTCTTTACGGTCTAAGATACAATGAATGACTCGCCTGATTCCCTCATGGCGCTGGCCACCTTTCTCCATGCTTCCTCCACGGAGTCCTTGCTGCAGTATCCCTCGTTCCCGGCGTCGTAGAGGACCGGATACTTCTCCACCAATTTCACGAACTGAATGTTCCACTTGGGGTCGTCCCTCATGCTCGAACGTGTATCTCAAGACACCTGGGACACACATAGGCAAAAAATCGACCGTGAAACCAAGACAGTCGGGTGTTTGTTTCCTTCCCCGGATGTTGCGTCCTTCTTCCTCGTCTCGTCGTCTGCGAATTCCTGCTAGTTCGTCGTTTCCACGGCGGGAGGCGCGGCAAGGCACGACGCACTATCGACGCGACATGTTTTTGAGTCTCGCCGTCTGGTGGCGTCGTCGGAACCAGCGCGAGACACGAACGCTTTCGCCGGGGAACGCGAGTGAAATTCTGACGCTTCACTTTCCAAGGTCAAAGCGGTCCATGTTCCCACCCTCCTCTCCCCCACCGACATCCCATCACCCTTACCCCCTCCACCTCTTCCGTTTTCTCTAGTCCTACACTTGCGGAGCTTCACCTAAAATTATCCTGCCCGCACGCGAGATTTGGCTTCGGAACATTATCTCACTATTCTCAATAGCTCCGCCATTCCCGAGGGCAAACATCAGCAAATCGCCACAATGCATTCGTCGTCGGAAAGGCTGGCGATACGTGATAGTACTCCCAATTAAAGGATGCCCATTTGTCCGTTCCGTTATGCTTCTACCCAAGCATAGTTCCATGTAACCACACCGCCACAAGTATCTTGTATTGTGCTCTCTTGCAGATATATTGGAAGTGAATTATTTACTTCACCCCCTGTGATTTTCAAATGCACTGTTCACAACAAAAGCAAATAACTCCGGAACAAAATTTATCGCATTTATTTACCTATATCATCGTCACTATCTTTGAAAATAGTTTCATGCGTTTAAATGCCGGCCGTGGTAGCCAAATCGGCAACGCGCCGGCCTGGCAACCCAAAGAGAGCGAGTTCGAATTCCGCCTCCGGCGTGGATGTCGTGTTTATCTGAGAATCCTAAAGCCTAAATCACTACTTAGTACTGATTTAGGCTTGACGGTGCGTAACAACCTTAACAGTTGAAGAGTCTAAAAACCTTATTTAACTTCGTTTAGATACGTTGGCACGAAGATAATACGAAGAGTTCGTCGCTCTCTTAATTTATTCACGCCTTGATGCGAATCTTTCTATCCTAAGTATTAATAACATAAAAAATATGTGTAAATCATTATACTATAAACTATTATTTTTAAACTAGCACAGAATAATTCATCGCCTGGAATTGTTGCGCAGAGTGTCTAGTGTACTCAATGTATGCGGTGCTCAACCTATTGATTTATTACTGCTTATTAGGCCACTTTAATGTCCCATGTTGAAAAGTGAATACTGTTTTACTCCCACTCTACCTCGCACAGTGATTACTCTCCCCTGTTGCATTTAAGTCTTTGGTAAGATCAAAATAATTATCCGAAGAAAGGCCGTTTTGTGCTTTCTCTGAGTACATCTTGTACGAAGTCTGGATCCACCCGTTCAGTCGAGGGTTTTTCATCGATCTTGCACGAGCAAATGTCATTCGTCCGAGCACTCGTTTTCTATGGCGGAGCGCCGCGCGAAAACCCACAATTGCTCTCAGCTTCTTTCGGCATGATCCACGGAGACCTTGTGTGCGGTTTCACATCCGTTTGGGGAAATATATTTCACGATACCTTAGCCACCTTCCAGATCACAGTATCGTGAAAAAAGTGACTCCGGTGGAAAGTCTTTGATGCGAGTCATTTTCGCTTCGATCAATTAGTTGCGAGTGAGCAAAACGCGTGTTTCAACGCCGGTGGGTAGCTCGCGGATAGGCTTGCGGTTTAGCCTGGGCAGCCGAAGTCCACGCGCAATGACCATGGAAGTCACGTTGTCGCGATCGGTGCGGAATCTCAATTTGTGCGAAGAACGCGTGGAAGAGAGAGTTTCCGAAAATGCAGCGAAATCAACATATTGCGTGCATAACTCGCCGTCACAGGGCCGCGTGCTGCCGTACGTGGCAAGAAAACGTAATGAACTAAGAATGGCCATAACTTGAGGAAACTTATTTTGGTTGGACGACGATGGAGGGGATCGGGTTGGTGTGATGGCCCTCCCTTTCCGAGCCCGAATTTGGATCCCGGCAGTGGCAGAAATGTTTTCAATGGCCCCCATTAGCGTCCTTTTTGGAGAACACTTGAAGTTCAGGCTGAAGCAGTCGATCGCCTCCCCTGAATAACTATTACTACGACAACGAAAAAAAATAATCCATTAATGAGGTTTGGGACTCAGTGCCTAGACGCTATCAAAAGCTAAGCCATACTCGAATAATGAAACACTGGAAATGAATGTGATTCTCATAGATAATGAATGAATCATATGATTTTGGAATATTAATTTCAAAAGTCCAAAATGTGACATTCGAACGTTAAGATATTAGAGAAATTATATATTCTTTTCTCATTATATACCATTAAAATATCAATAAATAACTCAACAAGTGACATTTTATGCTAGTTCCGCAGGCTAGAACTCTCTAAAGCCTGTGTATTTCATTTATTCTGTTCTCAACCCCTGACCTGTATGGAGAGATCATTATCACCACCAGTGAGATTTCGTACCGCTCGTTGTATCCGTGCTGTTCTAGATTCAATGAATCTCACGAAAGAAAACTTTGAAGCATTCTGTGAACGTCGTAATAAGCATCTCTCGAGTACCTTGAACTCACTACCTATAAGCTTCAATTGACTATAAACTTTGCATGAATCGTGAGCTGGATGTTTTCATTTAAATCAGTATCATTTTTCCTTGGATATTAACGATTAAACATAAAATACAATATCTTAATTTGAGAATTGAGTGATATTGGTTTTTTTCTTTCGTCACAGTAGTATAGTTTTTGTAAAATCCATTAACTGTCTTCATCCTCGGCAAGATTTGTAAAAGGACGGTATTTTACCATATTAGTGTAACAAGTCTATTTGATGAACTAAAACGGGGATCATTGTCAGACCGTAGATTGAAATTTAGACCTAATCTCTTAAATAAATTCCAGGACAATATTTTCACTGATGTTAAAAATGTTTTGCGAACTCCCAACGTACTATGGTTGACTGGACCATAATCATAAAATTAGAGAAATTGATTCCCGAACTGACAGATTCAAAATGTTCTAACTATTAGAGATAGGATAGCTGTAAATATATCCAATAGTATAAATACTAGTGTATCAATGGATAGCGAAGGTAGTTGCATGGTGGTATAAGGACTTTAAGTTAACCCAACTAACAGCATGTTTTTGCGTGCCTTCCTTGCTATTTTTATCTTTTTTTCAAATTGTGAAGTTTAGACTAGAATATAATTACTAATCCTTTTTATGCACGATTTATCATGGATGTTTGGTGTGAATTCACCCCCAGCCACACACCTTTATGGTGGTTTGCAGGGTATTATGTAGAAGTTGATCTTGTGCCGTATGATATATGTAAAGTACGAGTAGATCCCTAAAGGATTCATTTAAAACTAAAATTGAAACTATTAATTTTTTCCTTCTCTCAAGGCCTGTTATTTTATTTTACGACCGTTGTTAATACGATGACACTGAGCTGCATGTCGCGAAAGGAAATGGTTTTTGCTATGTTTGATTCGTCAAATGTGCAAAATCCACTAGCTGCGGTAACAACTGCCGTTACGTGCCTATCTGACATGTTTGGCTCCTCTATAGATTCGTTGTGGCAGCAGAGACATTGTCGTTCCTCCATTCACTGGTTCAAATTCAACTTCAAAGAAGTATTGAGTCTCGCACTAGGAGGAGTCCAGAAAATCATTGATACAACTAACAAGATGCATGCAGATCAGATATACAATAGACGTTAGAAAAAAATAGCCAAAATTTCCACGATATTTCTATTGGTACTAGAAATAAAAAATAGCACGATTTAAAAATAATATTTTATGGAAACTGTTCAAATTGAACCAAATTACATCATGACGTGCGTACATGTTTTGCGTACTAGAATTAAAAAGTAAGGATATAGATGTCAGACTCAAAATTAAATGTTCACCACGTAGTATGCTGAAGAATGCTTAACATAACACATCACTGTTTTCCCCAGTAGTCATCGTAGACGAAGACCTAGAAAGAGAATCGAGTGTATTCACGAGAAAATGAAATAACACGTTTTTAATGATAGTTGGTGTAGCTGTTTGAAACAACTTCTAATATAGGAGATTATTTATTAGCAAGTTTTCCTGCTAAACAGAAACCCATGTTCCTCATCGTTCTTCCAGGACTTTTTTTAAAACTTTCATGCGATGAATTAGATATTTCTTTGCATTATAACTGATGGCATACAAAATTATATTTCGGTAACAAGATGAGCGTTCTTTTCGTGAAATTATTTGTTGGCATTACCAACTAAAGCTTCTTCTGACTATTTGTTCCAGTGCCAATGTTATTTTTCCATACTAAAGGACTATTTGCTGATGTGACAATTGGTTAAGTTCTCAGAGCAAACACTGAGTCAGTGTAGAGTTCTGAATCCCGGAGCTCTTAACCGGCTCATAGGTATTTGCACAAATAACAAATATGTTTTTTTCTGCGTCCATTTGGCTCCATAAGAGTTTACCGATCCACACCATAATGGAGAACCTGTTTGATTCCCAGAGATGTCATTTTGTCTTTGATCGCTTTTGTGATTGCTAAACAGTTCCTGGTGTTCCTGATCTCTTGAAGCTCTCGCAACGGGCAATATTGAATCGAAGCATGTGCTTACTCCAGCATCGGTTTGATTCATTTCCACAACAACAACGGCGAAGCAAAAACGGAGCATAAATTGGCATCGGCGAAAAATAAAGAAAAAATTACAGATGGTAACAAGCATCGAGGGACATTTCAATAATTCACAGCGGTAACCAGCATCGGCGCGAATAGCATGTCCCGTCTTTTTCCATTTCTTGCGCTTGCGATCGTAAAAAAATTGATGTAATTATACCTATGAGTCAAACTTCCATCGCTACTGTTAATGCGTGTAGAACGACGTTGATAAAAGCGATTATCGCTTTTTTGCTTCGTTTTAGGCGCTCCATCTCACTCTCCTCTTCCTCCTCCCCCCTTGGCATCCCATTGCCACATGTGTCCCCCTCCCGTTTTTCATCCTTCACCTTGTCTTGTTTTCTCGCCTTGTCTCTTTTGCTCTCATTTTCCCCTTCTATTGCACTTCTCCTCATTTTCCTCCCCTTAAAGTTGTCTCCCATCGTCATTCTCATACCTTCGGCAGCTCCCGCGCGATTCCCACGCCACGCGTGCTCTAGTGAGCACTAGTAGTCTCTTCTTTGGGGAAATATCCGCGTCTTCGCCAGCCTTGGCACGCCTCCGAGGTTTCCGACAAAAAAATGTGTCAACTGCTGTGGACTCCACTTCTTCAGTGAACTGGACTTTTTCGTGACGGTTTGGCAAATGTCGCCTTTTAAATGACAACTTTTTTACTCTTCGACTACCGTGGAGTGTGCCCCCATTTAAACGGGTTTCCGTTTGAGTCGCCTGATTCTTCTACGGACCAAATTTTTTTGTTTTTAAATCTCTCATACATCCGTCCTTTAACTCGAGTTCATTTATTCTAAAAAAGGAGGTGGCAACTTCATCGCGGTTTCTAAAAAGAAATACGAAATCCAGAGCGTGAAATTGGAATGCATTGTCACTGCTCGTGGTGTCAAACTAAGTGTTGTGCAACTACAGAAAGGATTTATCGTGAGATTCGGTCGACTGTGAGATATGCCTTGGAGCGATTTTAAATCTCATATAATGATCACATGATTAGCACAGCTCTCCACAATGTAGTTAAAGGCACACGCCCATTACGTTGCGAAACCACTAACTCTGGTAAGAAATCAACCCTCTAGTTAACCAAGGAAGAAAGAGATAGTAATCGATCGAAAAATATTTTCCTCGCTGTATTACTAAGGAGCTGCCGTCGTTCCTCTCCATCTTGTCCCATATCCTTTCAGATCTCATCCCCCATTTTAATTTAGTGCAGTAAGGTGAAACAGTAAGACGGCCAATACGTCATCAGCCGCATAACCTCGCCTTTGATGACTGAACGTTGTGGTAACTGGAGTTGACGAATATCAATCACTCAATTTGCATCCGAGGGTGGTCTTCATCTCACTATAACCCATTTGCTACCGAGGTGATTCCAGTGATAGCCCATGACTACACGAGACACCCCGAGAAACTCACTGTTGGAATGATTATATCATACGCTCTTTGCCTTTCCATGCCTTGTAAGTGGGGAACTCCATTAATAAGTCGTATCTTTTTCTAATATTCTGTACAGTCATAAATTGTCGTGTTTAGCATACCCAACAAGTTCTCATGCAGTTTTGTGCTGGAATCATTTTCTTTATATCCACTGCAATTTGCTGAAGCCTAATCAAACGTGTTTTTTTTTAAGTCTGGTAACTAACGCCCGCCCTCAAGATCTTTTATATTTTTCCACCTCTCTTTTACAATTACAACTTTGTACGTTTAGTACCATCGAACCCCCATAGGATCTCTGAATTCCTTTCCCTTAACGGGAGAAGTGACAATCTTCCCAAAAATGCTAAACTCTGCGGCAGTAGATGCAAGACTGCGCCCGATTTCACATTGCGTCAGACTGTAACCAATGGGAAGTAACACCTTCTGTTTAAATTTTTCGCAAGCCTAAATAACAGTAGGTGGTTATAGCGTTGAATGCGTTTATAATATCCAGGTGCGGAGCATAGTGATGTACATTAAATGGCATATCTAGGCTTGCTGAAAAGTTAGAACCCCAGAGTGTTTATTTGGAGCATTTGAAATTCATCGCTTCTTCTCACTGTAGTCTTCTGTTTTCCCTTGTTGCTGTCGCGGCCATGAAAATGAATTTTCTGTGACCGGCGCTGCTGCGGTAATGCCATCCGAAATCGAACTAAAAAGGAAGTACCTTGACGCACCCCACAACTGACCATTTCCACTACATCCTCGGCCTGTCTACGAGTATGTTCTCTAGCCACCCGCGTTGAAATCTAACCCGTGTTTGTTCCCGCCAGTGAACGCGACGAAGTGCCTTCAGTTGAGTAGCGCTCGTTGCACGGATGCACGCCCCCGTGAGCGTTACCCACGGTGGTGGACACGGAGGCTGTCACGCGATAGAGCGCGAATGTATTCGCCTCGCAGGTTGGAACTCGGAGCGAGAATGCGCCCGAGCGCGACAGTTCTACGCCCACAAAGCGCCCTGCTAGCCACCTGTAGGATGTGTGGCAGGGAATGAGTCATCATTAAGCATGCAATACGTATATTCAATTAAATATTTTCGACTCTGTCGAGAAAACTTTGTATTAGTTTTACATATTTCAGACATGCGCAACTGATTGATCATAAACTACAAAGGAATACAATTTATCCATAGTTTAAGGATTTGTTTGCATTTACTGTGATATTAATTAGACTAAATTGTAACCTGCTGCTAATAATCGCGCTGGACTCGGTTGTGAGAGTGGTATGAACCCGAAACCTTGGGACTGTCGACGTGGCAATCCAAACGTTACGGGATCGAATTTTGGCATTTGTGTTATTTATCATTATATAAGTTCTTAATTAGGCTAACCGGTGCGATGTAACGCATTCGAAACACCTTTAAATCTATAATATTTTAATTTTCCCTGGGTGTCCTGGGCTGGGAATCGAACCACGGACCTTTGGCTTGCCGGACCAATGTGCAATTCTAAAAGTTGCCTTTTTGTAAAGAAAACCTGGGTAGCATGGTGGTCCGCGCGTTGTCCCGGCAAGCCAAAGGTCCGTAGTTCGATTTCCGGCCTTGGAAACCTTTTCCTCTATTAATTTGCAACACCTTTAAACCTAATTCAGCTACTTGCCTGCAAACTACTGTCTGGACGCTTCGTTCGTCCGTGGGAGGGCCACTCCATAGCCCGGTATTTTTATCAAATTCACCAATCAAACGATGAACTGTCCCTTGGCAGCGCGTTTTGGAAATTAAGGAATTCGGTGAAATTAATCTGGGCATCATCAATTCAATAACAAAGAGAGTTGTCGCGCCTTTCGCAGGCAGGTGACGTTCGGCCAAGCACGATCTCTTTGAACGAAGCAAAGACGAAAAACAAAACTGACGAGCAAAAAAACCCAAGATGTTATTTTCTTGATGCCAGATCTTTCTAGAGAAAAAAAACTTTGAAGCATAGAAGAAATAATTCGGCCACTATCATTTCGCTTCTGTTCGTAGCGATGAACGTTTTGGAAGAACTACCAAAATGTAATCAAAATCGATATCAACTTTCCTCCACAAAGTGATGACCTGCTCCATTTAATCGTATACGCAAATTGGTCCCCCTTACTTGCATTACAATTTCCTATTCCTAACCAGGTGAAAGTCTCATTGTTTATTGCCGTACTTTCACGCTGGGACTCCTCCCCGCTTGTCTTCAAAAATCAAAATTTGCATGTTTCACCTTATCGTGCTTATTGCGACCGGGTAGTTTCAGTTCCCAGTTTTGGAAAAAAACTGGCAATACTGTGAAAAAGCTAGATGAAGGATCGAATGTAAGAAGAATTAATGAAGTCAGTCACACTCGCGAATTAAAAAGCGTTAGTTAGCGAATCGGGCAAAAGATTTCATTCGCTGCAATACGCCTAGCAGATCGAGTGTGTTATGTGTGATTGAGTAGTTATGGGGTTAATCACAAAAAACTAAATTAAGGAGATTGTAAGGAAAAAGAAGCCGAAGATGATCTGAAAGGGAGAGGAGAAATATGAACAAGTAGGTGGAGTAAAAGGGAGGTTATACACATTGAGTAGCTTATAGAACGAAGACGATTGTTGAATATAGCTGCTGCTCCTTTTTAAGCATGACATGTATACATATTTCGTGTGAATTCCCCCGCTGCCACATGCCTTTATGGTGGTTTTCAGAGTATTATGTAGATGTAGATTCAGTGCCAATAGTACTCTTGAGAGAATATGGTGGACGAAAGATGTTTTACGTATAGATTAAAAATGATGATAGAAACGTATGGAAATGATATTTTCAGATATGTGTTTTAGAAAAGAATGGAGAAATTAAGATGGACAAGCAGAGACAAATTTTGGGATGAGAGAAAATCATTAGAAGACACAGAAGTGATTGACGAGCAAAGGTATTTAAGACAATCTCCACTGTAGGCCGTTGTAGAAAGTAAATGTTTCAGGGGGAAGAGGAAGGAGGGAAAATAATGGCTTTTTGAAGGGAATGAAGGATGGCAGAGCGTATGTTGAGCTGAAGAGAGATGTGGTGTGAGGAAAGAAACCTCTGAAAGAAGCAAAAGGGTTAATGATAGCTTGCAAGAAGTGGTCCATAAAAACTTACTCTGATCGCTGAAACACGGCAGTTCAAAATGAATGGTCATTGATCGTAACAAGGTTTGATGGATGGAGCCTGGTTTATGCCTTCCGACATGGTGTCCCCATCCAGCAATACTAACGGAGCATTAATGTGCCCTTATTTGTTGGCATATCCTTTACTACAACGAATACTCGTAACGCTTGAGATTTGAATGTGATTCGATGTCCGAAAAGTTTCCGAAGAAGTTGTCAACAAGATAGGTCTCGTAAATACATTCATGAACTGTCGGCCTGTCAGTGGAAGCCGTTAGGAGTCGAATTGATAGGTCAGCGGTTATTGGGCTTTTGCCATCAATGTGATGCACCCTTGTTTCAATTTGCGCCTATTATTAACTTGCATCAAATCAGTAGTTTGATAATCAGTTATTGATTATCAAATTACTGATTTGATGCAAGTTTGACGCCTTTCGTCAAACCTTTTTATTTTGAGTCATCTTTGCTCTCTGTTCGTCTGTTTTATTTGTTCGCAGTTGTGCTGGTGGTTAGAAAGAGAGAGAGAATTGTTAAAGGGTAAGAATGAAGATTAATAGAGTATAATTTTTGTCTGTAATGCAATTTATTTACTCTAAGGTGGAAATTAAGAAAACAGCCACTAATCCTCTTCCTACGCTATTGAGTAAGATTTTGCCCATCTCAGATCTTATAGTAAAACGTGTCAAGTCCTGTCAGTAATACCAGTGGCTTATGAACCGTACTCCTCTCTTTTCATCTTGTCATCAAATGTGACCGATTATTGCAGAGTCGGTACGGCGCCGGACAGGTGACCCGAAGTTCGCGGGTTCGGATTCCGCCTCGATTAAGGTTATTGTATTTGTCTTAGGATTAGGCCTAGGATTAAAGTTAAGTTGAACGGCGCGATATAACCTTCGCAGTTGGAGCACCATAAAACGTAATTCTATAATTACTTGGAGAAAAAGTCACATCGGAAGGAGAAATTATCGGTTATCTCTTATTTGGGGCCGTCAATAAATTACGTATCGCTATTGGGGGAAGGGTAGGGTCAACCGTTACGATTCTTGATCGACAGTGGGGGTTGATGGATCCGGCCTTCCGTTACGTTGGGAGTGAGATACGAAAAAGTAAATTCTTTCTTCGTATAATATTGATGACACACATAATTAGTGCATAAATAATCACTTGCATGAATCACTGACTGGAACTTGACACGTCAGAGCGATGATTGGTCACCTATGGAGCATCGTCAAGTATTAATTTGGTGCTTTTGGACGCCAGGTTTCTCTCCGCCCTTCCTACCTTCCCTTCCATCCCCATTCTCGTACCTTTCCTCCCAGTCTGAAGACCCTATATTTGCAGGTACAGACTTGAAAACCACAGATGGGTAGAGATCAATCTGAAAGGACATTGGTCCACTCTCTCCCTTGGATGTAACGCAGTTGCGTGCCGGTTTTCCGTTTGCTTTAGGTCTTGCATTTTATCTTTCCTCCATCCTTCTATTTCTGGAGTTTATCCTGTGGGCCTATATAATACCGTGTATCACGAAAACTCACTACCAACACCTGGCAGCTATTTCCACCTGAGAATCCGGGTAACTACCGGACCCTTGCCGATCAACCTGGAGACCATGAAATCGAATATAGTTTAGGATATGATTTCTGTATAAAAAGGGTTTTGTTGGGCGAATGGATTGATAAGAAGTCTAATATCAGTATCCAATAATTCTAAATTTATATCTACGCTGCAACAATGTTTTCCACTTTTACCCCGTCCACAAAACATCCAAAAATTTAGTTTTTAGTTCTTTGTACGGCCAATGAGCATTCCATCCCGCATTCGAAGCATCAGTTTTATTTAGATTTTTAAACATTTAACGACAGATATTCTACAAAGCCTGAATGTAAACGTAGAGGCGTAAAAATCGTTGTTTAATCTGAATCAGTAAAGTAACTGAAAGGTTCCAAGTATATTTTACATAGAATTATTTTTATTGAGTTTTTTTTTAAGTCCTCGGTTCTTCGTGGGAAAGTTCCATTTAAATGAAGTTGGTGTTGTAATATTTTCTTCGGAAAATATTTACTGTTGACTGTACTTTTTGCAGTTGCTTTCATTTTCATGGTACAGTTGACTACTATGACAGAGGTATTTTATTTTTGAACCGTTGTTTGTCGTTGAAAATATTCTTGTTGTCCACTGGCCAGGGTGAGTTTTTTGTTAATTTCTTCTCTTTTACCGTCAGGGAACGTTTGTTCCTTACACTGATTCCTTTCTCAGTTCATGAATCCATCTCGGGTTTTATAATGGGTCAATGCTTCCTCTCTGCCTTCTGTGTCTGAGTTGGACGCCGAATCCTCGAATCAGTGAAGTGCCTATGTGAAAGTTTTAAACCCGGAAAAATCCGCGCAGCCAAAACGCCCGGAAAGCACCACATCTTCAGTTCAGTTCCCACACCCCTAATTTAAAATGACAATTATTCTCCTCCCCCCTCTTTACTCATATCTTTACTTGAAGCCCATCGTTTTTTATCACTACAACATAAAATTTTACATTATATATATATTTAGGAAAATTGTTTCAATTTTATTTTTGAATCTTTTAAGTTAGTTCTGATTAGTTGTAAAATCCACAATTTCCAAAGAAGATTAAGTATCCTTTCATATTCGTCTTTCCCCCTTTTCTTTTAGTCTTAGTGTCGTCAAAACCTCATTTTCATTGTTAGTAGCCTACCTCACGCCTTTGCGGAGGCGGCATGCTGGTTTGATAAAAATATAGGTTAAGGAATATTATTTAAACAGCATGGAAGTAAATTTTTCCAATTGTGGTTTGCAACCAATGTCTAATCTAAATTTGGAGGAGGATGAAGTATGCGCAATGGTCAAAAAGGATAATGTCCAATGAGGAATTTCTTCAGAGATGGGTGGAGAAAGGAAGCCGCTTGTTGGAAATGTGTGACAGGATGGAACTCTTAAATAGGGGCAGTGAATTTAATTGTAAAAATCAAAGATATAATGTAAGGATGATAAGGAAGAAGCAAATGACATGCCCGGGGGAGGCCTCTCCCGGGTTCGAAACTGAGACCTCCGATCAGTAGCCCAACGCCGTACCACACAATCTAAACAGTATGTTACCACATAAATAAACATCTCGTCTTGATTGCTGGGACCGATTACCCTCCTGTGTATTTCTTCGTTGCCCCAGTCCACGGCATCGCGCCCGGGGCCTGGATTCGGGAACCGTGCGCGATGCCCCCGATACATCCTCCCTCGCCGTTGAAGAAGCAGTCGTCGCGCGCGATCCAAACGCCACCACCCTCCGCCTCCGACCTACCCGCCTCCCTGACTGCCCCGCGGTAACCATGGCGGATGATCGAGGTGCTGCCTTCGCTAATCCATCCTCCGCTCCAAGCGACCATTTTCTCGAAAGCCCGGCCGGAGACGTGCGCAGGGAGGGGGGGGATTGGTCCTCCTCGTTCATTCATTGGGGACGCAAGGCGCAAAGTGCCTCAAATTGCTTGGTAATTTTGGACCCTTTTGTGACCCCCACTTTCGTGTGCATAGAAAACACCATTCTTCTTCGCCCTCGCGGCTTCCTTCCTGCGAGGGTCCGACTCACTCACTCACTCTCTCCATCCTCCTCTCCACCCCCCTCCTCCCTACCAGTGACTACCCAACTCTCTTCTCCTCTCTTTCTCTCCTCTCCCTCTCTTTCCTCCCCTTTCCGCCGCTCGACGCCCGCCAACCCCTTTAGACCCTGACTGACCGGCTCGCCCCTTCTCCTCAGCACGTGATCGAATATCCCCGCCGGCCATATACTATGAGACTCACACGACCAACTCATCTCAGGGGAGCTGCGAGGCCCGGTCCACGATGTTGATAGGGCTGCCACCTTTACAAAAATCGAGACGGAGTCGAAGGGCGGGAGGAGAAAGCGGTGCCAAGAGAAAAGAGTCACTTCCCCGACGGTCACGGATCGGGTTGGTTGGTGGCCCGGGTACTGGATTCCCATCTCGATTGTCCAGGTTCGACCCCGGAAGGGGGTGAGATTATCAGATGGATCTCCATCCTTTCTTTAGTGCTATGTGTGGAGCATTGACACCGTCCGTCGGATGGCTCCTTAAATGGTGGGCCTCTTCGGTGTTAGCCTAACACCCACACTTAGTTTCTCTACCCTTCTTTCATTTCCTGTATAACCTTTATAACATTATGTATAACCTTTATAACCTCTATAACATACACCTACATATTCGTTACGGCGGAAAATACCTCAGCTGTCTCCTAATTGCTGCTGCTGTGATTACGTCGGTCGTTAATTCCGAAGTCGGAATGTCATTAGATTCATTACAAGTATGCCAGGGAACCAGTAATTGTGAGCAAAGTAATATGGAGTATGCATATAAAGCCGAGGAATTAAACTTTCAATAAGTTTGGCACATGATACAACAACGCGACGAAGAAAGTGTAGCTAACGATTAAATTAGAAGGGCATGAACTAGAACACTTCTAAGAAGATGGTCACAATGGCTGGATTTTGGATGAAATTTGACGTACTACCAGTATTAGCAGGAGTTAGTATTGGCAAAAGAGGAGTTTGCGATTGCGCAAGAATTCAAGACGTTTATTATTATTTGCAGAATAAAATCAACGATCTCGGGTTTCACTTAGTGGAACTACTCCATAATTTTGTAAAAATTAACTCGGTTAATTTGTAAAAGTTTTCTGAAAATGCTTCATTGTACGACCCGGGTTTCTACACTTAGATGACCTGACGATGTCATGTAGGGGAGTGTGTCAAACCGGTCTTGGCAATACAAAATGTCTAGTAGAATTTACAAAGTGACAAAGTTTCTTTATACAAAATTATGTGTAGATATTATTATGTATTTAGTTTATGTTTATGTAGGTATTAATTTTATTGTCATTGTTATGGTAAGCCTAGTGCCAAAGCCGTGTTTCTCTCCATCCTTTCTCTGTTCCCAAAATTAATCCAACCCATATCCAATCACCCACCTGTTATTAATGACGCAAATGACCTCAGCTGCGGGTCACCCCTACGACTGCTGACGCATTCGGGGCGCGCTCGAATTTTCGTGTGGCGACCGCTTGGTACTCCAAAGGTCGAGAAACGAACAGGGGCAGGGCGAGCGAACGCGTTACAGGTGGCAGCGAACGCTGCACTGCGCTCTTCCCCAGTCCCCAACGACGAGACTGTGGGCCAGGGAAGATGTTTACGGCACCTGCATGGCCCAGTCATTCCCATTTCGGCTTTTGTTATTCCAGCGATTGATGCTGCGGTTATCTGAATCGGTTGTCGGTTTTGACGACGTGAATGCCGCATCTCCGGAGCGAAACCAACTAGATGAGCGCCGATAGTCGTTTCGAATCACGATGAGGGAGATCGGAACAAACGTTACCATTCAGCGGAGGCCCGCGCTCATGTCACCGCGGAGCTTTTTAGTCAATGGCTCCGTTCATGGCGTGAGTTCGACGGCAACGAGTTGCGCCCATCCTCTCGGCGTAAACAAACCTTGTTTATACATCGTGCGAGATCGTAAACTTCCTCCCTGGTACGATCCAACGCGTTGGAACAACGTGAATACGTTCGCACATCGTCCGCGCTGCGGTCCATGGGTGTCGTCCCGCATTATGTCTCTCCGAAAACTCGTTTCAAATTTGGTTTCGACTGAGTGCATGAAGTGCGACTAAGCTAAGGTTCTGCATATGGAATCGCTACTAATCATGTGTCGAGTTAGCTGTATATTAGCGTTTGCCCCTCTTTCCGAATTTATAAATAGTTACTATAGTAACTACTGTGGAGGTAGTGCGGCGTCTTGAAAATAGCCCTGTCAGGGTGCTTAAGTAAGGCATTATCCTCTGGATCCTCAGGGTGCTCAAGTAAGATCCTCCAAATCTTAGTTACATGTAAATGGTGCATGTTTGGTGATATTCACCCCCTGCCACACACCCTCGCGGTGGCTCGCAGGATATTACATATATGTAGTTGAATTTATAGTTTCATCGCCTGCATTTTTTTCTCAAACCCGAGATTCTATTGAAAACAACCACCTTTTTCATGATTATAGGCTACCTGTTGCAGCCCGTTTAGGAATAAATGCGCTCAACATAATCTTTCACACGCATGATATGGCTGCCATCATCAAAAACGTCCTCTCATTAAGGCCATCATTGAGGGAACGTATACTACTACCTACTCTTGGGCGTTAGGTAGCGCCCATTTTTTAGTGTTTTTTTAGTTCACGCTCTGTCATTTTACTGGAAAGTGTTACTATGCATTTTTCTCGCGGCAAACCTTAATGTCTTACTTGAGCACCCTGGCTATTTTCTTGACTCACGCACTACCTCCATAATGTAGTTAATGCGCAGTGCTCCTTAGTGTTTGTTCAAGTTCCTTAGAGGTTCACGGAATGCAAAAACTATCATTCGAGCGAGAAAGTCTGGTCGGAAGAAATTCGCTTCACCTAAGACCTTTATTTCCATGTGCTCGTTATGTCTTTTTCTACACCACGTCGGTCATTATCAATGCTGTGATTTAAACTGTTTATGCCCTAGTTCAAAAAATATTTTTATTCTCTCCCTTATTAAATTTTTTCTGTGTAGGCTACCTTACATGTTACTGCGATTTACTCCAATTCCTTGGAAACCTCCTTATAGCCTTTCCATAAATGTTCGTGATTATTTCATATGAGTTTATTTAAATCCTCGTTCGAGGAAGGCTCCAAAATTTACTACACCTTGGCAGACCAACTGCTAAGAATGGTATTACTGTGAGCTCAAAAATCAGATAACTCGCATGGAATCACTAGATTGCTTCGAAATTCCGAGGGATGAGTCACTGATTAGGAGTGACCTTGGAAAAAGATTTGCACTCCCAATGCTTACAAAAAGGAAAACTCCATTAGAGTTTTTCTTTCGTTCCGAAATAATAGGTCTCACGATAACCCAATTCAATGCTCACGCAAACTATTGGATTATAGCTCTCAGTACGTTCTTAAGCTAACCTATATACTTTTTAATGCGTGTCTTAACAATTTTACTTGATTTCGTTCACATGGTCGGAAATTCCTATATCATTTTCTGCTGAATGTACCTCGTGTACCTCGTAAGCGGGCTGGTCAGGCTAGAAACGCGCCGACCTAGTAGACAATATTTCGTGGGTTCCAATGTCCCCTCGTGTACGGCATTAGTCGTAGGATTGTGTTTGTTTGTACAGTATAACTTCGATAGCTGGAGCACATTGAAGTCTTTCATCATCACTCTGGAAGTGGAAAATTTAGTAAATTTATGTTGTACTATTTAATAGAGGAATTTATAATGAAGTTTTGTGTTTCAGCAGTTTCCTCTTCAGTATCATGGTAGCATTCTGCGCCGCTGCCTAATCATTTTATTTTCTCGAGGCAATTCTGCTATTGGCGTATTGGGATAAAATAATCGTGCACCTCGAAAAATCTGTTGCTAGAAACCGTGTCAGTCGATTAAAGAAGACTGCGTGACCATGGTGAATTTGCCTTTAATAATTCACAGTATTTGATTACAGTTGTCTCAACTTGCTATGAATTCTCAACGTGAGACTTATTTTTATGTTCATAATTTCGCGGCGTACGCTGCATACATTCACCTACTTCAAACACACGTGACTGTATATTTAGTGTAGAGACAACTTCTTCCCTAATACGCTAAGAATGTGACGATGTCAAGGCTGATGGTGTGATTACTAGTGTTAGCACACATAATCGCGAAGCTCCTTGCAGTCAACAGTGACCTTCAGAATGCGAGTGAGATGCTACATATACATACCTATTCATGGATTAACGGTAACTGTGTGCTTCATCCGGTGCCTAGGAGTCGAGCGAGAAGGAAATTATACGTATTTCCTTACCGCTAGCAATGAGTTTTCTTACCACATGCAAAGAGGATTATTGGTGTAATAGAAATGCGTGATCCTCGCAACGTGAACCATTTGTTTGCCTATCATCACTCTGCTTAAATGGATGTAGCCCCAGTGCTCGGCTGTCTTGCTTACGAGTTGAAGCCCGGCGCGGAAAGAAATGAAAAATACTGCTGAGATGAATACCTGTAATTCTGCTTCACTTATCAAATGTTTCTGTTATATTTCTTGTCAGCAAGAAGCATGATGTCAATTTCTTAAATTTATTCTGATGCCTGGGATAGGAATCTTTGCCCGTTGATACCGATCTTGAACGTGGAAATTCTTTTCATGTGCCCGAAAAAATTAATCTTCACGAGTAAGAGCGAAGCATAAACTATCACGGCTTCCAATTTAATCATTTCAAATGACAGTCACTTGTACTGATTCTACTTCTCTCTAAATTGACGTACTCTTTTTGTTCTGTGGTGAGTGGGGTATAAAAACCATTAATTTTTCTTATCGATAGTTCTTTTAGTTTTCGTGGATGCTTGATCGTTGGCGGTATTCTGTTGTGCCAGGTGAACAAGTTGGAAATCGACGCAATTGGAGGCACCTTGCGGGATGAAAATATTATGTCGCGCAGCTTATTTGTATCTATCTACCATCCTGCGCTTTAGTTTTCGATGTTTTGCTTTCTGCTAGAAGTAATAGTGGTGTGAAACTCTACCCTCGATACCAATAATAATCGTTCAAAGTAAATAGGGGAGGTGGCCAAATCGCTACCCCTTTCTAAAAGATTATATATATTAGACATGAATGTCCTTTGGCGACTGCTTTTACTGCGCCTCGCTTGTTTCGTGATGGAAAGGCACATCAAGTACAGGAGTATTTGGTGTGAATCTCCACAAATGAAGGGTGTGTAATGTTATTTCATCTTTGGTTCCCGGAATAATTGTGGATGACAAACTGGCATAGGTTTATATATATTTACGGCGTTTCATTACCTAAATATTTCCTCAGAATTTTGGGTCATAGTCACTGTGGAATACTGACGCGTTTTGTAACTAAATAATAAATTTCTTCAGAAGCTCGAGGTGCAAACATCGTACCACGTCGCTTGGCATAGGTTTGATCTGGTCGCAAGTAAATAACCGTAATCACGAGAGTAACTAACACTCAGTTTGTCAGACATCAATAGTTTTTGTTCCTGACAAGTGGAAATACGAAATCTGCCTTGGACGCCCAAGAAGCGATGGTACACAGAAAAACACTGTCTGGGTTTTATTTCGCCTGCTCGGAGATGTACAAGACCGAACGGTAAAGTCCTTCGCTTACTTCAATAATTTAGTCCCAACCTGTGAAATAGGTACTTTAGATAAAATATATTAGAAATAAGATATCTTTGGAGGGATCAGAGAGAAGAAATGTATCGACGAAGAGTGTTAACAGCTTAAACTCATTGCCTTATTCTGTTGCACTCATTAGCTCGGTATGCTTTCTTTGTAGCTTTATGATATCTAAAATATGTATTCCCTGATTGCTCTCTTAGCATAATTCCATCTAACTAGGCCATTTACACCCCGTTGACCCCAGTAATCCCTTCCATCTACCTTTACTACCTTTGTCGCCTTCTAATTTTCTTGCATAACTTTCTCTCCTCTGACAGACGTAACAAGTTGATGTCTCTCCTCGATTTATGCTCCGACGAGTGACTTCGTTTTATGTTGGATGAATTTCCTATCCGGGCTGATTTAAACCACAGAAGCTAATATTTCTGACAGAGGTCTTCATTCCTCCTTTATCGTGATATTAATGTATTTTACTTCTCAAAAAAGCAAATATATGTGACAAAATCTTTGTGCGTAAGAAAGTAAATATGGGACAGTAAATAGGGTCATCAATCACAATTCTTCGTGCGCCTGCCGCCTGAGTTTGCGCGGAGAGAATCAATTTATATGGTGCGATTCGGGCAATTTCCTGATTTGGATGATAATCCCCTCCGCCGCGGTGCTAGTTTGGCAACTCTGGTGTGGGTGCCCCTGGGGTTTGTCTGCAGTTTCAAATCTGAGCCGCCATTACTAGCATTTCGGGACGAGGATAGAGGCGTTTTAAGGATGAATTGGAAGGAAAGGGAGGAAGGACGGAGAAAAACCCGTCGTCGGCATCAGCTAGCTCTGTAAGGAGTCCCATCCGAAGAACAGAGTACATACTTCTAAGTGCTCTGTACACGGCTTTCAGTGTGGATTGTTATTAGTGGAGGTGACAGCTAAGGTCATTTAGACCGTTAAGGATATTTAAAATGAGGTAGACATTTAGGGAGAGGCGCGACGGTGGGGAGTAACCGACGTCGGCAGCAACCTACCCATAGCGAAAGGCGCCAAGGGGTGCACGGTTTAACGTCCCATCCAACGAACGAAGCATTGTACTTTATGTTATTTCCGCACTCAAATAAGGACCGGTCTACCACTGAAAAATCTGCCTTTGTTGGGATTCAAATCCTGGCTTTCGTGATGGAAATATAGTATTCAAGCTACCGCATCAAGGCGATTCCTACGAGATTCAAAAAAGTCCGAGGATATTGCTAAAAAAATCCCTGCCACCGCCTCAGGATAGAAAGGCAGTACCCTAATCGTCACACCAAATAGATTCGCTGTGATGATGCGTTGTATTAGGAAATGAAGTTGAACTTTACTGCTCATATGCCTGTGGTGTCAACCACGCGCCATGACGTTAGAAGTACTTTCCTTCATTTCTAAGGATTTTTGTCTTGGACCAGTCAAGTTTTTACGCTCGCAAAATATATGGTAGCAACTAAAATTATGCCACCTAACGGATGTGGTTTCGTTCTTTGGCAGGCCAAGGTGCAAATACGGTGCCCTTTTCCGCTTGAATTGGCCTCTCCGGTGCTGCACCAATGTATATATCGGTAGCACCCCCAACCTCAGCACCGCGGAATTGCCGTGATCCCTGGGCATTAGCGTGTGAAACGGCATGCTCGAATGCGTCTCGTTCGTTTCCCGAAATCGCGACCGCCCTTGGATGCACCTCTCTTTCTCTCTTCAGCTCCCTCTTCCATCCCCCACTCTCTTTCTGTCGCTCTTTCGCGGTCTCGGGAGACGCTGTGAGCAATAAAATTCTTGAGAGGGAAAAATACCTCTTGAGATTGCGGAGCATCGTGTCCCGGTTGTGGAAATTCGCGAGTGTGTTGCCTTCGAGGACTCGGAAGGGTTTAACCATTCGGTCATCTATTTCTCTTTTGATCGGGCAGTCACCCGTAATTCCAGCCTTTACGATCTTGCCCCGTAAACTACCCGGCAACTGAAATCATCGAGATGCTTGGGGGCGAAGTGGAGCGGTTGGTTTGGATTTTAGGTTCTTCAACCGCTAAGGATACATCACACCATCTAACTTAATCTCAATGGACAAACGTGGCATCCTGGTGTACTTGGTCTGCGGAGTTATGATGATAAATTCTAGATGAGCGTAGATGTTAAAAAAAATCGTAAGGATATAACCTAGGTGGAAATATGTGCAACAGCGCGACGCAAAACAAAGCATTTACATGTTTAAACTAATTTATATGTTCTTTCACATGTTTCTATCCGGATCCCTTTCTTCAAAAATTTTTTGTGCCCGCCGAACGGCGGTACATATCAGACTTCCATTTTCTGGAGTTTTACTTTTGTATTTTAAGTAATAATAACAGAGTTCAAGACTTAAATAACTCACTATGAACGGCTATCAGGTGCGTCGGAAATCTCCAGAGGATGAAGATCTCCTGGACCTGGAACCGAACTACGAACTTTGGCTTACTGGACCGCTGCGCTACCAGAATTCCTTGTCCTATAAGCGTCTGTTAATCATCCCTAAGAGGCGAGCCTATCTGTAGCCTCTATAGATCCTTCTGAAAGTTGCGTTTGAGATCAGGAATCACACTGTAAAAAGTAGATCTGATTTTAAGGTACAAAAGCGATCTGAATTTCAGATGCAACAATTTTAAGACAGGGTATGTTGAATTTCAGCAGTAATATCTTGTCTAAAAATAAGGCAGGTGAACGACTGAAAATCAGACCATCGAGAATCCTGCTCCCTCTGATTCCTGCTTAACTGCTCGTGTACCAACCATCCATGTTCCTGCCTCTTCCGTACCTTAAATCCGTGTTCCTGCCTTACAACCAGACAGCGCTTAAATTCAGATCGCACTGAAAATCAGATCAACTTTTTACAGTGCATGGAAAGTGAAAATTAAACCTACTCAGAAATTGTTGCCATCTCGCTGCCATAAAACCAGCTAAATGAAACCAGGAATGGTACGTCATTGCAGATTACACCTACTTGGCAAATATTTTCCCATATTCGTCTTTTAAATAAGTATTTCATCTATACAAGTGGCAGGATTCGAACTTGTGGTCTTTGGATTGCCATCCCGTTCCTGACCTACCTAACTCGGCTGGCCAGTGTCCCGGTGAATGAAATCATTGTTGTATAGCGAACTGGAATATAGGAGTTCAATCAAGGCCTTCGATGTATGTGCCGTTAATCGAAGAATCTTGAATGCATTATGAATGGTGGGAGTTTTATCAACGGGTGAAGAATGAGAACGAAATGTGGGCATAAGAACGCTTGCTGAGGTCAGCACGACGATTCTCTAGCCCATAAATTTGCTTTTAAAATCAGAAAGAGAGCAGCTATTCAGTTTTCTCAGACATAATTTCATTGGATGTTAATCGGTGGCGTGGACGCTACGAATAACGCCGAGGGCGCCGTTAGGATGAAAATTTTGCAAAGTAGGTGTAATTTGCAATGGTGTAACATTCCTGTTTAGCTGGTTTCATGGCTGTAAGAGTGTCCAGCAGCTTTGGCGTTAAATCCCTGGGTAGGTATAATTTTCACTATTATGTGAGGATTTTACTTGCCGTTCGTGTGGTGAGTGCTACACTAGTCAATCAAACCGGCTCTTAAGCGGAAGGATGGCACTCAATGGGGATCATTTTAAATTCCTAACAACCCTGGATGTGCATTAATAGAGAATGAATCTTGATAATTACTTAATTGCTTACAGCTATCCCATTCCAGAGTGATGTAATACTTCCTATTATATGTCATTTTGTGCGTACAAGGATGCTCTCATGTCTCAACGATATGTCTAGGTGTAACTTGTCAGGAGGATCGAACCATCTGGATTAGCAGGTGAAGACGAGAAGGAGGCCTCAACAAACTAAGATGATTTTCATGTGCACGACTGAAATATACCGGGTATCCATATCAAGTTTTGGAAGATATCTATTCGGATATGAAAGGAGAGAGGAAAAAGAAGTAAAGAAGGAAAAGACGGAGATTAAAAAAATGTTATATTTGGTGCATAAAAATGAGGTTGACATGAAAATTACGTGAGGTGAGATGAGGTTTGTGCATGAAAATGAGGTGAGGTACAACATTAGAGCAGAATGCTTAGAGACAGTGATATGATGCTACAGGAAGGAAAATGTTAGTTCTGGTATGTATAATAAGTACAAGTTTTAGGCTACTGACGTTTCCACCATCATGAGATTCATCCTTCGCTATGCATGAGGTCTACGTCAGCGAATTTCGTTATAGCGAGTTGTGCTCTAAATTTGAGCTTTTTCGGTACCCAGACTCACCCAGACTCGGATTATAAAATTTTATTTAAACTTTCTTATCCTTTCGCTGCTTACTATATTTTCCCAGTTATCAAAAGCGTAGCTAATGAGCTAATGCTGTTAAGCGTGAAGAACAGAACGAAGCACCGAATTCGGACCAATGTGGTGTAAGGAACGGCTCATTAACTAATTAGTGCCAATGCGAAGGTACATTATGGGCCCATCGTTTGAGGATATTTTGTTATTTATTATCTCATTCATGGTGGGAAAGGAGGAAATTATAAATAAACCTAAATGGTTGCTTTTTGACAGCCCCAGATGCAAAAGAACGATTAGTAGTTAACAGGTTTTTTATGCTGCTACGACTGTTACGGTTATATTGCTGCGTTTTACGTAACTTATTCCTATCCTGATCGTTAGACTCACACTCAAGGTGAGTAAAGAGCAACTTTCCTTCACCTTGGGCAACACCCATTCCTAAGGCGGGATTCGAATCCGCGACCTTCGTGTTATCAGACCGGCGCGCTACACATGTGACTACAGCGGCCGGTCCAAAAGAACGAGAATGCTTGATTGATTCCCGTCGCTCGTGCAAATTTGAATCTTCTCTGTCGTTGCCGCTGCATATTTTTTCTCTGCCCTGTGAATGAAGTTCGTTCTTGCGAACTACACCGAATCTCTTTGTTCTTTCTATTAAAAAAGACATTTGAAGTCGCTATTGGTTCTGAAGGAAACTCGGCCCGTAAATGCCTTGAGGCCTCTCCGTAAGCACCTTCGATTGTCGTAGGTTGTCAGTTCCGGGCGCCAAAATGCTGTTCGTGCGCAGCCCGCGCGTGTGGACCGGAAAACGCTCTCATCGAGCCCCATCAGATGAGAAACAGAGAGGCTGCCGGCAGCCTAACGATGACAAAGAGATATGCACGCAAAGCCGAGCTACGGCTGTTTAATGTCGGATGGGAAGGAGAGGGAAAAGGGGCAACAAGTGTTGTTCCTTATTGTACGAGGGTCGGAGAGAGGATAATTCCGGCCCGGATGATGCTTAGAAGGGGCTGAGAGGGGAGGGGAGTTTAAAAGGAGGAGAGTAAGGGACATCATTCCTTCCCTTCCTCCCTCCCAACATTTTTTTGCCCCTCGGAAAAGGTCTCCTGGCGTTTATCATTATTTTGGGACCGCGTTATCAATGGCCATTTCTCGAGTCCCGTGAACTCCTTTCCGTGGGTTCACGAGGCTGCGCGAGAGATAGTGGCAGTGGCGCGTTGTGTAACAGTCGATTCGAGGTGGGGAAGTGTGGTGGTGGGAGCCTGTGGGGGAGTCTATCGCCTTGTGTGCGTGCCGAGGAAGGAAGACGGCGCGAAAATTTGCCGCTACTTCGCGCTCTCTCGGTCTTCACTACGACGGCACAGGGCCGAGCCGGTTTGCTCATAGTCTCTGGCCACTCGCCACCGGTTGGCCGGGAATATTAATTTCTCCGAGCGCTCATTAGGCTCCGTTAGAATCGAATCTGTGCATTACGTTTTAATAGAACATCACGTTCTTCATCCTATCGGTTGCCAAGGACAAACCGTCGTGACGGTTGGCCGATCATGGGAAATGGCGAAAGTAGGAGAGTGTGAAGTAATGAAGTTGCGATTAGACTCGTATTAAGCGCTGTTGACTCCGTAATTCACATTCATTCCTCGTCGCTAGATCAGTCAAGCTCTAAGTTTATCGGTACACATGTATATGTTGGTCGGTGTTGCAGCCTAGTGGACAGAGCGTTGATCAGAGCTCCCGGGTTCGAGCCCGGAGGAGGCTTTGGGACACGTCCGGTTAAACCGAATTGAGTGATTTTCTTGGAACCAGATCTTTGGGAAAGGAAGTGGCTCCTTGCCTTGATGTGTGAATATCACGCGTGTTGGCCATAGTACCCTCACCGAGCGGACCGACCTGCGGGTTGAACACTGTAGTGCTGTTACATTTGTGGGCATGTTTTTTGAAGGAAGCCCAATTGTTTCTCAACTACAATGTCTAAAAATTGCCTTTGCTCATAAATGTCATGCTGACAATATGCATTGCGATTCTCCTATGACCATCTTTGACCTCGCTATTGCCACAATATTCACTATTTCTGTGGATCGTCATCTTTACGTGGTATTTTCTAGTTCCAAGTAGATTATGCAGGATGATATTTTATTTCCTTTACATTTGTTCCGACAGCAAAATGAGGTCTCTAAATTAGATATAGCTACGAAATCTTACATAATAACAAAACGATGTGAATTAGAGTAAAGGCTCCTTCAAACATGAGTTAACCATATCAGGTATCAAAAGAAACCAAATGTTTTCCACGAGAAATTTTGGAGTTGTATGTACCTAAGTGTCTCCTTGATGGATATTTCTCTTCGTTGAGAGTATAAATTACGATTAACCGTTATGGATATTGCTTTACGATCAATACGTCCTTCGAGACTGTCTTAAAGAAGTTTCAACGCCTGTTTTTTTCGCGGCATACCAATTGAAAACAAATGGCTAATTTCAATTTCTTAGAGGAAACTCCAGGGGTCACCATTTTTTTGTTGAGAATCAGTAGTGGTGCATAAGTGCCTTTCGATTTTGTCTGCGCGTGCGTACATAGTGAATCAACGTTTCACGTGGCAGCGAATCTATCGGAATGGTATTGACGATGCTCATTTCTACATCCTCTAAACCCCTCTCACAGTTGCTCTCCCGATTCGGAGGGAGCAGCGCTGTATTTCTGCTCGCGTCTCCATTTCCTCAATTACGTAGGTTAAGAAGTACATCTTAGTCTGTTCCCCTGCCAAGAATAGTTTGATTCTGGTACGTATATTGTATGGTGTAGTGTAGTCTAGTCCCCAGCCTCTTCGTTCAAAGACAAAAGGTGGTCGATAGGGCATGTTATATGGCAGAATAAGTAACCGTAATTACTTCGTTTCTGAGAACGACCATTGTAAAGTACGAGCGCCTTATTTCAAGACGGACACACTGAATTATCACCTTGGAAACAATCATAGATAACCTGAATATCCTTAGGGAATCGTCAACATAAATTTGCGAAAGGTTTTATCCTTTGAGAATTTATCGTTATTGATGTTTTATTCGCGTTAGGTGATAAATAAACTTCTTGTGCATGTTTATGTCAAATTTTATATCACTGTCATTTAGGTGTTATTTTTTTCTTTTGCTATTTTCGCTTACATGCTCCCAGAAATTGGCATGCCAACTAGTTTATAAAATCTCGTAAATTATGTACTTTGTGAGTTAAGGTCAGAAAAATCTCCTCACTATCGATCTCATATATGGCCAGGAGTTAGCAAAAATGCTTAAGATCGACATCCCATTGTTTATTATTGTGTGCCCTCTCTGAATTAAAATTTTATATAAAATCAAGACCGCCATCCATGATAGAGGCGTAATATTAATTACTTTCCAGATTACTTCAGTTTTACTAGTTCTGCAGTGAAAGCCACATTCACAACTAGTAAGTCACCCGAGGGACCATCAATTGGTTTTTCCGCTCACAAAACCTACACGCTACTGGATGTGTGAAATGAAACGAATGACTTATTCAGCCAATATTCAACAGCGCTACATTTCCTTAGTGTCATTAACTGTTTGCCTTGCGTAGGATTATTGAGGTTTCCTTGAGCATCCCATATAAACTTCTCTGGCTATGCTGTAGATTTCTCATTAGTCTCCAATCGGACTGCTCTCGACAGCGAAGGTAAGTGACGGAAATTGTCGCGAAAATATAACTAATTACCCTAAGTTCATTCATGCTAATTACCCCAAAGTTCACGCAAATCATTCGAACATATAAAGGTACGATCGAGAATGTTTGCTATTTTTACGTAAATTATCGCTCGATAGTTGTGGCCTTTCCATCTCACGAAGAGAAACCATGCTTGAGCATTAATCCTGTACGCTAATAATTTGAATGGATTTAACGCATCGGTGTCAGGAGTATCCGCGAGCGATGTGGCGCGGGGAAAGCAACTGATGTTTGTTTGCTCCTGTTCGCAATGAGCAGATTTTAAAAAGAAAAGACAAAATTTAACTGCTAGCACTGATCTCGGAAGTGAATGAACTTGAGGCTCGGATCCAAGCAGCTGCAAAAAAAATCGAGTTTTCTTCCATTCTGGATCGGTGGTTTTGACACCCGTAAGTTTTCGTGGATCGATTAGAAAAAAAACCTCTACCCTAGAGGAATCCTCACTCGGGAATATGAAAATGTTTTCGCAATAATTTAGGATTAACAAACCCTGGATCACAAAAAGCGCGATAAGCCGGAAGCCTTTAAATTTTTCACAACCGGTTCGACCGAACCGAAGCGATCGTCGAGGGTGTGACAGACCACCGTTTCGGGAGGAGTTGTGCGCCTCGCGTGAGGGGCGAAAAAAAAATGCCGGGGCTCCGACACGCCAAAAAAAATAATTCACCATTTTCGGAATTCTGGAGAGGGAAAAAAATCGAAGGTCGAGGAAGTGGGGGGAGAAGATGGCCGAAGGGAGGGGGAGAGAAAAAAAAATCCAAAGTGCATCCTAAAATAAAAAAAGAACACCACCGATCGATGGGGCGCAACTCGCTGCCTCCTCTCCGCAAGGACCTCAATGAACATTGTTGTCCTTTTTTTAGCCGATTCTGCTGGACCCCGCCCCCCTCTCGTGGTCCTCTTCCTCCCGTCATGCCTCCACCGACCCCCGATTATCCGCCTACCGTCATCACCGCGACTAGCCATGCGAAGAGTCGAACCGGCGAGTCGCATTTTCGTTTTTAACACCAGCAGACGGGAACGCCAACCCTTTTCGCGTCCCGGGCGATGGGGAACCTGGCGGCTGCGGAACCGTGGAGAGAGGAGATCCCCTTCACGCCGCGGACGGAGAACCTAGCCCACGAAACGAAAAAGGAGGAGACGTAATTATAACAACAACATCAACGAAGTTGGCGTGGTGTGAGTGGAAGGGGAGGATGGACGGTGGAAGGAATGGAGGGTGAGGTGGGGTTAGACAGTGAAAACATTACTTTGGTCCAACTCTCCTCCCTCAGGGAATCCTCCTCTAGGAATGACGATCGTTCCGGCAACGCCGCCCAGAGCCTGAGAGAGACGAGGGAGGGAAGGAGAGAAAGAGAGAGGGAGGGAAAGAGAGAGATAGAAGACTCCCTCTCCTCTATCGAATCGAGCAGAGATAGGCTCGGCGGCTAACATAAACAAAAAGTGGGCGGCGTTGCCAAGTCGAGGCCGACTAGCCGAGGAGACGGCCGGGGGGGTGGGGCGTCCGCCGGTGTGTGTCTGCGTGTGGCGTTGGTGTGTGTCTGCGTGTGGCGGTGCGGTCGGGAGACGGACGGGAGGGGGTGGGAGGGACGGTGGTGAGGGGAATCGTAGGGCGAGGAGGAGGGGACTTGTTCGTTGGGGTGAGGGGGAAGGAGCCACGTGGGAGGGCGGACGGTGAAATAAACGTGGAAGGGGATGGGGAGGATTATTTTTTTCCCTTTTTTTTGTTTTTTTTTCCTTTGGGGATGATGGAAGCGGTCGGAGGGAGAGGACGAGAGGGAGAGAGGCAGGAATGCTGTCTGAGGGATGCAGCGCCCGCCCGAAATGAAGAAAAGCCGTGTATATCAGGCGGTGCAAGTTGGACCAAAATTCTATTCGTTTTTAGATAATATTCAACTCCGCGACGTGGTGATTCCACACCTAGATTTCGCCCCCCTGCGGCAATGGTTTAAGGTGTCCAGAAAGGGATGATCGGAAGGCAATTGGCTCACGGAAGGCACCACGACACTTCAACGCCTTCAGGGAGTAAAAGGTAGAGTATGCGGGCACTAGTGGAAAACCAATTATCGTCCCAGTGGCGGCAATATCAAGTCATATACCCAGCCTTCTGTTCTTGAAGGGGTCATTTCTTCGGGGAGTGAAAAATAACCAATTACAGGAGGTATATATTGATGCTGCTTGGTAAAACTGATTCATGTAATCTCTCAAAAAGGGTACCAGCATGCACGTTTCCCGAAGAGAGACCACCTAACCTCCGAATAAGCCGCAAGTACACTAATAAAATGAAATCTTCGCGGTGGAAATTAAAGCTTTGCTATTGACTCATACTGAATTTAATTAAGTTGGAGGGAAGGAGTGCTTAGCCTAAGCTCTCAATGGTCATGAAGACCCACCTTAAATGCGTTAAGAAGTTAAATTACGATGACGTTCTGGAAGCGATGCCAACCTCTCTTTGTATCACGTCACTCCTGTCTGAGGGAGTAGCCAAACTGTGTCTGTCTTGGAAATAATTTTCTCAGTCAAGTGTATATATTTGTAAATAAATTGAATCGCTCCGAGAGGACTAGATTATTTGATCCCGATCTTGTTGATTTTTACTCTCCTCAAACAAGCGGGAGAGTAGGTGGGAATTGAAGTGTCACAACTACTACTAGTGGTGGTAGTAGTGGCATTACCAACACGCAATACTTGCAACACATCAGCGGAATCCGCAGAGATTCACTACGCCTGTCCTTTTTCCTTCCAATCCGAATGGGAGGATCCTTTCGGCTGCAGAGTTGTGTCCTTCATATGGGCGTTCGATGGGAATTGTGTGGCGCATGGAGAAGCATGAAGAAAGTGCGAGCTCTGCAACGGGACGGACAGTGCAGCAGTTACGATGGTGCAACCGGGAAAATCCCAGCCAAAAATGGAAAAGCAAGGAAAAAATCATTAGATGCACCGGTCGCTTTAAACTGACTGAATTAGAATTGACGATTTTTCTCTGATTGGGATCAATTTCACGGCGGAATTGTGTAACCGGACAAAAGTTAAGTCTGTTAAATTTTAGAGAATCCAAACGAGATGAATGATAATATTCGCGGGGGAGGGGAGGATCGCCAAGTGCACAGGGAAGGATGAGACGTCCACCCTTTGTATTCTAAAAGCATCACGTACAATGAGGCTATTTTTAAAACTAAACTCTCTTCAACATTCTGAGCTTTTAGAATGTTTCACAAATTTTTCTGCAACTCAAGCGGTCTAGCCTATCGAAGTTCAACCTTTACCGCAGTTTAGGAAACGCATTCTTTCGCAAAAGTATGGATGGTGTTCAAGATGAAAAACCATAACGGGGTATTTCGCATTATTCATTAGAAAATGCGAATATTGGCACGAGTCATTTCTCATCGAATCGGAATAGCACAAATCGATTTTTTGTTACAGTTTCTGGGATCCGTAGCTATATATGTTGTGAATCAAAAGTCCCAATCGCGTAGACAAGTACATTGCCGAACGTTGAGTTGAGAAAAAGCACTAACCAACCTCATGGATATTTTGGCATGGAATTCATTCGATGAAAAATCACCTATTTAATTGTATCAGTATTGTATTTTTTTGCTTTCCTAACGTGGTAATGCAACCCCACTGCGCTTAATGTAGCTCTCCGTTCACGTTCGCATTCCTAGATGAGCATCATCCGCTATTTAATGAATTGGTGGTAAAGTTCATGGTTCGATATCCACTACATCCCTTCTTTATCGGTAATGCGTTGCGGCAAGATACAAATTCTGATTATTCATTCCGCTTTTGGGGCATTGATCCCGACCGATGCATGCTAAATGTTTTCCACGTGGCTGATGTTTTGGTTCATTATTTTTTCCTCTTTAAATGAGAGAATCTGGTATCTTGCGTACATCAGCGTCAAATCGATGGCGGATGTATTGAGGAAAACGTTGCCTCAATCGATGAAATGACGAACCGTCGAGAATCTCTTTCAGCAGTGCTCTCCAGGACGCTCGGACGTCGTTTTCCCAAAAATTCCACCACCTTGCGAGATCGCACTTAGGGGAAAAAATGATTACTGCTACCATTCATGGAGACGAAAGAGTTGACTCTTGGTGAAATAAATCTTCGACATCATTTTGCACGATAACGAATGATGGGTCATTTAGTTATCTACGAACCTAAGTAAAAGTATAACTAATGGTTTCAGGCTTCACTTTGTGGAATGCATCCATTTCGGGGAGAATGAATATACTCTATGAATATCATTGATTTGTTACCAAAAGTGGTATTCAAAAAGTCTATTCATGTTCCCCGTAAGAAAAATAGGACTTGTGGTCCCATTCTCTTTGAGTAAATGAAAGTTTACTCGTGGATACACTAAAACCTATTGCAGTATATGTATAGTGAGAAAGGGCTGCAGATGATTGGGGAATCTTATATGTACCAAGCACTCTTATATCAAGCTTCTCCTTTTCAATCTAATATTTATATTAAAGTTATTTTTTCTTACTGCTGAGAATACAACAAAGCACCCCTTTGTGGTCGCGTTTCTTCTCATAGAAGCCACCTGAAACTATTTTCACTGACTCTTGACCAACGAAATTTAATAATCAAAGAGTCATCGAGCTGGATATTTCCGTAATTGACGCTCTTCAGCGTCATTGTTAATGATATTTTACGTATGTTCAACGTGATTTGTGGCCTGATATGCTAGTAGGTATCGTTCGACTGGTAGTTATTGAATGCTGAATTAATCTTTCATGCTAATTAGTATCTCTTAGCCATTTCATGTCATCAAGTCCAGGACATTGCCACGTTAATTGAGTGAGACGCACCCTTGTTAGAGCGGCATTGCTATTTTTTCATATACTTCATCTCCTCATGCTCAATAGGGAAAATCTGTTTCGCTGACCATGTCATTATGATTAAATTTAGATTTTTATTCTTCAATATCTTTATTGCAAGAATTCCTGTACTCTTTTTTTAATATGCGTGATGATACGTGAATCTTATATTACTGGAATTGTGATCTGGGCGGCGTGTATAGAGGGCACTTTTTATTCTGACTACCATGGTGGGAAAAGTTGTATTGGGCGCCCAATAGGCTCGAGTTTTTCTTGATTGCTTTTTGTTTTTATGGTGGTATACCTGCCTGAAAAACGCACCCCATGCACTTATTTATCATCGGATATGAACCAAAAAGGCGGTAAAATGTGCCCCGGAGATCGATTCTGGATCGTCGGTGAAAAACATCCACTCTCGGTGGTGGTCAAAACTCATTAGGACTCTTGCTTCTGAACATCCAAATATCTATGAATCGCCGTCGGCATTTATTTTTTTCGTCGGGTAGTCAGCCCTTGGTGTTCTAGGAGAGCATGACCAGCATTACTGCAGCCTCCCTGGGAGAAGTACCGAAAAGATTAATGGTAACTCCACTTTGTCTTTCTTTCTATACCCTTCCCTTTCTCTTCTTCCTTCCTCGTAACCATCAATCCAGAGAGAGAGAAATAAATTTGAGAGAAGCGAGAGGAAGAGAGAAGCAGGGGATAGCTGGGATACAGAAGCTCCCTCCCTTACCTCATAAGGTCGTCTCCGCCTTTTCCACTCATCGCGCTTTGCCTCTTTTATTGCACCTGAACCCTTACGATTTTCCGAGTGTTACTGTGGCAATATTCCGATAAAACGAGTGTTTATTTTAATTTTAGGAAGGCGTCGTCGAAGGTATAAGAGAGGAGGAGAGGTGATAGCTACTAGGGTGAGCGGGTGTAAGTGTGCGTATACGCGAGATCCAAGCTGGTTTCAGCTATCCTTGTTTTTTTGCTCTTTTTGTCGTCGTATCCCTTCGGCTCCTTTCAGTCACACATGAGGAGACAGAATGGGAGGCGCAGACGATGTGGGAGGGGCCATGAGAGAGAGAGGGGTTGCGGCGGCGAAGTCTGCCGAGGCGGGGAGGGAGGGAGGAGGGTGTGATTGGGACGCGAAGGGGGGAAAGGCGCGGGAGTGGGTGTGGGGGAGGGAGGGGAGGTGTCGGCGCGGAGCAGACGGAACGTCTGGCAACGCCGCCTCGTGGCCCCCCGACTCCCGGCTGCCGGAGGGAGCGAGTTTCGAGGGAGGAGGGAGGCAGAGAAGCAGGGGGGACGAAACAGCGATCTCCTCCGGGAACATGAGGTTGGTGCGAGCCGGAGCAGCAGGTCTGGGATCGCTGCTGTAGATGTTGGCGCTACTGCGAGGACCCTCGGCGGCAGCGGTCTTGGAGGAGGGATTCGTGTCCGTCTGTCCAGGGTCGTGGGGGACGCGAGAGGAAACGAAACAGTGTCGGGCGCGACGGACTTTTCGCGGCCCCGGAACCGAAAGGAAGGAAGTGTGAGAGGGATACGCGAGCGATATCGTGGTGCGCGGGGTTGGATTTGCCCACATTTTTGCATCCCGGGAAAAACCTTCCGGGAGAGGAGGGTCTCTTGTTCGCGAATTTGGAAAAAATTAAATCTCGGTGCGACGGTGAGAGGGTGTGTGAAATTAAGTGATGTGAGAGGAAGAGGAGACTACCGGACAAAACTCCCGCAGCAAGTTTGATATCGTCTCCCAGATGGCGCTATCATCCTCGAGTGCACCCCCGTACGTCAGTCTGTACTACTCTATAGTGCAACGGGCGACCACGCGATATTTTAAGGAATACTATAGGTCTGGTGAGTTATATTTGGTGATTTCTTATTGGTGTGGGGGCGGAGGCGCGGGGGGCGGACGGCGTGGCGCGCGCGAGGGTGTGTACGGGCTGACGCTATCGGCGGCGATTGTGTCCCTTTCCCAACGCCCCTGAAAATCGTTTCTACCCCTGATAATTCGCCTCGTTCATGAAATTGTCTTTTCTCTTCCTCTTCCAGCCTACATTTCGTATCCGTCTGGGTACGGTGACGGCGGGCGAGAGAAAAGTGACGGAGGTAGGCAGCATTACTCGCCGTACGCGAATTTGAATTGGCGGCGGACGGGCGGTTCCGTTCCCCATTTCGCCGGTTGGACGAAATGCTATCGCTCTCGAGTGCATCTTCGGTCGCTGTAATTTTATTGCAGTCAGGGTAACTCTGGAAAATGTGAAAAAATCAAGTTTTCGGGGTGTTTTTCATATGGACCTTTCGTTAATTGGGGAAATTTCTGAGATAGAGACTTAGTTGATCCCACTTTTTTCTTTGAAGACGATAGATAATGCATTCGTTTGTCCATAACCGTTCATTTTTTTTGCTAATAAGCCTCTAGCCGTATGCTTTGCTTTACATGTGCTTTCTTGCTCGCTTCATGCCGATATCCTCTTGCCCACTTGTTATATGTGGATTGCCATCGATATTGGAGTTAATCGCTTTATAATTCGGCTGTAATCCACTTCCGGAGTTTCATGAATTGTCTGTGATATCACCCGTCTCGATTCTCAAGTCAGGGAAAATTTCGAAGACCAATTCCTTGCCCCAAAAGATATTGGAGTACTCAACTGGTCTGTCTCTTTCATGTTTGGCTTTTTTCGTCCAACTCCTTTTACCATGAAAATTTAATTTGCTGGCAGACGGTGAAATTATAGCAAAAAATTACACTGCGGCCCTTGAATTATAAATTTCAGTGTTTATTCATTTTTAATTTTCGCCATTAGTGGGTTATGACCCATCCATAATGTTGTGTGCTAACGGTAGGAAAAATGTTCCTTGCGGTATACAAGGAAGAGAGGTTAATTCTGGATCGTAGCACCGCACCTTTACGACGCCTCATTTTTCATCAGAAGATTGGTTTTGGGAATCATTTATACCATGACAATGAAGGCAGTAGAATCTTTGGGTATTCAATAAACAATCATTTCTGTTACTGCACCTGGGATCGTTCATTCAACTTTAGATAGATGTAATGTGAAAATTTAAATGGATTTCGCCGTTATACAATTATGATTGACTGATTATGTGCAGCCCACTTCATACATGAGGAATTTTATCTAGCGAGTGACAAGCGGGCTTGAACAAGGTTTTTGTTTGTCACATCGTGGCTTTGTACAAAGTAGTAGTCGATTCGATTTCTTTTCCTTTGCCCATTGTTTTATTTTGAGAAAACTTATGTTTGCTTCTTGTTCTGCAGGATAGGGAAAACCAATCGCGCTGTCAAAAAACTTGGCCGCCCTGTTGTCTTCTGTACTCACTGATCCTTGGTCCACGAAGCGTCAGTACCCTCTTCTGCACTCTCCCATTTATTATATTCTCCACGCCCCCAAAGTCCGGGCCAAAGCAAAGAAGGCGTGTACAAGAGTGAGGAAGAGTGGGTGGGAGAGTGAGGGACAGTGAAGTGTAATGTGGAGAAGACAAGTACCACGGCATCGACATGGCCTTAAATTTTTCGGCTGCTTCGTTTGCAGCCTGCCTTTCCGCCGGCCTGGCCGTTCCCAGGCAAATCATGTACTGCATAGCCCAGGGTAAGGAGGAAAAGAGGCAAGATCCTCTGTCCACTTATTTACGAATATATTATATTTTCGAGTGTTTGTGTCCAATGAAGTGATACCCGCAACGATTCATGTGCACTAGCTATGTTAAGGATGAGTGATGGGTAATTTTGACCTAGCTCGGCGCCGGGAATTATTCATCCGGTCGTTAAAGTTAAATTTTGAATCAGTTTTATTTTTCAGTCGAGGCCCTTTTTGATTTCTTTTACTTACTTGAGTTACGTACCATTCAAATCTTCACGCAGATCCTTTGGTCTTCGAAGATATTTCCTGCCATGTTATTTTAGCGGCACTAATATTCCGGTGCCATTAGGGACATTTGTAATTAGAAATGCAATTGTTAACCTGTCAAAAGGTCAATTTGAAACGGTTACCTTTCGCCGTTTGTGACGATCGTAATACGCAACCGCATGATGTTGACATTCCTGGTGCGCATGAGTCTCGGGTAATATCTTGTATAAAATTTTAAGTGCTCAGTTTCATGAAAGTACCTGACAGTTAAGTTAATGAGTGCTATTCCTGTGAAACCATGTTTAATTAGGTAAATATATTTTATTTCATAGTGATTAAATTTTATGTTTTTATCCCACCGTTGATCGCTATGCCTCAGTTGTTCAATTATTTGTTTGGAATTGTAATTTGGTGTGAATCTCAAAGTGTGCTATTGTGGTTATTAATGTTGACTAAAACTGTTGACAGCTAGCTCAGGAAATATTTATGAACGTTTGGTTTTCTTCAACTGATCAGGCGACCATCAGTTTTACTAATTTGTACTGGGCGCCAAAATACCGCACAAAAAACTAGTTTATGCCACTGTGCTAATCAAATTGGTTACTCAATTGCTTACATTTGAGATTTACGATTTATTGCAGTTTCTTGCCCCGGCAGTATAAAAATCGTAGCATCCGGATCTAACCTATGGACGCCGGTGGTTACCAAAATTGCTTTGTCTCCTTTTTGACAATACATGAAACGCATACATCTCTGGATTATTGTCCTTTAATATACTTACCACTGACTCTAATGATGGTCCTCATTGCTTTGAAATTAAAAAGCGATAGGCACCTTAACCGCAACCATTTATCGTTTCGGTCATCAATTCAACAGCTTGATTTTTAGGTATCAAGGTCAAGAGTTATAGGTATTTTTTTCTTTTTTTTATTATCGCCGATCGTTGCAGTTTTGCAATGTTTTCGAAATGTTTTTTCCAAATATTCAATACACGATCCTTGGCTTAAAAATTTCGTTTTAACGTTCATTGGGTGATCGTACCCTTGTAAACATAGTGACACATGGGCTTAAGAAAATGAAGCTTATAATACTAAAGTATCTTTAGAGGATAGCATGTTTGCAGTAACCTAGTGCATTATGCAACCCTCTCAGCTAGCTTTGCGCGGTAGCATTCTAGTCTGTGCCGTGAGGGTTGCCTAAGTTGAGCCGAATATAAATACTGACGTAGGTATGTGACATTAAGTTCATAAGACATTGCACCGGTGATCGGTGAATGGAAAACCCCTGTTAGAGTCAAAAGATTGCGATTTATTCCTAGGGTTTTCGTTATTATTAATTTTGGAAACATACTCATCATTATGCATATACATTCTAAATCTTGTGAATGTTGGAAAGATATTATGATGGAATAGGTAATAAGAAAATCGGTAATGATACGGATGGCTCCCAACAAAGTGTAATAGGTTTCATTATTTTCGACTAAATCGTGAGATTACCTTAATGCTCTGGAAGAGCTTGATCATTTGAATTTAGTATCATCAAGTAAATTAATATTTTATTTTTGTTTGTTAGGCCTTCTTTCTTAGCAGCTTGGCCATCTTTAGTAATGTTCATACTTTACTCTTGTCTAATCGATTCCTTTCTTTCTCACTAGAGCTCTGAAATATCAGTCTCTATAATAATTTTTTGTCATAGTTTGTTCTGAGCTGTCACACTTTCATCTTCTGTAATCCTGCCAAGCAAGTAAAATGGTACATATTTTTTTGGAGTAAAATTAGTCCACTAAATACTAATTTGTTATCTTTGGATAGGTAATAATTGAATGCATTATTATTGATCCCTAGCAAAATATTGATGATGTATTAGGGAACAAATCAGAGCAGTACACTTATGTCTGTCAGCTACAATGTTTTCAAATCTAGAGCAGAATTCATAATGGAGGCATTTACCATGTAAAATACTTCCGAGGATAATTTGGGTTCTTTTCCCTGTTTTGTGTGAGGATTATACCCAATGAAATAAAGATGCATAAGATTAAATTATCGTCTATGATCATGTTCAATTGATGTCTCTTCTTTGAGAGTAAAAAAATTAATTTTTCTATTTTTCCAAATGGTATCAGAGATTTGAATCATGGTGTAATGTAAGTGAAAAATGTAGGATTGAAAATGTAGAAACTCGGTGGCAATGGTTGTGTGATCAAAGGTACTAACATATTTTTAGGGTCAGGTTGGTTTGATGGCTAGAGAACTGGGCTCTGACCCCAAAGACCTGGATTCGAATTTGGGCAGTGACAGATTTTCAAGGATATTTGAGTTCTAGGTAGAGGACACTTTGATTGCAGTCTTCCCTCCATTGAATGAAATGTTAAACTGTGGACCCCTTGGCACCTTTTGTTAAGAATAAGGCTAATCCCAACACTGGGTCTCTCTCCACACCTCTCTCCCTAGATATCTATGCCATCTCCTCTACTCAAATACTCATCTATACTTAATGTTCCAAATGAGCTTAGCTGTTGGATGCCTTATCAAATATAGCTACGACAAATAATGTTTTTTCATGAAAATTTTCATTCATTGCACGAAATATCGGTAATTTCTATTTCCATGCAATCATTCGTTTATCTTCAAATTACTGGGGATTTTTTTTTATATCGTCAATTTCTGATTTGCAGTGTAAATGGAATAAATATTTATATGGAGACTAGGTAGGGAGTGAACAGTGATACCCAATATTTTAGAACCAACGTATACCTAGTAGTTCTTCTACGTACTCCGGATGGTGTGGTGAAATGTGCTTTGAGCCATAGCTTTCAGGCTTATTAGGTGCCAGCTATTTTAGATATTGCTAGGCTTTTTTTTAAGGTTGTTGGTTACTCATGCCTTTTCATGTTGTTCAATTCATTTCTAATTCATGGGTGTAGTTTACTTAGACATTGTAACATTTCAGCCATAGTAAAGGATTGGTATAATCATTTGGCAATGGCTTGACAATGCTTCAAGTTTTACTGAGCATCATAATGGATAGCGTATTATAATGAAGTGTGGGAATGAAGCAAAGTTATGATATTTTAAATTTTGAAAATTTAAAGAATATAAAAAAATTATCTAAGAAACTTTTCTCAACTGTTATGATTCTATTGGTCACCGGCATCCCTATTAGGTTTTAAGCTATTTGTGGCATTTAAAATTTAGGGACTTATATACAATATTTAATAGTTTCCATTGAAAATTTATGGGAATAAATTCAAGGTTAAAATTTAGATTTCTGCTTCTTTGTACTTTAAGAGTCAAATACGTCGGGTATTAGTTGATGAATTTCTTCATTTTAGATCAGTATGAGTTCTTCTCTTAATTTTAATGTCTGGATTTTATTACATCTCATTTTCTGCAGTAAAAATATTAGTCATTTAAAAGTAAATACAAAAATAGAAATAGCAGTAATGCTACATGTATCAAATACATGTAGCATTACCGCTTAATATCATTAAAAATTTTCCATGTAAATTATCAATGGAAACGATGTAAGTAGGAGCTATGCTCTGGAATAGATTTTGTTACTGATTCACATAAGAACATTTTTATTTGAGATTAGGACATTGTTTTTCATGCTAAGTATAAAAGTAGATGAAAGAAGCATTTTTGTGGAAAATAACTCTGCAGCCCATAGCATTGGCAACCTGGTACTAGGAGCAAATGTTTTACCTTTTCCATCAGTTGTTTTATAGTAATTTAGAGTACTTTAGAATAATTACCTGGGGTTAAGCTGAGTGTGTCGAGAGACATCACCTTCAATTGTAATTAATCGTTAGTCATTTTACCAACCCCGTTACAGATGACTACCTACATTCATATAAACATGCATTTTCAATATCCATTCAGTAAAATTCAGTAGTTGATGGATAATGTTTCGCATATGGATTATTATTTTATATTGTATAATATTTACAACTATCTAATGCATTTCATTTTCTCAAATTTTGTAGCTTATTTCTTGTACCTATTTTTTTTGCTCTCAATTTTCTCGTAGTCCACAAATGTAGTTAGCCATTTTTTGTCCTGATTGAGAACCTAAGGTTTCAGTGGTAGTGAAATCCATCATTAAGACAGATTCCATACTATTCTTCTTAGCCTCCTTTCATTTTTGTTTTAATGAAGTGGTTTTTATGTGAAATATTTTAATACTGTATGCAAATATGTGCATTTGTTTCATAGTTAGAGTGGTAATCAGTTCAATATTACTGTATATGTTAAGTAATGATTTACTGTTGGAGTTTGATCTAAATTAGAGCAGAATCGGTGAGAGACTAGTTTGCAGATTATGCCTACATTTTTATTCCCAGAGATACCACTTTTCTCATTTGCTCCACAATTTTAACCTTGTTACTGACCAAATGGTTATAGTTTTAAATTACAGCTTTGATACATATTTTCTAGTTCTGTGTTTATGGTTTATAAATAACTGAGCATTCATAGTTGTCACCCCTAATCAAGGGCATCGGAACTGTTTCCACTGGGGGGGGGGGGGGCAGCCTTGAAAAGGGCCTGGCTCCTAAGAAAAGGGTCCAGCATCTACGAAAAAGACCCGCATTTTTTGTGGATAGGAGGGGTTAGAGACTAGAATTTCGATAAAAGAGCATATAAGGTGTGAGAATGTGTCAGTAAGTACCCGCTTTGACTATAAGGGCACGGGGCAAATTCTGAGAGGCCTTGGGCCCCTCCTGCCCCCCACTTCTGACACCGCTGCCCCTAATGCTGATTGATTACAACTAACTTGAATGAATTTCATGCTCATACTTACTTTCAATATCAAGAATTAGGGAAGGGAACCTTGGGGCAATAATGTTATGTAGGGAACCATATTTGAAATTTCTCTCTTAAAATTGCTGCATGGTGTAGTTTTTTGGGAAATGGTGAAAAGTGGTTATGATATGTAAGAGGTAGAAGGTAAGCAAATTACTGTAACTCTTTTCCAATATTTTTCTGAATAATTCTTTGAACATCTAGTAAGTGATTTATACCATATGATACTGAGATACTAAAAATATAGTGAATGAAGTTTCTTTGCTATTTTCCCTAATGGGTTTGAAATAGATTGTTGTTAAATTCTTATGACAATCTGGATATCAGACATTCCAGGGAACCAGTCAGAAATTACAGAAAAAGTTTGTTAACATCACTTTGAATGTTCATATTTCACACACCATTGGGTTGAGAATACAATCAGCTCTGCCACCACCTAGCAAAGTGATCCTTGGTTATAGACTCATTATTTTCTTAACTTAGCTTCACCATAATAATTTTAGACATGTAAATCTTCTTCTCTTTGTTCAGCGGCGTCGGAAGTGGGGAGCAGGGGGTACGTTCGCCCCCCCTAGAATTTGCCCCGGGCCCTTGAGAAATGAGTCCTCATTAATAAAAATTAACTTTCACTTGTTTCCAGCTTGCCTTTTCCCTTTGGGTGCATATTCTATCACCTTTATATGCACTTTTAGCGGAATTCTAGTCTCTACCCTCTCCTATCCACAAAAAAATGCGGGCCCTTTTCATAGGAGCCGGGCCCTTTTCAGGTTGATCCCTCCCAGCAAAAATAGTTCTGATGCCCCTGTCTTTGTTGCATATCAGGTTCTTTGGTAGAAGCTCCTGTCTGATTTATTTTAAATGAAGTCTAAGGTTAGATTGATATCTTTTTGCGGATTTTAGTCTCTGACAACTCTTAAAGGATGCATGATTAGGTAGCTCCCATACTCCTTCAAATTTAATTTTTTTACTTATAGTATAAACCTACTGCTTATAGGTAATATGATACCACATTTTTTTCTCTTTTATTTTGGAGTTATGTTGCCATATTTACCTCTAAAGCTGATATCTGGCAACTTTCTTATACAACCTTGGCAACTTTCTTATGTTTATAATTTTGGTTCTCTTCAATGCCAAATGTCCCATATGGTTGGTTTTATTATCACAAAATGTCCACAGATAAGGAGTGGTGTAAACTCTTAAATGTTAGCCACTAAGTTAGCCTCATATCACTCAGTCCTTTAGCATTAGAGGATTTATATCTTAATAAAAGCCAACATACCTTTTTCCATGCTGGTGGTAATGAAATACAACTGACCAGTAGTTTAGCTAAAGCCAGAATACTTCACTTGTTGATTGCAGTCTAGATGGTTAAATACCACCAATACCAAGAGTCATTTAGCAGTGGATGTTTCAGGCTTTCTTCTTCTGCTTCAGCTTTCCCCAATGGTGAATTACATGGAAGATTTAGCACATAATTCAGCTATGAATCTCAGAATGGCAGACCAAAGCATTTTATTTTTTGTTTATGGTAGCCTGACGTAATGTTATGGTACTCATTAATCCTTAAAATAATTCCTTAATCACTGATCTTATTGATTTCTTTTACCTTTTAAATTGTGCTTATGGCTTTGGGCTCTTGTGAGCATCATGTGGTAAACCAGCAGAAAAAAAAGTTCATGTTTTAGCGTAGGTAAAAAAATCCACTACTATTGGGTTAACTGATAAGCACAGTTATGACCAAAGCGAAAAGTATGGTTGGTTATTTGAGGGAGGCTACTGACAGCTAAGGTCATTTTTGCCATTTAGGATAGGTAGATTATCGAATGGGGATTGACATTTTTCTGAGAACCGAAAAAGGGTGGGGCGTAACCTGGATGTGTCATCAGCATTCTCGTTGGGATAGGTGACTGAGAGTCAACCATTAAATGTCCCATCCTAAAAAGGGAGTACTGACCTTGAGTTCTCTACATTGCACTCGATTGGGGACTTATACAAAAATGAAAAATATCTTCCACTGCCAGGACTCCAACCTGGGCCCTTGGAATGGGATGCAAGTCTTCTAGCCACCTGATCCACAACAAAAACTAATTCATGGGAAACTTAAGATTGAATTTCGGAGGCAGTAAAATTAATTACATTATTATCAAAAGAATAGTCCTGGGATAACGTGTAACGAGGTCTTTGAGATCTAGATTAATGAGAATGAGAAAGTAAAAAGAGATGAAGGGTCATATTATTCCTGAATGCCAGTTTAGGATGCTTCTATTATGAATAAAATGAAACCGTGAAATGGCTCTGTAAGGGCAATAGCATGTTAGCTTGAATCCCTTGAAATTTTAGTCTGTAATAATCTATGGGCCTCTTTCACCACCTCTCTATTATAAGTGTGAGAATCTTTTGGGAAGGATTAAGTTTCCCCACAGAATGAGTCATAGTTAGTCTACTAGTGTACCTTTAGTAACCCTTATACGACGAGAAACGTAATCTCTGCGTCGCGATGGCCAACAACATATCTTAATTTCTTATGCATAAAATTTTTGATCTTTAAAATTTTTACAATTTAGAAGAATGATCGACCTTTATTTATTGACCTGACCTATGAGATGGGATTCATTTTAACCTCCTCAGGGCTTGGAAGGGTTAAGGCTTTGACATATAGTAAATATTGGATGGAGTTTTTTAATGAGCTCATTTGAAAATCATCAGTGAAAAGTTAATTTTTACTTCTTCAGTGAATAAAATTGGATTAATATGTTAATGTGATGCAGTGGATAATCACAGCGCTTCAGCCAAACTGTAACCTTCCTGTGCTCCTTGAACAGCGTTTTTATCTCTAAAGGCAGGAAAAGACCTTCTACTCTGTTCATTAAGTAGGAGTCCCCGCCATGGTAGAGGAAGTCCTCTAATCTAAATGGCATTAGGTGACTCTGTTACTTTATGTATATGTATATGTAACACAACTCTCACTCAACTTAGTCACATTTAAATATTTATATTCAAAATTAATGAAATATATATAGCCTACCTACTCTAGATAACAAAGAGATTAAACACATAGTGAAACACCACTAAGATGACATTGTATTGAAAATACAAACAAAAAAGGAAGAGGCTTTTTGTGGAGGAGATCTCCCAGACTTAGAAGTTGAGCCCATTATTTTTAGGTTAGGAGAAAGGTTTTTTACGTACCTGAACAACTTGGTCATATTTCTATATAATATTGTCAAATTAATGACTGAAAATAGTGTAGTATCCAGTGTAGACCTATAAAAATGCTGGCATTTAATGTCTTTGCAAATATTTGAAAAACATTTTTTAGTCCTTGTAGCATTTCATTGCTTGTGTTTATAAAATGTATTTTTCATGACTATTCATGAGAGAATGCTTTAGTGACTCATGCTGGTGACCGTGAATGCACTTTGATTGGTCTACCATAAATAGTGTTCTCAAGGTATGTATTGCATTAACCTTTCCAATGGTATCCCTACCAGATGCTGCTGGTGGTCCTTACGTCCTGTATAAAGACGGAATGGAGAGGGGGGGCCAGGGTGGACCTGGTGGGGGTGGAGGGGGAGGTGGAGGGAGTGCTGGGGGATGGGACCCCTCATCATCTTCAAATGCATCATCCTCCACACCCCCTAACAATGGCAATGGGAGCACTGGAGGGAATCCCTCATCCACATCGACCACTCCAGCAGGGTACCCTCACTCAGTGTCACCTTGTGGTGGAGAAGATGGAATGGGAGGATCGAAAGAGGGGGACAACACACCCCCCCTCCATTCCCCGCAGGTGAGAGCATAGTTTAACTAATTTCATCTATCTCTGGAGTGAATGGTGTATTTTCTTTGGTTAAAATCTCTAGTGTGACAGTTTTCCTACCTCCTCGGTTACATTTTCTTCACTATTTTTTTAAATTTCAACCCAAGTAATACAAATTTTGCCAATCATGATAAGTGATGATGCATGGAAAAAAACTTTGTGAGTTGGAAATCACATTATCCAATTGAATTGTTTTTGTTTATCAAATCAAAATTATTTTTCACTTTTTTACCTTTGCTTTTTCATCCTGCTTTTTCCAGTTCTTTTTATTAAGCTTGAAAATAACCAGAACATAATTAAAAAGCCACTAATTGTTGTTTTTTACAATTTTGCAATCTCATGGGAATTTTTATAGTGCCATGCATGTCAATCACGTATTTGTTTAGGCTCTGAGGTTTTTCCTCTCATTAGTGCTTACATTCTTTTGAAAACTCAATGCTACTTAATTCACATATAGATTTAACTTGGTCTCAAATTTCCAGTGAACCCAAGACCAGTGTATGTGTTTGCAATTTTCAGTTTCTTTATCCCAAACTTCTGATAGTTATCAGCCTGACTTTTGTTCTTCTCTTTTGCTTACAGTATGTGCCACCACCACCACCTCCACCTCCTGGTCCCCCTGTAGAGGATGAAAAGGGAAGTGCTGGGAGCAATGGGGGAGGAAGCGGAGGGGCAAGTGGAGGGGGAGGAAGTTCAGGGGGATCGTCATTTGGGCCTGAGAAAATCCCCTCCCCTGACCACCATCAGAGTGGTCCTGGAGGAGGCGGAGGAGGTGGTGGGGGTGGAGGAAGCAGTGGAGGGAGCGGAGGTGGGCCATCGGAACAGCAGAGGGCTCAGCAGTGCTTTGGCCCAGGTGGAGGAGAAATGCAGTACCCCTACTTCAAGGTGAGTCCTGTTTGGCCTTTCATGACAAATAATTTTGGCTGCCAGTCAGCTTTCAGCTTTGTCTACTCCAATCCAACTTGAGTAGTGAATTTTGATATCCATCTTATTTTCAAAGGCTAAATTCCAAAAATGTAGAATTTTGAATGTTCTCCTCCCAAAGATGCTGTTGTTTCCATCTCATCATTCATTTAATCAGTGCAAGATAACATCTGTGATTAAGAAGTAGCAATTCTACCTCTAATTTTACTGTGTTTATTCATGATTTATTGTGGTGACTTAGAGTACAGCAGATATATCTTTACAGAGCAAATTCTAAAGATTCTGGTAATATTGTGTGGAATTGATGCATAACTATGAAATGAAAATGTGTAATTTTTTACCAAATCTGTATGAAGAATTTCGTACCTTTATCCATAGATGGAATCTTTATATGTTACTCTTTGGAAGAACACATTGGAAGTGAGTTTTTAAAATTGCTATCCATCTTTGTATACTTCTGGTCTGATACCTGGTGGTTTATTTCATAGAAGGAATAACCTGCCAACCCTTAAAGTCAAAATACTTTCAAAATCTCTATGCGCAACTGTCTTATCTTTCCATTCATAAAATTCAGGGAATTTATTTCCTCCCTTAGGACTCAAGATCAATGCCTCCTCCACCTCCGGGGATGCTCGGTGGGGGTGGATTTGGTGCTCTCCATTACCTCAAGCAACCAGGAATAGTTTTGGCACCTCTTAGTCACCACCACCATCACCATCATCACCACCACATGCCGGAGGGGGCAGGCGGGGAGAGTAGTAATGGTGGAGGCAGTAATGGGGGATCCATGTCATCGGGTAGTCCATATGGCATGCAGGACAATGGTCGAGGGCTGCCCGACATAGTCCAACAGCAGCAACAGGGGGGTCCTGGGAGCCATCCTGGGATTGTGGGTGCCAGTGGGGGCATGGTAGGCTCTGGTGGGGGTCACGGAGGGAGTAAGAAGGGTGGTCCCAACTCGGAGCTGAGGTTGTTTAAGTGTGCAGCTTGTGGGAAGGACTTCAAGCAGAAATCAACTCTCCTCCAGCATGAAAGGATACACACAGATTCTAGGTGGGTGGGTACTATGGTGTTTATGCATATAATGCCTTATATCATTGTTTCATAGATTTTGGAAGATGTGTTTACAGTTATTCTAGTCTCAATATATAAATAGGTCAAGGTTAGGTTTGAACTTATGATTTTTACACTCGGGAGTTCCATATTACATACCACTACTACAAAATTGGTACGAAGAGCTCTTAAGATACCTTAACCTTGAAAATCTTTTGATCTCTACTCCCCTGGTGAGTTTTAAAAATTACTCAATTCAAGCATAAGTGAGGATATTGCACAGAGTGAATATTATATTTGGTAATTTACTATGGTTTATGTTATTTTTATCTTTTTTACTCTGTGATAAAGCCAACAATTCAAATTATATGTTGTCTTATCGCATAACCTAGGATTTGTGAGCTTCCTCAGCATTTTTAGGCATTCTGTTCCGATGTGGAAAGTATTTTTTTTAATGGTTGAATTAACCAAAATCCCAAAATAGTGAAATGGATATGAACATATTGACACCTTTGAATAATGAGTTGGATAGGTCATGGGGGTGATTGATAGAAATTTAAGGTGAGGTTATTGATACAAATTTGATGAATTTACCAATACAAAGTATCAATTATGAATGAAATATGCCTTCACCTAGTCTTCAGAGACTCCATGAGCTCTAGCCTATAAAAATCAAGAAATTGAAATTTTGGCTGAGTGTATTTTTACCAGTGTTTTACTATCACCTATTAAAAATATTAGTCTGTATTAACATTTCTCTGTTGTGACTTGTGAGTCCTTTGTTGTAACAAATCTTGGAGCTTATGATAGCTGTGTTGCTTTCAATTAGATTTTCTTTCCTGTAGTTTATTACAATTATTATTGTTAATTAGGCTTATTCATATTTTCACTATGTTTTTTCTCATGATAGTTATTATTATTGGTTACTTTTCTATGAGTTGTGGTAGGTTTTGATGAAGTACTCCTCTGTTTTTTGTGTTAATTTTCTTCTCCCCCTCTTCACTATATCCGTACCCTATTTCTCTTCATATTATCATGCTTTCTTTGATTCATTCATACCTGTTCCAGTCACTCATTTTGTCTTTTCCTGTTTCCCATGTGACTTCCTTCTTTTCCTGGTTCCCCTGTGACTACAATATTAAGTACTTTTCCCATTTTCCTCTCTGCCCAACACATTTTTCCACCCTCAAGACCCATGCTACAAAAGCTGCTATTATATTTTTCATCCTCTTCCCTTGGGCCCAAGATCTCAGTACACAGTATAAAGCAAAGCTTCATATTATGCTCTTTACTAAGATTTTGTTCAAATGCTTGCTTAAGGATCTGGTCATAATGTCTGTGGATGTCTCTTTTGCTAGCACAAATATCCACCGAATGTTTTAACTACCACACCCTCCTTTGTCCTAGGTGCTGCACTGGTAACTACATAATTACTACTGTTCTATTTTATGCTCTCCTAATTTTTCGCTCATCCCATCCTTAATTTAGAATTTTTGGTTCTAGAAATTATCAGAAAGATCCTGTGGTGCTTGGTACAGTAAAATCTCAATAATACGAAGTTATCGGGACCAAAAAATTGGCACTTCATAATTTCAAACTACATAATTTCGAACATTTTCAATAAATCATGAAAAAAATTTTATCTTTGTTTACTCTAACTTTTGTTGTCTTCGGCAACATTGTTATAAGTTTTTAGTTGTTGTCCATGAAAGCATTCTTAAAAGATACCTTTGTATTCACTGTAACACATGTATTAAAAATCGTAAAGTAAATACCTACTTGTATTCCCTACGTAATGGTTTAAAGTCGGCGATTGTCATGTTGGCAAAATTTTGTCCCAGCATCGAAAATGCACATAAAGCAGAAGTTGAACATTTTGTAATAAGAATTTTTTTTCGGAATCCAGTCAGTAGAGACAAGCAACTCGTATGGACGCTAAAAAATAGACATTTGCTTCCAACATCTACGCAGTTATGATGGCAGTTGGGCCAACCGTGCTTTAAATGCCCTCTATTGCCCAATAATAGCTAAAAGAAAAAGCATGGAACTAAGCCTGTTTCCAGAAAAAAATCATTCACAGGTTATCATTTGTGGCATCTTCTGTATCGTCAGCTGAATAAATGATCTTGGGATAATGTTGTTTCATCTCTACTACTAAGACGTTGATGACAAATTGAACGTGAATGGGCATATTTTTTGCATCGTCTCCTCAAGGAACGACGGCCGGGTACTTTGGGTTTTCTGTGTGTGGGGGGAAAAGGGTCTGATTGTGGAGAGGGCAGATCCCAGTTGCAGTCGTATCTTTATGACTTGCTGAGCTTGGGGGAAAAGTGGAGAGGAGGTGGGGGAATGGCATTGTGGTACATCTGTGACATTCCTTCCTCTTCTTCTGGGCAACCCTGGGGGTCACATACAGGTGATTAACTGGAACTGCTTCGAGTGCTGAGTGGAATGGGAAGTGTCAGGGATTCATCATCCTTTGCTTACGGGTAAGTCTTCGAGGGATATGGGAGGGTAAGGGATGGTCTAGAGGTATCTGAATGCGAGAGGAAGGGTTGAGGACCCTGCCGAAAACAAAGGACGCCGCATCCCTGATCCTCCCCATTCCACTCAACACCCGAAGCGGTTCCAATCAGCCACTGGCACGTGCCCCCCAGTGTTGCCGCGAAGAAGAAGGAATGTCACAGACGTTCCATGATGCCATCCACCTACCCCCTCCACACTTTCCCCCTCCCCCCCTTCACTCAGCAAGACAGATAAAGATACGCCCGCAACTGGGACCTTCCCTCTCCCCAATCGGACCATTTTCTCCCCCACGCACCGTAAACCCAAACTCCTCGGCCATCATAATCCTTACCCCCACCAACACAACCCACCCAAATATCCTAACGGCATCACCCATCCTCACTCACCCCGTCCACATTCACAATATAAATGCTGGTAAAACCCATTTCTGTACACTTGAAAATGTTGTGGTAACAACAAAACAAGTAGTTTCTGACAAATAAAGTTCTTAGTGGAAATGTTGCAATATCTTCTATTGTTAATTCTTCACAATTCCACCACATCGTGCCTGGAACAATACTTTACATGTTAATGATACTTTAATCCCTTAAGTTTACGAGGACTGCTGCCCAGGAAATTCCTTCGCTTTCAGTGATGGGAATTGGCCCATTAAATTTTGTGTAAATCACAATTCACGCAACTGGACTCAACACTTCACCCTAAGGGATCGTAGCAAAGAAAATCAGTGTGGAAAACCTAGTTTCTCTTTTCATTCCCCCGAAAATGAAATATACTTCTCCAGCTGGAAACATGCTCCTCTTTCAGGGATTAGGAAGCCATGCGTTTCTCAACCAAAAATGCATAGTCCATGAAAGGTCCAAGTAGGGACATACTATGGTGGAGGGTTGCCTGGGCGGAGAAGTTGGGACATGAAATGGTAGGAGAAAGATGGGTGGGTAAGGGGCCTGGAGTCTTGCCTGTTGCTGAGTTGGGGGAAAATGTTTTTTTTTATCACTCATGTAAGCACCACCACAAGAGGAAGGATAATGGGCAAAGCTAAGGGGGTTGAGTATGTTGGGTGTCCAGGAAGAGTGAATAAAATGTGAAGGCTGTAGCAGGGAGGGAGTGAGAAGGAGGAAGTTTTGGAAGAATGTAAATTTCCTAGGAAAGAATAAAGGGAGGGGACTATAAGGAGAGGGCACTAGAAGGCTGAGGGAAAGTTCCTGGTTAGAGTTTAACATTGCTTCTCTTCATTACTAAATGGCACTAAAAGAGTACACGGATTAGCCTGAAAAACAATTTAAAGGATAAATAGAGCCAAATATGCATTTTTTAAAGTTGTTTATTCAGGAAAAAATAGTTTTTCTGTAGGCCAGATATCTTACTACACAAAAAAAGTCTGTGATTCGTTTCTGTTTTTGTTCTTCACTATTGCCGTTTCCACCATGGCTTCTAATTTCTATGAGTGGATACTAAATTGTGAATCCACATTGTTCACAAGCTCAAATATTCTTAAGGTCTGGAGGGCGAGAATGACTTCATTTTTTTGTGGTGGAATTATTTCTTCACTTTTATCTTCGTCACTACTATCGTGACTGGTCCCTGCCACTGGTTCCTCCAACACAGGTTCTGGTGTTGCATCATCATAAGGCTGACGATTGTCGTCCATTGTAATATAATCACTGGGGGTTGCGAGTAGTGATCCACCAGCTTGTTTTTGGTATGTTTGAAAATCGAGCACCCTCTCCTCTCTTCTGCGATTTCATCCACAGCCTCTTCCTGAAGAGAATTAACATAATATACCCTAGTTCTGGTATTTATAGGAATAAATTCAAAATTCGGGACGTTACATCAAAGGCTAACCTCGTTTAGCGGTGAGGAAGGGAATCCGGCCGATTTCCAGCAATTTAAGATAGTTGTAGAAGATATCTCTCTTTCCAGGACTTCCATACGGCACAGATGGCATGTAGGATCGTCCATTTTGGAATGTCCTTCGTTTCCATTCCCATTTCTAGAGGCAATGTATATATGTGGAATAATAATGACCTTAGAGAAAAAAAAAGTTGATCTAAAAAGCAATTTCCAAAAACGCAAGAGCTAAAATTATGTATACATACGGATCCATCGTGAGTAATAGCACCAGCTTCTGACGATACCGGACTTTAAAATTTTGAATTATTCCTACGTCTAAAGGTTGAGACTTGCTGGTCCTGTTCGAGGGCAGGTAAATTAGGCGCAGGTTGGCCAATTTTAGGCAATCAAGGTACTGTATTCCTGCGAATATAGTCCCCCCATTTTCGGCCGAAATCTTCATGGAAAAAGTCATGGGGGGGGACTATATTCGAGCTCAAAGCACCTATAAATGTCCATTGTAAAATTCTATCCCCCGAGTTTGAAGGCCAATATCTCAAAAATAGCTATATCACTTTTAAAATAAAGTATATTGAACTAAATCTTGTTTATTTCTACGTTTTTTAATGCCAAAAGTATGTTTTGAAGTTTGTTAACCAATTTTTTGACCGAGACAGCTATAAAGGCTGGATTTTTTCATGTTCCGGGAAGCAAGTTCAACTTTGACACCCACTTAAAGAAAAACAAGAATAGACACTTCTCTTTTCTTCTCATAAGCCATGGAAAACATATTTATCTTTGACTGAACAAAGTTTAAAATAGATTACTCTGTTAACAATTCCGTTACAACAAATTTTAAAAACATTCACTATCTCAGCTTGCGGAAGTCGGAAATATATTTCGTTTTGACAGTATACTTCGTCTTTAAAAACTAAGCACATGTAAAATGACCTAAAAAATTGAGAGAATTAGATATGCTTTTTACTTATTTATTTTTATTTCGGAAAGTGAGCTCCACGCGACAGGACTTTCGGCCAGGAGAGATAAGCTGCTTGAGGTTGCCAAGTTGTACGCTACAGTACCTAACAGGACGCGAGAAAATTTCTCTAGTATGTACGGGAAAAATACCTCCATATCCTCCTATATCTCCAAAAACTTTGCACGAGGAGGCATAGTGACGGTATGCTTTCAAAGATACTGTCAGTTCTTAAACTGACACTGACTTGCATTCTTAAATACGATACTTTTTTCTGCTTTTGTTGAGTTTTCATGACTCATTCACTGCGATAGGTGAGCTGCTTGCAGTAGAGGATTCCTCGCGCACCCTAACTTTCTCTTGCAGGAATGCTCTGGGCAATTGAGCGTGCTTTTATAACAAAAAATAAATTCATATCGATGTAAAATAACCAACGAATTCTATTGGGATTTCGTAAGTGGATTCATATTAATTAACTCGAGAGCAAGATAAAGATCCAAATGGCAATTTTTGGAACGGAAAGCATGCGGGACGGAAAATAATGCAGTCTGACGACTTCATCAATAACAAAAATACTGATGAACTTAATATGTAGTATGAAACTTGGTATGGCTATGAAAAAAGTCCTTGGCTGCAATATGTGAAAAGGAAAGTTTGATATATCGATTTGTGTTGTTCGTGCGATGCCCCAAATTCGATGGATCCATCCGGTACCCAAAAAAAAATCGCTAAAAATCCGTTCTGAAATACATACTACAGTAAATAAAAGTTGTAAAAATATTTTAATACCATTGGTAAACGTAGAAATAAACAAGGTTTATTTTGATATACTATAATATTGCATTAGCTATCTTTGAGATATTGGTCTTCAAACTTGCTGGTGATGGAAATTTTGCATATATCAATAAATGCCTAGGCCATATATCGTATAAAACTTTGAAGTTTTACTATTCCATTTTTTAAATTCTTATTTAGGATTATTAATTATGCCATTAATTGCCAGTTTCCTAGTCACAGCTTCTATATGGTACATTTTTGATCAAATTTTTCCCTTAGAAATCAAAAACTTTAATCCACAGTACTGTATACAAGATTCATATACCTGCGGTCATTCATCTATGAATAAAAATTCATTGTTCAAACATTATTAACTTGCGTTAATGGATATCAGAAATAACCTGTTCAGATTCCGGGTGTTCATGCGCAAATGGGGGTGATTGACCAAGATCCCTTTTTACGATCCCAAGGTCTATCATGCTTAGGCAGAAATCCATTGATTTTGAAGAGATGGTGTCACTAATTGGTAGAGGAAGAAAAGTATATGTTTTAACTGAAATAACACACTTGCAGTCTATTTTTCTTGGCGAAATACTCTTAAAAAAATTATTCTGCCCCCGATACAAATTATAGGAGACCCAAATAAAATAATCAGAATTAAAAAATCACCATCCCAAGTGGAGAAGGTAGTCAAAGTATGAAATATTTGGTAAATGGAACCATGAACATCTGTGAAGATTAAATGCCATACTGCTGCCAAATATGTACTTTTGGACAATGTGATTACGTACACAAACTCACATAAAACGAAGCTTTTATTTAAAATAAAAATGTACCCGGGACGTAAAGCAAAACTATATAAAGAAGATAGAGATTAAGGAATTTGTGTCCTTAAATTATATTGTCATTCCTTTTTAAAATAATCCTTCACTGCGATCTCAGTAACCTTGATTTCTTGCAACCAACGAGTGTTAACTACAGAGGGCGGCATTTTAGATGAAAAAACATTTGGTCGCCATGATTCTCAATGCATATATGGCAGTGCTTACACTTCAAGATGGTGATTTCTCATTTACATTTCTAAATTCTCCATTCCACCTAATTCTGTAAATATAGTTTCCCTAAATACAATAGCTAGTCAACTTTGATAGGTGAAATAATAGTGAGTATTTTGGGAAATATATTAACTTGATTCTCCATATTGATAACTTAAACAATGGAAATTTTTATTACTCAAGGTCCTCAAGTTGTTAATCTGAGAAATTATGTGCAAATCCTGCTATGCTTTTCAAAAACAGTTTTCAAAACTGAACTTCAAAAATTGGGGGGGGGGACTATATTCGGAGGAATACGGTACTTGTGCACACTGGCATTGTCCAATACTAAAATAATCTTCCTGTTTTCCCCTGCCATTTACCTTTGCAGCCATATTACTGAATGTTGGAAGACTTCACGGGTCATCCAGCTGTGTTTATTGAAGTGGTAAAAAACCAGAAGGGGTCCATTTTTACGTTTTTCAAACATCGTGGCCTTTCAAACCTTCCAATTACAATCGGCTTAATTTTAATTGAGCCCGTTTGATTTACACAGAGCCCTATAGTCATGCGTAATTTGCTTTTTTTCCCTCTATGGTATCTATCCCCTTTAAAGCCCAGGGTTGCATCAGGTAGTGCGTGAAAGAACAGTCCAGTTTCATCAAAATTATACCGATCTTTGGGACTATATTCATTTAATATGGCATCATTATCCATATGCCATCTATCCTCTTATTTGTTTATCCACCTTCTTCTACACATACCTTAAGGGAAACAATATTGAATCTGGATTTGAACTTACCCAGCCAGCCACTTGAACATTTAAAGTCCTCAATTTTCTTCTTCGAGGCCATGTCCTCAGCCTTTTCTTGCAAAATAGAGCCACTGATTGGTAGATTTTGCTCAAGACACTTGCAGAAGAATGTGTACAGTTCATCTTCAACCTCAGTAAACTTAGCACTGTGCAAATTTTACCTTTTAAGCGAAACTCTGGACAAAACTTTTTCCTGTATTTTCCCACGGTTGGAGAAAATTTTTGACAGAGTCGACAGTGATATTCCAAATTTTTCTGCATAACACTTTTTCTCAACCTTTTTGATTCGACCCCTTCAATAATTTTCATCTTCTCCTCCAGAGACATTCCTCTTCTTTTTCTTTTTGGTTGTGAGGACTCCATATTCAAAAATTTTAGATCAACTCGCAGCGGAAACTCTTAGAGGATATCCCGGGACACTGATATGCTGTTCTGACACACACAAGCCTCGGCTAGCAACTGAGACCCTCCACACGCTGTTTCGTGTATTTAGTTTAGGCCCCTTCCGCATGATTCAGTGCTCCCAGAGCGAAGCCAGATGCCGCCTCTGCAACACGCACTATGCTCGAAGATTGCTTGCATTTTGCTAACGTGAAAACATATTACACACAATCATTCGAACACCTGTTCAGAGAATTGGTATTCTAGAAGCCATTCGCCTTCACTAACATTTCCCTTAGGTTCACTGTAGTTAAAAACTTGCAACTCGGTAGACATAGTACCATATATTCTCATGTACCACACGCACATTTTTCCCCTTTATCAGCATCAAAAAGTGCGGTGCGTGTCATACACAAGGATGCGCGGCTTACACGGGTATTTTTATTTCTTTGTCACCGAAGATACAACATGGCAAAAACCGTTCCCTTACACTTGTAGCAAGTTCGTGTCTTTACAAAAGATTTACGAAACTGTCACTGATTACGCGAGGAAATACAAAACATCAGTACAAAGTGAGCAATTACCGAGAATAGGAAAAAAGTGGATTACATTGAAACAAAACGTAGATTGAGTTAATTCCAGCCGAGATTATTTTGTCTTTCCATTACTTGGCCCACCAGATCAAATTACCAGACGTGAATTCTGCTTCACATACATGTGCCTCCATCAGTAAATTCCGTTTGCATAGTATACGAAGCAGTTGCTTTAGCCTATGGCCATCCATTGCATTGACCAACAGCAAATCCATTGTTTCTTAATAAATATTATTTAAACTGAACAGTAATAAAATATTACATTCATTTAGTGTTCGCGAAAAACCTAAGACCTTACGAGGTCAGAAGAGATCGGCAATCATACAGTGGGACGTAAATATGACATGCCAGAGTCTTGCGTACGAAACGGAAGGAAGAAAAAAGATAAACTTCTTTCAAGAAACAGTGATAAAAGAGCATTCAGAGGCAATGCTGCAAAATATCCTGGCATAGAGAAACAACTTTCAGCATGCATTTGAGACAGATGCCAATTTGCGTTTGCATTGTCGACGGAAATGTGCCAGATGAAAGCCTTATAGCAAGACTGCGATGACTGTAACAATAGCATTGTAATATTGACGAAAATTGAAAGTTAGTATCAAATGTTTGTTATTTTCTCTATATTCTTTGCCTTTTTACTTCACATTGATTTTAAATCTTTGTTAATATCACCTTTTGCATGTTCATGTTTAATATGATCATGAATGTTGTTTTCCTGTTAACAAGCGACCATGACTGTGAACATCGGCGCTAAATGATTATTTTTTAAATTTTGGTCTATTATTATTAAGGTATTTACGTAAAAATACTGTAGAATACAGTTCCATTGTGTTCCAAATATGCCATTATTTTCCTGTAAGAATATTTTTTCCAATTTTTTTTTCAAATTCTATTTTTCCCGAAAGTCAGTGCCCAAAAACAAGGGTGTGTGTATTACATGGGGGTGCATGGTACACGAGAATATACAGTAATAAAGCTATGACTCAGATTGTATTAAAATTTCTTTTTTCTCAAAATGCTCTGCTATCATTTTGAAGACGTCAAAGTTACATATGGTGCTGAGAAAATGGTACCATTTTTTACTGTTTCACCAAAAATATTTCAAAATTTGTTTTTAAAAATTAGTATCCCCATTGGTAGAATAGAAAACAATATTATCTAAATGAGGTTACAACTATGTGAAATTGAAATGAACTATTTCAGAGTTATTAATGTTTAAACTCAAGTCTACAAGAGTTTGGTACGGAGCGCCCCTTCACGGAGAGCTGAGCTAGGAGTGCTCGCCTTGAAGGACGAGGTAGGATTCACGGAGAATTTGAACTGCCATAATTCCAGGTGCACGGTAGCGAGCATGGTATTGTTGTTAGGTGTCTACGCCAACAAAAAAAGTTTTCCTGAAGCAGTTTTTTGCCAAGGTTCGTAAAAACAAATTCCATCTCTACCTGGGGACCAGGCCGGTAGTTTGTAATTTAGAAAAATTCGTGTATTCGAAACTTTGTATTTTAAAATATTACCATGTATTCACTATAGGCTTTTCATCGGGACCAGCTGTTTTGCTTCGTAAATTGAAATTTCATATTATCGTGCTTCGTATTATTGAGATTTTACTGTACTTCATGGAAAAATACGGGAGAGACTGATCTTCCTTGGAGTGACAGACATCCATTGGCATGTGCCCATTTTGATCTGCCTACAGGCCGTATGGATGCCCTGAGTGTGGCAAGCGTTTCCGGCAGCAGTCCCACCTGACGCAGCACCTGCGCATACACGCCAATGAGAAGCCGTACGCATGTGGCTACTGTGAGCGCTCGTTCCGGCAGCGCGCCATCCTCAACCAGCACCTGCGCATCCACTCGGGTGAGAAGCCCTACGGCTGCCCAGACTGCGGGAAGCGCTTCCGGCAGAAGGCCATTCTCAACCAGCACGTTCGCACCCACCAAGGTTCGGGAACTGAGAACAAAAGGCGACGCAAGGCCACCACCGCCCGGCCCACGTTGGCCCTCGGTGGCCTTGTTTCCCGCGGGTTGTTCGTGCCGTGCCAACCAATCAATCTGGCCCTCTGACAAAGGGCCAGCTCCTCTTCCTCCTCCTCATCCCCCTCTCCATCCCATCCTTGACACACTACCGTATTGCGTGTGCCCTCCTTCCCTCATCCCTCTCCTCATCTTGTCTCACCAAAAATCTCCCATACTATCCCCCTCCCACTGACCCTGATGCAAGTTGGAAGTATTCTTTTTTTACGCTTGCATTGCCGGGGTGGTTTGCGTCTTTGCTGAAATCCTGGGGGTGCTTACTAATGGGCAGATTAAATTGTCTGTGCTTTTAGGAGTGTTGGTTGATGAAATTCGGAGCTATGATGTTCCTACTCTTTCCCCCACTTGATTTATTTATCCATAATAGTGCTATTCTGGCATCAAGTCCTCTCTAGGAAACATTTGAATGGATGTCTGAAATTGGGAATGATTTGGACTTTAATTTTTCTCCCACTTTGCTTTATTAATTTTTTTCCATTGTGGCTTTGGTGGATGGATAGTTGCTGAGTGATTCATTGTAATGGATTTATCTGTTAAAAAGAATAAAGTAGCTCTTAGATGAAAGTATATCATTCATGATTCTACAAAGGGATCATGAAGTACAGGGTTTCTCGTCAATTTAATCCTTGAGAAAGAATTTGAACTCTAACAAAAGCAGTTTATGTGGAAGGTTGATAGGAAATGTTAAGCTGTATGGAGTGCAACATGAAGGCACTGCAAGATTTTCTTTCCTAGAAATTTTCTTTGAACTCTCTCTTTAAAAAAAATGATGACACAATGTTGGCTTTTTGCTAACTCAATAGCCAGCTTAATATAGGTAGTTCTTAAGTGGACTGCATAGGAATTGCTTAGAAACTTAATAGCATGCAAGTAGTTTGTTAATACGTACATCTCAGCCTATGAATCTTCTTTTTTGGTTTGGCTGTGAGAAATGAAATGATAATTTCATTGCTCAGAGATTAAGGGTGTATGTGCTTGATGGGGGGAGTATCTACCTCACTAGATTTGTGATTCCATAGTCTTTCTTTTGACTAACATTGCAGTGACAAGTCGTGATAATCATTACCTCGACACATCTACTGGGGTTATATTTCTACTTATCTTTTCATAAATGGATATTTTAGAGACTATCTCTATATTGTAGAAATAAAATTTTTGTGGGAAGAAAATGTGTCTTAATGCTTTGCCAGCACACCTTAAAGTATTCCTATTAGTGTGATTCTCTTATTTAATAGCTTATTTCAGTTATGTATTAAATTGGTTTGTAAAAACTCAGTGCTCTATTTTTATATGAAAATGTACGTGTATTCAGCAACTCAACAGAAACATTTCATAAAAGCACAGTCAATAGATCTGAAGTAAATTTATTTCTATGGATATTATATAAAGCATATCTGGTTCAAATATTTGGTGGACACCTATTAATGATAGTAAATATCCATGCAAAAATATGTTTTTAAGATAATTAAAGAAGTAAGTTGTGCCTGGCAAATATCTTCCTGAAATTGCTTCCATTTAGCTCTCACAATTTTTTCTATTCTTTCTAAATCACCTATTATTTATTTTAACAAATTATGGGATTGTGAATGCATTAATTTTGATTACCTTAGTCATCATTTTGCAGAGTACACATCTAGTACATAAGCAGGTGGGTTATATCCCCCGATATTACACTCCTGAAGTTTTTTTATGCATTCTCACCTTATTGACGATAGTAATATCTAATTAATTACCTAATCCTTATTAATCCATAATAACATTTAATCATTTCAAAAAACCATAAGATAACTCATTAATAATTCACCTCATTTTCAATTTCATTGTCAATATTTTTGATTATTATATTATATAGTATGACCAATCTCCTTGGAAGGGTGGTGCCAGAATTGTTTAGGAAACATGGCTTTTAAAGTGATTTAGCAATGTCATGAGATAAAAATAAAAACATTGATTGAAATTGCCAATCTACCTCTCATTACCTGTTTTATTTGTTAAATCTTGATATTGATTGGATAATTGTCAATGATAGTAGAGGATTATTACTCAGTGTACAGTATTTTTGAAAACTACCATGTATGTGGGTGTATTTGAGTATCAGTAAGCTGCATAGATGTTTTATTATACCCTTAATTTATTATATTTGTTATGTTTATAGCTGATCATTTATACGCACACCAGAACATTTCTATACTATTTTAGCTATGCATTCTTGTAAATATTAATGCCATCAGATTTGCTTTATTATGTCAATTTCATATTCAACATTCATTTTAAAGGATAAAAGCATGTTTCATTTCAATGGGAGATTAACTTGTATATCAACCAGCACAAATGCAGTTAGTTTCTTGGTCACACCAGAATGTGTGATGTTGTTTTACACTAAGTTCCATCCTATTATAGAGAAGAAAAGGGCATATTAGTAGCCTGAAAGTAACTTCATTTAATTTTTCTGTTCTAATGCTTGCTCTTTGATTCCCATGTAGGTGAACTTTGAATATGAATGCTTAAGCATGAAATAACATATATATATTCTGAGACATAAAATACATATTGTGGCCAGTTCTTTGTGTAATTGTAACATTCATAAACACTTGTGCCAAATAGAAATTTCTTGTAAATATTCACCAATCCTCAATGTACAAATAAGGATTATTGCATAAGCATTATATATATGCTGTCTTTGAGGGAATATACAACACACCCTTATTTCGTTTGGCTATATACCTGGGGAAAAATTTTGTAAACAAACATGCTGTTTTCAATGATGTGGGCTTATTAATTTCATTCAATATCTTGCTCGCACCTACTTCGATATTTTGGAAGCAAGCCAAACTATATATACCTTAGTGCCAATCATAGTGTAGAGATGCAATTATAGCAATTGCAACTGCACATTCATCATGTTGATTTTTTAGCCATATTTTTTTTAAAAAAGGCCATCTTATATGCTGTCAAATATGTTACTGCAAATTTCAGAAAATTAAGTATGGATCTTTCCTGTTTATATTAGCAGCATAAATGGGTAGGAAAGTGCACAAATGTAAATATATTTTTGAAATTAGCATACTTCCTGAAGTGAGGTAAAATGAAAGTAAATGAATGAAACCACAAATAATGTCGGAATCACTGTTTTATTATATTTATGTAAGTAATTTTAATTTTTTGGCTGGCCATCAGTATTTTGTAATAATTATTTAGAAGATACTGAATCTGGAGTGTGCAGTAATTATGGAATTTTGTGACTACGTTCATGTGACCATGCTGTAAAAGGAATGCTAAATGGCAGAAATCAGTAGGTTAAATGATTCCATATGATGCTGTCTTATCAAATATATACGTACCATTCAAACATGAGTTATATTTCGTTATACGCTTCTTTATGCCTTTCAATAACCACATAGCTACAGAACATATAGATATTGATAATATATTTCTTAATTACACTTAATTACCCTGAGAGCACAGAGTTTGCACTATACTCTATGTAAACCCAATTTTAACATTTATTTATTTTTATTTAATTTTTAACATTTTATATAATGTCTTATTTTGGTTTGAATTATGATTACATTTGGTCTAAAATAGGGTCTAATGTCTGCCATTTTTGGTCTATGGGTAATGTTTAATGTAGGTGTTACAGCGTACTAGATGTAAACGTAAAATATTTTTCATCATCAGCCTAGACCATATATAAATATATTTATGGATAATTTGACGAACGCCTTCCCAATTTTAAAGTCTTTTCTTTATCTCAACTACTTGTAGTAATAGCGATAATCAGTACAAAATCACAAATATGTAACAAGGCAGTGAACTTTGGTTTTCTACACAGAATATTTAAAATACTTCCTACGTCTCAATGATGCAACATCATCAGGTAAACAGTAACCTGATAATTACGCTGTGTAATCGAAACTTAAGGTTGTGCAGTAACTACTATGTGCACAAAAACAAAGTTATCTGTTTCATTTGGAAGAACTGCTTCCACAAAAAAGCCTGAAAAATGCCAAATCTAACCACTTCAATGGGTTACGCTAGAAACCATCAACATATTACAAAAATATAATAGTAATTACCTTTATTTTCCAGAAGCCTAATGCAAATGAATCATATAAAATTTACACAACCGCAACTCAACTCTAAATAAATGGCACTTCCTCGCCATTTTTGAAGACATTGTCCATAGGTCACCAAAATTTTTCATAAAAAGAAAACAAAGGTCTCTGATATCACATTATTTTGTTGCCAAACATAATTAATCACTCCGCATTATATTGCAAACCAAACTAAAAGGAATTGCACTTGGCATATTTTAAATGAAAAGGTCCAAATACCAAATTAAAATACCATGCCTGCTGTAGTATTTTAATGAACATTGAAACTTCTAGGAATGGCATATTTTCTAACAACTTCGTAACTTGACAACCTTAATGCAGAAAAAGGAAATTTTCTTTGGTACAGGACGTGTGTAAATGCAATGAAATGCAGATGCTACAGGAATAAAAATTGATTTCTTAGCAGATATATTTCCATAGCCTTGAATTTCAAACAGTGTACATACCAGTACTGTATACTTCAGTGTATAAGTAGTGGATGAACCACAACCAAATTATTCTTTAGGAAATAAGAATGCAAAATACTACTGTATATTACATAACTAGAGTTTGTGAAAAACACTGAGATGATAAATGTCAACTCCACTCAAATAAGTTTCAGCACTTGTATCAGTGGTGTGCGGTGTCAATTAGCCACGGGTAAGCACTCGCACATCAGGGGAGGTATGCATCCTGCACGTCACTTGCGTAACCTCATTTAAAAACTGGATAACTAATACCGAGAATGGCATTCTATTTAAATTATTGAATTGTGAATTAAATCTGGATAATTTCTTTGGTTAATCACCTACGATGCACATAAAAATCACTTTTCAGCATGTTCATCAAGTATCTAAAATAAGCTTCCCCAAATGTTTTCCCATCGAAAGCTTTCTTGCGTAAAAACTATTGGCTATCTAACTTGAACCATTCTGAAAGAAAGAAATGCCTGCGTAAAATATCTATTGATATCTAATCCATGTGTAGGAAATGTGCGAATTTGCTGATTTGTAAGAAACGGCTCATCTACCAGCACAACATTGGAATACGATAGATAAAGGAAGCCGCTCTGGGTTTGAGACCTTATGAGTAATTTGATGTGTCATTTCCGTAGCTTGCCTTTAGAAATATAAAATTCCATGAAGTAAATGAATCGGTCAAATCGATCGTAATCAATATCTTGAAACATGATAGTAAGTTCAGAGAACGTTGAATGTTCGCAAATTTAGATTGGAAAGGTACGTCTAGAAAATATACTCTTTCACTTAAGGTAAAATACAGGGTGCAGAAAAGCATATAAATTTAATCTATAAGATAAATAATAAAATCGAATACATTACAGGAAATGCCATTATACATTTCCTGTAATGTTTTCGATTGTTACTTCGGAGGGGTCACCCACTGATTTGCAAACAAATGCGAGAATATAAATATGCAAGAAATCATTCACCAGTCTTGTCCTCCTTATGATGAAATCTCTAATGAAAAGACCTATCGATATGTATTATTGAACTTATTTTTTGGTGGGGCGAATGGCCACAGCGCTCCCTCCCCCCTGAATCTGCCCCTGTTCAGGCAGTTCAATTCCCCAGGCATGACTGCTGTCCCATCATATGTCGGAGCAACGAGTTTTTCTTTCAGTCTATAAGAATTAATTATATGCTTTGCATGAACAAATAACACATTGGCAGACCCATCGGCACTCACATCAGTGAACGAAATTAATCGTTGCTGCACTTCCGAGGCATTATCATGGAAGTATCTTAGTGTTGTGGATGGCTGGGATTTATTACTGATAATACTGATGATGATTACTGATATCTGAGGTCTCGTCTAGAAATAGCACCACAGAAATTGGGATACCCACTTCATTTCTTATCTTACTTTCCAAAATTGTGCTGATAGGTATTATCAAGCCCTTCTAATGCGTTTTGTTCTTCCTCTGAATGGGGTTGCATTCACAAGATGATGTCGTAAAGTTGGGTCATATTTACTGATACGATTTAAAAACGCAGTGTATATACCCTTATATGGGGAATCTTCAACCTCACCTCCTCGAAATAGAAGCTCTTGAATGGCATTGGCAAGGTGCATTGTGTCCATTAATCTCTGCATGATCACTCTGTTCTAGGCCACTGTTTCATTATGCCGCTTTACACTTGCGTGGAAATGGGAATGAATACGTGCTTCAATGCGGGTATTGCCGAAGTTGAGCAAACGATAGAATATGTCCCTATGACCTTTCATGTTTCATTATGGCATTAGATATAATACTGAGTTTCTCATAAATAGGAGGCATATCCAACAGAATAATTTCACAAGAGTAGAACTCCCAGTCAGCCAACAGGTTTTTATATTCATGGAAACGCAAAAATGTCAAAAGTACTCACGATTACACTCTTTGTGTTTGCACTTTAAACTTTGTATTTCCAATATTCCAAAATCGTAATTTATTCACTGTTTTGTATGTATAGATAGCATAATTTTGTGTTATTTTATTTTAAAACTGTGCGAAACATTCGGAAATGCTACCTTTCTCTAAACAAATGATTTAATCTTCTGATGGGTTGTTGAAATGAAATACATAGTTAGGAAGTGTGTGTATAAAAAATCAAAGACAGTTTATTAATATGAACATATTTACAGTTTACAATACCTCTTTATAGTTATTTATTTACAAGATATAAAAGCACACGTGTCCTGCCAACAATAATCCTCTTTTCCACATTGTCTATTTACAATGTGGAAAAGAGACTATGAGGCCTTCCTTTTTCTTTGCGCTTTAACTGAAAAGATTTTTTTAAACTTAAATAATAAACAATGTGTTCTAATGTAAGCTTAGTGTGCTATATCAGAAGATTCCTATCAATTGATACCTTACTCAACGCTGTAGGCTTTGTATTAGTCGAGAAAAATGGATTCTGACGACAGAAATAATTTGCATGAAGATTCGTAAGCGCTTAGTGTCATAGCCTACCACTCCCGTTTTTCCCATGTGTGCCGCCCGTCCCTAGCGCCACCAGCTACCGTGTGCCATAAGCACACGGTAGCTGGCGGCGCTTGTATCGCTGTCCTCCTCTACCTCCAGACCGAGCCGCAGGCATTAGCATTGAGTGCTAGAGATCGAGAGAGAGTGCTTTGGGGAATCTCCACCTGCTGAAATTACCCACGGCCTCGGCCAGCTGTAGACAACCGTGCCCGCGGTGAAAACTTGCTGCAAACTGGGTGGCATGACACACTGCCGTGTATTGAATGTGGCTAATAACGTCAGAATAATCTCTCTTAACGAAAAATATCCTATGTATTTTCATCGCTGTCTGGGCAAGCACAGCTTACCCTAACTTACCCCCAACGCACGCCATTTTTTGTTTCCATACCCAGGCACGATTTCAAACAAAAGAAAATTCCCGAAACAAGCTCAGCCAACTTGGCCATGTGAGAGGACTCTTCAGGATTATTTTTGAAATGCAATAATGGACTGATAATGACCAAATAATGTTTTCCTGTGTTCCAGAAATTCCATTTTTTTATAAATATTTAAATGGGTAGTATGGTGAACTAGTTAGAGCATATTAAATTATATTTTTGGTTGGTAATTCAACTGGTTAAGATTAGGTATCGCATGTCTGTCATTTGAACATGGAAGAAATTTGAACTTTTTTATCGTGTCTATAATAAGTCTATCTTGTTCTACAAACTTGAAGCAGTGAAGTTATCCATGGACGCTAAATATTCCCTTTTAGACATTACCAGTTTTAGTGTGCTCTCAGGGTACTCTCCTTCCTATCAAGTTAATTCCATTCAAAGTGTGAGCAGAAATTAAAATACCCAATTTCTTGTGTTATGAATGCTGGACTGGAGCCTTAGTGATTCCATTGCTATTTTCCACGAAGAGAATATTATGTTAACAATTAATACCAGTTGTTAACCCAGGTCAGCATGTTTGGATGTACTTGTATTGAATTTCAATAAAACTACATACATGCCTACCCAGATAGCACAATTGAAATCGTATCCTATTCATATTTGGATAGTATCCATTGACAAAAAAGATTCGCGTATACCTAGAGTCATTTCGTCAATATGTACCACCTATTGGCTGACTGTGGACAGACAATATATCGACCATGGAAATGTCATCTACAAAATTTGGATGAAGAGATGCGAAAGCTCAGGAATACAATATGATGGCTGCTGCCTAGCTTTCATATGCCACTTTCAAGTATAGATTCCTGTTGGCTCTCATTATTCCTCTTCATATGTTCTGGTGTAAAACTTACCATTAAAATGATTAAATTAAATCATGTAATATATCTCATGATTTCCTGAGGTTCATGAGCACCAGTTCTCCTCACGGTTCATTAATCAGTAAAAGAACCATCTAGTAGCAATTTGCGTGAGTTATCTCACATGACAGCATTAAGATAAGTACAAATTACTTCGCGTCTACGGAGCAGCCTAAGCTTTAGAATGTATCCATTGACACCATTCCAGTATTGCATAGCCACCATAGGTGTTTATTCACAACATGAATATGGCAAATGAGTTGGAAAATTGGGAACGATGCAATGAGCGGAATTCCGAAAGTTGACTGGTTCAGCATTTCTCTGGGAATGCTGGTTCAGCATTTCGCTGGGAACGCTGGTTCAGCATTCCATGTGTCATAGCTACATGGTAATCTTCCTTGGTAGACGAAAAATAGATCTCAAGCTGTGTGCAAATGGGATACTCATATCTGAGACGAAGGAGATGCAGTGTATCTGTTGCAATTGTTTAGTTCATATTTTAAAAAATATGGGCTTCCATTAAACTCTCCAAGTATTATTGGTAGTGTACCAGCATTACCTTGAAATACATGCTCTTCATTTTTCATTTTATGTAATATATCATGTGAACACCTTTTACAAATGCCTAAGGTGGTGTAACTTGAATCTTATTTGTCACCCTTCATATCTAGATAGGAAAATTTGTGCTGTCTGGGTAGTTACATCTTCAGACTTAGCATTTTCCCAAGATTTATGAAAGTTCTCTGAGGCCTTGTGTGTTATCAGAGCAAAAACCCATTATTTGTCTTTCCAATTTCCTAAATTAACCAAGAATGAAAACGAGTTTGTTGATAATGAATGTGAAAAAGCATTAGCAAATGTAATTTTGATCGTGAATCTCCTCTATATAATGTTATAAATGATAGAATGAGTAAATAAAGCTTTCATTTGATCACTTTTTGGCCAGGATTAATGGATTTACAAGATTATTTATGAATGTCGTCCCTAATTTTTTAAGCAGAATTATTTTTGGCAACTAATGCTTGCTGTGAAATGAGTAAGTCCTGTATATGTTGAAAAGATTTAGTGCATCATGTAACATTTTAAGTAAGCAATTGGATCTTTCAGCTTTTTTCTATCAGTCATTGATGCAATGTGCCTAATATTGGGAAAGGTACTACTTTAAGTTAAACTTGATTCATCTCTATCATCAGAAAATGCTAATGAAGTTAGAAATGTAAAAGCTTTTGTTCAGTGCCAAGTCCCTGTATCATATCATACAATATGATATTAATATGACTCATTATGACAAGGTTAGTCTATAATTTTGTTACGTTGTTTTAAACCTAGTTGTGTTGCTCCATTTACAGTGTTTGCCTGAGCTTATAGAAACAGAATTTATGGAGTCAGCTTCTTATTTCTTTTTATAGAAAACCCCTAGAAATGCCTATTAAGTTCATCTAACTTTTCTGAGTTCAAGTTCTTGTTCTATGTACTGTCACATTCAGTAAGTAAACACACACTGTCACATTCAGAGAGTAAACTATTAGCAGTCATGGAGAGAGATGATGAATTCCCATCTCCACAGCTCAACTTAGACACAATGGAATAACCTTAAAATGAAATTACTCGTAAGATATCATTTCACAACTGCATGTGAGCTATGCCTTTGAATTTTAGTAAAAACTTGTAAACTGGAGAAAAATTTTCTGCCTATAGAGAATCCTATCTTTCCCATGGTAAAACTTGGGAGTACCATTGGTGGACCAAAATGAGGGTTTTGACATTATTAGTACAAATCTTCTTATGGTGAACTTGTTTTAGGCACTTATGTGTGAATAGAAGTATTGAACTAAACATTGCATTAACTGTAAAAACTCTATTGAAGCTCCTTTTGAATTATACTATAACTTTTATGCATATTTGAAAAACAAGGATCTTACGACTGCAGAGTGACTCCATATAATGTTTGCTTAGCATTTTTCCACATTTTTGCTGAATCTGATATTGCTGCCCTCTTGAGAGCTATCCTCTCATAGTTTTGTGTCTTGTATCTCTTAAATGTTGAAGAATATCATAATGTTAACATTGAATTTTGCCGTTCAGCCAAAGTAGATCTATTCCATTTCTGTAGCACATAAAGTAATTTGGCCTATTTCTTGTTAATCATAAGATTTTTCTCAGTTTTAGTGTAATTATTTTCTGTCTTCTCAGTGTCGTCTTTCATCAGGCTTATGCATCTCAGTGAACTTATTGTTTATAATTTATAGTTTTAATCACTGATTTCTTGATGACAACGTAAGTGGAATCTTTTTCATTTACTAGGAAGTCAAATGATGACCTAAAATTAAACACATATATGTTACCATGTTATTGGTGAAAATAGAAACTGAATTAAAACCAAACTGGTGTCAAAGTACAAACAAATTTTTAACATTCAGCCAAACAAAATTTTGTAAATTTTCCATTGACAATGTACATTAAGTTTAAAATACTGCAATCATTTGAATGACTGTGACTGTGAATGATTAATTGTTGACAAAAGATATTATGTGAAGGCCCGTTCAAGGATTTCAACTTTTTTGGAAAGTAGTCTATAGTTCATTTAGGTTTCATTTGACTCATATATTTTTGATATAATATGCCAAGGAATATTCTCATTCCTTGAAACTAACAACTACCCCTGGGGATGTTGATTAAATAGTTTTAAATGATTTACTTAATGACTATTGATTTGTTTCTTTATCAGTGGCATTTACTCCACAGAATGTAATTCTAAGCAGCAGCTGTATATAATAGCAGTCATTGGCATTTGGTGAACACATTTCATTAAAGTTGAATTGTGTGAACTGGCTTAAAAATTTAAAAAAATTAAATCCTGGCATTTTATGTTGCGAAAGAAAAATTCATGTGGGTAATCTCATGTTTGGAGTTCAGTGAATTAACACTTGGTAATCTGGTACATTAATTGCTATTTAACATCCCCACTCCTGTCATTATTTAAAAAAAATTAAGGCTTAGACCCTATACATGTATTCCTCTCCATACTAACCTTATTCATGTGAAACAGCCATTTAAATAGAATTAAATATAATAAATGTGATAATTATTAGTGATAAAACTTAAGTGAAGATATGGCAACGCAGTAAAATGAATTGGGAATCATGAAATATCAAGAAAACAAAAATATTTTGTCATATTTGGCACTTGACTTCCTTATGGTCGAGATTTTCCATTATAACAATACAAGACTATATTAGATGAGACCTAGTCTTGTATCATTAATCATAAAGGGTTAACAATAATAACTTACGTATGAAGTGTAATCATGTGTATCAATCAGATGATGGCTGCTTCAAGGTGCTTATGCCATTATATCCAAAGTGCACTAGATAAGTTAAGTGTTAATCCTGGAAACTCCTGCATTTCTTAGGGTAAAATACCAGGTATGCTGCTAATATACTGATTTATTGATTGTACAAATGCAGTCCATACTGGTACATATTATCTTTAAAAAGCCATATTTTTGTTTAATGCTGAAAACAAGTAATTTTTTTATGAAATGTTGTTCTGAAAGTAGCCATAATTGTTGATCTTAATTCCTTATCTGAGGTAAGAGCATAGTTATTTTTTTCAGATTCTATATATGAAGTTGTTTTGTAGTTGGATGTTGTAAGGCATATGGAGAAAAAAATATCTTTTATGTTAATTCAGAAAATCTCCCTTGGGAGAAGACAGTTCCATAGTTATGTTGGACCTGATATTGTATTTCCACTAACACTGTTTTAATAATTGTTCTAAATTTGCAGTTCTCTAATCTTTTTGTCTTAGAAAAAATGAAGTTTCAATAAACATTTCTCTCGAAATTAAAAGAAAAACATTTGATATTTTACTGCAAAACCTACAGTTGGTACCCTCAAGCTGAAAACATCACTACTAACAAACTAACATGTACGATATCCTTTTAGGCTTGATTTTAGAGTTGAATTATGTGTTTGTTATTTGCTCTTAGAAATCAAAATTTTTTCCACTCCTCTCCCTAGTGTAAAGATAAATTATATAAATTAATCCCTGGAATCCTACTTGAAATTGGCACTGAAATTCTCTTTATATAGATGTATTTCACTCTGTTGCTTATACATAAAAAGGGTCAGTCTTTCACATTCCATTGAGCATACATGTTACTCAATTCATGGCTGTAATCTTAAAGTGATGTATTACCGATTTTATATATTTTTTGATTCATTTGCCAGTTTTATACGGATTAACGCATCCTGTGAGTTTTCTTTAACCTTCTGAGGGTTCCATGTGCAGTGTTCAGCAGCATTTTTTCTTCAATATTATTTGCTTTTTCCCATGGCTCTGAATTTGGAAATGAATGTGTTTCTCTTTTATCATTAAATGTTTTCATTACACTGCAAGTTTTATTTGCCACATTCAATGTGCAGTATCACCACAAGTTCATATTAGTGTCACAAGTTGCATATCCTTAGGTTTTTATTAATCTGTAGATTTTATGATGCAACATTTATAAACACTTGCCGTGGATTCATACGTTTATGTGCTTATATACCTACCTGCTCAAGCTCTTGGAATAATGCATTTCCTCAGGAATTCTTTTAGAAATTGACTAAAAAGCCATTATACCTCACTGAAAAATCTCACATCTTCAGGTTAGCCTTTGGCTTACGCCTAACTGAGGAAATCACAACTGAAGCATGTCAAATAATATGTGTAGTCAAGATGCTAAGCTTCTATTTGCTTTCTCTCTCTGAGAATTGAAGTGATGGTGGTGTTTTGTTGTGCATAGCACTATTTTACAAGCTATCAACCAGGTTCCAGTTTCCTATGCTCTGAGGCAGGTCAGTGTGCCTCGTAAAGGAGGTAGTGATAGATGTCTTTAGATAAGTGACAGATGATATGTTGTGGTTTCCTCTCCTATATCCTGATATTGACTAGAATGTGAATTCTGTTAATGCATTAACCACATGCCAAGTTATATTTGATGAATCACCGTAGTATATCAGTACTAAATATATCCTGTGTTTAAAAGGTAATTTAGTTGCTATTAGTTCAGGTTCCAGGTATTAATTAAAATGTTGAATTAAAAATTCTAGCTTCTTCATATTCACTCATTGTAGTTCCAGTAGCTAGTGCTACAAAAATTAATTTACTGAAATGGACTGTATCCTGCTATTTTCTTTCATGGGACAGGAATAATGGGTTGGACTTCAATCAGTTGTTCGTCCCTTGAATTAATAAATTTTGAGTTTTATTGTGCAAATTTTGGGCATATTTTTAAAATTTTGTCTGTCCCAAACACAATTCTTAAGTTTTTTCCATGAAACCTGATGGTCAGAAATGGTTGAAAATATAAATTATGCTTAGAGATATCACAGTAAAAATGGCATGGACAGATTAAGGCATGTTAAAGTGGCATTATATGATAACAATTAGAAACAGTGATTTTTTTATTAGCTTTTCCTTGAATTCATAGCATGAATTTGGCCAATGAACAAAAATGAGATTCAATAGCTTAGTTTATCTATCTGGACCTATTTTAGGAGAGTATATAAGAATGGATTCTTAAAGATTTATTAATTTTGGGAGACCTAGATTTGGAAAAATCATCATTTTCATGGTACATTACAAATTATCCATCAGCATGCTTACACATTATATGCCAAATAGTATGCCAGCATGTCAGTTATACATTACCAGTTATGTTTTCGGGCGTATGAACTAAATTTTCCTTAAGGTTGACATTTTATGCTAATTTTTTTTACTTCAATTGTACTGATTCATGACTTTTGCTTAGTGGTATAGGATTCTGTTGACTCTTACAGTTGTAAAGCATTGACTTCTATTAATTAATATTGAAGATATTATCTTATTAGTGCCCTTCTCCTCTTATCATACTTATCTAGGAATCATTTACCGCCTTATTCAGTCATTCATAGAAAGTGGTGTATGATTAGATATTTGGATTAAAGTATGAGGTATGAGCTTAGATTAGAGTATGAGCTTAATAAAGTATGTTTTAAATTTTTAATTGGTCCATTGCATGTACCTGAGCCTTGCATAATCCAATTTTTTCCAACCAAAAACATTTCCTTCATACTGGATAAGGAACATGGCTAATGTATCTTTCCATCCTTTTTCTCTCTTGTATTAGTTTATCAGGAGTGCTCTTTCTAAACTGTCGTGTTGGATAAATGTGCTGAATTCTAATTTTATTTGCATGAGTATATTTAATTCTTGTTTTTCTTTATGTATTTTATTAGTGTTCTAATATACCTTATGTTTTTTTGCACCATGTCAAATATTATGCATGTGATTTTGCAAGCTTTTTAAAAAATTTGTACTTCAGTCCCTTAGACATTACAACTTTTTGAGTGCTTGTAGATGATTAAGTTCTTGCATATGTTTGAAAATTTCATTTCTTTTACCTTCATATACATGCCACTGCATATCACTTCAGCAATAATTTGGAAATAATGAATAGTTTATCATGCTATGAAGTTCATTATAATAAGCAAGTTACAAATAAGACACAGAATCAATTCTTAATCACATTTTCTTGCAGAATTTCTTTAATTTATTTTCCCTTCAAAGGTAGGTAATAATCTCCATGATTAAATACTGCAGTTGTAGGTGTGAATTATGTATGTCCTCTATATTCACTCTTCCTAGGTTCTTTTTTCAGTGAAGGTGTGTCTGATCAAAATTATGGAGTCAGCATGTGTATTTTGGTCTGCACTTTACAGAAACCGTATCATCTCCCATTTAATTTTTCTATTTTTTCACATATTGCTCTATTAGTATTTTCCATTCTTTTGCTCTTTCCTGTATGGTGTTAGGAAAATGACTCCAGGGACTTCCTAGTGAACGTCATTACTGCAGAGGTGATAAAAGTATATTAACATACTTTTATCGCCTCAGCAACATTTTTATAGATAGATGAAACTTCTTCAAGCAAGTAAGCTCTTGTCAGCACAACTTAAATTGAAAATATTTGCATGTATTATTTCCCTCAGGGTTAAAAAATTCTCAGGAAATCTTCTTCAGAAGTAATCTCTAAACAGTCGAAATTGAAAATTTGGTCTTTGGTGGTACTCTTCAGTCAAAATCCATTATATCATACTAATGTAATTTTCTTTGTCCTGATACAAATTTCTTTGAATCTCATCCTAGGACGTCCTTCTTTATGTCTCTTAAGACCTATGTATTTTTTTTACTGTTGAGCTTTGCTTTTGTGCAGAAACAAAGGCCATATTGAAACTGTATCATCATGAAAACTTACTCTGTAGTGAAACTCAAGAGGTCTCACTCTTAATTATTAACAGCATTGGGATGATAATTTTGAATTTGCCTGTTGTCAAATGCCCTATTCTATCTGCACATCTTTTATTTCTGATTTTGTTCTTGATCAGATTTATTTACCTATTAGATTGTGGAGGTTTCCTTTCTCGATTTATACTAATTGTGTCAACTTTTATGCATAAGGGATGAATTAAAGGAAAGATACATTTCTTCAATAAAAGAACTCCTCTTTTGGTGAAAAATATTTTATTGAGCAATTGTTTCATTCATGCATTATTATTTCATGACCATTGATACCTTTTGTAGTTAGTTCATGTCATACTTATATTTTTATCAAATTTGCTAAGGTTGTTTATTTTACCCTTTATCTTTTACTTGATGGAATTTCAATCGAAATTCCCTAAGGTTTTTTCCAACTTGAGCAAAGACAATTAACTCACTACTTTATGGCGCACAAGATGGAATCTCATAATTATGTACCGTAAATGAAACCTCAAACTCTTGGCAGTTAGAAGTGGTTTTTTGGCTAAGGTTAAAGTCTCAGTTTGCTTAATCTGTAACAGCTTACTAATATTGAACATAATGCACAATCAAACATTGTGCTTGCAGAAATGGTAGTTTTTTGGTACTTCCTCAGGTGATCCAGATCTATCCAATCTTTTAAATTTATTATTTTTGTATTAATGGTTTATTTTTATTAAATATCAATATTTATGTCATTATGCTGTATTTTTATAGAAATTCCTAGTTTCTAAGATATTCATGATCACTATTCCATTTCATTCTCTTTTTACTGGGAGTGCTTGATTTAATTTTTTAAATACTAATGCAAAGAACATTTCCTCTGAGGAAGATACCTTCACCAATGTCCTTCTTTTCTGAGCAGATGTGAGTCCCCATTTGGTGTTTAAAAATGGCATGACACCAACATTATGGCCTCAAGATGTACCCTATCCCCCTGATGCCAGCCCATCTCCCTCCTGTGGTCCTGATGGACCCAAAGAAGAGGCATATGGAGAAGGTGGTCCTCCTGGAGGGAAAGAAGGCAACCCGGACCTTCAGTATCACTCATATTTCAAGGATTCTAAGGTACATTATGAATACATGAAATTTAACCACCAATCCCTAGCCATGTGCTAGGATTAAAAAGAGGGTAGGGGATTCAAATTTTTGCATATGTACATTGAACACAGGAAAATAATTTAGTTTTGCATTCAAATTTTATTAGCTAGTTCTTTCTTTGGAAAAACTTTCATTTTCCTTCTAGTATCAGTAATATTGGTTGTGAATTCTTTTACTGAGACAACCTTATCAAGGCGTCCATGAGGAAGACAGCAGTTTTAATTGCTAATCATTTCTTTAGCACGTGAACTATTTGCATTTATCAGTGGGTATTATGTCACCAACAATGGTTTTGGAAGATTTTTCAATGAAGGCACACAAAAAAATGTTTTTGCAGGAATTCATTCATATCATGTACCACATTTGCTGTATAAGCACCTTCCTGCATAAGTCAATGTGTAGTTATTATCTACTCCATAGATGATGCCTGCTGTCCATTACAGCAAAAAAAGAAGTTTTGGGTAATTACTCTTATTTTAGATTTAAATATACAGTGAAAGAAAGATAAGATTTTTGTTATTCTCGGCTTTGTTGTATTATGTTAACTTAGGCCCGTTTCACATGGATATGTATGGTCTGCGCTACTCGCACGGACTAGGTTCCATTGACATCAATGGAAGCTTACACATGAACGCGGACCGTCCATACGTGGAGGAGCCATCCGAGTGGCCCCTATCACCATCCAATGTGAAAAGTGGCAACCGCTCTCCATGCCCAGCACGCAGAGCGCAGACCATCTGCATACATGTGAAATGGGCCTTAACGGCCTCTCAAAAGATGGCTATTTTGTAATCGTCCACGATAGCTGCCGTGATGGTACACCGCTAATGGTTCAAAAATGGATAAGTTGTGGTGTTTCGACTTATGTGGATTTCTACTTCTTTTTTTTTGCTGTAATGGACAACAGGCGTCATATATGGAGTAGATAATTAACTATGCGTCGACTTATGCGGGAAGGTAAAACTACGCTGCAAAGAGACGTTGATGCCTGATCACATCAGACTTTTTCACCATCACAATGATCAAATATCACCTATTGAACTATTTTATGTCTTAAACTAGAGTTGGCATTCTGAACACCCATAGTTTGACATCAATTCTTGCGAGCTTGGCAATGAGTCACAGGTCATCACGCGGTTGAATCTGTCGTGGCAACAGAAATGCGGAGAAATGCAGGCATTTCACCGACCTAACTGAACATCCGCGTAACTCCGAATCCATGTAACTCGTATCCGCATAAGTAAAGGACTTACTGTAATTGCTCATTTTTAGCATTTAAATCATGAATACCATGGTAGAAAATATTTAAGCAGCATATTGTAAACTAATAATTCTTGTCCACATATGAATTCTTTGAAATTCCCCAATTTGAAAATTCTAACAAAAAGGTTCCGCTGCATTCTTACTGCAACAGTTTTTCAGAAAGAGCCTTCAGTACTGCTGTAAATTTGGTTGAATAAAAAAGAAATCGATTAGATCCTGACAGAGTGAAAATTCTGCATTTTCTAAACAACTTGTCATCTGTTTTCATTGAATTTTCACTTTTATTTAAGAAAAATTAAACTTTGATTTACTTTTGAAATTACCCATTCTTTATATTTGCCCTGGAACATGTCCTTAATTTCAGTGAGTGGGGACTATATTACATTCATTTATTTATTATTTACTTGAAGAAATACGATTCAGCTTTGATTGGATTTAATTAGAGGATTCACGAGAAAGGAAGCATTATTTAAGAATTTACTGATAGAAGGAGGATTGGAATATAATGAAATTGAGGAGGATTAGGAATTTGGATTAGGATTCGAGATTTGAATTTGATAAAAAAACAGGATTCAGATTCGTGATTCGGATTAGATCTAATTTTGGATTCACCTCATCACTATTTAAAAGACTAATACTATGGTTATTGCTACCCTTGTAACATTTCCACAATATCTATTTCATGGATAAAAATAAGCATGGTGGATATGAATATGAATAATTGATAGTCTTTCCATGCTATGTGAGATAAATTAGACTTTTATTGTTCCAGTAGCTATTACTTAAAACCGATTGACTCCGAATAGGGGATAAGAGTGATTGAAACAGTACTGCTGCACATGAAATCGACTCGGCAAGTAAATTTAATGAGTAACGTACATTACCAAAGTCATATTTTCATAGGTCTGCTGTTATGATCATAGATTTTCAATACAATGAATATCAAATGTAGTAAAACCTTCCACGGAGTTAACAAGAGGACACAAATAGTCATTGCCCCTGTTTCTTTAAAAAAAACATACGCACATAGCACAACAAAGTTTCTTAATTGACAGCCTATATCAATTTGAATTATATTAAGGTCTGCAGAAGAGAACAACAAAATTTGTAGATCAGGCTAATGTATCCAGATTACTCTTTAACCGAATATTTCATTGAACTCATCGAATATCTTATTTGCATAGACAATACTGTGACGGGACATGTGGCTGGGCGATATTCTCCCTCATCGCCGCTTGGAACATCTCTGTACGGATCCTGCGGCCAGGCTTCGTTCCCCCCCCCCCCCCCCCCCCCCCCCCCCCTAATCCCTTCATCAGCTGCGCTAGAGAATGGGCAAATGCCTGTTCAGAGAAAGAAAAGGAAAGTATTGTTCCTTGCGTGGAACGACCAGGGGTGCCACGCAAAACCGGGGTCAAACTACTCAGCTGGTAGAGTGAATCACGAGGGTTTTCTTTGGGTGGGGTCTTCATGGAACTGAAGCTGTAAACTCCAATCTTGATGGTGAGCAGACCTGAAATCGAAGTGGAGGCGGTTCACCTCATTTGGGGAGCAAAAACAACTCGCGCTTACAGTAAAAAACAAACATTTATTCCAGCAAAAGCAAGAAAAACACACTCTTACATTCTAATGAGGGATGAATGGACTGATGATTTATGAACATCAATGGAAAAAGGCACGGTAATGACTAAATTAACTAAAAACCAATGATTGATGGCGTGAAGCGTATATGAAATGAAATGTAACCCTTAAAAGAATATGTACAAGCTCCTCGTCCTTCTTAGAACTTTGGACTGATTTGGATGGGAGGTGAGTTATACAAAAAATAATCAGGTTGAACTGATTATGCAAAAAGAGGGATGCTCTTTGGCTTCCAAAAGTTTGGGTGGCTGAGATGGTGGAGTTACCTCGGACGTTAGGAATTCAATCTTTGCCCCACTTCACTGGAAGAACGGGGAGAATGGGAATACACTTGACCATCTGGTCGTATTGTCAGGGGGGGTGGATCGTGATTAGAGCCCTGCAAAACGGCCTCCATACTCGCTCACGCTCACTCGGTTGCCGGCTGAATCGAATGCACGCACTCGAGTGCAGATTCAACCGAGTCTGGATTTACTCGACCGATCACTCGCCCCGAGTCTACGAGCAACCGACGAGTATGCATACACTCGGCGGCAGCTTGGATTTTCGTCAAGGCTATTCGGAGCGCAGCGACTCAGGTTCGTAGTTTGGTGTCCGTAATATGACCTCCTGTGAGACAATAAATACGCGACATATGACGCAATATATCGAGTTCATCATTTTAAAATTTAATCGCCCCTAGTATTCATCTACCAAACAAAAGTCATTGTCTCCAAACATTCCATATTTCACCTATTTGGAATAAGATTTCGTCTTGTAAGAAATTCTGAACTGAGTAATAGTCTTCAAAATTTTGGATGCGTCCCATCAATTCATCTACCTTTGGGAAAAATAACATGGTCGAAATAGATGGAAATCGAAAAAGGGTTAGTTTTTCGGTGATATCGTACTGAACTCCTTCGCTGGGAATAAATATACATTCCGATAAATATAGTCAGCAACTCCCTGATGTAGCCGTAAAAACCTCAGCTGAGTCCTCTGATAGTATGGCTATTATGTGGAAGGTGTTTCATGCATACATGAAAATATTGCTTGGAACGTTAGACCAGTAGTATATATCATGCGTTTAAGCAACTTATTTGCAATTTGTATTTGGAGAGCTACAAAGCGGCAAGGAGCTGCATTTGGAGTTACGGAGACATATTCCACAGTAACTACTGTAATGGGCCAAGTGTGATATATATTAGCCAACTAGGTAGGAAATCATCTACATAATACCCTGCAAGCCACCATAAAGGTGTGTGGCAGAGGGTGAATTCTCACCAAACATGCACTAAATATCATAAGGATTAGTAATAATATTTTTGTCTGAACTGCACTATTTAAAAAGAAAAAATAGCAAACTAAACATGCAAATACATGCTGTTAGTTGGGTTACCTTCAAGTCCTTATACCAACATGCAACTACCTATGCTATGGATTCAATCACTCGTATTGGACATATTTACCGCTATTCACATCCCTAATTGTACGAGGAAAATAGGACATTTTGAATCTGTCTGTTCGGCAATCAATTTATTTAATTTTGTAATAATGTTCCAGCCTACCATAGTAAGTTGGGGTTCGCAAAATATTTTTAACGTCATTACTGAAAATATTATCTTGGAATTTATTTAAGAGATTAAGTCTATATTTCAACCTGCGATCTGGCAATGATTCCCATTTTAATTCATTTAATAGACTGGTTACGCTAATATATTTATCGTAGCGTCCCTTTTCAAATCTTGCCGATCTTTCACTGCACACGTTCAAGATCGTTATTTAGACCGATTTCGTAGGGATCCCATACACTGGCAGCATATTCCAAATGAGGTCTACAAGGGAAAAGTAGCTGATTTCTCGTACATGATCGTCACATTTACCCATTACTCTTTTGATGACTTCCAGCCTACGATTAGCTAGACCTATTATTTCACGTATGTGTTTACTCCAGAAAAGATCATGTGTCAGTCTTATTCAAAGATATTTAATGGATCCCACGGCTGTTAATTCATTATTACTTACTCTGTACGGGCTAGGAGGAGAACTATTCTTTTCCCAAAAATTCATGCGTAGACATTTAAAAAAATTTAATTCCAACTGCCATGTATGACACTTTTTTCAATTGCTTATAGGTCATCATTTAATAATTCTTTATTATTTGTTCAAATCGTTCGTGCGTACATCAGCATTACTCTTGATACAGTAGATGCTATTTCTTGATAATTGAAAGGAGATTTCTTCATCAGATTGTTTTTAAATTTTGTTAGTTTATTAATTTAGGTACTTTTGTTTTTGATTACGAATTAAAATCTCTTTTATCTCAGATTTAATTGAAGTTGGCACTAGCTTTTTGGAGCGAGATTTTTGGAGAACCTACATTTATGGGCCAAAAAGGTAGTTGTGCTTGACGAGTATTTAAGAATAGTTTTGCACACGCGACACCACACATAACCTTCACTTAACATTATAGTGACGTTACACACGACGTCGAATTTTTGCCAAACCTGGCTACTACTTGACCCTGCTTTTGATTGTAGCACACATCTTCCGTCCGCTATTTCATCAATAATCTCTTTTTTTTTTGCAATTTGTACACATGCAGGAATACACATGCCTGCCTAAGGAGGTTGGCTCGCGACTGCTTGAGTCAAGTTGTCTGAGGAATTTTATTAATTTTAGTACGAGTATATGCCTGCTAAGTGGTCCTTACTTCACAAAGAAAATTACCTAAGCTATTGAAAGTCATAAGTATCACAAGAAATACGATGCAAAGTCAAAGGATTTCTTTTTTATGATAATTTTAATCAGATCGACGATGGAGTCAACTCAGCATTTACTTAAAAGAAATAAATTCATGTACTCAATGAATTTATTAATCTATAACACCAGAATATTACTATCAAACGTTATGTTATAATATTTTCTGAAATATGCTTTAATATCTCATTAGTAATGATATTATTCATACGCCATACATTTTGGCTAGTGCAACCGCAGCGCCACTTGAAGACAACTAACGTATTTCGTCTGCTATAAGCGCAGAAATTGGTGGATTTAGCGAAAAATACAGTGGGTTGATGCCTTTTTTTTCGTGTCATTTTATTTCTTGTGAAATTACGCATAAAATATCAGTTTTTTGCAAAAATGACATGACGCTATGGTATTTTTAAACGTTATATTCCCATGTGATGGCCTTTCTCGCCGTTAATCGCATGTAAATTCAAATGCAATTTGTGGAAAAAGGAGTATGGGTTGGTGTAATTATCTATACTTTATTAGATACAGGAACTTTTGTTCTATAAGTGTTGAAAATATATAAAAAAATGACATGACTTTCACTTTTCGGATCATCCTCCTTAAGTCACCGAAGCGAGCCGATTCAAATACTGCGGGCAACTTCCCGGTTGCGAATACGAGGAGCGATTGCTTGCGGCAGTCGGCCGAGTATGAATGCACTCGGCGATATCGAGCATAGCCATACTCGGTTTCAGATTTCCGAATACTCCGCCAGGGTGCGGGCTCCTCACCTGTTTCTCCATCAAAAACGTACCCGAGGTGGTGACTCATAACCAGCCGACCGATTATAGCCGAGTACGGAGGCCGTTTTGCAGGGCTCTAATCGTGATCAGTACTTAGGCTTTTGAAGTGGCATTTGGAGCATGCCCGGAGACACGTGGTTTTTCCGGCCCTGGGATGAGAAGGCGTTGGCACCAGTCCTTGGCCCGAACTTCGTCGTCCTCCTTAGAGCCAACAAGGAAATTATTCTTCCACTGCAGGGTTGTTCTCTGTACAGGATGTCTTTCCTCCCAAGTGATGACCTTTCCACAGGATCACCTCTCCAGCTTCACACCTTCACTGCTGCCTGGTCATCGTACATCCACTCTCTCTCCGTCTCAACTTCCATCTGATCTCCGTCTGATGTGCATCTGTCTAACTGTCTCACTTGCTCTTCCTCAAGAGCTCCCTTTTTACCTCGTGGGTCATGTGACTGGTGCTTAAACTAACACAGAATAATGGAATTCTGTAATGGCTAGGGCGATAACTCAAACTGCCGCGCGAGCCGTTTCACTACTCATCTTTACACGAATCCACTCCAATCGTGCGAAGTACTGTGGTCACACTCACACTGTCACAATACATATGGAAAGAAATACGTAAATATGAAGAGATTAGCCGATAGAAGAACTCATTGGAGAGCTGCATCAAAACAATATGAGGATTGATGACTAATGATGATGATGTATTACAGTAAATTTATGCATATTTTTATATTTACATGGAAAATATGTAATTTATACATATGTATACCGAAATGCATGCTGTAGGGGATATAGACTCAAACCCACCCAAGTGGCATGTGACATTGGGCCAACATTACCACATTGGCCCAACATCGGACCAATATTGGCCCAATGTAGTATGCTACTTGGGCAGGACCTCTTGCTGGCAACCAAATTCTTTAACCTCTAGATTAGGGGTTTCTAACCTTTTAGTTTGCATCCTCAGGACCTCAGGAAGAACCAAGTCAAACCAAGGTATAAAGAGAAGTTGTTTTTTTTTTACTTTTTGCACATGCTTAGTATATACGTTCAATAGGTGCCGCACATTTACGATACTTGCATAAGTTAAAGGTGGGGAGTATATCCAGCCAACTCAGTCCCAGTGAGTAGGCTTTGAAGTCCTGCAAAAGGAATGGGTGTCATCAGCTGAGAAACACTGTACTAGGTTACCATGTCATCAGTTGTCATAAGTCATAAGTTTATAATATAAATACCTTTGACAATTTCAGCAATTATTAATTATTGAAAAGGCTTGTAAAATGTATTCTGGATAATACTGTATTTGAATATATCACATCTCCAAAGAAATTCTTTTCGTTCAATCATTTACTTGGACCAAAATGTTTTAAAGCTTACTCCAAGTATCGAAGATGCAAGGTGCTGAAAATGAATTACTCATTATCATTTACCAAAGTTCTTATGTTTTTAAATAAAAAAATCCATGAGATTACTTCAGGTGGGAATCAGGGAGCTGATTGCGTCAGCTGGGAATGCTTGTGATGTTGGGTAAAATTGAATTTTAACAATCAAGCTACATTATAAATATTCCTTTATATACAGTTAAAAACCAATGCAAGCTTGCCATCTACATCAATTTATTTCATTAATGTAGTGTAAGAAAATTAATTCATATGTTGCCCAAAAATAAAATGAGAGCCTAAAGAAGGACATTCAGGTAAAGATGTAATCCTCTACAAAATTTTTGCTTCATTTCCTAGAAAATTTTTACAAATCACAGAACTATATAATCTGAGGTATTTCCAGTCATGCTGTTGCAAATTGGCTCAGTGGAATTCTTTAAATCAATTTTTTCTGCATTTCATTCCAACATGTAAATCTGAAACAAGCTGGTTATCACCAATTGAACAATGTAAACTTATAACTATAAACTTAAACAAACTAACTGTTCTAAGGTTATCGTGTATGCTGATGATACAAACATTCTTGTTGCTTCTCCTTCACTACACACTACAGTTGAAAAAAGTTAACTACTACTACAGCACTTGAGTGATTGGTGCTCCATAAATTGCTTAGACATAAATGTTGATGAATCTCTAGCCATACATTTCAATCTCGAGGGTAAACACCATACCGCCCTTGATCTTGATGGTGATGGTCAGCCCATTCATCAAGCTCAAGATGTCAAATTCTTGGGACTTGCAATCTCAGCAAATCTCTCGTGGGATGAGAATATCTGCAATCTGCTCTAAGTACTAAGCTCTACTTGTTTAGATTCTCTGTTAGTCCTGATTTGCTGTTAACATTATATTATGGTCATTTGTATTCCCGCATCATTTCAAGTATTATTTATACGGGATCTTCGCCAGCCTCATTAATGCTTTTTCGGCTGCAAAAGAAAATTGCACGCCTTATGGTCGGCATGGTCAATGCCCCATGCCGGCCCATTTTCAAAATTCTTAATATTCTCCCACTACCATGTGATTATATCCTTTCCGTCCTTATGTTTGTAAAATCTAACTTCAGCGAGTTTCCCAAAAACTGTGATGTCCATGATTATTATACACGTGGTCATGATGCCATTCACTATAAAAATGTCAGGACCAAATCAGCCTTTCGAGGTCCTAAAACTCTGGGGTTTAGCCTATTTAACAAGTTACCTACCAGTCCGAAAAATTGCAAAACTGCTGACTCCTTTAAAGCAAAGGTGAAATGTTTTTTACAAGTCAAACTTTATTATTCCTTAGAAGAATTTCTCCATGATAATAGTGTTTAAATATTTTGTCTATGTATATGTTCTGTGTATTTTTGATGAATCCTATATCAGTGTAATCTGGTCTTTGGATAATAAACCTCATTATCGTTTACTTAATATGTAGACTGTTTTCAATAACATGGCCATTCTAGGATGTAGGAGTATGAATTATACTTTTTATCTGAATCCAGGGTCCAGCATTTTAAATAATAAAATAGGTACTTGAAAAAGCAATAATTTTTTCCCTTGAGTGGTGCCCAGAGATCTATAAATACTTGGAAGTTCTTAAAGAACTTGTTGGAAAAGAGGTCTGAAAGTAATAAGTTAATCAATATTAATATTCCATTTGATGACTAACGACAAGTTGGTGCAAATTGCAATAGCGTTACCATTCATGATAACTGCATATTTAATGCTTTAATCAAAAAATGACTACTGTTAATTTTAGAAATTTAGCAGGCATGAAACATATCAATACTGAAGTGCACAGGTTAAATTGAACAGGGAAATTAGGTTGTAATAGTGGTCAGAGTACTGGTCTCCTATCCTGAAGGTCCAGATTTGTGTCCTTGTTATGGTAAGGATTTGGTAATGCTGTATGGAGAATAGGACAACTTTGGTACTATATCCTTCAGATGAGGAAATAAACCTCGGATCATTTGATTTCTTTCGTCAACAAAAATTTGATGCCAGCAGCATTTTTCTCTCCATTCCCTGAAAAATTCTGATAATTTTCCAAAACCTTCAATCACTTCTAATTAAGATTATTTGCTGGTGAATTTCTCAGTTCACATAGAGAGTTCTCAGCTCTGGGCAAATAAATCTATTATTATTATTATTATAGCATTTTGGACTCAATTAAATGATTTTTTTACCCTGCCTAGGGAATGCAGCACTCTGTTTTTGGAGGAAACTTCACAGCACTGCAATATCTGAAACAGCAGCAGGGTGGGGGTATTGGGGGTGCTGGGGGTTCCGGTGGGACTGGTCCTGGTGGAAAGTGTTTGCCAGATGTAATCCAGCATGGTCGAAGTGCAGGAATGCCTCTTTATGTTCGTTGTCCTATCTGCCAAAAAGAATTCAAGCAAAAGTCAACTCTGCTTCAACATGGCTGTGTCCACATTGAATCCAGGTACATCTTTAGAGTATGGAAAAATTACATTCACCTGAAGTACATTCTCAAAATTTTATTTTACGATGGAGACTTAATATGTATCTACATTGAAGTCTTCATTTGTATTGTCTGGTAGTAGGTAATCTATTAATGGTTCTGTGTCATAGTGTCTTTGTTAAGGTACTTAACATCAAACAAAATTTTTTCCCATGTAAAGGGTCGAAGGGATTTAATTTTAGGAAGCATCCCAATATAGTTTTGAAGGAGAAGGGTCTGATCAATGTTGTTTGTAGCCTGTGATGGGAAAGAAGGAAGCCACTTGAAAGTCATCACCAATTTTGTTTAGAAGAAACAAGTAGTTTGGTGAGTCAGGAAGGATGGTGGAATCAATGACCATTCCTTACCACAGTCTAATACGTGCAAGTAAATTGTGATTCAGTTTCACCTTGTAGATTATGTAAGGTAACTGCAAAAAATGTATAAGTTGATGGGGATTAAGGGTCTTGATTCAGCCCTGAAAATACCGTAATACCAGGTTTCAATGCAGCCAAGACCTATCCAGTGCATTTTAATGATTCATTTAATAAATTCCCAAACTGATACCCAAAAAAATTGACTTGGCTGAAAAATTAATGTCCTCCATTTCCTTTGAAGTAGTCTCCTTGAAAGTCTAAAAAATGGTTTGCTTGATTTTAGCATCTCTTTGATAAATTTTCAGTCTTGGGAAGAGGAGAAAAGTCCTGTGGCTTAACTCCAGTGAATGAGGAGGATGAGGCATCAGAGCCACACTTGTTCTCCAAATATTTTGTTTTCATGGTGGCAGCATATGCAAGAGTGTTATCATGATGAAGCATCCAGATCTTCCTCCATAACTTTTGTGTTCTCTCATTTCCTCTCAGGAACCTCAAATCCTCTTTATGTATTTTGCAGCATTGGCTATTTGTCCAAACATAAGAAACCTCATGAGGTTTCCCCTCAATCATACAATGAAATCAGCATTGTTTTAACTGTGCTATGCAATAGTAGTTTCTTTAGTTTGGGAAACCCAACTCAAAGGGCTGCTGATTTTTTTCAGACTCATAGGCTATGACCCAACTTTCTGCATCTGTCATGATGATACTAAGGAAATTTCAGTCTTCTGTAGCTAGCTCCCCCAATTTTGGATGCACATCAAGTCACTCCCATTTGTTGTCATCAATCAGAAGCTATGGGACAAAGTCAACAAATCCAGTTAACAGTTCAGAGTCTCCGTTAAAATTTTATGGCAGTTATCATGGGTGATACTTATGATCACTTGCTCAATTGTGAACATGATTTCACGAACGTTTATGATACTTGAGGAAGTTGGTAAAAACAATTGAAGGCCCTGGATTTCATTATCATTACTTGAAGTTCAACCCCTTTGGGAAAAGTGAAAAGCAAAAAGCATTTTAGTTCAGTCCATGGCCTGGTCCCCGGAGCTGCTATTCACTCATTTGTCTTTATTAGTGATGACAGATCCAGGTTTTTTTTGGGGTCCATATCTAGAACCGGATCCTTGCCTTGGTTTTGTCTCTTTGTCTCAGTTTTAGATCCTTAGTTTCAGATGCTGGATCCTGAATTTCATTCCTTTTCTAATCCTATATTTTTAATACATACAGAAAAACAGCTACAATAAAATTTCCAAAAAACAAGTACCATATTTATCGGCATATAACACGCACTTTTTTTCCTCAAAGTCAGGCCTGAAAATCAACCTGCGTGTTATACGCATATACTACATTTTTTATTTTAACTTCAATAAATAAAAAGGGTCATATTCATTTTTCATGTAGTTTAGAACGTTTTTTAAGGTAATTTATTTTAAAAATGTTTAGTCCACTAAAAAGAACTTTTTGCATAACTTTTGAAAATCAGCGGATTGTGTGCACATTCAACTTTGCTAATACTTTTGAGAGTTATTCAGTTAGTAAATCAGACAGAAATTTATGTTTTTTTGCAAACGGTGCTTTAATTTCATAATATTTGTTTGAAATGGTTTATACCGGGTATTAAATATGCTAATATACTTTTTTAGTCTTATTTTGTAAACCAGGCAAAAATTTAAAATTTTTTCTGCGAAAGGTGTTTTTTACTTCAGATTATATGTCTTCAATGGTTTATACATATTAATAAACATGGGTATTTATTAATCAAAATATTCAGAGCTTCAAATTCTTATTTTAAAATTTAGTTTTTTTCTTCAAATTTCTTTCTTAAAATGGGGTGCATTTTATACGCCGGTGTGTTTTATATGCAGATAAATATGGTAAATGTATTGTACAAGAAATCAACTTTCTACCATCTATGTAGAAAATATTTTCTTGGATGAAGATTTATGGATACAATACCTAAACATTATTACTTCTAATATAAAGTTCACTTTCCTTATCACATACTCATCAAACAATACATTTTTAAACCTGTACAAATATTATTTAGAGAGCAGTTAAAATAAACATAAGTTCATTTTCATTAATATTTTATTTATTTTCCAAAATATAAGATCCTAGTGATGCCATATTGTATCACTTATTATCCAGAAAGGTTTTAATGTAATTGTAGAAAGAAGAACTCTGTGCATATCACATGCCAAGAATAATATAATATATTAAATAATAAATAAAATAAAAAACCTAAAATCAGTTTAGTGCACGATGGGTTTACATTAACTTGGGTTGCTGTTGTAATCAAATCCTTGAATGCTTTCAAATTCTTTTTTAGAAACACAAAAAAAAATCAGTCAGTCAGTATCTATTGTATCTACATTGTATTTGCGGGGTGCATTGATCACTAAGCCACGACATTTAAAAAATCTCCTATCTGGGTCCAAATTTATACTGTCTTCGGATCTGATTTCTGTAGCAGTGGTCTTTGAATCCTACCCGACCATCCCTAATTTTGAGTGATACATTTTTAAATAAAATGTTAACAATAAAAGTATAAAAAGTGAGTATTCAATTGTGTTAGAAATTGAAGATTATAAAGTTTTTTATGCAATGAATAAAAGAAAAAATTAAACTGTGATAGGGATCAAATTATGCGCAGTACACTAGCTCTCATAGCGGGTAGCCTACATCCTGGTGAATGTAGGCTACCCGCGTGGCAAGGCACATAGCATAGGGGGGGGGGGGGGGGGGTTCTGGTGCTTAACCCCAATGGCCCCGAAATTTTTTCCCAATAATTCTGTTGTTCTGATTTTAGCAGTGAACTTTACCAGTGAGAAGAGATAAGTATAGGCACTGTAAAAGTAAATACCAAGCACTGAAAATTAAGGGAAGAGATTTGTAACACGTTGGCGCCGAATGGACAAGGCTGATTTGTTTCAAGTTACTCAAGACTTAGCCCCCCCCCCCTAAAGCAAATTATTGGCTACGTGCCTGTGCGTAGCATTCTATGTCTTTTTTTCCTCGCGATTCTGGGGTAATGGGGAAAAAAGTCATATTTCTTTATTTTGCATCAAGTCGCACTAAAAAAAATTCATCTAATTTTGTGACCAGAGTTGCACAACCTCTCCTTGTCAATATCTATTGCACCTACATTACATTCATCGGGCGCTTTGATCCCTTGGCTGCGAAAGTTTAAAATCTATGATCAGGATCCGATTTTACTCTTTACCTTTGGAGCCGAATCCGGAACCGAGTAAAATGAAAGATCCAATGGATCCGATCCGACCATCACTATTCTTGATGACTTATTTTTTCTTCCGAAACAAAATTTGATGCTAAAATACTGGCTGCAGAACTCAGCTCTTATTCCATGATTGGGAACTAACTGTAAAAAAACCTTATGGAGTTACCCACTGATATGCTTGATAGCAAGATTTACTCAGAGAAAAAAAATCATCCACCTTGGCTGGTCCCAGTCAAACTGGATAATTTTTGTTCAGTGTGAATCTTTCTCAGCTCCCATTTCATAATGGCTCATCAAGAATGTGCCTTAAAAATCAGAATCAAGATTCAAAGAACCAACTGTCCATGATTACAGATCCATAATATTGTAATCCATATTGATGGGCTGAAATGTTGAATGAGAGCTAGGTCCAATGAATCTTCCTAAAGTTGCCCTGGGATCACAAATCCTGGGTTCACATACCTGGGTGCCTTCCATATTGACTCAGCAACCCAAAGTCCTTGAGGCAATATCTGCTCCTGGAGACCCTTTCTCCTCTAGTTTTTCAAGATGAGTGTATTCTAAAGTATCCATATTTGCCAGTGAGACAAGTTGGTTATTACCTTCATCTCACCCATGGTGATTTTACTTTTGCAGGCCTTACCCATGTCCTGAATGTGGGAAGCGCTTCAGGCAACAATCTCACCTGACACAGCACTTGCGCATCCATACCAATGAGAAACCCTATGGCTGTGGCTACTGTGGCCGTGCATTCCGGCAGCGAACCATCCTCAACCAGCACCTGAGGATTCATACTGGCGAGAAGCCATACCGGTGCACACAGTGCGGTAAGGACTTCAGGTGAGTTGTGCTCTCTTCAGCCTCTCTCATAATAACATTTGTTAATCCTTTTTAATTCTATGTCAGACCACATCCAATATAATGCCTTTCCTGTCCTGCTCTAATGTCACATGACGTCCAATGCATATTTCTTTGTTGCAATTGTTTCCCTATTCTGCCAGTCATGCATCGTTCACTCTTCTTTCATAACCCCCTCCTGCACTTAAGCCGAAATACAGTAAAACCTCTTTATATCGAAATGGAAAGGACCAATTTTTTTAGCCATTTTGATAAATAGAGGTTCGTTATAAAGAGGGTTTCTGCAAAATGAACACCTATATTCTGCCTTATGGAACGTTTTGGCAATGCTACGTGCTGCTGTCTCTTTAATTACTGTATTTGTATATTTAAATAAATATGGTTATCATGTTACATAGTTTCAATGTCTATAACAATAAAAACAAGGGAACTCACTTACTTAAGCACTCTTCACTGAAAAAAAATAATTTATTTGATTTCTGTTTCTTTCATTCTTTTCAAATCCTTTTGAAATGATATTTTCTACCTTATTTAATGATAATAGATTCTCATTGCTGCATTCTTCCATACAAAAAAATCACCTATAATCACGTCCATGCATCCTCCACCTCTTTTTTGATTGTCATTGACATTCACTCCTCACCATCACCCACTTCTTCCATATTAAGGTTTATTGGTGACTCCCCTCAAACTTCTTCCTCCACTTCTCCCACCACCATCCCCTCAATTTGGGGTGCATGTGAGAAAGGCATTGTCAACATTTAATAAGTCATTCAACTATGATTGAAAATTAATTATTTTATTTATTTCATGCTCATCCCCATACATAATATCTTCTTTGCTGCTGTCCCTCATAAATCCAGGCTTCTTAAATCAGTACTCAATAACCTGCAACTTTAAAGTGCATGTCGGACAGCCTGTGCATGGCCTGCATTACATTCCATGAACACAGTTCTCACATCTTTTTTCTCATTAATTGTTCACAACATGTACACCACTAGTTGCTATCGGTAATTGTGACTGCAGTGGTCCCACCCAAGTTTCAGTCAAGTAATTACCCTGAGAGCACAAAGTTTGCAGTAGACCTAATATAAACCTAATTTCAACGTTTACATCTGGTGTTCAGCTAACCATAAGGTTTGCTGATTTAGACGTCTTATTTTGGTTTACATTACATCTACATGTGGTCGAAAATAGGTGCAAATGTCCGCCATTCGTGGTCTACTGGTAACCATTAATGTAGGATACTAGATTTAAAGGTAAAATAGTTTTCATAGTAGTTCGATAATCAACACAAAAATGTAACAAGGCAGTAAACTTTGGTTTTCCATACAGAATATTAATATACCTACTAACTGCGTAGTTTAATATTTAATATACTAACTACGTTACGTATGTTTCTACGACACGTCATCTTCAGGTAAACTGATAATTACACTGCGTAGTCAAAACTTATGTACTATTCTGTGAACAAAAACAATTTATTTGATTATTTCGAAAAATAACTTAGACAAAAATGACTGAAAAACACCAAATCCAACCGCTTCTACAGGAATTACGCCAGAAACCATCAACATTTAACAGAAATATAATAATAAATACCTTTATTTACGAGAAGTCCAGTGCAAATGAATTGTACAAAATTTACACAACAGCACCTCAACACACAATCAAAGGCACTACCTCAACATTTTCGAAGACACTGTCTATGCATGACCTAAATTTTAAACGAAAAGAAAGAGTTAACTGATATCACATTATTTTGTTGCCAAACACGATTATTCACTCGGTTTCAGTTTCTCGGCATGGAACTATTCCCCATAGTGATTATAGGACTATAGAACTATACCCTATAGTGATTGTAGAAATTTTTATAGTGATTATAGAATTCCTATAATCACTATATGTATAGTTCCATAGTATTTTTTTCTTAGGGAAGTTTCTGTTAAGTTACACTCAAAGAAGTAGAATGAAAATCAGGAAATTTGTTCAGGATTGTCAGTTGGTCTGTGTCTCATGTCCATTTATCATATTCATATATCTCGAACAGATTGGCCGATTGGGAGTTGGTCTCTGTTTAATGTCCATTTATCCTCTGGCAACAGGCAAAAAGCTATCCTCGACCAGCATTCACGCACACACGCAGGAGAGAGGCCATTTTGTTGTCCTATGCCCAATTGCCGAAGGAGGTTTGCCACAGAGGGAGAAGTGAAACGACATGTGGATGGCCACCTCAACCCTCATGCTGCACGGGCCAGGAAGGAGGCTCGGGCTGCAGCAGCAGCTGCTGCGGCAGCAGCTGCCCAGCAACAACAGATGCAGCAACAAGGAATGGGTGGGAGTGGTCCAGGGGGAGTGGGTGGAGCACAGGGCATGGTGGGTCCAGGACAAGGTGGACCACTGGATAGAACAGCAGCAGCTGTGGCTGCTGCGGCATCATTACTTCCCCTAGCAAGAATACCACAAGTGAGTCAATACTTTCCTGCCTACCCTATTTCAGGTTTCCAGATTCCTCTACAAAATTAATTTTTTAGTGTGTCTTTTTATTGTCACAGAAACACTTGAAACAACTGCTTCATCACCAATCAAAATGGAAGTCAAGCACACCTTAATTTGAATTTTTTTTATTTAGTGCAGCTTTTGTATTAGCAATAATTTTGAATATTAACCCATTGGCTTAAAGAGAGGGCCTTGGATGAAAGAACTTGGCCTTCCGTTAAGAAGCCGGCGAATTGCCGGGTCCCTCAATTTATTTATTTATTACATTCTTTTTATCATTAAAAAAAACATGATAAGGGCTGTAAAATGTTTTCGATTGATCAAAAATAAATATAAAATATGATTTCAATAAAAAATAGTGAAATAAGTGGCATAAAAGGAGTAAAAAATACTAAGCCATGGGTTAATGAGAGGATTATGGCTATTATAGAGATAATAAATTCTGCACTATTTTTGTAAACTAAGCAGTGTAGAAAACTCGGCATAAGATGGATGGCAGTACCTTAAAAATGCAATCTGGTAAGCTGCAGAATCAACACTGGGGCACAAACCACAGAATAAAAAGATTAAGTGGTTCGACCAGGAATGTACTGAGGCCATCCAGAAAAGAAATTCAGATAGAAGAAATGTTTGGAAAGGCCGACCTGGGACAAACAATTCAAGTATGAAGACTCCAGAAGGGAAGCCAGAAGAATTGTAAAGAAAAAGAAAGAAGCCTATTTCAATTCCATCATGCTTAGAATCGAAGAAAATTTCAGAGAGAATAACATACAGGAAGCTTATAAGGGTACCTATTAACTTTTTTAAGAAAGGCTTCCAATCTATCACTAGCGTGTGTAGAGAACACAAGGGAAATTGGCTGACAGACAAAGAAAAGGTGATGACTAGATTGAAGCAATATGTCGATGAACTACTCAATCCAAGCTCAAACATGCAAAGGGCCTCACCAGATTCAAGATTAGAATCAGAGGCAGATAGAGAATATACGTTTCAACCACCATCCATAATGGACACAATAAGAGCCATAAAAAAGTTTAAAAACAATAAAACACCAGGAATAGATAACCTTCCTGGAGAAATACTAAACATGGTGGGGAACCACTAGCAGCCATGCTCCATGAGCTCATATTACATATATGGAGCACAGAAAAAAAATCCCCAAGGAACGCCTCACAAGGGTAATCTGCCCAGTACATAAAAAAGGGGATAAGCTCGAATGTACAAACTACAGAGGGATCTCCCTACTCTGCACAGCTTACAAGATTTTTAAAATGATCATCATGGATAAACTGGAGGAATTTGCTGAAAATATCATTGGGGAATACCAGGTGGGTTTCAGACCTGGTAGATCAACTCTGTGTGGTAAGGCAAATAACAGAGAAATTTTGGGAGTTAAACTTGGATCTATACCAATTCTTAATGGACTTTAAACAGGCATATGATAGTTTTGATAGGAACAAGCTTCTCACTATCATTGTCGACTTCCACATACCCCCAAAACTAGTAAGACTGGTTAAAACCACAATGATGACCACTCAATGTCTAGTGAAAGTAGCTGGAAGCCTAACTAGCAATTTTGAAGTAACCCAAGGACTAAAGCAAGGAGACGGACTAGCAACCATACTTTTCAATCTGGCCCTAAAACATCTTAGGAGAAAAATTCTGGAATTGATACTAGCAGAACCCTCACAAATAAATCCAAACAAATTGTAGGGTATGCAGACGACCTGAAATTTGGGGAGATCTGTACCATCAATAAAGGAAGCTTTTGAGAAGTTAGAAACAGCTGCTAAAGATCTAGGTCTTACAGTGAATGAACCTAAAACTAAGTTCATGCTACAAAGTAGAAAGCTTAGAGTTGGTAATGGGCAAAACATCACCATTGGGAACTACAACTTGAAGGTATAAACAACTTCACCTACATAGGTTCCAATGTGTCCTCAGACAATGATTAGACCAAGGAAATAAGGAAGTGAATAGATCAGCAAACCATACTTTCTTCTCCTTACTTCATGTCTTTAAGTCTAGAAATGTGTCCTGGGAAACAAAGGCCAAACTCTATAAAACCCTTATACGTACAGTTTTGTCATACGGAAGTGAGACATGGACATTGACTGCCAAATCTGCCAAACTACCAGATACCCTAGAAAGAAGAATGCTGAGAGGAATCTATGGGCCAGTAAACAGTGAAGGGATATGGAGAATTTGTTGGAACCATGAAATATATGTACTGTACAAAGAACTCAAAATCTCCATGCACATTAAGTTAGTGAGGCTCTGGTAGGAAGGATATGTCCAGCGGATGCCAGAGATGCAGGTGGCAAAAAAAATCTTCGCTGAGAGTATGGGAGGAAAGAGACCAGTTGGCAAGCCAAGGGCATGATGGGAAGGTAATGTAAACAATGATACAGGATGGAGATGGAAAATTGACAAGGCCAAGGCTCAACTAGCACCATTGGAGAGAGAGAGTGAGAATAAATGCAAATTTAATCATAGAATTCAGCACAGTTTTTTTTTAGAGGTATGATTTGAGTTACAAAGGAGGTAACATCTTGTTAAAAACCGAGCAAAGTTTGAATAAAGTGATATTTAAATATGTTAGCCGACATTATTTCCAATAAAATGTTCTTCTATCACATTTTATTTTTTCCCCAGGCTAGGCCTCTCATGCTGCAAATCTGTCACTTCTATGTTTCAGGTCCACAGGCCTTCTTTTCTTCGAATTTCTCTATAGATATTTTAGTGAATAATCTTCAACATCTTGCGCTACCTCTCTCTAAAATGTTAAGGAAGTCTTACATTCTTATCATCAGTAGTGAGTGACCCTAAGGTTTTATCCTCCATTAGACTGTAGAATTAATCCAAGTAAGCTGGTACCCTTCACTGATATGTTAAAGCTACGTTTTCATATGGCCGTTTTTGCATTGCGTTGACGCTGCATTGTGCGGCAGGAAAATACCCTGTTTTCATGTCTCCGGCAGCACCAGCAGCAACGCACGAAAACATATGACAGTGGTAAACCGTGGTATAGGTTATAATCCAGCGAAAGAATCACGTGACGAACAAATGACAGGTAGAATGCGTTGTTCCTCGCTCTGATGCTGCTGCGTCAACGCAGAAAGATGAAAGACAACAAACTCAGATGGCAACGCAGGCTGCGTTGGCGTGCTCGCTTCTGATTGGTGGCGCAGTGTGCGTAAACGCCAAAACAGCCACATGAAAACGTAGCTTAAGTCCATTGCAAAGGTATTGAAAGAGTTGCTGTAATTTGTCATGCATCACATGCATTTTTTTCATGAAAATTCTTTAAAAAAAGGGAGGGTATTAAATAGGGTATTATTAAGGAGGTCATCATCATCAGTCAACAATCCTTGGATTGGTTTGAAGCAGCCTTCCACTCGATTCTTCTATCGGCCAACCTCTTCATATTGACGTAGCTCCTCTCTTACATACTTCACAACTTTCTCCATATACCTCATATGAGGCCTGCCTTTTCCATTCTTCCCATTAACTTTTCCCTCAACGATTGTCTTCATCAGGTCATCCTGTCTTAAGATGTGGCCTATTAAGTTGTCCTGTCTTCTTTTTAAGGTTTTCAATAGACATCTCTTCTATCCCACTCTTCTTAAGACTTCTTCATTTGTCACTCGATCGATCCATTTTATCTTCATCATTCTTCGGTAGCACCACATTTCAAATGCTTGCAGCATGGACTTCTCTGCTGCTGTTATTGTCCATGCTTCGCTGCCATATAATAGAATGCTCCAGATGTATGTTCTAATGAAATGTTTCCTCACTTCTACACTTGTATTTGCAGCTGTAATCAAAATCTTCTTCTGGTAAAATGCCCTTTTTGCTTGGGCAATTCTACTGGCAATTTCTCTTTTACTTCATCCATGGCTGGTTACTCGGCTACCCAGGTAACAGAACTCTTCCCTCTCCTCGATTTTTTGTTTTCTTAGTTTAACATTGGTCCTGGCTTCCTTTCTTCTGCTGCATACCAATAGCTTAGTTTTCTTCTTATTGATATTCAGATGATATCTGGTCATTGTTTTTCCATATTTCCTAGTGTCTTCTTTAAATCTCCTTGTTTCTGCCATGACTGCTATATCATCGGCGAATCATAATATGCTGATTTTCTCCCCGTGGATATTCACTCCTGGACTCTTTTCTTTGACTTCTTGGATGGATTTCTCGATGTAGACATTGAATAATACGGGAGACAGTGCACAGCCTTGCCTCACTCCTTTCTTTATGCTTGCTTCTGTACTGCTGGGACTTGATTTGATTATGGCCACCTGGTTTTTATACAAGCTGTGGATAACTCTTTGGTCATTGTATGATACTCCAATTTCTTTCAGAACCTTAAGCATCATATCCCAATCCACGTTGTCAAATGCCTTCTCCAAATCTACAAATGCAACAAACGTTGGTAGATTCATCTCTATTCTCTTCTCTATAAGTAGCCTGAGGGCTAAAATCGCTTCTCTTGTGCCCTTGTTTCTTCTGAACCTGAATTGGTCCTCATCTAGGAACTCCTCAACTTCTTGTTCTATCCTTCTAAAGATGATTCTTGTCAATATCTTCGAGGCATGTGTCGTCAGGCTTATGGTCCTAAAATGTTCACAGTTCTCAGCTCTCTTTTTTTTGGCAATAGGGATGATGATGTTCTTCTCAAAGTCCATGGGGATCTCTCCTGTGGAGTACATGTTGCTGATGGTTTTGTACAGCTGAGTCTTCTCTGTCTTCTCTCCAGCATTGTTCATTAGTTTGGCCGGAGTATCATCTATTCCCGAAGCTTTATTTATCCTCAGATCCCTTAGATAGATTGTTTTGTGGTGGAGTTCCTCCAAGGATGCCCTGAGGCACTTATACCTATTGGTCCATTGTGCCACCACCCTTCTGGAGAAATCACTCATATAGCCCAATTGCCTTGCTGAAGGCCAACAGGTCCCCTATGGGGATTTCCCTTACCTCCTTGGGTTCCAAAAGTGGTGACCCCAGGTACCTATTTCGAGTCCTCATCACAGCAGGGAACTCGCATAGTAAGTGGGATGTGGTTTCATCCCCTTCTTCGCACCACCTGCATCTAGGTGAATCTACAATTCCCAAGAGGTGCAGGTGTCTCATCACCTGGTAGTGCCCAATAAGGAGTCCCACTACCGTTCGTAATTGACCCCTGTTTAGTGACAGAAGTCTTTTGGCAAGCCCAGGCCTGGGTTATCCTATGTGTAGTTTGGCCTGTCTAAGACTTGGTGTAGTTCGCCAGATCTCAGAATGCCAGGCTAACCCCCACATTCTAAATTCTGCTATCCCTATTGACCTAGCAATAGGTATGATTGGGTCTGGTCCAATCGGATTTCGGCTGGAACCGGCCCTTGCCAGCTCATCAGCCATCTCATTTCCGGATATGCCTGCATGACCAGGCACCCAGAAAAGTTCCACCTTGCCGCGTCTGCCTATATCATTGAGTTACTCGCGACACTCCTGCAGCAGCTGTGATTTGCACCAATGTGATGTCAGCGCCTTTAGAGCTGCTTGACTATCCGTGCATATGTGTATCAGTCTGTTGAACATCCTCAGATCCATTACAGCTGCTTCAAATTCTGATGTTAAGATTGGAGCTCCCAAATCATCCTCATTGACTTCATTTTCTCTTCGATTACTTCCACTCTAAGATAGCTTCCATTGTACAACTCTTCCAAGTATTCCTTCCATCTCTTCACTTTGTCCTCATGTTCAATTAAGAGTTCTCCATTCTTGTCCCTGAGGCTGTTACATCTTGCAGTCCGTTCCTTGAAGTGATTTCTCACCATCCTGTAGGCAACTTCCACATTTCCATTTGCGAGGTTGCTTTGTACATCTTTGCGTAAATCCTTCATCCGCATTTCCCTTGCTTTTCTCGCTTTTTTTTACGGTTTATTTCATTCCTGATTATTTTGTATCGAAGTTGCCCTTCTTCAGTTTCCACATTTTTATATTTTCTTCTCTCTTCAATCAATTCTAAGACTTCTTCTGTAATCCATGGCTTCTTCTTGACTACTTTTCTTCTCCCCAGAACTTCTTTTGCTGCTTTCTGTAGCCCGATTTTGATGGCCTCCTATCTCTTTTCCTCTGATTTCACAGTCAAATCCTCTTCTATTTTGTTTTCCACTGCCTTCTGAAAGGCCAGCCGTTGTTGTGGTTCCTTTATTTTCTCTACTTGCCATCCATTCTTCATTGATTTCTTCAATTTCTTGAGTTTTAAGTGGCATTTCATCATCACTAAGTTGTGGTCACTGTCAATATCTGCACCTGGGTAACTTTTGCAGTTCTTCACCAGGTTTCTGAACCTCTGCTTCTCTAAAATGTAGTCAATTTGAAATCTTCTTCTGTATTCAGGCATTTTCCAGGAATATCTGCTCCGTTGGTGGTTTTTAAACAATGTGTTTGCCACCACCAACTTGTGTTGTGTGCAGAATTCTATAAGTCTTTCTCCTCTCATTTCGATTTCCCAAGCCATCTTTACCTTCGCTAATGACAACAATCCAATCTCCTAAAATAATTAAGTTTTCTTCTCCTTTTACGTTCTTTATCACAGCCGTGATGTCCTCATAGATGTCTTCCAATTCTTCATCTTCGTTGTCCGACGTAGGCATGTAATTAAGGAGGTAATAGGTATAATAAGTAGGGTTAAAAAAAGGGCATATTATACATGATTACAAAATTATCATGTTTTTTCAGGCCGTAGATGACTCCCTATCATCATGTATCATGACTATTTAGGGCAAAGATGAACGATTGAGTATCTGTAATAATTCTTATTTGATGCTGAAAATCAACATGTAATTAAAAAAAAATTTTTGCCAGTTATCAAAATTAGCCAATTTGCAAGATATGCAACGAAGACAAGAATCACAGCTAAATGGATGATATGTAATCTCTCCTGGTATTACAATGCAACAGATGAGCAAGGTAACTGGTAGTTAGTCTGAACAAATTTGATTTCTATTTTAATACTGATAACTTGCTGCATCAGTTGTAAATTTGTATAACTAAGTTTTCATGGGTTTGAGTTCCTCGAGTTATGTAACTGGGATGATTGATTGTCATTTGATGAATCTTATCACCCATTCCTCCCAGGAGGTCAGATTCATTGGCTGACCAGTATTGTCCTAGGTACCTTTTCTATAATTTAAAGCCATCTCTGCTATTCTATCACAGGGAGCTGGTGGACCGGGAGGTGCAGTAGTGAAACCAGAGTTATACTTCCCTCAGTGCTATGCTCCTGGTGGTGGCTTTGGTGGTCCTCCGCAGTTTACAACTGGTGCTGGTGGGAACAATGCAAATGGTGCTTCTGGGGGAGGGTCAAATGGTGGATCAGCAGTTGGTGGAGGGAGCACTCCGGGCCCGAATGGAACTGCAGGAGGCTCAGCAGGCGGTGCCACAGGAAGTGGGGCCTCTGGTGGTGGCCCTCAAGAGTTCAAAGAGTCCCCAGGTGGTGGAGCTGGAGGTCTCCAGACTCAGTGAGGTCGGTGGTGGTGGGCAGCGGCCACTGGAACAGGCCCTTGGGGCCACGGGAGGTGGGTCTAATAGAACCACTGAACCATGGAACCAAGTGGATCTATTTCTTGGTTCACCTCAGTAGTTCATGCTGATTGCTCACCACCGGACTATACGATGGCCAGCTCAAGCCTTCTATGTTACACATTTCTGGGTGCAGTGAGTCTTTCAATGGGACTTGGGTGTGTGTCCCTATATGTTTTTGTTCTGAAGCTGCATTGGAAAGACTTCCCTTGATCTCGAGGTTATCCCTCCAGCTCACTGGAACCCTGGAAAAGAATTCGGTGTGATATCTGGGAAGGGATGCCTAAAGGTTGCCGGAGTTTTTGCCCTGGCACGATCTCAAAAATTCCCTTGAGGAATATGAAGGATGGATGGGGCCTTGATCGCCTTGGTTCCATCCTGGTGGATGTTTTAGAAATGCATTGTGCAGGGGCCAATTGCAAGGAAGAAGTTAGGTAGGTAACAGTGCCTCATTGTGGCTGTTTTGAGTTTACAAAGTAGAAGTGCGTTATCTAACAGCATGTGGGGGAGAGTATTTGTATCGATAAGGCAATCTTGTCTGTAATGAAAGATGTATACAAGGATGTTACAAAGACATATAACTGTTCCTCCACCTTTTCATCACTTTCGATGTGTTTCTGTACAGAATTTACAAAGGTCATTGGAAGATTTTTTCCAATGTTTTTCAATTAACTGTTAAAAAAATGGCTGGGAGTTTTTTGGTTGTTTGGATGTTTTCCTAAAGCTTGTTTCTATCATGGTGTTCTTTGTTTTTTACTTGGAGATTTTAAGCATTGTTAGGATAAAAGTATCATGGCTACCCAGTGGTGTCCAAGTTCTCTGGTAGAGGGTAGGAAATCCGTGTCTCTTGTTGTAGTACTTCTATTTGTAAACCCTAAAAAATAACCATTCTCAAAGTGCACATCCTTTCCTCCCCATTGTGATTTTGTCCTTTATAAAGGGCAGGATATCAGTTCTGAATATGCTGGATTGGATTCTTGGAAATGAATTTAGTCTCATTATCATGCAAATTCAGATTCATTTGAATTGTGGGTTTTGTGTTCCATGTTAAGTTTGTATGGAAATGCTCTTATCGTTAATCAGGCATCTTAAATCTATGATGCTTAGAAATCAATTTTACAGCCTTATCAAACAAAGTTTAGTATCAATACTTTTAATATAGGTATCACTAAATGCAAATCCTTGCATTTTATGATACAAAAGTGGTATGAAGTTTATCTTTTAGGTGAAAATTATTTAATTTTGGTGGCTGAGGCATTTTTTCTGTTTGTCTGAAAAGTGTGAATTTGATTTTAAAAAATATGCGTGTAGGCTGTCTTTAACTTGCAGTGCAGTAATCCATGACATGAGACCAACGTATCTGACACTGACCTATATCAAATGACATTTACCTCATGCATGGTTCTTCATGTCATTATCTAGTATATTCCCACATCCAGTCAAACTGGTTTGGCTGTAACTGAGGCATTTGAAAAAAGAGGCACAATTTATAGTTCTTATCAGGTGCAAAGCATAAAATGCAGTGAGTAAAAGCTTTAACACCCAGGGAATGTTGGTATGTACAATCAATGTGTATACCTGCCTACTAATTCCTTTCAAGGGAAAAGCAAAAGCATAAAAGGAAAGAAGATAAGCTCATCGTATACGTAAAGTTTTTTATACTAAAGCCAAGCTTATAAAAATGGACTATAATGATAGAGATTTTTAAATTTGACATTATCAGGGTATTAAGCTCTCATGATAAAGGTCAAAGAGGAACATTCTGGCTTGGTAGTTATGGATTGTTGATGTCCTAATACCAGAGCCCTAGTCGTTCATTTTTTTTCAATAGTTTTCATTTTGTTTTTTGTCTAAATTGGCCAATTATATTTTAAAGGAACTAAGTGCTGTACTGTCCTTCCTTTTTTAGGGAAGTTTTACTTATCACTTTCAAAAAGTGCAAAATATTTGATCCATTTATCCATTGGCCAGCTAACTCTTTGTGTGCAGTAAAGAATGTGATAGATTGATAATGAAAGAGAGAGAGATTGAGGGGTTTTTATGAAAGGTATATTGTATATACATTTAAACAAGAAAAGAGACTTTTATATATACAACATATACATATGTAATGAATGAAAATCTGAGAGAAATGGCAATGTGTATAAATTATGTAAAATAATTTTTAATAGGAAAAAATCTGCTTTACACTACGTTTTAAAAAACCTAGATCGTGTGAAATATATACCCTATTATATAATTACATAGATATATTTTAATTGATTTTTAAAGAGGTGCTGTATAGCTGTAAAGATGGTTTTGGGACGTGCACCTGGCATAATGTTGAGTACGTCATGAGGAATGTGTGTGATTTTTGTTCCTCTTAAATTCGTTTCTGGATAATGCGTATGCTGGATCAGTAACGTCTCTGAAAGGTTGAGGCTAAAAGTGCTTGCTTTCAAATCAGCAGGTTTTCCACAAAATATACTTAATCTAACGATTCAGCATTCACTTTTCCAATGGTTGGTGGTTAGGCTAATGGTTTCCCAAGGGCTCAGACATTTGGTCGGTGGACAGCTGGGGTCTGGCAATTGTTTCTTTGGTTTATGCTCGTGCCTCAAATCACCCTTGCTTGAGGCCTCAACACATATTAGAAACACACACAAATCTACCACTGCTCTTAGCAGTATTAGGAAAGAATTTAAATTGTCTTTATATAATAGCAATTAAATCTATTATATTTTTTTCCAAACAATTTTTTGGCCTTCTTTGATTGGTTTGTCACATAAAAACAATTTCTTGAAGTATAATGTTTCTTAAATGTAAAAAGCTGTACAAATGGATTGATTATGAATTAATGATGTTCCTGCAGTGATATTTTGTTCTTCAATTTTTCTGAGTTATCCTATCAATTTTTTTTTTCAGTTTCTCTCCATTGAAAATTATTAGCTATGAAACAGCAATTGCATGACTGTGATATGAAGCATTATCTTCTTAGTTTTTTATTTAGAGTTTATTGTGATTTTCTGGCTGGCTGGCTGTCATTGTGCATGTACATTCTTGATGATTCATGTTAATAATTTGAATGATTAAATTTCTATTGACATTTATTGGATTCCAAATAGGCAAGATGCATTTCGCTATGCACCATAAGATAATCTCATTAAGCTGAAGCTTTTAAAAATGTTGTTAAATTATGAAATTTTCATTGATTCCTATAATTTAACTAGGGATGGGTCGGTTCGGTTCTTCGGTTCTCGGTTCCACCGGTTCTTGAGCTTAGAACCGAAACCGGAACCGAGGCCAAAAATAATCGGTACCGAAATAATTGGAGCGAAAACCAGTTTGAAACCTACTCACACTCCGAAAGTGGAGGCTTCACATTAAAACCTGGTGAAATAGTGTACTTAGATGCTTCAAAGTCGCGAATTATTCTAATTCAGTCTCTGAAAATGATTACTGATTACCTTATCTTACCATTGAGCAATGCAAAGTGTAAATTAAGAACCGGAACCGAGAACCGAAGTTAAGAACCGAACCGGAACCGAAAAAAAGTGGAACCGACCCATCCCTAAATTTAACATATCTATCTCATCACAATGTGATTAATTTATAAAATCCGAGGATTCTCGTGAAATTGAGTGGAATTTATGCAAACTGAAGTAACACATTTCAGTAATCAGTTTATTTAGTGTGGTATGTCAGCAAGACCTTGGCTCAGCATCTTCTTTCAAGTGGTAGTTATTCAGGAAAGCAACAAGCAACTATAGTAAATAATGTGCATTTCATGAACTTAGCTTGCTTGATAGGCGGGGCTTGGTTTAAATAATTTGCATCATTTAGAATTGGTAGGTAATTGAGTGGAGGCAGGGAAATTTTCAGGAAACAGGATCAAAGAATGGATCAAAAGCTGATATCAGCATTAATCTTCTTTTAATGAAAGGTGCCAAGTGATCCATAATTAAACGTCTCATGAGTATGCCAATTAAAAATCTCTGCTATCCCTGGGATTAAAATGTGGGCACTTGGGATGGGAAGCCAGTACTATAGCCACCACACCAAACGAATCCTCATCATCTGTCAAACCTAAGCTTGTATTTATATTTGGTTGGTTTAAATCTAAAATGTTAATGCACCATACTTTGTTGCTATTATTCCATTTGGTGTTGAAAGATTCATTCGCAATTGAAAGCAAGGCTTAAGTATTCATGATAAGTTAAAGTTCATATTGTTTTCTATATTTATTTAAAATTGTCAGAGAAAAATACTGTTAATTTGTACATGGATTTTAGAAATTTTAAGCAATTATCCATAATAATTTTAACCTTTATGATATATAAGTAGCTGTTTACTAAAGGCATCCTCATTTCTTTAACACAAAATCATATGGTTACCTGAGATAAATATTTGATGTTATTCTAATGCTTTATGAAATATTTTGTATATTTTATTTGAAGATATTATAGATTTTGAAGGTACCTCAATCATAGGAATTTTTTAGTGTAAAAACCAGATAGAAACCTTTGGGAATGAGCAACATAATTAGTATCAACATAACCACTCAAGTCTTTATCTGCAATTAAGTTTGTATTTTCTTTTGAAAAGGAGCTTCTTGTTGTGCTTAATCATGTTAAAAAGTTGTTTCTTACTGGATTTTAAAATCATCAATCGTACATAGCCCTCCATGTTTTTTTTAAGCTCTATTTATCTCGAGTGAATTATGTCTGTGACAACTGCCATCATCATTGGTTAAAAATAGGTTAATGTATGCTGTTAAAGTTGGATTGAGTTATAAATATGAGCTTTTCATATCCTTCGATCCTAGTCTTCAATGCCATAGCATGTTGTGAAAATTGTTCCCGGCAAGATATGACCTTAAATCAACATCAATATTTTACTACACATAATGACCCCTCTGAAATCTCATGTGTGCAGAATAAATAACAGCACTGCTATAAGATGTAGGACATAAGATAATTTTGTCACCTAGTGATGCCAGTGTGAAATATTTTAAATTTCAATTCCATTGCATTTTTTTTCATTCGAATTTGCATTGTATGTACAACCAAATGTAAATTTCCTTTTCAAACAAAAATCATCACTAATTAAAAGAGGGATTGCTTCTAACAGTGCTTTGAAGAGATATAAATTGACAGTCAATTTCCAGTGTGCTAAAAACCTTAGAATAATAGGTAACCTTAATATAGGAAGTGAATTGTCATGATTTGCCTTTCTAGTAAAGTTACTTTTTTTAAAATATCTCCTCTAAATTTCTAATATCATTCATCAACTATAATCCCTAAGAAAAAACTTATCTACAGAAGCTTTTTGTGAAAAATGGCTCTAGCTGAAAACCATGAAACGCTGACATCATGGCACTACTATCCTGTATCATTTACGTGAATTGTGCATCAGAAGGTACAGAATTAGTTCACGAAAAGGATAAAAGTTTCATTGACAACAGCTCTGTGTATCATGAAATAGAGATGAATTCCACTTCCTATCATCAGCTTTGATTTTTAATGGTAATTAATACCTTTAGAGTTTTCGTACCTTTCTTTGTGCCAACTTCTCCATCAATTATCTTCAGGATGTACCCCTACTTGGCATTGATGTTTACTTGTAATGAACTTTAATGATGAGCAAGGATGTTGATCGAGGTCCACTAATGATTCTTTTGAGGAAATTATGATTTTTCACAATTTATGGATGTGTGCAATTTTATCAAGTCCTATGCATACTAAGGCTGAAGTACGCAAGGCACATGATCATACCATTATCAACACACTGCTTTATCCACACACACTGTTTTATTCATGATTATTCAGATTTTCTTTGCAGAAATCGTTGTTTTCCCTAGCAGGCCTTAATCATAAAATAACAGGATAGATTTTGCCCAGTACTTCGTATAACAAACTTCTAAATATTTAGTGCATTTCATGAGTTGTGATCTCTTTATGAAATACAATAAAATACTTTACAAATAAAGTGTGATATGCTATGAAATGTATCTACAATTATAATTAGCAAGTTATGTTATACCCAAGTCCATCATTTCCTTTAGTTATCTTTGTTAATTAAATAGGATATTTTTTCTGATAAAGTGAAGTGCTGTGAAATTTGAAATTATTATTCTGTCTGCTGTTGTGTCACAGATACGCACATCACCCCTCTGGTTAGAAATTGCATATCTGCATACCTAATTATCATCTTTGCATTTTGATGGCACATACCATAAGCTGCTATCCATAATTGAATTTTAGGTCTGAGCCTTGTGAATTTGGCAAAATCTGTGTAATTATCTAAAATGAACTTTTACTTTATCTTAAACTGTGCCAGCTCGTTTGATACAGGCATGGTTGAGCCTGTCCAGATAAGCTAGTCGTAGAGAATATACATGATTCTTGGATTGTGGCAGGGCATTTGTTAGCTAGAATATTCATTAAATTAAGACAGTTGATGACCAAGAGCCACCAAATGGAGGCTTAAGAATGATTGACCCAGTGTAACTGAATTGAGAATTTTCTATTTGTGGTGATCCCAGTCAGTAGCTGAACAAACTATCAACTCTTTCAAGATATAGGGATGTTGCTATAGACGAAGAGCTGACTCTTGCCATTTGAGGAGTATGTTTTTGGTTAATTGCCTGTGATGTCTCTGAACAGACATTTCATATCAATATGTCTCTGCTAAATTTTTAGTTTCATGGTTTTGTTGGAGTCCAAATTTAAAATTATTAAATTATCCTTGTGTTCTAGTGCTCATTAACCCTTATAGCCCTTGAGTTAACTGAACTTTTTAATGCAGATACAGTGTATATCTGTCCTCAAAATAACAGGTTTAATTAAGTAGGCGTTTGCATTTGCACAACTACACAAACTAAACCATTATTTTTAAGCACTTTTCCTTTTTAAATTCTGTGACTGCTACTTTAACATCATAGTAGCAGTATTGTAAGTTACCTTTATCACTATAATTTCGTATTAAAAAAATATTAGATATACATAGGCGTAAAATATTAAGTAGGAATATGAACGTCAAAAAGCATGATTTAGGGGAAAAAATAAATGTTCGCCAAATTTCATTAGTGATTGCACAGATGGTGTGTGCTCAAAGGATAAGTTTTCAGTCACAGAGGATAATCTGTGAGAATAGTTAAATGATTTGTCACGGAACCTGATCAGTCATTAAAATTTTCTGAAGATTTAGCTCTACAACATGTTGGACCCAAAATTATGGTGTATTAAGTTAAAATGAGACCTTTTGTATAACCGTACAAAGTGTAATTTTTTCAAATTCCTTTCTGTCGCTTTGGTTTCAAGATGTTTTACTTGATTGTCTTTTTCATTCATGTCACTAAATGACCATGCTTGCAATATAATAGCTAGAAAGAATTCTAGAATAACTATAATCAATTTTTCAAAGAGAATATTAATTTTGAATGATTATGAATTTACTGTTTTATCCTCTGAAATATACTCAAATCTTGTGAGTAAATATTTGAAGCCTACATATGACTTCATTGTAAATTAACTGTTTTGAGATACATGATTTTATGATTTTATTAATGCCAATTTTCTAAGTAAGTAGTAAGTTGCTGTATTGTTTTTCAAAAGTTTGATGATGTAAATATTAGAGTTGTCTTGGCTTTTTGTAAGTGAAAATTGGGCTTGTGATACATTGTTGGATGAGGAGTTGAGTGTTTCTTATAGAGCACTCGGTTTGACTGAATCAGCTCAATTTTTTATTGGAAGGATTGAAATATCTTGACTGAGACTGACTGAGAAATTCAATTTTGTCTAGTGGTGATGGATTTATTTAGCTAATATTGTGTCATGAAAATTGCCTTAAGGTAATGTGATCCAAAATATTTGGTCCTCATGAATGTTGCATGGCCATGTCTTTCAGCTCACTTTGATGAGGGCATGATTTTTCTATTCAAAATGTGTGCTTTCAGGAATCTTGCTTTGAGCATGGCACCTTTGAAGCTGTATGCCTGTTCATAATTGGCATTTAAAGTAAGCTATCAGAATTCATTCCTTTGTTCGTTAGAATTCTGATTAATTTTTAGGATAATTTTCTCACCAAAATAAAATTTCATGAGAAGGAAGTATCAGGCCAAACTGTGTAGATTTTATTCTCCAGTAACCGAATGATATCCTATTAGAAGTTAAAAACACAGTACACAATAGTTAATGATTATGTAACAGCATACAAGGATTATTTTTCTTTGTTTGCATACTTATCAGAGGTGGAGTTGTAAGGTTGTAGGTTATCTGAACCTTGAAGTAAGATGTTGAAATTAAAATAAGTTTGAGTATTTTCTGATAAGCAAATAGTGGAGAAGAAAAAACTACTTAGATTCCGCAAATCACCCATACCATGATGAGTTCCCTCAGGTTTTGGTGAGATAGTATCAGTGATGCACTTTTTGATTTTACAAGGAATGATTAAGATTTTCCAGATTTAAAGTTCGCCTTGTATCATATGGTAGATGGCAGACCTTAGGACACAAAGCTTTTAGCCACCCTTGAAATTTGTAGACATTCTTTTGCGATTTTTTCTGGGTATGTTTATTACTGTCATTCACTCCCTGAGAAAAGATGCAATTTTCGATATTCAATGCAAAGCATTTAACGGGAAGAGTTGGGGGTTTTATGGACTGAACTTATATAGCCTCCATTTCAGCTTAAATTTCTAAAACCAGTTCTATGTGACTATCAAAGAATTTGACCATAATTTATCTTCTAGCATGAGACATTGACAGTAAAAGTCCATGGTTTCATAGTACATTCATGATTATTTTTGTGAGTTGGACAATTATTTCCAATTGCTACATTTATATCATAATTTGTTCAGCTAGATTTCTAAAACTTTTTCTACAGTTAATAGTTTTCTCATTGGAATGCCAATGTTTCCTCCATTTTAGCCTTAAAATATTTCAAGAAATGGGGATTACAGATATTATTATCTTGTGGTGTTATTCTTTGTCCATGAATCTCTGGCTCTGGCCTGTAATTTTATATGTAGCAAGGCATGTGGTGATAATAGTCTTAAGAGTTGTGTAAGTCAGGGACTTCATTTGATTTCCAATACCTTATGTCATTAACAGAGTATATAAATTCTTACTTTTTAGTTTTTGACCACTAATTTTCATGGTTTAACACATTCAGCGCGAACCCTGTCAACTGACATAAACCAATCTATGGATCGTGTCAATTGACCTGGTCATTATTCCATTTGGCTATTGAAATAAAATTGATCCTATTTAAGAGAGTTTATTAAATTACAACCTGCTATGAATGTGTTAAAGAATACATTTTCTACTTCCTTGTGTAAAGTATTGAATTTACTTCAGTATTCAGTCCTCTTGGATTCACAATCTGACTTTATCCGTCTAAAATGATTATGATTACATTACCCGTTTTTACAAATTTTCTTAAGGAATACATTTACTTTGATCTCCAACAGATGCATAGATGATTGCATTTTTGTTTTGCTGAATTAATCCTGATGGTCACTTCCTCAATCAATCCTGATGCAGTTCATATCAGGAATAGAACAATTTTGCCCTATATCTCTCCTTTATGATATTTTGTCCATCACTCTTGTCAAATTTTTTGATTCACATGGATCTTACTACTGGTATGATATACTGTTATCCAAGGAAGTAATTTAAAATTAATATTGAGAGAGGTTAGGGGATAAAGATGACCACTCGGTGGTACTATAAATATCTTGGAGATATACGGAGAGACGAGAGGAATGCACAAAAAGACAAAAATTTGTCAAAGTAGGTGTGTTTCATCTCTCTTTTTGTGTGTTCCTCTTGTCTCTCCATCTATTTTCAACATATCTTTAACCTGAGGATACCCTTATTCAACTTTTTATGCTTAAGACTCCCAGATTTGAAATCCTGATACATTTCCTTTTCTTGACATTATTGCTTCATGAAAATCAATATTAATTGCAATCTAATAAATAGTCACTCTGAATCTTGGTTTAAGAACTATAATTTTGTGTTGTAATAAAAAAATTATTATGGCTTAGTTTGGGTCTTTTTATATCCTTTAAGTTAGCCAAAGCATCCGATGTGGTCAAATCACTAATTTCCTTCTCATTATAAATTCTTTTTGAAACACAGTTGTTCTTACTTGAATGTCCATAAGCATTGGGCGATTCAATTACATGAAGCAATGAAAGGATATTAATCATTAACTTTTACCTTCATTGAGTAACTTTCTTCATTGAATCTTCAAGAAGAAATTTGACATTTAAATAACCTTTTGGTATTTTGAGTAATTAATCCCATTTTTCATACTTATCTGTTGACTTTTTTATACTGACAGTAGTTAAACATCTGTTGTGCAAATTTTATTATTTCCATGAATCACTTTTGAAATTACAATTACTATTATAAAAGCTACACTTCTCCTGAATGATGGCAATAACACAAATTAAATAATGTAGAAGTAATACTGTTTAAATTTACTATTATTTGTGGTATCAGTATTTTCTTGATATCTATCAATTCCAGGAATGACAAATAACAACTCATGGATTTATAGCAGTAAAAATATATACTTGAAGGAAGCCTTTTCTGTGATGAACATAAGGGATATGTATGTAGACTGAAATGTAAATTATTGGTATATTACCAATAACCAGATGGCATAACATAACCACAGTTTTGAAGTCCTGTTCGCTTTTCTCAATCTCATTTTATGGGACTGATATGAATGTTTGATATCTGGTCACTGCCAGTACTGAGCTGTTACAGCGTGATATAACAATTTTAGTGGGATACTTATTATGGGGAAAGTGCCATTGAGAAAATCTTGCGAGATTATCTCAGGAGCTAGACTGTCCATGTATTGAGGCTGTGGAGTAAATTTCATTATTAGAAAAGCAGTCATCTTCTTTACATATTTAAGACACAAACACACGTAAAGTAAAAATGCATTGCATGCTTGTTTTTCCTTAGTATGATGGGAAAGAATGAGGAAAAAAGGGTGATCTATCTGTAGTCTGCTCCTTTTATATACATCTTATATTTATTTTTTTAATAGTTGTGACTACTTATAGACTAAAGAAAAATTTTAAACTGACAAAAACACTGTAAATAAAAAAACTAAATATGTAAAGTGAATTTTTCACTCTCTTTGTGAATAATAAGACTAAAAAGAACTTATAAGTCAGAAAAGTGATAATTTTTTAATGCCGTAGAAAATAGGGATGGCTCTTTTATTAAACACTGAGCTGTGCAATCACTTTATTATTCCTCAATACCTCATCCTTACTCTTGCCCTGTGTGATTGTTTCCAATCAGTTGAATGGAGATGTATTTGAATTAGATAATTTATTCTGGCTGACAGTGTAACCATGATGCGAGCATCTCTTCCTACCAATGGAGAGAATAGATAGTGGATGATAATAAGAAAAACCCTTTGAGGTTGGTTGCCATGAACTATATAGAAATCAATTTTATTTTAGAAGATTATAGATGTACATAAATTTGTAAGTGTAAAATTGATTTTCAGCTCTGGAGCTCTTCCTTGTTCAAATGTTTTGTAAGTTATTGCATTTGTTTTTGGACATGTTCCTCACAAGCTCTCTCTATTGGTCTGTGTGTAGGCATTTTATGTTATGAGCAACAAGCAAATCTCATAAGCTTAGAGAAGGCTGGTATGAAAATATTTAAAAGCGAGATTCCTAGGTAATAAATTTGATGTGTTTTATGTATTTGTCTCCACCACTTTCATACACTTCCACCAAATTATTGTAGTTATATTAGCAGTGAATAATTGCGATATTGACTGTATACTTATGGTGTGCTTGTTTTGATGTACACCAATGTAAAGACTGAGAAGAACATGATTTGTTATTTGGCTTAATATTTGTATGTGTGCAGATGATTTGTTAATTTTTCTTATGAATTTATCTTGGTGTTTTCTTCTAAAAATGACTTTGAATCAAGAGTTTTTATCCACTGAGGCAGGCTATACAATAAATTTTTTGGTATTATTCGCTGTAATATTTCAGTGGTTACAATGATAAGCACATTGGCACACAAATATAGCCAGTAGATAATAGCTTCTTGCATTGTAATCTGCTGATGTTATTTTTTATTATCTACTGGTGTGTCTTGTTTATTTGTGTATGTTCCTAGAAGATGTTTGTTGTTGGATTGTAAAAACGTAAAATTTACACGGTTCTAAAGTAAAGTTCCTCGGACGGTGTGCAGGTGTTTCATTTGAGTTTTGCTTTGCATGTTATATGCACCACATGCTTTGATGAGTCCCAGGAAATCTTGTCTCGAGTGTACATCCTTGATTTTCAGTTGACTGTGTTGAGTGGAACAAAAAATGTGTGAATGAAGTGAACCTGCTGTGATGTGATGTTGATAGAGTGACAGACGAAAATGCACAAATGAACACTTATGGCAATTTGTTAAGTGATTTTTTAGATGTGTCTTTATGTTAATTTTGTAATTAATATGAATTCTCCCTGTTTATATTTCCACTCCTGGGATGTTTTTGTGAGCTTCTGTAAGGAAAATGGACTTGAATGGTTTTAATGACTTTTGTCTTGAATTTTTCCATAAAAGTGGGTTATCATTAATCATTTGAGTGCACTGGCATGAAGATGTCAAGTAAAGTGAATCTTAACATAAATCTCTCCATGGCACTGTACTACTGATAAATGTGAAATACTATATGTCACCAAAGTATTTTGCTCAAAAGTATAAATACTTGGAAAAAGAAAGTTGATTAAAATATTTCCATGAGTATAGTGAGCATGACAAGATGTCGTTAATGTATCAATCATACAGTTTCCTGTCAATGTGATTTTTTTCCCTCTAATGGAAATTCTGTGTGTGTGACACATTTCTATGGTATTTTTTCATATATTAAAGGTGTTTGAGATTAACAGATGTGAGAGAGGGAACAAATGTTTGTTTCTTATAAGAAAATGCTGGGATTTCTCATTTTTGTAATTCTTGTTTGTTTTTGAACAAGTTGAAGAGAAGTATCAAAGCATTATCAAAAATGTCAGTGTTGAAGTACTTCAAGGAATCAATTGTCTCATTGATTTCCTCTTAAACTGCTATTGTATTACACGTGTTAACTGTGTAAAATATTGAATACTTTATTCTCCCATGAAAAACCTACTAACAGGAATTTTGGAGTTGATTACTGACGTGGTGTATGTTTTAGAATTTATATTTATTCATGGAAAAAAGGACGTTGGCTATTTTCATATGAAATCATCCTATTGACATTGGCATTCATAAACAAATTGGAATTCGAGTAAGTATGCTGATTAGTAAAGTGAACTTCAGAATCAGGGTTTGGTTATTTAAAGTTGTCAAATGTGGTAATGTATTAATATTGCTTGATTCACAGTGGAATGCAAGGGTTATCAACCACACCACTCATCCTCAATCAGCTCCAAATTTTAAGATCTTGATACATGAGACTTAAAGATATTTAATCCTGTTCCAGCAATGAGAATTAACATTGGTTCATTAGTGTGATACATAAAAATAATACACCATAGTCTCCTGTGTCACTCATAAGAGAAATGTTACGAGGATATTGTCAATAATTTTAAAATCCTACCATGATTTGTGATTACTCAGGAATAATGCTGTACGAACATAGGGACTTGAGCATTAAATGATGGCAGTATCCATAAAGGGGTTACTCATGAAGTCCATAGCACGTAGGACGAGGGTTGTGTCTTTAATATGCAATGGTAGAGACCAGTATTCCATAGGACGGACATCTCAAACAGCAGTGTCACGAGAGAAATATTCTTTATGTACTGGTGCTTTCAGATGAATGTATGAGGTCTGTTAGAAAAGTATCCGACCTTTGTCCGGGGAAAAAAACTGGCATATCTGGAGCATTGGAAATATAATCACCCTGATAGTAGTCTCCTTGGGACTCCACACACTTCTCCCAGTGGTGCCGCCATTGTTGGAAGCATTCCGAGAAAGCCTCTTTCGGAATGGAGTTTAGCTCGGCTGTCGTTGCAGCCATAATGTTCTCTCTTGTCTGAAATCACGTTCCTTTCAATGACCTCTTCAGTTTGGGGAACAGCCAGAAGTAGCAGGGAGCCATATCAGGAGAGTAAAGAGCCTGTTGAACCACTGGAGTCTGGTTTTTCACCAAAAAAATTTGAATCAAGTGCGAGGAATGTGCTGGTGCATTGTCGTGATGGAGGTGCCAATTTCCTGTTGACCACAACTCCGGTCTCTTGTGCCACACAGCATCACATAGGTGGCGGAGGACATCTCTGTGGTACTCTTTGGTGATTGTTTGACCCTGAGGTGTGTACTGGTGGTGTACCACACCGTGGGAGTCAAAGAAAGCAGTCAGCATCCCTTTGATGCTGATTCGCACATGGTGGGCCTTCTTTGGTCTTGGTGACGTAGAATGCTTCCACTGTGATGACTGGGATTTGGTTTCCGGGTCATACCCGTACACCCAGGACTCGTCACCAGTGATTATGGTGTTCATGAAGTCGGGGTCACTGTTTGTGGAGTCCAGCATGTCCTGTGAGACTTCAACACGAAGTTGCTTTTGCTCCGACGTCAGCAGCTTCAAGACTAATTTCGCCGACACTCTCTTCATGGTCAAATCTTCAGTCACAATGGAATGTACCAAAAAAGTACTGATGCCCACCTCTTCCCCAATTTCTTGGATATTCACACGACGGTCCCGCATCCACACAGCATTCACTTTGGCAATGACCTAGTCATTTCGGCATGTTGACGGCCGACCGGAGCTTGGCTCACTCTCCACCAATGTGCGGCCTTCTTTAAACTGGTTTTACCACTCCTTAATCAGTGTGATGCCCATAGCATCGTCACCAAAAGCTGTCTGAATCTTCCAAATGGTTTCCACCAGGCTGTCGCCCAGTTAATGGCAGAATTTGATGCAGTAGTGCTGCTCCAGTCGTTCCGTCATTTTCCTTGCAATGAAAAACCGACGAGAGCACTACACACTGCCTCACTCAAATGCTGCTTGCCAGCAATAGACGCTATCAAAAAGTGGGAAAAAATTCACACATGCACACGAAGGTTCAAGGTCGGCTCATGCAAGCCTGTTTGATGCAAATGCATCAGGTTTTCAGAAAAAAATAAGGTTGGATACTTTTCTAACAGACCTCATATACTAGATGTCAATTTATAGGAAAGGTCAAACCAATCACATCAAATTTAAAACCTATTAATACGTTAGTTACTTTTCTATCTGCCCACAATCAGGTTTAGAAAAATTGTTTTCCTGTGATGTGTCTTTTTATCTCATTTTCTTCCCATGATTGAGCCTAGTTTTGGAAGACAGGGTATGGACCTTTGCTCCCTGCCCCCCATGGATCTTCTTGTATCCAGGGAAAGCTTTTTGTCAAGTCCATGAACAAAGAGGTAGATCTTCTGTGGATGCTTCTCTCATCTGATTGGTTTTTAGGATTATGAGCAGATCTCTTTATTTGACATTAATATTTCCATCTCGATGAATTTCATGTATCATGCATGAGTCCATACATGAATTTGCAAGTGATTACTAATATTCACTTATTTCATTAGCATTCCCACAGTTGATTTATTGGAGCATTTAAAAATGAAGGATTCATGGAAACATAAGTAATGAGTGTCACTAACCTTGAGGTATATATTTTCGATAATGTCATGCCATTTTGCCCAATTCCAGAACATGCCACTTTGGATGTCATAAATGTGGGATAACGAAAAGATTCCCGAGGAATGGAGGAAGAGAGTTTCATGTATAAGTGCAAAATCGCCAGATATCTGGCGATATTGCACCTATGTATAAAACTGCATCCGATGGAGTGAGAACAGTGGTGAAAACAAAGTATGGATTGTGGAAGCATTAGTAATGAGTGTTGGATTGTATCAAGAATCAGCACTCAGTCAATTCCTCTTACTGATAGTAATGAACATGCTGAGCTTGAAATTCAGAATATTAAAAGATGCTGTTTGTAGATAACCTGATAATAATAGCTGACTCAGAAGGAGTTGCAGGAGCGGCTGATACAGTGGCAACAGAAGCTACAGCAAGCAAGTTTAAAATAAATGCAGGGAAGACAAGAGGTAATGGCAATCGATACGTCATGATCAGTAAGGTAAGTAATGGTGATCACTAGTCATCAACCATAAGATTGGTTTGACTGTTTAACTCTTCATATTTCTATTATTCTTCTATTTTACATTCTTTTGTTCCATGTATTTCATTTGAGGCATTCCTTTGTCATTCATCTCATTCACTTTTCCCTTGATGCTTGTCTTCTCCAGACCATCATGGTCAAGATATAGATGAAATAATGCGAGCTTCTAATTTGGCTAGAATGAAAATGTCCGAAGACTGGGAAATCCAATTGCCAAATTAATGATGGAAAAGGATGACTCCGAAACCAGTTTTTCGATTGTCTAGGCAATCATCAACGGGGAGAGCAAGGTGAAACAGGTCAGAACCTGTCGGAAGCCAAGCGAGGAGTCTAGACCTAGACAATCGAAAAACTGGTTTCGGAGTCATCCTTTTCCATCATTAATTTGGCAATTGGATTTCCCAGTCTTCGGACATTTTCATGGTCAAGATATGATGCATTACATTGTCCCATTGTCTTTATACATTTTATAGCAGACATTGTTTTCTCCCAATTTCTTTGGGCGTCTTCATTTGCTGTAAGGTTAACTCATTGTTGGGGAAAATAGACACCAAGAATATAAGCTGTGTATTTCCATGTGCATATATTTTTCATCATTTGAGGCCAGATTTGATAGTCTGGTTGGTCACATATAAGCACTGACAACCCAAAAGGGTTGCAATCCCACCTCAGGAGGATGATGATGGAAATTGGGCTGGTATTAGAGTTATCATTATTTTAAACAGTGCTGTACAGTATTAGTAACTTCAGATTCTGAGACAAAATTCTAAATTCACTTTGTTTCATTTTCCAGGGTTTTTGGCACTCAGTGATGTGAATGGAAATGACTTTTTTTCCTAAGAGAATCTGAGGGTGTCAATTCATTTAATAGTCATTAAATCTACATATTCGATCACAGCAACTGAGGCTGAAAATGAAAAATTTCATCCCCTTGAAATATTTCAATTGGCATGCCACTTTTTTCTTTGTGAAAATTTTAAGTTTTTCCTTATTCTATTCTTTTGGGAATTAGTTCATTTCCTATTCTTTTATTTTGAGAATTAGTTCATTCTTACTGATGCATTGCAAAAAAGCAACTGCATTGACATGTTTAGTTTAAATGTTTTTTGCTAGTTTCAATTCAAAATTACATACAGTCAAGCCCACTTATATCAAACCCGTTTATAATGAATTCCCAGATATAATGAAGTAAAGACTATTCCCCGTCAAAGAGAGGCTGGGAAAAATTGGTCCACGCATAACAAAGTTCGGTTATTACGAAGTAAATATTCGACCCCCTCAACTTCGTTATAAATGGGCTTGACTGCATTACCTACAGTGAATACAGTTCTTTGTATTATATTTTAGTTGAATGCCTTTTTTAAATGAAGAAAAGACTTTATATGCTGATATCACGGAAATATAACCGAATGAGTTTCATCCTCAGAATTATATTCCATGACGAGATTGCAAATTCTGTCCTTCATTTGTGAAAAAACTCATCCCCTCGTCGTTTGCCACTTTTTTCTTTCTTAGAATAGTCTCATCTGATATATTTTCCACCATATGATTCATTTCCATTCAAAGACCCAGCTGTTGATTCCTTTCAGAATAATTGCTTAGAAGTATTAGAAGCCCCTCCCAACCTGATGTGTAAAATGTAAAAGTCATACATGAAACAAGTTCGAGAAAAGCTTATCTTACACTGAGAACTTTTAATTGCTACATAAAACTAGAAACTTATCCAACTTGGTACATATGTAACGCGTCAAAGCATTGCAGATGATAAGCTATATTTGGTAAGTCTTTCCTAGTTTACCCACAAATACTAAGCATTCTTCATTTTGTTTTGCAGTTATGTGAAAGAATGAAGGACTCATCATACACAGACCTTTGCTTCTCCAGCTATCAGTGTTCAACTCAAAGGTTAGTCTAGACCAAACTAGGTCAGTGAGGGTAGAAGCTAACCAAGTACAAAACTAAACAAAGAGTGAAATGTACACATCATGGTAGGAGAGTCTGTTTATTTCTCTGTGCCAACAATGGTTTCCCTATCAATCACTCAGCTTGGGTTTAACTACGTGTGTCTAGTGGTTTCTCCTGAAATTGAATCCAGGACCTTCAGTCATACCCCAAGGCTCCGCCCCCTGGAGGGAAAATAAGCCAGCTAATTTATACTACATATGTGATGGACCTGAGAAAACAACTTGGAATGAATTAAACCTATTTTTCTGGGAAAGACTTTTCTCTCTCTCTCTCTCTCTCTCTCTGGCTCTTAACCTTTGGTTACTACTGTTGTGAAACTTCTGCTGTGTTCCCTCATGGCAACCACCAATTTCAAACCTCTAGTAGGAACTAAAATACCCACAGAGGTGCCACTTTTGTCGGTGCATCTTGAACCCCATTAATGGAGACTGTGGCTAACTTGGTTCAGATCAATTCCGAAGAGCCAGTCCTCAAGATATTGGAAATTAGTCATGAGTTCAGTCACTAATTTAACTCTCATGAGAATACAGAGTGAACTACACATGATTACTCCTTTAGGTCATTAGCTTGGGCGTGTCTATCCTAATGCCTTAATGGGAACTTTAAATCTCTCCCGAAAGAAATATTGAAGGAAATTTTGGAAAAATTCACGAATAATCGTCAATGGTGCAAATGATATCTGTTGTCAGTCAACTCTAAAAAAAAAAAAACAAATGCATTGACAACAACTCTTCCATGTGGCTTTGTTATAAATAATTAGTAATGTAAATTTTCTCAGTGCCAATTCACTAGAAATAGGTTATGTATTTGCAGCTTTCCTATAAGTAAACAAAAGGAGCTATGGTTCATGATATTATGCATACCCTAATCCAACAATGCAAGTGGATGTGATCTTAATGTCAGAGGAAGAAGTTCCTCATTCCTGAACCAGAATGACTAAATAGACCAACGCCAATTCTTTCAGAGGATTCATTTCAAAATCCTTTCTCCTGAAGACAATTTAAAAAGTAATGGGCCAGATATGTACTTGAGAGGTGGTGTCATAAATAATATATGTAGGTATATTTTTTAGCCAGACTTGTTTTCTCATTGTCATCAAGTGTTCTTTTAATATTGATCAGTCTATGAATTGTTCTTGCCTTTGATTTCTTCAATCATGATGTCAGCTCTAATCTTTTTTACGTTGAGTTAGTCTAGAAGTTATTTACCTTGCTTTCCTTTTTTCATATCCATACTCCCTACTCTTTTCCCCATTCTTTCAAGCATACCCATCATCCTGTACATCACCCTCTTCTGCATTTCATTCTCTCTTACTTCATTCTCCATTTTTTTGCTGCCTTCTTCAAATTTCCTTTGTTACCCTACCATTTTTAACTCCTCTTCATTATGTAGGTAATATGTAGTTTGTAAATTGTACTTGCACACTTTTTGTAAATTACAAATATCCGTATTGAAAAAGATCACTAGGTAAAAATCCACGATTCATTGAAAATGACTCTGAGTTGAAGAAAAAGAGTGGATTTTTACCTCATTACCTTTTTCAACAAGGATCCTCTTCATTAGCTTTCTTTTCACCCAGCTTAGCCTCAGCCACTCCCACACTGGAAAATCTTCAGAATATCTCCACTGTTTTTCCATAAAAAACAAGTTCCTGAACCATGCAGTACACCTTGCTTCATATGTATTAGTCTTAGACTCCTTTTCATTTCATCTGGATTTCCCTGATCTATTGCCTCCGTTTTGTATGTAACATTTTTTACTTTTATCCATTGTATCTCTTTGCCTGAGACGTGAACTTTTTTAATATACCCTATAAAGTTGTGGTCCTTGGAAAAATAAAGTATCATTATTTATTTTACCATCCCACTATCAGGTTTGGACAATTCCACTAGATTATACGGGTCTCAGAGGGCCAACAAGTCATTGTTTCAGGCATCACTTATGATAAAATTATGTTTTACTGATGAAAACCCAGTGCTAGCATAAATTAAGATGATTGTTGTAAACACAATAAAAATTATAAGATAGGCTAACATTGTCTGAAAGTGTATAAGCCTACATCAGTAGTAACGACAGTATTATTGAGAATAGAAAATAAGCCAGTCAGATGGACCAAGTTCATCTGTGACTGACTTATTTATGGCTCTGGTAGCAAAATTCTGAGCATAGTCATAGTTCCCAGTCTTGGGACAATTTTCAACCAATTCAGAGCAGCATTATTATCTATTAATTTTTCCATTCTCCGTGGCCTTAACTAACATTTCCATTCCTTAGGATCTGAATCCAGAGTCGATTAAAATAAACGATCCGCGGATCTTTGGATTTGACCCGACTATAACATTTTGGTGAAAAGAAGGGATGCAATGGGAAGATAACTATCTGGAAAACCAAAAACAATGCTCTGGGTTGTAAGATTGTAAGTGAGACTAACAGAGGGGAAGGATTAGAATTCACTAAGATCACGGTAGACACCTCAAGGTGCAATCTTCATAATCCCCCATCCCCAAGGGCCAGCAAGTTTTAGAATGAAGATCATACAGCAAGAACACACGGTCATTTCATTGTCAAGGCAGAAAGCAAAAGGGGGGCTCGTAAAGTCTGAGTTGACAGCTGATCTGAAGCAGATACTTTTGAAGAACTACCACTTTTTGTCATGGGAAGATATAGCTTCAGACTGTACATTTACATTAATTTTTTTGAAAGACGTGTCCATATTTTAAGAATTATTTATTAGTACTACCCTAAATCTCACTGCAAACAACCTGCCATTTCAAAGGTCATATTTCAAAGTCATAACCACTTGGCTTGAGATATCTTGTCATTCATATTTTTACACCGTAACAATTGGATATAATGAGATATCACACAAAGCTTCTCATAATTCTCCCTCTGAGTAAGCATATTTGGCAGAAGATGATAGGAAGTCTTTTTGCAGAGGACACATTTGTGTAATAGCCTAAATATGTATATGCAGGTTACCTAACCTTCCCATTAACATGCTCTTTTTGAAAACCGCATTCTCCAGTTAAGAAGTTAAGCACACACTTGGATTATTTTTCCCTCACCAATCACCAGATTCTTACCAACTTAAAAGAAAGTGCCGAGGCACTTTAAATTTATAACAAATTGCTAGGCTTGACTTTGTGGGACCGCATATTGATAACGTATATAAATTAACTTAGTAAAATTCCACAGACTTTTATTAAAACCGACCTAGGTTTTGCAGTTTAAATTGTCAAATATAAAATCGAATCTGTGGGCAGTAAAAAGTTGCCTTTTTTCTTCTTTTTTCAAAGATGCTGCACCATTACATCTTGCTAGAGGTCCGTGAAAGTGGTTTTATTTTTAATTTGCTAAAATTCGTTTTAAAACTATGTGATTTCGGTGTTATAGAAAATCTTGGCGGTGTTATTATAATGTTACAATTTTTGCGCATTTCTAGGCGTTTTATTATTTTTGGTACACATTTTGTGAATGCTTATACTTTTATTAAGCATTTTACATAACAAGAAAGGCAGTGAAAGAAGCACGCATAACTACACACAATCGGAAACAAAGAAACTTGAACTGGGGGTGTGTCGAAACAAGGTGGTGTCCTTGTGTCCAAGGAGGACCTCCTTGTGTCGAAATGATTTTTTTTTTGCATTGAAGCTCGGTGGAGCGCCGAATATCCGACGATCCGTCCCCTAATAAGTAGCACCTCCTATCCTTTCTGTTCCTTCCCCCCCTTCCCTCAACTGCTAGCGCTTCCGTTCCCAGCCAGTGGCCGTATTTAAGTCCACAAAATTGTTACATTAGGCCCACACTTAAGGTTTTCCTGCAACAAGTTATCCAATTACGCTGTCTACTGCGTCGCGGTGAGTCACCGGAATTACTGCTCGGCATTGACGCGTGCGCGCGGGCGCGTGAGCTTATATTTCCGCTCTTCCGCGGCCGTGTTAAATTTCTTTCAGCACATTATTGATTCAGAATATCTAATTCTTTAGGAGAGAAAGCGCGTCATTCTAGATATTTCCGAGAATTTCAGGATTGATAAATGTGAATCAAAGAGAGAGGCGGTGATTAATTTAACGGCAAATTCCGGCGGAGACATCACTACAGTGCGCGATATGACGCGAATGCGATATGCGCGAGACAAAGCAAGCCAATTTACCTTTGAATCGTAATGAGATAGAGCGAATGAACTTCAGCAGCGTTAAACAATAAAGGCTTAGGCTTTAATCGATTATGACTCTTTACACGTGAATTTTTCGCTAATTCACGTAAAATTCGCGAAAAAGGCGAAATTTCGTTTTATTTTCCGATTTCGCGTCATTTCGCGATATCGCGTCTCGCGAATTTCACGGATCTCTACATCTCGCCTAATACTATGAATTTACCAACTTAAGTTTGCTATGTGTGTTAATGATGAATAAAATACATAGTATAATTTATCTCATCACTGCTAATCACCACAGCCTTCATTCAGTTTAGAATAATGGTCCAAAGGCTCACTTTTAAATCTTCTTTTAAATATGAAAATTCCTATGACATAATCATTATTATCATTCTCAACTTATTTTAACCCTTTAACATTTTAAATCTTCATACAACTGAATGTGGATGAAATAACGCAAAGGATAGCATTTGTTTAATAAAACACTGTCAGAAAAAATTAATGGTTTATTTATGAAATTTTATTTTAAAAAATTACCTCGATTCAAACAAATATTTCCCCATAACCTTAATGGGTACCACACTATGATGAAAAGTCTGCTATATTTGCTCTGTATTGATGTGAGAAGTCCAGTGTTTCATGACCCCTATAAATCACTTTATTAAGGGAAAGGACAATTCAATTTTCCACAGTAAAGTGGCCAGTAAGGGCAATTAAATCTTGGCAGTACTCCAGAAATACATAGCAACTACCTTTCAAAAATCATCCACTTTCACTCATTATGATCCACAAAAATTTCAATGATGAATCGAATGACACGAAACAAAAATCACAAAAATGAATTTACGTCACAATCAAAATAAGACAATGAGCTGGAAAACCATGAGAAATGAACAAAAGTACTTAACTTTTCTGCTGGGCATTATTCACAACACTCTTCCCCTCAAAGGGTGCCAAAACCTTGGGATCTTTAATCACCACAAGATCATAAAATGCCATTGTGATGAGCAAGGCTTGGCTCATTGCCTCCCTTTCTACAGCTTCTAAGGCACGGTAATACTCTATGAGTGATGAAGAAGCTTTAACAGGTGTGTATAATGGGGAAGAATGTTTCACTGACACTTCTGGATTGACATTGCTCACTCCTTCATCCTTTTCACTCTCATCCATTATTTCACAAATGGACACTGAAGGGAAATCTTTATCTCCAAGAATTAAGTCAACTAGCCTCAAAGCTGAGACACGCTCAGTACCAACAAGGAGGTTGAAGAAACGGCTCACTATTCGAGGTTTCATCAGAAACACCTGGAAAGAATGACACTTCTATTAGGAAAATTATTCCCATGTTCATCTAAGGGCACAGTCATCTAAGGTAAAAAAATATTGGAGAAAACACATACTATGCCACTTTACTATGGGAATTGAATGAAATACAAAGGAAAGCAGCACATTCTGTTGTAATGAGCAATTTGCCATGTTGCTAAGTTGTTAAATTGAAATTTGAAGCTTTCATGTGGCGGAAGGATTCCATAATGACATTGAAAAGCGTTGTGACTTCCAAAATTATATTAAAAGAACGACCGGTTTTGGCTGACAAGCCATCCTCAGGTACATTCCTGTACTTGCTAAGTTGTTGTTATTGTTTGTGTTGCGGGTTCAATAATATCGCAAGATATAGGCTTTATACTGGAATACTTTAATAACGAGTCATAAACACATAGTACACATCCAAATTCCATTTCACAAATCGAACAACTGAGAAAGAGAGAGATGACAACAATATACAGATAAATAGTTACAATCAGATAAATAGCAACATATGTTGCCAACCCATATTAAAATATTAAATTACAACTCTAACACCCTCACTTAATCTAATAGGCATACATAATTCATTAAGGCAACCCTATAATATACCTTGTACAATATTTGTGCTTAGGTTTGGGAACAGCTTTAGTTAATAAATCTGCAGGCATTTTCTGTGTAGGCATGTGCTTAACTTCTATCTCTTTTATTTGAGCTATTTCCCTCACATAGTGATACTTTATTTCCATGTGCTTTCTCCTCCCAAGATAAACAGGATTTTTCACTAGTTTCTCAGCACTCTGATTGTCATTATACAATGTCACTGTACCAAGATCAGTTCCCACCTCCTTCAAGAGTCCCTTAACATACATTATTTCTTTTGTACCCTCACAAAGATTCACATATTCAGCTTTAGTAGAACTTAAAGCATGGTGGATTTTTCAGTGGAAAACCGGTCCCCACTTGAGTGCCTAGTGGAGGGCATTTCAAGTTCAGTACTCCGTCCGTCGGATAGGACGTTAAGCCATGGTCCTCTTGGCACCTATCGTTAAGAGTAGGCTAATGCCGACGCCAGGTTTCTCTCCACCCTTCCTCCATTCCCTGAAAACTCCTACCATTACCCAATTATCCACCTATCCTATATGATGCAAATGACCTCAGCTGTCGGTCGCCTCCCCTAAATAACCAAAGAACTTAAAGCGACTAATTTTTTGCTTTCTTGTGAACCAACTGATGCCTCCACCATTCAACATCAAAACACAACCAGTATAAGACCTTCTATCTACAACACATCCTCCCAAATCAGCATCTACATACCCGGTTAGTCTGGTATGTGGTGTAGAACATTCATTACCAGATTTGAAAGTCAGAGAGTAATCACTTGTTCCTCTGAGGTACTTTAAGACACGTTCAGCAGCCTTCATATGCTCAATATTACCGCACGAATTGTACTGACTCAAGTAGCTCACGGCAAATGCTACATCTGGCCTTGTGCATACAGAAAGGTACATTAATGCACCAATTAATCTTTGGTAAGAATCAATTCTTCCTTGATTATGATTTCCTTTAGCCAGCTTAACATTTACTTCTACTGGGGTTCCAATTGGAATACAATCCTCATTGCCAAAGCATTCAAGCATCTTATTGCAATAATTACTTTGATCTAGCTTGATTACCCCATTCTTGCGATCTCGGGTTACTCTCATGCCAAGGCATTCTTTAATTGACCCCATATCCTTCATTTCAATTCGACCTGAAATTGCCTGCTTTGCTCTCTGAGTTGCATCTTTACAATTTGAAAATATAAAGAAATCATCAACATGCAAGGCAATAATGACAATTTTACTACCTTTCCTTAATATATACACACAGTTATCACACTGACTTTGAACATAACCATAGTTCATCAGAACATCATGAACTTTTAGGTTCCATGACCTCACAGCTTCCTTTAGACCATAAATTGCCTTGTTGAGCTTGCATACTTTACCCTCACTGCCTTTCTCAACAAAACATTCTGGCTGCTCCATGAATACCACTTCTTCAAGTTCCCCATTGAGAAAAGCTGTAGTAATATCAACATGATCAATTTCAAAATCAAACTGTGCAGCTAGTGCAAACAAAATTCTATTTGACGTTAACCAAACAACTGGAGCAAAAGTCTCATTGAAGTCCTGCCCATATTGTTGTGAGAAACCCCTAGCCACGAGTATGGCTTTATATCTCTTGGACCCATCAATTCCCTCTTTAAGTTTGAAGAAATACTGAAGTGATAGTGTTCCGCAATCCTGTGTGCTGGGAAACTTACCAAATTTTGAGAAGTGCACATTTGAGTGCTGTCTCATCTTTATAGACTGCATATTTAAGCAGTATTTCAAATTTTACTTGCATGTTGGAGCAATTTATTATTAAGAGACTTGCATATTGGAGCAAGATCTCGCAGCGCTGGATATTTGAGCACTAACCACATTGGATGTGCACATGTGAGCACACTCTTTTCTTATGGTAGTGCATATTTGAGCGCTAACCACCCTGGTAGTGCATATTTGAGCGCTAAGTACATTGGATGTGCATATGTGAGTACTGACCACTTAAAATTCTGGAGGTGCGTATTTGAGCACCGTCCCATACCAAAATTAATTTTAACCTAGGTGCATATTTGAGCGCCATCTATTACCAAAAATAATTTTAACCTAGGTCCATATTTGAGCGCTATCCGATAAAAAAAAATCATCCTAGGTGCACATTTGAGTACCGTCCTCCTCCTCAATCACAATTTCATCAAACCTCAGCAAGGATGGAGTCTGAAATCAACAGAAATTTAATTCTTGATGGAAAGAATTATATCGAATACAGTTTTATGATGAGGATGTTCCTGGATGAGAAGGGTGTGCTGGAATTAGTCACTGAGGATCTGTATGAGTTGCTTGCAGAGTGCAGAGCAACTGAGACTGATACTCTTGCTGTAAGGAAAACAAATGAAAAGGCTGAGTCGGAATTGAGAACCAAGGATGCAAGGTGCATGAGGCTCATCACCCAGTGTATCTCTGAGAGCGCATTGGGGGTTCTCAAGGACTAGGATGAAGTCTTAGCTACGGGGAGAGACATGTGGGAGGCCCTTAAGGTGAGATTTCAGCAAACGACAATGGCCAGTCTGATGTTATTGTCGCAGCAATTTAAGTTGTTTCGATACAGTCCTCCGGAACAAATATTTATTAATTTTTGCTTAAATTTCCACACTATGCTGAGGGGCCTTCCGGGGCAACTCCACTCCATGGATGAGCTTTACATGGATTCAACTGTGAGGGTGGCAGTATAGGCCAGAGACCCCAGGGACGAGGAGGCAACAGCCAGCAGTACCGAGGTGGCCGTGGTGGAGGTTGACACTCCAGGGGGGGTGCTTATATAGCAGTCGAGAGGGCGGCATTTGCTTTCACAGCAGATGACAATAACAGCGGTGTAGAGGTAGTGTATTTTTCTGTAAGTTGGTAAAGAGAAATTAAATAATCTACCAGTCCTAAAAGATCAACATTCTGTGGCATGGATGGAGAGGTTGGCATGCTAGCCAGGTTTACCTTTCAATTATTCCTAATTCACAGTCTGTGGTATTCATACTGTGGTATTCTGGCACTTCAAACCATATGGTTAATATGAGGAATTTGGTTAGGGACGTAGTTAGGCTTGGCATACCAGTAAAAATCCAAATAGCAAAGACCACTGTTGCAATGCTTGCTTGTGAAAGAGGTTATTTCTATCGAACAACCAATGTTTTCAGTAAAATTATCAGTTTAAACCCAAAAAGGGGTTTTAGTTTCAGAAGACTTAGAAATGAATCTGTTATTCATTTCAAATTGGAAAAGGAGGGACTCAAAGTATCATTTAAGGCTGGTCTGGGTAAAATTATAGATGGTGAAAATATAGTTGCAGTTGGTGTTGGAGGAAAAGGTGTTTACAAATTGATTGCTCAGGTAAATGATGGTCCCTTGGGTTTTTGTAATGGCATCTATGACTGAAAATATATGGCATAAATGACTCGTACATATTGGAGCCCAGTATTTAAATAAATTAACAAAGATGGTTAATGGTTTGGGAAATCTGAAGGAAGGAAATCTGAATTCTGTGACATATGCTTAGAAGGAAAACAGACAATGTTGCCATTTAACAAAACTTGAGAGAAAACAACAAGGCCACTTGAATGAATTCATAATGATATGTGGGCCAATCAAGCCTGTTGCGTATGATGGGTCAAAATATATCTTAACTCTAATAGATGATTTCACTCATTTTACTGTAGCATTTGGGCTTTAATGATTAATGATTTAATGATTCATCTTATAACTTGCACTTTCAGCATTATAACAACAATGTTCCTGGGGATTTTAATGAGATGAATGGGAATGTAGATAAGCACTTGTGGGTTGCTGCAATCAATGAGGAATTAAAAGATGTAAATGAAAATGATACATGGGAGTTAGTTCCTCTCCCTAAAGGGAGAAAACCTATCAAAAGTAAATGGGTTTTCACTATAAAGGAAGATGCAGATGGAAACATTGAGAGATATAAAGCTAGGTTGGTAGTGAAATGATGCTCTCAGGAAAAGGGCATTGATTTTGAGGAAACATATGCCTTAGTCTTGCTACTGCCCATGCCTTCTTGTTTTTAATACATCATCAAAACCTGTATGTAAGTCAGCTGGACGTTAAGAATGTATTCCTACATGGTATGTTGAAAGAAGACATTTACACATGGCCTCCTACAGGACTACCCATTGATGATTTTGAGAAAGTTTGTAAACTGAGAAAAACCCTGTATGGTTTAAAACAGGCTCTGATAGACTGGAATAAAAGATATGATGCATTTGTTAAATCACTAGGGTTCAAGCAATGCAAGGCTGACAGATGTGTCTATATTCTTTCAATTGGTGATTTAAATATCTATCTGCTCCTGTATGTTGATGATTTTTAATTGCTAGCAACAATAATAATAAATTAATTAAATCAAGGGAAAATTAATGTCTGAGTTTAAAATGAGAGATTTAGGGTATCTAAATTATTTCTTGGGTATCAAAGTCACTAAGTTTGATGGAGGACTATTTCTTAGCAAAAAAAAATATTTGAAATGAGTAATTTCTAAATTTAGCCCCCATTCTTTTCATCCTAGTAAGACCCCACTTGAAATTCATCCTTGTCGAAATTTAGATAAGGAATGTGTAATTGGTAGACATCCTTATAGAGAGCTGATAGGAAGTCTTATGTATGCCTGTATGGCCACAAGGCCTGACATATGTGCAACTGTTAATTTTTTCAGCCAATTTCAGTGCAATGCAACAGAAGACCAGTGGAAGGGGTAGAAGCGAGTACTTTGATATGTTTATGACACTCTTTATTGGGGTTCCTGGGGTTTTTGAGTACTCCTATTCATGTTTTTGCAGATGCTGACTTTGCCAATGAGCCAGGGAGATGAAGAAGTGGAAGAAGTCTACGAAGATATCACTGAAGTAATAAAACAGGTAAGAGGAGAAGAAAACCTAATTATTTTAGGAGCCTGGAACACTGTCGTCGGCGAAGGTTAAGATGGAAGAATATCTGGAAAATATGGATTGGGAAACCGAAACGAAAGAGGAGAAAGACTGCTGGAATTCTGCACACAACATAAATTAGTGGTTACTAACACATTGTTTAAAAATCACAACCAAAGAAAATACACGTGGAAGATGCCAGGAGACAGAGGAATATTTCAAATAGACTACATTTTAGTGAAGCAGAGGTTCAGGAATCAGGTGAAGGACTGCAAAAGCTACCCAGGTGCAGACATCGACAGCGACCATAATTTAGTGATGATCAAATGCCATCTATAATTTGAGTAACTGAAGAAAACTGTGAAGAACATATTACGGTATGTACAAAAATTGAAGGAGGTTCAAAATTAGCTGGCATTTCAAGAAGTAGTAGGGAACAACATAGGAGAGGACCTGACTGAGAAACCATCAGAAGATCATTGGGAAAACATTAAATGTAGACTACAGGAAGCCGCAAAAGAAGTTCTTGGAAGACGAAAAGTTGTTAAGAAGAAGCCATGGATCACAGAAGTAGTATTAGTGCTGATTGAAGAAAGAAGAAAGTACAAGAATATGAAACTTGAAGAAGGGCCACTTTGCTACAAAAGAATAAGGAACGAAGTAAGTTGCAAAGCCAGGAAAGCTAGAGAAATGTGGATGAACAATCTATGCAAAAATGTACAAAACAACCTTTCCCTCGGAAAGGTGGAAGCTGCCTATAGGATAGTGACGAACCACTTCAAGGAATGAAGCGCAATATGCAATGTTATAAGAGACAAGAATGGAGAACTTTTGATTGAAAATGAAGACAAAGTGAAGAGATGGAAAGAATATCTGGAAGAGTTACACAAAGGGAACAATCTCAGCACAAAAGCTGTTGAAAAGGAAAGTGAAGTCGAGAAGGATGATATGGGAGCATCAATATAGAGATCGGAATTCGACGCAGCAGTAAGGGACCTTCGGATAAATAAGGCTCCTGGAATTGATGATATCCCCGCAGAACAGATAAGGAATGTGGGAGAGAGGACATTGGCCCATCCCTACAAGGCCATCTGCGATATGTACTCAACAGGGGAAATACCCAGGGACTTCGAGAAAAACATCCTAATTCCAAAAAAGAAGAGAGTGGAAAATAGTGAAAATTTTAGGAATATAAGCCTGATGACACATGCATCAAAGATATTGACAAGAATAATCTACAGAAGAATAGAACGAAAAGCAGAGGAGTTCCTCGATGAAGATCAATTCGGATTCTGGGAAAGAAGGGTACAAGAGAAACAATACTGGCCCTTAGGCTGCTTATAGAGAAGAGAATGGAGAAGAATAAACCAACCTTCATTGCATTTGTGGATTTAGAGAAGGCTTTTGACAACGTGGATTGGAATTTAATGCTTGGAATTCTGAAAGGAATTGTAGTGTCGTACAATGAACGAAGAATTATCCAGTTTGTATAAAAACCAAGTAGCGGTGATAAAATCTGAACCCAGCTGTGAAGAAGCAAGAATAAGGAAAGGAGTGAGACAAGGCTGTGCACTGTCTCCCGTAATTTTTAATGTTTACATCGAGAGAGCCATCAATGAAGTCAAGGAGAAGTGTTCTGGAGTGAATATCCACAGAGAAACAAACAATCAGTATGCTACCATTTGCTGATGACATAGCTCTCATAGCAGAGACAGAGAAGGAGCTGAATAAGATGCTAACAACCATGTAAAGGACAATGGCCATACATGCGCTGAAAATCTATAAGAAAAAACTAAGATATTGGTGTGCAGCACGAGAGAGGAGGCCAAAACCAACGTTATACTAGGAAAACAGAAACTGGAGGAGGTGAAAGAGTTCTGTTACCTGGGAAGCAGAGTAACCAATGATGGATGAAGCAAGAAAGAAATAGTGAGTAGAATAGCCCAGGCAAAGAGGGCATTCTATCAAAAGAAGAATCTACTTACAGCCGGAAATACAAGCTTGGAAGTAAGGAAGCAATTCATCAAAATGTATATCTGGAGCATGTTTTTTTATGGCAGTGAGGCATGGTCGATGACAGCAGTGGAGAAGAAAAGGGTTGAAGCATTCGAATTATGGTGCTATCGAAGAATGATGAAGAGAAAATGGACCGACCGAGTGACAAATGAAGAAGTCCTAAGAAGAGTGGGAGGAAAAGAGAAGTCTGCTGAAAACTATAAAAAGAAGAAGGGACAACTTAATCGGCCATATCTTAAGACACGATGGCCTGATGAAGATAATCGTCGAGGGGAAAGTGAACGGGAAGAATGGAAAAGACAGACCTCGTATGAGATACATGGAACAAGTTGTGAAGGATGTAAAAGATTAAAATTACGTAACGAGGTTGGCCGATAGAAGCCGATATCTTAAGGTACGATGGCCTGATGAAGACAATCGTCGAAGGAAAAGTGAATGGGAAGAATGGATAAGGTAGGACTCGTATGAGTTACTTAGAACAGATCATAAATGACGTGAAAGAGAGGAACTATGTTAATATGAAGAGGTTGGCTGATAGAAGAATCGAGTGGAGGGCTGCGTCAAACCAATCCTAGGATTGTTGACCCTTGATGATGAATTGGAGAGACTTTGTCCGTATGCAGACACCAGTCGCTCTGCCTCTCTAGAGTTTTTCATTCACCAGGCATAAGTTAGTAACTTAGCACGACACGTTTTGTTACAACAGCATTATCATCAAGGCTGATCAAGGCATTTGATTGTTGTTTTAACAACGAAACGTGCCGTGCCAAGTGAATAAATAACTATGAAAATTTTGCTGTCTTCCTTCAACAATAATTCGAATTTCATCACTGTTACAATAACAAAAGGCAATTTATGTGTATGCCAAGGCCTCACATAATAACCATTGGCTCACACAAACATTCTCACTTTTTACTCTTCAGTTTAGGAAATCGTACCCACGTTATTAAGAAGTATCCTCTTGTAGGAAAAACACGTCTTAAAAAACAGGTAAAATGAAAATTTTGCCAACACTACGATCGCCGACTTAAAAGCACTGACAAAGGAGGTACTTATTTTACAATCTTTTAATACATGTGTCTTCTACGAACAACCACAAAAGTTATACAATGTTGCCGACGAGAACGTAAGTTAGAGAAAACAAAGATAAAATGTTTTTGAATGACTTTTCACTGTAATTGATCTTCAAAGAGTTCACTGTAATTGATAAAGGCAGCTGATGTTGATAAATTGAAAGTCAGTTGTTTGCGATCTGAACAAAAATGACGGGTTCTCCACACTCCACAAAAAGATTGAAGCTTTTCATAATTCGGAATGGTGAATAAAGAATTGTAGGAAAGCGGACATGTATCTATAAATGCCACATATAAATACCCCAGAATGCTCATAAATTAATTAGCACTGCTTATAATAAGATGAAATGCAAGCTATTAGTTGTACATTGCAGTAAAATTTTGTGTACCATATTTGAGATTTCACATGAACTTCAATTTGTAAAGCCAGTGTTCTCATCAGGGTGAAACAAGTTATACAAAATCCTGTACTTGTTGAACTTTTCAAAATTTTACTCATCATATTATTTCAGCCTCCTGAAAAATTCACCTCACCTTGTGATAGTATTCTTCTGAATTGTCCTCGTTTTCCAGCCTTAGATTTAAAATAGTTAATAATATAGCAATAATTTGGGATTGGAAAATTGCATTGGCTACTACTGCAGGTGATGACACTGATGAGAGCATGCCCTTGTTTGGGGCCTCTAAGACAAAAATATCCGAGAAAGGTATCTTCTCCGAAACACAATCCATCTGAAAAATATATTGATAGAATTTATTGAGGCTGAATGAAATTTGAGAAAACTAAAGTTACCAAATTTAAATTAATATGTTAGTCCCTTTATAATTTCAAAAGAATTTAAAAAATGCCTAAACTAGACTACGACATCACTATTTAGCAACAAATTACAACAGGACAATATAGATTATTGACTTTCTTAAGTTAAAAATTAATAAAAATCTCTATCACTAACTGCTGCAAATATTTTGGGCAGCTGCATTTTACGTCCAACTTCTACAGTAGGGAAGAGGTCTGCAGTCTTCCACTCTAAGATCTCTCCATCACGATTAATTTTTGCCCAATACAAAGACTTTGGTCCAAGATGGATTCCAACAACACTTTGAATTTCCTAAAACACAAATACAAATTCAATGAATCAAATCCTTGCTCAAGGAGAACACATTGTTTATAGCTGGTGAAATAAATAAAGCTTCATATTGTTCACATTATTTGTTCAAGTTTCTAACTGTATATACCCATGAAGAGTAGCCCTAGACAGAGAATTCATCACAGGATTGGGGAAATAAAATATTTGGAGGAACATGCAGAAAAATTATTCCCGAAATAAATGATCACAGTTAATGGTGAAGACAGATGAAGGTTCTGATCATATTTGTTCAATGCAAATGGAAATTTGGATGTGCCACATTACAATGAAAGGACTCAGTTGTGCTAATTAGGGTAGTACATGGAGAAGGATGGTGCAACAGTCAAAGGAGTGAGACAGGGCAGTCCATTGTCTGTAGCATTTTCACCCAGAAACAAAGAAGGTGGCAAGAAGATGCTGGATCAGCTTCAATTAGGCGAGACTTCAAGAAGTTCAAAAACATTATATCTGATAACCAGGAGTTAGAAACTGCAGTCATTATTCGCCACTCAACACGCTCAGTGTGAGAAGTCTTGATAGTGATATAAAATAGAGAAACAAAAGTAATATGCATGTGCCCGGCAGGCATGAATCTCTATGTATTTTAATGAAGAGTTGAATCAACCTGGGTTTTGTAGAAGGAACATAAGGAAGAGAATAATAAAAAAAAGTGTTCTCAGAAAGAAGTTAATTAGATACACAGATTCTTAGTGAACTTGTGCAGAAAGACTGGTAAAGACTTTGATATGTCACACGGTGTATAACTCGGTCTGAGATGGGTGAAGTGGGTGAGCGTATGTGGAGTCTTTTGGGATGCATTATTAGAGGATGACTGAAGGAGCAATAGATTTGGTGGTAAAGAATTTGATGTTGAAATTTAAAGAAAATCAAATTAGGCAGAAAAAATGGACATTGAAAGTTCTGAAAGGTAGATCATGGATGTACTGATTGAGGAGAAAATGATGGGTAGGAGAGGAAGACGGAATAAATTACTTGGGATATTGAACAGCATGAGGGAAGGCAGAAGATATGAAGAGTTAAGGAGGAGTAATTTTTAACTATCAGTACTGCCATATCATAGATGTGGAGTTATGGGGGAGTAGATAGAGCAGATACTGAGAGGTAATGAGCAGGTACTGACCAAAAAACCTAATATTTTTGGTAGATTGATCATGCTAAGATTCAAGACATGCAATTAACAGATCGAAGTCTATTGTGAGCTTAGGTACTTCAACAATGTAAAAAAAAACTTATTCTATGACTAATCCATCCACTCCAAGAACATGTGAGGGTAATTTAGAGAATTTATTTTCTGGGGGCATCACTAGGAATATATTTCCTGAGGACATCCCTTGGGACATCACATATCTTCACACTTATGTCTCTGTAAAAAAATGGCTAATGCTTTCAGGTATTCTGCAAACTTCCACAAACACAGTTATAGGATAATCAGGATTTCTTCTGCCAGCTAAGCTTAATGACATTTATTCCAAGAATAAAAACACTTCGTATTTCCAAGGTATAGCTTCTCCATTGGTGGTTTTTAAACAATGTGCTTGCCACCACCAACATGTGCTGTGTTCAGAATTTAACTAGTCTTTCTACTCTCGCATTTCTATTTGCCAAGCTATACTTTCCAGTTATTCTTTCTTTTTGATCTTCACTGACGACAGCATTCCAATCTTCTAAAATAATTAAGTTTTCTTCTCCTATTACCTGCTTTAATGCTTCCGCGATATCCTCATATACATCTTCCACATTTGTTTTAATTAGGTAAGTGGATCATTAGTGTTTACGAGGGCTATCACGATGAGTCTCTAAGGGAGAAACATGTATGAATATGTATGGTAACCATACATCTAATATATGGTATGTACAGTACTCCACTCTGCAATGAATGTTTCTCCCGGAAACAGTCTTCATTGTCCAACATAGGCATGCAAACTTGCACCACGATGGTATCTGTACGCTTGGTCTCAATCTTTACCATTATAATCCTTTCACTGTACAGCAGGAAACTCTTTACATGTAGTCCGGCACTCTCTTCCTGAGCCCTATGCCTACTCTAGTGTTACTATTCATTGATCTGGTGATTTATGAAAATAGTCATTTCAAATTAGTAAAGTAAAATTAAAAATTATTTCACAGACTGAACTTTAAAATGACCTCACCTTTAACATGAAGTGATTTAATGACTATAGTTCATAAGATATAGTTTTGGGCATAACGTTAAGGAAATAATTCATCTTGATCAGCCTTCACATCACGGACACTCAAGTAGGTCCAGATTTATATAAAAACATCCGCCACTCCTGGGTAACAAACTCAGCACTCATGATGGGAGGATAATGCTGAAGTAGTAGTAGTTATTTGCGGAAGAGGACCAACAACTGAGGCCATTGGCACCAGAGAGGATAGGTGGGGAACTGTATAGAGTTAGATGTTTTTAGGGAAAGAAGGAAGGGTGGACAGAAACCTGGCATTGGCATTAGCCTGCTCTTAACGAAAGGCACCAAAAGACCACTAATTAACATCCCATCCGATGGACAGAGTACTGAACTCGAAGTGATATGCACACAGCACCAAAGTAGGGACTGGTATACCAATGAAAAATCTGCAAGTGCCGGATTCGAACACAGGTCCACAGCCACCCCTAGCCACCACACCAAAACCCAATGGTTCTCAAGCCACATCAATTTGATCCCCAAAAAACTAATTCTTGTAGGTGTATTACAATAATATATTTACAAATGAAAACAATCAAAGAATGGGCAATATTTACATCGCTCTTTTATACATATTCATAAGATAGGCGAGGGGCAACTTTTCATGCTTAAATGTTGGCTGTGAATTTTTACAGTCATTTTTAATACAGAAAGCAAACCAATCGAATATGGCTTGAAGGAAAATGCTCTCTCGAATTGACACTCGTTGAATGCAGATATTACACGAACAAAGGATCACTCGTTGAATGTTTTTCATCACAAGCAATAGAATTGTACAAATTACTTCACATATTTCTCATTGGGGAAGTCACGCGATATATTTGATTACCATGAGGAGTCATAGGCACAAAAATATCTAAATATTAACCTGAAAAACTTTCATTAAATCTTGAGTACATGCTTTCACATCAACAAACCTTCCTCCTTTCCGATTCCAAGACAGGTTCTACTACGTTAGCCGTAAATCTCCTTTTATCAGACGCTTTTTTGCGCTTTTCCTTTCCTTTTGTCTGGTCCGTCGGAGGATCACTTGCCAAATCCTTACCATTTCCGCCATAACTGCTGCACGACCGAAGTATTCTCTGAAATAGATATATGGATTGGGATATTAGTATTGACAGGAGAATTAAAATGTTATCAGTAACAATAAAAATCACTTACCGGAGCGAGAAAACTACGAGTTAATTTCCAACTTAACATAATCCACAGATATGATTTATGCAGAAACGTATTGCAGGTTCTCCATTATTCAAAGTCCCGCACTCATTAGGTAAATTCCGAATCAAAGATGTCGCTAGTGCCTTGTAAGCATGGAGAAAAGCGTAATATGGCAAGTGGATCATACGTATCTACGAGGGTTACCACGGTGAGTGTCTAAGGGAGAAACGTGTAGGAAGTTATTTGCAACCATACGTCCAATATATAATATGTACAGTAATCCACTCTGCAACGAATGGTTCTCCCGGAAGCAGACGTCATTGTGATCGTAGTTCTCTACTATACTGTAAAAAGTATTTATCGAAATACTGTGCCTATTGAGTAGGTACAGGGGAAGAAAATTACTGCGTGTAATATCTTTCTCAACGTCTGATTATTCAAAGAGTCAATGGATATCCCCTACGATTTCCCTGAACACTTTAATAAGAGTATTCATGAAACACAAGCAATTGAGATGAAAAACGAGCCGGGAACCGACTATACTATGGGGTAACACTTACTGCTGAAAATGCTCACCGGTGTCCGACGCAGAAAGTTGCCCAAAACAACAATGACAAATTCTACCTTCAACTAAAATCACTTCGACAAACATAGAAAGGCATATTCCTCAAATATAAGCAATATACAATAACTTCATTAACCTTAACACATTTTTTTTACACGCCTGCAACCATACTACCACATTCCGAATTTCTAGGATTAACAATCGACAACCACGGCGCGCGTATTGTTTACATCGGAAATGCGTTGATTAACCGATAGGTGGTGCAGTGTTAGAAAATTATTAGCTCCAAGGTGATTGGCTACAGCTCGCGTCCTGTACATTGTGGTATGGCAACAAATGTGTAAAAGTGCCGTAACATTGGGAAGGCCGGCGGAAGCCTACTTGATTTTGGTAAGCTCAGTGTTATTATTTTTATAATTACGTTTTAACCTCGTAAATCCACGCCTATATGCAATGGCAAGTGCCATTTAGTTAGGATATGCTCATATTTAATGGGAGTGCTCTGAGGATAGCATAAACATTCCATGCTAGTCTGAGGTAAATCTTGGTGTCCATGGTTAGTTTTTTCGTTTTGCCAATTATCTGTCAATGGTTTTATTAAACTAACCGGGAGTGCTGCCCTCTCTCGTGTTGTGGGGTTAGTAATCGTCCACAATAGGTCTAGAAGGCAATGAGGTGGATGTTGAAATAATGTTTCATCCCTTGAGAGATCCCTGATTTCTCACTTAGTTTACCTGTGAAATATTTGCTAACAGTGTCTGTTGATTCTTCATACTCTACCGGATGTCTTACTTTGAGTATCCATTTATTACTCTTGATACTGGTGTTAGAATATTTATGTTGATAAAAGATGATATGGGCTACCTAACCAAATTAGCTACCAAATTACTACTAATTAGCCAAACCGAGGATGCTTTTTTATGGAGCATATGCCAGAAATCCGTCTACCCTAAAACCCCGTCTGCCGCGGTTATCGGGAGGCCGAGGGTCGAATTATCGATGTTACGCTTACGTTGTGCTGTTGTGATTTTTTGGTTTCCTTAGAGAATGGTTAAGGTTATAGGTCCCTGTGTTGTCCCTATTCATATAATAGCTCTATGTTTCAATGAAGTATGCGGCGCCAGTTAATTTTCTCCAGAAATTTTAAATGGGGGTTTGACAGGGATGACTGAACAAAGACGTATTACTTTGGACACGTTCCAGCCGGTAGGCCTAATGGTTGTTATTTTCATTGTGGAAAACCTATTTCGATGTTTAAGTTATTCCTAGATGTAGTGTAATCGCTGAGCGAAGATTCCTTACGGAAATGTGGCACATTCACGTTGCTCGTCCTTTGAACTTCACTTCGTGGTCGATTTAACGCTACCGCATGGGAGTTTTCATTTAGAGAAAGTAGGCTATGAAAATGCCCATTTATTTCTGTATTTTAAACATTTGAATATTATTCCTTTCGGTGTGTGGGAACCAATGTGTGTGACACTGAGCCGTCAAACCTTCACCATCAGAATGCAAATACCGTCGAATTGTTTCCAAAGGCATCTTTAAGGACCTATATATTAGGTTATGCGCAGTATTATGCTCGAAATTGCGAAAATGTAATCTCTGGGGCCCAGGTGAATGGTATAGCTCTTAAGTTCTACGTCCAGTGTGGGTGACCCTTTCTAATGCTCATCTTGGGAATGTTTTTACATGATGGTCTATTTCTGCTGAATTCCATTTCAAAATGTTATTTTTGTGTTTACATGGCCTCTTAGAGTTAGAGGCGGGGATATCTGGAGGATTGCATCAGTTACTTTTTCCAGATTTATATAATGTTACTTAAATAAGTGTTTTTACGGATGAATGTCGCTTTTGGTTAAGAAACTGTTGTAATGAATATCCGAGCTGTATCCAATTACTGAGGCTCATGGGCCGTTCTGTACACGATACACCCTGATTCTGATTAAGCTACTTCTTTTTGTAGGACACGGCATCATGCTCGTCCCAGCCGTCCTAAGGAGTAGTGTTTTACGAAACAGCCTGGACTCGCAGCGAACGTCGATTCCGCTCATCCGTAGCCTCTATGCCGAGGTCCCTTAAATTGTCATTTCCTTTCTTCCACGTGCGGACTGTCCTTAAGGTTTTTCATGTAATTTGCCGTCCATTCCATTGTAGTTTCTCTCTGTACTCACCTTATGTTTCTTTTTCAAGGATGTAATGTCTTTTCGTTTTGATCTTAGGAATAAAAACCTCATAAGAGATATTATCTATAGCCTCTCTTTGAAATAATCTTCCCGTGGATTCGTATTTTTCGGGCCGGTTCACATAAGATACGTATCCATAGTGTTAACCCACGTTTACAGCATCTTGTAGTTTTCAATTTGAGTCTGCCTTCCATGATAGTGTACAGTTCGGCCTCGGTTGACCCTTCTTAAAGCCTGTGAGATACGTGGTCCCGATTTTTCTTCTCGAGTAGTTGCGCCTGGTGAAAAGCGGTGACGTAGGCAGAAATGATCGCGAAGTGGAGTCGATTCGTGTTTATGCCGCGTTACGTGAAGGTCTTCTCTTGGCAATTACCGTCATTGTATCGTTGTTGTAAAGGGGAACACGAGTCTCTGAATTTTAGTTCCCGCTATTTCCTCAGTCGAGTCACACGGCGTCTCGCATTACCACATGGCGGAGGAGGCTAGCATATCCAGCGGTCGAGATCTAGTGGACGGTAGTGGGGTTGGCAGAGGGGAAAGCTGGTTTTCTTGGGTTTTAGCTTTTACGGCGGGCCCGAGCAAGAGAGCGTGTGTGCAACGGAGGGGTAGAATTTCCGGTTCGTATTTTTGTCCAGTCACTTAATTTTAGTTAGGGCGAAAGTAAGTTCAGTTCATGATAGGTAGAGATCAGTGTTTAAGCACATAATATTATTTCTCTAAATACATACTTATGGAGTAATTTTGCGGCTGAGGTAAAATTGATTTTACCCGTCAAATATTGTCGCAATTATGGGTCCTACGACAGACGGATTAACATCTACCTTCGCCCCCCCCCCCCTCTTCCACCCTCCACCGCTATCGGTTTTCGTGCTTGGCGGCGATTATCTAGACGTGACTTCTACTGTTGTCATACTATTATGTTATATCTTCCGAGATTTAATCCTAAAGTCGGCTACGCACTGATAATGTGGCGCGGCTGCTCCTGAGTTCAATCGATATTCATCTTAGCCCGTCAGGTAATAGGAATAGTATCGAGTTTGGGTGGCATTGGCTTCTTGAAGGCCCTAGATTTCTGACTAGTTATTATTACTCTGTCTACCGTAGCATTTCATCCTCTGGGCTGGCTTTTGTCAGTGCTGTACATTTCATCATGGTTAGGTCGCTTCGTCTGTACGCAAATTTAAGTAGTTGCACAACAACTTGGTACGTGGAAGTTTACTGTCCAAAGATTATAATACATTCCGACATTATATAATACAATCCGACATTATGGCGTCGTATTTGTTAAGCCAGTCTGAAATCACCGAGTATATATCCGTCCTCTACTTCCATCGGTTACAGTAAACCGCCTGAAACATGCTGAGATGGGAAGGGCATCTTAGAGCCTGCTTCTTGGAATATGCCGGAGTTGTAGCCCGTGTCCGTTTCTCAGGCTAAAGACCCCTTGAATTACGCTCTAAGTTTGCTATATGCATATAGGGGACTTTAAAGCCCGTCGTGTAGTTTGTTGATTAGTGACCCAGGGCGACGGACCACTCACTAAAATCGTAACTCGTAAACAAAACTGTCCTTCGGTCTAGCGTTGATGCACTCTGTTCATATGGTACACATATGTACACCCTTTTGGCTGGGAAATAGCATACGTGAATTTGCAACCACAGTCATAATTTGTTGATGGGTGTCCCGTGGCGACGCGCCGCTAATGAATGTCAAAACTCTCCTAAAAGCTATCCTTATTCAGTCGGGTGTTGCTGTATTCTGCTCATGTGGTACGGCTGGGTCATTATTGTGTGTTTGCAATTAGTTTCATAAAGTTTGCAACATTAAAGTCCGGGCATATTATGTCTCGTTAATGTCAGCCACTCGTTCGTGTGAACGTTAAGTTCCTTCGGCGATTGCCGAAACTTCTAGTTTCACAAAGGACTCACACAAACGATTAGTTGGCATAAACTTTAACGTCAGTTAAGTGTAGCATTTGTTGTCTTTAAACGTGTAAAGATATTTAACGCAGAAGTAGAAAACCGTGCTAAGAGGAGTGTTTGCCGGTCAGACTTTCGAAATACCTGATTTTATCGTAAGCGAAGAAATAACATGCAAATTGTGGAATGAATAGATGTGTTAAGACATTATTTTTTTCCTGAGAACGTAGTGATGTAATTTTGGTACCGTTAACAGTTTGAGGTGCAATTTTAGTTAGGCAGAGTTGCATAACAGTGGTTGCCCTATTTTGGCACAGTTTACAAAGGGATATATGCTCGGCCAATAACGTATTTCTTTCTCTGAAATTATCCTGAATCGTCTTTAAGGTAAATGTAAGAAATGTATATTTAAAAAAGGAGATAAGCATCAGGAAATAACTTAGAACAGTCTTTATGTTGGAAGATTAAGAATGCGTGGCCACCTAGATACCAGGATAATAAACGAAGAAGGGATGGAAACACGTTATTAAAAATCTGTGAAAACCGTTACGAGGGCAGAGGATGCTATAGAATTCCGCAGAACAAATTTATTGTGAAAACAACGACCTGATGATGATACACCACATCTGCAATCGTTGAAAACTGCAAATGTTTGCAGTATAGATAGCAGTAGAAACTGCAGTCGTTGTGTTCTCAAAAATGTATCCTGTGGAATCGTATGGCATCCTTTGCCCTCATCGTTAAGGAGTCAAGTATCTCCAAGTCGACCCTTATTCCGTAAACTGCAAACAGAGCCATTCGCCTCGAAAAAGCCATCGCGCATGTCATATACCACGATTTTCGAACTGTGTTCACCCTGAGCATGAGCCTCTAGACGTTAACCTTGACCACAGCTAAGGAGTATGACGGGAAATGACGTCAGAGAGTTGAATTGGCATCTTGGAGATGTCATCTACATGTACACAATACCCTGAAAGCCACCATAAAGGTGTGTGGCGGCGGTGAATTCACACCATGCATCACATATCTTGCATAAAAAGAATTAGCAATTATATTCTAGTTAAAAATTAACAATTTAAAAACCAATGAAAAAATAGCGAAGCAAGAATGCAAAAACATTCTGTTAGTTGGTTTAGCTTTAAGTCTTCATACCAATATTACAACTACCTATGCAATCCATTGATACACTTTTATTTATACTATTGGATATATTTACAGCTATTCATATCCCTATTTGTACGAAGAAAGGACATCTGTCGGTTTGGCAATAAATTTCTCTAATTTTATGATTATGGTCCAGTCTACCATAGTATGTTGGAGTTCGCAAAATAGTTTTAACGTTATAAGTGAAAATTCTTTCTTTGAATTTAATTAAGAGATTAAGTCTCAATTTCAACCTACGGTCTGTTAATGATTACCATTTAAGTTTATCTAATAGACTGGTTACGCTAATATAGTTATTATACCGTCCCTTTACAAATCTTGCCGACTTCGCTGCACCTGTTCATTATTTAAGCGTATTTCGTAAGGATCTCATATACTGGCAGCGTATTCCAAATGAAATACGCTCAGAAAAGATAGTCAGTGGAAACGGAGGAGGGTATTAATGTCGCTGTAATTGTTAGTAAGACTGTTTAACTTCTTCGGCTCCCTCGTTCTGCTCTGCCAGCCCCGTATATGGCTGGGCTCTTTTTAGAACAAACCTTAATTTACGTATTTTTTATATTAAGTATTGTTGGTGGCGAGAATGATTGTGTTCCATCTTAATGCTTACCCGCTTAGATTCAGTTATGGTCGTGAAGTGGTACTTAAGTTCTGTGTGATTGACGTCATCCAAGGGATATGAAAGTTTTTATGTTGTATCAGTGATTTTGAACAAGCTCTTGTGCTTTCTGAAAGTCTCACTCTCCCTTACTTTGTTTTTTTTAATTGACCATATGTTATCGATTATGTTTTTTTTCTTATATCGATATTATGTTATCGACAGTATTTTAATAAAATATAATACCGTTACTAATGGCCTATCTTCTTCAGACGACCATTATTTGAACTGTCGGGAAACGAAATGGGTTACCCAAAAGCTATATATCTATATGCAGTGTGCACTGATACTTATAGTTAGGCTGCACTGATTCTTTGATTTCCGCTTAAGTTATGTGACTAAAGCAGGATTTGTATTTGCAGTAACGATATGCTCGGTAGTCCATACCTTATTCGAGTTTAGTTTGCATTCTTGTTCGGGAATAATGTGCCTCTCATCATCTGTCTAGAAAGCTGTTACTAGCGAGACCGCTATTCTTATCGCTTTCACCTTTGTGATCTTGCTTCGCGGTGTTGCCGCTGAACATGGTCAACAGATATACCCCCCTTCTTCGTTTTCTGAGCATGCTTTCGTAGGCAGGGAAGCTGTTCGCTGGTGTCGTTAAGAGCCGTCGCTGGGCAAATGGGTGCATGCCAGAGTGCCTCAAGGCAGTGCTCTAGTTTTCATTTTCCTGCCGACTGCGTAAAGTGCATGGGGTTAATGCATACTATTCCCGTTGTTGTGTGGGGGCGATTAGAGTGGGTTGAATGAAAAATTTTTAGATGATAAATCAGCTCACCGGATATTTGCGGGTCTCATAAGTAATTGATGTGCAGGATTTATAAAAATCGAATGAACGAGCGCATGGCCGATGTTTATCGATCACGTGATATATTCGGCCATGCTGACAATGTTGCATCATGGTAGAAAGTTCCCGTTCAATCTCTTGAGTTTTCCATTTACGCTTCATTCTATTTGATGAATGAAGCCGACATTTCATGACATTTCCTTCGGCCATAAGTTAAAATTAATCAGTCACAACGTTGCGTCCCACCATTAAATAAATTTATTTTAAACTATTTTCGTTGTAATGTAACGTAGTCAGGTGGTCAGAAAATGCCTCCGTGTATCGAAACTGGTCGTAATAGTTTTAATGGAAGTAAACTAAGGTTAAATTGATTACTCTCTCAGTTTAAACTTTCACTTTTCATCGATACCAGGGTCTCATGCGAAATGTAGTGCGTTCCTCGTGGCAATGCGAGTGGCGCTAGCAAACCCAAACTTCAATGCTTCCGCTCGCCGGTGAAGAATTTGATGGTTGCCTGAAATTTGAAGCACTGAAGTTGTTTTTGGGGTCAGTTCGCATTATTTCCAAATAATTTTCTCGAATAAGTTGACGTCAATCCTTAAAATCCATCAAACAAAAGATTAAAGAAGAAGGTTTAATCCTCTCGATTGGGGACAAGGCCTACAATGTATCAGTGCATGTTGATAAATGTGGAAATATATTGAACGAAAGCTCTTTCGTGATTCTCTCCAAGAACCCCACATCGAGATTCCACTAAAGTATCCCAAAGCTAGCAGTTCTTCACTCAATGCTACATGGGCTAGTATATTTGCGGATATCGGAGGATGACTGCAAATCAATACCATTAAAGCAATTGCGACAACTAATTGCTATAATTCAGACGTCATCAGTAAACTTGTGGGTAAAAAAAATTTCAAACCTTCCATTTCCCAACTCTGTCCGCTTACCTTCCGGGAAACTAGCCAACATGAAGAGAACATCTACATCTACACCATACCCTGCAAGCCACCGCGAGGGTGTGTGGCAGGGGGTGAAGATCACCAAGCATGCACTATAAACATGCAACTATAGGGTCTCAGACAACTAGACTGTTAGTAAGAGAAATGGTAAAAGAAGTGGGTAAAATTGCAGTTCGTTGTTACATTGCTAACAAATGAGCCAGACACTTCCCCAAAGAATGGAAGTCAAAATGAATTCTGTAACCTCGCAACCCTGGGTAACATCATCTGTCAGAGTAAAGAAAAACGTTACCTCCTCCAAGCCGGCATTCATAGAGTTATGTGTAGGTCCTGTGGCAAATGTTATATCGGCCAGACTGGAAGAAGTTTCACCACCCGCATAAAGAAGCATCGGAAATGTTGGATAAACGATCGTCTCTCCCATCTATCCTACTCTACCGCAGCCCATTGTTGTGACTTAAATCCGGTAATTCTCCACTTGGTGAATAAATGTGCACGATTGGACGTATTGCAATAATTAGAAATTGTTCATTTGAAGGATGTTGTTTTGTTAAATGAAAATGTTTTTGTTAACTACCTCCCGCTCCTTCTACTCTCCTTCCCCCAGAATATACCCCTACCTACAATGGTTCCCCTCCTTCATGACCCACCTCGTCCTTCCTCTTTTCTTGCCTTGTGCCAGACATTCTGCGCTGCCTGCCATCCCTTCCTTGACCGCCGAACCCTATGGCCGTTCATATCCCTCGCTGCCGCCAGCCGATATCCCTTTCCCCTCTCGCGATACCTCTTCCCCATTTTTTTATTCCTAAATACCCTCTCCCAGGGATCTCCCGTCATACATTTCCCCATTATTTACCAGACCTTTTTTGTTCTTACAGTCTCACTCTTTAACTCCGCCCATCTCTCCACTTCTGTTACTTTAACTTACTCCCCTTCGCTCCTGTCCCCTTAACTTGTTGTGCACGACTTACACCTTTGTGGTGGCTTTTAAGGTATAATTTAGATGTAGTCCCTTGGTTTTCCAAGCACAAATGTAGTGTCTGTCTTGACAAGTTTTGCCTTGCACCTGGATATGCCCCTGTGAATTGAAGCGCATAGTATGTAAATCGTCCACACATCACAGAACTCCAAGTGACATGGATATAAATTTAGGTATTTTCGGATGAGGCAGAGAAAGCGAATGTTGTTTTCGATGATGTTACTACTAGAAATGTAGTGAGCAGCGCTTGGAACTTATTTCGTGCCCCTTCTCCCGATCTGTGACCACAGGGACTTATCCGACTCGAGCGACTCGTATTCTGGCAGAAATCGCGCCCAATGTGGTTAGCCCTGGCAGTTCACTTGAGAAAGGGCGAAAAGGGCAATAATCTTTCGAAGAAAGGGTACCGTCAATTAAAGGCTAGAGACAGAGCTCTGGGTATGTAAACTCTCAGGGACAGTGTTGTCAGATCTCCTTCAACTCGGTACTTAGAAAACAACTCGGCCTCCGAAGTGGTAACATTTAATTGTGGGCGGGTGTACATTAAAAGATCTGGAAAAGTGCGAATGTTGTTTGATTTATTGACATTTGTAGAACTATGTTAATTATGAGACGTAGACATGAGGTAGGTGCTGGTGTTTTCCTGGCGTATTGTCTTTAGGAAGGTTTCTTGGGTCTTCCACCGGGTTAGTTACTTACTCAGAGCCGAACTTTCGAGGAACAACTCGTCCAACGCCCTGAAGACGAGGGGTGAGTCCCCTCAAAACGTCGACCGCGAAGGACCTAATCCGAAGGAAACCCCAAGAAATGTTCACATAGATACGCATCATGAATGTTTAACCATTCGGGCTGTTAGCAGTAATTTGACCAAGCCCAGCTGCATGTGTAAATGGAGTTGCTATGCTGGTTGTTGTTCAAACCGCGTTGAAAGAACCTCGTCAAGTTTGCATGCCATTGTTGAGTTCGCCGAGAATGTATTCTGAGCATAAAATTGGCGCCTTTCTGCGGTGCCCTGATAAAATCTTGACTGCCGTGAGACGTGTCATGGACGGACATAATGTGGAAATGTGAACGAGCGAATTGTCTCGTGAAGTTCCCACTACGTTCTATTACAAGGTCTCGTTGGGAAAGTATTTGAATCTCTCCGAAGCAGGATTTCCCTACATTTATAGATTTGCATCCAACTTTCCGACCTCTTGGATACTACGCCCCGCTAAGGTACCAGAAGAAATTAATTTTTTCGCCTTTTTGCGCCTCTGTTGGCAAATACGTACGTACGTTGTAGACTCTAGTATTGACGATATCTTCGCATAAGTTGCGGGCCGGAAGCGTATTCAGTCGGCTGTCACACCCAGTTGCTTTTTTAGTCCCGCTAGTGGGACGTGTCTCTCCGGTGGAAAAACTTTTCTAGAGGATCCAATATTTTTAATTTTTATAAAGAGGTCTTTATTGACAGATTTCTCCGGTGGGATTGCAAAGGAGTAGTACGAATGATTCCAGGCGTGTCCGTTCGGCTTTAGTGAGCTCACTTGTGATATCCCGAGAATGGTGGTCTCGAACAAGCGTGGAGCTTGGGTTTATTTTTTTAAATTTCTATAGTGATATTTTGTATCCATAGGTGTCTCGTGGTGTAAATGTGACTTTCCTCCTTTGCGTAGCGTTTTCTTCTCTGCTAACATCTTCACACTTTTGTGTCCAATTGAAGTCGTTTCTTTCGCAGAATATGTGGATGGATATTTTTACGTTTATGGAAATTTAGAGTTGAGCAATTGGGTCTTACCGATTCATTTGTGGGTAAATTACTTGTTTTTAAATTAATTGAGCAATAACAATCTGGAAGAACCAGCGACTCTATCTACGTTTAGGGGACTGGGTAATGAACGTATGATTTTTTGTTTACATTGATCGACTTTGCAGTCAATCTAAATAGACCAAATATTAAAACACGATGGCCTGATAAAGATAATCGTCGAGGGAAAAGTGAACGAGAAGAATGGAAAAGGCAGGCCTCGTATGAGATGTAGGAGCAAGTTGTGAAGGATGTAAAAGAGAGGAGTTAGGTCAATATGAAGAGGTTGGCCGATAGAAGAATGGAGTGGAGGGCTGCGTCAAACCAATCCTAGGATTGTTGACCGATGATGATGATGATGAATATTCTGAGTCTAAGTCATTGCGACTTATGCTAGGTAATACGGGGATGGGTAATGATCCGACAGGGAGACGAAGATTCATAGTGTGAGAATTTAATATCGTAGCGCGTCACTCCGAACGCTCTCGCGGCATCATAATATTTAGCCTAACATTACAACATGGGCCTAGGGAAGTCGTTTGATATTCACTCCTATGAATGATGTACCCTCCATTTTCATCGTTTTTGTGGTATTTCTCGAGTATGCATGCTTTTTCTGATTTTTCTTACGACTGCAGTTCGTCATAAAAGTTAGGTACTGAAAAAATTGAAAGTTGACGATGGCAAAACTGGTTGTACGGGCTTTGGTGATATGCGGATATGATTTAGGGCACTTTTACAGGAAGCATTATATTAAATGAGCGTTTTGTATTGGATGTTGCCCGAATGATCTGTATCTATAGTCGCTTGTTTGCATGTCGGTAGTGCATGCTTGGTGATCTTCACCCCTTGCCACACACCCTCGCGGTGGCTTGCAGGATATCGTGTAGGTGTAGATGTAGTCCAGCTCCGAATGTACCGACAGGTGGTGCAGTTGCCAGCCAGTTCGTGTCTTAAGTCGCATGGGGGTATTTCGCCTTTGAAACTGGAAGCCGACGTTCCTCCAAATATTTAGGCAGCATAGCTAAGAGTCCCGATAGTTTCGACTACTTCAAGCTCTCCTGTCCTTTTCTTCATGAATCATGGATTCTTGTTCCGCCCTCCTTTGTGCGTGGCAATTGTCGTCTTGTGTGAATTTTGAGCAAATATCGTGTTAGTATTTACCTTGGCTGGTGGGATTTCGTGTTTTAAGGACGTTCCAAAAACCTAATGTTGAGCACTTTCAAAGTGTGTGCGTATCTAAAGGTATGACGCGTCATGATGTAGGTATCCAAAAGCTGCATCCGTTCATGTTTCCCTTCTCGCCCGTGAGGTAGTTTTCCGGGAACGCCAAAGCTGGAGCGTGGCAAAAACCAGTTGTTTGCCACCAACGCATCCACGGCTAAGTTGGCCCTGGGTCAACCTCTCTCCAGCCGTTCTTAAGTTCAAGGATTTTTGAATCCCGACTCGCGTGCTTGTTCTCATTCTGTGTTGTCATTCGTCCGCAAGGGATGTTACGGTATCGATCAATTGGTGGCCACTTAAAGTGTTCCTGTCGTAAATTGACGTCCAATTTCTTCTTAGAGTTCTGTATTGAGGAGAAAAAAAAGGCTGTTTGCGGGGATAAAGTTATATGGAAAAACCAAATGTTTCTATATTCTGTCACTTGACTTCCACAACCGCTCTCTCCGGGATGAGAGAGTTTCGCGTACCTCCCTGTTGGCGTAAATGTGCGTGAATCCGTGTTGCTGCTTACACGAGACAGCGGTTGAATCCCAATTGAAACATTGGGTGACGATCAGTTAACTCTGGTATTGATCGTTTGCCCGTTTTTGGATATTTTCTGCACCCGTTTGTATTATTTGTTCTTCACGGTTCAAGGGAACTCGTTCAATGATAACAAGATATATTTATGAGTATTATTGCAGCCACCTTTTAACAACCCTAAGGTTGTTTTGACGCAAATCTCCGCTCGATTCTTGTATTGGCTAACCACTTCATTTTGATGTAATTCTTCTCTTTCACATCCTTTAGAAGCTGTTCCATCTGTAATATTACATTTAATGCCACATTAAACTCAAAACTTTCGCCATGTTACTTGCTTTTAAATCCATATAAATCCCTCAGATGATGGTTACAGGTAGACATTTCATTTTATTACTTCCCTTCATGGCATTTACCTACTCCCAAATAAATGGTTGAGAAGGTAACTTCCGTTGCGATGCTAGTCGCTAATTTTCAACAAATGAAGTTAATGAAGTAAATAAATGGTTGAGAAGGTAAATTCCGTTGCGACGCTAGTCGCTAATTTTTAATAAATAGTTAATGAAGTTGGAGAGTGAGTTCATCTGTTGACCTGAAAATCTTTTGACACTCCCAAAAGCAGTCATGCTCAAACATATGGGCCGTGAGAAATCAGCTATCCGAACGTCGATGTGTTACTCTGCTAAACATATTGCCCGAGACCAGGTTTATAGATCCAGAGATTTTACCGGCAGTTCTCCGGGCCCAGATCCAACCTCCCTGAAGTGAACTTTTCGGAGCTTCTTTTATTGATTTTTGTCACGAGCAATTGGAAGTATTTACGTCTGAAACTGACCTGTTTCGGTCTGCAGTGGACGTTGACGTGAGTGTTCACAAGTCTTGGAAGGTAAAAAGTCCGTCCTGTTTTATGACCTGCTGGAACGTTTAGGCGTGGTCTGTATATTCCTCGCATTCTCCTCCGGCGTTTTCTTAAGATCGAATCATTATTTTTCCAATTGTTTATTTCCTGTTCAGTACGGGTTGAGCCACATAGATCTCCTGGTCATAGCGAGTGGTCCACCGAATTCCTCCATAGTTCGTTACCGTGGATGCAAAAAGTTTAACGGTAGATGTGAGCTTAACAGTCACGAACTTCAAACATTTATCCTGCTCGAACGGTGTACACTACCGATTTCATTCCAACTGTGTATTGTAGAGGAAGGTTGGAGATTTATCTTCATATTACTTTCACTGCTCCAATACCATTATTTTCTCAGATATAACAGTACGAAAATCATCGTTTTTCACCTCAAAATGGATGTTTTTCAACGCCATCTTGGGTTCTTTCCGAGCCCACCGCTAGAGGGGTTCCGCCATATTTCACCTCTTTCATATATTAGGCCGACAACTGAGTTTTCTACCTTTCGGCTGAGTCCCTTATACCTTTCTTCTTGCCGATCAGGATCATTAAAGAGGTTTATATATTTGATTGAATGCCACGGCTCTTTAAGAGTTTTTTTGGGGAATCGAAAGTATAGCTTTATGGGTGGGGGAATGAGAGCGACTGAGGTAGGCTTATTTATCCAGTAGCCAAGAAATGACCTGGTTTTTTTGATATCGATATTGAGACTTTTTAAAGTAATTTTGTATGATTTGTGACAGGGTAGGCGTTCTGAGGCTTGAATGCGTATAAGCATTGCGGACAATTCACGAGGCCTCGATAATTACACCAGGTCACTTGAAGAAGGAATGAACAAGTCGGAGGTGGTTTTTGAATTTCTTGGAATATTGTTCTATTTTAGGACCTCATCACATGAAGAGAAGCTGTTTCGTTTGTTGTCAGATTTCGATCCTTAATGCATAATAGTTGGGAATACGATTTAAAATCATTCATTGTGACCTTCTCAGTGTGCAGTGACCATATGGCCGCACACACTTGGGGTGGTTTGTAGGGTATTGCGTAGATGTAGATATGTGTACATCATGAGGAACGTGGTAGGGTGGTTCTCTTTTCTATTTCATCGGCGAAGTATACATTTAGCTCAGTTTCATTTTACTCGCGTACTGGAGCGTAGGTTATCGGCAATTTCGACTTGATCGCCAGGGGTTGTTTTCGGTAGAATCATAACCCCTCGTATGCGTGGTTGCCAACTCTCCCGTCATATGCCTGTTCGGGCATGTTTCATCCAGTGTCAGGCGGGGGGGATGAACTATCCTGTAATGCGGAATATTCTAATCCGAGGACCATTTAAGGTGGCTGGTTCGGTAATCATGAGTCGTTGAGAACTTTGCTCATATAATTTCAATGGCATTAAAAATTTGCTTGGAGATGATTAAATTACACGACATTTTAACCAGATGCCTCAAATTCTCAAGTCATATTGAAACATTGCCCTTTTGAATTTAAATATTGACATGAAACATAACATAAAACTTGACTGGATTCGGTTTCTGGCAACCTGAACGTTGTCACTCTGTGCATATCCCTTGGAGATGTTGGTTTTAATGTAAGGATTGAAAAACTATGTAATTTTGTGCTATGGGTATTCGCATACTTTGTAGCAACGAAATAATTGTGATTAAACGTTTGAACATTTATAACATTTGTTTAAACCATTTATTTAATCTCTCTTTTTTACTCGGCAACAACGCACATTATGAAATTCGGCACTGCTGTTGTGTAGGCAATGGGGGTGTTTACTCGGAACCGAAATCGCAATTTTGTACACGAAATCGTTAGATGGAAACTACCTGCTACCTGCACTCGCAGAGGAAGGTCGCGTGGTGAGAGCTCCCGTCTTGAGTTGTGACTTTCACTTTTTTACCTGGTCGCCAGTAGCAGCTTTAACGTTGCCTAGCTGGGTCCGTAGTTTTAGCTCTAAAATTGTGTCGTCCTAGGCTATCCCCTATTTCATAGTGTAGTGGTGTATTTAGTAGTGAGTGTTTAGTTAGTTAGTAAGTGAGTGTGTTAGTGTGTGAGTTTTCTGTGCCTGCTGTGGCTGTAGTCCCTGCCATCCCGCGAGCGTCTGCCGAGAGTGTGTGCCGATAGCGATAAGTAGAACTAAACCAGTATCTTTATTATTTTTATATACTGAGATAAATACAAATCTTCCACTATTGTTTAACATCGTTGTGGCTATTCAATAGTTAGCGTATTTACGTTTCTTATTTATATTTTATCATCACCATAGTTTTGTTTTTCTAAGTATTTCTCAGTTATAGAACCGTTCATTATAATCTATTGTTAACAATATATTTCTAGACTTCACTCGGCTTTAATTTAACTTTATTCGTTATAGCTACACTGCATTAGTTATTGTTTCATAATATCCGTGCTTCCGTACCGCTGTTTAATCTCCGTGATATATATAGACTTGTTCTCCTACAAGTGAATTTCTAATTTAATATTATCTTATTGTTATTTATTCATAGTCCTGTGTAGAACCGTATAATCCATCCTAACGTGTAAGGTGTAATTTGCACTTGTGTTATTATTCATATACAGTTTATAGTAACTCTGTAGTTTGCGTAACTTATTTTAACCTAGTAGATTCATATAGTTGATCTTTTTTATCGCTTATTGTTATTGAACTTAGTTGATAATAGTTTTTTTTAGACATATTTATATTTCCTTGACTAGTGCTTAATCTAGTTCGTCTTTCGTTGATTTTTAGTAGTAGATATTTAATACATTTACTTTAGCTTTATACACATAAATTTTATTTATACATATATAGTTTATACTAACTCTGTAGTTTGCGTAACTTATTTTAACCTAGTAGATTCATATAGTTGATTTTTTTATCGCTTATTGTTATTGAAGTTAGTTGGTGATAGTTTTTTTTTAGATATATTTATATTTCCTTGACTAGTGCTTAATCTAGTTCGTCTTTTTCGTTGCTCCTTTAGTAGTAGATATTTAATACATTTACTTTAGCTTTATACACATAAAGTTTTATTTATACATTTATAGTTTATACTATCTCTGCAGTTTGCGTAACTTATTTTTTAACCTAGTAGATTATACAGTTTTTTTTAATCGCTTATTGTCATTGAAATAATTCGGTAATAGTGTTTTTTTTTATAGATATATTTATATTTCCTAGATTAGTGCTTAATTTTGCTCGTCTTTTTCGTTGCTTCTTTTAGTAGTAGATTTTTAATACATTTACTTTAGCTTTACTGTTGACACTTTTTGCTTCATCTCTTCGTAATCGCTGGTCTTGCGCATCCTACAGCCTACATTCCTCTCGTATACATTCCAGAGCTCCCCCCCCCCTCCCCCCCCGTGGTTCCCTTCCCAAACCTCAGCCTAACCAAGGTCAACCGTGACCCACCTCCCATCGCGACTCCCTACCGAGCGCTACCCTTGCAACCACTCACCCGTGTAGTTTTTCTACCTGTGTAGTTTACTCCTAGTCCCTGTCCCCTTTGGGTTAATTGGCTTCTGGTGATAATCTGTGGTCTGTATTTGCTTGCTTGCTCGTTTCTTCAAGAGCCTTGTTAGTTATTTATTAGTGTGTAGTAAATAGTAGATTCTTTTACCAGATAGCTCCGCTGCGAGTCTAAGGGAGAGAGATAGTTAGAGTTAGATTAGGATGACTCCCATTAGGTCAATTGTCAACCTCTTCCGTGACTCACCCGATAGCGAGCCCTTGCGGGCTCGAGTCGATGAGCTCGAGAAGACGGTGGATAGTCTTCGCTCTCTCGTGAAACGGCTGGTGACTACGTTGGAACGGTCGAGGGGGAGTGGGGGTCGGCCAAGGCCTTCCGCACGCGTTGGTGCGGGGGCGAGCCCTTACACTGGCGTGGGTTGGAGGGTTGAGGACGTTCCCCGCACACCCGAGCCTCTAGCGGAGCCTACCTCCGAATCCGGGGGAGAGTGGGAAGTGGTCCGTAGGAGGAGTCGTGGGGTCACACTACACAAACGGGGAAATGCAGAGGCAGAGGCTGAGCCTTTCCCCGTTAGTAATAGGTTCGATGGGCTGGCGGAGGTCGGCGCATCGAACGCTCCGCCTCAGGAGACTTCGCCGACTGGGAGTCGGGAGGGAAGGGAGGGAGTATTAGTGATAGGTAGCTCCAATGTCCGCCGAGTAGCGGACTCGATGCGTGCCAGGGCCCGTCGGGAAGGAGGTGGTGAATCCCGAGGGAAAGGTGACGAAGAACGGGTACGTTCCTGGTGTATACCAGGAGGTACGGTGCCCCAGGTGACGAAGGCGTTGAAAGCAACGGTCAGTGCCACTAACTGCTCCAAGCTGCACGTAGTCGCCCATGTCGGCACTAACGACGCCGCGAAACGGGGGTCCGAGGATGTAATGGATTCCGTAAGGGATCTATGCACCGAGTTCCACCGTGTTCGTGGAGGTCTGGGTATCGATATGAGGCTGACTATATGTAGCTTGGTACCTAGGACGGATCGGGGGTCGATGGTTTGGAGCCGAGTTTTAGGCATAAACCGGAGACTCCGTGAAGTCTGTGGGAGCGAGGGAGCTGAGTTTTTGGACCTCGGGCCGGAGCTGGAAACGTGTCGGGTGCCCCTGAATCGCTCGGGTGTCCACTACACGGACGAGGCATCGTCTAAGGTAGCGAGTAGGATACTGGAGCATACACGTAGGGTTTAGCTCAGGTGGTAGCCCAGAGTGCAGGTCAATCCGCGGGGGAAAAATCGTGCAAGAATTTGACAGAACATGCAGAGTAGTTTTAGAAGGTCAGAGAAAAACACATGGAGAGAACGAACATGATAATTCATCAAAGGTAAGAGGTAGACCAAATAGTTTGTCCGTCAAAAAATTATCGAGGAAAATTTTAGTTGGAAAGGAGCACCAAGAGAGAAACAGATTGGAAGAAAAAATTTCAGTGATAGTAGTGAATTGTCGTAGTATAAGAAATAAAGTAGCAGAATTTCACCACCTCATTAAGAGTACTAATGCAGATATAATCGTAGGTACAGAAAGCTGGCTTTCGAAGGACATATCAGATCACGAAGTATTTCCGAAGTGTTTTACAGTATACAGAAAGGATAGAGTAAGCAGAAACGGAGGAGGAGTTTTCATAGCTGTGAAGGACCCGTATGTCAGTAGAAGAGAACTTATTTCAGAGCGAAATGTAGAAAGTATTTGGTGTTCCGTTAAAAGTAAAAGTAGTAACGCAAAAAAGATATATGTAGGTGCATATTACAGGCCACCGGACACAGACGTCAATTCTATAATAGAGCTAGAGTCAGAGATACGCACATTACTTTCTGGGAAGAATGATAGAGGAATAATAGTAGGCGGAGATTTCAATCTCCCCTCGATAGACTGGAATACGTGTAGTTTCATTGCAGGAGGTAAGGATAAGGAACATTGCGAATCACTGTTGAACACCTTTACGACACATTCTCTACAACAGCTAGTAACAGAGCCGACCAGGGGTAACAACATTCTAGACTTATTAGCAACAAATATACCCGAGAGAGTTCTAAATACAGTTACAGACACAGGAATTAGTGACCATAAAATAGTGCATGCGAAATTTATTGTAGGCGTTGAAAGACATTATAAACCAAGGAGGAGGGTGTACTTATTTGGCAAGGCAAATTACGACGGTATGAAAGAGGAATTAAGGGAAGCGTTTAATGTATTCAGCGAACAAAGCAAAGGATTAAATACAGAGGATTCGTGGAGAGAATTTCTTGAGGTCACCCGTAACGCAGTTCATAAATACATACCAAGTAAATATATTAGTGATAATACAGAGCCAAGGTGGTATAACGCGGAGGTTAGGAAATCACTAAAGCGACAAAGGGTATGCCACGCTAAGATGAAAAATGCCAGACGGGGTCTATCGGTAGAGGAAAAAAATGAGCTAGTTCAAAACTATAAAAAATCGAGAGCATTAGCAAGGAAATCATGTCGGCAAGCGTTATCACATTTCAAGAGCAAGATGTTAGGAGAATATTTAGATAGCAATCCTAAAGCGTTTTGGTCATATGTGAGAGAGCTTCAGGGAAATAAGTCCACAGTGCACACACTTAAAAATGATAAAGGAATCAGAGTCACCAGCAGTGTAGAAAAAGCCAACACTTTAAACACCTTCTTCCAAAGTGTATTCAACTCATCGTCACAAAACGCAGTGGAACCACCGCCGAACACTTTCAGTGAGCAAATGCCCGAAATAAAAATTTCATGTCGCGGAATAGAGCAGCAGTTAAAAAGCATAAGTAAAAACAAAGCACCAGGTCCCGATCAAATTCCTTCCAGAGTTTATAAAACATTAGCTTCTGAAATAGCCCCCTATCTAGAAATAATATTCAATAAAACACTAAAGAACCACACAGTACCCAAGGATTGGAAAGTAGCTAACATTACACCTATATTTAAAAGCGGTGATAGGGAAGAACCTAGTAACTACAGACCCATTTCACTCACGTCAATCTCTTGTAAGATATTTGAGCACATAGTAGTCAGTTCGATCATGGGGCATTTGGATAGTCAGGGATTACTCATAAACAGCCAGCATGGGTTCCGGAAAGGTAGATCTTGCGAGACACAATTAGCTTTATTCGTACACGATATTTTAGTCCACGGCGAAAGCAGTACTGAAGTTGATGCGATATTTTTAGATTTTAAAAAGGCTTTCGATAAAGTTCCTCATGACAAATTAATCTTGAAGTTAGAGAGTTTTGGTATAAATAAAGACGTTGTATGTTGGGTAAAAGAATTCTTAAGTGGGCGAGAGCAGAGGGTTGTCATAGATGGTATCATGTCGGACACAATCGAAGTCACATCGGGAGTTCCCCAGGGTAGCGTAGTAGGTCCGCTTCTATTTCTTTTATACATAAACGATTTGGGTACCGTAGTTAGTAGTAACCTTAGACTTTTTGCAGACGATGCGGTGGTGTACAGGGGTATATCAAACGAAGAGGACATGAAATCACTTAGCAAGGATTTAGATGCAATTGAAGAGTGGTGCGACAAATGGCAGTTAGAACTCAACCTTAAAAAGTGTGTAGCTATCAATTTTTGGAGGAGGAATAATTCGATAGAGCGATCCTATAGAATTAATAACACGAAGATCGAAAACGTTGAAACCGTAAGATATTTAGGTGTAACAATCACTAAAGATTTATCGTGGGGAAGACACATAAGGGAAATATGCGGCCGAGCGAAGAGAAAGCTAGGATTTATAAAAAGAGTACTTGGGAAATGTGATGAGAAGACAAAAGAGCGATGCTACTTTTCACTAGTTAGGCCCCACCTTGAGTATGCAGCCAGTGTATGGGATCCTAATGAATTAGGTTTGATGAGAGAACTAGACAGTGTGCAGCGTAGAGCAGCTAGATTCGTCAAAAGGTGTTACGATAGGTTGAGTAGTGTATCAGAATTAATACAAGAATTAGGGTGGGAATCATTATCAGAGCGTAGATTAAAGTTCAGATTTAATCTATTGCAGAAATTTCAATCGGATAGCTTTACTGAAGATGTTAGGCACATATTGAAAACACCAGCGTATTATGCTAGATTCGACCAGATAAATAAGATTAGAGAGATAGATTGTCGTACAGATAGATTCAAAATGGCATTTTTCCCCCGTACTATAAGAGAACAGAATAGGCAGCATAGGAAAGGGATAGGTAGGGGAAATATTTTAGAGTATTCTGTAGTGCATGATGCATGTATTAACCCCTCAAATACTATAGATACTAACAATCTAGTTGCATGAGACCCTTTAGTTGCTTGCTTGCATGCTAGTAGTGAATGCTTGGTGACCTTCACCCCCTGCCACACACCCTCGCGGTGGCTTGCAGGGTATCGTGTAGATGTAGATGTAGATAGAAACGAAAAAAGAATTGTAGTGAAAAAATTAATCTTCTAACTACAACCATTCACTCATAAATCAAAAATTAAAATAAGCAGAAGGTGACGCCCACCGAAAATGCTGCTGTGATAACATTGACGTCATTTTCCTCCCGTCCTTGACTGCTTTGAGGGGGGTTCTCGGAAGGTCTGCTCGCACAGATGCTGTCGCAATCATGCCCATTGGCCGAGTAAGCTGTGTCTCCCCCATTGCGATAAGGCAAAGTAGCTTCGCGGGCTCAGTTCTGATTCGACGAAGTCGATATACGTCAGAGGTTGCACCACGCCCACTTTTCCGAAAGGGTTAAAAACGTCAGTTTTTCGCCGCTTATAACTCGGGAAATAATTGTCGGATCAAAAAACGGAAAAATACGGGTCTTTTATTTTAAAAACTCTATCAAATTCGGCAATAAAAAAATATGGTAAACGACCCCATTGTTTCTGTGTTTCAGCGGTCGTAACGGTAGGTGTCGTATTCGTCTATTTTCAAGAACTCTGTTAAGGGGACTACATTGTAATATTCTTGGACTTTGTGGTGTGATTTGTTGTCGTTTCTCGCGCGTTCGCTTTCCCTCGTCTGATTCCACGTTGCCAAATGCACCTCAAAACTTCGCGCGCGATATTTGAAAATTTAAGGAATATTTTATTTCTTTCGTATATACGGAGGAAATAAGTCGATTACACTGGTTGATTTTCTCAGAATAAAAATTGTTGGCTAATATCCACATCATTTCAGTTTTTGGTGAAAATCTGTATGGTAGAAACGTAAATAATACATAATTGACCCTTACGAAGCGGGGTGCGCCATAAGGGCCCATGTTAAAAAAAAACCTTAAACATCTCAAAAACTACACTGAAAACCCCAAAAAAAATTTCCCGTAGAATTTTGGAGCATAATTAAAAGAACAAATATTGAAATTATGAAGAAAATCTATACACCTGTAAATTTCGACCCAGCCACCGTAATTGAATTTTCGTATCAGCTAACAGTTACATATAATCTAAGGCCATGAGATATAAATGAATATATATTAAATATGTGTATTTTTCTCTTCGACGCACTTCATAATTTTCAAGTATGAACTCAAAAATATTGTCTTGTTAAACTAGACATTCCTTAGAGACTGCCAAAGCTAAATTCCTTGCGAAAGTGCACTGGTATAAAACCTAGTAATTTGCAAGTAATGTGTAAATTTAGTTGTGGGGGTGAGGCAGCTAGTACTTAGCTGAAAATTGTAGTCTTGCTTTGGTATTTGCCTACTATGAATGCATTCGATTGAAATACAAATCTTTTGGGGAGACATACTACCAAAACATTTTTGCGTGGTGTAGTTTTTGTTCTAGAGATCTCACTGAATTTTTCCTCCTAGGGTGAAAGAAAATCGCTTGATGAACAACTCATCAGATGGCGCCCCGATATGTATCCGTTCTTCGGATGGTTCCTTAAGCATTCTTTATGACTTCATCAGAAGGTTGTATAAGTAGAGAGATAGAGACCGAATTGATGATTGCAGTTACTCTACTTAATGTGAGGCAGAAGGGCAGGCAGAAGAACTAACAAGAGGTAAAATTCTCAACGACTGTAACCAGGAATAGGAAGAGTGAAAGTCATTACTGTGGGCAGCATGGAATACTTGAGGTTATTTGAACCGTCTCGGTTGAAGAAGCGGCAGGCGTTCTTTACTAAAGCCAAGTTTTCACCGTGTGTTGGCTTCACGGTGTCATGAAATCAAGTTGACTCTTTAATGATAGTTTTATGACCCAGTTTTATGTGATGCACCCTAAATGAGTTCGCCCAAAAACACTTGCCGGATCGTTGTTACTGGGTTGACATCTGTTATAGTTATATCTCCGGAATACAGGGAGGAAAATTATGTTTCTTCGTCTGCACCTATTTATAGTTCAGCCCAGTAAAGTACGTTCGAATCCTCTTTTCGCGTCCTCTATTGATCTGGATCTAGGTGCGCCTTTTCGAGGACGGTTCTAGAGACTAATTGGTTTAGTCGTGTCCATGTTTGGTTTTTGATTTTCCCGTGGGCGCCACATCGAATATGAGAGCCAAATGTAGATTGAGTTTATTTTGATTGCTGATTGGTGAACTATTATTTCATAATCATTAAATTTATACGTTTGTTGAACATTGTTACTACCTGACGATCGTGGTTGGTTTTTGCGACTTGGATTTTCTTCCGTGATAGATTCTGTGACTGAGTTCTCCCACCCGTCCAATGGACTTTCCCTGTCAGGTTTTCACCGCGCCAGCATCGGTTCTTGCATCCGCCACACCCCTGTTAGCAGCAAAACCTTGCGAGGCTGGATGCCTCTCGTTTACCTAATCCCCGGCCCCATGTAGAGGCCAGAGGTTCCGTCGTTTTTTGATCTAAAATGTCCACCTTGTGACCCTTTTCGTATGTCCGTTCGAAATTAATACGTCGGTGTTACAGTTGACTTGTTGCTAGGGTCGTTTAGTTGTTTTGAGACACTAGATCCATCGTATGTTTCAAAGAAGATTCTGGAAGGTTATTTAGCACTAGTACTTCACCGTTTAGTTCCTGACCGGATCATCAACATCTGCATATTACCCGGCAAGCTCCTGTGAAGGTGTATGGCAGGGGGAAAAATATGACCACACTTGCATAACTTACATGCAACCAAGAGGTACTACGCTACTGCTTTACGGAAACATGTTATGTATCCATTCACAAGACACGTGCAACTAGATAGACTGGCATTTTTTGGTACCCCCCCCTCTCTCCCCTCGTTGGACATAACCCCTCGGCGGACTAATTGCCCTCCGGACTTAGCCGAAGGACTTGCACGCCAGGCGTAGCTAACGACAGGCGGAGCCAAAGACGCCAACAATGCCTACGATTCCAAAATGCATCGATTTCGTCCGCTGGTTTCAGCAGCTCCTTTCAGCCGCTCCTTTCCCTCTCCACATCCGCTCTCACTTATATAGCCCCCAGAGCGCGGAATAAGACCAGAAGTTAGGCCATCGTACAAGCCGTTATTTGGTGTTTCCCCGCCGGAGTCAAAAAAGGGTTCCTGATGTTCCAATCATAAGCTTCCACCTCGCCCTCTTCACCCATACCATTTTCCCTCCCCTCAGTTTGTACCTATCGACAAATTCCACGTTAAACCTCATTCCATTTGACCCTGCCGAAAATACCCCCTCCTTATGCCAGAGAATGCCTCCCCTCTCACGCCCTATGTTCGAGTCGAGACGGCAACGAGGACACTTCTTGACTACGTCGGCGGAGACTTGGTGATTCTCGAGTCTCCTTAGGGCCATGGACTACGTGTTGGTGCAAGTTATTAGGGTTTTCCTGAATTGGGATGAGTATTTCAATGTTTGTTGGTTTCTACTGGCTTTGTCCTTTGTTGTTGAAATACAGTGTTTGATTAGTTAGATTCTCTTACTTTTTTTTGTTCTATATTTGACCTCATCTTGCTCACCCGTGTTTGGAAAGAATTTTTGTCCCCTGGACAAGCGTTTCTCGTGAACTCCAGTTCTCTTTCGGGAAACGCTGCAATAGTGTCTACACAATAATGTAATAATTATTGATTAGTCAGGCATTTCTTCAAATATTTTAATTTATATTCCCTAAAACTTGCATGTGTTAGTAATGTTTTGGCATGCTTCACGCACTACAAACTATTGCGACAATATATCACCTATCTATCCCTTTACTATACTGTCTACTATGTTCACTTATGGTTCTTGGGAAAAATTTTAAATATATAGGTTCGACATCCATTGCGCAGGTCTTGTTTTTCTGACAAAATAACTTTCTTCTTGATGAATTCCTAAAGTCATCCGCGATTATCTTTTACTTACTGAAAATAAATGGCTATAGGGTATTGCACAGGTTGTTGGCTCCTCTTGACATTGTTTTCAACGTCATATCCTGTCATGTGTATGGGCTTTTCCTCGGGGATGTTGACTGCTATATTGCCATGGTTGGGTTTTCCATCCTGACTTCCCGTGGCGTCCACTCATTGGTTGGCATGTTTTCAAGAATTTACTATTAACTGGACGCTTGCTACTGCGCGAGGAATGTTGTTCTGTATGGTACTAGGCAGTTGGCGATGGTTTCGATAGCTAGCTGCTTGTATTGACCTTTTTAGTTTTTAGGTTTTATTGTCATGGTTAACACCTTATGGTGTCATTAACGTTCAGAACGTAAAATATAAATCGCTTCCTTGCAGGAACCGTAATTATTTTATTAAAACAAAGAATACTTTCTGGTTTGTAAGTTTGAAGTCCTTTATAATGGATGAAAGAAGAAATAATACCTAAACAATCCAACCAAACTCTGTATGGAAATATAGAGTGAAAGGCAGAAGATCTTTTAGACATCCACACTAGAGATGGAGAAACCAAGAATGATGACGATCTCAAAAGGTTTAATGCATAATAACGGGGAAAATAAGATAAGAAACAATGCTTGAAAATGTCAATAAACTTCACATGGTGATGAAACTTAAACATTAGAATAGTTCTTTGCATGAATTAGGAAGTAAAGGCACCACCTTTCTCGATACCTTGGTCTTAAAATATCACAGCAGGACGGTGGAAAGGTTTTGTCCGGGCATTCTTGCGCTGTTCGTTAATTTGATCAATATAATAAATATAAATAAATCAGTATAATAAATCGTATATTTAGATAACGATCGAAACGCAATACAATGCTATGTATATTGTGCACGTATTCTACCAGTAATTTTATAACCGTTATCTGTAAACATAGCCTCCGAATTATACTGCGTGAAAATTTGATGAATATTCTTTTAATTCTACCGAACATTTGTCACGGGTACGAAAAAAATAATTTGCACACCCTACGGTTAATATTTCTTTTCATTCATATCGTATCTATATGCCACCTTTCGTTGGGGGTTTTGATTAAGATCTATCTTGCTCAAGGATTAGATTAGGAGGGTTAATATATAATTTACCGAATAGTACATTTATTGTGTTCGGCTCATCAGCATAGACGTTGGAAGAAGAAACTTGGTCTCGTAGTAAATCCCACTGGAAATGTTTTATTTTACGACTCTGGTTTCGGCAATTATTTCTACGTCAGGATTTGAAAATGTCGAAAAAGAACAAAACTAGTGGAATCTACACAGTGACAATTGATTGACACACAATTAATTTTTTCGGTGTTATGAAGGAATTCCACGAGGTGATGTCGGAGAAGTTTGATTGTTTTATTAATTGAATTCTATATGAACATACCTACTTTATTATTGGTTGATTTATAAACTTATAATATTGGATACAGATCTCCACTCGATTCTTCTGTCGATCAATCCAGTCGAGCTAAAATCTCTCCATCATGCCCTCCACTACTTGCTTCTTTCATGTCTATGTGTTCTTTAAGATCCTTTCTTTTCCGGATTTGTGAAATAGTTTTTCCGACTCATCTTCGAATATCTAGTCGTCATTCGGGCTATTCATCCCATCTTCATTGTTATTCTGCTTATAATATTATATTAATGGATCAGTGGTAATAAGGCGATGTGAATTCACCTCCCTGTCATAGCCCATCTACTCCTTTCATCAATTTTAGACAAGGTTATTCAGCCTTGCCTTCTACCATCATGAATAACTTATTAATGGGTTCGATTGTTCTTTTCCGACAGAATGATTTTGTTGAATCTCTGTTACCAAGTTTTAGTTCATTCTGAGTCTTCGCGGGAATGTTTTGAACATTAGATCACCGAAACAGCTGGAATACGTAATGAGTTGGGAAACGGTGCAGTGCTGTTAACGTTCTATAAGTTCTAATCCACTCGTTTTTTCTTCGCAAACTGCGCTCTGATCGGTTGTTAGGCTGTTCTGTTTTTCTGTCCCTATGTCCTCTTTTCGGAGAGGATCGTAATTTTTCATCATCATCATCATCGGTCAACAATCCTAAGCTTGGTGTGACGCAGCCCTCCACTCGATTCTTCTATCGGCCAACCTCTTTACGTAATTTTAATCTTTTACATCCTTCACAACTTGTTCCATGTATCTCATACGAGGTCTGTCTTTTCCATTCTTCCCGTTCACTTTCCCCTCGACGATTGTCTCCATCAGGCCATCGTACCTTAAGTTATGGCCGATTAAGTTGTTCTGTCTTCTTTTTAGAGTTTTCAGCAAACTTCTCTTTTCTCCCACTCTTCTTAGGACTTCTTCGTTTGTCACTCAGCCGATCCATTTAATCTTCATCGTTCTTCGGTAGCGCGCCGTATTTCGAATGCTTCCACCCTTTTCTTCTCCGCTGCTGTCATCGTCCATGCCTCACTGCCGTAAAGAAACATGCTCCAGAGATACGTTCTGATGAAATGCTTCCTTACTTCTAAGCTTGTATTTCTGGTTGTAAGTAGATTCTTCTTTTGAGAGAATGCCCTCTTTGCAATATTTTCACTGTATTTTATTATTTCTATTTCACTGACTATATCTTTCTTGTTTCGTCAATCAATTTTTCATCGTAATTCTGATTGTCACGGCACGCGCGCCACCCTCCTGTATGAGGTATGTGCGGTATCCCGACACACTAGGATCAACCGCACTCCTATGTCTTTGGCGATGATAAATCATCCCCTGATAGTTATTATGCTACGAGCAGCAGTAAGAAAAGGTTCTACGTGTGATACACTTCGGTTTTTAGAATCGTCAGTGTTAGGTGAGGCCTGTCTGAGCAACTCGCAGAAATGTTGAAATAAAATTCACACTGTTATGTTAGTTTAGGTTTTATTGCAATATTTTATGATTAGAAGATGCATATATTTTCATTCTGCTGTGTGATTTGATATAACAGCATGCACGTTAATCTGCTTCTGAATGTGGATGTCAAGATTTATTAAAAAGTTTCTCTGGGTAATTTCGTATTAAGCTACTTGCACGTAAAATCGTCATTCCAGTCTTAATGAGTTGTATTGTGTTCTAGGGCGCATAATATTGTTATTTTAACGTTATACTGTCAGCTATCCATTATTATACTGCTACGCTGTACATAAGAGGTATAAGGAAGAGGGTTGTGGTCTGGTGTGTAGTTGTGTCCGGCAACATAAGTACACTGTATGTGTGCATTAATTTATGCCCAGCTGTATTTTACGGTATTAGTATATCAACTCAATGCGAATCTCGGCAGTGCCTTAGTTTGTATTCCTGATGAATTTTTGTCCCCATTCGGAAGCAATGCATAATCAACCTCCAGTACATATCTGCGCCCATCTAAAGGTAGTAACAATTAGACGCTTTCATTAAGAGCAGGTAAATGTCGACGTCGAGTTTCACTCCATTCTCCTCCACTTCTTTCCATCCTGACACCATTCCTTCCTACTCGAGGCACCTTGAAGTCCGGGATGGTCTTGTATCCACCAGGGTAACTCAGTAAGGACTTGAATATGTCAGAGCCGAAATGTGACTGAGGTAAAGATATTTGCCGGGATTGCGCATTGAGGGAGATATGTCGGAACAAGGCAAGTATCATGTTAGTGGACAGTAATTAATTTTTATTTCAACCTACTCGAAGGGGATAGATCGGATGAAGATATGTGCATATGTGCGTCCCAGTTAGGTCGACATTCCCTCATAAGTGCATCATTTAAGCCTAGGCCATTCGTTCATTTTGGCAATTATTCCTGCGGCCTTATGAACTACTAAAACAGTTAACTTCGGGTTGGGGACTGGAATGCACAAAAATAAATCATTTTTCTCCTTCCGGTGTTTTTTTTCACCTTATGTGTTGGGCAAAATAGTATTCAAAATATTTCTGTAAATTAGAATCAAATATCGGTGCACTTTTCCACAAGTAATTTATTAATGCGTACGACGCGTTTCGGCTCACAGAGCCATCATCTGGTACAAGACTGGTATGATGGCTCTGTGAGCCGAAACGCGTCGTACGCATTAATAAATTACTTGTGGAAAAGTGCACCGATATTTGATTCTAATATGTCAAACTTCCACTACATCTCGCCTGAATCAGTTGATTTTATTTCTGTAAATGTTCGTTTTGTAGCCAGTGAGTCATTTCCTCCATGTGCTTAACTCAGCCATGCTTCTGCTAGTGCTGTAAACTTGTTTTAATTATAGTACTGATAATATTTTGTTTCTGTATTGCAAATCGAACGGTTCCGAGACAAAAAATTGTTTAAATATTGTCGACAAAGAGGATTCGGAATTATGCACATAACCTTCATAGCTAAGGAAGCGACGGTAACTTTTTCGTTAGGTTTAAAGAATCGTCATTGGAAGGCAGAGAAGATGGAGGCCTAACCCGATTTAAAAATGTCCCATGGTAATAAAGGAACCCGATTTAAAAATATGAGTCCCATGGTAATAAAGAAGGAAGTAACTACATTTAAGCACTACAATTCTCAGTAAAATCTCATAACCTTTGAAATTGTGTTCTTTTCCTAAATATTCGTTCTTAAAAAGTCGCAAGGATTGTCATCAGCTTCTAATTTACTCTTTGAACAGCAGGATTTAATTTCAAATCTACGTCCTGGTCCCCTCCCCACCGCGAGGGTGTGTGGCAGGGGGAGAAGATCACCAAGCATGCACTGCTAACATGCAAACAAGCAACTATAGGGTCTCATGCATGTAGATTGTTAGTATCTATGACTTGAAGACGACGACTTCGAAGAGCTTATTTATTACACACAAGCTGTGAGCATCTGAAATACCTACGTCACAGTTACATGTGATATATCCTCCGTTTATGAATATTGCAATCGTAATGATTAGCATTTGTAATAGTATTCGCTTTGAGAAAATTGTAATTGAAATTATTTGAATAAGCTCCTCATTCAGCAGTGAGTATTATAAAGTAGCCCTTAGTGTTTCACGAAGAGGGCTTTTCTAGTGCCTTCGGTTAAGCTATCATACGCGAAAACTTGAATTGTATCCAGAAAGTCGAGAAATACCGTTTGAGTCAAATTTCACGTGTAGCCGTCGATGGACTAAAATAATCGGCAGGTGCGTCGACATGGCCACGCTGCGAAGCAAATACCTTGCCCACTTTGACTTAATATTAACTGCTTACTTGTAAGAGTATTATGGTTTATTTCCATCTTCATAGTCTATGATCGAAGTCCGCCGTGAACTCTTAGGAAATCGAATTTTGAAGCCAAAATGAAAATAACAAAATTGGCTGAGTGTGAGCTGGTTATGAAATTTGAAATTTTCTCTCAGGCGAAAACCTGCGGTTACTCATGATGACTTTTCATGCTGGCAGTTATTAGAAGGTAGTGCCTGAAGCATGCTTCACTCATGAGGTGTCTAACCTTGATACATCGCGGTCACCATTACAACTGGTGAATCATACATAATCTACATTACGTAATACCCTGTTAATCACCGTGAGGGTGTGTGGCAGGGAGTGAAGATCAACAAACATGCACCATTTCACATGCAACTAAGAGCTACCACTACAGACTCCTCTAACAATATTTCACTTAACTATCCCTTTGCAATGCTGCCTATTATGTTCTCTAAAGATATGCGGGGAAAATGACATTTAAATTTAACGGTTTGACATTCTATCTTATTTATGTGTTCAAATCTAGCATAACGCAGGGGGTCCTCAAATATATCTAAAATCTTAGTAAACCTATGCGTTTTAAATTTCTGCAGTAGATTTTATCTGTACTTAGCCTACAATCTGATAATGATTCCCAACCGAATTCTTCTATAAAAACGAACTTAGTGTTTGATATTTTTCAATTGAATGAAAGTTGTTAGAAGAGTTGTTGTTTCCTACGGGTCAATGAGGAAGTGCGGGAGTTAGAGCAATGAATGTCAGGCATCTCTTACTCCGTATTTTCTAGTGTCCATTTGTTTGATTGCCGCGAATGAGTTCTCGCCGCCATGCCACTGTCCTCGTTTTCTCAATGGAAGGCGTCCTCTCAACGTCCGTAAGGTGCGGTTTTGTTCCCGTAGGTTTAGTTGACGGATATGGTCATATTTGTCCAGTTTTTGTTGGCCATGGACTCCTCAATCATTGTTTTCTGGCCCCTTATCCACGTGCACATGGATCTAAAGTTGCTGTCCCGCACATCTTAAATTCGTATCGGAACGTAATCGCGAGTTCCAGATAGCCTCTCCGATTCAAATGTAGAGGCCACTGTTTTCCGTTGTGTTCGATAGTCGACGCTTCCGACCGACCGAGGGGGGACGGGTAACTTCCCCTCTTCCCTCGAAACTGCCTCCCGAGTAGACGATACCGAAAATCTCCAGGCGAAACTAATGTCGCCTTCTCGGCGCGCTCTCTACGGATAGCGGCTCTCGGCGCAGCATTTTACACTGTTGCCGGATGGTCTCTACATAGCGCGCCACCAGCCATACGTTCTTGCAACTATACTACTCGACGATTCAGTCACTCTGGTGCCACCTGAAAGAAGAGTCATCTGCCGTTCTATTCTGTTCGGGCGTGTTTTTGCTGTTTCAGGATCAGGAGAAGGCTGCTTCTAGTAGCTGTTTTCGTCGTATGCTGATGTATGTGAGTATGGTATAAATGGGACGACCGATGGATGCAGTCAAGTAGTTAACTCTAGTCTCATCTAGAAACTAGTAGAAAACGTGGTTAACACAATTTCATAAATAGTTGGTTCAGTTAATTTCCGCAAGAAGAAATCGTTTAAGTCCTGGAACAGAGGTCGCCCTTTGTTCCTATAGCTTTATTTATGTAATGCTTGCTAGGGCACTTGAGCTGTAATGCATCGGCTAAATCAGAAGCATTGTTATCCGGAACATTCTCTGGAGCAACATCCCAATGAAAGTAGTACACTGATGTTATATATCTGAGTTGTTTACTTCGTGTAAGAATTTACTTTGGCCAGAGAGACTCGTTTGGCCTAACGTACTCTTGAAATGGATTGAAATGTAGGATTTTAGATTAAATTCCAACGTTCCCAGCGTACGAAGTGATCATTATCTTATTTTACTGGCAGTAGGCCAGGATTAAGCCACGTATGTAAAGTTTTATCCCGTAGAACTTCCGTGATACAGCCTGGTACTTGATGCATGAAATGGGTCTTCACGTGCTTCTGGGAATTGAATTCAGCCAGTAAATGCTCGGTTGAGGTCTTTATTTCGAAACTGTTCGTGGACTTTTCAATGGCTATGTTTCACTGATCCTACATTCTAACAATTGACGTAGCCATAAACGTCATTTTCGATAGCCAAGCTGGCGCCGTGATTACGATTGATGGCATGTGATTTGAGAGCATTGAGTCTTTGTTGTTGCATTCTTTATCCTTCTGGCTTTCAGTAAACACAGAGTTTGCTGTTTCATTGCGAAGTCCTAGACTAGCCATAAGCCTGAAAACAGTGAACCATCTGACAAGAAAGCATAAACCATGTTGCCTGGTCATTGTCGCTCATTTATTACTTGCTGATTGTTGCGCATGCGCCAGATATACAAGTTGCGATAATCAATCGATTGTTTGGTAACTGACGGTAGTTGTCCGGTTGAAACTATTTTGTTGATATTCTTCCTCAGTCCGTTAATTGTATGTGATTGCTGTTGTATGGCAATTAACGTATTCCTTGGTATTTTCCATAATCATTTGAATTTTTGCCAAAGTCTAATGGTTCCTGATTGCTCCTAAAAAAATTACGATTTTTATGATTAACGCTGTAAACATTACAATTGAATATGTTATTCAGTTGGACGCAAATTTGGGAGTAATAAGAAATGTGTTTCGTCTCTCGCTTAGAACTCCGCTTGACCTACTTGCAGATATTGTCGGAAGTTAGAATTCGGCAGTTATTGCTCTGATCGGTAAGTTTTCCAGGACTTCAGCATTCGAAACATTCATTCAGACTACTGAATCTCCAGTAAATATTGTAATACTCTTTAAAACATTTCTCCTCTAACATACAACGTCTCTTTCGCGGTGATGTATTCTCTGACTCTTATAAATTTTAGTTTTAACCTTTTCTCACGTTTGTAGTGCCCTTGTGATACTGTTAGTTTCATTGGCGGAAACTCAAGTAATAATGCGAACTAAGATCGTATACTTGATTATGCAAGACATCTTAATTTCTTTTTATGTCAAGAAATTCACATTTTTATAGGTACAGACTATGGCGCCAGGCTAAGCCTGAATTTTGGTGCTCGTGTTGGTGGTTGTCTGTCACCTTCCTGAATTTTGCACCCGGTTTTTCGCCATAATGTTCGCCACTATGTTTGGCTAAATATATGGTCAAGCCAAGTGAAGGGGTAACATAGCATTCGCGTATTAATGCGTCTTACCAGCCGCGAAACCTCTTGTTACACACTCTTCAATCGCTCTCACTCGGTGTTATTTCTAGCTCGAGGTATCCATGATTTACTATCCGTATGATCCGTTTCTTCTTGTATTTATCTGGCATTCACAATATTTTCTCCAATATTTAGACGAATACGATAAAACGATTATAAACATTTTGCGTTTATGATCGGGCATATTATCATTGCCGCCATTTAGCCTCATTTTTAACGGTTTCGTCGAAGTTTTCGACGTAATATAATATTCTTTCATCTCCTTTTTGGCCGGCTGCAATTGCCTAAGTTAATCCTTACTTCATTTTATTTGTTATGGTATCAATTTTTTAATGGATTTATGTACGCAACGATGACTTGTTTCTTACAATGAAAACAAATTGTAAAATTCTCTCCGTAAAATGAATTTCCTAGATTGAGGCTTGAGTCTCTAGGAATTTTCTTTTGGGAGGTTGTTCTTCCGGGACTAATGGGAGCCCCTTATTTACCTTCTGTTTGTTCTTGGCATTGAGAATATCTTTCTTGCTTACAATTAGTGTACACCCGACATCTTTTTTCGTTCGCGTGGAGATGCAGTCTCGCCGCGAGCGTGACATGCGCGAGACCGGTTTCGAAATGTATTGATACAATACGACACCTCGCGCCATCTATTACTCGATTGAAGAACTAACTTACTGCCCGTTTCTCGCTATTGAGGAATTCTCTGTGCAAGTGTGGTCGAAAGATAGAAGCAGCATCGGACTCTTGACCTCAGCATTACAACAAATGTCCTCGCATTGTACTAGTGCGAAATGAATCTTGTCGTTATGAAGAACCACGTGGCCTTATATCTTACATTTGTCGTCGACATGAGTCAAAAATTCTAAGATTGGTATGATATAGCTCTCCACTCGATTCTCCCATGACGTCATGATTACATAATTCTTCTCTTTCTCATCTTTAATAAAATTGTACGTATTATCATGGCCTCCATTAAATCATTATGACATTTGGTTCACTTCAGGTCAAGCGTATACACGCCACTGTCGCATTATAGAGATACTTAGGACTCGTTATTCTGTTAATTTTATTTCATTAGTTCATAATTTCATAGAGGGACCCAAACCCACCGTCGCTGTTTTTCGAGTTATTTAACTTATAATTTTTGCGATGCAACAATTTGACTCTCATGTATTTCTGATATCACCAAGTATATTTTCGGAAATTAAAATAAAACCTAATTACCTAAACCTTCAGACTAATTGAAAACTATTTTACCCGGTGGCCTTCTCATGAATCGAAGTCGCTGTAGTTCCCGTGATTGGTTGGAGATTAAATAGTGGTTAACTTAAGAAAATATAGTACATTATGTGCATTGATGCACTATCAGACTTATCGATCTAAATGGTTAAAATTCCCTGTTTCATACAGGAGGTTTGGTTAAACTATCTCGTTATCAATTGTGCTCAGTGTATTGTTGAATCGTTTTGGTAATAATGGTAACGGGATTTGATCAATTTTATAGCATCATATCGTTGTTTACGACTTCAGCTACCTTCGTTTTTCTTCCCAAAATTATCCTTTCGTATTTGGGCAGATAGAATTTGTGATGATGGGTAGGTAATCCTTTGCGAACTTAGCTAGATGGTTTTTGCCCTGAGTTTTATATTATATGTCTGCTGTTAGTGGAATATGACGTAGGTACTGTTACCAGGAGATCAGAATGGATACTGGAACTAACAAGGCTTCGTCTTCGATTTAGCTATTCCTTGGCCAGTAAAGTATGCGTATTATAGCGGAAACTAAACGAACGACTATGTTCCGTAAACATAAATTTTGCGCTAGCCGTATTCCTTGCAGTTATGCACGAAGTGGAGTTGAATATTTGTATTTTAAATCCCGTAAGGAATAACTGAGCCTAAATAATTCGCATGTCGACGATGCGAGAAGTTTGCCTCCCATTCCAGATAAAAATTGTTGTGTATTTACCTCTACAATTTTTCGTGTTCATAATACTGGAATGCAACACCCGTTACCGTTATGCATCATCATTGGGAATAGAGTGGTTCATTGATGTAATCCATTTCATAGCTACCGTATCCAGCGTGTAACTTCCAATGCCTTTGCAGTGGAGTAAATTATACATAGTGTAAAACATGTATTTGAACCTTTATTCGCAAGTATATGCCTTGTGTCTAGAGTCTTGTGATGGCTTTTGATTACAAAGGATGTGCGTACTCCTGTTAAGGCCGATTTACACGGTACATTTTATCGCGCAAACGAATGTATGAAACTGAACAAAATTGTACGTTTGTCTGAATGGAATTAGAACAGGTTCTATTTTCCGTTCAGCCATTCGCACAAGCGTTCTCACAATTTGCCTCTTTACACGGTACAATTTTCCTCATACAAGCGTTTGTACAAAAAAATGTACCGTGTAAAACGGCCTTTAGAATGGCAAGTAAAGACTTATAATTTCAAAAATTCAGCAGCTTCAAAACCGGAGCCATCACGCGGGTGACGTATATGTGTGCATCAAATTCCAGCTCCCTTAAACTAAAGAGATTAAATTCGAAAACTAAAACAATCATCACGCGAGTCGACCTAGCACCCCCTTTGTTTGGGGGGTTGAGGCGCTTGGGGCCCTTGGTTCTGGTCGCAACCGGTCACCCGTACGTGGCGGCGTTTTTTAACGCAGTTGTTTCCTGAAGAGTTCAGTTGCTTCATTCTGAATTCTACCCACCATTCTTATAGTGTTATATTGTTCAGAGCCTGTTCAACCGGTACTTATATTCGGGAAAAGCAATTCGTCTACAGAGTACCACGCAACTTTACTCGAGGATGCATGGCAGAGGGTGAATCGTCATCAAGCGGTTCCCGTCAGTGGAATTAACTGGATGGGGAAAACGTCGTCGGATGAAGGATTCGGGCCTGGGACTCTCCAATGACCAATCCGGCAAAACCACCTCGGTCACCCGTTGTAATTAATCATCAGCATCAAGATGACTAATATATCGTAAGGATTTTAAGGATCATCGATCGTCTAACATAAGTGTATTACTGGAGGCAGATCAGTAATTTGGAACCTGGCTCAGCTCGAAACGTCACAATTCGTGAGACCTTCACCGTATATTGTGACGTCATCGCTTCGAGTTCATTATTGCGCATGCGCAGTTGTCTGTGTCAGTTTACCAGCGTTGAAAACGGAGCCGTCAAGTCGCCATATCTCGGATCCTCCATTCGTCTCGGCGAGTCCCTCGCCGCTGTAGGGAGGCACGAGTCACTCGGCTCATCCGGAACTCGGAAACCATAATTTCAGTTCACCCGTAGAAATCAGTCGGTGACGTCACACCCCTGTGTTGTTTGTCCAGTAGATTTTTTTTTAAACGTCGACGACTAGGATGGAGTTGAGCCCAGTGTTCCACGCGACTGATTCAAATCGAGTGTAAGCACTTACCGGAATATTGTTAGCGCACCCAGTGAATTTGCTGTTTTTGCCTGGAAAATCGTACGTGAGATTTCTTTGACTTGGGTTTTCAGGTATAGTTTGGCGTCGTATTCCAAGGCTTATTTTTTTGCGATTCTGAATTACATGGCGTGCTCGCCCATGCACACTGGAGTATTCCGTCGTGCAAATGAAGGGATGTTTTGTCGCTGTTTTTGGAGTATTTTTGTTGGGGAGGTGTAATCTTGAAGGACTTGCAGGATCTCAGCAGTTACGAAATTTATAATATAATCTATGTGGACGATAGAAATTTTATGGTTTAATTTTTAGTGTGCCATATACAATATCTTGCATTAAATGTATCCACCATTTCTAAAGTTGAATTTTTTTTTACAGGTGTCTTGTTGCTCCATCACACCGGGTCACCTCTCCAATCACCGTTGCGGCACATTTTAATTTCCCTGCAGTGTTTGATATGTTCACATCAAGAATACAGGACTCCATAGTATCATTTATCCATCAATCATTGGGAATCAGTTTTTTAAAGTCATATGATTATTTGTTATGCTTTTCATCGCTGTAATTTTCTTTCCTAAATATTCCTGTTATTTGAAGACGTCCAGAACTTAAAGCATTTGCTGTTATCTTCAATGGCTGAGAAATAATATTTCATCTTTGTTTATTGATACATGGAGAGTCTCCTGGTCAAAATATAGCTAATGCATTATTACTGTGTGATCATCCCAGATCGATATAATAGCAGTTTTACGACAGAATCAAGTCATAGAACCAGATTTCTCGGTGTCTTGACGTTAGTCAAGTAATTACTTGTGAGTCCCGGCTTCGAAATAGGGAACGCATTATTCAGTTATTGGCTGTGGAGACGCCTCCATCCTATGGTGGAGGGGGACGACTTCCAGCTGGACAGGAACCATTTCACTGCTGCCATGAAATGTTTTGATGCAGATATGCAAGATTGTAACACCCAACCTTCATCACAAGTGAAAACAAGTGACCGTGGACCACCAGATCGTGGAATCAGGCGAAATCGGGATTCTGAATGTACAAATAACATTAGTAGTGCTACCACAGGATCACCAGAGGTGATAGATCTCGACGAGGAAGATTCCCCGAGAGAAAGTGAAGAAGTCCCATTCCCTGTCAATGGAGTCACAACTGTTAAGAAAGTGTCATTGCCTTGGGAGAGAAATATTAACTTGAATACAATTAATGTAAAAAGTAGTGAATCCAGTGTGGAATGTACTGCTGCAGATTCTCCTACATCAGAGAAGGGCAGTATTGCATCTAAAGAGTTTTCGACCCCTGTGGAAGCTGATGAAGCAGTGAGCAACCATGCTGTTGAAGGTAAGCAGTTGATAGGTCAAAATATGTCCTTTCATACGGTGTGACATGCTACCCTCGTTATTCCTGTCAAGTTTTTCCTCATGCTATTCTGGAATTTATTTGCCTAACCTAGTTTTCAAATTTTTATGAACCTGTACCCATGTAATACTTGACTAAAATGCCTTTCAATATTTTTATTGGAGGAGGAATTGCATTGTCAATTACCCACATTTCATAGTAATAAGGAGAATGGAAATTGTGAACTCCACAGGTTTTATTATTGGTACAACCAGTTTCAGCCATTAGGCCATCCTCGGGTAACTATGGTAAGCTATATAATAATGGTAAACTATTCCATTATGTACCTGAGAATGACCTAATGGCTGAAACAAATTGTACCAATAATAAAACCAGTTGAATTCACAATTTTCATTCTCCTTATTACTATGGAAAAATTCCACAAAATAAGTACGTGGTCACTAAATTTTGTATACCCACATTTCATTTGTCCTTGATTTTTGTGAATGAACTGATAGAATATCCTTATCCTACTCCTAAACTTGGAAATATTTACTTTTTAACCTTGTCAGTGGATTCCCCTGCATGGTTGCCCATCCCCAAATGATTAAGATTAGACTTGTTTCTCGCCTTGAAATACAATACTATTGGGAATTTACCCATTTGGGAAAACTCCCATTTGAAAGTTTGCATGTGGCAGGGTTTAATGTTTTTGGACAAGTCAGAGTTGGTGAAAATACAATTTCATTATAATCATTTATTATTACCTTTTATTTGTTGAGTTCATCATATTCTGTTTTGTGTTTTGCATATATGATGTTAATATCAACGGTCTGACTTGTTTGTGTCAGTGAGATGACTATTATTAGTATACTATTCTTGGACCTTTTTGCTGAACAAATTTATATGAATTAAATCAAGGATATGCATTTCATGGGTTTATATCTGATTAGCTTTCAAAGCTCTAGTACTAACTATTTCACATTTTACTAATTGGATGGAATATAGTGATGTGAGATTCAGGAAATTATTCATGACCATGGTGAAGCATAATTTTTTAGGTGGAACTTGATCATCGAGCACTTTTTCCCAGATGGTTCAGTCCAATAATTTTTGTCATAAATTAATCAAATAACTGTGTGAACATCTATTACTGCTTTGTATGGGTGATAATAGCTCTTCAAAATGCCAATCTCTGCAGCTCCAGACCAGTCCCAGTGCCAGCATTTTGACAATTGGATCAGCTATATATAGCCATATCTCTCATCATAGTTTAGTAAGAAATTTGTGGAATGGGTTTTTTCCCTTGGATCATTCAAGTCTTATGAAGTGGATTATATACTGTCCGTTACTGGTATACCATATTTTTTCCATCCTATCAAAGACATCCAGTTCTAGTGCAATGCGGGTGATGGCTTCACAGTTAAGTGAAAAGTGGAATGTTACTGTGTCTCTTGTATGCTTGAAATTAATTCCAGTCCCGCAGACCAGCATGGAGCCTGAAATAAGTGATCGGGACATATAAATGCCAAATAGTGATTCCTCAAGATTCAGAGTAACCTCACTTACCAATTCCAAGATAAAGTAAGACGTGAATGAATTACAAATGATGGAACAAGTAATACTTCATTTCCTGTAGAACATCAGTGCCTCGTGGGATTCTTATGGTGAAAGGGAGATCGCGGTGGAATTCATCGCCTGATACTTCAGGAATCCGCAAATTCTGATCTCTCTCGGAAATTTCTTCCGCAGAGCAAACTGCAGGAAAGCAAGAAATGGTTGATATGTGCACAAGTGGTGACCAAGAAGAGAGTGCTGTCGGTGAGCTCTTCGTCGAATATCGACGTCATACCCACGTTCATGAAGCTCACCATTGGGGGAAGTTTCTTCTTCATAATAGAAGTGTAATTTTGCGTCTTAAAGTGAATATTTCGGATTATCGATTTCCTGCTGTGTTTTGTATTTTACTCAGTGCGCCTGGATACCTACGCTGAACGGGCTTGGCTGCTTCGTCGTTGGGTTGGTTCGAGAGTGTGACGGGAGGGGGGGGGGAGGAAGAGTGTGACCTTCGAACGCAAGGAGAACTGGCAACGTGGCGACGCCTCGGTGCTTGAGGCAGCGGCTTCGGTTTGGCAAAACCGTGCTCTATTCAGTATGGAGCGCGAGAGTTGAAACTACGAATGGGCTCATTACACTCGCCAGCATGAGGCATAATCTCTCTCGTGCATGGTGGTTTTATTTATTATTAATGGAGAATAGTGTGTGGTCGAGTATGAAATGTGTCTAAGGTGGTTTGGAACTTTTTGTCATGTTAGATGGTTGCTCCAGAAAGGCCGATCTAAAGACCATTTTCCTGGACAAGCGAAAACTTGGCTTTGCGGTGTTCCTGGTACTGTATTCCCCGCATGCTAGATTCGTATAGATTTCGATAATTGTGCGAGGGCCATTATTTAGCCTACACGCTGCTACGCAGGATATGTCTTTAAGTTTTATGCGGTACTTGATCTACATTTCATGCTCTCACAAATTCCTTGGGCACCAGTCCGGCGTAATGTCTCGAAGTCAGCGGCTTCTGTATCTTCTCGACAGTAGTTTTGTGTTCACGCAGATCAATGCTTCGAACTGCCGAGAGAATCTTAGGCGCGGCGCATGTCGATGCTCTTGATTTTGCCGGAGGAGAAATAGGAATCTTTTTATAACCTTCGCCCCAATCCCACTTCATGAATGTACTCGAGCATCTTACGTATTTCTTTTTCGTGCAGTTTGTCGATATCTAGCAGCGATGTGCACGATCTCCACCTAGTCCAACCAAAATTAATTACTGTGTTAGTATTACCATAATATTATTGTATCTGACCGAGATATGCATCTAGATGTTGGAAACGTTAGTGTGCTCCTCCCACCAATACTCTTCGAATACACCGTGGGCGAATCTACCCACTTGCCTTGTACCACACTGCGTTTTGTTACGTACCTCTTACACCGACGTGGTGGAAGAGGTAAGGTGGGGCGAGGTCTATGACCTGGAATATTCATCAAAATGGCGCGCAAGCGTCCTGCGGAGACTGGTGTTCGAAGCAAGGCCAATGATCCATTCACGCTCACACGTGATGATTTTGTTTTGTGAGTTAACCCGAGAGGAAAGTTAACCTATAACTGTAGTCTTTAGATAGTTATTCATTGCGATTCGGACCACCTTAGATTAGGGCAGAAAGTGCTAGACCTTCAACGGTGGTGCGTTAAAAACATGCCTATGGCTATAAATGAAGAAGTACGTGGTGTCAAACCTTACAGGGCCCTCCGCCTTCAATTTTTATTTTACCTTTACAAGTTATTTCTATTGTTCTTGGGTAAATTATTAGTCAGAGAAAGTATATCCGTTCTTGAAAGATGTTTTTTTATGTTAATGTTGTTAAATTTAATCACGAACATGTGCATATGATTGGATTTATTACATTTTTGCACATGAGACCCTGAGACGTTCCTATAGATAGACCTGACTACCTATTAAATTTGTATTCCATGTGGTATAGTTGCCGTGCTTCGTAATGAGACTTAACGTATTTTTTAGGTTAGTTTTTTTTTATTTAAGATCCTACCGTGATAAAAGTGAAACCGGAGCGGAAATGGTATGTACAACGTGCCGTGGTCCACGATCGTCTACGTTTCGGATCAGCCCACGTGCCAGATTTTGCTGGCCCCTGACAAATCAAATTTATTTACAAGGTTAAATATTTTTAGCCGACGTTCATTTTTCTGTTTTCGTGGAAGTTTCAAGGTAGGAATTGTGAAAGCTGGGATAGATTTCCCTTGAGTTTGAGAAAATTGTAGTTCTTAAATCGAAGAAAAATAGACGGAATAAAGAATCTTGCCGCGATAAGCATTAAATTGTGTTCAAAGAAAATAATTCTAATTTTGGCACCACCATGCTCCAAATGGAAAGGTCGTTGTTCCCGGATTGCCAGTGTTTAACTAACATGTTGCTCGGTTAACGATTTTTCCTGCGTTTAGTTAGTTATATACGCACGATTTCTTGTGGAGATTCATGCGAGGTTATGTTTTCGGTATCAATGTGGTATATAAAAATTTTCTTCCACCGTGCGTGATAGGCTGGAGCAGCTGGTTTTCGTTGCGTAGTTAGTGTGTCCAATCCCCGATATCTAGTGCAGATTACTTATCCCCACTTTCCTCGTCTTTTTTCCCGAGCGCAGGTAGCAAGTGAATATGTGACCTCGTGATTATTCGATAGGAGTAGACGACATCTCACGAATGTGGACGAAAATTCCCGAAGCTTCGATCTTCACGCCGTGTCGTGAACCATATAGAAGATGAACCCAAGTGAAGAAAGCTGTCCGGCCGTGTTAACAGACTGTAAATTTTGATCTAGAATCTCGCTCGTTAGGATAGTTTCTTCAGTGGGATAAATTGAACGATTGGATTGTTCATACCGGCAATTCTGGCCTAGCCAGTATCAGGAATCCGCTGAAACTTCCGTCGTCTGCCGCTAGAAGTTCGGGGCTGGAGGATACTCGTTGGACTCCCAGCGCGCGAAAAATTAACTGGGGTGATTTAGTTTCTCCAAACGGAATACGCTTCTGCTCAGAAATGTGGAATTAATGATGATATTATTCGGCATTCTACTTGTTCGTATCATTTTCATGAAGATGGACGAAGGTAGGTAGTCGTAGGTAACCACTATGTGATTGATGTGATCGGAAGTCGCCTTTCATGCAAATAAACTTCAGTTTTCCTATCGTTAGTCGATGTCTTCTTTCCTTCACAGACCCGTATCCTCCGGAAGAGACTGATTTACGTCCAGTGAGGTCCTACTTTGCTTAGTTATTTGGGGGTGTCGAACCACAAATAAGGGCACCATTTTAGAATAGGTGTGGGTAAGTTGGCAGATTAGGTAATTTCCCAGGGAAATGAGGAATGGTGGAGAAAAACCCGGCGACAACGATAACTCTCTTAGTGAAAGGTACCAACTAATGTGAAGGAAAAAAACATCGTGAATGTTCTAAAGAACTATGTGCTGCCCTTCTGCTTTTACTTACAACTTCAAACATCACTCCTCAAATGTTTATGTTCATCAAATTGTCCATTGCAGTGATAACATTTGCTCTTTATTGGGTGGGTAGTCATGGTCATTGACGAGTTTTAAATGTGATGGAAGTTAATACTTACTCAATATGATGCGAATGTTTGGTCTAAAGTATTTCAAATTGAAAAAGAACTGGAAGCATTTGATTCCTTTCATTCAGTCATCTTCTGTAGGCACAAGGCCAGAAGTATAACAAGTGCTTGCAGTCATCTATGAAGCCAGTGAAATATCACTGATGCCAATGATTACTTTTCAGCCATTAATGTCATTTTTTATTGGTTGAATGATTCAAAAATCCTATTTATTCCTATCACAAAATTAGATGATTCTTAATAAATAATACTTTCGAAACTGGTTATTATAATTTCTTTAAAAACCACAAACCTCTCCTATTACTCTAATAATTAATGGAAAAAATTTGCTGACTGTCATCAGGTTACAATGCAAAAAGTAAGCTGTACTGGGGCCTACCTAAGAGCCAAATTAGAAATGCTGGCGAATCGCTAACTCCTTCCCTGAATTGATCAATATATAGAGGTTACTCATGAATTTGGTATTAATTGTGGTGCACCAAGCACCCACGTAGCTAATAATGGAATTTTGTCTTAAACAAAATAATTTTATATGCAAGTAACTATTGAACAATATAATGACAGTACATTGTGTTCAGTACAGTATAAGTACATTGTGGTTATAAAGTGAATTCTGATACACAAAAATTAATGCCCTTATACAGAACATAGGAAGCAATTACATTAGTATATTATACTATTGCTGAATTTAGAAGAAGCATGTAAACATTTTCTTTAAACTTGTTTAAGGAAACAGTGATTTTCATGTTCTGGGGTAAGGCATTCCATATTTTTGAGGTAGTTGTTAGGGATGACTTGTACAGTGAAACTCGCTTAAAGCACACTTAGGGGGTTGGCCTTATATTTTGTCATAAATTGGATTTCATTGCATGCAAACTAAAATATATTTTGCTGTACACGTGGTAGAATCGTAGAATTATTTTGTTGTAAATCATCTGTTAACTGGACAGACCAATAACAATTTTCCATCGCCCCATATAATTTTGTGTATTTTAAAATCATGAAAAATATTTCGCGAAGCATTACGGAGTTCTCAATGAAGAGTTTCCCTTTGTATTGAACACCTGAAGGGCAGGAATTCAGGAATTACAATTATTGTACAATTTACAATTATTGTACAATTTACAATTATTGTAGAGCAGCTGCATTGCCGCTCGTAGTCGCCCTGAGAGTGGCTTAAGAGTTGCCTATGCATGAGAACACTCTATGGTTCGGTAAGGGGTAGTTAGTTTGGTTATGAAGTAGGTGAGAAATCCATTATAAAAGAAGCAAGTGGCCAAGGGACCAAATAAAAGTTTGCTATAGTGGGGATTTCATATCGTCCATACTCATTGCATGCTGGATATTTAACAGCTGCGACCATAGGAAAGCCAAAGGGACCGAGAACTCATCTCCATAAAGGCAGGATTTCGTTCCATGCATGATCGTTATAAACGAGTGTAACTGTAGTTATGTTTGGGGAATAGAAAGGTAGTAAGGGTTTTTTCATGTTGCTTTCTGGGAGATCTATGATCTGAATTTGATAATGTTTCAGAGGTGTTTTGGAATTTTCTCCTTGTCTAATGCAAAGGAAGGCTCAGCATGGCTATAAACATTTTATGGATGGTGAAAAGGATTAGATGTATTTTAGTTGATTGAGAATTAAATTAATTGTAATTCAAAGATGATTAACATTTTGATTCCAACGCAGATTGGTAGTGGGAGCGATTGCCAAGATTTGAATGAAATTACCATTAAGTATTATATAATGCCCCATGATGACCTATGGAAGGTGATCATTATTAACTACGTTTTTTGCAAATTTAAGTATTTATGATTATGATAGTTTTTGTCATTGGCTAATTAAGTACAAGGGCATAAACTCCCAATTATTTATTCTGACATTTTCATGTCTGTGTGACCATTTCTGTGATACAACAAAATCGCAGGATGTGATGGCAAAGTAGGAGCTAACTTTGTCTTTGCATGACACAAGGAGCATTGTTTAATTAATGTTTTTAGATTAGGAGTGATAAGGATGTGAGGATTATATTGAATGGAGAATTGCTAAAACAAGTGAATGAGTTTGATTAGTTGGGAGGCAAAATGACATCTAATAGAGTGAAAAAGAAACACTGCATATAATACTTAAGAGCACAAATTACTTTTAACGACAAGAGAAAACCCTTTGCTTCCAACTCCATCAATATATTGCCGAGGGAAAAGCTGGTTAAGATCTTGGTGTGGAGTGTTTTGCTGTATGGCAGTGAGACGTGGTCTATAAAACAAGTGGTGAAGAAAATATGGAGGCTTTTTGGATGTGGTGTAATAGAAGTATGTGTAAAGTAAGCTACGCAGAGTGAGTACCAAATCAAGAGGTAATGAGAAAAGTGAAAGAAGAGTGGAACCCGTGGAGAACATTAAAAAAAAGATGGGATGGATTTATAGGTCATCGACTTCGGCATGGTAATTTTAGACAGGATGATAGAAGTAAAAGGTCTGGAGGAAGACATAGATTGTATTGGAAGCAGATAATAGAGGATTTGGGATGTGGATGGTTTTTAGAAATGAAAAGGGTGGCTGAGGATAGAGAGAAAGGTGGAGAGCTGTCACTATCCAATCCTGATATATTGACAACTGGAGAAAAAGATGGTGATTAGGACATTACCTGAGCACCTTATTTAAACATAATTCCTGGGAATTTTGGTTACTGTCACTACTTGAGGAATGTGAAGTGGCCATTAAGTTGTCAAGAATTTTGTGAAGTTAATTTTTTTTACAAGACATGATGTTTTACGTATAATAAAACTGCTATTCATTTTTTGTTTGTTTTGTTTAGAACCATTGTTTTAGTTGAATGGAAAGTCTGTGTCTTTTCATTGCTTATTACCCGATGGCTAATGTTAACCATGATTTTTATCCTTAACTTAACTTGAGTGTGTGCTTAGCTGTGTAACCTAGTGAATACATTACTCTGCTGCTATATATGTTCTCAATGAGTGTCTAGCTGTGAATAAATTTTTAGCAATGACCCATCAATGTTTCCCTATTCTCTTTAAAGTCAATAAAAAGGGGCAAGATACTACAGTTCATACCATTGGATTCTAGATAGTATAGAATAATGCAAGGGTCCTGCATAAACAGTGATCTGAAAGAATTTCTTTCTCATTGCTTTTGATAGGAACTCTACCAAATACAGATTTGATGTAGAGCTAATACCTTTATCGCATATGCATAGGAATCATGGAAAATGATATCAATATCATAGCTCAGATGCTATATCCTTGCCTGAGTATCCTCCTCCTATGTGCAATGAACACATTTTTACCTTTTAATTTCAACTCATGCTGATGTCTTGAAAATGTCATATTTTTTGTTTACTGTTTATAAATTCAAGAGTTTTAATTTCTGCGCATTTTTCATTTTTCACATGAAGGTGGCTTTAGGTTGAAGAAATTTAATGCCCATGATCTCCCTAAGGTAGTTAAGAAAACCAGCATCTATAAAAAGGATGGAAAAGTAAATGTAGAGGTGAAGAAAAAATTAGTTCGGACTAAATCGACTTCATCCCAACATGAAGGTATTATATAGTTTTTGGTGTAAATGTGCTGTTTTTAGAAATGAGTTATGGATGAAGACGTTGCTTAAAAATGAAAAAGGATATCCTAATGTGTGAGATTGCAAATGGGACTTGGGATATGGAACCTTATCCATTTTTATGCATAGGATTCTTCTACAGTTGAGCATTTTTAATCCGGCACAATCGGTACCGAACTGATGCCGGATTATGGATTTTGCCGGACTATGGGTCATGCATGGCAACTTGTCTATTTTTGACGTCCGATTGTTTTCGATGAAAGGAGTCAATTATTGACAATAAAATATATTATTTTGCCATTTCCTGAACCATATTAAAAAAAGTCACAGAATAATCAGAAAGAAATGGTTTCTTAATACCCAAGGTTGAAGTTGTGCAGTAGGTGAAAGTAACGGAATCTAAGCATCGTGTGCATCATATTGCTGCACGCCTAAAAGTATAATACAGTAGAAGCCCGGTATAGTGAGTACGGCTTATTGCGAGAATCGCGTTATAGCGAGTGATTGTCTTTGTACCGCCAAAAGGCCTATGTTTTACATGTAAAATAAAGCGGATATAGCGAGGCCAAAAAGTTCCTTCCACGGTATACGCTCGGTATTACGACAGATATCTCTCGAGGGCGATGCACCGCATAGCAAAAATAAACTATTGGGTTTTGTATTATCTGCTAATTAAACTAAAAATACAAGATGTGTGCCATATCTACAACACCTAAAGCCAGTTATGTCCAAACATTAGCGATTTACGGCCTTCAGTACGTTGTAGTTGTCATCTACATGGCCGCCCATCACTGCGCCTCAGGCGATCGGACTGGAGGATTGTTTAAAGACGCTCCCATTTTACGTTCTTCTTATGTTAGGCCCAGTCATCAGTGGGAGTGGGCAGACGACGAGCAAGATGAGAGTAGGAGAGGGAGTTAGGTCTAGGCATGGGCGATATTGATAATTCAATATCGGGATACGATAATTTTAGCATAAAATAAGGTGGCGATAACGATAACTCAGCGTGACGATAAACATCGTCTTATCGTGCCCCGATATGTTATCGGGGCACGATAAGATATCGGGGCGCGATAAGATATCGGGGCACGATAAGATGTCGGGGCACGATACTTAAGATGTCAGGGCACGATAAGATGTTGGGGCACGATAAGATATCGAGGCACGATAAGATGTCGGGGCGCGATAAGATGTCGGGGCGCGATAAGATGTCGGGGCGCGATAAGATATCGGGGCACGATAAGATATCGGGGTGCGATAAATATCGCTATAAATAGGTATCGCGATAACTATCACGATAAACATCACGATAAATATCGTGACCATGATAAATATCGCGATAAAATATCATGATATCGCGCCCCGATAAAATATCACTATATATATTTTAATTCCGACTAGTTACGCTGTCTTTACAGCTTTCTTCGGCGATCGAAAAATAGAAGAACTGGAAGAAAAACATCGAAACTAGGGGAATTAATATTTTATATAATGGAAAATGTCCTGTTTTTTTCATGAAATATGTTGATATTTTACCAGATTGTGCCTGAAATGACTTTTTTGCTGTTTACCTTCGTCAAATACCACGGAAACAAAAGAAAAACTGTAAATACGAACGACTATGAGAATTAGGTGGGTTTTTTCAACACCATCGGATATAACAAGCGCTCGATTTAGCGAGTGATTTCCGAGGGATTATGAGCACTCGTTATACCGGGATTCCACTGTATTTGTATTGAAAAAGGGGTGTACAGAATTTGATATTTCTTCTGAATTGCTTCACGCAACATACTTCCTACCGCACTTGGTTTGTTATGAGCTGATTCAACACGATGTCAACGCCTAGTTGTCATCTACATGGCCGCCCATCACTGCGCCTCAGGCGATCGGACTGGAGGATTGTTTAAAGACAACCATCTTCCGTCCAATCGTTATAGTATTCTTCCTTCAACAATTTCAGGCTCATCATCTCCATCCCCACTCGAATTTATTGTTATTAATTACCATTTCAATCTTTCATCATCTGTGAAATTTTGTGTGGTGATAGTATCGTGGCCGTTAACTATCCTTTCCTCTAAATTTAACAATTCCATTTCCTTTAATTCAGGGTTAAGGATGCTGTTTGAAAACTCTATCATCATATTTTTATCCTCAGTAACATGGAGCTTTTTAAACCCCCTTTATTTCGTTTACATCAAACCTTAAAGCAGGCCACAATTTAAACCACACGAATTTTAGAACTGTCTCTGAAATACTACTCCATACATGCAAAATTTCCCACATCATGTCTTTTAGATTGATCGTCTGTTTCTGAAATAGTTTATCCTGCTTCATTAGCATTTGGCCAGAAATACTACGGCCTTCACTTCGACTCAGTCGAAACTACACGACCTAAATCAGCACTTAAATCTTCCTTCATAGTTTTTATCTCTGTCATCCATTTCTTCATGTCACTTTAACTGTAAAATTTTGTGGATTTTCTCTTTCAGCTTCTTAATGTGCTATAATGCTGAAGATTCCACGCAGTATGTTTCAGACAAAGGCTTTACTGATGCAAGGGCGTCAAGCTTTTACACAACTTGCACTTTTTCTGCGATCGTTAACGTTTTGTACTGATGCCTCACACCTCTGCTGTTGCACAACCGTATAGATGAGACATGCTTTGGGAGAAACATAAGCAGATAACAATTTAATCACTTTACGTCTGGTGGACAATCAAAAATTCACGTGCAATTGAAAGTGGCCGATCTGTAAATTAGTCTTAGTCCGTCTCGGCGATGTCTCCAAATCTATATGTTTACTTCAAGTTGCAGAGTAATTCCAGTGTACACGAAGTACCAGAAATTAATGTGTAAATTATTCTGATTCTCGGAATGGGGAAATTAACATTAAGAATGGGATAATATCTCGGCGAGTTATGAAGCAATGTTTCGGTTAAAAATGTTTTGGCATTTTCCACAAAGTATCGGGTAGTTGGTCATGGCAAAATTACCGGATTATGGGTGTTCCCGGATTAGGGATTCCCGGATTAAGGGTGCTCAACTGTATTTGTAAAAAAAAAAAGATTTTGAGGATTCATTCTAATTCATATAAAATGGTTAGCTCACGTAAGCAGTGTTGCCATTTTAGCTTCTTATTGCTAATTGTATTTCTTCTGTTGCATCCTGTAAAAACCAATGCCTCACTGTTATGCTCTTTTTTTCTTATTAACATATTTATTAGTTCAATTACCTTTCCAAGGCTTTCCTTCATCCTTTACTAGTTTACTTTGTCAACCTCATTCAATCCCATGTAATTTATGCTCAATATATCAATGCATTACTTTGGTGAAATTGCTTATACCCACAAACCTTGCATTGGTGATGTATATAAAAAGTTGACATTGTACTGTCAGAAGTTTCTGACTGTTCTTTTACATTCTTTTACATTTTGTTTTTTGCTGTCATCTCAATCTCTCAAGGAAAGTGTTCATTTAAGTATGCATTGTTTTCACCACTGTCTTAGCAAGACTCGGGTATATACTTACAGGTTATTAGTAGTAGTGGCTCTGTATTAGTTTTATTTCATTTTTTCTGAGTGATTATATCTCTACTTGTAGCAAGACAATGCTTTTAATTTGTTTGCTGAAATTGGTGGTATTTTATGTTGTCATTTAGTGTAACTAGAGCTCTCTGACCTTTAGGTAACAAAAGAACTGTGAATTTTTGGTGGAAATATTAAAATTTAATACCACTCTATGGAAGAAAATATGCAATAAATTCTTCATGTTACTAAATACTATCCAAAACACCATGTCTGTATGTTGGAGTATTTGCTCCTTGCCTGGGACATACCATAGAATACGACGTATCACATTGGTAGGTGATGATGGAGATACAAGGTTTTTTTAAGGAAAAACTATCATTTGGGAAAATGCATAATGGGACAAACCATAGAATACCTACTATGTATCACATTGGTCGGTGGTCATGGAGATACAAGGTTTTTTAAAGAAGAACTATCATATGGGCAAATGCATAACTCTTGCTGTTATAGTTTTACTAGAAGTTATTTCCAATCTTTGGGACAGCATCAGACAAAAAATACTATACCCCTCAAGTGTAGCCTTCTCAAAACTTTTCAGAAAAGACAATATTTGATAGGTCTGAGAACAAACACTAGGTTTGTAGGGATCTAGTCTTTCGGTATTTTCGCGGAAAGTGTCGTGTCATTTCAGTGCCATTAAGGCCTGGTTACACGATACATTAACACGTACGGGTTCATGTACAAAAAAATTCTTTAACACTCACCCAAGACATTTTAGGAATGGGTAGTAAAAAAAGACCATCTTGAGGACGACACCCACTCAAATATAACACTAAAAACTTGACCTTTTGCTAGGGCTGTGCGATACTACAATATATCTTGTGAAACATTAGATATGTACTTAAGACACAGCACTTATGTGATGTGCACTTATCAGACGTGGCAGCTAAAGCGATATTTCAAAATGCGATATCAAGATATCCTATTATGTCGATACCACAGTAAGTCAATATCGCGTTAAGGCAATATCCCTATATCAACCGGTTTGTGATATTTGCAATAACCTTTTACAATTCTTCTGTTCTGTGGTTTGGGAGGGGAAATTGAGGCTTCAAGGGACATCCCCTGGCCATGTGGACCCCGAAGATGCCTCTCGCCATGGTGGTAGAGTGTATATGATCAATTACATCAGGAGTAGCTTTGAATAAGTGGTGGATATCCAATGAGTGATAAGGTATGGTATTCCACCACTAGATTTAGCATAAAGAACGTGCTGCAGCTGGTTTCACCTAAATGATGCATTATATGGCCCAGTGAAGAAGTTTGTCTGAAGGTAAATATGCTTTCAGAGAGGAGAGAGGGGAAAGGTGGGTATTGAAGAGGGGAAGGAGCTGGAGAGTTAGGGTGTAGAACACTTGTAGTGCTGTGAATAAACGGGGCACATGGGGGTCCATGGTGTTTGGGTGGCGGAGGTGGGCAACGGATGTTTTTTCATGGGGGAAGAGGAAATCCCGGAAGTTGTGGTAGCCAGGAATATGGCGGAAAGGAGTAGACGTAGTCTTATTTTTTTTCATTTAGTTTTTTCCATTTAAATTTCAGCATCTTTTCTCGATCAGTTCCAACTCCTTGTTTGCCCTTAAAGTTCCGTGGGTATACTGAGAGTATTCCTTAGCCACGATTATAGCTGCCACTTGACATTATCTCACCTCCTCCAAATCAAATTGACCTCAATATGACATTTTTAAAAGCATTTTTTTTTTTAATTTGAGACACAAATAGATTCTAATCACAATGCCTACTCCCTCATAGTTTGTAACTAACCCGCAAATTTGTGAGTAATTTGTAGTCATACTCTTTATCAAGAGTCTTCTGGGGATCGAGTAATATTGAGTTAATATATTATTTATCTCATTATAGATCATCTTGACCCGAAACCGAAATGGTTTCGGGTCAAGATGAGGCCAAAAAGGCCCCCAAAAAAAACCTTTTTGGGAGTGTGTTCAATGATTCGGAGCTTGAGATGGTCCCCATCGATTAATTGGTCAACATATGAAATATACCTACTCGATATTTGTCTAAAAATTTCGGGGGGTTTGAACCCCCTGGCCCCTCCATTCCCTACGACCTTGAATTTTCATAACTAATGGGAACATGGAGTAAGTTTCATAGAGCTACACTCTATGACGATATCCTTATATGATGATATCCTTATATGATGATATCTCAATATGATGAAATCTCAATATGATGATATCACGATATTCTTATATCAGCCAATATCATATTTCCAATTTATTTCATGAAGAAAATTTATCGACACTGCTACGATATCCACTTCATATTGTAGTGGGATATTCAAAATGGCATATTGCACAGTCCTACCGTTCGGCAGTCTCTCCACGTTTGATGCAAAAAATTTTTATGGCAATTGGAGTATTATTGTTATATTTTCAAAATAGAGATTGAGTTTAGCTCAGAAATTTTGACACTCGTGAAGAGAATGTCCTGGTGGAACAGCCGAGAAAATTTTATCCCATTCTGATAAATTATGAAAATTTGCTCCCAAGGCCAAAATAGATAATAGGAGAAGTTTTCAATCAAAAACATGAGACTACAATATAATTCAGTCAATATTTTTTAATGGTGCCAAATGCCACACCTCAAGGTTATGTGATACTGATGACTTTCCAGTAAAAACTATTTACCTTGTGTGCACCATTGAATGAGGACTTAGAAGAATAAATAACACAACCAATGAAACCATAATTCTTCTGTGCTACAGAGGAACTATTTTTGCATGGTTCAGAAGCATTTCTGAGTGGTCTTATGAACTACATATATCTGGTCCATGCAATAATGCAGTAGGTATTTAAATTTTAAATCATGTATTAATCTTTCAGTATTTCAGTGGATTCATAAGAGTACTCTAGGACATGCTAAAACACATTATTACTACTTATCTAATGTAATTCAGATGATAATGCTCACCATTCTTCCTACTGATCCCAATAGAGTAATTTATCATTTCAATTTAAAGAAGTATCGGTGAAAATATATGAGATAAGGACACAGTGGCCCTAGAAAGGCCACGCAATTACTTGTCTTCCATTACAATAATCACTCCACTTAGGATTCTCACAACATAATATAGCTTTATATTCATTCCTGTATAATTCATAAAAAATAAATTCATGAATAAAACAAAGCCTTTACGGATAAGCATTTAAATCTACAGTAACACGAGGAAAAACAACTATCCAGCAATTTTAATCACCCATTCTAAGGATCTAATATGATAAAATAAAAAATTAATCCTATGGCCTATAAAAAGTTTTAGCATCAACCATTGAGAGACTAACAAAAGGTCAAGTTTTTAGTTTTGTTCTTTATTGGTGTCTTCCTCAGGGTGGTCTCTTTTTTATTACTTATTCGTATGATTTCTTGAGTGTGTGAGAGAACCTGGGCCTCTGGTATTAGTTTCCCTATAATCCTAGTATTCAGCTTCGTAGCAAGTTCAGAAACTTCTCCATTTCTTAGAATTGTCTACTACCTTCTAATCACAATGGTAATGACTTTTGGGCATTCGTCCATGTTAGGGTGTCCCATGGTGACAGTTTCTCCAGCTTCTGCAGGCATCTTCAGGTCAGTAGTGACCTGAAGCTAATTGCCCACATTATCAAAACCACCTTCATCAACAGCTGTGTACTCCTCAGCATCTTGGGTAGACAAATGACTCGTCATGATTTTCAAATAGCCTTGGTGAGAGGTCTCATTGAGGCTAAGGCGTCAGCACCCCACCATCCCACACTTAGAAAGAGGAATTCAGGCCGAGAAGTACAAGTGAGAGGAAGCTAAGGCACTTGAGGCAAAAGAAAAATACTGGCCACTTAAGGGAATTAGTGGATATGTGTGTAGGCTCAGAGAAGAGAAATTAACTCAGACTTGACAGTGTGTCCAATATGCAATGTGGGTCTCTATGCATATAATTCTTTTGAGGAATACCGCAATAAAGAGCAAGGAGTTTTCATCATTTACATAAACATATACTATTAATTTAAAGTAAAAAGTGGGACCTTCAAATTATTTTTGCACTTTATCCAAAAGCAGCAACAATTTGCATTAGTATGTCAACAACTAATGTGATCATCAAACTTTAATATATTTACGCAAAGTATTTACCGAAAGATACTTTTTATATGGTGAATTTATCACATGTGGTTGGTGAAATATGAGTGACTATTAAAGTTTGAGCTGGAAAAATCTAAAGGCCCCAAATTAAATTGAGCATTGAAGTTCTCCTTTTCGGCATTTAATTCTGCATTTAAAGGTTAAAAGTAGAGAAAAATGAAAATGTGAGGGGTACATTTTCTATGAAGCGTTTCAAAGAATAATTATTTAACTCAGTTTTCATTCCTTCAAGGTGGGCAACCTATGCCTTATCGAAATCCAAATTTATATTAGATGATGATGTGTTTTAGTAAGTTCTTCCTGGTATAATACTATTTTCTGTTGAATTGGCTAATTGGGCCGACATTTATTTTCATCGCTTTCAATTTATTTACTTTTTACAACCTCTCAAATCTATTTATTTTCCTAGTATGTCATAGAATCATTGTTGCTTTATGAATTTTCATCATATGATTTGACGTCTGAGGTACCAACTTGTCGACTCTCCCCCTCTTTTTTTTGGTTGTATAATGTGACAAATCCTGTAAATTTACTCTATGGATGTATGTATGTATGGATATTACAAATGTGGAAGTGTTTCCGCTGTGAATTTCGGCCTGTGCTTCTGTTGCTAGACGAAAGTTTCCCTGGTGTGTGGTGGACTGTTAATGTGAATGTTGTCTGCTTCAGGGATCAATGTGGGTGCTGGGAAATGTTTTCAGCACCTTACCCATGTATGCCCTTGGCTTCTCCCTTTCTACTCTTGTGGAATGGGCTTAGTTTGTGAGGGGAATAATATGAGGCTGAATCCCATGAAAAATTCAGGATTCTATGCCAAGTTATTACCATTTGTTTCCAATCTATTTACACATAATTTCGAAAAGTGATCTTTTCTTGTGAATGGATGAAAAGCATTTTAACTAAAAGAACTGATATTGCATTTCATTTTTAAACCTCTAGAATAGCTATGCATCTAAAATGCCTATTATAACTGGAGAAATGGTAAAATTAGAACATTTATCTGTTGGGAGGACAATTCCATTTTGATTTCAAGCCAATGGCTACTCATAATTTTCACATGCCTGTGGACCAATGCAGCTGTGACCTACCTGTGTGTCACACTGCCCCATGGGCCTTATGGGGATGCTTGCCATGACGCTTCAGTGGCTCATGCTGAGTTGGACAATTTAATCCTTGATCATCAATATCTGCATATTAATTTGCTGCCAAGTTTTCTCTCTACCATCTATGCAAGGATTATTAACTAGCTGTGGATGCCTTAGCGGAGTAACCTGCTGTAAATGCACAATATATGAATTTCCAAAAGGAAAAATCTACCTTAACCGGAAGTTAATTTCCCCTCTAGTTCCACAGGGGAGAAGAAATCCTCGATAGCTTAACTGGTAGAGTAGCTGGCCAGAAATCAGGGGGTCAAGGTTGATCCCGGTCAAGGTGGATTTTTTCTTTGTGGAAATTCATCTATCTCTACCATCTGTTCTCATTGCTGCCTCACAAATGTTTTCTAAGCATTTTCAGAAAGTGTTAAGTGCAGTGATTTATTCTTAGAATTTTTCTAATTCTGCTATCATAACATGCTGTTTTGTGCATTTGTTCCTTTCAGTTGCTCTTTTCATGATGTGATCTGATCGTTTTTCACACCGCTGTTCAGGTGTGTCTACACCTAAATTTTGGAATATCCCATCAAGTAACTACCTTGTGCTTGTCTTTTCAATGGCTCATGTTCTGTTCTATTTCATTGTCAATTTTCAGGAGAAAGGAAGAGGTCTACCCCATCAAGTACTGAAGATTGTGATCCAAAAAGACCCAAACTTGACAGCAGTGTGTTAGCTAAAGTGCCCAGTACCAAAGTTGCACTAAAAGAAAGTGAAGGCAAAGAATCACCCAAGCCTAGCCCTAGGAATTCTTTCGAAGTTAGTGTGGTTGATCTTGTTGAGGATGATGATGAACAGGAGAAAGTGAACAACATTGAAGAACAAGATAAGAGTTCCACCTATGATGGATCTATGAAAGTAGATGCTCAAGCTGCTGCTGATAGTAAGGCATCAGCAGTGGCAACTAGGAAAAGTGACTCTCCCATACCCAATGGTGAGATGAAAGTACCTTTGTCTGTGGCCGTAACTGCTGCTTCTCAAGCGGTAGTGAGTGTCCCGGCCTCCATTTCAGTTACTATGACAAGTGTTCCTGCTGAGGAGAAAAGGACTTCTCGGTCATCCATTATTTCATCTGGGAAAAATGGATTGATTTCGCCAATGCAATCCATTGAGGTGAAGAAGGTGAAACTTTGCCCTCAGCTTGAGAAGCAAGCAACTGCAATGTCACCTCTGCCAATGACTCCTGCAGTGGCAACACCGAAACAATCTACTGGTGCTTCATTAGTTCAAATTCCTGTCTCAATAACTGCCTCAACCCCAGAAGCCACAGAAATTCCTTCTGTGGCCTCTTCCAAAGCTCTTGAATCTGCCAAAGAGGTGGTCAAAGAAGGTGAGGCAGTTCTTGTAGGTGCTGATTTAGAGAAGAAAAAGGGTCTTAATCCAGTCCATTCAGAAACAAGGAAAATGATTAAGAAACTCACCCGGTCGGTAAGTCACAAAATAATATTGAACTTTGTTTGCAATTCCGAAATGTCATAGATGTAGGCACTTGCATTATCCTGAGGATGTAGGCATTACTTCTTTGAAGATACGTTTGGCTTTATGCTTTGAAATAGTATGCTACATTGTTGTAATTCATCTTTCCTTATTGTATTGGAGGGCAATCAAACATTTGCCTTGCGGAGTGATTGAGGTGGCATTTTTTTGATTAATAACTTCATATTTCAAATTTTGTTTAGTTACTTAGTTTTATGTATGCATATAAAGATAAAATATGGTTCTACTAGCTATTATATGTTCTTTGCTTCCATAATAAAGTGTAAGGTATAGAAAACAATTGCCTGCAAATTAGATAAACGTGCATCAAGGGATTTACAACTTATTCATACCAGCACACTCTTCACACGCTTCGGGAGCAGGAGGCATACAAAAGGTCGTTTACAATGTTGCAATCAGCGTGCACACATTTTAGAATTTCCACTTGCTCTAGAGCATCTAGCCAGGGGCCTTTCCTTTCAAAATGTAATAAGTGCATTGTCTTAAAGATGCTTGGTAAGGTTTGAGTTTAAATTTTGGTGTTTGAAACATGCAATGTGCTCTTTCACCCTCTCCTGGAACTTCCTTCCCGTTTGGCCAATATAAATTGCTGAGCACTCACTCAAGTTGATACACACCACTCCTTTCCAACTTCGGAATAAAGTCTTTGGATTTGGAAAATTGGTTTTTCAGGTTACAATTATTATAAAAGGCAGTTTTAATGCTAAGTTTAGGGAAAACCTTGGTAGTTGGGAGGGACAAATTACCCAATTAAAGAAATTTCCTCCACTTATCAATAATTTCACACTGGGAGGGGGTTCCATAAATTGTTCTTTTCCACTTTTTTTCAGTATATCAATGAGCTCTGCTTGGTTTCCATTACTTAATGCTATTTGTTTTATAATTTTGAACTCTTTTTGAAAATTATCTTTGGACATGGGGATGGAAGCATGGAGTGGAACGCTGACGGTTTTTGTGCAAAATGGTGCCTGGATTTAGCATGAATTACTTGGTCGGTGTATGTGTCTTTTCTGAAAATGAAAAATACAAATGTATCTAATCCCTTAGAAATGTCAAATCCAGAACATTAAGTGATCCTTCATTTTCTTTTTCCATCGTGAATTTTATGGAATTGTCCAAAGAATTTAAGAGGTGCAGGAAACTGTCTAGCTGCCTTGTGGATCCTGACCACACACAAAATATCATCCACATAGCAATACCAAGCACAGACATTTTTCACCAAAGGGTTCACAGATGTAAACAGTTCATTCTTGAAGTTGTTCATGTAGATGTCTGCAAGCAATGGGGATAGGGTTCAACCCATAGCCAAACCTTTGCGTTGTTCGTATATTTGTTCCTTGAATTTAAAATAGTTTTGCAAGACACATGCTCCAAGGGCAGAGCACAGATTGATATCGGGGTGGGGACACGTTTTCGTAAGAGGATGTCTTCGGCTAGCTGGACGGCCTTTGTTGTGGGGACACTGGAAAAGAGGCTGGCCAGGTTGAAGGAGACAAGTATGCACTTGGAAGGAAACACTAGGCAGGATAGCGAACTGCTAGATGGTTGGGTTGATTACACCATATTTTGGAGAAAAATTGGAATGCTGCTTGTGTACTTGGTTGAGTCTCCTAGACAGGAGATGATTGGGGTCTGACACATTTGTAACAACTGGTCAAATTTAACTATTTTTGTGAAACATTTTAAAATTCAAAATTAGATATTATGAACATACTTTTTCATGGAGTGTGGAGTATCTCTACAGAACATAATTATGGAATAAATCTCCTATTTGTATGAATGATGGTGTCCATTCTTTGTCTGAAGGATCCACAAGCATGCTGTAATACTGTGCTCAAGACCGACAAACGCTGCTTCAAAAGTTTTCCTTAATCATATCACTCTGAGAATCCTTTACTTGTTGGTGACCCTTAAAATTACACTTAATATCCTGTAGTCCAAGGGATTTAAATTTGGGCTTTTGGGAAACTAGAATTCTGGAATGTGTTTGAGAACCAGTTTTTGACCAAAAGGCTCTCATGCGGACTAGTAAACCATTCTACTGAAAAACCTTATGATCTTATAGACACCAAATTTTCCATCCATGGTTTCACAACTACCAGTTTTTCCTGTTTGATGCATTGTTGGCTTGCATACATAAACAATCGACGGCAAATTTTGCAACAATGGCTTGGCATCCTCCAAAATTAGCAGTTGAACCATTTTGACCTCTCATGGGGTCCTTGTGTTGCATCCTTTTGAATGATTCCTTCATACTAGCTTATTACTACGTACATACTAGCATACATCCTTCATACTTGTTTATTTTTTCTAATGTTATACATTTGTAATGATTTACTTTGGAAAAATTAAATTTAAAATTATTATTGTGGTTACTATTAAGTAACATCCACCTCTTATTAGGGGTCAAAAATGGACCTCCTCGTGGCGTCCCCAGTAACGGCTTCGGTGGGCTAATGGTGGCTGTCTGCTTGTGGGGCTAACCACCCCACTCGCGGTTCTACTGGTTCTGAAGGAGAATACCAGGAAAGCCACCCACAACCGGCCCTTCTCGGATGAGGGCGCTAGTAAAGTTGGGTGTGGCAAATCTATGCCATCTAAGAAGGGAGCTCACATGGAGTGGACGGAGACCCTGAGGGGAGACCTTCTAGCTTGCCATGCTGCCAGTGAGCCAAGTCGCAGGGGATACATGGCGAGGATGCACTCTTTGTGGTGTGAGATGCATCCTGAATGTAGCCATTTGTCGCAGCAGAATCTGCGCGACTACGCCAATCACGTGCGCAAGAAAACGACACCCCAACTGCAAGATCAGAGTAGTACACCACCGGCCAAGGCTCTATCTCCTACAAAGGCAGATGTACCTCCTACTACTGCCGGTGCTTCCGCCGAACTTTCGGTGAAGGGAGATGAGCCAAAGGCTGATTCTGATCTACTGCGTGGTATATGCTGCCGCCACACTGTTTGCCTCTCCCCGAGTGCCTGCCACTTGGGAGACTAAAGCAGCAAATAGGATTAAACAGCTTATGCCAAAATCATGCTGGCAAGACAACAGGTGTCGATATTTTAATGTGTGATGGATTACCTTTCCTACGGTCAGGCCTTTCCGGCGAAGGTCAAGTGCATTGCGCGTGCAATCCGGTGAGAGCACCACACACTAAACAAAAGAGTGCTGCTTATCCTTAAGCAGCACGAGGTGGATAGAGTGCGGGCACTTACAATGGTGAGGAAGAAGTTGGTCAAAAGGACCAATGCCAGGAAAGAAACTCCACCTTCTCATTTCAGCCATCCCACCTCTTCTGACCCCCTCCACCTGTTGTCCAGACACCACCAACTGTCCCGGAGGTGGAACGTTTCTGGAAGGACATCTATGAGACTAGGAAGCCATTCAACGAAGGTACTCCAGCTATTGCCCACTTTAAAGAGTTTTGTGACTGCCACCTAGTGGATATGGATCGTCTCATCTCAGTCATGGAAAGTGATGTGAAGAAGTCCTTCTCTGGCAAGAAGAAATTCACTGCTCCAGGAATGGACGCAGTGAATAACTTCTGGTGGAAAAAGTTCTCTTCCACGCACAAACACCTTGCCAGAATCTTCACATCCTTCCTGTCAGGGATGGAGCCAATTCTGTCCTGTCTGACTGAGGGGCGAACGGTCCTAATACCGAAAAAGGGAGACTTGTCCGATCCGAAGAATTACCACCCAATACCCTGTCTCAACACTGTATACAAGGCGTTCACTTCCATCTTGAACGACCTTATCCTCCGCCACGTCCAGCCGGTATGGGAGGAAGTGTACGAGCAGAGGGGCTCGAAGAAAGGCATCGGGGGATGCAAGGACAACCTGCTCATTGATAGGTGTGTGAGCCAGGACACTTGTCAATACAAGCATAACCTGTCAATGGGGTGGATGGACTATAAGAAGGCTTTTGATACCACCTCTCATGAGCTGATTATAGCCATGCTGAAGTACATGAAAGTCTACCCAGAGGTTGTGTTCTGCATCGAACGCCTGTTACCACTGTGGAAGACGCGCTTCGCCATACCATCTGGCAAGAAGACCGTCTACATGGATTTGGTAACATACCACCGTGGAATTTTTCAAGGCGATAGCCTCAGTCCGCTCCTGTTCTGTTTGTCTCTCCTCCCACTGTCCGTTCAGTTGAGATGAGGTAGGGGATATATGTGCGGTGTCCCATCAAAAAGGGAGCATAAGGTCACCCATCTTTCCTATATGGATGACCTGAAGCTTTATGCTTCAAGTGCGAAAGACCTGCGCCTGGCATTGGACACCATACGCAGATACAGTGAGGATATAGGGATGGAATTCGGATTGGACAAGTGGGCGACCATACATCTGGTGAAAGGTAAGATTTCGGAAGACCAGGAAGACGTGCAGCTCGTTGATGGAAACGCTATTAGTCATCTTGTTGATGATGAAGCATATGAATATCTTGGCGTCCCCCAGTGCCGGTTGCAGGAGGTGAGAGCAGTGAAGGAAAGGCTTACAGCAAAATACAGGCAGACTCTCAGGCGAATCTGGAGCTCTGACCTGTCAGGCAAGAACAACGTTCTTGCGACCAACACCTTCGCGGTTCCAACACTGCTCTACACCTTAGGTTGCATCAAATGGAATGTCAACGAGCTGCAAAACCTCGACAGGGGAACGAGGGAAATGATGACCATATACCGTAGTCTTCATCCGAAGTCTTCCATCGCCAGATTGTATCTCCTGAGAAGGCTAGATGGTAGAGGGCTGATAAGCCTGGAGTGCCTTCATGACAGAGTAGTCCTTAATATGGCTTGCCGCGTGTTCCACGGCACTGACCCCCTTATGCTGCTCGTAAAGAAACACGAGTGTGTCGGCAGAGGGGCGTTCCTATTCCAGGTGGTGCAAAGGGCAGCTTTGGACTTGGACCTTACTTCCAGCGGAGAAGCATGCGACAAATCAATCTTGTCACTGAAGGTGAATGTGTTAAATCTCGAAATAAAGAATGCGGAGCAAAAGATCCTGCTACACAAGCATACCATGAAGCCCCATGGTAGTCATCTCATCGTATTTTATCGTGCTTTTCATCCGCTTCAGTAGATCAGAATCGGCCTTCGGCTCGTCTCCTTTCACTGAAAGATCAGGGGAAGAACCGGCAGTAGGAGGAGGTACATCTGCCTTTGTAGGAGATAGAGCCTTGGCCGGTGATGTACAACTCTGACCTTGCAGTTGGAGTGTCATTTTCTTGCGCAGGTGATTGGCGTAGTCATGCAGATTCTGCTGCGACAAATGGCTACATTCAGGATGCATCTCACACCACAAAGAGTGCATCCTCGCCATGTATCCCCTGCGACTAGGCTCACTGGCAGCATGGCAAGCTAGAAGGTCTCCCCGCAGGGTCTCCGTCCACTCCATGTGAGCTCCCTTCTTAGATGGCATAGATTTGCCACACCCAACTTTACTAGCGCCCTCATCCGAGAAGGGCCGGTTGTGGGTGGCTTTCCTGGTATTCTCCTTCGGAACCAGTAGAACCACGAGTGGGGTGGTTAGCCCCACAAGCAGACGGCCACCATTAGCCGACCAAAGCCGTTAACTGGGACGCCACGACGAGGCCAGTGGTCCATTTTTGACCCCTTATTATTATTATTATTATAAGAACCTTCATTGGTCTGAATACGATAATTTTGCCACATTGGTATAAACATTTATTTCCTGTATCCTAAGAAATACATAATTTCCATTGCTGTGTGCTCAGTGGAAAGGTCTTTGATTATCATTGCTCGTTGATTATACTCCACTCCTAATTTCAATATTGTACCATTTTAAGGATCTGTCTGTTCTCTAGAAGCAGCTGGCTCTCACATATCCAATAGTCACCTGGCTAGGGAACAATGGGGTGGAAAAAATTAATTGAATATTGTCCAGAAACCGGTGATGACTCCTATGTATGAATGAGTATCCTTTCTTTGCAGGTAGAATATTGTAATCTTGTTAATAGTAGTCTTATCTTTTTTGAAGTACACCGGTCCTCAAGAAAATGTTACCACTTTGGAGGTTGATTTTTTTCTAAGTCCTGAGTTGATGGTGATTTGATAACACTGCATCACGGCTTCCCTCTGGTGAACTCGGGAAACTCTAACCGAAAACAAACCTCCTCCCCCCCATCCATTCCATCTTTAGCGGAAGGGACGAAGTAATTACTGAACGGCCGGTCTTCTTATATCATAATGAAGGTGGGCACCCCATGGTCATTTTTTCCGACTAGCGCTGCACGACATTTGAAGTCCTGAACATATCTTTACGTTCACCACCATCGCATAGTGGTCGTATTCGAAATGCTGGACAAAATTCCATAATAGTTTTCTTTGAGGTATAGACTTGAAACTTCACACACATACTCAGAAATGATTGCTAATTTAGGAATAATGCATCATTTGACATAATTCTCATCTTTTAATCGGATACAGGGGCTCAAACATGACCAAATTTCCAAATGAACACCTAAACTAATTTTTCTCCAAACGTCTTCCAATTTAAGTTGATAGTGACGTTGTGTGAAGAATTTCAATGAATAAAGAATAGCATGATCTATTAACACAAGGCTTTGCCTTTAAATTACCTAAGTTTCAAATATTTTTTTAAGCATTTTAGTGCAATTCCATTAAAAAAATGTCGGATGCTGGTCTCGGATAAAATTTTTACATAATGTAGAAAATATCTAGCGTTTTTGGGAGAGATCTGTCAAGTGACTTATATCAGAGCACTCGTTGAAGACTCACAAGCAAGAAACTGAAGAGAAATTAACAACAAATCTGCGGCACTGAAAAATAAATATGATTTCCGATCTCGTGTCTGAGGTCTGGCTCCGCGCTGCGGGGGCTGGAAGTGTCGTGACTCGCTTACATTGTTCCAGTGACATGGACCCTAAGGCTTCCATAGTCGTTTTTCAGCTGTACTCATTGTCACTAACCTCCACTGACTCCATTTTGATGAAATCGCGAGAATACTGAACCGTTTGACGGGTTAAGTTCACGCGGAATCCAGTTAAGTTCTTTGCGTACGCTCCGGGAACATACTTTTTATTCACGCCCTTAGGTCCTTGAAAAGACTGGAGTCTTTCTAGGGCCCATGTAACATTCCAGAAATTAACTAGTTTTTCTTTTGAATTCCTTTTGCCCACCTCTTTTTATTCATGTGGCAAGAATGCGTTGCAGGGACAGTGCTAAAGACACGGAATGAAGATAAATCAGAATAAAACAAAAGTAATGCGATTTTCAGGAACAAAAAGGGCCAGTTTAACTATAGAAGTAGGAGGTTGGAAACTAGAGCAGGTGGAGCAATTTAGCTGTCTAGGTAGTGTGTTGGAATAAAAAGGGTATAACAGCATTGAGGTGAGAACGAGAATAGCAGGCAGGGGGTTCCGGGTTCGAGAACCGGTCTTGGTGGATTTTTTCTCGGAGGAAATTCCGCTCTACATCCTTTTGTGTAATACTTGCTTCATGGAGTAGTAAACACTAACCATCTAGTTATACGTGACTCTTATTTCTAACATGTCTCCGTGAAGTACTGGCATTGTAGCTCTAGATTGCTTGTAAGTATTTCATATTGGACGAGCTTCACCCTCTGCCACATGCCCTCGAGGAGGATTGCACATTATTACGCAGATGTAGATGTTAACCTGTTGATTAGTATTTTCAGATTGGTTCAAATGTTGCATAATCTATTACCTAAATTTAAAGTCTCAAGCATCCTAAGATAGACCAAAGTAGAAAAATTCCTAATTTCAAAACATTTACCTCTGCTGCTTAAATGGCATTCGCAACTTCCATTAGTCAAAATGAAAAAATGAAATATTGCGACAGCTAAATTACTAGTGGAAATAACAACCACCATACGAACTAGGGTAACAAAAGTTATGTCAAAATGTAGGAAATGTGATGCTGTCCAAGCTGAGATGTCATGTGAGAAGGCTTTTCCACGGAGATGAACAGGAGTCAACATAAAACTCCGATATCACTAGATTGCCATTGTGTATATCCTAGATATGGCCGAAAACTACTAGCTAAAAGTGCAGTATACCCGATAGGTAAAATAATCACCGATAATGTGTGCGAAGTAAATCTACTACCCATACTGAATCACAATGCATCAAGAATCCTTTTCTGTGTCCACTGTTCAGTCACTCAGTGATTGAATAATATTTGCGTGCGTTTTTAGGGAAATCTAGGAAATCACTCCGTGAGGATATTCGCTGGATATTAGGGAATTGCTCCAGGAGGATTTTAGGTGATGATGTCCCGAGAGACTTCACCCTCCAGTCTGTATTGGTGTTCGTTTTCCCAGCCACCTTTTCCCCTTTCCTCAAAAGAGAGCTGAATGCCAAATGGGTGGCGGCATGTTCCCTCTGACCACTGTTGAGTCCCTGTACTGAAACAATGGGGATGGGGAAGACCGGTCTCCGTGAGGAATAATTTTCCACTGCCCAGAAGCCTTACTCCATACGTTTTATTGCACCCACGACCCCTTCCATGAGGTATGCCTCAGGTCAACATCCTGAGTTTATGCCCTTGCAGCCCAGTGCTCATGCAAAATGGGTGATCCGGAAGCAGGTAAAACATCGCAGACGTCTGCCCATCCACTCTTCCACCTGAATTTTTTTAGGTTTGTTGTTACTCACATTACCGGGTGAATATTTCAAAACATTTACATTCTCACGAGTGAACACGTTTATCAACATGGTTTCATCATTTAGGTTTGATAGTCTCTTATTCATTTCATACATGGTGTGAAGGAAGTAACCATTCACACACAAAAATGAATTGATTCCATCCATTTAAGAAATATATCCAAACATTTTGGTGTTATTGTTAGGTATGAGATATGGTCCATTAATAGTGCACCTGTCTATCAGAAAGGAAAGAGAGGAAGAGCATATAAATTTGCAATCAGTATTCTCAGTTGCAATATAGGTTCATAAGGAAATTTACTAACTGGCGTCCACCCACTCCGCAATCCGAGCAATTGGCCCCTCGAGAGGAGATCGCCAGGAGGCAGCTGGGTGCCCATGCATCCTGTGTGCTAACCCCTCCTGACGAGGAATTCCCAACTAGACATGCTTCCTCGCTGCTCCTCCCCTATGGGAGGAGGAGATTAGTGGGTGGCGATACTTCGGAAAGGGTAGGAAGTCTCGTCGCTCAATGCCGCGCTTGGGCGTGAGGGTAGGGCCAGAGTCGGTGGTATTTTGTGACTGCCTGCAGGTCTCCTATAAACAATGGTTATTCAGGAATATTCATATGTTGTCACTGTCCTCGTCCTTTGTAGAATGGAAAAATGCATTAAATAACCAATTACAGCGTAACATTGGTTGCACTTTGACCAACGGAAATGTCTTCATATGCTTATGGAGCTCTTGCAATCAGTGAAATCTCATATGAATAATTATTTAGTCGTGGACGCAGGCACGTGCAATTAGCTGTATTAGGACCTGTAACCCTCTACATCTCCCACCTTCCACATCCATCAACGCTTATTGCGGTCAATGATTTTGATTAAAGGACGTTGGAGATAATGAGTGTAAAAATGCAGTTCTGATAGTGGAGAAAGCCCTATAAGTTTAATGGACCATTAAGGAGATTTCTAAGATTGTTTTTAATGCATTATAGGAATAGGCACATGGTGGCCGTTGTTTATCCTCCTGCCTGAGGTCTTTTCTCTCTTCCCATCTCAACCTAGGTCCTTAATCTGTCACAGCTCCCCATATTGCATCATTGGGAAGGGGGTTTGTTTTCGGTTAGAGCTTCCCCAGGCTCCACCAGAGGGAAGCCGTGATGCAGCATCAAATCACCATCAACTCTGGAATTTAAAAAATTTCGGCTTTGAAGTGGTAACATTTTATTGTGGACGGGTATACCTAATGGTTTCTCAGCATTCCTTGAGAATCATATGCTTTTTAAATTGTTTGCTTCTCACCTTTAAAAATTTGTCATTCTTTAAGGCTCTAAAATCATGTAAGTAGTCATCTAGTGTATTCAATTTCAAATTCATGGATTGTGAACTAGTAGTGAAGAACCATAGTGAAGTTACCTACTGACATGCTCAATGGCAAGATTTCCACTGAGAACAAATAATTAACGTCGACTAGGATTTAACTGGGGGAAAATCACGTAATATGGGTTCAAATCCATCGATGTGTATACTTTTATTTTCCCTGTAGAAATATTTCTATTAGCAATAGGCTGTTTTTTACTTTACTAGCCTCTGATATTTAATGAGTTAATCATTTTATGAATTCGTCACCCTTTGCATATAACTAGTATACCTCACCTTGCGTAATAAATTTGCAATGGCCCTCTCTTTTTAACCAATCAATTTTCGTGGCCCATTTTGATCCAGTCCCCGAATAAACTCCTATAAACATTTGGCACTATTGTGGTGTATTATAGTTTGCAATAATGTTTCCTTGTCAAATTTATTAAAAGCCTATTTCAAGTTTGAACTTGAATGAAATAATTTGGGTTTTTGATTTGACAATTCAAAAAACATTCTTCCTATTGTTGAAAAACAATCATATTTTTTTGAGTTAGACACAACTTAAAATGCTGTAAGGTGAGGTGCAACAGCGTACATGATCCTTGTACTTTTCTCATCTGATGGCAACAGGCAAATGATTTATGCTTGTGAGGTTTTTCATGCCAGTTCATCTGCCTTTAAAAATTGCTGTGATAAAATTCATTCAAATACCCTAGGTAATGGCAAAACAGGTTAAAGTTTGCCTTTCTTCTGTTTTATAATGGATACACTCTAAAAAGCCAGCTCTTTGAGTTTTTAGCTGTTATGGATAAGTATGTTTGAAAAATGGAAGTTTAATGTTTTTTTTCTTGCTCCTTTAGGAGTTGGAGTCATTCTTCATGGAATTGGCATGTGAGTTGATAATAAATAAGAGTGATGCTGGGAGGTACCGCCAGCTGTATGAAGAAATGAAGGAGAGCTGTGAGATTAAAGCCAATAGAATTGCTCATTTGAATAAACAGGTATATTTTAGGAATGCATAATTGAATTTCAAGAGTTTTCGAATGGAATTTTTTTATCCAAGATTTCTCAATACCTTAAAGATATAAAAATCTTACACTTCAGAATGTTTTTTTCTGATCTCTCTCTCTGTTACTGTCGTCAACAAAGTATTTAGATGGTGTTACACCCCAGTTAGACATGGAATACTCAGCCTTATTCAGACTAGTGAGAATATAGTAAAATCATTCATTCATTCTAAGGAAGTCACAAAAATTTAACTTCACCTGCTTCTAATTTAGACATTATATATTGTTTTTCTTATTCCTACAAGAATGCTAAGTCTTTTAATGGAAGCTAAATATTGTATCAAGGAAGGATAAGTTCCCATTTTTCCATTGGTGTTTTCAATGATATATTTCCTTTTAAACAAAAAGTTAAAGAAATGGGATGTGAAAAATAATAAAATTGAAAAATTGTCACAGCCTTTAAAAGCCAGCTTTTGTCCCTTTAGCTGAGAATAAATTTCTCCTCTCCATTCCCACTCCACTCCCACACAAGGGAAATGGGTACTGAGGCTTTTGCAGTGATTTGCTGGGTGTTGTTCATTCAGGTTTTTCCAGGTTATTACTTTGAGGACTACAGTTTTGCTGGTCCAGCTAGCTGCTTTGGGCCTGAAGATGCTGGTTGAAATGCCAGCAAAACTATAGTCCTCAAATGAATTAATGCGGAAAAATCCAGAACAAACATAAGCCAAAAGGGGAATGGTTGCCCTCAAAGCTTGTTGAAAACCAGGAATTTATTGAGAAAAATCTTGACATGAAATAACTGGAGTGCCAGCATGTATTTCACTAGAAGTCTTAATTTCATTCTGTTCAATGGAAAGAATCCTTGAAGTGAAAAGAAAAGGTAATTAAAAAATTGTTACAGTGTTTAAAAGTCAGCCATAGTCCAACATTAGGGAACATGATGTAGTTTAAATGTAGAATTGGCAGATAGATATTGCGCTCCCCACTTCATGAATGACTAAGGCTGGCAAATATATCTGCTTTTCCCTTCTAAGGGATTAATGAACTTGTCTCATGCTTTCCTGTGCCCATTTGAGTCTATCGTTGCAGCTTATCAAGGCAAGAGAGATATTTAGGGTTGAAGGATAAAAGCCTTCAGAAAGGTGGAAAATGAGCACTGTCAAACAATAGCGTCAATTTTTTGTCAACTGTGCTATGTGAATATAATGAAGTGCTGTTCTGATAATCATGTTAACCTTTCAAGGGTTATTTTTATTTTAAAAGCTATTATAGTAGTATGAAACTAGGTATTCAGATAGTTTACTTGTTGTTAGCATATCAAATTAAAAACATGCCTTCATGTAAGAAATTGGTAAAAAGCTATCAAATTTTAATTATATATATATTTATTTGAATTATGGTAAAAGGGGTCTGATATGAGTAATAAAATAATGGGATGAAGCCATTAGAGCTAAAAAATGAATTGGAATAAATTTCCTCATGTTTGTTTACTTTTCATTTATTAAATAAAAGACCACTTAGGTGAGCATGGATTGCGGTGTTTTCATTTTGTGTATTTATTGTCAGTGAAAAATTTGGGTGCTTGACAATCCTGGTAAAATATGTATGATCTAGTATAGGGATAGACAATCGTTTTGGCTTGGGGCTCTCTTTGTGGGAGTGGAGGTTAGTGTAGGGCTGCACCATTTAAAATTATTGCATTTATGAGCTAACTTTAAATTGCAGAAAAGGTATAAATTGGATTATAAAAAGCAATGAATGTAAATTATATAGTGGTTGTTTTATTCAATTTATTTATTGTGCTAATTTCATATCATCTATAGCTGCAAGTATGTTTAATTTAAAATCAGTTTAATGAGACAAATGAACCCTCTCACATTTTTGTGCAATTAAAAAAAAAATTGTTGAGATTCTCTTCACAGCCTACAAGTTAATGTCTGTCAAAGAGCATCTATACTTTTGTTGGTCTTCATGCAAAAAAACCTTGCTCACAAATATATGTAGACTGAAATGTAGAGAACATTTCCCCAGGAAATTTCTTGATGCATGGAAAATTTTCTGCCTACAAAAATTTGTAAAAGTCAACTAATGTCACAGCACAGTGTGATCTGACTGCATGTCATTAAGTTCAAGCTGCAGCCCCTCAGGTGCTGTATCCATATCACGAGTGATGGGATAAGAGAGCAAATTGAATTTAGGCATCATTTTCTAGAAGTCCTGAAATCTTCTTGCGACCTTGTCTGCCAAACTCTGTGCATGATCTATAATCTTAGCAAAACACTTTCAGGTCCTTTCTGTTTTCCTAATAAAGGGAAATGACAAAAATTGTCTTCGCCTCCTTGCCTTGCAAATAGACGTAGTTTTGCTTTGAATGATTTTCAATGTGCATTTTCATTCATGTGGAAACAACCCCTTTCCCTGCAATGTCACATTCAGTTCATTCAATTTCTCAAATACATCAGCTGCAAACATCATCTCATATCTACACTCTTCACATCCTATTTTTCTAATAAAATCATGAGAAATCTCCTTCATGTCCATAAAAAAAGAGAATTTCACTCTGCAATGCCCAGACTTTTTTTTATCACTTTGCCCAGGCTCAACCACCTCTCACTGTTGTGGTAAATTAAGTTTTCATACTCTGTCTCCACTTCCTCAAGCAAAGATTTGAACTATCGATGGTGGAGTGCCCTTGCATTGTGTTCATTGCATTAACATTGATCTACCATCTACCTTAAGTCTAGTACAACTTAACAAAGGCTCTCCTGATGCAAAATGCGATGAAAATACATGATGTCACCGTCTACATTTTTTGGCTGAAAGCTCTGGCTCCATCTAAGTGCCTGCCATTTTGTTCCAAGGCAAGTCACTTTTCTCCACTCAAATCACACCACACACAAGCAAGTCCTGACCAGTGGTTCTATCTTTCATTGTTTCTAGGCCAAGTAATTCCTCTGTGATGATGAAATTTTTATTCATTCCATGGATAAATATGAGTAAATGGCAATGGCTTCATTATCTATGCTCTCATCCAGTACCAAAGAAAACCCAACAAAAGCTTAGCTTGCAGTCATCAGCTGTTCTGTGAGGTCATCACTAATTGAGTCAATGTGTCACACTATGGTCCTTCTTGACAATGCAGTGCTTTCAGATTTGCTTCTCATCTCAGGACATTAGGGGGCATCCATTAATTACGTGAGGCGTTTAGGGGGGGTGGAGTGGGTCGAGCCGAATCTCACCCAATCTCACGTGGGGAAGAGGGCAAGTCTCGGCAAATATCACATAATTTTTTTTCGCAAGAAACAGTATTAAATTGCAAGAAAACTGGGTTAAATTAAGTAAAACATGTTTCACCACTAAAATATGGCTAAATCCTACACAATAATATTTATCGCTCTTATGCGAACTCTACAAAGTAGCACAGCGGCCTCTCGATTGTTTAGCCGCCACCGGCCAGCCAAATGCGTGATTTTCTCTCTGTGATTCTAGACTACGTTCTTAGTAGTCTTAAATAAAAATAATTAAGCAAATTGTTTTCTTTTTAAATAAATCCAATGCAATCAAGCACATTAACATATTTACACTAAAAGTACCCATTTTGAAAAATCTCACGACATCTCAGTAAAGGGGGCAGATCTCAGTAAGGGAGGGGGGGGTCGAAAGATTGCCAAAATCGCCTTAATTAATTAATAGATGCCCCCTAATACACTTGCACACTCTACCATACACGCCTTTATAAACTCACCATCCGAAAAAGGCTTGTTGCATTTCGCAAGGCTATAGGCTACCGTTAAAATTGCTTCTTTTAAACTATGTTGAAGTTTTGATTGCTTTGTAAATAACGTTTTTTTTGCTTCTTCCATTTTTTTCTCACACCACAGATTTGATTTTGTGTTCTTCCTTGGAAAGTTTGTAGCCGAATTCACTGTTTTGTTTTGTGGTGTCGTTAACAGATTGTACTTCTTAAATATGGCTATCGTTTCATGACCATGTAAACAAACCACTTTATTCCTTGTATTACCAAAGAAATATTTGTTTGTCCATTCTTCATTAAACATTCAGTATTTATCACTGATTTTATGTTTTTTCTGAGGGTTCTTGGTTTCACTAAAGTTGGAAATTTATACATTTACTGTTTCAAAGATGAAATTGAAATTAACCCGTTCAACCGGAAAAGTGCACTTCATATGTGTATTGATGTAGGCATCCTAGTGGAGAATACAGGACAAATCTTCGGTAAAGAAATCTCGGTTCAAGTTGGATTTTTCTTTATTTGCGGGCCTCAAAAAACTGTGGTGGGCTGCAGGTGGCCTGCAGGCTGGAAGTTGTCCACCCCTGATCTAGCTTTAAGTCTTTCCTTCCTCTCCTTCCCCAAAGGATAACTTCCTCTCTCATGAAGTCCATGCAATTGGCCTAGGCCCAAACAACTTCACCTTGTGGATTCACTTTTGAGGGTAAATTTTAGGGTTTAAGCAAAATGTTTTTGCGAAGCCCTAAAATTCATTAATGCACCAGATCAATTAACTTACCCAAGCCAAACTTCCTTTATTTCCAAGAATTAGTTTTCCTTTGTTATGAATGACTCAGAAAAGTCATTTTACATCTAAAAGTATTGAATCCATTTCTTTCAAGGTCTGAATAATGATAGTAACAATTGTGAATACATCTCATGGAAATCTGTTCATTAATATTGTTTATTTTATTTATTTCTAGTTAAAAGATCTAGATACAGTTGTACGAAACACGGTCCTTGAGATGCAAGAGAAAAAGGATTCCATCCCTCCTAAGATTTCTCGATCTGTTGGACTGCAGTTGGAACAAAGCCAAGTAAGCTCACTTTTGTACACTTACTCTTTGTTTGGTCTTTTAAAACAATTACAGTAAGTCCTCAAATTACGCGAAACCGATATGCATGGATCCGGAGTTATGAGGATTAACAGTTAGGCCAGTGTTAAGGTCTGCACAAACCGGCCCTGGGCACAGGAGCGAAATTTGCATCTGGGACAAAATCTTTCATTGGGATTATAGTACGCGTAAACTGACCCAAATCCCGCCCGGCAGAATGCAGACTGCGCGCCGCGAATAGTATTTAAATTGCTGCATGCCTTGTTTCCCTCGTCCCGCAACTAGTCTAATGCAAAATTACTGTGAGATGTGTCGACAGGAAATTTCATTGTATCGGTTAAGAAGTATCCATCACTCAATTCGAAAATAAATGAAAATGATTAGGTCAAATACTTGTACATAAGCACGCTTTAGAACATTAATTGCAAATGGTATTTTTTTTTAATCAGAAAGTATTGCTTGCTAATATACCTTTCTCGGTATTCGACTTCTGCCAATGTGATTATGAAGAGAGGTTCATCTTTGTCAGATGACACTTAACACACAGTCTTAACACTGAAGCGGAAGTACTGACGCCCACACGTGCTCTGAAGTCCAGCAAATGTATCGCTTTGACCTGAGGGACATCAAGTTTGCCCCCTTGACGAATTTTGCTCTCACGTCCCGCTTTTGCATCCCGTGCCTGTGTGTTCAGATCGCAGATGTTCAGACCTTATGTTTGCATTTTCTCCGGGTTTCTGTTGCAGCAACATATACACCAGTGATGACCTGCGACTCATTGTCAAGCATGCAAGAGTTGATGCCAAACTTGGGTGTTTGGAACGCTCACTCTAGTTAAGGTTATTACATAGTTTGATAGGTGATGATTTGATCATGGTTGTCTGTGCACCCGAATGGTCGAAACGAATGTGCAGGGGGCCTTTTTCACCCAGTTATGATTAATAAAGAAACCACGATCACACTTCAAAGAACCATGGTTTATTTCGTGCTCGCCAACGGACGAGCCGCGCGATAACCACCACATGCTCTTGGAGCCATGGAACGACTGTGGAGAAAATGCGAAAACCCAAGGAAATCCACCATCCCCACGCTGCATACCACGTGGCCGAAGGGAAGGGTCAGTGCTCCCTTAGCCGATGATGCCAAGGAAATCCCAAAGCCTCAAAGAAAAGGCTGCCCTTTGAAAATGGCCTAGAGAAAGGGTTTGGCATGAAGTCCCACCATGCCCGGGAAAGTCAGTGGTAGGGGCAGGGAAACTGCTGTTACCCACGCCGAGCGGCCCAGGGTCTAGTACATGGCCCAAACAATGGTGATGGTGAAAAAGTCTAATGTGATTACCTTTTTCCTTTTCGTCGTCTTCGCTGAACCCTTCCTAGGCATCTCGCAACACCGCTAAATTTTTAACCTTGTTTTTACTTTTAAGTCTATAAGTCTGTGGACTTCGCATACAAAAGCGCCTCCCTGCGAGACATCATATATATAAATAATTGCCCGTCAAACATTAACACACAGCAACCGCAATCGATGCATATTCACACCAGTAAAAGAAACTGTTTCCGGGGTAACTTGGTGGAATTTTTCCATAATGGAGAAGAGAAAAAATAACGATGCAATTCCACAAAACTTTTTTATTTTGACACGACCATGGTTTCGCTGCGGTGCAGCATCATCAGGCCACCTGATGATGCTGCGCCGCAGAGAAACCATGGTCGTGTCAAAATAAAAAAGTTTTGTGGAATTGCATCGTTATTTTTTCTCTTCTTCACGCCAGTAGGTGAGAGAAAACAGACTGGACTTACAAACAGATGGCACCATAAGCAGCATCGCATCTGGCAGTCCTTGGTATGGGACTCGTGCATTGGCTATTTGTTTCGCTGCACCATAAACACGACATGCAGTGCTTTGAAATCCGTCGCTGGTCCAAAGGCTCCATAAGAATCTGTGTGTTTGATCTTTCACTAGCTGTCACCGTGCAGGGTGTCCACTGACTGGGAAAACCTGGAAAATCTGGAATTATTCGTGAATTTTCAATGCAGGGAAATGTTCGTGGATTATTCGTGATTTTCTGGTCTGAGTCAGGAATTTAAAAAAATCTTAATTCAAGACAAAAGATCATTATTTTATAAATAGGATCAACAACGATGACTTTAAGATCTAGATATTTTTTGATAACTGTACAAGATGTAATGGATATGCCATTGGTATGAATGAATAAATAAATGACGAAAAAGTAGTTAGGCTCAATGTATCGTCAGTGCTGTGTCGATTAGAGACGTTAACTGATCGAATGTCGTCGAATGGATGCCTTCAGCGTCACGTCAAGTGCCCTTTGTTCTCATTCATTGCGCATCGGACTAAGCCAAGGACGTGGTACGCAAACAAATGCCTAATGTGCTATTTAAACCAATACATGTACCCAATATGTTTGGGCCCGTGTAATTGTTAATTCTCCCAGTGTCTTGTAACAGTTTTAAAATATTGGTTACGAATACAGTATAGTGCTGATTATCCGTGCTAATGGAGGGGGAAGCCCAAACAGATAATCCGATCACATTCAACTGTGTGGTAGTTATGGCCTTGGTTTCAGCACCATGCTTTCTTACACGCTTTTTGTGGCGAAATCAGGCATTCTTTCATTCCATTTACTTCTCATAAACATTTCGCCGCCTAAAATTAATGACTGTTGCTTTAATGCAATAAATATGTTCTATCAATTTGTGGAACAATCAGAGTTGTACCATATTTCGAGACGTGCAATGCATTCCATTCTATACATTCTCGTAACTATTATTATACCTACTTGTGGTAATTGCCTGTAATTTCTGTTCAGTTGCCATCAATAAGCATATAAATTCAAGATCGCAGCGTATTATACCGGATTTACACGATGCATATCCCACGCAAGTAGATGCGTGAATACATTCACCATCAAAATTAGCATCGTGCAGATATGCAAATTTGCACAAATGCTTGAACGCGTGGCCATAACATAAAATTTGGAACATCTGTTCACACATCTGTCCAGCCACGTAATTGTGCGATTCCATGCATTGTGTAAACACGCCTTACACTCATTGTGAGGAATACGACCATGCAGATTGGCAAAATTTGCTTCACTTGTTTTCAACTTCCGAGACACGTCAAGATAGTTGATGCACAATAGCACGGCAATAGCTCCTCGGAGTCGGAGTCCTTCATCCGAAATTATAGTAACCCAGGTACACGTCTCTTCTGCAGCAATTAGTGCCCTCGCCCCTCTATAGAGTTCCGAGTCCCTGGTCTTCGTGCTTACTCATCCGGCTGTCGGGTAAACAAGGTCACCGACCACCCCAATACAGTGGAGCGCTTACTATACTCAGTGATTCAGGAGACTCAAAGTAATGCAACACTGTCATCTGCATAATTGGATAGCCTATTGCACGAAACCTGTGAGTAAGAGCAAAATGTAGCAATTTTGTCAACTTGAACGTGGCCGCTGGCTGAGTGTTCAAACAACAGCGGTAGTAAGAAGGGGAGGGGGACGAATAGGGGAGGGGGGCGAATAGGAAGAGTAGGGGAGGGGGTTGTTGCGGGATGATAGACGAATAGTTGGCCGATACTGGCCGTATGGTGTTCTACGTTCTCGTCAAATTCAAATACCCGGTATCCCCAGCTATTCTTTTAGGTAGGCTGGCCTACATACAGAAAAATAAGGTAGACCGAGGCTAAGTGGATCACTCCACCGTTTAATTCTTATTTCGAAAAAAATATGGTGAATGGATTACTCTAAACTTGTTTAAATCAAAGGTCAACTCTTCCTAACACGAATGAGGAAGGTTATAACTGCATTACTGTGAAAACTTTAACAAAAAATGTAATTAACAATCAACCGTCCAATATCCATGTAGCCCCATTAAGGGGGTTAAACCGATCATGGTGCGTATATGTCAAAAACAGGATATATGTGAGTATATATAAATGAGTGAGTGATAAAATATAAACATATTTTAGTGATTTATTTATAAAAAGTTATTACATTTTAATTGGCATCCCTATCTGGCTTACAAACTGTACAGATGTTAAATTTGCAAGGTTCTCCAGTGCCGTTATGTGAAATATCAGTTTTTAGGTTCACGTGTTTTGGTGTAGTTTTGCCAGCATATTTTCAGGTGAAGGGAGAATACCTTTGAGAAACTTATCACTGGTAGCACTAGTAGAAGCTGTTGGCTTTTGACTCCTGCAATCGCTGATCAGATCAGAGCTGCACTCTTGAGAATCCCACCAAACACAACCTTAGATATCCCAACGTTGGGATGACTATGTTGCCAACTTGTGGCGTATTGGTTGTAAAAAGTCTTCAGGGGTTTGAAAACACAATACGTCCAGTGGTTGAAGAACTTGAACGGCATGAGGAGGTTGTAGAACCAGTTCTATATCATAAGTTTTCACATAGGTCAGCACAAACCAGAGTCGATCAGTGACTACCATAGCCATCTAATATCAAACAACCTTCCCTGGTGTTTATTGAAATTATGCACCCTTTCTAGGAAAGCTTCTTCAGTTACCCATCCTTTTTCTGTCATCATGCCTTTCGTCTCAGGAGGCATACTGATCATGAAATCATTCCTCTTGCGCACTCCCTTAATAAGCACGAACGGTGCAATGTACGAGCCGGTTGCATTCAGATACGCTATTACTGAAGCGTTTTCACCACGCTCTACACTGATCATACTTATGACTTGTCGGCTTCCCTTTTCCGCTGCGATGTTGGGTGGACAATTACTCAAAGGAAAGGAAGTCCTGTTTCAACTTGTTTATATATGCACTCGGGTTTTCCCTTCAGATTAAAGCAATTAAGGACCTTTTCCAAGGCTTTATCAAATTTTTAGCACCTTTTTTGGATGCCTTCCATTTATTCTTGCTCTCGATAGACCCTGTGGTTTTATAGTAGACGGATTACAGTTTCGTTTGAGGATCTATGGAATCAATCTTTGCCAACCATTTTTGCTTCCTGGTTAAAATTGGGAGCAATTCCTATGACTTCACAACAATGAAATGCATTTTTCCTTACCGTTTTTGGTGTCAGGCCAAAGGTCATGATCCGTTTAGCCCCGTTTTTCGTGATCCGTTTAGCCCCGGATAGCAAACGTTAATTTAAAAAATTGTTAAAAAATAACTGAATATGTAATGATTGAACACTATTTAGTATATCATTGTTCAACAGCTACTTCTTAATTAGATTGCGAAAAAATAGAAAAAATAACGTACATTGAGCAGAGAAATCCTTTTATGTCATTTACAAAAATTACAGTGACAGTAAAAAGAAGCCCACACGGTTCGGCGACGCTTCCTGGAATGGCCGCTGACGTGAGCGCAAGACTTCCAGCCACTTGTCTACGTAGTACATGTACGTGCCAATAGATAAGTCACTCAGCATTAAACCCAGCAATACAGAAGATGTATAGTTTTGGATTGGAGAAGCGACAGACCTTAGCGAGATCCTTTCAGCCCCATGATTCGTTTAGCCCCGGTCTACCTTTCTATGACTTAGTTAGATCTTAAAAAACCTGTTTAATATGTAGCATACTTTACTGTAAGTACAATGTGAGTAGGCTTACTGGTAGGCTATGCAATATATTTTTACGAACTTTTCTATAATTGTTTGAGAAATCTAATTGCTGATATTTGTTAGATACATTCAGGATGAGCTCACTTGAATTAGGATTTTTATTACATAAATTTTTGTTAGAAAAAAGATGATGTGGGATACTAAAGACTGTTATTATTTTACTTTTTTCTATCTAGTCTACCGGCAGAAAAATGTTACATTCTGATTCCGAGTGACTGGAAAATTGAGGCTTTGAGACTTAAAATAGAAAAGCATGGCAAGAAATGAGAAAATCGTCAGAAAAAGAAAATCGTCATTCCAAGAACAGTGGTTGAATGCTGAAGACTTTAGCCAATGGGTTCTTTAAGGTCCTCTTGTAGAAGAATTTGTAATTTCTCATGGAAATGCTAATTTAGAAAGAGGTTGTTCATTCAATCAACAAGTGGTTTATCCTTAAAAACCAACAAAGAGAATCTCTTACTACCAACAAAACTACATATTTAATTACTTAATTTCATAGATTAAATAAGAAATAATTTATCAATTATTTCTTATTTAATTACTTTATCTATATTATGCTACAGCTTAAACTAGAAAAAATCCATATTGTATATAGAACTTGAAAAACATCACTTTAACTTGTACAAAAACCACGATGTATTAACGTTAAAATTTTTATAAATTTAGCCTTGAATACTTTGAATTATGCTTGAATTTTATATTTTGACTTTAGTGGACACCCTGCCGCATAACTGTCGAAACCCAAAGAAAACGTAAGACTGTCACCGGCCTTACGTTGCACAAATGTCTTATTTCGGTGTAGTTTGACCATCCCGTGTAAGTCGACACGTAGTTAACTATCTACTCCATAGATGACATTTTTATCCATCACAACAAAAAAAGAACATGTTTTGAGTAATTATACTTACTTCAGATTTAAATATCCAATGAAATAAAGATTGGACTTGTGTTACTCTCGGAATTTTCGTATTATGATAACTTAACAGCCTCTCTAAAGATGGTGTTTTCTGTAATAGTCGCCGATTGCCGCCAACCGTGGTAAAAGTGGCACCGCTAATGGTTCAAAAATGGATAGGTAATTTGTTGCGTTTCGACTTACACGGATTTAGACTTTCAAAGAAATTTTTGGAATGAATTAACCACAAAAGTCAAGGACTTACTGTATTTCAAGCTTATTTGAATATCATTTCACTGATTTTACTTTGTTTGCAGATTTTTGCTGCAATGAAAAACAGAACAAGGGAAGAAAGAAGTTTTGTATCTCCACCGTCTACAATCAGTTCCAGTTCAAATTCATCCTCTATGTCTGACCGCATTCCGCCTGCTAAGTACGGGCGGGCATATCCTGCCTCAAGAACTACACCTCCATCCACACCCAATGGTATTAGTTCGTCTGGAGTAAAGGTATGGTGAATTTTTTGCTTTAAAATATTGATTATTAAGTAATATATCATATCACCTTCTTATGTCTTAGCATGATTTCCCCAGAGTCTAATCACATTACTTGAATCATTAGTGCTGTTTTGGGTATTTTAATTTTATGTAGTCTTATCAACATGAGAATCCATCCAAAAGAATCTAATTTCAGTTTTTGATAAGTAAATGTGCATCATCACTGGTGATTACAGATAAATATATTATTGAAGTTGGTGTAAAGTGGGTGTTATGATACATAAATCAATGCAGTAGAAATTGGCATAAATTGGTATCAGAATCAATAATTCTTTCCATTTTAGAAAAATTCGAAAAGCTCAAAGCTGCTGTTATCTCTTGACCTCCGAGGGTAAAGAAAGGGGTCAAAAAGTCAGGAGGTGCAGGGGTGCAACATTGGGGGGGGGGGGGGGGGGGGACAATGCCCTCCAAAGCAAGATGATCGTGGGGGGGGGGGGAGGGGGGGGGGTGGCAGCCTTCCCCCCCCCCAACCCTAAGCAAATGGCAACCCTAGAAACCCACTGAAACCTTTGCCATAATAGCCCTTGAGTTGTTTTAACTGTGCTCAGTGCAAGTGAACACACACATCCTCGCTTTTTTCCTAGCACTTATGGCTGAAGCCAAAGTCTCAAAAAGTACTTCTGCGAGATGGTATGACATTTATGCATATGAAGCCACAATGCATTCTCCTTTATAAAAATTTGTGAAATTGTCCTTTATAAAAATTTATGTGACGTAATTTGGATTTTTATTGCACAATTTTACTGTGATGAAAGGTGGGCATGGTGAAAAAAATGCTACTTACAGAGGAGAAAAAAATTTGCCTTTAGGGAGCCTCAAACCGGAGGAGAATTAGAAGTATCCGAACATGTTACCACCCAGCCACAACTTCTTTCGTGTTCTGGTAATTTAAACTATAACATAGATGAAGTGCCACACGGTGTATGGCGGGTTGCGTCTTGCACCTTTTTCTTGGGGTTTTTTTTTCAAGATTTTCTAATGCAAATATCTCTAAAGCTAAGGCCTATTGGGTGCTTTTTCGAAGACAGGTATCTAATGAATTTTCGTTTTCTACCACCCTATGAAGTTGTTGTTATCGTGATGCACTGGTTAGATGGGAACCTTCCCTTGTAAGTCTTTCAGTTCTAGTTTCAACAGCCTTTATGTATTATTTCTAAATGGTGGGAAAAGCTAGCAATGAAATGATCTGATGATCACCACAGAACAATACTTTTATTCTTTCAATCCTAGAAATATTTTTCATTGTGAGATTATTGGGACGTAGCATATTAAATCACTAGTTGGCTGTTGTTTGATCAGTATTCAAAAATGATTAATCAAAAATATAATTGGAGGCGTCTTCCAAAGATCTTCATTCTAATGCGGCTGGTTCAGGCCTCTTTAATTGTATCAGCTAGTCCATTCAGAATCATGTAATTTAACTCAGCTGTTCAAAATTCTGGAATGTATTTGCTAATTTTTAAATGGGGATATCATTATTCTTTTTCTTAGTTTGGAATGATTGCCTCAATTTTTGTTTACTCATCAGTACATAGCAACATTTTCCTCTTGTTTTCATCACAAATCCTAGGATATGCCACCTGGTGTACCTGCTCCAGTTAAATCTCCTCAGCGGCAGCTCAAGGCATTACATCCTCGTGCCCCTCCGTCAGCAGGTCAGTGTGTCGTCCATTCACCCTCAAACCCATCTCCGCCCACACTTCATCCTGCCCAGACTACACCTGATTCTGCCTCCAAAAGATTAGGCTTCATTGACATTGCAGACGAAAAATTAATAAACTCTGGTGAGTAAACTTTTATTCTATTGCCTCACTGTTTGCTAGGAATTGAGGCGATAGTGTTTGTAACTATATTGCTCATCCTGGCTTATTCTAGATTTGATTCACTTTCACCATTGCCTTAATTTTTGCCTGCGTAACTTTTTTATGTTAATTTTGTTCCTTATTTTGTGACTCACAGGGACTCAAATTGGAATCAGGCGGCATCGAGCACCAGCTGTGATAGTTTCTACTACTCCGAATTGTGTTGTGAGTTCCAGCACTCCATTAAGTACACTCAATTCCACCCAAGTAATGGCACCTGCCCTCAAAGTTGTTCCTTCACATTACCCGCACCCTGCCACTATTCCTGGGAGCAACTATCCTCCGGTAAGTACTTAGTTGTTAATGCCTTCAGATTTCTTTTATATCTTCTTACTGGCATGAAAATTTCTCGTAAATCATACTATACATGCATGTAATTTCTGCTTATATCTTAGGTTGTAATGCATAATATTGAAGTGACAATTGAAAGTGATTTTTTAAGAAATAAACAAATGCTTAGTCTTTGGTGACTCCCAACTTATTTTATGTAGAAATCAATAAATTTGATTTATCATTCAAACCTAGCAAAGAAAATGGCTGTAGTAGCCTATGCTGATAGGTAGGTCACTTAGTTCTGTCTTCAGGTTGCTGTATTTCCTATCTATCTTGTCAGTCAAGCATTTTCCTTGTGCATGACAGCCTCTGTTGTATATGATGAGGAAGTACAGACATATTGCTTAATTTATATTGCCATGATGGTGACTTTGCAAACATGACTTGAAGTGATGAGTAAGTTAACTAAGTATTGTTTGCTACAGATAAGGAAATTTTATTCCTGAAATACAGTAAAACCCCTTATTTGCACTTTTCTAGGGACCCCAGAAAAAAAGTGCAAATTGCGGGAAAATGCAAATAGTGGGAAATGGAGAATATTTCACTTTTACATACGTACTAGCTTGGGAAATGTCAAAAATAAAAAGCAGGCTGATAAACTGAAACAGAGGAATTGTATTATTTATTTCTTTAACTACAGCTCTCTTCATTTACTGTGAATAACATAACATTCCGAGTTCAACATCAACAATTGAAACAATCTAATGATTGTTTCAATTATTAGGATAGGATATTTTCAACTTCTTTGGCTTCCTTTGTGTATTGATATCATGCACTTTATTTTCAATTTTTTGCAGTTCATCAAGCATTTGCTCACTGCAGTTTCCACATAACAAGTAAATCCTTAGTGTGTGAACAGCATATACTGTGTCTTAGTATGAAGGTAAAGGAGTCTCTTCATCCTCTGTGTCCTCCTCATCTGCATCTTCCTCCAGGTGTTTACCCAAAATGTCATCTACACACTCTATGGCAGTTGTCACAACACAAGAATCTAATTTGACAAACTCCGAGAAAGTATAATTTGTCTCAAGAAGATTCCAGTCATCGTCTATGTATCATCATCACAAGTAAATTCAACTGGAATGTCTTCGCCACTATCAACATGAAATCCTGCTCTTCTAAAGCAGTTACATATTGTAGAGTCCTTAACCTGTTTCCAGGCCCATGAAATGTAGTGAAAGGCAACCAGTACACTCAGTTTGATTGTCTTTATGTCCCTACCACAATTGCAGAGATATCAATTTCTGTACAATCATTCTTCGATAATGCACCTTAAATGAGTGAATTATTCCTAAATCCAATGGTTGGAGCTCACTGGTACAGTTAGCTGGAAAACATTTTAACTGTACATTTCTTAAGTGAACATTCCGTAGATGGGCTGGGCATTGATCAATAAACAGCAGACTTTTCCTGTTCTGTGACCCCATTATCGCATCCAGAGCATGAAGCTGATCCTCAAATATTGCTGAGGTCATCCATGCTTTGGTATTTGTTGTGTATCTAGCGGGAAACTGTTTTACATGCTTGAAACACCTAGGACTTTTTGATTTGCCAATCGCTAGCAGCTGAAGTTTCTCACTTCCATCTGCATTTGTTGTTAACAAGACAGTAAGTCTTTGTTTACTAAGGGACCCTCCATGACAATATTGTTCCCCTCTGAAGCACACTTTCTGCTGGAAGCACATTAAAGAATAATCCTGTCTCGTCTGCATTGAAAACATCTTTTGGGCTGTAGCCTTCCAGAAGTCTAATCAGTTCAGATACTTTCCACTGAGTTGCAGTCTCAATGTTAACACCTTTACTTTCACCACTCACAGCCTTGCTGGAGAACCCCTGAAGACTTCATCAGCATTATACGCCGGGAAAAAAACAAGATCCTACATCACTCACAGTCTTGTATACAAGATTGTACCAATTTTTGAATCTATCCAACCAACCATAGGATGCCATAAAATCTTTGATTCCCGATCTTGTGGCGATATGAAACGTATTTTCTCGTAAGATGATGCCATTCACAGGGACATTTGATGATCTTGCACCTAAAAACCATTTTTTCAGCATTCGTTCTAATTCTTCATCATACCTGGAATTCTTTACATGTTTTCTCTTTTTTGACAAATGTCCACACTGTTTTGCATGTTTTATAATCGCATCACGATTTTTCACTATGGTATTCAATGTCGAGACCGGCAATCTGAGTTGCTTCGCCAGATCAATGCGGGTTCCAATATGGGCATCAACTTGCCCTAAAATTTTCATTTTGTCCTCAATTGAAAATGTCCGTTTTTCACCTCGCATTTCCATTTTCAAGCAGGATAAATTCTATTTTCCGTACTAATTGAGAGTAATTACCCTCAATTAGTACGGAATTACCCTTAAGTTAACTTAGCAACAGACGAGATACCTCGCCGTTCTACTAGTGCAGATTTGCACTAGTGCAATTTAAATGTCGTGCAACTTCATAATTTTTAAATATTATAATTATTTGCGACGCAGTGTGGTTTGAATGGGATAATGCAAGTTCCAATAAGTTATTTAATAAGTAACCCATAATTGTTATAACTGTTGAATTAAGTCAGCGTAAATGATCCCAGTTATCGGTCACGTTATATAGTTCCGGCATTTATCACGTTTCATCACGTCTGGTTCGGACGTCGATTTCATTCTTAATCATATCAAATTCTGTACTAAATCAATATTTTCAACATTCCGACAGCAGTTCTTAACATTGTATTTATTATTAGCAGGGTAGTCCTACAATACATTCATTTCATATCGTGAATCTTTTCCTCGCGGAAGCGAGATGACGTAGTTCAAATTTCCGACACTGGTGGCGTTGTGCCCCGCCACATTCAAATTCTTCCCGAAAATAGTTCTCGTTACCGCTCTCTCACTCTTGTATTTTTAGGTACATATGTACGAAAGGACGCCAAAAGATTGTTTGTAAGGGCTAATATGCACGAGTAACTGTTTTAAAAGGGAAATTATTTTTTTAGTCAGCACATCGTATTGCAAATGGCGGGAAAACGGAGAAACACACGGTGTAAATACAGGGTTCTACATACGTTGCAGAGATAGGAAATGTGATGGGACCCAAAAAAAACGTTGCAATTTGCGGGAAAACGTAAATTCCGATAACGCAAATACGGGGTTTTACTGTAGTTTTAAACATAAATGGCCCACCGTGTATTAGTTCTAAGAAAATTAAGCCAGTAGTGCCTTCATTATCTTCTGTATTGATAAGGTGTCTTCTTTTGTCCCTACAACTAGCCTGGAGGAAATACCAGGGTTGTTACTGCTGCCACACTTCCTGTTGCATCTGGGACACCAATCTCTAGTTCTCGTTTGACTTATATCATACCTACATCGAGTCCACTAGCAGGCCAGCCACGACAACTATTACTTACCTCAGCAGCTCAGTCTCAGCAGGTGTGACATTCTTTATTAATGCTCAGTTGCAGTATTTTATTTGATTTGGGATGTGAGAAATTAGCTGGGTTAATGTTTAATGGGATTTAATGTTAAAAATCTTAAAAACTTATTCTAATGACTTCACCAGAAATATGAAAAAAATTATTGCTGTTTTACTCAAGCTCATAGGAAAGTACATGGCTTAATTAAACATAATCATGCTAATGTCTCATGTACTTACACAAAATTTGCTCTGAATGATATGAAGACATGACTATTAATGTAATATCTCTCGTAATGTGTCATCTTATTCATTTTATTATGTGCTCTTATTAGATCCGTGGGCGTTCGCCAGTTACATCCATGCCAGCCATGCTTATGAGACCAAACACCACGACCACCTTAGTACAAGTCCAGCCTGGAAGTAAGTAATCTTTTCTTCTCATAGTCCGGGTATCGTGATTATCTGAAGTATTGATCACTAACATCTTTGGCTGCCCTGACTGCAAAGCATTTTTTTAACCTATCTAATGCTATAAGCTAATATCTCTCAATTTTAACAATTTTTTGCACTGGTTTTAAATAATAGTATATCGCTAAGTGTGTGTTTATTTTAATACAACTGATTTGAAGTTATGTCAATTGCTTTGAGTTAAAAGATGTTTATTTATGGGAATTCAGATTAAAATGACTTGGGAACACTTATTTGGATGCCTGATTTCTTTCTGAAAATGCTTTGTTCTCAATGTCTGCAGTCTGTATATTCATATTTCCAAGCAAGTACTGTATTTCCAAAATCATTAGCCCTACATCCTAGACTTGGATTCATGACTAGGTCATAGAAAGCGTGTATTCATATTGCAGAGTTTTTAAGACGGTAAAGTTTCACTGCTTATATTACACAGTAAGCATTTTGTGTAAAATTAGAATTTTTATTTTTATTTGTTACTTCTATTCATAGGACTTAGGCGTTCCCATCGATCCATATCATCTTCCTTATAGATTATTATCTATCTGATTTTGGTTATACATCATAATGAAATATAAGGAAACGGAAGGATTTGGATGAGCATAATCGTATTATATTTTGAATTTTTTTAAATTGTTTTCTTTAATGCCTAAATTTTGAATATTTTCCTTTCCTAGGTATTCCTAACACTCCCCCGGCGTTGATAAGGGCAGTGCAGCCAGGTACATCTCAGCAGGTAAGTTGCCTTCCAACCATGAGAATCTAGATGTTTGTTTTGGCAGCATATTACAAATTGAGTGATGTCCTAGTAGAAATAAAATCTTGTGGGTACCTGAGGTACTATTGTGCCATTTTGAAGGTAATATTTTTCTTTATTTTAAGATGCTTGGTCCAGTCAAAACCCCACCTCAGCAGCAGGCTTCTAGGATAATGGGAATACAAAATCGACCCTCGCAAACACCTCCTAAGGTGTCTACCCAGGTAATTTACCTTACCATAACCTGAAATTCCAGAGGAATTTTGTCAATATTCTTTCACATTAGAGTATCCATTATTAATGAAAAAAAGCAAAAAGGGACATTTTGTGAATTTTGAATAAGCAGAGAAAGACAGGATTGGTGGAAAATTTGCCATTTAACCCTTCAGCGCGGTTATCACTACGTGGTAGTGGACCTCAAGTCGCCCGTAGCTCCCCGTGACGTCCTGCGTTCAGTAATTTATGGGGCCTGCTTCATTCAATTATCTGTGATACAATGGGTGCTGTTGTCTTCTAGAAGGTTTGTGCTTTCTAAGCAGCTTCGTTTCTTTCATGGTTTTGCACTCAGAGATTAAAAAAAATAAAATAAATTATCTTGACTCATCCCGCTGACTTGAGATGTTTAGCCCTTCCGCGCGGTTCGCTGTACACTGTATGGCATCTGTGGTCAGCCCCAAGTTGCCTCTTCGTTATCATTGCCTTCTGTTAGATGAAAAGGCACTCCATAGGAAGAAAAGCAATATTTATCTTATCGCCATTGGTAGGTCTGCCTTGGACTCTTTCGTCATCTCAAAGAGATCTCTTATTCTGCTTGCCTTGTGCTTATGTCGGGCATCTGGATTCTGTCTCTCATTATTTCATCTGTTAGGACATCTTCATAATCACTTCTCTCTGACCATTCATGCTTCGTTCGTCCTTTTTCCTTTTTGTTTTGACTCACAGAGACGTTGGTCACAAGGCCTCATGCCTCACTTCCCAACTGACTCAGTTTTTATATATTCCTTTCGTGTGGAGAAGAAGGGCAGGAAGCCCGATACAAATTTACAAATGGACTCTAAAAAGAATAAGTCATTTTTGAGTGAAGAAGAAATATAAGATATGGCTGAAAATTTGGGTGAAGAAGATGAAGTGCTTCTTGATTCAGGTAGTGAGTGCTCAAGTGAAGAAGAAGGTGATTACTCAGTGAATACCCTTCCCCACGTTTGAAATAGCGAAGACGAAAGTGACGGTGATACTCTAAGTAGGGCACATGATCTTTCCTCCTCTTGAGTCTGGGATGGTTGTGATGAATGCAACATTCCAAAACAAATTCCTTCCATTGGGAAATGTGGTCCGACAGTACTTTTTGATAATATAGTTGAGATAATTTATAGTTTCACAAATATTTTTTGAGACATATCGAATCGAATACTGGCTACTTATGGAGTTTTGAAGTTTACTCAAGAGCTGATTCAACATTTTCGATTGCATAAACTCCTGATGGGCTCAAGACATAAGCAATAGTGATAAAACTAATATAGCCCCTTTTTGAAAAAGGCTATTCGTTATGGTTAGACAATTATTATAATTCACCTGCTTATCAAAATTTTAACTGGATCACGGTACAAATGTTGCTGGAACTTAACGATTATCTCGAAAAAAATGTTCCAAAAGAGTTAAAGTTAGAAAAGTTGAGGAAAAGACAACACATAGCAAAAGTTTGCGATAGAATAATGGTTATGAAGTGGAAAGACAAAAAACCAGTTTCATTTATTTCAACCTTCCATTGCAATAATTTTCGTGAAACGGATGAAAAAACTAAACCAGTGAGTATTGTGGAATACAACACCACAATGCGTGGTGTTGACCTAAAAGTTAAAAAGTTTCAGCCATATTTATAAGAATGCAAAAAGACTAATAAATGGTATATAAAACTATTTAGAAGGTTATTGTATGTTTCGGTTCACAACGCATTAGTAATATTCAATAGAGTTCAAAATAAGGTAGATCATCTAAACTTTCGTCTTCGGCTAATTCAGCGGCTCTTTGAAAAATACGGAGCTAGCTCAAACACATCCACCACTAGGAGACCTCCCACAAATCCGTCAGTACGCCGTTTAGTCGAGAGGGTCGAGAGACATTTCATTGAAAAAATACCGCCTACCGGGAAGAAGTCCAGGCCTCAGAGAAGATGCCAAGTGTGCTCAACTAGTGACAAAAGGAGGGAAACAGTGTACTGGTGCCCTGACTGCAATGCTGGCTTATGTTTAGAAGAATGCTTCAAAATTTATCACACGAAAGTTAACTTATAGGACTCAAGTTTGCCAATTCTGAGTGAATAAACAAACAAAATTATAAGGAAAGACGAAAGTAAAATTTTTATTATACAAGTACAACATTGTAGTATACCATACTAAATTTTTAAGTTATTATCATTGAAACTAACAAATATAAAAATAAATATTCGCAAAGGTGCACAAAATGGAATTCTTGGTAAATTTAAATACCGCGAGTAGGGCCTGGCTATTTAAATACACTGACCGGCTTGAAGGGTTAATTGAAAACATGAGCATGTACTTGTGGCATATATATCATCTTTTTTTTCCAAAAATATTGCAAATGAAAGTCTTTTGTATTTCCTTTCAAAGTTGTGCAAAGGCCAGCATCACTTTGGAGATTGTCATAACAATATGAAAAGCACAAATGAAAGCAAATTTTGATAAAATGTGAATCATACTTTTGTCATGACGTCCTTTAAGTTTCAAATATTTACTTATATTCGTTTAAGTTTTTCTAATCAATTTACGAAACCGGCTTTTCTATGCAAGTATGGAACATTGGAGGCACGCGACAAACACCTTTGTCTTCATTTTAAATTTTCTAATGCCAATTCATCGACGTCATAACACTTGCCTATGCCACATTACTTTATTTGCATTTCATATTTTTTTTAATCGAGTTTGGAACATAGGCGGAAACTCGGAACAATGTATGCATTGAGCAGAACGAACTTGAGTTGACGGCAGAAGTTTAATTTTTGCGGCTATTTCAGCAAACTTCCTTCTTATGTGGATTGTCGTCTACTTTTTGGTGTTGATTGAGCTTTTCGCCCTAGGCTTTCCCATAGCCAATTCTAAGCCCTTGGCTCACTTTTACTGTCATGAAGATCGCAGCTAAGTAAACAAATATGTGACACCTTGGTAAGTCCTTCTGCTGGAAAAAGATTCCTATCATGAAATGAATGCGTATAGGATGCCAATTATAATTTAGGAACCCCTGCTGGAGTACATTAAGCTTCACCGAGGTTCATAGTGTGAAGAATGAAAATGAATTTTTACCCAGACATTATGAAATGTAAAAAAAAAATGAACTGAACTGGTGGACAATGACGGAGGATCATTCGTCCCACCATAGCACTGCATCAATTCAACAGTTACTACAGAAAAATCTTATTGAAACTAGTTTTATCGCATGAAAACAACATTAAATAAATAAAGTAATTTTGTTGAGAAATTGTTTGCTATTGCTTGCACTGGCCGACCAGCGAGGTAGCTCAGTATTCTCATGTGTTGTTAATATATCCTTAAACCTTTGTCTATTATAGATTTACAGGGTACTACAATTAAATATTTTTTATCCATTATGAAATTTGGTTTAAGCTATCTACAGTAACACCTCATTTTTGCATTATCGGAATTTACATTTTCCTGCAATTTACAATGTTTTTTCGGGTCCCATCCAATTTCCTATACCTCCAATGTATAAAGAACCCTGTATTTACACCATGACTTTTCTGTTTTCCCACAGTTTGCATTGATGTGGGTTAGAATGCGATAGATTAAAAAAAAAAAAAAAAAAAAAATTTCTACGACATTTATCCACGCATACCAGTCTATATAAAACACTGTTTTGCCTTGTTTTTTGCATATATATACACCACAAAAACGTAAGAGAGAGCAGTAATGTGATCCATTTTATGGAAGAATTTGAATGTAGCGGCGTAGCAGGGTAGAACACAGTGCCACTAGTGACGGAAAGTAGAAATATTTACACTCACGATCCTTTTGCCAGGAAAAGATTCCTATTATGAAATGAATGCATATAGGACGTAATTTATAATTCAGGAAGACTTGAGGAAGTATATTTAAGCTGTACCGAATTTCATATTGTGAAGAATGAGAATGAATTTTTTACCCAGACATTGAAATGTTAAAAAAAATACATAAACTGAACTGGGGATCATTCGTCAGAACATCCATGATGCAACTCGCACTGTTATAGTGAAAAATCTAAGATTAGTGGTCTCTACAATGCATACAATTATGGAAAATCAAGATGTGATTCAGAAACATGCTAGCTAGTGCTCACATCTGTCGAAAAAAAGAAAATGTCAAGAAATCATAGTATGAAGGAATTGCAACTTAAAAAGTGGCTTCAAAGTTTTACATGGCTGCTTCATAAGGGAAAAAGCATTGCACATTGTATAAGTTTGGGAATTATGGTTTTGACAACGTCCAATGGTTGGTTGGGTTGGTTAAAACATAGGTAAATATATCAGACAAAAATAAATCAGTACAGTTCTATACTTGAAGAGATAATAATATTGCTATAATTCAGTTTATCGGTGTTTATTATATATTTACTCTATATTTACTCTATGTTGTTAAAGTATGGTAGGGTTTTACTGTAATCATTTACCATGAATTATTCCTATATCCTTGTAATATTGTTTATTTCATCTCATCATTGCAGCATCCAGCTCCACTTCCAGCTCAACCACAGCCTACAGTAGTGAATGCTAACTTGAAACCTATACCTAGACGACCAGTATTAAAGCTATCCAAAGTAATGAATGGTAAGTCAATAATTTGCTATAAGCTAGTTAGTAATACTGTAGAATCCTGTATTTGCGTTAGCAGAATTTTTGGTTTCCTGCAATTTACTACGTTTGTATCACGTCCATCAAATTTCCTATTTCTCCAATGCATGCAGAATCCCATTCTTACACGATTTCATTTTCAGTTTTCCTGTTATTTACATCACAATGCGATGGATTTAAAAAATTGGCACACTAAGGCATTTACCCATGTGTACTAGAGTCAAGCCCATATGTAACGAAGTTGAGGGGGATGAATATCTACTTCATAATAACCGAACTTCGTTAAATGTGGGCCAGTTTTTCCGAACCTTATTTTGGAGGTTACTGCTGTAATTTTGTGGCTTGCGTACTAGACGGTATGGATAATTCAATATACGCTTAATATGTAACTCAAAGTCAAATTTCATCCGGGACGCCCCAACGTATCGTTTGTTTAGAAATGATTCACCAGGGCAGCGTACTTGGATGGTTAGTTAGCGCCTATTTGAAAGTCATTGTGATTTTGTATCGTTTTTTTGAGCTTATGTTACTTTTAAGTGTTGCCAAGATAGTAAATAAAATTACCAAGTAATCATTTTATTCACTATCACGCGGTTCCGCCAAGTGAAGCCTGAGGATTTCCTCTTTAGTTGCCAAGATATTTTGAACATTTGCTTGTGCTTATGGTGCACTGCATGCCGGCAGTTTACCCCTAATCAAACATCCCTCTAGTACATTCGCATCTCAGCCACTCTATCCCTAATTTATTTTTGGTCCATTCGCACCATGAATAATGCCTTCCCCTCTCTTCCTTATGATCCTCCATCCAGGCTATGGTTATGATCTTGACGTGATTTTTGACCCCTACCATTCTCTACCCTCTCCCAAGCCCCTCCTCTATTGGAAGCCACATGAGAAGTTAGGGCGTGGGAAAGTGATGAGTGAAATGTGATGTTTTTCCCCGGTTGTAACTGATAAGGGACTTCCAGTGGGGAAGGATGATGATGCAGCAGTTCTTTGCTGTAGGAAAGTGTAGGGGGAAATGGACTGAGAGCAGGCCGGTATATTAAAGATCTACGGTGAAAATTATGGTGACCAGAAAAATAGACCTTATGTGATAATTTTGTTTTTCCGCATGATTGCATCTGATAGTGCATACTTAACACTTTTCTAGTGGTCTTTAGAAAAGTGTAGATCAAGTATTTGACTGTAGTTGCTAATTAATGCACGCCAAATTCCTCCCAAAATTATTATTAGTTAGCTTGGTAGTATATAGAGTCATTACTATTGGGAATGAGTGTCATTATTTGTGATACAATGGCATTTTTCCAAAGGAGCTCTGGAGAATTACATTTTTCTAATCCTCTCTTCTATTGTAAAGTCAGAGAATATTCAAATATGATGCACATGAAAGATCTGCTCATTAGACTCTGAAAGAAGTTCATACCAGTTTTAGTTATGTGAGTTTTTTAAAGTCGATGTATGTGAAATATCCTAGCACTCTTTCATTTATCTGGTAGACTCATGCATTACGTGGTGTAACTAAATTATCAATGTAATTGTGAAAAAGAATTTTATTACATTTACACTTAGAACTGGGCATTTAAAATATCACCAATTGATAGATCACATCCACTTAAATGAAAGACTTTTTTATTTTACTGAAAAACAAATTCCTTGCATTTTAAATAGAGTTGATGGGTGGTTTGGAACTCCCTGTATATCCCTTCATCTGCTGTTAGTCTTGGAAATGGGCTTGGATGTCCTCGTATTGCTAAGGTTTTTTTATCATGTCATTTTTATGTTACCTTTATATGGTAATTTCAAACTTCCTAGGGGGATCGGGTCGCTGTGGTGGCTAGAGTACTGGCCTTCCATCCTGAGTGTCTGGGTTCGATTCTCAGCAATGGCAGATTTTTTTCAGTGGAAACCCGGTCCCCACTTGAGTGCCTAGTGGAGGGCATTTCAAGTTCAGTACTCCGTCCATCGGATGGGATGCTAAGCCATGGCCCCCTTGGCACCTTTCATTAAGAGTAGGGTAATGCCGACACCAGGTTTCTCTCCACCCTTCCTCCGTTCCCTGAAAACTCCTACCATTTTCGAATTACCCACCTATCCTAAATGGCGCAAATTACCTCAGCTGTCAGTCGCCTCCCTTGAATAACCTATCAAACTTGCTGACTGGGATTTCAGTCAGTGTTGAAATGTTCCCTGCCTTTAATAATGAATGGCCCTTATTTTTTGGTATGCCCTTAGAAATTAAAAAATGGTATTGTTAGAAGATGATCTTTTTTGGTCACTTCTATGTGTCATTTGTAATTTTTAAGGGATTTTTTCCTTTTCTAATGGTATTACTCTTGAGTGTAAAAGTATGTCCAATTCATTTCAGGTATTGTTTTATCTTGGAACATGACCACAACAACCCCTCATGAGGAAATTGCAAGCTATCAGTTATATGCATACCAAGAAGGTGCCAATGCACCACCGTCTCCTTCATTGTGGAAGAAAGTTGGTGATGTGAAGGCCCTTCCTCTTCCCATGGCTTGTACTCTCACTCAGGTAAATTTGGTTTTAAAATTGAAAGCAATGATTAAATGGTAGTGTTGCAGTACAATCTTCTTATTCATAGCTTTTACGAGTAGTTTGTTTTTCACAGTTCACATAACTTGAAATAAATACACAGAAGTCTGGAAACAATTAACTTGTAGCTGAAATAGGTGCCCTTTTGACAAGTATAATCTTGGTCCTTTCCTCTTTCTTCATCATTCATCTTATATAGTCCCATCTTTTCATTTTACTGTTGTTTTCTGTAATGTACAGTTTGTCACAAAAAGTTGAATCTAAGGCGAGCCCAGTTTTGTTTCTCTCATCATATTTTTCTTTCAAGACTAAGCCGTCAGTAATAGGTTAAAGTTTCTATAAATTATGTCTTGTGATATATCGTATGTGGTCTTGTGATGATAGCATACAATAGTTCCTAGCTCTTCCTGCTATGTTCACCAGTAGTTAGCCCTGTAATTCAAAAGTGTTAGTGGCAGGGTAATTTTGTTTGTGCAGATTACTAAATTTTTCAGCTGCAGTGATTGAGAAATAAAGGGAAAATATTTCAGCGTGAATACTAACATTATTGGGATTAACTTTTCAGTTTGCTGATGGCCACACCTACCATTTTGCTGTGAGGGCTGTGGATGTGCATGGACGTGTTGGTGAATTCAGTGTGCCTGGCACAATTGAACTTTTCAGTTGAATCTCTACTTCATTGATCTCATGTGGTGGCCTTGTAATTGTGTTCAAGACTGATTTGTTTCCTAGAGCACCATAACCCACCTTGTGTATGTGAATTTACTGCCAAACTACAATCAACGGAGAAGACGTAATGTTTTTGTACAAATGTTTTCGATTGCAGTTAATAAAGCTAAGTATGTGAACTGTAACTTTAATTTTTGTTCACCTATGGCATTTCAATATTCTGTATTCCAAGTGTCATGTTAAATTTCAGACAGCCCAAATTTTTAGTTTTGATTTTTTAAACCATTGCTTCATAATTTTTCATGGTCTCATTAATCTAGAAGATAAAATTGTTAGAAAGTTGCTGGTTTTAATAAAGAGTTGATGTGAAACCCAAAAATTGGGGGAATTTCACTGCAAAAAATAAATTGCTTACCCTAACAGTGAGGGTCTACCATCTCCTTAGAAGTAGTCCCCTTGAGAATTATACAATGATCCCAACATCTTTTCCATTGTTTTAACCCTTTTACTGCCAGCCCCTTAAAGGTAGACTGCGAAAACTGCAAAGCTCATTTCTGTGAATATCGTAAGATTATGAATTTTAGGTATATTTGAAGCACTTAATTTAAATATATAAATTATGTATTTTTCTCAATGCTGATGATATATTTCTATTTTTATAAGGATGAAAGAAATCATTCTTGCTGTCTCTGATTTGAGGGAAATATAATATTACAAATATGTAATGTAGCTGGGCCGATATATCAGCCCTTGGCAGTTTTCGCACAACCATAGGGGGCGGATATATCGACCCACTGGCAGTAAAAGGGTTAAGCATTCCTGGAAGTTTTAAACTGTGGACGAATTTAGTACCTGAATCTCTTCTATCACGTTAAAACAATTTCAGCCGTTGTTTCCTTTTGAGAAATATGAAAAAGTCATAAGGGGGCAAGGTCATATGAATGAGAGGGGTGTGAAATTACTATGTTTTTGGAAGTCTGGAATTGTTGAACAAAAAGTGATGTGTGATATGACACATTGTTATGGCAGAGCAACCAATTATTGTTTTTCTATTTCTGTGAAAATTTGCATCATCCTCTGTCGCTTCAAAATCTCACAGTAAAGTGTACCATTGATAGTTTGGCCAGGAGGTATGAATTCTTTGTGAATAAGCCCATAAGTGCTGGAAAAAAATTAACTTGGACTTGGCTGAGAACTTCACTTTTATTTTTCAGCCTCTGTGAATTTGGTGACTTCCACTGTATCGACTGATCCTTAGTCTCAGGATCATGACCATAAACCCATAAATCAAGGGAGATGAATTTGGGGGTCATCTCTTGTTTGAGTTCTGTGCAGACAATGCAAGGGTCCTTCTGTTCGTTGTTCTACAGTCTTGAGACAAATTTTGCAGAATTGCATTTCATAATCAGTTTGCTTGACAAAATATGTTGATATGTCCTGCATGACTTCAGCTGGCTCACAAGCATTGTGAACAGTACGCCAATGAACTGCATGGATAGCCTCACTAACTATTGCAATAGTTTTGTGCTTGTTGACAGCAGTCTGAAACTCTAATTGATTTCAACAGGTATTTGTCCATCCTCGAAGCATTTGCAGCAATGATAAATTTGAATAATGGCATTTGCTTTGTCTAGTGGCATTGCCTCCAATGACTTCCTGAAGTATATAATGGCTTTCTGCGGCAGTTTTTTTTTTTAGTTTTAAACAATATTTGATGCAGATTCTTGACTCGTTAAATTTCACCATATCGGTGAGAAATAATTCTGGCAGGCCACTAAAACATAATCTTGCAGAATGGTGCAGTGCTCAGTTGTATGGGCATCGGCACACTGATTCACAAAGTGTACTGCCAGGGAACAACTACTCATGGGCATACTGCTTCGGGTTTCTGTATGTATGTAGTCTGTTTAAAATGTTTTCCGATTTCTAGCCTCCATCTTTCTTTATCCTTCCATAAATCCTCTTCTAAGCCCCTTTCTTGAATTAGTCTACTCCCTCACTCCAGCATTTCCTAGGTCTTCCTTCCTATTCATCCTTTACCTTGAGGTGTAAGTATATACAGTGGAAGCTAGGTATAACAAGTGCTCCCAATGGCTGAGAAATCACTCGCTCTAGCAAGCGTTCGTTATAGCCTCTCGATTCCCACAGTTGTTCTTACTTCCCATTTTTCTTTCGTTACCATGCTATTAGAAAAAGGTAGAAGAGCCGTTTTCGTGCGTTATTGCTTATTCATCGATCATTTTGCAAACTAAATCTTCCAAAACAATAATTTATGCTTTGCTTAAGTCTTCTAGTGTTAAGCAGTACATCTATTGGTTGGGAAAGTTGTAATGACTCTCCGAAATACGGCATTGTTGAAAATATTTCTTGTGTTATTACCTATTCCTAGCCATTCTTAATATTCTCATTTAGTTATAGAATAGAATTTATTCTCCTACGACCATACAAACATGTGTAGGTATAGGATCCGTCATTTACAAATGCAAAAAATAATTTATCCAATAAAAAAAATATATATATACATATTTTAATGCAAATACTACATTAAACTGACCAGTGATTTGTTTTTATATACAAATATAGGCCAAGTCAAGACAGTATTAATACAAGTTATAATTGTTATAATTTCTGCATATATTCGTCAACTGAGTAGAAGATATTTATTTTTAAGTATTGATTGAGTGCGACTTTGAATGCTCTGAATGATTCGCAGTTTTTTATTTCAATTGGTAACTTATTAAATAGTGTAAGGCCCATATTTTTTGGTCCTAGTGCAGCATGTCTAGTCCTGACATAAGTTTGGTGTAGGTTTGCAGCATTCCTGGTGTTATAACTGTGATAAAAGTCATTTCGGCTAATACTACAGAGATTCAGTTTAGCACAGGTGATTGCAGCATATATATATAGACACATGGAAGAGGCAGGATGCAAAGTTTTTTGAAAAGAGGGCGACATGGTGCATTGAAGGGTACATTACGCACAAGTCGAACGATTCTTTTCTGTATTTTAAATATAACACTAGCCTTTGGTGAAGAACCCCAGAAAAGAATACTATAGATTACATGGAAGTAAAATTCTCCAAAATAGAATGACAATAACACATCAATGTCAACCATATGCCGAATAGATCTTATAAGGTAACAGACAGAACTCAATTTATTCTGTAAGTTGTGAATGTGACTGTCCCAGGATAATCTGCTGTCAATGTTGATTCCTAAGAAACGAGAAATGGTATTCTGTGGTATTGGTTTACCATCAATTTTAATAGTAATATTTGCCTGAGGCTTGTTTTTGTTTGCAAAGTAAATTAGATTAGATTTATCAACGTTCAAACTAAGGGAAATGTGATCACACCACTCATGCAGAAGAGTAGCAGCACTAGTCGACTTTGATACTAGGTTGTCAATGGAGGTAGCAGATACTAAAACATTCGTATCATCTGCATACAGCATTGGAAGAGTGCCAGTCAAAGAGCTTAAAGTGAGTGGGAGATCATTAATATATAGGAGAAATAACACTGGACCCAAAACTGAACCCTGTGGGACACCGAGGTTAACATCTTTTGCAGGTGAAACAAATCTAATCCCATTTCTGTAGAGGGAAACACATTGTTGCCTTCCACTCAAGTATGATTTGATCCAATCGTACTTGTATATTCAATCAAGTATACTTTTACTGGTGGTTTACTTGTATATTCAATCAAGTATACTTTTACTGGCGGTTTACTTGTATATTCAATCAAGTATACTTTTACTGGCAGTTTACTTGTATATTCAATCAAGTATATTTCGAAGATTAGTTGCAGCGAGTATTGATTTACTCAATCAAATGCCTCTGTGGTTGCGCTGCACATAGTGTGTCGTACTAGTGCTACCATCTGGAGGATCTAAGCAAACATTGGTAACTACGGTGAAATACTATTTCCGAGAATTATCGATGCATTCACTCAACATTGTATGTGTCCGTGAATTCAGGGATCATAAAATAAAAATTTCTTGAACGGGATAAATTTTAATTATTCGCAATAAATCGACCCTGGCAATATTTACTAAAACATTGAAATATATGCACAACTTAACAAATGTACCAGAAAACATAAGTATTCCCATTATTTCTGCTAACTGGAAGAAATAATCAAAACTAGGATATGTCAATTGTAAATTTATAAGAAAATTGATAATTCTTTGGCAACGGAAAACTTTGATGACTTCGTTGCGAGAATAAAAAGCATAACTAGTGTCATGTATACACATGCTTCACATTAACAGAACAGTACTTTCAATTTCTATTCATGGCTGAAAAATTATTCAAGCGTCGTCTGCTTCATTATGGGGGAAGGAACGAGCGGGCGGGCGGAGTGGCGGGTGGAACCGGGAGGGCAAAGGCAGGTGGGATGAATTTTGCCCCTTAGGGGGGCTTTATAGCTCGGCGGTGGCGGCGGTGTTTACAATGGATTTCGCCAAGGATGGAAATTGGTGGAAACTTCATAGCTCTGCGGCGCGGCATGAAAAAAGTTCTGCGGCACGGCATGAAAAAAGATCGCAATGCCTTGCAAGGCAATAGAACTTGTGATTCTGATCACGGTTCAATCTAACTTGTTGAGTTTTGTCTCCTTTTTTCCTCCTGCATGGGCATTATTGTTAGCAGTATTTATTTTAGTTGGGGATAGTTAAGTTGAATTTAGTAGGAAATAGTATAGTTTATTTTTGTTTTAAAAAACAAGGACCTTCAGCAATATATGTATTAATAATTTGCTGTGTATTAGTTATAAAACTTGAAGATGGCATGCATACTCCAATGGAACATTAAATGACAATGAGAAACTACTCCATGTGTGTACCCGCAATGCTATAGTTACATTTTCACTAAACTTATTTTTGGGATAGTATCGACTTCCCTTCTTCAATTATAATTTTAACACTTCATAACAACAATCTTCGTAATACATCTCATATGCGCTCATTAAAGTACCCAAAAGAACACATCCACAAATGCTGGGCGATTTGAATTAACCAGGCCTCATCTCCTTGCTGCAGAGATTCAGCAAGGCTGAATATTTGCAGCAGCCACTAGCTGTTTAAGCGCTGGGCAGCGACGCTCAACTGTTTGACATCATGATTTCCAAAGGCGTGTTTTCATCAGATGATTTCTGCCCCCGAGCTCCCCTTACCCACATCACCGCTCTCAGCTGTAATGTGATTGTTTAATGCTTTACCGCTTGTCCATCTAATGCCCATTCCGCTCCTATGTGAACTTGGCTTAACAAAAGAACTAAAAAGTGCAAGCATGCACAAGATACGCCAGGGTGGGCCATAAATCATCAGTGCCTGGACTTGATTGGACTTTAAATAATATAAATATGGCAAAAATCTTGTATTCTAAGTTGTAGTGTACTAATAATGCCACTAAAGATAAATACCATGCGTTAATTTGTACTTTGTAGGGCATCGCCCTCAAGAAATATCGCTCGTAATACCGAGCGTATACTGTGGCAGGAGCTTCTTGGCCTCGCTATATCCATTTTCTTTTACATGTTAGTAATGGGCCTTTTGATGGTGCATTGTCAATTACTCGTTATTGTGAGATTCTCGCTATATGCCATACTCACTATAACGAGCTTCTACTGCATATGGCAATTTAAAAAAAAAAAACTTTAAGAGACAGTTGCACAGTTGCTTTATAACAGCTTTATGCAATAGAAGATACATTGGTCTCAAACTATGCACAAATGGAATACTTATATCTGAGATAGGGTGGATACAATGCATCTCAATCAAATATTCATCCCTATTTAAATAAAACATCAGCATTTACAAAATACCCAATCATGATGAGCCTCATCCAACTCTTGGTGATGTGCTAATCCATTTACACCTACAAATATCCGCAACAAGTCTTGTTTACTAAATGTCGCCCTCCAGCGCTCCATATAAAATATTACATGCTTTCTAGTTGAGAATCTCTCCTCTGTTCCCCAACCACATAATATAATTTACAAGCAATATCTTCCTGAGTTTCCATTATAAAATTATATCAATTTTATTTTACATGTTAATCATGGACCTTTTGATGGTACATGCCAATCACTCGTTATTGCGAGATTCTCACTATATGCTGTACTCACTATAATGGGCTTCTACTGTATTATGCATTGGGAATCTCTCCTCGGTCATTGTCTGAATGTACCTACACCAACTTAACTGCTTTGTTGTAATATCCTCTGTAAAGCTCTGGTCTATTCCCATCATTTGGTGTATTCTTTCATTTGTTACTCTCTCAATACTCAAATGCCCAGAAACCCACCTCTAATAGTCCGTTTCTGTAGCCCCTAATATATTTCCAGCTTTTTCTTTCACTGGCCTTACTTTGTATCCATATGTGATTATACTTTTTATAATGGCATTGTATATTCTCAATTTATTTGCCTTTGATATTTGTCTATGGCGTAATCTAAGATTCCATCATCAGTAATATTCACCCCTAGGTATTCATAGTGGTCAGTGTATAAGATTTTTATCAGCGCTTTCTAAAACAAGATCTTGTCTTGTTACACAAATATTCATGTATTGTGTTCTGGACATAATAACCACCAACTCTCATGTTTTTATATTCTTTCTAATAGTTTCCGAGTCATGTATTGGAGATCGTCATAGTCTTGTGTCAACACTATCTGATCATCTGCAAAGCAGACGTATAGAGGGTGTTGTTGTCTAAAGGTATTTCCATATTTCTGCAACTACAATTCCAGTTGTTAGAACTTGTGCTAAGTATATTTTGAAAAGTATTGGTGATATGCAACATCCTTGTTTCAGGCCTTTGCCGATATTGAAACCTTCAGGTAATCTACTGCCAACTTTGACTAGTGCTTTGCATTTCTTACACAGTTTTTTTGCAGCTCTTATCAAGTCTGTATTAATATTGGTTCTGTTGAGTTTGTTCGCATTGTTCAAATTAGTTAGAAATTGTATCTTGGAGCATGTGACCACAAAAATGAGGTTTTGCCACCCACCGACTCGGATTTTAGCGAAACTACATGGTACATATAATCCCTTCACCAATGTAAGACAAAAGCCCAAATTTTTTTTCACCTAGCCTAAGTAGTTTTTCAGTTACAGCCTCTCAAACTTTAGGAGACTTCTGAATTTCTTCCATTCACGATGCACACTCCAATATTTCGGTGGCCACTACCACGTTTCTCAAAGGAGAGGAGAGAACTGACTGAGGCAGGTCAAGGAAACAATTGAAGGGTAGAAGTAATAGGTGTAAAGATGAGTGGGGAGGGAAAGGGTATGAGAAAAATAGAGAAAGACAGAAGGTTCCTTTAATGAGTTTAGGTTTAGTCCCTCTTATGCCAACTTCTTCCTCGGCCTCCTTGAAGAATCCTTTCTATCCACATGCCCCCTCAAGCCACTCCTCCGGCTCCACTATATTGATGATATTTTTCTCCTTTGGCCACATGACACCAATTCCCTTAACTCATTCCTCACCTCTCTCGATGCTTCCTCCTCAGTTTCTTTCACATCAAATATCTCCTCTTCCAACATTACCTTCCTTGATGTCGATATCTCCCTTTCCAATAACAAATTTAACACATCTGTTCACATCAAACCCACTAATAAACAACAATACCTCCACTATAATAGCTGCCATCCCTACCACACCAAAACATCCTTACATTACTCTCTTTCCATTCGTGGCCACCGTATATGCAATGACCCAGACTCCCTTAACAGATTCACTACTAACCTACACCAGTCTCTCCTCTGAAGAGTATACCCTGAGCACCCTCACAACAAAAAAATCTCCAATAAACCTTACTCACCCACAGCCCCTCCTCGCAAAACCAAAGACAACCTTTCCTTGTGCACAACCTACTTCCGTGGTATTCAGTCCCTTAAACACATCCTCAAAGACCTATTCCCTATCCTGTCTGATAACCTTACCACCACCAATATTTTCAATAAATGCCCATCTCTTACCTTCAAACGTCCCCCCAACCTCTCTGGTATTCTGAGAACCACCAGACCTCTGTCCAAATCCCATCTCCCTCCCAAAACACCTCCTTCCCCCTGCAATCATGCTGGATGCAAAACCTGTCCTATATAGAATCACCCAGCCTCTCCCCAATCAAAGGTTATTGGAGGAAATTGAAGGTTAAAATAATTTTTTTCAGCATGTAGCATTATTTTTCTTCTAAAATATAACTATAATTTACAAACACCATACATAAACCGCAAGAAGAGAATTAATGAAGAATCTAGTGCTTATTGTATCGTGATATACTGTGTCCTTTGGGCAAATAAAAATATTATTATTATTATTATTACGAAAAAGTTTATAGCTTATAGTTCTCTGCCTCTGATATAGACCCCGGTGTCATTTTCGGGCCATCTTTTCAGTTTTAAGTGGTGTCAGATATGGTACTTTTGCAAATATATGTAATGGAACAAGTTTGTTGAAGTAAGGGCAAGGGCCTAGCCACGTTGATACACCGGTTCCCGTCAGATCACCGAAGTTAAGCAACGTTGGGCCCGGACGGAGGTTGGATGGGTGTCCCCCTTCCATACCTCTACCGTGGTGTTCTTGTCCCCTGTCTGCAAGTGGCGGCAGGTTAAATGTGGGTTGGCACAATGGATCTAAAGAGGTCTAAGTGCCAGGGGGGCTCCAGAAGGCCTCCGCCCACCCCTCCAATTTACATTTTTTTGTTGAAGTAATGAGTTCCAGAAAAGAATGGTTAGGTATGCTATTTCCTGCATACAGTTGTATGTAGTTACTTGGAAGAGGTTCCAATAGCTATCTGAAAGAGATGTCAAGGGTTATATGAGATTCATTGCTTGGAAGCTAAACAGCCAGTTGCTTCATGGGAGCTGGTCATGAAGAGATGGTAGGAGAAAGATGTTCCTTCATTTTTGAGTATACATTCTTGCATCATAGGTTCCTGAATATTGATTGGTAAGTTGGTCATGTGGTCAAGTGTCACTTGAGTGGGGATTGTTATACATACTGCTGTTTTAAAGAATTTGAATGCCTTTAATTAACATAATATATATACTCTGTAAAGTACATATGTTAATTCCATATTTCTGGGAACTCGCATGGTAATATTTATGAAGGTTCCATGATACAGTGCTTCATGCAGAAATATAAATTAGAGATGTAGTTTTTTTTAGATCTGATCCAAGGATTCAATGGACCTTCACTATTTCCTATTTGAGCAATGAAGAAAAATATTTGCTTAATGATTCCTTGATGATTTTTAGCTCCACAACTTCTACTGCTATTTAATTCACTCCATTTACTTCTGTGATCAGAATCTCAGGCAACCATTACCATTTTAAAAAATGTATAGTGCATCAATTTCTTAATCAATGTGTGTACTACTTGCTTGACAATGTAAGTAGTCATCATGTGAGAATGTTATGCAGGCCTTACGAGGTGGAACTGTGCCATAATGAATAATTAACCCTCTGTAAAGTATATGTATGCATGTAGTGGTGCAACATTTTAACCAAAGTTTGATTTATTAGAGAATCAAAAGTTAAACTTGGAAAATCGATAAATATTGTCAACCTGCCACATATGGTTTTTTTCTCCTAATTTTGATTCACTGGTTTCAGATTGACTCACTCATATGGTGAAATAAAACTGTGCAAAAAATATGCACACACTCCTTTGCACACAAGTATTGTTCAGAAAGAGAATGGGTGATAAAGATATAAGTAAACTATATTTGTATTGATTTAAAAGAATCTTCATGATTTACGACTTAATAGCTCTGTACATGAGCATCTAATCAGGTCTCATTACCTTGCATAAAAGAAGCCTGGCATGAAAAAGGACCATAGCAATGGAATCAGATATGTTTAACTCTCTATACCAGCCGTTATTGATGTAATTAATTATTTGAGAGAATTATACTATATTTACCTAATTCCTGGTAAATAATGTTTATTATAAAAAAAAACTCTGGCAGTAAATGTAGTACCTAATCATCTACTTTTTGTACTAATTGTCTACCTTTGACATTCCTATATACGTGTGTAAAACTCATGGTTGCTAAGCAAATGCTACTGTTTCTCCTGCAATTTTTATATCTTTTTATATATAATTTTCTTTCCACATGGGTATCATTTGATAGTCCTTTTCATTGGTTGATCAAAAGCCCAACCATATTTCTGCAAAGTTCAAGCAAATAATTTTTGTTAGTCTATTTGTAGGCCAAGGATGTTGAAAATTTAACTGAAAATGGAAAACATATTTTAGTATCTATTTAAATTTTTTTTGGAATTTCAAAATAAAAAGTAATTGGATGAAAAATATTTAGTACAATTTTTTTTTAACTATAGAATTTTTTAAATATTTGATTCTAATTTGTACTGATGTTTGTATTTGTTAGATGATAATTGGCCTTGCTGCCGTGATTAGGATGTATGGACTTGGCCAAATGTCATTTATTCACTATTTTGAAACATTTATTGTGCATTTTTGTCATTAATTTTTTGTTGCTATATATCTACCTAACAGTGGACTATTTATAGGTATATTATAGTCAAGAACACTGTACAATTAATTATATGGTGTTCTTGATTATAGTTTAAATTAAACTTTCAGTGATGAGAACCTCCCACAAACAATGGATTGTTAATTAATTAGGCAATAAAATTCCCCTTCACATACAATGATAAAGTTCTAGGTAATGAAAGGAGAACATCAATCCCATTTCTCTTACCTTTGAAAGGCTCGCGGGTCCCAGCATTCGAAGGCGCGCCTTTGATACGGGGGGATGGGGTAGAAAGGAGTACTTCTGAGCTGATGATTTCCGCGTCTTGACGTACATTTATTGGAGCGGAAAGTTTCTCAATGGAGTTGTTGACACTTATAATACGAGTTTATAAACAAGAGCCTTTATGTAAATAATGTGGTCTAGGATGTTCTTGGGGTCTTTTAAAGTTTTTAAAACATTTGAATAGCAAACATGGCGTCAGCCATGGATGAGCATGGTAAGAGAAGCCCGTGTAAACATACCGGGTTATTAGATGATATAGGGATCGTAGCCATTTGAAAATTATTTTAAAGATTTTAAGAGTTTCGATTACTCTATGTAGCTAGTTATGTTATCTTTTACCGAAGTGTAGTGATGTTGTAAGTTAAAAGGGCTCCTTGTCAGTCTGCACCTTATAAGTCATTGCGCTAAAAATTCCTGCAATTTGAATGGTTATGTATTACTATTCCTCCTGAAATTACCTAATTATTTATAAGCACACTACCATGTTCGCACGTCTATGTCTTGGGCCATATCTTTTTATGGTGCTAAAATAAGTCAATGTGACCGATACCATACAGCCGAACAATAAACATTTCGTCCATTGCTGGGTTTTGTGCTGAAAACGATTTAGTGATGTTGACATAACAATCCGAGCCGAATTTGAAGTGTTAAGGCTGACAGTTTGCAAGCTCTGAAGAATCCAACGAAAGTTTAAAATTTTTCCCGAGTATTTGGAAATAAGGAATCGTAAATGCTTATTTGATAATGTAATTGTCACAATGAAATTGTATGGCATCCATAAACGTTAGTATAAGAAGAATGGAGAAATCCGATGCTGTGTCTTAGATGTATTATATTAATGTGGACATAATTGGGCGTTCAATAACCTGTTGTCCGTGCCATAGCTTCAGTCACCGAGGTAGTTCTATGAGGCACATGAGTAATCTAGCAGCTCTCGCTGATTCTCGAGGTTTATGCTATCACGAAAACACTACGATGTATCCTAATCCCGTTTTCCATGTCTTGAGAGGAAAGTGGGCTCTTGTTCTTGCACTAATCTCAGTTTTGCATTAAGTATATTAATTTATATTCTTTTAAGGATCCAAATTCACAGCAATAGATGATGCATTGTTTTTTTTTTCAACTTTACCACCTTCAGTTGTGATGGCTCTAGTAACGACTTTGTCCCAGTGTAGGACATGAATAAATCCTGAATTTTTATGCATTTTTATTTGATATAAATAAGTTGGTTTCTGAAAGTTTTTATGATCTAATGCGGATGAAATTGTATGCTTGCTTTGTAGTTTTACTGGAGGAGGTTGTAACAGCAGTTGATGTTGCTGATGACATTCATCAATTCCAAGGAGCAGTTTTTGAGTATGTTCCTAGAGTGTTACCTATTTTGTCTAGCCAAAAAGATGGAGTACGCAAAAAGGTATTAAAATTCTGTTTAATCAGAAGTATTGATGTAGAACTAGAAATTACCTGAATGTATTTAAGATACTTCTTTGTCTGACTGATGTGTTATGTGAATTGTCTTACTAAGGTCATGTTATGTGCATGACTGATTATCGCATTGTCTATTTCCTGATTATCGCATATGCATATCAGCCTTTCTTTTATTCTATTTTCGTCCCCAAACAGTTTTAAAGAGGTCACCTTTCCTTTCTCTTGCCCAAAGTATAGATGATATCATTTTAGGTTTTGGTAAACCATATGTGCATGTCATATTTTCCTCTAGAGCTTTTCAGTGACCTAACTTTCATTTTTGATTGTCCCCTGGATTATTTCCCAGGATGCTGGGTACATTCTGTGTAGTTGTTATTGTTAATGGGGTGACTGACAGCAAAGGTCATTGGATTTGGAATAAAGAGTAGAAACAATTCATCAGAATTAGCCTAATACTGACAGAAGGTTCTTAGGGGTAGTCACTCAAACATCCTGTCAGACAGTTTGAGCACGAAACTGAAGGTACTCTCCATGTGGATCTCAAGTATGAACTGGTTTTCCTCTGTAGTTACTGCCAGGACTTGAACCCCTCCCTTTACTTAGGTAATGCCTACCATTTAATATTACACTATTGAATTCAAAATTTTTGTTCCAGCATCAAGTATGGTCCTTATTATGTTTGGATAGGTGGAGACTTTTCATCATATTTTTTTAGTTTTTTTTCTAGAATCTCTGTTATGAGCTCCTTTTTCTCGATCTTCCACTGCCCATTTAAATCTCTACTTGACTGTACTAGGCTGCAATATGCAGTAAAAACTTGATATTATGAAATCTATGGGACCAAAAAAATCAGCATTTCGTAATATCAAATTTTGTAGGATGAGTTATTTTTTACTGCATTTCTGTGTAAGCTAGTGGACGGAAGTAGGAATCAGTTTTATTGTGGAAAAGCGAGATGCCTCGTAGCCTTGTTGATCCGAGCTGCAAGGAAGGTTATGGTTTGACGAAATCGAGCTTATCCTTCTTTTCTATCCCCAAAGACCCCGATAAGATATCCAAGTGGCTACGAGCTTTATCTAGAGCAAATTTTCAGCTCAAACCAGGCCATGTTTTTATGTGAGAAACATTTTTTGACTCAGGATATAATCAGGAAGAAGATCTTCTGATGATGTTTTATCGTATTGCAGACAAATTTACGCATACCACAACTGTCGGTAACGTCGCAGTAATGTCGGTTTTTCCTGGATACCCTTTCTATATGAATAAAACAAAGCCAATGCCTTGAAGACCTATAGTCAAGAAAACGTTTTCTCGAGCAAAGAGAATCGGAATTGATCCAGGGAAAAATTTATTTACTGAAAATGAAGGAGAGCCCTCTTTCTCCATAATGAGTGAAACTGTGCCAATAACTATTTCTGTGTTTCAAGAAATGTGTAGTAATGAGTTTTGTGAATTTTTTGTATTTTTTTTCTGACCATTCACATGGGTCAGAAGTATTCCTAAATTTGGACCGAAAGTTGTTATTTTACTCAGCTAATCTCATTGATGATGCCTGATGGGAGAGTAAGTGCAGCGATTTTCAAAGAAATTTGTGTGAAGGAAAACGCTGTTGTGGCTTTTGCTGTGCTTGGAAAGACAGTAGAAAATGAACGCTTGAACGTTCAAAGTTGGCCCGAGGAAAGCTGCTCAGATTTAGAGGAAATCATCAGGAAAGTAGATGCAGCAACAGTTTGCCACGGCAACATGATGCATGACATACCGATAGAGGTGAAGAGCAGTGTTTACTTGATTGATAATTTCAGGCAGTGGAGGACATCAACTGCCAGTTGATAATTGATAACGGTGACATGTGCAATCACTATAAGCAAGCCAGGAGGACATTGCTTCAGAAGCATTTGAGGCAGAAGCAAAAAGCTAACCGAACACGTCTCACTGGCAAATTAAGCCCCAAAAAAGGCAACTGGTTCAAGCACTGATGAATGGGAGCTACAATTTCAAATGATTGTTAATCCGTGCAAATAGTAAGAGAGATAGCTGGAAACGGAGGTCCATGAGACGATAAGAAGAGTGGCAGACGGTTAGTTCCTGGAAGTAATTCTAGCATAGAGTAATTCCACTGAAATCAACCAATATATAATGAATATCCTTGGTCATAAGTTGAAGGCTTACAGTAAATATAAAACAATTTATATATTATTTAGGTGTAAATCAATTTTTAATTCAAAATTCATTCTATCACTGCCTTTAAGTAACTCAGCACAGGGTATTGCTTTTAATTGCATGGCAGTAGATTTATGGTGTAGCCCAGTGATGGGCAAACTTTTTAAAGAGAGGGCCAAAGGAAAGGAAAAAAAAACTTCAGGCGGGCCAATATAATTTATTAAAAAATAAAAATGATACATTTTACAAAATTCTTGTGTTTTTTGTGATACCAAGTCCTATTAATGACTGAAATATTATGAAAGAGAATGTGATGAATGAAACTGTGACTGCCTTTCTAAAAATTTATTATAATTAGGATCGAACTGGGCTTAGGATTAATGCCATGCGGGTCGGATAGAACATTTCAGGGGGCCGCATCATGGGCCATAGTTTGCCCATCACTGGTGTAGCCAATTAAAGTTCGGCATTAAGAAATTGTTACTGAATTTTTGGTCCTCAAAAATATTCTATGAGCTTGCATTTTCTATGCTCCAGCACTTGTCAGGTCTCAAGGCTGCCAGGTTCAACTGTACTCTAAAAACAGCTTTTATCCATATTTATTTATATGATTGAAACAACTATTGTGTTGCCTTGTGGAATTTAAGAGTGGTTACTACTTTTTCATGATGCATATGACATAATTGGTTATGATACTAATTATAGGTAATGGAAATATTACTCCACATCAGCAAAAGACTGAAGAGTGAGCCAAGTGTGCAGCTTCCGGTTGAGGATTTGCTTGCCATTTTCAGGGATCCTGAATCTGACTCCTTTGTGACTGTAAGTGATGTAGCCATGTGTTATTTTCACTATAGTTTAAATGCTTAATTTGATATAAATACTTAATTTCCAGTGCAACAGGAGGCCACATGTTATATATGTCAATCATTTACTTTTTCAATTTCTCTAATGTATAAATGGTCGAATCAAATGTTAAAGTTAATTACACTTTAAAATAACTCCTTAAAAGCATAGTAAATGGTTTATAAAGAACAGGTACTGGAATATGTTTCTGGGAGCTCTCTGTGTGGCCTAATACACCTTAATTATGTTTTCAAATCCCATATTCTTTCTCAACATAGCTACTTTAAAATTGTGTATTCAAATTTTGCCATAGCATATCTATTCAAATCCTTCATCAGACCCTCTTCCCAAGTATATGGTACACAAACTTAATGGTTGACCCCTGCTTTACTGTGGGCTCACTTTATGAACTGCTTGTAGAAGAAGACTTATAAACTCTTGCAATCATGTGCATCCATCTAAATTTGTTTTAAGCCCTGGGCTTAATACTCTTCAGTCTCTTTTTCTCACCCTCCATTTTTTAAATCTTTGGTTGACTGTATTTCTCAATCCAGCACAACTTAAGATATCTTTAGATGAATCTTTTTGTATGCTGCCTTTTGAAATTACCTCCCCTCATGGACTTGCACTACTGTATTAGCCAATGACACCAGCTTTTGTATGCCAATGCTGTATAGTTTTTGTGATGTTTTTGTAGCCCAATGTTGCATAGTTGGTACCCTTGCTCATTATCACCTATCATCAGATCCTATTGAATATCATTTTCCCTCATGAGTTAGTGCTTCAATTATATAGAGCTTGGTAGAGGAGATCATCTAGTACCGGAAGGCCCTAACCACATTGAAACATCGGTTCCCATCAGACCACCAAAGTTGAGCAATGTTTTGCATGGACAGGGGAATGAGGGGTGACCCTCCTCCATACCTCTACTGTGGTGTGCTCTTTTCCCCTGCCTCTTAGTGGCAGGGAGGTAAAATGTAGGTTGGCACAATGGATCCAAAGAGGTCTAAAGTGCCAGAGGGCTCCAGAAGGCCTCTGCTCACTTCTCCAATTTGCATTTTACCAGGCCTCTTGGTGCACCATACAAAGTCTCATGAATAAAAAGGAAATCCTCAGGCTTCACTTGGTGGAACCGCATGATAGTAAATACACTAATAGACTAGGTCGGTGGTAAAATAAATTTGGGGAATCTTACTAAGTGATTATTCTATTTACTAAAGTCTCATGATTTTGCCCCTCCATCCAATTTAAACACAAGGGCATGGCAGAGCATTTCTGTTCCTTGTTTCCTGTTGTTGTTTTCAGACTTAGTTATCGTCCACTTGTAGTTTGTCCCAACCTAAGTGATATTTTGTTTTTATATTTCTTTTTGCATTTAACCTACCATCCTAGTATTGAACTTGGTTGAAAAGGGTACCCCCAGGAAAGGCCTTAATCCTTTGAGTGCCACCGATTTTTTTGGTGGGTACTCCCAGTAGTGCCATGGGAATCTTGCTAATTTTATTTAAAGAATCATTATTTGTTTATTTATTACTATTTTTAAATGATTTTTCCTGCATTTGAAAGTCAATACCGTATAAACTTGTGTACCATGCACACCCATGTAAGATTCACACCCTGCTTTGATAAGTGTAGAAATAAAAAAAAAATTGGGGGCTTCCTTCATTCTTGTAGTGCGAGGTTTTGGGGACCTGAGAACTTTCATCCAGTACCAAAGACTTACCATTTCATAGTATGCTGTGCAGTGGCGAAGCTGAAGGGTAGTCTGGGAGCCTGAGAATAATCAAAATGATTACAATAAAACACATACTATTTTTTCAGCTCTGTCATGCATTTTATGTTGCCGAGAAAGCATAGGAAAAATAAATATAGCCTATATTTTTGCACATTGCGTTGCGTTGAAGTGGTTTGGATGTTTTGGAGGCTTGGGAGTCTGGCTGCTGGTAGACTCCAAATGGCCGGATGGCGCATGCGCATATGCTTATTCGCCGCCGGACGCTTGCATCTGAAACTGCGTGATTCTTGCGCGCTGAGAGCCTAGACACTCGCGCCTAGTTCTCGCACCCTTCCGAGTCTCAGCGAATGATCAAGAGATGGCGAGACGGAGGGAAATTAAGAGAGACTGATTCTGTATGAAACAGTTTCGCTGCATGTGAATTTTTTCTTCGTGTAGTGGTTGGAAAATATCAAGTCAACCTACGGCTAAAGGACTGAACAACAACAACCAGGGTGGACTAGACACGTTTCACTAATTCAGAAGGCTCGTTTTTGAAATCATTGACACTTTTGTTGTCCATATGGAATCATTTTGAAGACTTCAATAACTTCTATTTTGCAGAATTACTAGATGAAGATCCTGCATAAAATACATAATTTCCCTCAGCGAAATTGAGTAGCCTAATAAAATGCACTCACAGTGAACAGCTAAAAAATGAACTCATTAATGTCTATTCCAACGAGAGTAAACACTTGCCTGAACATTTGTTACTTAAATATTTTTTGGACAATGGCCTGGATAAAGTAGGTATATCAAGAAACTGTGGGAATCATAAGACTGATTCAGACATTTCCTATATCAACTGTATTGTCCGAAAGAAGTATGAGTACGTTGAAGACAGTGAACACATTTTTAAGAAACTCCATGACGGACTCCAGCCTAAGCAATTTAAGCACCCTGGCGGTTGAAAAGGCTTTACTGAACAACCACTCGAGCGACGAAAGTTTCAAGGAACGCATCATCGACACCTTTGCCCAAAGGAAAACCCGCCAAATCTATATGATCAATGGAAAAAATTAAGGCAAATTACTTAGCCCCTCAAGTGCTGACCTTTGTGCATGGTTGGGTGCCGGAAAATTTATTTCAAATTAACAGTGCGGCGAGAGGTAAAGAAGTAAACAAGCATCTAGCATTCTCTTCATATGCAATGCATGTTAAAAAAAACTAGATTTTAAAAACCCACCGGAACAGAGGGATTCTTGGAAATGCCAATCCCAAATGAAGGAGCACCCCATGGAGGCCCCGGCCCCGAAAGTAGAGGACACGGCCACGAAGGAAGGCTCCGTGTGAAGCCAATCGAGGACACTCTTTTGTCTATTCGACCTCCGCGAGTTGTGTTATCTGTAGACGGCTGCGTAGGAATCATAGGCAACCGCTTGCTCGAGGATCCTACGCGTGTCTGGCCGAGGTGCTCTTTCGTTTGGGATTAGCAATTCTAAGAATGTATTCCAGGACGCTCTTTCATTCCCCCACATGCGCATTTTTGTAACTTCACTGGTTTGACCATTTTTGCTGTCCTCTTTTCCCCAGCTATTCATAAACGGTATTTTTAGAGGAAAGAACATTCCATTTTTGAGAGATGGGTCAGAAAACCCATGGCGATGGTGTCCGTATAGAGAAAAATTGTGCCCAACAAGGTGTCCGTGTCCGTAAGAGGGAGTGTCCTTATGCTAGAGGTTAGATCCTTATACAAATGAATATACTTGTGCCGGGGAATTAAAAACTGTCCTTAAGTCAGAGGTGTCCGTAAGTTAGAGGTGTCCGTGAACAGAGATTTCACTGTAGTCATCATTAATTATTGAGTGCACATCAACAAAAGTATCGTACCTATTTTTTTGGGAGGCATAATAATTGAAAATGAAACATTGTTACAGTAAATTAACGCCAGCAATGAACTAACTTGATGGAACATGTATTGGTCCCCTGGAAGTTGTGCAACCCGCACATACGTCTTCAACATAACCCGAGAAGGCCTAACCTGTTCAACAAGTTTTCCTCGTTACCATGTTCATGATTTGGGTCCCTACAAAAACATGCTAATGAGAGTCCACTGTATTTGGGTGTACCATAGGTTTAGAGTTTCCTTAGTATGTAAATGTTTTCAGAAACTGGTGCTATGGTCCAGATTGAAGAACCATCTTAACTGCAAGGCATGTTCAGCAGCCGTGTCATAATATATCAATGAGCAATACATTCAAATATGAGCTGCTGAGCATGTTCAGCAGCTGTTATTTCTTAAAAAGAATTTTCAGTATTTACAAATGCAAGAGGGCTTAGTGTGTAGAATCCAATTGGTGATTAACTTCATTATCACTGTAAATTAATACGGAATTACTGCTGTTACGTATAAAAGTCCATAGTGAACTTGCACTCCAGGACTGGTGGTGCCTCTATCGGTCTCCACGGGAAACGACTTCTTTAAGTGAACATGCCTGGACGGCAAGTTTCCAGACCTTCTCTTCTCTATGACAGTGGTCATGAGGACTCGACAATAGCAGAAGAAAGTATCGTCTTTAAGAATGCAAGTCAGTGTCAGTTTAAGAACTGACGGTATCTATGGAAGCATGCCGTCACTATGCCTCCTCGCGCAAAGTTTTTGGAGACGGGGTTGAAGATAATTTAAAATGCAATTTGTTTCTTTCATTGAGAAGACGAGAAATGCAGGGACAAAAGCTATCACTCTTATCGCTGATTTTATTTTGGTGAATACTGAAACTTATAAACTTTTATTCAAGTATAGCCAGCGATATTTTTCCCGTGAATACTATAAAAACTTTCTCGTGTGGTGTTTGGTGCGCGCGGTACCTACGGTATATAACTTGGCAACCTTGAGCAGCTTATCTTTCCTGGCCACAAGTCCTGTCCCGTGGAACTTCGTTTCTGAAATAAATATACACACGTTGAAAGCATATCTAATTCTACCAATTTGTTAAGTCATTTTACATGTGCTAAGTTTTCAAAGACAAAGAATACCATCAAAACGAAATGTATTTCCGACATCCGCAAGCTGAGATAGCGCATGTTTTAAATATTTGTCGTAACGTAATTGGTAACTGAGTAATCTATTTTAAACTTTGTTTATTACATGTTCCATATCTTATGCAAAGAAAAGAGAAGTGGCTTTTCTTGTGTATCTTCAAGTGGGCGTCAAAGTTAAACTTGCTTCCCAGAACTTGAAAAATATCCGGTGTTTTTATGTCTCGGTGGAAAAATTGATGAATATTACCAACTAAAAATATATTTTTGACATTATAAAACGCATAAATAAACAAGATTTAGTTCGATATACTTTATTTTAAAATTTAACTACCCATTTTTGTGATATAAACCTTCAAACTCAGGGGATGGAATTTTACAACAATATTAGGTGCTTTGAGCTCCAATATAGGGGGGCTATATTCGGAGGAATACGGTACATATGCGGTTTCATGCACCGTGTAACCACCAATTCATCCAATCATTCACTCAAACCTACATGAATCCGTTCACGCAAATGTACAAGAAACCATATACTCAAATGTAAATGAACGTACATAAGTACATGTTCGTACGTGTTAATCTATTGTGAAACCAGAGATTTACTTGATTTTGATGATAGCGCTTCCTGTCGGCAGATTTCTGAACCTTTTGGCCTTGGTGGCTCCATCGACAAAAACTACTCGTCTCAACTTTCGTAAAAATACTTGAAGTACTCGAGTCGAGTACCAACTTATCGACTCGACTCAAATTTTCGAGTACTCGCACATCCTTAGTAAATTCCGATAGATGCAAAGCCATTATCCCATTCACGTAGATAGAATACATATGTATATCAACAGTGGTACAGTATAATATTTTTCCCATTGTCATGCTCAAGCCCCTGACTCTTCCCTGGAATTATTAGGGCAAAGGATTATTTCAACTTTGAAAATCTACAAGATCAAAGTGCCACCAAAAGTCTACTCAGCACTAAATGGTACTGGCTACACAAACAAAATTCTGGGTTTTATATAGGTGGTGAAATTTCATTGTGTGAACAACAGCAACAGATCACACACTTCTGTTATAAATGCTCGTACATGTTTTTGCTGAATTTGAAATTATGAGCCCTACTCTGTCTCCGTGAGTTTTAATGTGTATTTATAATGTATCTAATGTAAGCCAAGTGCAGTAGGGTTGCTGATTTTTTTTCCAGTTCAAAATTTCTGCTTAAGGAGTTAATAAACATTTAGATTGTTTCTTTTTTCAGAATTTCTCTCTTAATTACATAAAAATGGGATATCCACGTTTACCAATAGAAAAACGAGCCCAGCTCGTACCTAGTCTTCTTGAATCTTTGGATGGTAAACCTCAGTCACATCAAGATGGGTGAGAAGATTTGCTAAAATCATATACCTTTATTATTTCATTATAACCTGAAACCATATGCATTATATACAAGTTCTTGTTAATGACACCACACACTGCCAGTAACCAGTTTTCACTTTTTTTTACAGTATATTGATGTTGATTATGCCAGTATTGGCAGAAGTGGATGTACCAAGTGATCCAGAAAAACGATCTAAAGAGTTTGGGTTGCAGGATAAACCTACCATCACCAAAGCCCTTACAAGCTTTGCCCTTGATGTCCTTCTGCTGCCGTATGGGTTAGTGTGATTATTTGGGAGCCTTAATTGATAATAATAATAATTTATTTCTAATACCAACCCTTGAGGCACACCTTTTTCAATCTCTCTGGGTGAGGACAGAAAAGTATTATCATTAAGTGTAATAGATACCCTCTGTTTTCGATTTTCAAGGTAAGATTTTAGCCAGTTTAATGATACACCTCTAATACCCAGGGAAATACATTTTAATAGTAATGATCTATGATCTACTGAATCAAAAGCTTTTTTCATATCAAAAAATATTCCCATTACCTTTTGTTTTTCAATTATTTGATCAAAAATGTAGTCAACTGCTTCAAATAATGCTTTTACAGTCGATTTATCCTTTCGGAACCCAAACTGGTGAACTGAAAGTAAATTATTGCCTTCTAGATAATCAATTAATCTTCTGCAATATACGTATTCAAATAGCTTTCCTAAATGAGGGATAATGGATATAGGTCTATAGTTCTTAATATTGTCTCGTTCACCTTTTTTTTTAAATTGGGACAACTTTAGGCATTTTTAGGACTTCAGGATAAACACCTTCAGCCAGTGATTGATTGATCAAAGAAAGCAAAGGCTTTAAAATAAGCCCCCCATACACTTTTATAATTTTACCTGTCACGCCATCAGTATCAGCTGACCTTGTTTTTTCCACCTTCATCAAATAGGTGCGTAACTCACCTGGTCTGCAGGGTTTCAAGTACAATGATTTAAACTGTTGAGTATTAGATTCTGTTGTATCACGCTGTGGTATATGATTGGTATCAGGGACATTTAAAAAGGAGTGTTTAAATGCATTAGATATATCAAAGGCATCAGTTAGAAAATTTCCGGATTCATCATACATTTGAGACGGTAGGTTATCAAATTAGAACCAGTATTACGTTTGATGATTTCCCATGCAGCTTCAGAATAGTTGGAGGCTTTTTTAATGTATTCATCATTGTATTCCCATTTTGCTTTCTTAATTAAAAACCTGTATTGTTTTTTTAGGTTGGAAAATTGCTCATGTAATGTTGCATCATTTGAAGACTTGACATTTAGAGACATTTGTTTTACTAAAGAATACATTTTTCTGATATCAGGTGCCAACCAAGGTTTCATTTTATCACGCCTGAATTTTATTGGCTCAAATGGGAAGGCAATATTAAAACAAGAGTTGAAAGTATTATAAAATTCATTAAAATTGATGTTAACATGCTCTAACTGATTAATTTCTTCCCAGTTTTGCTCATTCAATAGTAGCCCTTAAGTAGGCGCGTGGGATCTTTTAAGACCCCAAGGGTTTACGGACGAAATATTTTATCTCATAAATCACTTTCAAAGCTTTGAAAACTCATAGTTCAACTAATAGGAAAAATTAAAGGTACGTATGTTGAATCATCATGCTTTGAATATCCAGTGTAAAAAATAGCAATGTAAAATAAACAAATTTGGCGAAGATTCCGCATAGGCAATTCCACATAGGGTATTAAAAGACCCCATGCGCCCACTTACGTCATTAAGTGAGGTGCGCCTACTTGAGGGGTAGTTGAAAATAATTAATGTTGGAGTCACTAAGGAATCTTTTATACCTACAAGAGTTTGGTGGGGGTAGTTATTTTGGAACTTTAAAAGTAGAAATTATTGCCATGTGGTCTGAAAGAGCTGGATCAAAAACTCTTGTATCTGTGTTAGTAACATTATAATCTGTAAAAACATTATCAAGTAAGGTTTTTGAGTTAGCAGCATTGATTGCATAATTTCTAATAAATTTTACTAGAATTTCATTAATTTTTGCTGTAACACATTAAGTGGAGACATTAAATATTTATTTCCTTCTTCCTTGGTGACTGGTGCTCTTCATTTCATAGCTTGACACAGTTTTCATGAGACATCTCTATCCAGCAGTTTAAGATGCCAGAAAGCAAGAAAAATTAACAGCTATAAAAAATATAAACTAAATTGTAGAGTAGATCGATGGCAATGATTACCACATTCAGTGAATTAATATTGTTGTGGTAAACGTGTAATAAATTATGTAAAAATAAGTAAATATCAGCATATTTCTGGAACTAATATTGATATAAATTTTGCCATCTTGCTTTTGATTTATGCATAGTAACTTGATGTAGTTGATATTTAAATTAATTTTATTTGACTCATTCAAAGGCACAGTTTTCTGTGGCAGTTTCCATAGAACGACTGATACTAATCAGATAACTGCCTTTTCCTGATTGACTGGTGTGAGTGCTTTGACTAACAATCAGGACTATAATTGTACATTTCATTTTATTCTTTTAAATAACACAATGGCTGCACACTGACAATTAGTACTTGATTTATTAATCATTTTCTGCTTTTATATTCCCATTTCATAGTCTACTTTCGATATTGTTTCTCAGCTGAAGAAGGAGGCTTTTTGATTAGTCATTTTTTTGTCATCAGGGTGACTCCAGCCAGTATACGAGCCATGCAACGCTCATCTAGAACTTCCTCCTCCCGAAACTCAGCTTCTACCAATTCACAGCCAATCTCACCTGCTATCACTTTCCCGCCTCCAGGCATGAGTGAGTACTCATTGAGAAGAGTAACTGGAGAAAATGCCCTTTCTAAGGAGGAACTGGAAAAAGTGAGTCCTCTGTATCATATCCTTGCTGGTTATTTATTCTTTCCCAATGAAACATTGGTCTGTATGTTATTTCATAACTTTTAATTTCCATCTTTTAAAAGAATTAAATTTGAGTTACTTATATCAATTACTGAGAAGGACAGTGATGTATCATTAAAATCATTAATGTAAGTGCCATTACTCAATATGTAAATTGTCTAGCAGGATTGGGAGAAATAATTTATCTACCCTCATTCACCAATGTCATGATGAGGTACTCAGTGAGATAGGCAGGCTAGGTATAACTTTTGTGGGTGCCAGGCCATGTGGGAATATGCAGAAACTAGATGGATGATGAACTGGCATCAAAGCAAAGGCTGGATCCAGGACCACAACCCAATTGGACCACACCCAATCATTCCAACTGCAACCTCAGTGAGAATGGCAAAAATCAGACTATTGGGCTTGGCCCCACATTCTGAGATTCGGCGAACCATACTGAATGTATGGTTCGCCGATACCAATAGGTCCAAGTGCCTCAGGGCCTCCCGGAGGGGAATTCCACCAAAATCACAATCTATTTATCGAACAATTATGCATCTGCTGAGTTTGGAGGGATGTAGTGTATTTTTAGATACATTGAAAAAATATTTATCAGCATTGTTAATATTTATTAACAAAAAAATTGGTTCACTTATATTATGTTCATTTTATATTTGCAGACAAAGCTTGGTGTCCTGAGCTTTCTCTCTTCAGGAGTTCTACCTGTAGAGGATATAATATCTCACCTAATTGTGGGCTCTGCAGATCCAGTTGAAACTGTGTCACAGTCAGCCTGCTTTGTGCTAACAAGTGTTATTAGGTTAGTCGGAATCATTTTTATCTATTTGCAAGTTATTATTACTAGTTAACAATGTGATGAGAAGCATTTATTAAGTTTTTAATAAGTAATTTGTGAGAAATTTCTAAATTGACCCTTAATCATTGAAAATAATGCCCACCTTCAACAGATTAATAGAAATCATATTTTTGCTGTATATTTTTTTCTAAAGTTACGTTCTACTCAAAGTTTAGTCTGGTTTGTGAAGATAGAGATTAATACATTAGAAACTCGTAATTACAAAGTCAACAGGACTGGAAAAATCGAAGCTTCATAATATCAAATATCTTATGAACGAGTATTCTTCTTCAACATTGCAATGAAGCAATTTTTTTGTTTCCTGAAATATATGCACTCCCGCAACGTACTTGTATGATTTACTAAGTTATAATTCATGATTGTATCTTTAAACGTGTATTCATGCCAACAGGGTTCATAAAATTAAAAACAACTAACTTGTTCCTCTTTCCCAATGAACCTGAAATTAGGCAATCAAGTGTCTTACTAAAATTTTCCTGCAGTTTGGGCTAGGCCTATGGAGTTCCATTAGTGCATTTTTCTAAGTAACTTTAATCTCTACAGAAAAACCCGTAACATAAGTGTGAGTGATGTGTTTGTACTTTTAAGCTAATATTGATGTATGCATACACTATGGAAGTGTGCGATTTGTACGATCATTTGCAACTAGATGCTGCTCCGAATATAGAATTTAGAGCAATAAATTTCTGCGTGAAGAAAATCATATGCTCCGCTTCAGGGACAAAAGATTAGACTTAAATTAAGCTATAACAGTGAAAAGATTCTTCCACGGATGCTTTGTCAATGGGGTCATTTACCATATTTTTTTAATTGCCAAATCCGATAGAGTTTGTAAAATAAAAAGACCCGTATTTTTCGTTTTTTTGATCCGTCAATTATTTCTCGAGTTATAAGCGGCAAAAAACTGATGTTTGTTACCCTTTCGGAAAAGTGGGCGTGGTGCAACCTCTGACGTATATCGACTTCGTCGAATCAGAACTGAGCCCGCGAAGCTACTTTGCCTTATCGCAATGGGGGGGACACAGCTTACTCGGCCAATGGGAATGATTGCGACAGCATCTGTGCGAGCAGACCTTCCGAGAACCCCCCTCCACTCCCTTCCCTTCCTCGAAAAGCAGTCAAGGACGGGAGGAAAATGACTTCGATGTTATCAAAGCAGCTTTTTCGGTGGGCGTCACCTTTTGCTTATTTTAATTTTTGATTTATGAGTGAGTGGTTGTGGTTAGAAGATTAATATTTTCACTAAAATTCTTTTTTCGTTTCCATCTAATGATTTCTTGTACAAAATGGTGATTTCGGTTCCGAGTAAATGTCCCCATTATGAATTTATTTAAATAATAATGATATGCCAGTTACTTTTGCGAAATAGCAAGCGTAATTCTCCCCTGGATCCAGCTTATCTTTGCAGGGTTATTTCCGAGACCATGGCTTAAAAAAGAGTTCAGCTTAATGTTTACATCCTTTCAAAAGTACATTGTACAAGCCACTGACATCAACGTGAAGGCATGATAATTTCCTTTACACTTCTTCAGCTACTAATGATGGTACCATTATAAATCAGTAATTTTACATTTTTCACTATGCTCTGCGAAAGCTTCAGTTGTGCCTCTTCAAATAAGGTCGCCTGCTCTTCATCCATTAAATTGCAGGCATCGTTTCAAGTTTTGATGTAGCTAAAAATTGTATAATATTTTTGTGTTATCGTTCTTCCTCTGCTTCCGATCAAGCAAGGGGATTTTAGGTCTGAGCATTGTAGCTCCAGTTCCGGCCACGCACAAAGATGGAATCAAAAGTCTTTACCCTCCTGTACCCATCAGTGAGGGGATTACTCCATTCACTCTCACAAAAACAGCTATGAGACCAATGGCCTTGGAGTATCTTACTTCACTTGGGAGGTTGATCCAGCTGGGATTCAAGACCAAGGGATATGAACGGGAAATAAACATCGAAAGAATCATATCCTTATGCAGCATAGTCACATCTTATCTTCCTCCTGCTCTACCTCAAGAGGCTACACCTGCTGAGAGGGAGGACAGGACACTGGAGAGTGGGGTCTTTTGTTATGAATCAAGATATTCCCACAAAAAAAATATTTGAACATGCTAGACCCCGTGCACAGATTTGCGAAGGGGGGCACTTCAAGGGGTTCAAGGGTGGAGTTGTGAGACCTGCTGAGTCAGCTGGGGACAATGCACCCTTTGAGCGAGTGGGAGGGAGGGGGCTCAAGAAGGGGCCTTATCCTGGCTGGCTTCCAACTAACTCCAACCCCTTATGTCCTCTGGGAAGTATCATCCATTAATGCCAGGGCGAAATGAAAGTGCCTTCCAGTGGACTAGGATTCTGACAAGGCTTTCTGCTCCCTCTCTGACAGCATGAATTAAGGTTTCTCGTAGGATGGTTCTAGGAATGATCTAGTCTTATCTTTAACAAGGATTAGGCTCACAAACCCTTATCAGATTCTTTATCACCCCGTAGGAATGCAGCTGAGAAACTCTCTTTTAGGAAATTTTTCGATCGCTGGGTTGGAGTGAAAGGCAAGAAAGGCACACTATTACACGACATAAATATATATAGACGATGACTTATAGAATTCTGCACACAACACAAGTTGGTTGTGGCAAACACATTGTTTAAAAACCACCAACGGAGCAGACATTCCTGGAAAATGCCTGGAGACAGAAGATTCCAAATTGACTACATTTTAGTGAAGCATAGGTTCATAAACCAGGTGAAGAACTGCAATGGCTACCCAGATGCAGATATCGACAGTGACCACAACTTAGTGATGATGAAATGCCACTTAAAACTCAAGAAATTGAAGAGATCAATGAAGAACATATGGCAAGTAGAGAAACTAAAGGAACCTCAACAACGGCTGGCCTTTCAGAAGGCAGTGGAAAACAAAATAGAAGATGATTTGAATGTGAAATCAGTGGAAAAGAGATGGGAGAACATCAAAATCAGGCTACAGGAAACAGCAAAAGAGGTTCTGGGGAGAAGAAAAGTTGTCAAGAAGTAGCCATGGATTACAGAGGAAGTCTTAGAATTGATTGAAGAGAGAAGAAAATATAAAAATGTGGAAACTGAAGAAGGGTAACTTCACTACAAAAGAATCAGGAATAAAATAAACCGTAAAGCGAGAAAAGCAAGGGAAATGTGGGTGAAGGATCTATGCGAAGATGTACAAAGCAACCTCGCAAAAGGAAATGTGGAAGTTGCCTACAGGATGGTGAGAAATCACTTCAAGAAACAGGCTGCAAGATGTAGCAGCATCAGGGACAAGAATGGAGAACTGTTAATTGAACATGAGGATAAAGTGAAGAGATGGAAGGAATACAGTAGAATCCTGATTTAAGGTTTTTCAGGGGGGACAAAATTTTAAACACTAAATGCGGAAAAACACTAAATGAGGAAAAACACTAAATGAGGACTTGTCATTTTTTTGAGGTTTTAGGGTCTGTAATGATTAGAACAGCTTTCTACGAAAAGAAAATATAATTGTAATATAATAAATATAAAAATATAAAAGTCACTAAAAGGGGTCGCATACAACAATAAAAAATTTTCATTAATTTTATATGCTCTTCCCAAAGAAGGTTGGATTCAGTGACAAAACGAAAATAAATGAAAAATGAACCAAAAATGAAAATGCCTTAACCAAAAATACAATGCATTAGCCTTCTGACTACTCAGAAATTCAATATCAATTTTAAAACTTTTAGTAGAGACTAATTATATTTCTGAACAGCTACTTTTTAAAAAAATCTGAAATTTTACTCTGCTTATTTTTTTTTACTGTAACTAAGAAGTAGCTCATTTTCCAGTTTTGAAACCGTCAGTAAAGTAGATTGATTGTTCTCAATGGATGAAAAGTATGATTTCAATTTTTCAAGTCCAACTACAGCCTCCGAAAAGGTAGCCACTGGAGAAATTGATGAAATTTTGATATCATGGCCTTGACAAGCCCCCGGTTTTCCCCAAAAACAATTTCCTTTGATGAGGACATGGCAGCAAAACCTCAGAATTGTTATGATTCAAGAACTCCCCAATCCAAGTCCTAAATGAATGAGGCCCCTGAATGATATAAGTTATGCATGCTTGAGTCTATTACTCATTGTATGAAGATGTCACTCTTTCTAGCTACGGTACAAAGGTTAAAATCCCGGAAGAATTCAAATAAGACATGCCCAAGAATTTGTTATTGAGCTGACAAAAGGACTTGCAAACAAAGGAAGGAGATCATATGTTGGCAGTTGTTACTCCAGTGTTTTGCTTTATCAGGAATTGTTAGAGCTAGGGATGGGACATTCGAATCCTCAAATCCCTCGAATAATGCCTCTTTCCTAGAATCCTCAAATCCATTGATTTCACCTAGAATCCAAATACTCAATAATCTGAGTCACTTACATCGTCAGCAGACGAAAATCCTTGCGTTCCATTCAATTCAACTTTAGCGCCACCACCCGCAATCATAATTGAAATCATGGATAGAATCGATTCTTCAAGAGCGCTGTTTGCCCGATGGTGCTCTGCGGCATGTTGGGGCCTTGTGTCATGTCAGGGCACTCATTGTCATGTGGCTGAAAGAGCACCGGAGAGCAATCATCCACGGGAGCATAAAGGAATCTGCTGTCGCAGAACGCACATCCTCTGAAGGTACAGGCGGGGTACATAATATTTTACCATAAAATGCACGGGTAATAACAAAAGAACCTCGCTACTACCCAAGATTGATACTGGAGGTGGTTGAAATAGAGAAATGTCCATGGAACATAAACCATGAGGATGACATTAAACTCATTGCCACATGGAAGACAGCCTTTCATCCACCACCCGAGGGAAAGTCCTCCAAAATACTGTGGGGCCCAGGCTGAGTCATCACCTTCAGGACATGAATGGGGAAATTGCTTGAGAGAAATGATACCAAATAAGGCTAAGTACAGAAAGGGAGGGGGCATGTCTATCCAATAAATAGTGGAGACTTCCTCTTCATTTTTTTAATCCTGATGATGCAGCCCTAATGGACGCAAAGGCATAATGAAAGCTCCACATGCAATGGCTCCCGAAAGAGACAACTGGAAATATACTCAGCAAATTGAGTGTGCAAAAGCTTATGCTCATGACGTCTGTTATTTGCATTGCAGAAAAAAATATTTCCACCCAATGGGTGAAGTGTACATTTTCAACGGATCGGGTTGGTGTGGTGGCTAGAGTACTGGCCTCCCATCCCAAGGGCCCGGATTTGATTCCCGGCATGGTGGATTTTACTGTGGCAAACCGGTTCCTACTTGAGTGCCTAGTGGAAGGCATTTCAGGTTCAGTACTCCATCCGTCGGATGAGACGTTAAGCTGTAGTCCCCTTGGCGCTTGTCATTACCCGAACCCGAAGTAACCGACGCTCCGGGGGATGCCAACGCCCGGACCGCTTCACCCCTTCCACAGTGGACTTCACTTGGACTCTCCGCAAGGACTTTCCGGAGACCCTTAACGACCTGGGCCATCCCCGGGTCGCCATCATGCTTGGTTTTACCCATCAACACCCACCACCTTTCACCCTCTTCTCAATTCCCAATCCTTGTTCTCTCCAACCCCTCCATACTCCCCCTCCTCCTACCCCCCCCCTTTCAACCTTTCCCTCCCCTCACAGCAAATTGTATATATACTGATGTCTGAGATTTAATTTTCATCTGAAGATGGTGTTGTACACCGAAACCGGTCAAAAGTAAATGTCTTTATTCTTGTGGAAAATTGCCAGTATTTTTCTTTCGATTTTGCTTATGTGTTGCCTTGCATGCAGCAGTAATGATTTTGATGGAATATCTAGAAAATATTTCACAATTGGTACGACAATTTTTGTAGTTACCTACGATTTTCCTGATGATAGTTTATCACATTGCTGTGTTATCCACTCCCCTGATGCATTTGGAACCCAAGAAAGTATGGTAATGTACAGGTACATTCTTAGGAATTGTTGGTGGAATGATTTTTAAAAATATTTTCAGTGGTAATGAGATTTTGATTTAGTGAGTGATTTTTGGCTCCCGAGAGCTCTGGTTATGTAGAGGCTCCACTGCACTGCCAAAATTGGCTAGAAAGTACCTTTCAGCACCACCGGCAACAGTGAACTCAAAGACTGTTCAGCACGGCTGGCATTATTTGTGATGAAATGATAAATCGGCTTGATCTGGATTGTGTTAAAAGGCTCATTTTTTAAATTAAATGCTTGAACTTTACCACTCAGGTGTCGAGTGATACTCGACAGAGCATAGCTCACTACCAACTCTTGTGTCGAGTGTCACTCGGCACACGGCATGCGAAATCCAGGGGCATTGAAAATTAAATTCCAAGTGGACTACTTGTATAGAGGGTGAAAAAATCAGTGCGCAAAGGGTTAAAGCAAAAAAATTAATTATGCTTGTAGTGGTAGTGTTTAATTCAATTGTATGTGTAAAATTAATATCAGAATTCTAAATAAAATATAAGATTAAGGATAAACTTAAGATTGAGCTTTGAATACATACTTGGGATTCAAGGAAATGGTAATATTTAGATTTTAGATAAAATTTAGGAATAAAGGTAAAGTTAAGATTCGGATTCTAAATGAGATTTGAGATTCGAAGGTGAATTTAAGATTCAGATTCGGATTCGAGAAAAACTGGATTCGACCCATCTCTAATTAGAGCCTATCCTTTTTATTCAACCTATCCTCATTGAAGATTGTAAAAATTACAGTAATTCATTGTAAAGGGAAGGTCACCAAAATTGAATAGAGTTCAAAGAATACCTACTTTTTCAGCACTTTAGGTTCTGGAAAACTGCATTGCAAAGAGGAACAAAGCTAAGCGAATCATTTTGTAGACATGCCATTTTATGTAGACCCTTTGTGTACAGTCTCTAAATATTCTTAAACACTCACACATATCTACCCTCACTCAATATGATAGTTGTAAGGCATCAATGTATCAAAAAGGCAATGTGAGATGATGGAATAGTGGATCACAGGTATCATATTTCACATGGCATATCATTGAAATGATGAAAAGTAAAGCGATGTAAAGTGGGGACCTCCAATAACTATTTCAGCAATGGTAAAAATAATGATAGGGGGTCAAGAAAGAAGAACAATGACTATGATTTCCTTTGGATTCTTCCCAGATAGGTGATATTGTACCATCTATATTTAAGTCAAGATCAGTAGAGAACAGAATGAAGCTGCTAACGATGATTGATTATAATTTTATTCAAAAGGGAACTGATATATCTGATCAAGCTTTTACCTTGTAGATGTGGTGTGAAAAAGTTGCAATAAAATTGTTAATCAGGACCTGTATTGTAATGCATTCATACCAAGTACTGAGGAAAACTTTTAGTGAAAACTTACTGATGGGCTTGAAAGTGATAATAATGAAAGGAGAAGTGAATGTGTTGAAGGGTCAATGGAAGAAAAAGAAAAGTTTTGCATAAGCTAATAGTATGTGAGTGGTTAAGCTAACTGCAATGATAAATGCTGGGTCTAACATTTTCTGGCTTACAAGCAAGTTCCCAGGACACAACTCGTTCATATGCCAAGGATTGATTCTACTTATCACATGAATCCAAAGAAGAGACAAAGAATAGAGTTGCTCTTAACTTATTAGTTCACCTCATATTTTCGAAAGGTAATCAATGTGTTCCTCTTTGCATTCTGTAATGTCATTGATTTTCATCTGCATTGATTTTCAAAGGCTTTAAAAGCTCCTTTGCATATTCAAATTCAAAATCGCAAACCAGCCACAAAAAACCTTCATGGATTAACCTGCTAATATACATCCTAGATATTTTGTTCTATGGATGATATTTTGTCTGTGGAAATCTCAATTTCATATCATTCTAGATTGTGAACATCTTCTCGTGTAGTGACAACAGTGCGTGTGTAGAACTAGACATCATTGAAAAGCTTGAAACCAAACACTGTCAGTACCCCAGTTCCTGTGTTATTTTGTCTATTTCCTGCCCCACTTCAGGGTTACAAGTCAAATGAAAAGGAGAGAGCAAAGTAGCTCATGGGGGAATCACCCAAAAAATTCTGCCATGTAATAGATTGATTAAGTGTACCTGGGACTGCATAATGGAATGCATTTCATTTCATTATTTATTGGTATCTTGAACCTTATGTAAAGTAAAGTAAATTTATTGCTTTTAACAACAATAATGATACTTTGAAATCATATTCTATCCACATGAAAGCTAGGTTGCCTCCAAGCCTCTTCAAAAAACATATACTTTGCTAATATATAAAATAATAAGGTACATAACGTTTTACTTAACCCATTTACTGCCAAGGTCAATATTACCCGAAAATTTTAAATTTTTTCTTCATATTCCTTCTAATCATATTACGGAAAAGAAAGTATAAAAGTATTGATGCCTAAAAAAAATTGTTCATGCAAAAAAAATAATGGTGCGTTTTTGCACCTTTGGCAGTTTTAGAGTTCTTGGGTGCTGAAATAATAGTAGAATGAATTTTTCTTTGGCTATATTTATTTCCATTTTTAGCCTTAATACAAGTTATTAAAGGCTTTACAATAATAAATATAATAGTTATGACATTTTAAAATAGTTTTCGTAAAGGATAGTGTTCATCTATATTAGTGCTTTTATTTGCGAAAATCATAAAAACATTTTGGATGCAAGGGTACCAGACGTTTAACACATGTAAATATTGTGTGAGTTTTGCATTGCCTGCACCCTCTCCTAGTTTCATTTTTTCCAATTAAATGACCTATTTTATCATTTTTTACGTCCAGGGGTAAAGACATACGTGATGGCCTACCTTTTTTTGGGTTGTTTGATATTCCTGCTACTTGGCCATAACTAGTTACTCTGTCACTTTTCATTAGGGTCAGCGCTACATAAGACCTAAACTCAACTTGTGACATTTTATTCCCTGTAGCTTTTCGGTATATTTTCCAGGCATTGGTACAGACACTGTCCAACAAATTACAAAATAATGGCCACCACCACTTCTTTCTCCTGATTTTATTATGTAGTTAGCATTTGCATTGTCGTGAATGTCAACTCTACCCATCTACTTATTGTACTCCCCTGTTACATTGGGCTGTGGGATCAAAACCTCTTTCCTTTCCTTTCGGCTAAATCTTTTTGCACTTCCCAGTGGAAAAACTGGTACAATGTTACTGGCGACAATGACAACTGAATTATCATTCCATTTTACAACATACGTTTCTGATTCTGAATCATATGCATAGTCAAAAGAGCCATGAGGTTTTTTTCCGATGGTCTTTGAATCTTCCTGGGGACATTTTCCAGTTCTATTTTCCCGAATCGTGCCAGTTGCAAAAACATGTTTGTCTTTCAAGGTACGAAACAAGGAGTATGAAGAAAAAAAATTATCAAAAAATAATCGGTGATGCAACGGATCAGGAATTACTCTCATGAAATCTGAAACAACTTGAGCTCCCAAACCTAATTGCGGCCCATCAGGGTTTGCTCTTGCCCCTCCATATGGACATACCTGGAATAGATACCCATCAGAAGAGCAGAGACACCATAACTTAAATCCAAAATTCACAGGTTTTTTTATGAACATTTTGGCGGAGTGGTGTCCGAAGTAGAGGACCATCTGTTCATCAATTGAAAGATTATGCGAAAAAATTCCAAATTGCAAAAACTTCGAATTGATCATGGTGAAAATGGGTCTCAGTTTTGCAAATCTGTCGTTCTTATCCAGTACAGAGTTGTCAGAAAGGTGAATTCAGAAGGTTTTCCTTGATGGCTCTAAATCTATTTCTACTCATTGAGCGACGAACTAGGTTTGGTAGATACTTCAAAGGCTAGTTTTAATGATATATATTGTTAGAAGACCACGTTGCCAATTTTCACCTTCAAAACCTGTCTGCTGCCAGACCCTGCTCTCGCCAAAGGTGCGAAAACGCACCATTATATTCCTTAGCAAAATGTTTTATTTAATTAAAAAGTAAAAGGTTGAAGGAACCAATTATATGATGCGGGATTATCAGTACTATATTTTAGCTACTACAATTATTCATACACATGCATTATCATTTTTATAAAAAATATTTTTTCATCGCCCATCATTGTACCAGAATTTCAGCAATATTAAATATCAATAACAAAAAAACATTTATTGCTGTTACAAAAACAGCACTTTGTAAAATAAGTTAATAACTTTATAAATGAATAAATCAAAGTAAAGACGTAGATTTCTTTATAATTAATATGTTATTAACTAAAACATAAATGGTTTGTCTACGCACCTTTGGCCGAAAATGGGTTAATCAGCTGATAAATCAAGAAAATAACATGTTAATGATGATGCCATTAACTTTTTAAAATAGCACTAATATAAGAACAAATCTATAGCTATAGTATTTCAAATAATCTTGCATGTGAGCATCATCAATTCAGAACTGATGTTTTTAACCACAATGTGGCCATGCCACTGCTAAGTAAATGAATATTTTTTTTCTCTCAAAACAGGAAAATTAAATTCAACACTCCATCAGTTGTACAGCCATTGTATCAACTTTTCCTGGGAACTGCAAGGGATCGTTTTGCTTCTTCCAATACCTCTAGTCTACAGTCATCAACATCCCGAAATGGATCCTCAGCATCTCCCTCATCATGTCCATCATGTTTATCATTTACCTTGCCTGAGCCTTCATCTTTACCTCCTCCTCCAACAAAGGCTGAGCTTCAGACTACTCCAGCAGATTATAGGCTTCGCATGAGCTTACTGCCGTATATTTGCCGTTCTCAAGGTTCTGGAATAATCTACCCAGATTGCCTGCAGGTTAGTATTAAGACTAAAAAACTATTTTTATATTAGTATTTTTTTCTTTGGAACTCAGGAAAAATAAAACTGTACCTAAGAATGCCAGGGTAGTTTTGCAAGAATGCAATGAATAGGCCCATATGAATACATTCAAACAAAAGCGGGGCTGAGGGGAGTGACCGCCAAAGTTTAGGAATGCACCCTCAGACGAGAACACGAAACCACGCGTAGACAATGTCCTGAAGGGCTCGTATGCCTTACTCAGTGACATCATATCATCAATACTACATAGTTGAAGCTGAGAAAGAAGGGTCACCTATAATCCTATGACGGATAATGAGGGGATGGGTTCATTCAAACTGACGTATCTGTTACAATGCGCCAGTCTACATATACCTTACTCGGTGACATTGCGTCGTCAATACATAGCCCCCAGTGAATTGCTAGAAAAGGTGCACAGGCACGCCCTCAGCATCTACTGTAATTCTATATAAGTAAGCTGTTTCCACTGTAATTTTACAATTTCGAAGGGATACTTCACATCGCAATATGGGGATCGATATCAAAAATTAACCTTAAAGCACTTTCTGCCGCTCAGAACAATCTTTTGGGGCAAATTACAGAAACCCTTCGTTCGTCAAGCCCTGGTTACACGATACATTAACTTGTACAAGTTAATGTGCAAATGCATGAATGCGAAAATTCACCATGTAACCACACCACAATGTACAAATGAATGAATGCGTGAACATAAAATAGAACCTGTTCTAATTTGGTTCATGCATTTGTACATTTTCATGATTCAGGGACATGTGATGGCAGAACAGGGAAACGATGCACTGTTTGTTTACCTTTTGTGATTAGATTGTTCGTGCATGACTGCCTTTTCGTATTTTTTGACCTTTGCTTCGTTTGGACACTCTACACTTTGCCGTTTGACTTTTGCACCTCCTGGACAATCCTCAAGGAACCATTTTGACCTATCACCTTCTTTGGACATTTTTCTCCCGTAATTGACCTTTGCACCATTTGGACAACTCGATTTTGATGCTGGTAATGGCTTGGAGCAGTGGGCAGGTGGATTGGCTAATTTTTTTTAATTAGCAAGAGGCCATATTTGTTTGACCCCTGGAATACCTTGTACAAGATTAAGGGGAGGAGGGAAGTTGTCATGCAAGAGGTAGTGGAGGAGATGTGTGCTGCAAGGTAGGAATTATGAAATCATAATACAAATAATTGCAACGGCAGCAGCTTTTTTCGCTTCGTCGAATCCTTCTCAGTGTCCAGACAGGCAAAAATCAGAATTAAACAATAGGTCAACAATGGGTTCGGGTTGTCCAATAGGTGCCAAGGTCGAAAACAGGAGAGAAATGTCCAGCGAATGCGAGAGGTCAATTAAGGGTCCAATGGTTTAATCGAGGAAGTGCAAAGGTCAAATTGTAAATCAAAGTCTAAACAAAGCCGAGGTCAAAATATTAATATGAAAATTCGAGCCACACGCAAACACAATCCCACATCCAACTACCAAAAAACTGAATGTGACTATCTCGCTTATGTTTTATACCACTAGGTCACTAGGTGTCCCCACGGAAAATTACAGCTGAAAATGAAAGTTCAATTTGAGAAAGATTGGTCTGTTAAATAGTAGTAATGGTAAATTATGAATGTCGTCTTTGACTATGTGAATGTTGTGCTTATAAAGATGAAAACATCATCAATCGCAAATGCATACCCAGAAAATAGTGCGAATGCATGTACGGTTCCATACATCGTGTAACTTCATGCAAACGTACATGAATCCATATTAAAAAATCCAGAAAGCAGAAAGTGAAAGCTACTTAGTCATTGTTAAAAGTGATAAAGGGAATGGTCTTGTGATTATGAACAGAGAAGATTGTAACAGCAAGTGTGAACAGTTCATATCAGGAAATAAGTGCATCATTCTCCCCAAGGACCCTACACCTTCATTCAACCTACTAGTTAGATCTGCTATCACCTCTAGCAAGACGCTTTTCCCAGGGAATGAAAAATACCGCCTGATCTCTATGAATCCTCTAACACCCAGTTTCTATGGACTTCCCAAGCTACATAAAAACAACACGTCAATCAGACCGGTAGTGGCCAACACGGATCCCCCTACACATAAACTTGCATTTGAATTGAACCATACATTCAGAACCATCACCAACTTCCGAGGAAAATACACAATAGACAATTCCATATCTTTAGCTGAGAAACTGAAACAATCCCCATAAATTGTAAATTAGTTCCCTTTGACGTTTCTAATCTATTTACTTCCATCCCCGCCTTGGAAGCCACACAACTGGCTAAAGACATTCTAGTACAAATGGACACCTCCATGGATAAAATCAATCAAATATATTCCTTAATGAATCTGGGTATCGAGCAAAATTATTTCAGTTTTACCCACAACATATACCAACAACCGGAAGGTCTAGCCATGGGATCCCCCCTATCCCTCTTTTGGCCGAAATATTCATGAACAACCTTGAAGAGAACATTTTCGATGCCAAAAACCATCTGAAAGGGAATATCATCTATTGGTTTCGATACGTAGACGACATCCTCTGCTGCTGGGGTGGTACTAATAGACAAGTGGATACTTTCATTTCACACCTCAATTCCCTCCATAGGAACATAACCTTCACCGTAGAACTAGAAAATTTATTAGACTCTAGAAAATTAATTTTCTAGATTTGACGATCAAGAGGGAAGGCTCCAAACATGATTTTTCTATCTATAGGAAACCCACTGCCACAGACCAAATAATACCAGAAGACTCCTTACATCCCATTTCCCACAAATTAGCCGCTTTCCACTCGATGGTACACAGACTGCTACATATTCCACTCACTCAACTCCATTATGAGAAAGAACTACAAACCATTAAAGACATTTCCACGGACAATGGATACAGTGAAGGTTTAATTAATAAATTAGTATACAAAAAACGGAAAACTTTAGCAATCCAGAGAGTTACCTCCTTAACCCCCTTATCTCCTCCAACCACACAACGTTGGTGCAGAATTCCATATGTCGGCCATTTATCCAACAAAATTGCAAACCGTCTCCCAAAGGAGAAATACAGTGTGTTCTTTTATACCCCCATGAATCTTTCTAAATTAATCAACAGACCCAAAGATAAAGTGGACATACTAGACAGATGTGGGGTTTACGAACTAGAATGTGATTCCTGCAAAGGAATATATGTGGGCCAAACAGGCAGAAACATCCACACGAGAATCAACGAGCATCGGAAGTGCCTTGTGAAAGGACAGGACACGTCCACCGTCGCCAAGCATCTTATGGACACAGGTCATCAGTGCAGTTTTGTCCCAAACATTTTACATGTGGAAAAGAAAGGGAAGAAACTTGATGCCTTGGAACAATTAGAAATAATTCAACAAAATTAATAATATCCCACTCCTAAATGATAACACCTTTCCATCCCATTCCCCGTTACTGTCCATAGCACTTTGTTATTCCACTACCTCCCCTACTACCCCCTTGCCATCCACCATTTCCCCCTCCCTTTGTTAACCCCACACCACTTCTCCACCACTCCGAGCCGATGTTCTCCCGAGCCAAGACCCCCTCCCCCACCCACATCACCCACTGGATGGGTGGGACATCACCCACTGGTCTCCAATTGCTGAACCCTGCGGCAGGAGCCATTAAATCAACGAGGGATCCTGAGACGACAGCAGTGACCCAAGGCATTTTTTTCCTTCTATTCCCTCTCCCATCTTCCCCCATCATCACCAACCAGCACCAGGTTTTACAAATTTGAATAAACTGACCTGCCCCTCTCAACCACACTCCAACCAGATCACTCCTTGTTCCTGTTCCGTTTCTCTCCATTTCCCTCCCCCTCTCAACCCCTGTCCACCGACCTGCTCATATATACACTTGTTTGTAAACAGAAAGCTTCACTTGAAAATGGTGTAGTACACCGAAACTAGTCGGAATAAAAATTTTACTTGTGGAAAATTGTAATATCTTTCCTGTAATATGGAATGTTTCCACCACATCACACCTGAATCTGGTTTGTTTATATGTGCATGAATCCATTCACGCAAACATAAATGAAACCATTCAAGCAAATGTACATGAACTAGTACATCTTAATGTATCATGTAACCAGGCCTTCAGAAAGTCTTTCATTCACAACAACTAAAAAATCCCGGAATTGGTGCTCCACCTAAGAAAAATCACTGAATCCTTTCAGCAGACAATAGGAAACCTGACCAACAACGCGGTGGACACTAAATGGAATTGCAACGAATATCCCCTATTAAAATATTTTTAAACAAATAGATATAGATGGAAGAAACCACAATGACAGTTTTCAGTGTTCGCTTTATTTGTCAAAACAAAAAAACCATCAAGGCCTCTACCACAACATCCAATTTTCCAAAGCAACTGAAAGAGTAATTTGAACGTAAAAGTTACTTTTTTTAACTTTGACCTAAATCAATTACTTTTTTAGAAAAGTAACTATTAACTAGTTACTTTATACAGAGATTAACTGTATCTTTGATCAGTTAATTTTTTTGGTAATTTTCCTAACTGTACTTTTCCTAACTATGAGTCAGATAAAGTCCATGATAGCATGTAGTGCAGATGCCCATTATCCCTCAGGGGACATCTAGATATCTAAGTATGTAAGCCCTTGTGGAAGAGATTGTTCGACCCATTCTTTGACCCAATGAATCATGCCTCATCATAATGCGGAGATCCCCACTTATCAGCAGCTTTTGAATGATGTTTGGTGTAAGAAGTTTTCACCTTAGGGTAAACATGTAACCAGTTAGCTGTAAGTCATCTCAGGTCTTCAACATCAAGAAAAAATAAATTTGTCATCAGTATCATGTGGACAAACATATATTTTGTCCATTTCTTTTTAAAGACAGTTGACCTCTTCAATCTTCCCATCTCCAATTTTAAAATGAAGTAATCCGTTAGAATTAAATTCTGTTATTTGTTACTCTCGATGCATGGAAATGTCAGTTCTTACCTATAATCTATTTTCCTAAAAAAATTTCATGGGTATATGATTTTGGTGTACTTTTATGGTGATAGAAACTGGAAATGGAATATTGGAAGCAGTGGAAATGTGGAATTTCTCAAGAATGATGATGAGTTTGGTTTGATTTGATAGTAAAGAAGTTATGCAAAGAGTCAGTGAAATAAGATAAATTAATGATTTTGGTTGAGCCATATCATATCTTTTCCACTGCATTGCATTGTTAATCTGTCAGATATGTTAATGGCTCATGTCCTTGACATCCTCTGAAAAATGCATACTAATGCTTAAGCCTATCTATTTGGTTCTCTCTGTTCTATTATGAGCTTTAATTTCTAGCTGTACTTCCTTCCTTTTTCTGTACCTGAATGATTTACACCTATTTCAAACATTGTTGCCTTTTACCCTTTCTTATTTTTCTGTTGTTACTTTTCAGATAGTGTATGATAGCCTGTATTCAGCTGACTCCAACTTGAAATTGAAATTCGTTGCCCTTGAATTTGTCATTGTCATCATTTGTGAGTAAGTAGCAAAATCTAAAATATAACTATAATGCTGATAAAATGAGTTGTTTTGTGCCTAACTTTTTGGAATCTATTTATGTTTATGAATTAATTCATAGACACTTGGATTTTTCACATGAATTTCCTACGACCCAGGTTTTAATGTAAAATTTTATCTTGCAGTGGTTTGGAAGTACACAATTCAGGTTAACCTACAGTTGAATATATGTGTACTTGGAACCTATCTGATAATGATGTTTACTTCTAAACTTGGTTTGTGTGAAATAAAATATTTATGTGAAAAAACCAAACGTCAGAGAATGAATTCATCTAACCAATGGTTAACACACTCCTAAGTTTGTGCATTTTTAGTTCCAGTGCATCAAAGTTGCAGACTGTTGGCAGTGTTCTTCTATCATGTCTTCTTAAGCTGATTGCTTCAGAGGTCAGTATAAATGGTTGCATTGATCTAATCAGTGACTTAAGCCATGAGATGTCATGCCATCCTTGCATATATTTGTACAAGTTTCACAACTCATCTATGGTTGTTTCATGGTTTGTGGGGTGGTTCCTTATTAAGTACAGTATAATCTCGATAGGTAGAGAACTCACGGTGTCCTAAAAATCACTCGTTGGTCTCTTGCACTATTGAGTATTGGAAAAAGTGGATATCACATAGGGAAGTACATTTCTAGTGATACCGTAAAGCAATATTTCCCTTATATCAGCCTAAAGCTGATATGATTCTCGAGTTAAAGTGTATCATAAGGACAATAAACCTAACTGACCATGTTATTGTATGCCGTGGTCAATCATTATTTTTAAATTTGTTGTTTCATGCTGTGTGTATTTAACTGCCGCTGCAGCCATCTCGGAAATTAGTGCACAATTGTTTTTGTGAACAAGGTCCTATATATTTGTAGAGGTTTGAGCTCATTTAATAAATATGAATATTCATTAATGGTTGAGTGTCATTATAAAATTAGTATCAGTAATAAACAACTTTACAAAGTTCAAAAACATTTCATTTACAATTTGATTAAACAAGTTATTATTTAACGCTAAATGGTGGATACTGAATAATATAACATAGTATTCAGTATTGAGTTCTTCTGATTTTGAGCTTGATGCAATGTTTTTCTCACTCACCATCTGAAGTAATGCATCCTTCAGCTCCTCGTGCTTGTGCACACTCATCAATTTCGATGAAACTTTTGAATTTACAATGCCCAAAATGACATTCTACCGCTCCCTTCAGGGCCCTCCCCTATTTTTGGTACTTAAAGTCCCTCAATATCTTCATACTCATACTTCCTGAAAATTCAAAGTAGGATGCAAGGGGGGGGGGGGGGGGGGTATGCCTCATATATGTCTGTACTCACCTGAGGAAATACTATGAGAATTTAATGGTTTAGCAGAATTACAGATGAAAATTTAGCTCCAGCTGCTCGAACCTCATCAGGCAATTCTGAGGATGAAGGAAGCAGCAATAAATGGGATATAATTTTCTTTTTGTTCCTCATCCACTTTTTATTTACTTCCTGAAGATTTGAGAAGATATGTTTACGTTTTCAAGACAGGATTACAAATTATATATGTATTAATGGTTAATGAAAATGCCCCCTCCCCCTGTTCCCCTTTCTTTACCGTGAGCAAAATATTATATTATAGCCTGCATATCATAAAAACCCGACTACTCTAATAATAGGAAAATTAATTATTCTCCCCTGCTCTCTTTCATCATGATTTACTTTTATCCATCTTCAGTTCTTCTAGCCCATTTTGCTAGATTGTGCTATAACTTAACCACCTTTTCCGTACGCTTTAATGTAAATTACAGCATTTGCACAGTGGCGAGGCGTACAGTCATTTCCAGATTTGCCGATGACTAAGCCAAAATGTAAAAATAAAGGAGGATTTATAGAATGTCATAAAAGGTTTGAAAGTATACGTATTACGGTAGTTGTTCCTTTTTGTCGAAGAAACAATGTAAAAAGATCAAATTCTAGCTACCGATTCGCTCATTATAGAGAATCTGTTTTGGTGTCAATACTATGCTGAGGATGTATCGGGCCCTGGGGCAAACTGCCTCCCTTCCCCACCTACCCTCCTCCCCACTTCCGGATGGCCGTGCCATATGAGAGTTTCCATGCTTGACTGACAGAAGCCGGATGAGCGACAGATGTACCAGTTTCAGAGATGACTTGCATAGCTTAACACCATACCCGATACGTGCCCTGCACCCTCCCTCGCCTATCCCCTCCACTGAAGATGGCTATGGCATTAAGCTAGGCAAGTCATCTCTGAAACTGGCACATCTGTAGCTCGTTCGGATTCTGTCGGTCACGTACAGTACTGCTGAACCTGTCCTTACCCTCTCATTCAACACAGCGTAATATGCTCAGCACCCATTCTTCCCGTGTTTTGTCTTTTTTCAGTTCACCTTTTGCGCTTCTTTACAGTCCTGTAGGGTGTACAATTATGGGTTATACAGTGTGTTTTAAATAAAGAAAGGTGTTTTTAGACCATGCATGGCTTGTAATGATCGCCATTCATGATAAAATATTTCTTTTGACAACAGGTAACTCTGTCGATTCGTCTAAGCATAGTAACATGCAAAAGGCATTTTTCGGCGTACATAGATAACTTTTACATTCCTGTAAGTCACCAAGACCATGGTTAACATTTACCCAGCGTCAACCATTCTCAAAATGAAAAATTTTTAAATTCAAAGATAAAAGTATGAGTGGAAGCCGGGATCCCCCCTCTGTATTTAGCAAAATTTAAGATTTTTATGCCAGTTGGCATAAGTGTAACTGGATATTTGTATGAAATGAGCATTTTAGCGAGAGAAATGAAATGATAATATTCAGCGGAAAGTATTTGATTGAACGGTACTGTATTGAATTGTCACAGCGTATTACGAACATTATTTTTAAGGCTCTATTTAACAACTGTCAAGTTGGTTTTGTGGTTTACGGAAGCAAGAGGATTATAGTTGCGAAAAGGCTGATGTTGCACTCGGTTTTTGGGATTATCATACGAAAAAGAAACTAATAATTTTCTTAGGTGTTGAAATATTTACGAATCGTTTCATTAATGCCAGTATTTGATGTAAAATTTGTGATGCCTCAATATAGAATCTTCTTACAATTGTTTACTTTGAAGTAAATTCCTGTACTATTAAATATATAATATATTTATAAAATGCAAACAATATACAATGTCAGTTTTTTTTAAAATACTCTTTATTTTAACAATCACAAAAATATGTCATTGGTATCTGTGTTTTTCGGAAACCATGTTGTGCATCGGCCGACCTACCCTTTGCATCTGTAATGACTAGTGAAAATCATCACGCCTAGCCACTACATTGGTAGGAATAGGAGCTTGGGGTCGAACTCAAGGTGTTCGTCAAGGGCAGGGCGGAGATCATTGTGGCCATGTGCAAGTAATTCACTTGATGATTCACCAACCTTTGCTTCGGGTAAAATATTATTATGAAAGGATGGAAAACAGAATGGGTAGCTAACACTATTCCTGTTGGTCAATGACAACAGCATAAAATCTTAAAAGAATCGCTGCGGCCATTACCACACATAAAAAGATAGATGACAGCTTAGTGCTTGGAGGCTACTTTGTAATTGTAAATTGTTGAAATAAATAAACAACTACATACTGAAGTGAGAAGATTAATGATTCTGAATGATCTTTGGAAAAACTTTATTCCAGTATTGCTCGTTGATATCTGAGAGGAACAATTGCAAAGTACTCCAATATTCATGATTATTTGTCGAAAAAATGTAATTACATATAATTTTTTTCTTGCACTTACCTCTCCTCCAACATTATTCTTAAGTTGATATTTGTGCTTTGTGAGGCTAAAAAGCTTTTTTTAATGATGTTCCTCTAATTATCTTTCAAAATGATACTAATTAAACAACAATCCTTATCACATATCAACTGCATTCAAAATTTCCACACAGGCATTCTAGGTATGCAGACCATTTCAGGGGATCCAGTGTTAATCAATTAAGGAAATATTCTTAGTCCACATTGCAAGTTAGATATCAACACATTAGAGAATCAGGCTTAATTTTTTGGTGCTAAATTCATCAGTCTGAGTAGCTGATTCATCATTATTATGCGGATGAATACCATTTCATAATTTTATCTCCATTTTTGACCTTCATTCTCCTTTTGATACTTGGGTGAAAAGTTATTTCTTTGGGATTGCCACTGTCCTCCAGCTTGTGTGAAAGAGGGCATATGGAATTGGAAATTTTACTTATCCGGGATTGAATTACTTATGTTTAATTTGTTAAGAACTTGGATTCAGAAAAAAATTGTATATTTTGAGCATCTTATATCCATCCACTTCTGTATTGACTAAGGCAAGTTTTTCCTCCAGTAAATAAATGCCTTGGAGTATTTATTGATATGAAAAACCTAATTGCTTTCATGTTGATGTCGCAATTGACTATACAATTCAAAGGAATTTTAATAATTTAACAATTGTTAATGCATAGGAATGGTGGCCTCCTATGGATGAAAAGGTTCAAATGTATCTAAGAATCCAATTTACTGCATTAAAGTATGCAATCTAGTATAATTTTATAGTGTATATTTGTAGATGTCCTTTCAACCCATGAAAAGTGTAATGTATAAAGTTGCGTCTTGCCTTTATTTGACCTAAAACTATATCTTTCTTCTATTGTAGGGAATGGAAGTCAAATTATTAGCCTACCTTGCTGTTGGAGAACTGGGAGTAAGAATGCCAAATCTTGTTAACAAAGATCTGGCTCTTCTTCTAACTTTTTTTGAAGCATTAGATAAGGTAATGTTGGAAAAAAGATTTTACAAGCACTGGGATGTGCATAATCACATTCTTAATGGTCGTTATGAAAATGTCAATTTAATAATGATGTTCAAATGGATATTTTTACTTTGTCTTTTGGTAGAGCTATCTGTACCAATTTACATAGCAAAAAAAGTATTTAGTATGTGTATAGAATTCTTAGTTCCTCATTTGAGTGGTTACATTTTCTGACAGCTGTAGGAGCAATTAGCTTAGATATTTCAATCTGCTTGAATGGTTGCTGTGAATCAGTGTCACTTGGAACATTATGCTTTTCCCCAAATTGTCTCTGTGTCATTTGAGTCTGATGATGACATAACTACCAAAACTGATTGTTTAATCCTAGTTTTCAGTTAATTGTGTCGAAATTTACTAAGATATGTTCATACATCCAATCTACTTCCAGTCTACAGACCACCGAATCCTTCGCAATAACTCTTTACCAAATATTTCCAAATTTTTCCGTGAATGCTAACTCCTGCATCTCATACCTTCATGAATTATGTATTTAGTTTTGTAAACTCTCCAGTGAGCTTCAGTAATACACTTTATTAGGATATTTTCTGCTACTTAGACATTTTATACAACCCAATTATGTGAAATTTGTTCTTTCTACTGACTCAAGGCGTGCTTTGAACATAAAAACATTTTATGATTTAAAACTGATCGCTGAAACATTTTTTAATGCTATTTAGCACTTTTCAAACATTTTAATGTCAGTACAGGAATAGTTTAGAAATATAAATAAAAAAATAAACGTAAAAGTGAAAATTACGTAAATGTTTGAAAGATAAAAACGCGTTAAAACAGGCGCAAGTAGGTTATACATAAAAATATTTTCATCCAAATACATGTAAATAAATTGTACTAGAACAAGAAATTTAATAAAATGTTAAAAAAACACAAGGTGTACATACATGCATAAAATGTCATAAGTAATGTAAAGCCATTAAAGAAATAAAAATTACACAAAAAATTAAAATACATAAAATAATATTACCATATAGACACAAAACAGCCAGAATATAGACAGGTAGAAGCATAATATATTCAATTACATAAATATATCAAATCACATCCTCCCAGTAACAAAAAATACCCAAAAATTTCATTCGTAAAATACGCAATAACACAAATGACAACAAACATTTCAAGCACTCAATATTTTTATGAAAGTCCAAAAAAATGGATTGAAACAAAAAGGTGGGCATCTATCACAGGCAGGGCAAAAATACTTGGGCTCCTTCCTAAACCCTCTAGATGTGAAATGTGTGCATTGTCATTGAGGGACACGTTTCGGACTTTCGTCGATGTCATAAGTCTCTGGGAACTGCCTAGATAATACAAGGACCCAAGAGGGCAGATCGGCGGAGAAACGAGGAATTGGTTCAGAGTAAGAAGGATCAAGGAGGGTTCTAATAATGGAGAAGCGGAAGTCGTAGAGAGATGTTTTGGGATGGGTTTTACAGTAGAGGAAATAACTAGTAACCAAAACGAGGTGAAGTATGTGGATAGCAAGCTTCTTATACCATTTTAGAGTCCTATGCACAGTGGGGTGATGTGACATCATTTGATCAAAGTGATCGATGCCACTCATTGACTCATTGTATCGAGCAATGGCCTCTGGTTTGGAAGTGATGCCACCCCCTCGCCAACAACGGGCATCGACTTTGTGGGCCAAGTCAACACTGTTGTAGTAATTATCCATGAAATTAGACCGTTCAGTGTCCAGATTTCCTTCTATGAATTTCCATACAATATTGTTGACATGTCCCGGCCTGCCTAGATCAGAATCAGAAGACCCAGAGTAAATAAGATCGTAAAACTAATCCGGATGGTTCGGTAGGCATGTAGAGTTTGATACCATACCTGTGCCGCTTACCTTTCATACATACATACGGAAGATAAGACATCCCCTCCAAAGAATTATTGATTCATCTATACACAGTCGTTGTAGCAAAGTCACAGTATTGTCCATTGTCTTAAGAAAGATTTCAATGAAGAAATTGTGAATTATTGTGAAAAGTTGGGGGGAGAGGTGCTTGATTGCAGGGTTAAATGGGGTTTTTCTGCTCGATTTTCCTTTTCTGAGTACTCCCTTTTCCAGTTGATGCCTTCCCTTTCCGTTCTTTTCTGCTTTACCCGTCCTGACGAGCAGGAACGATCCTGAAAGAAAAATGTTTAAAAATGTGAATTTTGTCTCAGCTGTATGGATATTTATGTGCATTCCAGAGGAAAATTATTAAAACCCTAGGAAAATCCATGAAATTACTTACATACTTCCCGGAGAGAAAAACATAACCCAAGAGTTGACATTTCTGAGATATATTTTTTTTTGTTCCAACAGAGAGATAAAAAAATATTAGAAAATAAAATTTAAAAGAAACAGCAATTTATTTGCTAAATGAATGTTAACAATTTATATCGCATTCATCTCGATTTATATCTTGAATCTTTTAGAGGACCTATGTGAAAATCTAGGAAAAAAGATCTTTGCTCAACTGGGAATCCTTTACTTAGTATATTCTGGATATTTGCAAATATCATAACATTGTTATATTTTCAATTTTGAAGCAAAATTATGAAATCGGGAATAAATCATTGAAGCCAAATTTATAAATAACAAACGAAAATAAACCAAAAATATCAGCAGTTCGATTGTAAAAATGAGGCTCGATAATGGAAAAAAAAGACTTCATTTCGCTCGTATAGAATTTCTATATCATTATAACAAATCCAGTAGTGTGACATACATGTGAGAGGATTTTTACTAAAATATATTAAAATAAAAAAACAATTTGAAAAATCAAATGGATGTTATAGTAATCAATGAATTATGGGTGCGGGGGAGGGGAGAGAGGGAGTGTGATTCAATCAATTAAAAAAATTACACAAGCATAAATGAAGTATGTGAGATCGAAACTAAAATTATTTTTCATTAAAGTAATGGGAAAAAACCCTCAAAAACTAAAAATATAGAGTTAATACATGCACAAAAAACATAACTTACCTCTTAAAAAATAAATTGTTGAAACGGCACTTCTCGGTGTGGGCAACTCTGGCTACGTCAACTGCACTTGCTTCGAGGGCTATCAAACGACTGACAATGAAAAAGGAAGAGCTACGAGGTGGCGTCTTCCGTCGACGACCTCGAGAACAGATTAGAAACTTGGATGATGATCGTTGTCGGCAGTCAGCGGATGGCACCCGGTGGACGACGATTGTCAGTGGTCAGTGTTGAACGTGTTAAGGATAAAACCTTCCCAGGAGAGATAGCCTTTGTCCTCTATAGTGCTAAAGTATTTGAAAGATTTTCAAAACTTTTCCAACATGATCAGCCTATGATCCTTGTTTTGTATGAAGAGTTCTGTTGAGAGTCTGGTTGGGAGTCTATATTTACTATTGCTAAGTAGGTTCTGCTAGAGCTGCTTACATGCAAGTAAGAATGCATGAAAGAAGCCATCATTCTCAGTATGAACAATATTATGGAAATGAGCAAAATTGACATTGGTAAGGATGCCGATCGGCTTCTTGTCATACAGGAATGCTCGCCTCTCCAGAGTTTGAAGCTTCAACCAGAAGCTTTAAAACATTATCAGGCGGCTGCGAGGCACCTTCTCCAAAAATCAGTCCTGGTGAAGGGAAGAGAGGCAAGAGGCTGCCCAGTTAAAGGAACGACAGATGTTGGACAAGCTACAGGATGACCTGCATGTGACAAGTAAGAAGGAGATTGAGGAGTGCAAGGCCTCTGATCAACTAGTCAATTAGGCAAAAAAGAAACTGGAGGAGGCTATCGTCAACAAAGATATGACAAAAGTCAAGATCGCCCAAGGTATGTTGGAGGGTGCACAAACACTGCAGTCATGGGAGGATGACTTGCTTTAGAAAAATGAGTACATATTTGCAAAAGAAAGTAGAGAAGAGGACATCGTCTCTACTAGAGCAGCTTTTTAAGAATCACAAAAAGCGGTGGAATGATGATCCCAAGGAGCAGGTGGACCCTGCTTAGACTAAAAGTATTATTCTTTATTTAAATTATTATTGTTCATTTGACCTCCTAATGTATGGCACAAAATGTACCTCATTCTCATCTATTTTGTAGTGTTCATCTCTAGTCGAGATTTATTTATTTATTGTTCATTCTTCAATCTTTCTTGAGTCTGAAATACTTGTTTTCATTGTCCAATTCTTTGTATTGTAATTTTTATCCCTGCTGCTAGTGCTTTAAATAAGAGTTCCAGTTTAAGATATTGAATAATGTAGGGTTATAGTGATTGCCAGAAGTCTTACATGGGGTAAAAATCACCAAGTTTCTCACTTTTTCCACATTTTCCCCTCAATTTTTGGCAAAAGTCGCTCACTTTCTCACTTTTCTGTATCAAAAAGTGAGTGGAAGCCCTGCCTGTCCATCATAATTAAATCACATTATATGTCCAGTCAGTATTTTTCTAGTTTTTATATCTCCTATATTAAACAGGTCAAATGATGACAATTTAAGAAGTTTCGTTTCAGGCATGATGTGGTGGAATAACATAATTAAATAATATTTGAAATTTTCCACAAATAAATCTTTACTACGACCAGTTTTGATGTGATACATCATCATCAGAAATGATGATGGTCGTAGTAAAGATTTCTTTGTGGGAAATTGCCAATATTATTTAATAATGACAATTTAATAACATGTGATTTTTATTTTGATTGAAAATCTATTAAATCTTGGACATATTTCTTTGACAGGAGACTGCCGAGGTGAAGATAGCAATTAGGGACTGTCTGCTTACACTGATGGAAGCATTTAAAGATCTTTGTGAGGGGCCGCAGCGCAATAAACTAGAAACACATCTTGCCATATTAGTTGAACGAGCTTCTGAGCCAATGGCAAGAATGTTGGCTGTGAACTATGCAGCCTCGCTTTTTCCTCCAGACCATGCAATGTCTCGCTTCATCCTGTTGATGGCAACTGGAGATCGGTGAGAATATTTCCAAATTGAAGTCTAAATGCCATTTTCTTTTCATGAAAATGGCCTTGTTCTTTTCCCCCAGTTAATGGACATAACGTCAAGTGAGAATGTATTTTTTCAATAAGGTAAACATTTCTATGCTTGAATGTACTTTCTGTACAGATTTCCTAAAATACATTCAAGGTAGAAAATTGCGTAAAGTTTTGAGTTGATTCGTTCTATTAATTTATATTGGAGTTTTTAGTTAAAAGTGAATTAGTAATTCATTGAATTGTGAAATTTTATCACTGCAAAGATCGCACTAAAGAAGTTAAGTAGGGACTATTTTGTCTCTAGTGATCTTTTGGAAATGAAAATAATATTTACTCTAATGAAACTCTTTAATGCATTAATATATGTATTTTATAGCCAAAAAGAAGTTGCCTTGGAGGCTGGGAGGGCTCTTTATGGCTTTGACACAGAGAAAAAATCTGATAACTCGGAAACCAAGCAGTGTCTCCCTGTACCCAGCTTTTTAAGGATGAACTTATGCCTCTCCCTGATAGCAGAGGCTAGAGTACAGTCAAACAAACAAAGTCATCAGTCAAGTAACCCAGTGTTGCCATTTCCTCTGCTTATAATGAATGAGGTAAGGAGTTTTAGACTGCACTTGGAATGAAGTTGTTTCGTTTTTATTAGGAAAGAAAGTTTAAAATGTGTAATGCTTATTCTTTGGATGCATTAGAAAATTTTTTTTCTCTTCACAAGGAATTGCTCTTTGTGCATCACGAATCTAACTGTGGGAAATTAATTTCTCATTTATTCTTATAACTGGTAGATGCTGATTTACTTGAGGATGTGCCTTCTCAGGGAAGTGAAGATTCCTGCCACTAGAACTGTTTCATATCACCCACAGTACACAGTTCCTAAAATAAGAGATTTTTTAAATAACCTCATTAGTGCTGAAGAGTCTGAAGGAAACCACAATTCCAAATCCTTGGGAGCCCTTGACAAATACTTGCATCTTATACAACAGTATTTGAGAGCCCAACCAGGTTATCACTTATATTGCTCTGCATGCATTTTTTTTATCATTTAGGTAAATATTTTTCCTTTTTTTTATTTGAATTCATTATAAATTAAGTGAATATATTTCCTAGTTTTTGTATGTTCGATCCAGTTTTATGCCAATGTAATCAGCAAAATGGAGTTTCATTGTTTGGTTTATCATTAGCTATAGATAAATTCTTTCTTTTTAGAATTCATTGTATTATGCTGCCTGTTGGACCTGGTTGGGAGTTTGCCTGACTACTTTGCCCCCAAATTTTCATCAAATCTGAAATGGTTGGAGGTATAGTCAATTTATTTATTTTAATTGATCAGTTTTTTTTTGATTAATAATATATTCTCAGATTAATTGACATTTTCATGATATGTTTATACTAAAATGGCTATTGTTCTATAGTAGTACATAATGAAATTTATTGTATGCCCAAAAGTCTATTATCTTATTGGCTTTTTTATTTCAGAGTTTTGTTTTTTCTTCTTCAGAAGAGATAAGAGAAGTTGGCTCAATAATTTATGGCTTTGTTGTTGCTCATGGATTAGATGATAGTGATTATGATCAAACAATTACCAACCTCCTCCGCCAGCTGGGGAAGAAGGTAAAGTAAGCCAGTAAAGTATAAGAGACTGATGTGTCTGTCTACAAGACAAACATTTTTATTAATATAGAAATAGTGCTTTGGATCCAAAGACTCAGAATAAAATCGGATCTGGATCATATATTTTAAATTTTCGCAGCTGATCGATCAAAGCACCCCGTGAATTCAATGTAGGAGTGGTATATATTGACAAGAAGAGGTTGTATAACTCAGGTCACGAAATTAGATGACAATTATTCGGTGCAACTAGAAGAAAAATAAAGAAATATGACCTTTTTCCCGATTACCCCGGTATCACGAGAATAAAATAAGTAGAATGTCTCATGGGTAGCCTACGTTCACCGGAATCAGGCGGACAAGGAGAGCGAACTTTATAGAAACTGTGCCAAGTTCGATCCCTATTGCAGTTTAATTTTTTCTTTCAGTCATTGCATCGAAAATGCTATCATCTTCAATTTCAAAACCCTTACATCTGAATACTCACATTTTGATACTTATATTGTTTGAAAAAGATTTACGAATACATCACTGAAAAATTTGGGATGGTCAGGTTGGATCCATAGATCCACGAGTCTCTCATTTTATTTGCTACTGAAATCAAAGCCAAAACAGTATAAATTTTGGATCCCGATCGGAGAATTTTAATTTTCTCGGCTTAGTGATCCATATGCCCTGCGAATGTAATGTAGGTATGGTAGATACTAACAAGGAGAGAATTAGAATTTCGGGTCACGAAATGAGATTAAAAAAATTTCCATGCCACTAGAACAAAATAAAGAAATACATGTCTTGGCTTCTTTCTCCATAGGCCTGGATGCGTGGAAAAAAAGCAGAATGTCACACGAGTTACCTACATTCGCCAGACATGTATGAACCGATGATAACATGTAGTCGTTAAAAATGAGAGCTAGTGTACTGCCGGTCGCGAGCTCGATCCGTAACACTGCCTAGGAATACAGTCCATGCTGTATTCCTAGGGTAATGCAAGTAGGCAGAAAAAAAGTAGACTATCAGAAATTTCATCTCAACTTATTAGTCAACATATTAAACATAAAAATTGGCATTAGTGAGAGAGATTGGAAAAATATTTTATCACAGAATTAACATTGCATTAACGTTGCAATGTATTTTTGAGTGATGCATTTGTAACTCTAATTTAGGCGATAAAAGTACAAAAAAGTCAGCATCCACATACCTACAAGGGTTGAAAATGAAGGATGATAAAATTTTTGATTCAATGGCTGAGAGAAAAATTTTATATAGCGATAAGAACCGAACTCCATTACCTACAAAACACTACCCCACTCTGCTATTTTCGGCTTACCCGAGTTCAGAGAATGTAGGCTCCCTGCATGTCATTCTACTTTTTTTCTTGCAAGCCCAGGCCAATGGAGAAAAACTCCAAGACACATATTTTTTAAATTTTACTTATAGTAGCATGAAAAAAGGTTCATCTCATTTCAAGATCCTCGTTACACAACCTCTGCTTATGATTATAAAACTCTCAATATTCATTTTAAAGGTTATTATTAATAAGGCATTGCAAAATTACTATTTTAGTAGCTTGAAATATTTTGTAATTATTTTATCGTCATAAAAAAGGAATCCTAAGATATTCCATAAATGGAATATCCTTGCCGCATTAAATTTGTTTTGTTTCTAAAAAAAAATTTGAAAGCATTCAAGGATATTATTAACAACAGCAACCCAAGTTAATGTAAACTCATTAATGACCATTGTGTGCTGAATTAATTTTAGGTTTTTGATTTTGTTTGTTATTTAATGTTCCATATTATATTATTCTTGGCATCTGATATGCTCGGAAGCCTTTTTTCTATAATTGCATTTAAACCTTTCTGTATAGAGGGTGATGCAAATATGGCATCACTAGGATCTTATATTATGGAAAATAATTCAAATATTAATTAAATTGAACTTATAATGTTTCTTCTAACAGCAATCTAAAGAATAGTTGAACAGGTTTAAAAAATGTATATTTTGATAAGTATGTGATGAGGAAAGTGAACTTTATATTAAAAGTAATAAGATAAAGTTATTGCATCCGTAAATCTTGATCCAGGAAAATATTATTTATTTATCAATAACCTGAAAACAACACAAAGGCTTCAGCTTACATCAGGCTTTTTAACGACTAACAGTTGAACAATCACAGACACCCATACCCCAGGAAGTGAAAATCCTCCCCTGGCGGGATTCGAATCCGCGACCCTGGGATTGACAGGCGAGGAATTTACCTCACTGCCACAGGGGCCGGTAAGATGTCCACATAGATCATAGGAAGATGGTTTATTCTTCAATAAATTTACTTGTTTTTTGAAAATACTATTGCTGCTGTTTTTCTATATATGTATATTAATAATCAGGCTGGCGATCGTCAGGGAAAACCGGGAAAACCTGGAATTGTCAGGGAATTTTGGAAATCTGGAAAAGTCAGGGGATTCTTGTAACAGTCAGGGAGAAACTGGGATAGGACATTCTCGTTATTTTTCTACCATTACATTTATCGGGCAGTCTTTCCCGCTCTTTATTTCACCAATTAAAACGAATGCCCGTCGCCGAAGTGCATAGAATGAGCCCCGTCAATTCGTTGAACATTCAGTTGGTAATCTTAGTTATTTAGCTGTGAATCAGTCGTATGATGTATCTCTTTTGCATATCCGTAATGCGATATTTGCCTAGTAGCATTATAATTCATGATCACCATGTATTCCGCTCATATCAAGGAATCCGAGGCTATGTTGTTTGGAAGAATTTATATCGCGTTTTTTTTAACTTCCGAGACTCGGGTCAAGAGGTAGTTGCAGCACACTAGCTTGTAGTAAATACATGCTTGCAGTTCTAAAAATACGGGACGATGATTATCAAAACTGTAATACAAGTACGATCACACGTGTAAACGAAGTCCTATGTAAGATCATCTTCGATTCCCATACCCCCCCCTTCGCGAGACGGTAAGAAGTGTCCTCCTCTCCTCCCCTCCTTTCACGCTCGACGTAATTATTGAATGGCACCCTTAGCTCTGTCTCAAAGCAATTTTATTAGGTCACAAACCACCTCAAATATGATAATCCTGAATATCATGCTGCCGTTGCTAATTGCCTCCTTTTCGCTCGCAGTGGCGTGATTACGTTTTGTTTGTTCATACAAATAGTTTTACATTTTTAGTTCCTTCTTACAATCAAGGGGTTATGACCACGTTAATCAAATTGTTATTTGCTTCTAAACGTCACTCGTGCCATCAGATTTTGATCTACTCTAACAACTTGGGCTTGGTTTGTATTTTTTGCGCAACCTGTGCCGGACTCCGCCAGTAAATTCACCGTTAACTTTCCCTTCGATGCCTTTTCAGTAATCTTAAACTTCCCAGAGCTACCACGACACGCCACCTGTTCCTTGAAGAATTAGACATTGTCAATTTGTAATTTTACCGAAGGAAACATACACAGTCACGGAAATACGATATGCGGCTGCGTACCAGTGGCCGCGAAAAATGTATTATAAGTGTGTATAAGTTGTGTTAGGGCTTAACTTTTGAAGTTTTAATGTATTTTTTCATTCTTATAGCTTTTAATGTATTGATTTCAACTTTTAACATTTTCTGAGTTTGACGAAAATTTAATTCATCAGAAATAAAATATTCTGATAATAGCAGACCTTTTGGCGATCGGTCAGGGAAATTGGGAAGGCCATCAGGGAAAAGTCAGGGAATAGTCAGGGAATTTGAAAATTGGATATCAGTAACCACCCTGATAATATACCATTAGAAAAGGAATGAAATAATGAAGTATCTGAAACTAAGGATCCGAAACCAAGATAAAGATCCGAAACCAAGATAAAGATCCAAAACCCAGGCAAGGATCAGGTTCCAGATCCGAGAAAAAACCTGGATCCATCCATCACTATTGTTAATCATGTTGCTTTAATCATAACTATAAAAGATTTTAGTAACATTAATAGCTTTTTCCTATAAGTCTTGAAGTTGAGTAGGAGTTACCTGCTGCTCTAAAAATAAATAAATGATGAAATATAATATTTTAGCCTGTAATAAGATATTTTTTTCATTTAGAATTTGGAAACCCAGCATGGCTGCATATTAGCTATATGCTACTGTTTGGAACGCCGCATTTACATGAAGAAGGGTCAGGAATCAAAGGCTGAGTCCAGCATAAGCTCACTCATATCGAGGTCAACGTACAAGAAGGGAGTGAAGGCAATAATTTCATTTCTGGAGCACCCCAGTCCTATGCTTGTCACAGCAGCATGCACAGCAATTGGAGTCATTAGTCGCTGTGCACCTCTGCCCCTTCCAGATGGGAAGATTGATGAATCCAAGCAAGATGGATCTTCTACAAAAGGGAGCCAGCTTACTAGTAAATTGGATGTTGTCAACAAACTTGGAGCTGTGATGGTCAACCCAAACTACATGAACAAAGTTAGTGTTTTGATGTTTTAATCCAGGGGAATAAGTGACAGATAGTTTTTCTGCTAACCTTTTAAATGCATTTAATTGATGGCTGAAACATCTTCATTGTACAATTTGACCTTCAATTTTCTGGCATTCCCTGGTCTGTAACCTCTTTTAATCCAAACAAAATTATGATGGGGGCTTAAAAATTCTCACCGCCACCAGACTAGATTCCATGGGGGCTGATAGATGGCGCTGTGTGTTCAGACAATGAACGTGCAAACAGTTTGTATGCTTATGGTTCTGGTTTTCATGCTATTTGCTTACTTTGTTCATTTTTCTATTTATATGTTAGTGCTGATCCAATAGTGTCATATTATTTGCTATATTTTGATCAATTTGTATAAACTTAGTTTGTTCATAACTGAATTATGTTTAGATATTTTTTAATTATGATATTTTTAGCATGCACTGACAAGAGGGTGACAATCACCAAGGTTTACCACCATTCAGCACTAAAATAAACAATTTGGTTTTCAAATTATTTGTTCATATTCGAAAAGAATGATTATGAAGTTTTTATGTAATATTATTTGGTATTCATTTTTACTGATAACTGAACACTAAATTATATTGCATTTATGACAATTTAAATTAAATTAAAGTGAACTACGTAAAAATGACTAATTATTTCCATTTAATGTCTAAAGCAAATGTGTGCTGTAATGTGAAGAGGTATAATTTATATTATGTTTTTCAATAGTACCATGAACAGGAAAGATTGATAATCTAGCATGACCTAAACCAAGCATGCCAGAAATTTGATAATCTACTTGTATTCTACTTGGTGAAGAACAGATGTTTTCAAAGCAAGAGTTCAATTTGATCTTATACCGAGAAATTTGGTCATTCCTCCCCAATTTGAATTGAGTTTTTCCATTGCCTTCTTCAATCCTGCTCATAATTGCTATGATGGTTACATATCTCTTCAAATTAAATACATAAGAACCATTTAAATGATTGGATGTATGATTTGGTACAAATGTTCCATATTTTTTCAAATAATTGTGCATTAAATTGTTACATTTTTATGGCCATCAAGTTTGGATGCATTTGTAAAATTATTCTTTGATAGAAGAGTATTTTGGGACATCTATGCTGCTTCTCCGAGTATAGAATAATAATATTACGTTAGATTGCTTTAGGATTATGTGCATTTATTGTGTGATATAATGCACAGTAAAGGCTTTTTACTCTGGTTACAAGTGCAGATGTAATATGTCAGAAATAATATTATTAACCTGACCATAGTAGGGTGTTTTTTTTATTGTCTTGGTCAAAAATTTATAACCTGAGTAGTAATTATTTGAATCTGTTCAATTTAAAAACAATTTAAGTATTTTTAATGATTAAAAAAATTTCAGCGCCACAAACTGTGATTGCATACTATTGCCTGAATGTCATCAAGGTACACTTTACTCTCCCTGCACTAGGTATTGCCGTGAATGCCACTTTAGAACAGCCTTTAAAGTGCTTCAAGTAGCAGATGACTCTACCAGCAGGCAGTGTAGGAGGTTGACTATTAATACCATGCTCAATCGAGGAGGCTTTCCGACTGAGAATGTTCGCATACTATCGTTAATACATTTTTACAAGAGCTTTGGGACAAGGAATGAAAATTTCCTATGCCTCACACTGTTAACTGTATACCATAATCATCATCAACATGTTTACCACATTCCAGCCATTTGTGGGCTTTTTCAAATACAGTGGAATCCCGGTATAACGAGTGGTCATAATCCCTCGGAAATCACTCGCTAAATCGAGCGCTCGTTATATCCGATGGTGTTGAAAAAACCCACTTAATTCTCATAGTCGTTCGTATTTACAGTTTTTCTTTTGTTTCCGTGGTATTTGACGAAGGTAAACAGCAAAAAAGTCATTTCAGGCACAATCTGGTACAATATATCAACATATTTCATGAAAAAAACAGGACATTTTCCATTATATAAAATATTAATTCCCCTAGTTTCGATGTTTTTCTTCCAGTTCTTCTATTTTTCGATCGCCGAAGAAAGCTGTAAAGACAGCGTAACTAGTCGGAATTAAAATATATATAGTGATATTTTATCGGGGCGCGATATCGTGATATTTTATCGGGGCGCGATATCATGATATTTTATCGCGATATTTATCATGGTCACGATATTTATCGTGATGTTTATCGTGATAGTTATCGCGATACCTATTTATAGCGATATTTATCGCACCCCGATATCTTATCGTGCCCCGATATCTTATCGCGCCCCGACATCTTATCGCGCCCCGACATCTTATCGCGCCCCGACATCTTATCGCGCCCCGACATCTTATCGCGCCCCGACATCTTATCGCGCCCCGACATCTTATCGTGCCCCGACATCTTATCACGCCCTGACATCTTAAGTATCGTGCCCCGACATCTTATCGTGCCCCGACATCTTATCGTGCCCCGACATCTTATCGTGCCCCGACATCTTATCGTGCCCCGATATCTTATCGCGCCCCGATAACATATCGGGGCACGATAAGACGATGTTTATCGTCACGCTGAGTTATCGTTATCGCCACCTTATTTTATGCTAAAATTATCGTATCCCGATATTGAATTATCAATATCGCCCATGCCTAGACCTAACTCCCTCTCCTACTCTCATCTTGCTCGTCGTCTGCCCACTTCCACTGATGACTGGGCCTAACATAAGAAGAACGTAAAATGGGAGCGCGCAGAGCGTACTGAAGGCCGTAAATCGCTAATGTTTGGACATAACTGGCTTTAGGTGTTGTAGATATGGCACACATCTTGTATTTTTAGTTTAATTAGCAGATAATATAAAACCCAATAGTTTATTTTTGATATGCGGTGCATCGCCCTCGAGAGATATCTGTCGTAATACCGAGCGTATACCGTGGAAGGAACTTTTTGGCCTCGCTATATCCGCTTTATTTTACATGTAAAACATAGGCCTTTTGGCGGTACAAAGACAATCACTCGCTATAACGCGATTCTCGCAATAAGCCGTACTCACTATACCGGGCTTCTACTGTAGTTCACAAAATTAATATTTAATTATCTTGTAAACCAAGATTTCTTAATCCAAATTACATGTTTATGATGAATACATTTATGGTTGGCCACAAATTGCAGTTAATGAATCAGTTTTATTTATGAAGGAAACTACTGTATTCATTGAGAATATTCCCATTTGCATGTTATTTATGTAGATACTCCTTTTACAGGAAGGAATGAAGGTGAAATTGGAGGCTGTAAAAGCTGCAGGATATTTATGTGTGGGAGAAAATTTTCCTCATCGGCAGCTTGTTATCAAAAAACTATTTGATTTGGCTGAAGTTCAAGTAAGTGCCAAAACCAATTGTGGTTGCAGTTTTTTGCCTTAATTTCATATGTAAATCCAAAAATGGTAATATCAAATTAAATTTTTATTTTCAGCTATCAGTATAAGGTTACTATTAGAGAGCATTTCACGTTGTCTTCTTTCATTGATCAGTTGTCAAATGGCCACGTTTATATTTTCTTGTTATTTCATGAAAGCAATTTGCTCTTAAGGCTGCTCTATACTTTCACCCTTTCTCAGATGTAACGGAAATTGGGTTTAAGTGGCGGTATAAAAAAGTGGAATGGGGGAACGGCTCTCCCTCTTCTCCCCCTCCTCTAGATGTAACATAATAGCGGTCCGAGCATCTCTCGGGTCCCCTCGTGAGTGTTTTGTTTGTTTTGATGAGTGAAAAGAAAGGGAGATATCTTGACCGCGGTCACTCAAGATTCGTAGAACCCAACCTTTTCTTATCTATAACCAAATGAAAGGGTCTCAAATCTTCCTGTCTCTTGCGTGGGCATCGTTTCACTTGGAAATTTTTGGAATTTTTGGAAATAATCTTCTGACAAAAAAGCCATGAATCATTCTCCAAGTTACTCCTTTTGTAAACTGGTCAATGTGAACCAATGGGCGCTCTGCTGATGACCTTCCCTTCTTTGCTGGTCCTGGGTTTACCCTAACTAATGTTCTCGCTGTTCTCCAAGGACCAAGCGAAGTGTCACACCAAGACAATCAGTAACTGGCTGATAAACCGGATAGTACTTATCACAAATTTTCTCTCCTTGTAGCTCAAAGAAACAAATAAGCACTTAAATCATTCCAATTCCGTACTCAGAGGACTCTTGAGCGAAGCATACTCCACAATAATAGACAGAAACTGGAAACTATCGTGCACAGTAGGCTGATGGTAGTGATAATCCAGTGATTTCTTGAGTCACATGATTCACAAATGAAAGGAAATTTTGATAGAATATGAATTGTACTTTTGCCTTGATGTCCTTTATGTTTCAAATGATATACTTACCTGTATTCGTTTAAATTATTCTAGTCAATTTTCAAAACTGGGTTTTGTAAACCTACAGTCGCACACCATGGGTTAAACACCATGGGTTGGCATTACACCTGGCCAAACAATAGGCAGTACGTATTAGACTCTAGAGGTTTGGCATTACACCCAGCCAAACAATAGGCTGTGCGCCTGGCTATAATAATGGACAAGAATGTGGGAGCTAAGCGTGGTTAGTTACGGGGGTAACGAAAGAGCAGAGTAAGAATAGGACTATAGGAGTGAGGACATGTCGGACAGCGTAACACTGAGACTCCAAGGGTGAGGACGCGTCAAGCAGTGCAGGAATCACAGGCGAAGGCGAGGAAAGGAGGTTGGCGAAAACGGTGGAAGGGAGCAGGCGTGGCAGTACGGGTGAAAATGAGGAGGCATCAAGGGAATTCTGACACGTGAAGGCACACTCAGGCCCGGCTTCACGGAGGGAGGTCCAGATACCACAGATCACGATAAGTGCATAGCAACCAGGACATTTTAAATCAAATTCAAAGAACTTACGCTAACTTTGTAAGGCTATCCAAGAATATTTTAATTGGTTAATATAAGTGTATTTTACACAAATTCTGTAAATTGGGCCCAATCCTTTATTTGAAAAGAATTAAAATTATATATATTGTGCATGAATAACATAAGTAGTGTTCTTTTTATCAACTGAAATGTCTTATCAGGGTGTCCAGCACTCTGGAAATCCGGGAAAACAGGGAATTCTCAGGGAATTTTATTTTCACTGGAAATATCAGGGAAATATCTAATTGACTCTGGATTTTTCGGTAGTGTCAATATGTAGAACAGCGACGGAAATAATGTGCCATTTTCGGCAAGTTGCATTGTCGAATTTCCCTTGTATTGTCGTATTTTGCATTCCTGCCATCACTGTGAGTAGGTATAATGTTTTCTATATATACTATGTGGTCACAGTAAATAAATCAGCGGCGTATAGAATGTGCCTTTATTGGCTAGTTACGTAGTCAAATTTCCCTTCCGTTGTCGCATTTAGCATTCCTGCAATCACCGTAGGGTGCAATGATTTCTCATTACACTGTGTTCTTAGTTCCAACCCGTGTATATAATCTTTGCTCTTAGTGGTATTTTAATTTCTCACCAGTGCTTTGAGTGTTTTCGGCCCGTCGCAACGGGTTTTAAACTACAAAAATAAAAACAAAATAGTTGTTCATGATCTCTATATTTCGAAAGAAACCTGAAATGGAACATAGAGAGAGTTGCCATCAATTTATTTTGGGTTTTGATGAAAGCCTCAATAAGATTGCTAATAAACAGAAAATTGATCTTAGTGTTTGCTTCTGGGACGATAATCAGAATGTAGTTTACACGCGGTACCTCACTTAAGGGTGCTCCCTAGCGGCATCTAAAAGCCCGTTGCAGATGGTTAAGATGAACGCGACTACGACTTTATCGTAGCTGCTGGTATTTTGGAAAATTTTCCCATTGTAGCAAAAGAATTGCTTTTTTGCGTAAATGGAAAGGATTTCTTATTGGTTTATTTGTTAGTTTATAAAAAATAGCCAAACTTTCCATTTTTGTCCCTTTTTAGTCGCTATTTGCGAAGCCTAGAATAGGAACAGAGGATTTTGCTTCCACTCTAGAGAAAGCTTGATCCTTCATCTACACATTCAAACAACAACTTTTGATGCTATTTCTATAGCTAGGTCATAATAGTAAACCCTGTGGAGCATGTTTTGCGTTTTTAAACTCGTTGTGCGCTGAAGTTCCGACCGAAGATTTCTGTCTTAGAGGTCTACCCCCACTCCTTCCCTAAGGCGTTCCACCCCTCTTGTTTACGAAACTCCAGATGTGTTAGTTCTGTGAGAGAGCGCGAGGGTTCTAGAGCGGTGTCAGGTTACCTCTTCTAAGATAACACCCCCCCAGCTGAGTCGACGAAGAGCCCAAGAATTCTTTCTGGCAGTCGTGGAGATTGGAAAGCATATTTCGATGACGGCTCATAAGTTTTATATGGCAAATTCGCGAATATGTGGAAATGTTATTACTACACGTATTAAATAAAGATTCTCCACGAGAAATGGATTGGAAACGGCATGGTTACTTATCACGTTTATCACACGTATCATTTATTTCAGTGAAGAGCACGTGATTCATGAAGAAAATTCATCGGGTCATTATTTTAACATTTTCAGCTATAAAAAATTACCGAACTGAATTACCGGTCACCAATATGATATGTATAGGGCTAGGTTACGCCCGAATGGCGGAAATGAGTACAATTTTTAACGTTCCGCACATGGCCAGCCAAACATTCCCGAATAAGCAAGTCGACATCGCTCCTGCCATACATGATGTTGCTTGGGAGGAGATGAAGAAAGCGGCTATGGATGAAAGTGAATTTGCGATCAAAGCAGGGAAGTGGATTAAGATGGTACACCTTTGATAACGGTGGTGTGTGACGGATCATGGGAAAAGGATCATACCGCACAAACTATATATAGGTATACCTAACTCTTTGTCAGGAGTGGTACGTATATTGTTCTTGGACGCCAAATCGGTAGCTATTAATGCAAACACATTTTCAGGCTTACGTTGTGGGATTTATAACTAAAAAAGTAACATTTATTGGAGTAAGAAATAAGTACTGCATTATGTACGCAAGCAGGTTCAAAAGACCCTACGAATAATGAAAGGCCTCACACATGTTTTAAGAACTGGAGTTCTTCTTATACGGCAATGGAAGCAGATACCATAGTAGAAGGCTTCAAAACAGTGTTAAAATGTATAATTTTAAGTTCTATACACTCATAGGTAAGAAGTACTCTAGTATGTGTCAAGTTTTCAAGAAGACGACTATCTATATGCTCCACTAAATTCAATAATTTTTTAAGGCGATGGAGATACTAGCATCATGCAAAGACTTGTATTGCCATACGGTGTAGACCTTCCTGTTCTAAAGGTGGAATGCTCGAACCATTTGCTTCGAAATACTGCAACCGCATCAGAGATGTAGTAAGGAAAACGAATAACTGGAAATGCCATGCACCAGTAACTATTAGGAAAAATATTGGAGACAACTTACATCGGTTAAGGAATGCGGTACCTTCTGCCATAAAATTTAGAAAGAGTACGTTAACTGCTGACCCCAAGGAGCTACAGAAAGACATTATGAATGGCCCCCGGCTTGTTTTCGAGGATCATAGCAAATGTGCGGCGTACTTTTGTCGTGGACCAAAGTCTCATGAGGAGAACCGTGTGCCTCTGTTGATGAACTTTGGGGTATGGGACGATATCATGTCAGTAGATAAACTCCTGGGCCAACCAAACTCCCAGCTTTATCCTGGACGTAACCAACAATCAAGCAGAATCCTTCAACTCATGTGTGGCAAAATATGTAGGAGGGAAAAGAGTAAATTTCGCTTTCATCTACATCTATCTACATCTACATAATACCCTGCAAACCACCACAAGGGTGTGTGGCAGGGGGTCATTTCTCACCAAACATACACTACATATCATGCATAAAAAAGGAATAGTATTAATATAGTAGTCAGAACTACACTATTTAAAAAAGATAGAAATTGCAGAGCAAACATGCAAAAACATTCTGTTAGTAGTTGAATGAGAAGCAGTAACTTTGTAATTCCACATGTATTTATTGCAAACGACCTAGGTTTCGACGTAGCACGTCGCACGTCATCATCAGGTGACAACACCTGATGATGACGTGCTACGTCGAAACCTACTGTCGTGGAAAAAAGTCATGACACTCGAGTTTACAAGTCAATGAATGTTGTACGCGTAGTTCCACATGAAAACAAGTTATATCAAAAATTAGCAAATTTAATTCTGCGTTTAACTGTGGAAAGTGAAAATTTTTATTTTAACTTGTTAAAATTTTATTGTCTGCGAAACAAAAAAAGTGCCTGTTTTTTCACCGTTTTAAACGGAATGCTCACTTTAAAAATTCATAACTTAAAAAGTATTCATTGGATCGTAACCAAACTTTAATACGACATAAAGGAACCTGTTTTTAAACTATGTACAAGGTTTTAAGATAATCGAAGTTGAAATAAAATTGTTCTTGTAAATTTTGTGAAACAACTTTTTCTCAGTACTGCGTGGTCATATCGATACGAATCTTGTTCTGTCATGGAGCTTATGGTAATACAAGGCTAATCGGTTCTCCATATTTAGAATTTATTTAGTTGTTTATTTTATGTGCGCTTACATTTAATTCGGTGTTTCCTCGAACAAGAGGTGTGAAGCGAGCGGGAGGAAATGGACGCATGGCTTCGGAAATCCGTGCGACGTTGCCGCGTTCGACACCATCTGTTGCCATCGGACACCATTTGTTGCATTGTAACTTAAAAAGTTGACGGAAAGGGGTGTACTTTCTTTCGAAAGATAAGAATCCCATCTGTTTAAGTTACAATGCAACAAAAATGTATTGATTCTACATATGGAACGCGGGGATGGTGTCGAACGCGGCAACGTCGCACGGATTTCCAAGGTCATGCGTCCGTTTCCTCTCGTTCGCTTCACACCTCTTGTTCGAGGAAACACCGAATTAAATGTAAGCGCACATAAAATAAACAACTAAATAAATTCTAAATATGGAGAACCGATTAGCCTTGTATTACCATAAGCTCCATGACAGAACAAGATTCGTATCGATATGACCACGCAGTACTGAGAAAAAGTTGTTTCACAAAATTTACAAGAACAATTTTATTTCAACTTCGATTATCTTAAAACCTCGTACATAGCTTAAAAACAGGTTCCTTTATGTCGTATTAAAGTTTGGTTACGATCCAATGAATACTTTTAAAGTTATGAATTTTTAAAGTGAGCATTCCGTTTAAAACGGTGAAAAAACCGGCACTTTTTTTGTTTCGCAGGCAATAAAATTTTAACAAGATAAAATAAAAATTTTCACTTTCCACAGTTAAACTCAGAATTAAATTTGCTAATTTTTGACATAACTTGTTTTCATGTAGGATTACGGGTACAACTGTCATTGACTTGTAAACTCGAGTGTCATGACTTTTTTCCACGACAGTAGGTCGTTTGCAATAAATACATGTGGAATTACAAAGTTACTGCTTCTCATTCAATATGCTAAGCAAATTCCATGAAGTCACGCCTGAAACAACGGAATTCTGTTAGTAGGGTTAGCTTTAAGTACTCATACCAACATGCAGCTACCAACGCTATTCATTGCTACTCTACGATAGGACATATTTACCGTTATTCGTATCTCTAATTGTACGAGGGAAAAAGGACATTTTGAATCGGTCAGTTCGGCAATCAATTTCTCTAATTTAATGATTATGGTCCAGTCTGCCATAGTAAGTTGGGGTTCGTAAAATATTTTTAACATCATCACTGAAAATATTGCCTTGGAATTTGTTTAAGAGATTAAGTCTAAATTTCAACCTGCGATCTGACAATGATTCCCATTTCAATTCATTTAATAGACTGGTTACGCTAATATAATTATCGTATCGTCCCTTTACAAATCTTGCCGATCTTCGCTGCACACGTTTAAGCGGGGGTCATATCAAACTAGGTGTGAAGTGGCCGCTTCAGCTTTCAATGCAGGACCAGATGTTCATACATTGATACACAGCAGCATCACAAACAAGAGTCCAGGATTTTTTACGAAAATATTCAAACTGGCCTCCGAAAAAAGGCAGAGATGCGAAAAAAGGCAGAGATGCGAGCAAAGCGACGTCTTGAATGTAAAGGACAATTGGAACATCCTGCCCAGCATTATGGCCTGCATGGCCCACAAAATATCGAGAAGGAGTTTGAAATCGACTTAACTGTGAGATATGATTTCCTAAATTCCCTGAAATTAGGCGAGGAGCACACAAGACAACTGGAAGCATCTACCAAAACTCAACGCCTCTGTCAAACATGGAATGTTTAGCTGAGAAAAAGGCTCACCGCCTCTACCTTTGCTCGAGTTTGTAAATTAAGAGCAGGAACCTCTCGGGAGAAGACTGTTCAGTCTTTACTCTACCCATCTTTTCGCGGAAATAAAGCCACCGACTATGGAATTGCGGGTGAGGCATTGGCGACAGCGGAGTACGAGAGATTCAGGGGCAATACGGTTAACCCCTCAGGACGTTTTGTCGATAGGAGGACCTCCTACATAGCAGCAACGCCAGATGGCGTCCTGTCAGATGTCGATGGAATAGTCGAGGTGAAATGTCCATACGTATGCATGGATGCGCATCCAACGCATGCTGTCTCTCAAAATAAATTAGCATCTTGTGAGATTATAGACGGCGAAGCTGCTCTGAAAGTAAAGAGTGATTATTTTTACTAGATCCAAGGTCAACTCCATATCACGGAGAAGAAATACTGCCACCTTATTTTTTGGAGCCAGTTAGGTATGGCAGTTTTGCGATTGACAGAGATTATGACTTCTGGTCAAAATATATGGAGGATAAGTTTTAAACATTTTACAAGGACAGCCTTTTGCCAGAAATTCTACATTACATTTAAAAGCTGTTGAACGAGAGTTTGATGGTGACGTGGGAGAATAATACTTACCCTGACACTCATTGAAAAACCATTCCATTTCCCTTTGAGACCTAATCATCTTCTGAGAGTGTGGATTTTAGCCTTATTTGAAGTGCTTTCATCATTTTTCCTTGACTTTGTTTATTCATGTTCCTTATCCTTTTATAAATAATAACGCAGGATCAAGTTCTCCCAAAATTTTAATAGCATGCGAATTGTTTTCTCTTATCATGTTTTCATGTATTACTAATATAACAAATATATTATGCAAATCCTTGTGCTTCCCTTGTTTTTCATAGCACTGTGATATTTTTAAAGCTGTTTGTTGACATTTACTGTTCAATTTCACTCTGCATTTCTAAAATATGTAAAAATTCTTTAGATAATCCGTGTTTGAAGAGTATATTGTATTTTTGACTTGGCTTATTTTGGGGGAATTTCATAGAACGGCCTACACTGAAACCAATAGCCCAATGAAAGATTTTTGTCATACTTTGTTGGAACTATTCTTTTAAATTATGCCACAAATTTTCCACTTTTCATCCTACATCTGTTGTGCATATTCTAACTCGGAGTTTCATGAGTTTAGACAAAGATGAATTTCATAATGGGCGTAAAATATAGATGAGCAAGCAAAAATCTAGAGATATCTGGGTTTGATTCCCGATAAAGGCGAACGATATTTCCTCTGCGGCATCGTCGCGCTTCTACCTTGCCGTTGTCGCTTTACGGGTAATACCGCGGTTAGTTAGTGGCAAGCTCAAATAAATTTAACCAGACGGGGGCATAGGTACCTACAAGATTTTAGGTTATCTGCTAGAATGACAATGGCTGCATAAAATTCATAACGGCCACGCCTGCTGCTAAGGAAAGCGAATGTGTATTCTCCAAGGGGTTGAAAAAAAACTTGTCGATTTCGGGAATATGCAGCCATAGATTTTTGTAACAATTTCTAAAATTTCTTTTCTAGACTGAAAATTTTAATTTAGCAGCACTGTTCCCGGTCCGAAGAAGGATAATACCCACAAGACTTCTTTAGGATGAGGATTTCCCTCACCATCATCCTTGCCTCTCGCTTATCAGCTACGACTGCTAATCAAAAGTATTAAATTTCGCTTTTTGCCTTTCCGCAGGCAAACCTTCCTCCCCCCCCCCCTTCTTCCTCTTTCCCCTCTCTTCATCCGATTCCAAGCGTTCCGGCTTGTGCCCTGCGAGAACCGATAAATAGGGACTTTCACTTGCCAATTGAGGAGGGAGGGGGTCTAAACAAAACATCATTGCAAGTGCAAGTCGGGAGGAATAATTCTTCCATTATCAAAAGTGAAAACGATGCCCAGTAACTGTACTGGAAGATTTGAGACCCCGTCATCAGGTCAGAAATAAGAAAAGGTCGGGTTGAGACATCTGGGTTGACCGAGGGGGAGATAACAAACCACTTAGAGGGAGGCGAGCGATGCTCAGCAAGCTATCATGTTACATCTAGAGGAGGGGGAGAAGGGGGGGAGAGGGCCTTCCCTTTCCACTTTTTAATCCCGCCACCTATGCGGGGAATCGTAGAACTACAATAGAAAAGCCGTTACATATGAGAGTGGCCTCAGCTAGAGAGCCCCCTTAAGTATTTTTGGGGCACGCTACTGCCATTGATCTCCTCAGAGCTTTCAAAGAAGCTCTGACCAGGAAAGAACTCAAGAAAGTCCTTCAAGTTTCAGTGGTTGGCCAAGATCTGAATATCAAATTTCCCTCATTACTCTCTGAAGGGTGTACGGATGGCCACTAGATATTAGATTTTGGTAGCTGTCGACTGCACACCATAAATTGTGCATTTAAAGCTGGTATGAAGGAAACTGGATGGGATATCATTCCATTCCTTCGTGCTTTATTTAATTTATTTTCATATTCTCCAACCTACGGCACCTGACTTCAAATAAATCACTCTTTGTGACCGTCTCCCAATGAAGTTTTGTGTAGTTAGTTGTTTAGACGATGACAATATTGTGATCTCTGAGCTCTCAATATTCTTCAACCCTTGCCAAATTATGTCAAGAGCTTTCAGGTTGAAGAGAAAAGCAATCATAAGGGCAAGAAATGTGAGCCTATGTGTTTCACAGTTTCGGATTGCACAGCCACAGTTTCGGATAAATAAAGTTTACCATCCAAGACAAAATGTTGGGTTCTGGCTTCCTTTGCCACAGCTGCAGCAGAGCTGGAACCATTTTGATGGAATTTCAATCCAGCAAGCCTATGGCTTGGTTCCTGTTTTCAGTAATCACTGAATTGTTGAAAATTGTGATGGCAAGATTAGTAAAGCCGGAGGTTTTGGCATCTGGAAACGTGTAGCATATTGATTTGAGTAAAGCTGAAAATCTGATCCCCTCAAAAGATATAAATGTTGGATATGCAACCAAGATAGACTAAAGAGATTATATTCACAAAGATATACGAGGATATTCTTCTCTTCAATAATGGATGTATTACCAACCTAAAGAAATTGTGGGGAAACTCATTAAAAGATCGCCCTTGGCCTTTCATCTGTATAAGGGAATATCATACCTGGATCCTGAAGGTGCTTTTGCACCCCCAGGTTGCACACCAACACCTCTCAAATACATTTGAGACGCTTTGTTATCTGGTTTTGTCACAAATTACATGAATGCTTTGTATGTCGTTGTATTTTTTGTATCCTTTTGCCCTCCCAAAAAAGTTATTATTTGGGTCTGATGTAATCTTGTACCTGAACACCAACATGATACGTTTAATGCAAAGAAAGGTTTGTGATCTGATTATGTTGCAACCTATATGAAAGTTTATATGCGGCTGGAAAGTGTGTTTCTTTTGCTTTTACCCACCCTAGACGAATACTCTGGGGAAAAAGTCAATTCCTTTAGTTTTTTAAGTTATTGATAGGGACATGACATTTTCGCGAAACATTTTGTGCGACAGGATTCACGAAATAAGCGACTTTAGGGTTAATCACGAAATTAACCGTGTCTTCTTTGAAACGCGATTTTTTTAACGAAATTTGAGATATTTTGCAAATGCCGAATTTTTGTAGCATGAAATATTTTCTTTAGTGATGGCCGGATCGGATCTTTCATTTTTCTCGACTCCGGATTCGGATCCAAAGACATGGAGTAAAATCGGATCCGGATCGTAGATTTTAAATTTTCACGGCTTAGCAATCGAAGTGCCCCAGGAATGGAATGTAGGTGCGGTAGATATTGACAAGAAGAGGATGTGTAACTAAGGTCACGTAATTATATGAAAACATTCCCGTGCAACTAGAAGCAAAATAAAGAAATGTCACTTTTCCCCCATTTCCCCGGTATCGAGGAAAAAAAATACGTAGGATGTCACGCGGGTAGCCTACATTCGCTGGGATCAGGCGTACAACGAGAGCTAGTGTACTGTGCGAAGTTCGATCCCAATCGCAGTTTAATTTTTTCTTTCAGTCACTGCATAGAAAATGTTATCATCTATCCATTCCATCTGAATACTCACTTTATTATACTTTTGTTGTTTAAATTAGATTTACAAATGTACCACTCGTAAATTAAGGATGGTCGGGTCGGATCCAAAGATCCACGGGTCTTTCATTTCATTCGCTACTGAAATCATATCCAGGGACAGTAAAAATTTAGATCCGGATCGGAGATTTTAACATCTCGCGGCCACGTGATCGATGCGCCCCGCGAATGGAATTTACGTATGGTAGATAAGAACAAGGAGAGGTTAAGTAACTCGGGTCACGAAATGAGAAGAAGATTTTTTCCGTGCCACAAACGAGGAAAACAAAATAAAAAATACTCGTCTTAACCTTTTTTTCCACAGGCCCGGATGTGCGAGAAAAAAATTAAGCCAAATGTCATGCGAGTCGCCTACATTCGCCAGATTCCCGTGAACCTATGAGAGTGTAGTTGTTAAAAATGAGGGCGAGTGTACTGCCAGTCGTGAGTTCGATCCTTAACACTACCTTAGAATACAGCCGTGCTGTATTCCTAGGGTAATGCTAGTAGGCAGTTAAAAAAAGTAGATTATCAGAAATTTCATGCCAAATTATAAGTCAAAAAAATAATTAAATTTGGCGAAAGGAAATGATTAGAAAAAATTTATTTGACAGAATTAAATCGTGGAATCATTACGTTAACTTTACAGTGTATTTTTGAGTGACCATTTGTAAATCTAGTTGAAGCGATAGAAGTACAAAAAAGTCAGTATCTACGTATAAAGGTTGGAAGTGAAGGATGATAAAGTTTTTTATTCAATGGTTGAAAGAAAAATTTTAAACAGCGTAAGAATCGAACTTCATTACCTGTAGTCCACTACTCCACTCTCTTATTGTTATTACAGTGAACTCTCGTTAGCACGTTCTTGAAGGGACCCGAAATTCTGAACGTACTAACCAGGAAAACGTGCTAAAGAGGTTTGACCTTCCAGGGAACGTTAAAGATGTAATAATGAGTTGTATAACATTCAGGGGAATGCTACGTTCGTTTAGTCTATTCTGGTATATAGCTGCCGTTCATTTATTGTAAAATACGTTTCACTTCCACTTATTACGCCTTCCAAGAAAATACCTATTAGGTTGACGCGTTATCCATAGTTAATTATGACGATAATAACCAAACAGCACGTTTTGTATGTAATTTTGTATGTAAGTTCAGCATCATAGTTAGCGGAGCCGCCCGGCGATTTTTCTCGTACTTTCCACGTAATTAACATGTCTCAGGATAGATGAATGCGCAGCGCGAATGCCCCACACCGCACTCTTTCGCACTTTTATTAGTTTTTTTCCTATTTTTCACAATAGAGTTTAATGTTGACGGTGGAATTTTCATTTTGGCAGCTATTTCGACACGCTTCATACGTAGATTTTCGTCCACTTCTCGGAGGAGTTTGAGCTTTTCGATCGTCAATATTTGTCGTTTCAACACGCGCTTCTCCATGACTAATTCTTATCACTTGTCACACTTTAATTACTTGTCACACTGTTAATTTCTCGAAGTGTTTTCACAGTTTGGCTGCCCAGCGAACATTTATAAAACAAACGAACATCGCAATAAAATCGTCTGCTTGTGGGTGCCAAACGCTGCAAAACTCTGAATGGCCTATTCAAATGTTTGTGAATGCTGCATTTTTACTTCTTCATAAACAATTTTTAACCATAATGTATTTAACAAATTTTATTGTAAACAATAACGATCTTTTTTAATGCGAGAATCAAATCTCTTGAGTGATATTCATCGTCATGTTAACCTATAGGGCGGTTATTTTGCCGGAACGAATTTTGTTTGGTCCTCCCACGAACGTACTAAAGAGGTAACCAAAACGTGCTAACCAGGATTATTTACATGCACTGCGACCCGGACCTGAGGAAATGAATGTGCTAACGAGGAAAACGTGCTATCAAGGAACGTACTAACGAGAGTTCACTGTACCATTATCTCATTAATTTGCCAAAACTTAATTTTGCCTACTGTGTTTTTTATGTTGCATAGGGTAGCCATAACTTCTGTATTGGGTCTCAAATGTATGTACTATTAACTGTTTTTTCACATTGGTATGAAGTCTTTATTAATAATATTTTAAAAAACTTAACCTTCCTTTAAGACTTTCTTCTTTAAGACACAGCTTTCACCTTTTTAAAACCATTTTATTTACCGTATTTGTCATTTTTAAACACAGCTTTTGATGATTTTTATTTACCATTTTTCGGTGACCCTAGTTATTGATCATGTTGTATCAATGTTATTCATAGCAAAGTCTGGTTGTAATTTAACCTTGTTCCCGAGCGCCAGCATGATAATGTTTAACTCTAAGAAGTTGATGTGATTTTCTCACGAACTACCGTATTTACTCGTGTAAGCCGCTCCTTCGTGTATCCCACGTGCGCCTATTTTCAGGCTGGCTCGTGAGGAAAACATTAGTTCAATCAAAAAATTATATTTTTTGCTCTTGAGTCTGCATCATTTTGTCATAACATGAATGCACGTTCTTTGATAGAAATGCTGTTCCTAAATTACGAGTACGTCTTTCTCATTAGTTGATTAAATTACATGCTAATATCGTCACGATCGTGATTACGAAATTTAGCATCTCACGGTAATCACAGTTACATACGATCACATGATCCAGCTATAAAAATGACATCTGTAGAAAATATCATCCAACTGAAATAATTGCAGAAGTATATACAATTTCAACCTGTGATTACTCTATTATTATGGAAATCTGTTGGCATATTAACAAATAAAAGCAATGCCATCCGTACCTGATAGTGGTGGTCTCGTCTGCTCTCTGCACAGTAGCTGTGGACTGGGGTGATTTAACAACACTGGAAAGACTTGGGAACCCACGGAAAAAAACTAAACTCAATGTGATAACAATTATAATTCTTGTAAAACTAAAGAAAAGCACATTCCCAGAAGTAGAATCATAAATAATAATGAATATTCATAACAACAGTTCTCATCGTTAGTTTTCGTCACTGCTAGATTCAGATACACCACATTTCCTTCCTGCAGCTCGATTTCCTATTTTTTTGGCATCGCTTATAATATGCAGTTTTGTACTCACAGGAAACGATCGCAATTTCACATCATGATTCATTTTTAGGGTGATTATTGTAAATTATTTTACAATGCTAAATGATCGATTTGAACTCGTTTATTACCCTCACGCACTCATAGTAAGAAGGTATAATCTCTGAGCATACAACTCTTGCCAATGTGTAATAAATTCTTTGTCGTGTCTTTGCAATGTAGCTTTAATGTGTATGCAAAAGGAGCTATCTATTGCGCAAAAATGTAAAAAAAAAAGATATGTGATGCCAAAACAAACTACACTTACGATTTTGAAAAGACGTAAAGATGCCGCCCGCCTTGCGGCAGCTTACAGGATACAATATAGATTTAAATGCCTATCAGTGCCACAATATGTTGTCCTACGTACGATCTATACACGATAAATCTATTGCTTTATCAAGTGGTGTTTCTGATCTAGCATTTCTTCAAGTACCATTGTGCGCTCTGACTTTGTTAATCGCGGATTGTTATTACTGATTACTTCGAAATTTCAGAATTCTTTACAATGTAAGATCTAATACTGGACCACTTATGAATTAACGTCAATATGTTCACAAAATGTGAAATTTAGGAACAAACACAACAATAATTTGAGGAAAATGTGTGTGCAGCATGCACGAAAATCTGGAGGATTCGTGTAAGCCGCGCACCCCCATTTTTTCACCGGCATTTTGGGAGAAAAGGTGTACAGCTTAGACGAGAAAATACGGTAAATGAAAGTGTTGTATGATTGTGGATTTTTTGTTTATTTTCCTCCAAATATGCAGGATTTGGTTTATTTTGTCCAAAATGCATGATTAGCTGTAATACTTAGCCTAAAACATACCCAACGTTCTCTTATACTTAACGAGAAAAAAAATCTATATTTTTATAAATATATATTATTATAAATATAAAATCTAGACGAAGGGTACATAAAGGTAAAGGAGAGAAGGGTTACAGTTTTCTCCGTAAGTATGCAACATTGGAGGCATGCAAGCACCTTCATCGTCATTTTATATTTTCTAATGGGAATTCTTGACGTCATAACACTTGACTATGCCACAATACTTTATTTGCATTTAATATTTTTTGAAATCGAGTTCTGAGCATAGGTGGAAAAGCTGAATAACATATGCGTTGAGCAGAATAAACTTGAGTTGATGGCAGAAGTTTAATTTTTGCCACTATTTCAACACACTATATACGTGGAATTTTGTCTACTTTTCGGAGGAGATTGTGCTTTTCGCCTTAGGTTTTCCCATAGCCAATTCTAAGCCCTTGTCTCACTTTTACTGTCATGAAGATCGCAGCTAAGTAAACAAATAGGCGACATGTTGGTAAGTCAGTTGAAGAAGGCGGGATTGCAAAATCATATATTTTTAGATGATTTTCACCGAAAGAATACTTTCGAGTAAAAGTATCCAAAAAAAATGAATGCTCGAAAGCATTGAAGTATCGGGAAAATGGCCGATACCGGAAGGGCTATAGGAGGGCGGATACTCCTCCCTGAGGGCAGGCTCATGCCACAGCTACCTTCATCGAACTATCTCTCAGGATTACCTTGACAGTTCTCTGTTCCAGCATGTACCTAATGTAGCTATGAGCATGGATGCCATGCTTTACTCCTGTAATGCAGATCTGGATGAAGGTGGTGTTATTAAACGCTCGGAGGTGTTATTAAACGCTCGGAGGTGTTATTAAATGATTAAGTGCAGGGGGTGGTCCTTTAAAGGCCAATCCCTTATGTACCTGTCAACTATCTTCTCTAGTGTTTTCAATAGAAAAGACAAAAACTGATTCCTCAAAAGGAATCTGCTCTTGTGTAGTCCATCTTACCCGGTTTAGGTATGAAAACCACCTTTGTGATCCTCCAGGCTTTTGGAACATATCCATAAGCCATGCAGGAACAAAATATTCTTACCATTGGGAGGAGGAGCAGGTCCTGCCCTTCCTGAAAGAGTGCAGGAAATACCCCATCCTCACCAGCAGCCTTGAAGGGGCTAAAACTCAATATTGCCCATTTAGTAACTTTGTACAATACAATGCTGGAGGAATGTCTCCATTCCATCTGAGCTGGACAGATGGGATTGCTCCCGTGATGTATCTCCTTCAACTCCGTGGATCCTGGAAAGTAGGTCTTCAGCTTTAGCACTTCCTTGTCGGAAGACATGAAGCCTCCCAAGGGAAGCAACAGAGACCCCACTCCCGCCTCTTGAGTTTTTCGATAGGATCTTATGTAGTCTCGCCATCTGTGGAACAGTCTCTATGCTCGCACAGAAGCCCCTCCATGAGTTCCTCATACAGAGCTTAATGGCTGCTTTATAAACCTTAAAGTTTTCCCAATCCTGAGGCATTCTTGTTCTCTTTCCCTTGTTAAACAGTTTCCTAGTCTCTTTGCGGAGACCGTTTAGTTCTGCCTCCCCCCAGGATAATTTACACTCTTCCTTCCTGGTCTTTAAGGGGCAGCTGTTTTCGTAGGATTTGATAATGTTTCCCTGTAGATAGTCAACAGCAGCTAGATGCTGCTCTCACCACATTTATAAACTTGCACTGAGGTGCTCCCTCTAGAGCAGCTCCCAGCCTTTCACGATATAGTCCCCAGTTGGTAGTCCTGGGGTTCCTATATGTTACTTCCCTGCAATTGGATTCTAAGAGAATGTGTCTGTGGTCTGACAAAGTTATCTCCCCAGACACCCTCCACTAGTCAAATGCTATGCAGCAGAGAACTTCCTGCCTAACACTATTTGCAAATGTATATAGTGATCCTTTATTGAGTATATGTAACTCTGTAGACATAAGATTTCGGTGCGGTTTTCAGTGACCTTTCTTTCAAAACATTTTTTTGACTTATTATGCCTATTTGAAGACGCCGAATCAGTCACATGTGTGCATGAGTCATGAAGAACAGGAGGGATGCAGAGTGCAGCCACATCCACAGTCGTGCATACATCTGTGTATATGCATCGCTGCAAAGAAAGCAAATACGCAACTCGTTGCTAAGTCAGTTGAAGAAGGCAGGATTTTTAAATTAGATGTTATATGGATGCTTTCACCAAACAAATACTTCCGAGTAAAAGTATCTGAAAAAAAATGAATTCTCGAAAGTATCGAAGTATCGGGAAAATGGCTGATACCCACTATCTGTATCAGCCCAAGTCTAAAGAAAAATTATGGTGTGATTAGTTTTTCTGTAGGCCTAGCTTTTAATTTGTTCTTAGCATTCAAACGTGAGTGAACATAATTTCTGTGGCGACAGTAGATTATTTGCTGTCTAGTTTCCCTATGTTCACCTATAGTCAAGGTTTGCAATTTTTGGATTTTATTTTATGATTTGGTTGGGTTTTCAAATATTTGACAAGATATGGCATTTACACCAATGAAGTCAGGACTATTGCAAGATGTAGCAGAAAACCTTTCAGTAATGTAAGCCTAGCCATGCAGAAGTTTTCTTTCCGTATAAGTAAAATTACAGTATTAAAAAGGCTCTATCTCCTACAAAGGCAGATGAACCTCCTACTGCCGTTTTCCACCAATCTTTCGGTGAAGGGAGACAAGCTTAAGGCTGATTCTGATCTACTAAAGCGGTTGAAAAGCACGATAAACTACGATGAGATGACTACCAGGCAGAGAAATATTCATCATAAAATTTCTCTGCGGGACCAACAGCTGTCCCAGTTGAATGGCATCGTAGACATGATCCTGACCGAAACGACCAGCCTCTGGGAAATAGACTGCATGGTATATGCTGCCGCCACACTCTTGGCCTCTCCCCGAGTTTCTGTCACTTGGGAGACTAAAGCAGCAAATAGGTTTAAACAGCTTGATTACAAAATCACACAGGCAAGACAACAGGTGTCGAGATTTTAGTGTGTGATGGATTACCTTTCCTCCGGTCGGACCTTTACGCCGAAGGTCAAGCGCATTGCGCATGCAATCCAGAGAGACCACCACACACTAAAGAAAGGCACAGAGGAAGTTGGTCAAGACGACCAACGCCAGGAAAGAGAACTCCACCTTCTCCTTTCAGCCGTCCCGTCTCTTCTGACCCCCACCACCTGTTATCCAAACACCACCAACTGTCCCAGAGGTGGAACGTTTCTAGAAGGACATCTACAAGACCAAGGAGCCATTCAACAAAGGTACTCAAGCTATTGCCCACTTTAAAGAGTTTTGTGACCGCCACCCAGCGGATATGGATCGTCCCATCTCAGTCAAAGAAAGTGATGTGAAGAAGGCCTTCTCTGGCAAGAAGAACTTCACTGCTCCAGGAATGGACACAGTGAATAACTTCTGGTGGAAAAAGTTCCCTTCCACACACAAACACCTTGCCAGAATCTTCACATCATTCCTGTCAGGGACGGTGGCTGACTGAGCTGACTGAGGGGCAAATCGTTTTAATACCGAAAAAGGGAGACTTGTCTGATCCAAAGAACTACCACCCTATAACCTGTCTCAACACTTTATAAAAGGCGTTCACTTCCATCTTGAACGAACTTATCCTTCGCCACGTCCAACCGGTATGGGAGGAATTGTACGAGCAGAGGGGCTCGAAGAAAGGTATTGCGGGATGCAAGAACAACCTGCTCATTGATAGGCGAGTGAGCCAGGACGCTTGTCAATACAAGCGTAACCTGTCAATGGGCTGGGTGGACTCTAAGAAGGCTTTTGATGCCACCTCTCATGAGCTGATTATAGCCATGCTGAGGTACATGAAAGTCCACCCAGAGGTTGTGTCCTGCATCGACCGCCTGTTACCACCGTGGAAGATGCGCTTCGCCATACCATCTGGCAAGAAGACTGTCTACATCGATTTGGTAACATACCACCGTGGTGTTTTTCAAGGCGATAGCCTCAGTCCCCTCCTGTTCTGTTTCTCTCTCCTCCCACTGTCCGTTCAGTTGAGACAAGGTAGGGGATATATGTGGGGTGTCCCATCGAAAAGGGAGCATAAGGTCACCTATCTTTTCTATATGGATGACCTGAAGCTTTATGCTTCAAGCGTGAAAGACCTGCGCCTGGCATTAGACACCGTACGCAGATACAGTGAGGATATAGGGATGGAATTCAGATTGGACAAGTGCTTGACCATCCATTTGACCAAAGGAAAGATTTCAGAAGACCAGGAAGACGTGCAGCTCATTGAAGGAAACGCTATTCATCATCTTGATGATGATGAAGCGTACGAATATCTCGGCATCCCCCAGCACCGGATGCAGTAGGTGAGAGCAGTGAAGGAAAGGCTTAGTGCCAAATACAGGCAGAGATGAATCTGGAGCTCTGACCTGTCTGGCAAGAACAAGGTTCTTGCGACCAACACCTTCACGGTTCCAACACTGCTCTACACTTTCGATTCCATCAAATGGAATGTCAATGAGCTGCAAAACCTGGACAGGGGATCGAGGAAAATGATGACCATCTATTGTAGTCTTCATCCGAAGTCTTCCATCGCCAAACTATATCCTGAGAATGCTAGGTGGTAGAGTGCCTTCATGACAAAGTAGTCCTCAATACGGCGTGCTGACTGTTCCACAGCACGGACCCCCTTATACTGCTCGTAAAGAAACACGAGAGGGTCGGCAAAGGGGTGTTCCTAATCCAGCCAGCGAAAAGGGCAGCAGACTTAGCAGCCGACGGTTATGACTTCAATCAATCAATCATGTCGCTGAAGGTGGATGTGTTAAAGCTCAAAATAAAGAATGCGGAGAAAAAGACCCTGCTCCGCAAGCATACCGAGAAGCCCATGCATGGAAGTTTCTATCGAAACTTGGAAATGCATGGGCTGTCAAAGGAGATCACGTTCACCTTCCTGCGCTATGCAGTTTTGAAGTCTGAAACTGAGGGATTCGTGTTCGCGTGCCAAGATGGTGTCATCAACACCCTCGTGTACTCTTGCCACATCTTTGGGGCAAACGTGATGGACACGAGATACAGAGCGTGCCGAAGGCAGCCAGAGACTTTAGGTCATCTACTCTCTGGCTGCAGCTTTTATGCTAAGAACACTTACATAAACCGGCACAACTCAGCTTTGCGGGTTGTGTATTACCACCTAAGACACCATTACGGCATAGACGTGAATCCGGTGCTGCCTTGTGCCCCTTGAGACATCGAGCCCATCGTGGAGAACGATAAATGTAAGATCTGGTGGAATTATTCTTTCCCCACCACCAGGCAGTTGGAGGCGACGAAGCCTGATAATGTTCTCCATGACCATCTCTCGCATGCCATGCTCGTGATCAAGTTTTCAGAACTGGCCAAAACGAACATAGAAGGAGTTATAAAAAAGGAAAAAATATTAAGATCTGCTGTGTGAACTCCAGCAAATGTACACGGGCTACTCTGTGAAACTGGGAGTCCTCATTGTGGGCATGCTTGGTGGTGTCATGAGCTCACTGGTTGAGAATCTCAAGTGCATCCCAGCGTGCAGGGCTTGAGTGGATGCACTTACAAGTGCAATGCAGAAGGCTGTCCTTCTTGGGCCCCTCTGCCTGCTTCGTGCATATGACCCTTATGCTGGGTAGCCACCTCTCCGACTGTTGTGGACGTGGCTACCCTTAAGCACGACCCCTTTCGAGTCTCCGGCAATTATGACGGCAACGAAACCTGATGCTAGCCGGAGACTCAGAGGTGGATGTTACTTTACTGTAACAAATAAAATAAATAAGTAAAATAATGACTAATATCTTCAGGTATGCTTAATTTTAACTTGTTTCGTGATATTTGTTCAGTGTTCAGTGTGTATTACCTACAATTTTGCTATCTTAATGCTCAGTATTAATTATTGATGACATTTTCTTTTCTCTTACTATTGAAGAATATTGATGAATCTGAAATGCCTACTCACCCTTAGTAAACTGGAATTTTGATTGTTTTTTAAAGTATGTTAATGAGATTGTCCTGGGTGGTATCTTTTAACCTCTGATGAAATTTAAGCAGCTAATACCAATTGAGACTATGAAAGCGTAGTGAATGAAAATTCATGTCTTCTTCCCAATTGGCTTTATTTATTAGTGGCTTTATGTATTCTGTGTTTTTTATTATCATGCAGTATGCAGTCCATAAAATGAAGGCTTTGAGGCTAAAGGGGTGTAAATAGTTGGTTTAATATAATTGTATGCTTAATATGCTTAAAGTATGAGCTCTGTGACTATAAAAGAGACATTTATTTATTCCACAGGTCAATGTTAGAATGGAAAAAACAATGACTTGTTGCATACTAGGCCCTTTAGCATTTGCCAGTTCTGATCCCTGGAAGTTTTCAAAAGAATCGAAAAATGCTGTAGAGAGTTGTGCAAAAGATGAATCCTGTGATCAGGTTGGGACCTGGATCTTGGATGAAATACTTACAAGGAGCAATGCAGATCCATGTGTAGATCGTAGAAAGGTAAATATCTAATTACCTGAAAGAACTGAAATAGGTATAAATTAGAGTAATGTAGGTTTTCAATAAGGTCATTTCAAATATAATTTTCCAAATCTCTGAGAATATATTGTTGCTATGTTATTTTTTCAAATGTCTTTCATTGGGCATCATCTTTGCCATCCAACAAAAATAAAACCGAACGACTTTCTCTTTCAGGCATGGTTTCGGTGGTTTCCTGTTTTGTTAAGGTGCTGTACATGTGAAAGAGAAATGACAAAGCATTTACAGAAAGGAATTCCAGACTTAGTTGACCTGAAAATGGAGAAAAGTAGTAAGTTCTGTGAACTTGAAGGTGTTTAGTTTAGTTTTTTTTTTTTGCTAAAAGAGCTATGGAATTGTAGTTAACATTAGTGCCTTATAATTATTTTATTTCTGCAGAAAGGAAAGCCATAATACCTCATTTAGGATTAAAACATTGCCCAGGCATTATTTTAATTATGAATTAAATGCCTCCATTTTCAGTGTGAATCTACTCAATCAGGCAGCATTTATTATCCTTGCCATTTTAATTTTTTTTTCAGTTTGTTCTTGGAAAGAATATTAATTTGAGAGCAATGTTTCTAAGATGCTTCTTGCCTTGATTCTCCCATAGCATTTTCATCCATGCCGCCAACTTTGTTGAGGCTAGTAGGATCAAGTCCATCAATAAGTGAGGTAAGCATTGCACATTTTTCCACGTAAAAGTCTCATTAGCAAAGCAAGGTTACTTTGGTGTTTGTATTGGTGATATAATTCTAATAGCTCTAAGAAATCTATTCTATAATATACCTAAAAAGCCACGCTCAAAACCTTGGGCATGTCATGCTTTTACAATGTTTGATTTCTTTTTTTGGGAAAAATCATTTGTTGCACAAACTTGAAACTTGGTACATAAATCATTTAATGCCCTCAACCCACAGAATATGGGCATCCTTCTATGCACTGGATAATCCCCGGTTTCGCATGATAAATGTTTACATTACTCATAATGCAGTAGAAACTCAATATTACGAAGTCAACGGGACATGAAAAATCAACAGTTCATAATATCAAATATCGTATGAATGAGTATCCTTGACCAACAATACGATGAAGCTATTTTTTGTTTCCTGGACATTATGCACTCGTGTAACGTACTTGCATGATTTACGATGTTATAATTCGTGAATGTATCTATAAATTTGTATTCATGTCAACACGGTTCATTAAGTTAAACACAGCTAATTTGTTCCTTTGTTCCAATGAGTCAGAGGCAATTAATCATCTTTGCAAGATTTTCATGCATTTGGACTAGGCCTACGAAGCTTCATTAGTGGATTTTTTTATATTACTTTTATCTCTACTGAAAAACTCTTAACGTATGCAATGTATCCAAATTTTCAAGCTAGCATTGATGCATGCATACACTATGGAAGCGCGCGATTTGCGGGATCATTTGCAACTACATGATGCTCCGGATATAGAATTTAGAGGAATAAGTTTCCTCTAAAAGAAAATCATATGCTCCACGTCAGGCACTATAGTATAGACCTAAATTAAGCTAAAATAGTGAAAATATTCTCTCACCGATGCAATGTCAATCATGTATTTTGTACAAATAATTATATGCCCATTAATTTCAAGAAATAACAGTCATAACCATCTTTGCATGGTTATTTCCAAGAAGAATCTGTGAAAGAAGAGCTTAAAAAGGAGTTCATCTTTATGTTTACCTCCTTCCAAAGGTAGATTGTACAAACCTCACACTTCAATGGCGAAGGCGTGATAATTTCCTTTACACTTCTACAGCTACTTACCATGGAAACATAAATCCATAATTTACATTTTTCACTATACTCTGCGAAAGCTTCAGTTGTGGCTCTATTCAAATCAGGTGCCTGCTATTCTTCCACTACATTGCAGGCATAATTTAAAGATTCGATATGCCTAAAAATGGTGGAATATTTTTGCCTATCGTTCTTCCTCTGTTTCCGATCAAGCAAGGGGATTTTCATCAGAGCATGGCAGCTCCAGTTCCGGTCACGCACAAAGACAGAATCAGAAGTCTTACGTCTTCACCTGTCACTGAGGGGATCACTCCATTCACTCTCACAAAAACAGCTACGAGTCCCATGGTCTCCCAGAGTCTTACGTCACTTGGGAGGTTGATCCAGGTTGATTCAAGGCCAAGTGATGTGCGCAGGAAATAAACATCGAAAGAATCATTTCTTTATGCAGGGTAGCATAGTTGGGAAAGTTGCCAAAAAAAATTAACTGATTAAAGTTAAAGGTAATCTCTGTAAAAAGTAACTAGTTAAAGTTAAAAGTAAGTAACTTTTATGTTTAAAGTTACTTTTTCAGTTACTTTGGCAAATTGGATGCTGTGGTTATGGAGGCCTTACAGTTCATTTGTTTTGACAAACAAAGCGAACACTGAAAACTGTCATTGTAGTTTCTTCCATCCGTATCCATTTGTTTAAAAATATTGTAATTGAGAATTTTTGTTGTAATTCCGTTTAGTGTCCGGAGTGTTGTTGGTCAGGCTTCCTATAAGGTCTGCTGGAGCAGTAGAAAGTGCTTTATGGCTAGTTTTTGATATCAATCCCCACTTTTCGATTGAATTATCCCTTCGCATTTGTAAAATTTCAGTGGAAACGGCTTACGCTACTTATAAGGCTACAGTGGATGCTGAGGGTGTGCCTGCGCATCTTTTCTCATGATTCACTGGGGGCTGATGTATTGACAAAGCAAGGTCGCCGATAAGGCATATGTAGACTGGTGCATTGTAACAGATACGTTAGTTTGAAGGAACCCCTCCGCCTCGTTATAGGTCATAGGTTTTTAGGTGACCCTTCTTTCTCAGCTTCAACTATGTAGTATTGACGAAATTATATCACCGAGTAAGGAATACTAGCACTCTAGGACATTGTCTTCGTGTGGTTTCATGTTTTCTCATCTGAGGGTGCGTTCCTAACCCATTTCTTCCCAACATTGCGAAAACACAACATTATTTTTGAAGATGGCAATATACAGTAATACATTTTTATACTATAGAAATTTATACTCAATACATTGTTTAATACTTTGTTTACATTTTAAACCTATCCACTTGTCGACAATATTGTTTTATTTTTTTCAGTGATTTTTCAAAAATAGATATTTCAAGCAGTTTTATCGTGATGAAAATGAACTTTTTTTTTTCGGAGCCTGTCTGCCAAATTATGTAATGCAGCATTTCGAGCTATATAATTTATTCCTATAGTTAAAAAAGTAAGTTGACTTTATATTTTTATAAAAAAATATTTAATTATTCTTCAATATTCAAGTTGTCCCCTTCAAAGTATTCCCCCCAGATATAATACACTTGTTTTATACACAATACACGCTTTTTCCAATCCTCGAAGCAATTCTGATAAGCACTTTTTGGTATAGCCTTGAGCTCTTCCAGCGATGGAGTCATTATCTCCTCAATCATTGTAAATTTCCATCCTTTCATAGGTCTCTTCAGTTTTGGGAACAGGATAAAGTCGCAGGGGGCCAAATCCGGTGAATATGGTGGCTGAGGCATGATTGTGGTGTTGTTTTTGGTTAAAAAATCTCTCACAAGCAACGATGAGTGAGCAGGTGATGATACAGAATAATGATACAGAAGCCATGAATTGTTTTTCCACTATTCTGGTCGTGTTTTTTTTCGTTTTGTTCAATGGATAACATCTACAATGATGAAATCAAGTTTGAAGTATCATTTGTGAGTTTCAAAAAAATTTCGCAACGTTGAGCAGAAGCGCTGCCTCTTTGTCCTTCAAATAATATGCAGGTGAAGCATAACTCAAGGTGCTTCCAATCATTGAGGCCGTCTTCGCTGAGTTATTTGATTCATTGTTTGCTTAGTCTTCCACCAAGGCAATCGTGTTGGTAGACTAAAGTGCTTTAGGACTTTTAAGATGTGTTTAGATATTTCCTCTTCTAGTACATTTGTGACTAGGGATGTGCGAGTAGTACTTTTTGACCTCGAGTCGAGTATCGAGTCGAGTTGTAAAGTACTCGCGAGTATTGAGTCGAGTCGAGTTTGTACATTAATGTACATGAGTGAAGAGACCCAGTTTTTACTTAAGTCATCGCAATTAAAGTTATCCAGCAATCCGACTATCAAATCGGCAGGTCTACCTACCTAATGCATAATTAAAAAAACAGTCAAATTAATATGGCACGTAGCGCAGGCCAAAAGACCTAATGGAAATTTTCCGGTAGCTCTCGAAATAAGAAAATTACCTTCATTCCTAGGATTACTCAAAAATATGTAAATTAGCTTGCAGTATGGTACCTAGAGTGTACTCAGGCATAATATGCGGCCTACATGAGTGACATGCCCTATTAACTTGTAATGAAAGTAAGCCAGGAAGCAAAATATTTCTTCTTAAGGAATACATAAGCCAAATTAGAAGAGCATTCCTTGTATTTCGCATTCCTATGTATTTCTTTTCAAAGCTAAACGCTTTCTCAGTGATGTCCTGTATGCCGGGGTTAGTCCAACAGTGTAGTGAATTTCATACAAAATGCCTTGTTTGTGCAGTAAATATTTGATAAGCTTGCACCTCAAATTTATGATTGGCCGTTAATTACATTGTTAGTTTTTTAAAATATAATTTTCTTCCTCTTCCAATTATTGACACCATCTCTTCAAAATCAATGATTTCTGCCTAAAGATGATAGAACTTAGAATCGTAAAAAGGACCTGGGCCAATCACCCAATCATTTGCGTGGTGCATGAACACCCAATATCGGCACAGGTTATTTCTGATATCCATTAACGCAAGTTTGAACAATGAATTTTCATTCATGGATGAATGTGAGCAGGTATATGAATTTTGTATAGAGTCCTGTGTATAAAGTTTTCGATTTCTAAGGAAATATATTTGAACAAAAATTTATTATAGATAAGATATGACTAGGAACTTGGCAATTAATGATGTAATTAATAATCCTAAATAGGAAATAAAAAAATGGAATAGTAAAACTTATAAGTTTCATGCGATACCTATATCATCCGTAATGCCCTTAATAGGATGCCTACCATCCGTTACAAAATTTCCTTCACCCGTGAGTTTGAAGACCAATATCTCCAAGATGGCTAATGCAATTATAAATTAAAGTATATCAAATTAAAGCTTGTTTATTTCTACGTTTACTGGCAGTATTAAAATATTTTTACAATTTTTTTTACTTAAGTACGTGTGTAAGAACGTATTTTTAGCGAATTTTTTTGGGACTGGATGGATCCATCGAATTAGGGCATCATAAGAACAACACAGATCGAGATATCAAACTTTCCTTCTCACATATTGTAGCTAAGGGATTTGTTCATACTCACACGAAGTTTCATACTATTACGTTCATCAATACGTTTGTTATTGACGAATTTGTCAGACTGCGTTATTTTCCATCCCGCACGTTTTCCGTTGCGGAAATCACCGTTTGGACCTTTCTCTTGCTCTCGAGTCATTAATATGAATCCACTTATGAAATCTCAGTAGAATTCGTTGGTTATTTGATATCGATATATATTTATTTTATGCTATAAAAGCACGCTCAACTGTCCAGAGCATGCCTGATAGAGAAAGGTAGCGCACGTGTGGAACTTCCGCTGCAAGCAGATCGCCTATCGCTGTGAATGAGTCATGACTCATGAGGACTCGACAATAGCAGAAAAAAGTATCGCCTTTAAGAATGCAAGTCAGTGTCTGTTTAAGAACTGACAGTATCTTTGGAAACATACCGTCACTATGCCTCCTCACGCAAAGTTTTTGGAGACGGAGTTGAAGATAATTTAAAATGCAATTTGTTTCTTTCGTCGAGAAGCCGAGACATGTGGGGACAAAAGCTATTTCTCTTATTGCTGATTTTATTTTGGTGAATACTGCAACTTATACACTTCTATTCAAGCATAGGCAAGGATATTTTTCCTGTGCATACTAGTGGAATTTTCTCGCGTGGTGTTTGGTGCACGCGGTACCTACGGTAGCTTACAACTTGACAACCTGAGCAGCTTATCTCTCCTGGCCAAAAGTCCTGTCGCATGGAGCTTGCTTTCCGAAATAAATATATACACGTTGAAAGCATATCTAATTCTCCCAATTTGTTAAGTCATTTTACACGTGCTTAGTTTTCAAACACGAAGAATACTGTCAAAAAGAATTAAAATTTCCGACTTCCGTAAGCTGAGATAGCCTATTTTTAAATATTATTCGTAACGTAATTGGTAACTGAGTAATCTATTTTAAACTTTGTTTAGTCTAAGATTAAATATAATTTCCATATCTTCTGCGAAGAAAAGAGAAGTGGCTTTTCTTGTGTATCTTCAAGTGGGCATCAAACTTGCTTCTCGGAACTTGAAAAATATCCGGCGTTTTTATGTCTCGGTAGAAAAATTAATTAATATAACCAACTAAAAATATATTTTTGACAAAACTAAACGTATAAATAAACAAGATTCAGTTCGATATACTTTATTTAAAAATTTAACTACTCATTTTTGTGATATAAACCTTCAAACTCAGGGGATGGAATTTTACAACGGACATTAGTTGCTTTGAGCTCAAATATAGTCCCCCCAGACTTTTTCTGCGAAGATTTCGGCCAAAAAGGGGGGCCTACAACAACAAAGAATATGGTACATCTGCAGTTTCATGCACCGTGTAACCACTGATTCATCCATTTGTTCACGCAAACGTATATGAATCCGTTCACTTAAACATACATGAAACCATTCACGCAAATGTAAATTAACGTACGTAAGTACATGTTCGTACATGTTAAAATATCATGTAATCAGAGATTTACTCGATTTTGATGACAGCGATTCCAGTCGGCAGATTTCTGAACCTATTGGCCTTGGCGACTCCGTCGACAAAAACTACTCCACTCGACTCGACTTTCGTAAAAATACTCGAAGTACTCGAGTCGAGTACCAACTACTCGACTCTACTCGAATTTTCGAGTACTCACACATCCCTATTTGTGACACTAATCACGTTTATGTGATAGACATACTGGCGTTCGTTACCCCTTTGTGGCATATCGAGACCGCTGAAAATTAATTTCCTTTTCATCTTACAGGTAAACTGACTTATGTAATTTCTATTATTCTCTTATTTACAAGATTTTTCCAGAATGTTTCACGACAAATATTCACTTAAAATTAACATAATTTTCATTTCTCTGGCTAATTTTTTTCTAAACTTTTCTGCAGATGAGTTGCACAAAGAAACCCACTACTGTAAAAGAAATCATCTCAATTTCGAGGAAATTGATGCAGGTGATGAGGTCAAAGATGGCGGAGAGACTAAGAAAACCCGACAGATGTTGTGGTTCTTCCTCCAGATGTAGATCCATTATCAGATGAGGAAGATATAGACGACGATGTGATGATTTTGAACGATAACAATGAGATGATACTGAGAGACAGCACCACTAATTACATAAATGACTTGTTAAGGGTCTAAATAACTTTTCACTTATCATAGGCATCTTAATATTACTCTTGATAGAGATTAATAAGATAAACTTCTATAAAGAGCAATTAAAACGGTTCACATCTGCCATATTTGGCACTGAATGGTAACCTCATTGTTCTGTGGATGACTTTCAAATAATTTTCAACCTTGAATTCATGTATCTAGAAGCATCTGAAGAGGGGGGGGGAGGGGTGTCACCACCGAAACCCCCATGTAAACGGGGGGTCCGGGAATTTTTAAAATATATATTTTTTTTTATATTTTAAAAATTCTAAAGGGGGGGGGGGGGGGGGGGTTTACAACCCCCAAAAAACCCCCTTGATACGCCTATGCAACCTTGTAAGCTTGCAGAGGCACAGAGCTAGAATTCATTGTACGAGTAGAATGATACATTATTCCAAAAAAGTACCTATCCATGAAGTTATAATAATGGTCTTCCATTAATGGAAGCAGTTCTTGTGAAACGAATGGCCCCCAAGTCCTCTGAGTGAAATTAAAATTTTTAATTATATACCATGATTATGGAGGAAGAAGCTTCTCCTAGGAGATGGGTGAAAAGGGAATCAGTCAACTACCCAACATTTTCTGAGTGCTAATTTGGACGGCTATGGCAGGAAAGAGTAAGTGGAAATATAGAGCAGAATTATATACATAATATGTATTGGAATGGGACAAGATAGATTATGATCATGGTAGAGTTCCTCACAAAGGAGGCCGTGAGGGACTTAGACCTATATTCTTCACCACCTCATCGGCCATCTCATTTCGTTGGAATGGGGAAATCAATTATAATTCCTGAGAAGGAGAAGATGTGGGTGGAGAGATAGTTTCATTTCAAGATTATTTCTGAAAGATGGAAGAGTTATATTTTCAGACCCAAAATAGCAGTCTGAAAAAACACTAAATTGTGTCATGAGGCACGCCTTTTGACATAATTTCTAGTTCTTTTTCTGTGAAATGGGAGAGTGGGTAGGTCATGTATAGAACAGAAAGCAAGGGCATGGGTGAAAACAAAGAAGCCTGTGTGCACACATGGGTGCATACTCTCACCACCAAAAGCATAAAAAAGATCTATGAAATAAAGTATGTGGTATATTTAATAAGGATGAAATATAAAAAGCATATAAAGAGAACTAATGGAATGTGAAAAGGAAAGATTCAAAACAGGGCCATCGTTAAATGTTGATGAGATAAATAGAATTAAAGGTGAAAGGTAACACTGTTAACAGTATTAAAAAGAATGGTTGAAAAGCTAAGTATATGCTGAAGAGACATAGGTATGTTAGATAGAAATACTCACTTCAAACTATGAACAAGATAGGTATTAAGTGATATATTTAAATGCCTTAAGTGCACTTGTTATGGTATATACCATAACAACCATATGGTTATACTCAAGACAATCATGCTTATGGGATGAGCTTATCCTTAAAAATGCGGAAATTCATCCCTCGTTTCGTCAATTTTCAGCGTGGAGTCCACGATATTTATCCTTACTCAAGAGATAGGTTCGTCACGATTTCTGCCGATAGTATCCTCATATTTGGAGATATGTCTCATCAAGTGCTGGCTGGGCATGGTTATACTCAAGACAATCATGCTTATAAAAAAAAATTTTATGCTCATCTGCATTGTGAAACTGAAGGTAGTTCATGAAATGTATGCGTTACATCTGCAGTGAAGAAAAGAAGTCTTATAGGTATCATCTGAGCAAAAACTCAAAGATAGGAAGAAAGTTAACCACATTAGTGGATCCTGGATGCTCCATAATAATGCTTCTCAAGGTCCTACAATCATGATCTTAGTTTATATGATGCTATATAACCTTAGCCCTTTGAGCACTGAAGTACCCCTAGATTATGACTACTATAAAGTTTTACTATCCCATTTTCATTTTAGAAATGGCCCAGAATTAATTGGACTTGTCAAAATTTACTTTCGAGTTGTCAGATTGTTGAGGTGAATCATGCGATAACTTTCGTGTTCATGCTAAAATAACGTCGAAGTAGCCGAGAGTTTAGATTTTGTAAAGCGCATCGGTCGGTTAGCAATTGCTGGGTGAGCAGTGACAGTATAATTAATTGTCAATGACTTCTCTCATACCGAGAAAATGTTAGAGAAGAAAATTATGAAATTGGGCCTAAATGCGTTCAACGTCGATGTTCACCCTGACCTTTACAGAATGAAAACAATTATTTTTCAATTGGACAATTTGCCTGGCTACTGACATTCCACGGAGTACGCTCCGTCGATTTGTATTTTTATATGCGTCTAAATTTGGAAAATATAGGCTGAAAGCAACCAAAAGCGTGTCTTATGCGATGTTCGAACAAAATATTAACTACTTGCTCAAAAAAGCTCAATACGCAGAAGAATAATATTAATTATCCCCTTCGATCAAATTGAAAGCGATGCCATCTTGGCTGTATTTGTTGTTGTTGTCCTATGCTTACCGTCGTTATATCTTATTTCGTTTATAAAATTGTGTAATTACTATTATTATGTCGAAGTAATGTAAACGGAAGTTCTTCCGAATGCCAACAACCTTGCCTTAATCCGTAATTTTCTTTTTAAGTCTCGAAGAACGAACTCTCTCGCCAATAGAGGAAGATTCAAATTCCCACCGTAGCGCTCACCATCCAGGGGGATGCAGCAGCTGAGATATAGCGGAAAGTTCGCTACCGCTCAATCACTCAGTGAGCGCTACTCCCCCTGGATGCACCCAATGCAATCTCTGTCACAAGCAAGCAAGGGAAAGAGGCTCAAAAAAACCCTCATTGAAATAAAATGGGTTAAGAGTGCAATTTCAGTTTTCATATCAAAGCCTCATAACACCCTAAATACAGTAAAACCTGGTATTTACGTAATCGGAATTTATGTTTTCCCGCAATTTACAATGTCTTTATCAGGTCCCATTCCATTTCCTATATCTCTAATGAGTGTAGAACCCTGCATTAACACCACGAATTTTCCATTTTCCCGATTTTTCGATTGCAATAGAAACTTGCTCTCCTTAGCCAGGAAAAGATTCTTACAATGCGCATGCATATAGGATATAATTTATAATTTAGGAACATCTGCGGGAGTATATTTAAGCTTTACCGAAGTTCATATTATGAAGAAGGAAAATGAATTTTTACTCAGACATTATGAAATGTTACAAATAAATTAACTGAACTGGTGGACGATAACAGGGGAACATATGTCCGACCATCGTGCTGCATTAACTCAACAGTTTTACTACACGTTACTACAAAGCAAAACTTATTGAAACTAGTTTTATCGCCTGAAAACAGCATTAAATAAATAAAATAATTTTGTTGAGAAATTTTTTGCCGTTGGAAAACTGCTTGCACTTGCCGACCAGCGAGGTATCTCAATATTCTCTTGTGTTGTTTATGTTATCCTTAACTACTCTGGAACGTAAATTTTATTCTACATGGAAATGGATGTGAATTACAATATTTCAAGATGACCTGAGGGTTTTCGGGTTTCTTCCGCGTTGGTTCATCCCTCTGGACGACAGTTTTGTCCGTATTCTAGACGGAATCTTCAAGTCCGAAGATCGCCTTCCATCAAAGAAGTTAACAAAAATGTACGGGGACTCTGCTCCTTCAATGTCAACCGTTAAAAAGTGGGCAGCTGAATTTAAACGTGGTCACTCATCCCTAAAAAAGATGACCCACGAGAAGGACGGCCAAATACCGTAACCACCTCGGAAATCATTGAAAAAGTGCACGATATCGTGTTGGACGATAGGCGAGTGAAGGTGAGTGAGATAGCTGAGGCCGTGGGGATATCAGAAGAAAGGGTGCGAAACATCTTGCACAAAGAATTAGGGTTGCGAAACTTCTGCGCAAGGTGAGTGCCGCAGTTGCTGTATGCCGATCAAAAACAAATGAGCAAACGACTTTCAGAGCAATGTTTGGACCGATTCAAGAGGTATCCGATCGATTTTGTGTGGCGATTTGTTACCATGGATGAGACATGGGTCCACTACTACACTCCAGAAACCAAACAGCAGATAAAGCAATGGGTGGACGCTGGTGGTTCAGCACCAAAGAAAGCAATGTTTTGGGATGTGAAAAGGATCCTGTTCAATGATTACCTTGAAAAAGGTAGAACAATTACAGGCAAATATTACTCCAACCTTTTTGACCAGCTGGATGCCAAAATTCGCGAGAAGAGGCATGGGTTGAAGAAGAAAAAAATCATCTTTCACCAGGACAACGAACCTGCTCACAAGTGCGTTGGCGATGGGAAAACTACAGGATTTGGGGTACGATTTGCTCGGCCATCCCCCCTGTTCTCCTGATTTAGCACCCTCAGGCTTCCATCCATTCCCAAACTTGAAAAAATTTGTTTCAGGGAAGCGCTTCACATCCAATGAAGAAGTTGAGAGGGCCATAGATGGATATTTTCATGGCCTTCCAGACTCTCACTTCCGGGAAGTGAGAACTGATGTTGGAGAAATGATGTACCAAGTGTGTTGAGGTCAAGGGAGATTACGTAGAAAAATAAAATCATTTTTAAAATGAAAATCGCAGTCTTTCATTGTCAGGCCGAGAACTTTTCACCATACCCTCATATGAGCCTGAAGCGCCATTTGCCAATGTGGAATGCATGTAGCTAAATTGAAGATGTTGTGCAATCTGGACTAGCCTTAAAGTGCATTTATGATATTCATAGCAAATATGATATGTAGTCAATCTTACATTTTTTTCTGTCTTTTTTGTTCAGCACCCAGCTCCATTGCCTTTGCAGCCAATGCCAACAGTGTGGAACCCAAGTCTCAAACTGCCACCACAAAAACCTGTACTTAAGCTTTCCAAAGTTGTTAATGGTAAGCAGGAAGATAAGGAAATAATTTGCCAATTAAATTAGTTAGTACAGAGATGGTCTTTCAATTTGAATGTAGTTAAAATTTATGAAGGTTTATTGCTTTCAGAAATTATTTGTAACCATTCTTTGTTCTATGTGACTTCAAAAAGTATTTAAAGTCTGTTGTGTATTTCTGTGGTTCAGTGGTCTCATTTCCTCCCCCTTATTTTCTGAAGTGATGTCACAAAGAGCTGAGTACAAAAGATAAAGTTGTGAGTGAGAGTATATGCAGGTCTATCTCTGTGTTATGAGAAAAATCAATGTGTGTACCAGCTTAGTTAAGCAATTTTCAAGATGCCCACCTACCTTGAAAACTGGGAAAAAGATGAACTTTTTTTAGGCCTTGAAAACCTGGACTTCAACTGCATAAACTAAACTTCCTTTCCTTCTGTGTAACTTTCCGATTTGGCTTCACCACCATTACAATAGGCTTCCTAAAAAGGTACAAATTAAATTTAACGTTAGTTTTCTCCGCTTGTGAGTATCAAAACAACATATTGTACTGACTTTAAATAAGTTTGAAGTTTTCTCTAGATTGCAGTGCAAAAACCAACGATATATCTCTCACACTGTGAACGTAACACAGCTTTCAAATAACCTGCAGTAGCATTTCCTGGTATGATGTTGAACCCCTCTCAGGGAGCACAATAAATATAATGGACCTATTTTAAGGAGCACTCTAGAGATGTGGTGGAATTTTCTTGCCATGAAATCAATGATGTACTGTTTTGTCCTGTTGACCCTGGTATTTACTGACACCAGACATGCTTTTAACCCTTTGCATTTAGATTTTTTCAGCCTCGATATTATTAGCCCCCTTGGGATTTGATTTTTAAATACCCACAGATTTAAGAGTGATAACTGTTTTAAGAATATAATTCATGAAATATATTATGTATGAATATACTTCCACATATGAAATCAAATTACGTCAATGATGTCAAAAAAATTTGTGTTTGTATATACAGTGAACTCTTGCTAGCACATGTTTGTAGGGACCCAACAGTCGGAATGTGGTAATGACGAAAATATGCTAACAGATTAGGCCTTCCTGGATAAGTTGAAGAAGTATGTGTGAGTTGAATAACTTTCAGGGGAGCAATATGCCATAATACCAAACAACATATGTGTTGAGTGGAACGTACTCGAGTTTAGCAGCAAAAATTAAAGTGCAATTTCTTTACTTTTTGTTGCTTTTTCAACACCTTTCATGCGTGGAGTTTAACTACCTACATTTTAGAGGAGGTTGAGCTTTTCAATTGATACTTTTCTTTTTACCCCATGCTTTCCCATTTCTAATTGTAAGCATTTTTTCAAGATGGAAAACGAAAAAGAATCGTGTACAGAAAACAAGTATTTCCATCTCTATCACCTTACTAGCAAAAAATAGCTTTTGGTGGTTTGCCAACTTTTTTTTTAGGACAAACCAGACCTAAAAGACATAATGGTGACATAACTTTGATGACATAAAGAAAACTAAATCGCTAAATTGACACAAATAGTAAAGTAATATGCTTTACAAAAAAAGGATAAAAATCTAGAGTTTTGTAAAATCTTTTACTATTAGGTTTCCTCACATTTCTCGCAAACCCTTATTTCACCATGACATTTTCCAAACACACGTTTTTGGCATTTGTGACATGACTTCCTTGTTTTGTTTACTAAGTCCAATTTGGCATTGTGTGCGACCAACTATGTCAAAAGGTAAAACTTTTTTTTAGCACAAACCAGACCTAAAAGACATAATGGTGACATAACTTTGATGGCATAAAGAAAACTAAATCGCTAAATTGACACAAATAGTAAAGTAATATGCTTTACAAAAAAAGGATCAAAATCTAGAGTTTTGTAAAATCTTTTACTATTAGGTTTCCTCACATTTCTTGCAAACCCTTATTTCACCTTGACATTTTCCAAACACACGTTTTTGGCATTTGTGACATGACTTCCTTGTTTTGTTTACTAAGTCCAATTTGGCATTGTGTGCGACCAACTATGTCAAAAGGAACAACTTCTGCGACATGCTGCGTAATTCTAATGTCCTCGTATGGTTTTGATATTTCTTGCACAACTTTCCAAATGAACGATTTACGTGAGATTTTATGCTGAAAGACTAATTTGTACAAGGAATAAGAATTGATCAGAGTTAGATATAGAAAACATGCATAGTCCATCGCCATCGTGTTAGCTCACGCACTGTATTTACAAGTCATTTGGTCAACAGTGTCGACTCGACATTGTTTTTATTGTAATAAAGTACAGTCTTCGGTATCTTTTTTTTGTCTCTGCGTCAATTTGTGCACCGGGATACAACTACTAAGTACAAGGACATTTTTTCTAGATTTCGCTTGGTAGCCTGTCAGGGTGATATCTTCTCTCTTTTAGATCACAATGCTAAAACAGCATCTTTAGGTTTTTTCAAAGAAAACGGTACATCCCTCCTATTTTGATTTAGCATAAGTACCTACATGGTTAGTTTTGCTCATCTTGAGGTCTTTGGGTTTCTACCCTTGTTTAGCATTGACTATGTATCTGATTTTTGCATCGATAACGATCCAAAATGTAATTCCAAGCTTGTCCGGTTTTTTTCTTTTGTGTAAAGGGGCACCTGCATTTCATTGGATACAGCTGCTCATCAACTATTGTTGTCGATTGGTTAAATTCTATTCAGTTGATAAATTCAATACTTTCACCAGGTTTGTAGCATGCTAAACATTTGTCAACAACCTTATTCTACACTTCTGAAACTAAGCCAAATTTATCAGTTTGTTTACGGTGGACACATAATCAACTTTTTATGGCCATGTAACAAAAATGACTACTCATTATTAATTGAAAAATCTCCCTATGTTTTTCATCATGGACCAACAATGGTTAAAAAAATCACTTTTTCTGGCAATATTCTCACGATAAGCTATTCACACTAAAGCAGACTTAAACTGTAAGACATCTTTTAATTAGAGAAACAAGTTGTGGATTTATCCATATGTTATACAGTGCTATAGGGGGAAGGGGTCAGGGTGACTGTTATGATATACTATCCATGGGTAGGGGGCAGCAGCCAGCCAGTGACTTGTTCATTATGTCACTGCATAGCTGCCACCTTGAGCATAGGAGGACAAATATGTAGTTTATAGTTTTATTATCCAAAGATCAATAAACATGGGAATTTGTGATGAAGAGAAGTTACAAATATGCAAACTTAATATTTATCCTAATTTCATTCAATGTGTCCACATTTAAATGAAGAATACTATAAGTAAAAAAAAAATACTTTTGAGTGTAATTACTTGTACAATAAGAAAGAATAAATACAAAAGTCACTGTAATATAGTGTCTTTAAAATACTCATTCACAAGAGTAATATAATTTTTCCGGTAACAACTTTTTAGCGTGTATTTTAGGGATGTAATACTGCAGGTGCCTTTTACATATATACTTTGGCAGTTTGTTGAGTGGTAGAGTGGTTTAGACATACTTAAATAATGAGGCTTGTTTATTGTGTGGATTATGAGTTTGTTACAAGATGGAAAGTAAAAAAAAATTTATGAAAATACTTGGTAGGATATCTAGGTAGGATCATGGACAGGCTACCAATAGCAGTGAAAAGAACAGTGCATAAAAGTATGAGTTCGAATTATTTCAATTGTGATCTGCAGTAAATATTCAGTAATTTGTGACAAAAATGTCTGTTAGTGTAAAATTGCATCCTTTTACAGGAGTTGTACTTTCGTGGAATGTTAATTTAACTCCAAATCATGAAGAAATTGAAAAATATCAATTGTTTGCATACCAGGAAAGTAACTTGCCGCCTTCCACTTCGTTATGGAAAAAAGTTGGAGATGTGAAGCCTCTAAAGCTACCAATGGCCTGCACTCTATCACAGGTATGATTTCTTGCCATTTAAGAGTTCATTTTGTGAAACACAAATGGGAATCTGTAGAATCATTATTTTTTGATGAATGTTGAGTTTTTTGTTAAAAATTTCTAATGAATTAATCAGATCAACTAATGAATATAAAATGTGATATTTTATGATGAATAGTGCATATGCTATCTTGCACAAAATTATTAATTGATTGAAAATGAACCTGTTCCATAGGCATTAAAGAACTAAAACGATAGATTTGGAGGATGTAAAAATGGCAGTGTTCTGCCATATCTGATAAATATTTTATTTTGCTTTATAATTATAAAACTGACTGTTTCAAAAGTTAATAACAGTCTGTTTCTAATAAAGTGTTGTTTGGAACAAAAAAAAAAACTTCTAGCAAAGTGAGCAGTACCGCTTCCTAATTTTATCTCTTTGTTTAATATTCTTTGGTTAGAAATAATGATGAATGATAAGCTTGTATTTTTGTACATAATACAGTAAAACTTGCTTAAAACGAATTTTAGGGGACCGGACTTTCATTTTGTTATAAATGGGATTTTGTTACATCCAAACTAAAGCATTTTTTCTATGCACATCGTATAATCACAGGATTTTTTTTTGGTTAATCGTCTGTATTAACAGAAAAGATCCTTAACAATTTACCATCGCCCCAAAGCATAGCTGTTTTATATTAATTAATATTGCTTACACATACGAGTGTAATTGTTCTTACGGATACTAGTTTATCATCCACAAAACAGCGCATGAATCTCTTCCTGACTGATGGTATTTAATGAATGACAATTTTAAATATCATCGGCGTCTTCTGGTGTAAGATTCTTATTGCTATGATCAGGTAATAAATATTGGCATACACTTCTGTCTTGATTCACATAACCTCTTTAGTGAAACGCCTTTAGCATTTCATGTATGTGGACTATGACATTAGAAATCCATATGTCATACAGGTTCCACTTGCTTCAAAAAATTAAAAATGCTGTTATCTTACAACAACTCAAGAATAATGTCGTACCACTCCTGTTCAATATTTTCGATGCAAAGTGTAAGAAATAAATGAAATATAACGTTACGAAACTCGAGATGCCAGGCCACTTTAGTCCGTAGCGATGAAATCAGTAATCATTCTGCGTCGCAAAAAAGGCCGGGGAACAAGGAAGAAGAAACATTCTCTCAATGATTCCAAATGATCAGCATTTTTGACATGAAGTAATCAAGGTTCACATTAATCTTTTGAGCCTAACAAGATATTGCCGGCAATTACAGAGGGGAAAGGGAGAAGGCACGATATATAGATGACTCCAAGCGATCAGCATCTTTCACACAAAATAATCAAGGTACAGCACATTACTTTTTCTTAAACTAAACACGATATTGGCAGCAAATGAGTCACTGTAGCTTCATTTTCACAAGGGATATGAAGTTACACTCACATTAAAATAATCTAAACCTATGACTTGCGGACAGTGGGGTGTAAACCACCTGTATTCTTATTGAGTCACACATTCTTTAATTACAAGGAGTGCTAGGCTTTACTTAAATGTAGATTATGATGCTTTATTCTTTTACTGCTTTTTGTCAAAAATGCTGATATTTTGCAAGTAGGGTTACCACTGACCTTGCACACCTTTCTCCTCTATTAATTTACGAAGCACAACATTAGGACTTAGACCCCAGGAAATCGACCTCCTCCATATCTAATTACCCATTCAGCCTAAATGACTTAAATGACAATAGCTCTCGGTCACCTCTCCCCGAATTACTGCTGCTATGATTAGTAAGTTTCAGTGTACTATACCACACTCTATACCAAAGTATTCATAGCGTCCTCTGGAGAGATTTTTTCTCAGACTTATAATTTGTTAAACTACATGTGAAGTTAATGTTAAATAAATAAGGATGGTTCACAATACATATGATATAAACTACATGCCAACAAATGATCATTGTGTTCTAATCTTGGTGTATTTTCACTTTACAGTTTACGGAAGGACATAGATACCACTTTGCCATACGAGCTGTGGATGTTCATGCAAGAATTGGGCCATTCAGCAAGCCTCTTTCCATTCTCTTATCTGACTCTTAAAATATACCAGTTTGCTGTCAAAAAGAATGTACCAAGGTGGCCTTGGAGGATGAGTTACTGAGAAACTTCCAGAATATATACTTGGCCAGTCTAAATGTTGTTTGATAATCAACACCATTATATTGTGTTGTGCTACCGAATATAAAAATGCCATTTCTTGGTTTGTGGAGGAATTTTGAGCCGGAAGTGCAGTTTTTAGGTTTATTGATAATCTTAAGCTCTCCAGCAGAGATGAGGATAATTGGTGACTGTTCCTCCGTACCATCAATTTTTGGCATGCAGTTTCCATAATTGCTTTTTTGTACATAACTTTTCCTGTATATTGACTAAAATTGTTAATGAATTCTGTGTTAACAAAACCTTGAGTTTTCTTCCTTTCAAGTTCAGCATCACTTTGACACATTCACTCATATGTTGCTAATGATTTGTACAATTGCATTTAAGAGAACACAGAAGGATAATAGTTATTGTTTTGTTTGTTAGATTTGTCAGATGATGGGAAAAAAGTTTCATTTTTAGGTGCACAAAAAATTCTTAAAATGAATGAAGTGGAGAATACAGCTTAGATTATTCATAAGTGGCCTAGTTAAAATCCTGTCTCACCTGGCCCTTATAACTTCTGAAATAAGGAACATGCAAAAAGAGAGACGTAACACTCATACTTCAGCTAATTTTCGGATTATTGCAACCTGTGTTTTAGGCAGCTGAGATGAGACTGCCCAGTAAGCACCCCTTGGAGGTGCAGTGGTGGGGAGGACGATGGGGAAGTAGTGGAAGAAGGGCAGGAGATGATAATGTAATCTTTGGGGAGTCTGGGACGGGCGCTTGAGAGTTGAGAAGGGAAAGATTAAGAGAGATGGGGGATGGGGTGAGGAATAGAAGGAGGGCGGGTGATGTTGATGATTATAGTTAATGAATAATATTAAGGCCGGAAGGGGTGTATAATCTCAGGATCTAAATTGTTGCCATTTCTATTGTGCAGACTTCAATGCTGAAAATTAGCCTGTGTTACATGTCTCTTTGTGTGTGTTCCTCTCACTTCCCATGATTTTGTCTTAAATATGAGTCGAGGGAGGATTTCATGTTTCAAATGGGATTAAACTAGGGAAACAAAAAATTTTCATGCGGGACAATTTTCTTTTGCTCGTGTAAATATGAAATAATTAAGGTAAGAGTTTGATTTCTGGACCAAAATGAAGTAAAAGATTCATGCATGTTAACTTTTGCAATTGATTTTGATTTAATAATCGTTGAACTGAGTATTTCTAAGTTTTTGACCAAAAGTTAGGCATTTTTCAGCTATTTTCACTTTCGTTGATTTGTACACCCGTCCACAAAAAAATGTTACCACCTCGGAGGCCGAATTTTTCAAAGTCCCGAGTTGAAGGAGATTTGACAACAGTGCAGCTCTGTCCTTTTAAATGCCCCGAGCAGCACCAGCACCGAGGCTCGGTCCTCCTCCTTCCCTTGCCATGGTTTGTGGTGTGACCCTTCCTCAATGACCTGGAGAGAGATTTTTGCGTTGGAGAGGGAGGGCCGCAAGGGTGCCTTGTGACAATTAGTCGGCCCCAAGGAGTGAGGCCTCCCGAAAAAAGCCTTCTTTTAGATTGCTGCTCGGAGTTACTCCCTTGAAGATGGGTCGCTTAGGTTTCCGCGACTACGGCTCTTGAGAGAGTGACTACCGAAATGTAAATGCAGCTCGAAGCAAGAGTTATCATTAACACCGTCGATATTTCTTAGTCTATGTCATTTCCACAACGTTCCAAAATACTCAATTTTTGCCTTTATTTCGTCGTAGAAAATTTTGATTACATAACATGAATAACATAGATGAATATTGTTATCAGCATTTACATATCTGTTAACGATCGTGTCATTTTTAAATTATCGGTGAATTATATTTGACTGCGCGATGAGCTCGAAAACTGCGCTTGTATAGTAAATGGCAAAAATACTTACGCTACAACTGGCACATACAGATTTCAACAAGAAAAGAGGAGACTTATTGGACGTCTTTACGGAATATAAGTGTTAAGTTCCAACCTTAATTGCGTAATAAATTAGGAAAAATTATCGCGGATACAATTAGAATTTATTTCAAATTACACACCATCCTCGCGTTCTCGCATACTCGTCTGGTTAATTCTTAGAATGAATACTCATCGGCAATTCATATCGTAGTATATGCTATTGCAAAAATAAAAAAAAAACTCAATAAATAAAAGTATTAAGGAGATTATTAGGAACAGCTTGAACGTCTCTTAGATGCATTGGTCAAAACTCTAAGTGTTTTCCTATTTGAAGGTCCCTGTTCGAAACCCAGGAGTCCGTACTTGAGTACTGTGTGTACTGGAGTACTACTACCTCTACTCAAAGGTTATAACATTTTCTCGTATCGTTGAACGGAAATGTGTATTAAGGACAGGACGGATAATTTTACAATGTGACCGGAACACATGCAACGTAATTAGAAGGAATACGTGGAATTACTGAACGACTGCAAAAAGGCCTAGAAGATTTTTATGGACTCACCCGTGGGATATGCGAGGAGAATATATTGTCGGAGGATTTCGTAGAAACTGTACTGACATCTAAAACGGAAACGAGAGTAACAAGGAAATGTGATGGCAACTGAATCTCTCATACTGCTAAGCTTACGCTTAAAATCATCAACCAAGGTATGGAAAAGAGAGTAATAAATGAATGAGGCCGCCTTGTCCGCGATATCTGCTAGAGGACGAGTCATCCAAGCCTGTCATTTATCCCCCTCTGTGACGAAACGTCTCTCAACGTAATTCTCCTTCGGACTTAAATGTTGGCAGAATACTCCTTTTCAATACTAACCGGGTTACTACATTACTCTCCCTGCTCCATGATCTAACCCCTCTCTTCTAAATAAATTAAAATCACCCTCCATGCATGCAAAATTTCATTACTTGAGTCTTCTTATGATTTAAGGGGTGACTAGTTGACCAGGGCTTGATCACCCGCAAACCTTATCAACTTTCCCCTACCTATACACCTGTATCGAGCCCTCCCACCATACCCTCCGAATGTGAATTAAAAAGTGCCGGTGCCTACGCACAGCCTTACGCAACCCCTCTCTCTAATACCACCTCATCTCATTCCCCGTCCGCTTGTCTCACCAGCACTTTCTCGGTAATGCATGAACTTTGGCTCAGTCTTCTGTTCTTCCAATTAATTCCTGTTTTACGCAATAGTTCCATTAACCCTTTCCTCTTCACTCTGTCGAAAATATTTTTGAAATTAACAATACACGCAGATATATTCTGATTATATTCTAATCCTTTCCACTCATTCCAATGATTTTGATTGAAAAATTGCTTTCTGATGACAAAATATAAATTTACCTGCAGAAAAAATGTCTCCTTCCCCTCTCTCCCTCTCCAAGAAAACTACATGCCCAGATATGGGCGATAAGTGACCACGGACCGCTTCGCTGAGGCCCTATTCTTAAATAATGCCGAGACGGGTATGGGGACGGATGCGTAGATTTTTTCACCTTAAGAATCATCTCCGACACGTTTTATGACACCCACCACTTCATCCAGGACACCTCGGGTCTTCTTCCTACCGGTTCAAGTCTCTTTCAGGGCCCAAGCACAATGGGTATTTAAGGAGCAGGTAAAGCATGGCGGGTTTTTCCTCTCTTAGGACTGACAAAGGTGGACAGAGAGTTTTGCAGTGGGGGGTGGACCGCAAGGGTGCCCTGCGACAATCGGCTCCGAGGAGTGAGGCCTCCCGAAACGCAGCCTTCTTTTCGATTGCTGCTCCGAGGGCCTCCCTCGAAGATGATCGTGTAGGTTTCGCGACTGCTGAGAGAGTGACGACCCAAATATGATTGCAGCTGAAGCAAGAGTTGTCATTAACACCGTCGATATGTCTTAGTCAAAAGCGTTCCCAAAATATTCACAAATACTCCGTTTTTGCCTTCATTTCGTCATAGGAAATAATGAGATCATAAAATATTCGAGATAAGAGCTTGAAAAATGCGCTTGTATAGGAAATGGTAAAAATAATAATGCTATAACTGTTACAGGCAGATTTCGATAACAATAGATAAGACGTACTGAACGTCTTTACGGCATATAAGTATTAAGTTCCAAGCTTAATTGGGTAATATATTAGGAAAAATTATCGCGGATATATTTAGAATTTCTTTCAAATTACATACAATCCTCGCACTCTCGCATACTCGCCTGGTTATTTCTTAGAATGAATACTCATCGGCAATTGATATCGCAGTATATGCTACTTGAAATATAAAAAAATGACAGGACGTGTAATTCTGCAATATGATCAGAACACATTCAACGTAATTATAAGGAATACTTGGAATTACTGAACTACTGAGCAGAGAGGTCGGAGGATTTTTATGGGCTCGCTTGTAGGATATGCAAGGAGAATATACTGTCGGAGTATTCGAAGAAACTGTATTGCCATCTAAAACGAAAATGAGAGTAACAAGGGAATGCGAAGACTACTGATTCTCTCATGCTGCTACGTTGGTGCTTATAAACATCAATCGATGTATGGAAAAGAGAGCGATGAATTTCTAGGTGAGGATCAATTCATATTTTCCAAGGGAATTAAACACGTGATGTGATTGCAGTGATGAGAATCATTATTATCATTATTTTTGGTTCCACACACTGTCCCTCTTCAGCCCCCTATACCTCCCATCATTTTATCCAAGGTACCCGTTCTTCGCCTCACTCTACCCCGTTTAACCAATATTCTTCACTTAATCACATATTTCAATTCACCCTAGCCCTTTTCGTCTTCTCTATTGATCAATCAAAATTCTTTCCTCTCCTACCATTTCTAATACTTCATCATTTGTCCTCCTTTTGACCCACTTCAATTTCTCCATCCTTCTCCATACTCACATCTTAAAAGCTCTGAGTATATTTCCATCTTCGTTCCACGAAGCCTATGTTCGAGCGTCATATAGTGCCACGCTCCATATCAAACTTTTCGCTAGTATTTTCTACTTCCCTACTTAACACCCCTGTCAACAGCTCACGTCTACGACTAAAAGCTTATCTTGCTAATACAATCTTCTTTCTCCTCCTGTCCTCCTTCTGTCATCAATGCTGCTATACCCCTTTTTCTCCAATACACTACTTAAATAGCGGAAGGTGGAAATGTGAAGAAATGGAGAGCCTGTCCAAATTCAAACCTTGCTTGGAATAGCGCGTATAACAGCACATTTGTAGATCTGTAGTTCATTTCTCGGATGAGTTTTTTTTGTTGTGATCTGTCTTGATTCTATTTTCACCACCTGCTTACTGTTTGGGGTTGTGGGTATCATAAAACATGCCGGGAATGTTTCTGAGGGTGAAAAAATATAGACCGACTTCTGAACGTATCGGAATTATTTCCGAAGGTAGGGTATATCGGCTAAGCGCTCAAAGGCTTCTCTGATTAAGCCGTTTTATGCAAATGTCTTTTAGAGAGAATTAGGTAATGAGGCTGGAAAAACTTCTACTTTGTAAGAATCTCGGCCCACGTAAGCCGATAGCTATTGATTTTCAGAAATTAATGGCTTTTGAATAAAGTTCCAGGAGTTCAAGCGTTACAAAAATACTGAAGATCATATTAGCAACTGATCTAATTTCATATAGACGTAATACATGAGCAGTTGAAGTAGTGATCAATTGAAAAAAAAACTACGGAATAATAAACCTAAGACTTTCTGTTTACACCTTCCTAAGACTTTCTTCACACCTACGTTTTGCGACATGAACGTTGGATGAACCTGAGTTAATTGGTGACTTAAAGATCAATAAATGTAGGCGTTTTGAAGTGTTAAGTTTAGAGGACATAAAATTTCAACCAGAACATTGCATATTTTATGGTCTTATAATACCCGTGGAAGTGCAACGACCATTTAGCACGTTAATCATTACCCTCGGAAAATCGTCCGGTTGTCATAGGACTCCAAAGTGGTCTCGGAATAAATGTTAGGTATTTTCGAAAGAGGTTATAAAGCGAGCGTCATTTTCTATTATTTTTCTAGTAGAAATGTGGAGAGAAGTGATTGGAACTCATATCGTGCCCCTTCTCCCGTTCTGTGACCACGGGTACGTATGTGTCTCGGGCGACTCGTCTTCTAGCAGATATCCTGGACAAGCATGACCACTGAGAAGAGTGGTCTTGAGTCAAGGCGGTCTGCCCTGGTTGTTCACTTGAAAAAGTGTGAAAAGGGAATTGTTCTCGGGGGAAGGGTACCCCCAATAAATGGCGAGAGCAGCGAGAGCTCTGGGCATTTAAACTCTGCGCCAAGGGACAGTGTTGTCATATCTCCTTCAACTCGGGACTTAGAAAAATTCGGCCTCCGAGGTGGTAACATTTTATTGTGGACGGGTGTACATTTCCCATAGTCACCCAGCCTTGCAAAATGCGATGCAAACTATTATGGGATATTTAAAAGATTTTAACTTTTGCTGCGTGAATTTTAATGACTTTTAAAAACACAATTGCTTCTCCCTTCATGTTTTACAATAATTTTATGATATCACACTTTTCTCCTATAAATTACAATTGCTATTCATACGTTTGTGTGGTGTATTGAACTCATTGAAATACTAAGTACCAGTATGTCAGTTTGTAAAGTGTAAGTGTCATGTGCACTTAAGATCAGTAAACACGGAAATACCGGCAAAATATTTTTTTAGTTCATTCTAGTCTGCACAATAATAAGCAATAAATGGAATCTACGACATTATTAGTACATTCCATTACTGAAAATCAACCAAAGAAGTTACACATTAAATCAATGACAAATATGTGTAAAGAGAGTAATACCTCAATAGAATGTTTAATAACACATGTATCCATGTGTTGAAGTTTGGGTTAATTGTAATAAATACAATGTTTACGATTTAATCCAAAAGAAATATTGCACTCACCTCAAAGTCTATTCATTGGCATTGAATAATATGCATTAAATTTTCGTGCCGTTTAATGGATGATAACACACATGTGAGTCTATCACTAGTACAAATTAAGTCATCATGTAGAAATTCACTCTGCTAAGTATCTCTGTAATCCAGAACACCACGAGATATTTTGTTGTTATACCCATAGATGATAGATATCTTTCGATTAACCATGAGAGTCTTTGAGAGAGAGATTGTCTTACTCCTTCAGCCAGTGACCTTTTCCAGAACCATATAATTCTCGGGAACTGGGAAAGGAGATACTGGTAGGAATAAGAATAGGTACTGATGTCTATTACCATCTTTAAACATTTTTGTGAGACAGGTCTTCCATCAGCCCTACCCACCATTTCTGCAATAATTTTTATTAGCTCCATTCCATTGGAAAGGAGGTTTTCTCTTATAATTTTCAATAAGTATGGGTCTTAACACCCAAGTGCATTAAAATGAATATGACTCAAATGTTCTACCATGGTAAAACTAGTATTAGAAGAAGTGGTTGGATTTTTACACATTTGCCTGTGAATGAAATCCTATTGGGACGATTTCATATGCAGGGAAAGAAATGAGGTAAGAATTTGGGTTTAAAAACAAAAGACTACCACATGTTGTAAACAGGTGTGCTCTTCTGAAGGGATACCAAATGGAATTGAATGCTCTGGAATTAAAGGGAATAGAATGACAGAATCTGACTCATGATTAAAGCACTATTGCAGATACCCTTGGAAAAGTAGGCTGCACTATGATAATGTTCTTTTTCCTTTTGGAGGGAACCCTGTCGAGGCGCTACATAAGAATGGCTACAGGAAGGAGATGGTCCTAAAAAGGACCTTTTGGAGTGACTCCAAAGAAAAAAGAACCGCTGAAGATTCTCCATGAGAGAAACCTGCAGCATACGCCGCCATCCCTTATGTGGCGGGAACCACAGAGAGAATCGCCCGAATCCTGGCCAAACACAATGTGAAGACGAGGTTCACTTGCTGTGGAAAAACAGGCGACCATCTGCCTAATCTGAAGGACAAGATCTCCCGTTTACTTCAAGAGGGAGTATACCAGCTCCAATGCTCCTGTGGAAAATCCTACGCAGAACAGACGGGACGATCAATCAAAACCAGAATAAGAGAACATGAACGTGCGACGGAGAAGAAGCAGTTCTGCCTTTACGCCGTCTCGGAGCATGTGTGGTCCGAACCTGGCCACACGGTGGACTTCGAAAAAGTTAAGGTCATCTGCAATGAAAGCCGCTATTACCCCATGCTAATCCAGAAGCAATAGAAATTATGAAACAGCCAGAAAATTACAACAGGGAAGACGGCTACACGCTGGCAAACTCTTGGAAAAGAGTTTTCAAAATCGACAACAAATCGGAGCCCACTTGTGACCACAAGAATAACAACACCAATCAGAGACAACCTACGACACCCAAGCCCCTTATAAGAAGGCCAATTTCGAAGGATCAACACTTCTGACCTGAAGACGCCAGCAGGATGGCTGGAGAAACTGTTGTCACCTTGACACAACACTACGTGGAGGAACGCCCGAAAGCCGTTACCAGTGTTAGTGTGAGGTATTGTGCGCATCAGGTAGGAGGGTTCAGTCCTGGAGGGTCTAAAAACAGAGGCTGACCTAGGTTTAAACATAGAATATAGGTAGTCTGGTTTTTACTGTGATAAAGGGCATAAAGAAAAGAGCCAAGTAAGTATTTCCACTTAGAAGATATCTTAAGCCATGACAGGTTGCGTAGGTTGTGAGAGATATGTTCATCTTTGCGGAGGTCAAGAATAAATCTAACACAGGAGATTAACAGCCACTGAAGCTTATTTTCTAATTCTGAGGGAAGGTCATTATATACTAAGGCACAATAATCAAAAGTATGGAATATGAGAGTTGAAGTTTACGAGTTACGTTTTACGAGTGGAAGTTAGTGGAAGAGATTTATGTAATTTTAATTGATATAAAGTTTTGTTAACTTTATTTGAGATTTCATGTACCTATGTGTTGATTCCACGAGAGGTTATTTGTTAAGGTAATTCCAAGGTTTTTGACAGTATTGCTAAATGCAATATTAGCTATCACCTGTTTGGGAGAGTTGCAAATTCAATTTTCTTGAGTTCCCAAAAATAATTTCTGCGTTTTGGTAGAGTTTAAAGTCAATAGATTTTCATGGGTCCATTTGCAGATAGCAGAAACATCTTCATTAACAAGAGAAATTGCTGCAGCCAATTTGCTGGGATTTGTGTGCAAATAAATCTGTAAATCATCAGCATACAACATGTATTTGCAGTGTTTAAGAATTTGTGCTATGTCAAGGATATAAAGGCAGAATAAAAGAGGGCCAAGGATGGACCCTTGAGGCACCCCACAAGGTACAGACCGCCAAGACGATTTGTTGTTATTAGACCCGATGACTGCCTGGGTTCTACCGTCAAGATATGAATGCAACCAGTTTAAAACGGAACAGGAAAAGTTTAGATTTTTTAATTTGTTTAGTAGGCGCATATGATTAATGAAGTCAAATAAAACCATGATGGTGACCATCCTGCTGTCCATGGCTTTTCGAATATTGTAATAATTGTAACTTTGAGTAGAGCAGATTGTGTACTACATATAACTTTGGCGGAAGCCAGATTGAAAGGGGTCAAGTCACCCCTTGGAGGTAAGGTAATCAATCACTTGGTTGTGAACAATTTTCCCCAACTATTTAGATAAGGCACAAAGAATGGAGATTGGATGGTAGTCAGCAGGAGAAGAGGGCTTTTTAGTTTTATTAATTGGCCTAACAAGTGCATTTTTCCATAGGCCTGGATAAACAGAGTTTGACAAGAAGTTAAAAATTTAAAGGATTATGGGGAACAACTTTTCAGGGAGTTTACGAATAAACCCATTTGAAATATTGTCAACCCCACATGAATAAGTTTTGGATCGGGACAGAAATTTGGATAGTATTTCAGGTGTTACGTACTTATTGAAAATAGAAACCATTGGCTTTAAAGGGTACATATATAGGGATCCTCAAATGTCGTAGAAACAGAGATAGAGTGTTTGTTTGAATTTTTGGATACTGAAATTATGAAATAGTCATTAAGTTGGTCAACAGAAATGTGAGCTTAAACTCTCCAGATTTCTCTAGAGATATTGTTTTACCATGTATTTGTTGTTTCTTCTGGGGTATTGTACTCCTCCCTGATGTTTTTCAGAGAGTATCTTGTGCCTCTTTCTAAATCACAGTAAATTCCACCACATACAGCTCTTCTGTAAAGTCTTTGGCTTTCTCTTTAAATGTCTCGCCCCCAACAGAACCTTCACCTGCCAGGACCTTCTTGGGCTAACCAGTAAACAAGAGCTTTTGGTGTCGTGTTTAGTCAGAGATACATGTTGTACTATATGGTGCAATGTGTATATTTGATGGAGGAAACTTTCCATAAAAAAAGTTTCCGATTGGAAGATAAATATGTTTATCACGATACAGCTACGCGTCTCCGTTGACGCGCTGAGGAATGAAAGCATTAGTATCCCGGAAAAATCAAGGAAATTTTACAATTTCAGCATTCAAAGAGCGCATGGTTGGAGAATTTACTACAGAGCCGGATATCTGTTCATTATCCTCACTCATTAATCCAAGATTAAGATGAATATAGTTTCCTTCGTGTTTCTCCTCATTCGAGAATATATTTATCGGCATAATTCATATTGAGAGACCTGATTTCACATTTGAATTTCGAGGTAAAAATAATTCCACCCGTATGACCCAGATGGCGCATCAGCCCGAACTTCTGTTTTGTAATCTTCGAAGTTGTTACTAACTTGTTTAGTTTAATAGAAGGCGTAACTGTGTTGTTTGCAAACATCTATTGACCTTTGACGTGGAAGAAACCCTCGCTTCAGTTGATGTTAAATTCAGTGGATTGATTTCTTTTGTCACTGTGAAAAATTCCTCGCTGGGTATGTGAAAAGTGCTATTGGATGTAGTACCCATTCTTCATTCAGCAATGAAGTTTTTTATCCTTCGTGTACATTTTTAAGACAGTGATGTTAATTTAATAGTGCATGCATTTCGTAGTTGATGAAAATCTTCGAATATCCTAGGATATATTTGATGAAAGTTATTACGTGACACCTTGGTGTGGAGTGAATTACTCGGGAATTTTGATGGAATTAACCTCGACTCATCTGACGTATCTTAATAGAATGAAGGAATACTCAGCTTTCAATTGGGTGATCTACGCAATGGAATAAGATTTCGAATTCGTTCGTTGCACCATTTTGTGCATTGAATAATGCTTGTTTCGAGATGTTTATTATAGTAGTATACAGCAAGGTGGCCGAAAATAAAGCAATTGAAATGCTTGGATGATGAAATGGATCGACAAACTTTTATGCTCTCGCATTCGTTCTTGTGTAATATTTTGTTTGACGTAGTACTCGTGTACAACTAGTAGTAAGTTTCGTGAGCATACACATATCCTCAGTAATCGCCATGCATTGAATTTCCCCTTGTAAATAGAAACATTTTACTTTCCAATTAAATTTGTTAGTTTAATTCCCCCTTAAGACAATGAAATCACTCGAATTATCGGTTGTTTAGTTTGGGGACCTTTAAATTTCGATGACTTGTCTACCCTTCGCTTATAGACAGTAATTTGCTGTCTGTTTTGACATCTGTGACAAGCTGATTCCTGATTTTAGAACATTAATAGAGTTTCGCTATAAAATTAATGATGAGCGTGTGAACTATTGGCTGACGTGCTACGTCTCAAATATGATATTTTGTCGAAGGATATTTACTCTGTCCATTGAGTTCATTTTAAGTCCTTCGCAGTTTGCTCATCTCTGGTACCTTACGAAACCAGTGACGAATCTCTCTTTATCAATATAAGTGCTTCCATCAAAATGTCGCACCATTGTGATAAAATTATTGCCATTTATGCCTTTTATTTTTTACAGAATTTCGTAGTAATTCCAAATGGTAACTACATCAAATCCACAGGCAAGTATGCTAATATATCTTTAATTATGTATTGAGGACATATTAAAGGATAACTTCGAAAACAATATTATTATCTTCCCACAAGGATATGAATAGTGCATAATGCATGCGATTGTCACAAGTTGTTATTTTTAAAACTTCTTAAATACCTACTCCATGTTGTCATTAATATCCAATGGATTTTTTAAAGTGTATATTCAGCATGTCTCTGGAATGCATGGTAGGTATGATTTGCCAATATGAAGGCATTTCAAGTCAAAATATTGCAAAACCTTTAAACCTTTTTCTTAAAGGATGGAGCTCCAAGCAGCTCGCCTCCTAACCCTCCTGCTCAGCCAGAGCAACAACCTACAGTGGCTGATAGTTCAAACTCAGTTAGCAGCAGTGATCCCCCCAGTGATCCAGCAACTGAGCCGGAATCACCACTTAGGGTAAGTTGGGTTGATAGGTACATTATTAGTATTTTTCTGTTGTTGCACATTGCAAAAGCCATAGCCAAAATGAAAAGATAAGTTTTACTGTAGTGAACAAAAAGAATTACATCTTAATTACACAAAGTCATAAGAGGGACTAGTACAAAAAAAGGGCAGTACAGAGAAAAGCTAATGAATAACGTTATTTAAGTTAGGTGTTGCTAGGGTACACACTATTAACACTCCCTCTTACACTTGCAACACAGGAATTAACAAAAAGGCAAACAGCAATGAATGCACTACATCTTAGTTTTTACATCAAGACCATCTTTGAATCTCATGTGTTTCACGTTACACAAACTCCTTGTCATTATATCAGCTACCATTTGTTCTGTATATAATTTCTGTCAATTTGTTTGTATGTAATTCAACTGCTCCTTCCCTGATTCAGCAAGTTGACAAACAATGTGGTATTTAATATCAATATGCTTTGTTCTTGGATATAGAAATTGATTATTAGATAACTTTATTACACTCTGATTATCATTATACATCAAAATGGCTCTGAGGTCGCTCTGAAACTCAGATAACATGCCTTTCAGATAAAGAGCTTCCTTACAACCTTCTGCTTAAGCCTTATGTTCAGCTTTTGTGGTTGAAAAAGCAACTGACTGCTGCTTTCTGGTCCCCCAAGACACGAGAGCATCTATATGAGGTGTTTCCAGCCCAATCAGCATCCACACATCCTCTAAGGTTTTCATCTGATTGTTTGAATACAAGAAAATTTTTACAAGTTACCTTTAAGTAATGTAATACTCTTTTAGCATATTTCCAGTGCTCCATAGTATAATTTGAATTAAATTGATTTAGCATACTGATAGCTAGTGCAATATCTGCACGAGTACAGGTTGCTAAATAAATAAATAGAGCTGGTGAAAAATGGTGAATAAAATACCTGAATTTCAGTTAATAAAATCTTGAATTTAGTCTCAAAAAAGAGGTGAATAAATGAAAATTCGGTGAAAAAAATGTTTATTCTGAAATATTTTAAAACACAATAAAACAGTCACAGTAAGTGAAAGGGTGTCTACCAGTTGGGAAAAGTCGGGAATCTGGCAAAAAGTTGGGAATTTTTGAACGTCTTGAAAAAATCTGGAAAAGGTCGGGAATTCGCTGAAAAATAATAAAAAATTGGGAAAAATGGTTGCTTGCAAATCATCAGGATAAAAATTGGAACGGCAGGCATAGCATTACGAAATGAGATATTGTTTCCCTTTTTCTTTATCTGTCATCATCAAAGAGGTGTTATTTTAAACCTCTGTGGTCAGTATTTGTGAGTTCGTGACTATCGTCATTCGATTGCACTAGACATGGACACCGTTTCCTGCATGCTGCCACGTGACAAATCGGCTTGGTCGGTTGCAGGTTGAAGATCCTATACTTCCCTCTTGCCCATGAATGCTATTTCAAAAGAATGACCTTGACCGTGGTTATTACAACGCTCCAAAAAATTCCGGCGATCCATAGATCATACTCTAGTACGATTGTGACATTTTGCATTTTGCCATGCCTCTGAGGGTGTCATCATCAAGGGGTCAACAATCCTAGGATTGGTTTGACGCAGCCCTCCACTCGATTCTTCTACTGACCAACCTCTTTATGTTAACGTAGTTCCTCTCTTTTACGTCCTTAATGACCTGTTCTATGTAACTTATACGATGCCTGCCTTTTCCATTCTTCCTGTTCACTTTTCCCTCGACGATTGTCTTCATCAGGCCATCGTGTCTCAAGATGTGGCCGATTAAGTTGTCACGTCTTCTTTATATAGTTTTCAGCAGACTTCTCTTTTCTCCCACTCTTCTTAATACTTCTTCGTTTGTCACTCGGTCAATCCATTTTATCTTCATCATTTTTCGATAGCACCACATTTCGAATGCTTTCACCCTTTTCTTCTCCGCTGCTGTCATCGTCCATGTCTCACTGCCGTAAAGAAACATGCTCCAGATGTACGTTTTGATGAATTGCCTCCATACTTCCAGGCTTGTATTACCAGCTGTAAGTAGATTCTTCTTTTGATAGAATGCCCTCTTTGCCTGGGCTATTCTACTCACTATTTCTTTCTTGCTTCCTCCATCGTTGGTTACTCTGCTTCTCAGGTAACAGAACTCTTTCACCTCTTCCAGTTTCAGTTTTCCTGGTATAATGTTGGTTTTGGCCTCCTCTCTCTTGGTGCACACCAATATCTTAGTTTTCTTCTTATAGATTTTCAGCGGATGTATGGCCATTGTCCTTTACATGGTTGTTAGCATCTTATTCAGCTCCTTCTCTGTCTCTGCTATGAGAGCTATGTCATCAGGGAATCGTAGCATACTGATTGTTTCTCTGTGGATATTCACTCCAGAACACTTCTCCTTGACTTCATTGATGCCTCTCTCGATGTAAACATTAAAAATTACAGGAGACAGTGCACAGCCTTGTCTTACTCCTTTTCTTATTCTTGCTTCTTCACAGTTGGATCCAGATTTTATCACCACTACTTGGTTTCTACACAAACTGTGGATAATTCTTCGTTCATTGTACGACACTCCAATTCCTTTCAGAATTACAAGCATTAAATTCCAATCCACGTTGTCAAAAGCTTTCTCTAAATCCACAAATGCAATGAAGGTCGGTTTGTTCTTCTCCAATCTCTTCTCTGTAAGCAGCCTAAGGGCTAATATTGCTTCTCTTGTGCCCTTACTTTTCCTGAATCCGCATTGATCTTCATCCAGGAACTCCTATGCTTTTCATTCTATTCTTCTATAGATTATCCTTGTCAATATCTTCGATGCATGTGTCGTCAGACTTATAGTCCTAAAATTTTCACATTTCTCTGTTCTCTTCCTTTTGGGAATAGGAATGATGATGTTTTTCTCGAATTCCCTTGGTGTTACTCCTGTTGAGTACATGTCGCAGATGGCCTTGTAGAGATGGGCCAATGTCCTCTCTCCCACGTACCTTATCAGTTCTGCGGGGATATGATCAATTCCAGGAGCCTTATTCATCCGAAGGTCCCTTACTGCTGCGTCTAATTCCAATCTCAATCTTGATGCTCCCATTTCATCCTTATCAACTTTGCTTACCTCTTCAATAACTTTCATGCTGAGATTGTTCCCGTTGTATAACTCTTCCAGATATTCTTTCCATCTCTTCACTCTGTCTTCATTTTCAATCAAAAGTTCTCCATTCTTGTCTCTTATAGCATTGCATCTTGCGCCTAAAAGTTCCTAAAAGTGGTTCCTCACTATCCTATAGCCAGCTTCCACCTTTCCGAGGGAAAGGTTGTTTTCTACATCTTTGCATAAATTGTTCATCCACATTTGAGGGTGTAACTCGATTAAATTCCACTAGAAATATTATATTTCAACCATCGCGTCCTAAGTTTCTATGCTGCGCATCATCATAATCGGGTGAGATTAATTAACTTTACTGTGGAATTGGAATGTTTTCTTTCTCTCATCCATTCAGTAAAGCTTACCGTTTGCCATTTTGTTATTAGCATTTCCCATTGGATTGTGTTGCTTCTATACGCAAGCATAACGTCTTTGTGAAAGAACCGAGATTAGCCCCTGGAAAGTAAAAACGTTATATTACGTTTTGGTGTTTTCCCGGAGGATTAGATGAGTGAAAGTTTCTCGGGTCTTCCACCGGGTCAAAAGCCCCATCTATGCCGACATTTCCGAAAACGACTCGTTTTCCATCTTCAGGGCTGTGAAAATGTCCCTGGCTCACAGCCGTGAAGATGGAAAACGAGGCGTTTCCCGAAATGTAGGCAGAGATGGAGCCTTTGACCCTGTGGAAGACCCAAGAAACTTTCACTCATTATATTACGTTGTCGCCGACGACGCCATACGTGCCGCCACCGACGAATATGTTGTTGGCTCCTGGATAATATACTGCAGAACTCGCTAGCTCGAAAGCCACCGGAAAGTCTAGTTCATCTGTCGGCATGTGCGAGTTTGCAATAAAATCATTCGTTTTTACTGGAGAACTCGGCATTCGCCAGTTCGAGTTGAGTTGGTTCGTCAGTCTTCGAGTTAGTTGTGCTCAAGAGGTGCCTTTTGTTGGACTGGTGACGGACATTATTTCATTCAAAGGCTCCATTCACAAGGTACGGCACGAACCCGACTGCCGTGTACGGTGCACAGTGGTGCAGGATCCCTAATACTTGTTATTTATGAGTCTAGAAAAACTTTCTATACAGGGTTTTTGTGCATATACGTTGGATGCACCGATTGACGAATTCAAAACCATCTTAGGTAAGGACATATCGCTGTTGCTACTCCTCTAGTAGATAAGATAAAATGTTGCACTGGTAACAAGTGCATCATTTGAAAAGGAGCAGGCACAGCTTCACCTTCAATTCTCTCTAATATAACGTGTATTGCCCCGATTCTTGTTCTGAAAAATAAGTTTTGTAACTGAAGGGGAGTGCTATTTAACTGTTTATTAATATATTGCAAATATAATTTGCAAAATTATTTTTTTACATAATTTATTGTTCAAAAATAATGAATTTTTTTTTTGAAAATTCACTTTTATATTTTTGCAATATATTTAATTTGTGAAAATATTAACATCGAATTCGTGTTCAGAGATCGTGAAAACCTTTGTGCTATAATTTTTAATGAATTGAGAATTTTGAGTTTCTGTAAATCCAAGTAATAAAAATATTGCAAATACTTTGTGAAAAAAGTAATTAGCGAAAATATGAACATCAAATTAGCATTCAGCGACCGAAAAACATATATTTGTTCAAATTAATCAAGGTGTTTAAAATAAGAGTTACTTTGAGTAAAAAAATTGCAAAACTTTTTGCGAAAAATTTAGTTTACAAAAGTTTTGAATCTAAATTCATATTCAGCGACCTCGAAAACCTATATAGACCAAATTTCATGTAAATTGAACATTTTTTAATATAAAATACCATTTACTAGGGATCCTGCACCGCTGTGTGGCATGCTGCCGTGAATTCCTCAAAAAGCTGTGAATGTCACGGTACAGTCCATTTCGAGTATACGGCATTTTAATTTCTAGCAGGAGTTTAATCATGAATGAAGTAGATAAAGTGCTGTGCTTGTACTTTTAATAATGTGGATATAATTAGATGACCAATTCCAAGTGAAAAATTAGACAGGACTGGGCATTGAACTATTGACCATCACGATGACACATTAAGAAGTTAGCCTTTTTGGTCTGGAATTTAAAAATTTTTGTCTTGAAAAGTCTTGAATTTCTTTTTCATATATTAGTATACACCAATAAGTGATATTCATGCAAATTTTTATGTAATATTACAGAAAAAGGTCATCAAGCTTGTTTGAATAATACAACAATAGAGAGGAAAATAAGTTATTTGTTCTTAACCATATTTCTGCCAATAAGTAAAATTGATTTTATTCACAAAAATAGAGTTCCATTAGTGTCTCCATGTTCTCTGGCTTTATCGATGTCCTTTTGTCAGACATAATGTACTGTATACTGAGAATGTTCTATTCCTCTTAGTACTATTTCAGGCTAGTGTTGGATCTCAATATGATAAAAATTAAATCTGTATTTACAAATCTGTATTTCCCATAAATACTTTGTTCTGGTAAATATGCAGCATTATCCTTTTTTGTTACTATGGTAGAATAGGTTGCCTGAAATGGCTTTTTTAAACATTAAGTATAGATAGGTAATAAACATTATAGATACTCGTAATCAGTATGTAATATAATATTTAGACTTGTACCGATACCAAACCGATACCTCGATACCAGTGGCTGATACCAATAGTATTATTTCCCAATACCTTACTTATTTTTCTAAAAAACTTTGATAAGTGCTATTCTTCTCGTGAAGTCAACTCAGTACTCAAAAGTGTTATAAAAGAGCACCTAATTAATGAGAGAAATGACATTGTGACAACTCTTTTATTTTGCTTCTCTTACAATTATCACTGGAATTAGATTTCAGACTCTAAGCCCTCTTGCATTTGTAAATACAGAAAATTCTTTTTAAGAAATAACAGCTGCTGAACATGCTCAGCAGTTAATAGGGTTCTTCTATCAGGGCCACAACACTAGTTTCTGAAAACATTTGCTCAGGAAACTCTAAACCTACAGGTGTATCCAAATACACTGGACTCTCGTTAGCACGTTTTTGTAGGGACCGGAAGTCTTGAACATGGTAACGAGGAAAACTTGTCGAACAGGTTCGGCCTTCTCGGGTTATTTTGAAGATGTGTATTTGCAGGTTGCATAACTCCCAGGGGGGACCAATCCGTGTGCCATCAAATTAGTTCATTGCTGGCGTTAATTTATAGTAACAAAGTTTCATTTTCAATTATTACACCTTCCAAAAAAAATACGTATGAAACCTTGGGTTGATGTGCACTCAATAATTAATGATGACTATATGACCAAATAGCACATTTTGTATATACTATTCTCGCAAAAAGTATGTAATAAGACTTGACTTTGAGGTTTGATACCCCAAAAAAGGAAGCAGCGAAATTCATAGAGAGCATACCAGCATGTAAATAATTTAGCCTTTCAGGCTTGCCTTGCAGGTACCAGGCTTTTTTTAATAATTACTTTTTAGGCATGTTTTTACAGTGAGAATGAAAAATGGCACATTTCTTAAGGCCGTTTTACACGGTAATTGAAACTGCGCAAGTTGATGTTGATTGGGCTTGAGCAGTCGTCTGTGGAAGTCCGTGACGTAGAGAATTGCGAGGACACTTGCTTGACAGCTTTACACGGTGCAATCGTCGGTGCATGATGTCAGTGACAATATACCATTCAGTAGCGGTAATACCGTCAATATATCGCATAACGTCAAGATCTGTGAAGTAGCAATTAATTAGACATGAAAGATGCGATAAATTACCACCACTTTAAAATATGTTTTAAGCCATAGTCTAAACATAATAGTGGAGACCCTAGTCCCGTATACTTAGCCCAAAATTTGCACCACGAACGAACGGATGTGGGCCAAGGTAACGGGTTCTTCCTTTACGCACGAAATTTAAGCTTCCACGTGATTAATCGCCCAGCTCATCATTATTGCACTTTATTCACTATCTAAGGAGTTGAGTGCAAACAAAAACACCCAACTCAATCATCAACAACCTATTTAATTGCTAAAATTCCCCAGGCCGTTCGTTGCCGCTACATCTGCACCATCTAGTGAGAGAAATTAACTTCAAACTTGCGCGAACACATGTATCAGATTAGAACATGTTCTAATTTGCTCGCAAGCGTTCGCGCAGTGGCGCTGCCTGTCCTCGCAAGTTGTCGCTTTACACGGTGCAAGATTTCTTGCGCAAGTGTTCTCGCAAGAGCCTGCGCAGTATCAATGACCGTGTAAAACGGCCTTTAGAGTCGCAGAGGCCAGTGTCACTTTGGAGATTGTTGTAACAATATGAAAATCAAAACTGGACAAACAATAACAAATAGGAAAATTTTGATAGAATATCAATCATAATTTTGCCATGACATCCTTTAAGTTTCAAATATTTGCTTATATTCGTTTAAGCTCTTCTATTCAATTTAAGAAACCGGATTTTCTCCGTAAGTATGGAACATTGGAGGCACGTGAGCACCACGGTCTTCATTTTAAATTTTCTAATGCGAATTCATTGTCCTCATAACACTTTACTATGCCACAATACTTTACTTGCATTTCATATTTTTTTAAATCAAGTTTGGAAAAAAGGCGGAAACGCGGAACAACGTATTCGTTGAGCAGAACGAACTTGAGTTGGCAACAGAAGTTAATTTTTGCCGCTATTTCAGCAAACTTTCTTCTTATGTGGATTTTCGTCTACTTTTCGGAGGAGGTTGAGCATATTGCCTCAGGCTTTCCCGTAGTCAATTCTAAGCCCTTGTCTCACTTTTACTGTCACGAAGATCGCAGCTAAGTAAACAAATATGCGACACGTTGGTAAGTCACTTGAAGAAGGCGCGTTAGCAAAATTATGTTTTTAATTGATTTTTTTAGATTTTTTAATTTTTTTGGATTCTTTCGAATAAAAGTATCTGAAAAAAATGAATACCCAAAAGTATTGAAGTGTCGGGAAATGGCTGATACCCGATACTCGCTTTCGGTATTGGTCCAAGTCTAATAATATTATCGCTTTATCCTTCCTTGAATTGTTCTATGTTCTTGAATTCATTTTTTCAGTACAATGAGGCAATTTACCTGAGCGTGAGATGAATTTTCCAGAGTTTAACCGGGTAATAATACTTATGGCCTCAGTTTTAACAATGAAAATATATGCTTCGAAATAATTTAGGCGATTATTGATCATTTTTCCACATATTAAAAAACTACAAAACATCTTTTGCTGATGTGCAACTTCCAAATGTCGCTTTTGATAAAAATTTTTGTTAAAACATGTTAATTTCACAGCAGATTTCGTGAATTATAAATGATTTCGCGAAAACGAAATGTATAATATTTGACTTTTTTTAAGTGGTAATGAATCTAGAAATGACTGTTTGGTATTTTTGAACTTCTTTCGGGAATTTCGTGATTTTGTCAAGAATGAAATTAACCTACCTCTCTAAATAAGACATCATATTAGATGTTGAAAAGGTACATTTAGCTAACTGCAGTCTGAATTAAGTATTGGTGTCTTTAGATTAATTTCTATTGGGGTAGATACTGGTTTCACTTTATTCATGCCAAACCTGTACAACAGTTCATTAATATAGTATGTCTGATCTACCTTGATTATACCCTTTAACACATTCTACAGATCCTCATTCCTAGACAAGTCTTTGCATCTCCAAGATCCTGATTTTAGAATTTGAACACTAACTACTTCTTAATCCTAACTTACTCCTCAGTATTGTTAGAAAACAAGATTAAATCATTAACTTACAATGTTATTATCATTGTGCATTCATCATTAATATTAAAATTAGAGATGGGTCGAATGCATTGTAATGGGTAGGCCAAGGGTAGGGAAGCATTCTCGAGCCATACACAAAAGTGTTAACTAGAGCATGCTATTGTACCGAGGATCTGTACCCATGTTGCCAGCAAATTAGCTATCACAAAACAATTACATATGTGCATGGTTGCACCTAGCATAAAAATTGAAAAAGAAAATGATTATGACAAGTACAAGATGATTTATAAATACGTAAGACATATTTCTCATTTACACAGTTACATTTCAAGCCTACTGCACTGTAACAACATGAAAGCCTTAAAGCAAGACTGCAATGACTGTAAAAATAGCATTGTAGCATTGACGAAAATTGAAAGTTAGTGTCAAATCTTTCTTATTTTCTCTATATTCTTTGCCTTTTTACTTTGCATTGATTCTAAATCATTGTTGATATCACCTTTTGCACGTCCTTGCTTAATACGATCATGAATGTAGTTTTCCTGTTAACAGTCGATCATGAAAGTGAACATCGGGGCTAAATGATCATTTGTAAAATTTTTATCTATTGTTATTAAGATATTTACATAAAAATACTGTAGAATACAGTTCCATCGTGTTCCAAATATGCCATTATTTTCCCGTTAAGAATATTTTTTCCTATTTTTTTTCTAATTCTATTTTTCCCAAAAGTCAGTGCCCAAAAACTAGGGTGCGCATATTACACAGGGGCGCGTGGTACACAAGAATATACGGTAATAAAGCTATGACTCAGATTGTATTGAAATTTCTTTTATTCTCAAAACACTCTGCTATTATTTATTAGACGTCATAGTTACATATGGCACAAAGAAAAAGGTTCCATTTTTTACGGTATCACCAAAATTTGTTTAAAAAAATTAGTAGACCCCTTGGTAGAATAGAAAGCAATATCTAAATTAGGTTACAACTATGTGAAATTCAAATGAACGGTTTCAGAGTTATTAATGTTTAAACTTGAGTCTACAAGAGTGTGGTACGGAGCGCTCCTTCGCGATGAGCTGAGCTAGGAGTGCTTGCCTTAAAGGACGAGGTTGGATTCACGAAGAATTTGAACGGCCATAATTATAATTCCAGGTGCACAGTAGCAGGCATGGTATGTGCCGTCACACGTAACATGTCCCAAGCTTTAATTAAAAGAGAACTGTGGACATTATGAAAATTCTGTTAGCAGGTAAAACAAAAAATAGCAAGGATAAATAATGGCATCAACTACAATTTCCACATTACTAAACATCTAAATGATACGCGGAGTTGCATGCAGAAAATGGCGGGGAGAGACTGGCATATGTGGGAAATGAATGCGCTACTAATTCACGCAGTTCTTTTTTGATGCAGCATAATCGCCAACACTGATTTGTTAGGTGTCTACGCCAGCAAAAATAGTCTTGCTGAAGCAGGTTTTCACCAAGGTTCATAAAAATGAATACCATTTCTACCTTGGGACCGGTAGTTTGTAATTTAGAAAAATTCGTATTATCGAAACTTAATATTTTCAAATATTGTCATGTGTTTCCTATAAGCTTTTTGTCGGGACCGGCTATTTTGCTTCGTGTAATCAAAACTTTGTATTATCGCGCTTCGTATTATCGAGATTTTACTGTATAACTCTGGTTTCACCAATATTGTAGGTGTTTTAGGTGAATGGCGAAAACATATTATTAAGATAGGTACATTTAAAAATGATATTTTCTATTACTTCACTGATCCGTGGTTGTATTTACTGTCCATGACATTATATTTCATGTTATATATAATTATTTGGAATACAAAGCGTTGATTTTGCACACTTACCCCTGCACATTACCATACTTTCTTGAGTTCCAAATGCACCATGGCAACAAGTATTGTAGCAATAAGATTGACTATATTCGGAAAAACGTCAGAAATTAGAAAATTGTCCTACCTATAGCGAAATATTCCTTTGTTATTAATCAAAATCTTTATTGTTGTAAGCTTGTCCAACACAAGAAGTTGTAGCCTGTTTCAAATTGAATTTCATTGAGTTACGCGTAATTTCTTCTACTGTGATGACTTCTAATGCCCACTGTGAAATATTTTTGATATTAATGCCCTTATGTCCTGCTACTTTCATATTCATTAATTAAACAAAGTCTGGTTTCCAATTTCATCAATTACTTTTCCCAGCCATGAAATTGATCCTCAATGTGAACTGAACCCGGAGTAACAGAAGCAGTAGAAAAACAAGAAAGCAACGGAAGGTGCACGAACCGTTGTGAAATTCACAAGTCCATTTATGGGTATGCCCACAGTGTTGAAAATGTACACTTGACCCTTTGGGTGGAAATATTTTTTTTCTGTCATGCTAATAACAGATGACATGACCTCAAGCTTGTGCACACGCAATTTGCTGAGTATATTTCCAGTTGTCTCTTTCAGGAGCCTCTGCGTGTGTAGCTTTCGTTATGCAAGCTTTCATGTCCACTCGGCCACTTCATCAGGGTTAAAATAAAGAAGAGGAAGTATCGGCTATTTATTGGGGAGACATGCCCCCTCCCTTTCTGTACTTAGACTTATTTGACATTAGCAAGATATTCCACACAGAAAAAAATCATTCGCTTTGATCGGGACTTGAACCCGGACCCCCTGATTTGTGGCCAGGTGCTCTACTAGTTTAGCTACCAAGGCATCCTCTTTCTCGGTGGAAATTAAAGCCTCTATAATTTCCACATAGAAAGAGGATAGTTCACTATTTGTTAATGCAGTTTTCATCATTCATACGATCTCTATCAATACCCAGTTATGCAGCTAAACTAATTAACATTCCTACTGTCTCTTTCCTGACTACTGGGGTAAATATTTGATCACAGTTAAACCAGGGATCAGAAGGAATCCCTTTGATACTAACCTCAGCTTATATAATATAGATTTACCATTAGGTCCTCTCTTTATTTTGCAAACTTATTCATGAGGGCGGTTCATTAAGTTCATTCATCTTAGGAATGAAAATGCCATTTTTTTCAAAAACAAATTATAAGAAACTGTAACCAGGGTAACTTGGTGGAAATTTTCCATAATGGAGAAGAGAAAAACTAACAATGCAATTCCACAAAACTTTTATTTTAGCACGACCATGGTTTTGCTGTGGCGCAGCATCTTCAGGTGGGCATACAAAATACAGTATCAGCCTTATGTATGGTGAAAGTTGAGGGGGGAGGGGAAGGAGGGGCGGAACGGAGTCAGAGGGCGGGGGAGAGAGGAAGTGACCAAGGATTGGCCGGTAGGGTGAGCATGGTGATGCATTAGGGTGTTTTCAGGGGTGGCAGAGGTCAGGTCTGGTGGAAGGTGGAAGTCAGGGTGGGGGATGAATGGAAGCACAGAGAGGGAGGGACAGGGAAAGTGACCAAGGATTGAAGGAGAAAAACTAACAATGCAATTCCACAAAACTTTTATTTCGGCACGACCATGGTTTTGCTGTGGCGCAGCATCTTCAGGTGGGCATACAAAATACCAGTCAATCCTTGGTCTGGACTTTTCCAATAATTTCCTCGTTAACCACATCTGCCGGGCGTCCTGGGCGATCCTCTTTAAAAATGGATGTTCGACCACGTTCAAATTCGTTGAACCAATATGTAACTGTTGTCATTGATGGGGAAGGGTTCTCATAATCAGCATCCAATTCTGCTTTTATCTCCTCACACTTTTTCTCCTCCAAAAGCAAAAAGCAAATCACTGAACGATGCTGCACTTTCTCCATTTTAGCGAAAACCACATTGCACTGCTAACTGCAATGGCTATCAAATACAAACTAACCTATGAATCAGTGTTAAATTGTTTCTGACGTCGTTCAAAAGGTAGCATAACACGACGGTACCAACAACTTGCCTCTTTAATACCATTTGTCGTCAAACACGGGTACTTAATGAACCACCCTCATACTTGGCACTATTGTCTGATCCATTGGATTTCCAACTAATGTACAGACTCTGTTCTCCTGTAAGGGACATTAGTTCATCACTTATTACAATTACAACTAGACAAACATCTGGTACAGAGACTGATTCGATAATACTCTTTATAATTACAGCTTTGTAAGTCACAAAATCAGGAAATTCTTTTGCTTTTCACTCCCTAACAGGGTACCGACGTTCAGAATGTTGAAAAATATTATCACCACAGGCCTCAGGCTCTAGATTCTGCCTGCCTGTTGGTCTGAACCAGAAGACAGCAACTCATCCTAAAATACAATATTTCCTTGACTAACTTCTTTATCGTATACCTGTCATACAGTTCTATATGGTGTTTCTATGAACAGAACATCTCTAACTCTGATCAGCTTATTTTCTTTATAAAGAAGTCTATACCCACTGGAATCACCGATATACCCTATGATATCATGCTCTTCACTTTTAGAATCAATTCGTGCCGATTGACCCTAGGAACATGAGCAAGTGCTCTTGAGCCAAATACACGTAAGTGACTTAGATCTGGCTTAGTACCTGACCAGGCCTCAGGGGTCATACCTTTGACTACAGCATGGGGCAACCTACGTTTCAGGTATGCTGCAGTATTGCAGGCTTCGGTCCACAACCTCTTAGAGCAATTACTATCCTGCATCATTGCCCTGGCTTTTTCACGTATGGATCTGTTGATCCTATCAGCAGCTCCATTGAGTTCAGGAGTTTGAAGTATTGATGAACTCTTCTCGGGCTCTACACCGGGTGAGTGAATGTAATGCTGCCGACGTTTCGGGTAGCGACTCGTTACCCATCCTCAAGGCAAAATTGAAGTATGTCTTATACCTTCTTGAGCAAAGACATTTTTGTTCCCCCCCCATTATCAGACCTTAGATTCTTGATGCTTCTTACAATGTATTTTTCAGTGTATGCCCTGAATTGCATAAAGACAGTTATAACCTCATTTCTATGTCTAAGAAAATACACAACAAATTTTATGGTACATCAATGAATAAAAGCTTACGTCTACAGCCACTCAAAGATGATACTTCCATTGGGCCACAGAGATCTGATTGTACAATTTCTAGAACCTACTTTTCCACACCTATTGCACTTGTATGTAATCTGCCTTGCTGCTTCCAGGATGATCTGCTGGTTAGTCCGCGTACACCTAATGTCTATCCTCTGGCAGCAAGGGCAGCGACTTTGCTCTTCTCATCATCCCTCTGATAATCTTCCATCAATGGCTTGGCCTTCAAATACACACTGGAGAGTTTTTTACCATAGCTACCTAGTGCCATAAACATTGTTTCATGGCTGGGCATTCAGTAAGACTTGTGCAATCAGTTCATTGTCGACAGCTGTCGCTAGATCGGCCAGTTTTTGGGAAAATGCCATGACACCAGTTACGTATTCAGTAATACTCCTATAGTCCTCCAACTTAACTTCAAGCAGTTGCTCCAGCAGAATCAGCTTACCTACAACAATGCTTAAAGGTCTCAGCAAGATTGTCCCAGGCTTTTTGCACATATTTGCAGATTGCGGATGAAACTACAGCTCAGCTCTATCTTGGCCATAGCCTTTTTGTCTTTCTATGGATCCATGCCATATACGAGGATGACATGACAGTACCATTCACATATTTCTACAGATATTCATGTTCTAAGTATATGGTCATAGCAAATTTCCAGTTTTTAAAATCGTCCATGCCACTTATTTCTTGCTCGTGGGCATATGTGTATTTTGATGCACCGTCATGATTCTTATGAGTCAACAAGTCCAATAACTTAATCAGATCAGTCAAATTAAGCCTTTGTATCACAGCAACAAATTAGTACACCTAATACGGCAATGAACTGCACCCATAACTTTTTGTTGCACATGGGGAAAGGCAAAACCGAAATGAAAGGACTAGTCTTAATGCCAGGAACAAAAAGGACAGTACAGAGAAAAACGAAAAGCAAATGAATATTGGTACTTAAGGTAGGTGTCGCTGGGATACAGCTAACAACATTTTCCTGTAGCACTTATTGTTAGGAAGGTATTAATTATGACTATCTGAGTATGTTCAGTTTTAAAATATCCAATGATGAACCCAAAATTAATGACAGTATGCTTTTATTTACCCTGGCTTCATGAGTGCTTAATAATGATAGAAACTCCACCGTATGTATTGTTACAGAACACAATTGTAACTTACTGGTTAGTTATAATTGTGTTCTGGGTCTTAGAATTGTTTTTATGCTAACTTTTGGGGGTTATATTTGATACATTTTGTGTATAAGCTGAAGATGTGTGTTTAGATGCTAATTATGTATTCATTTTATTTTCTTTATGTTAGCATCCAGCACCACTTCCTGCTCAACCCCCAATTACAAGTAGTGATCCGAGTTGGAAGCGACGTCCACCTAAAGTGGCAATTAGAATTGATAAAGTTGATGTTGGTAAGTGGAAAATTGTAATTTCATGTTAGAAGTTGATATTTAGATGAGTGTTCCTTTAAATTTCGTACCCATTATGTAAAAAAAATTGTCCTTTTAGTGATCACAATGATGAAAGTATAATGTTTATTCATTTCAAACTTTTGAGCTGAACTCTAAAAATGGGGATGGAATATATACCATGACCGTAAGTGTAATGGTGTTTCTATGATAGTGCATAGAATTTCTCTCTGATTGAATGAGACTATAAGCCAGTAAATTGTGATAGGTGGGAATTCATCTGGACTGAGAAATGTCCATGGCTTGGTCTCCTTTTTTTTTAGAATTAGCCTTATGGCTGATGCTGAATATTACTCTTGAATTGAATATTACTCTTCTTTCACTGTGGGTTTAATTGGTAGAATGTGAAAAATCAATAAGGTATTGTGTTTACAAACGAGTGATATGGGATATTAGTTTGGGAAAACTTGGATACCCACAGTAATTGATCATCATAATTGTGTGATCACCCTGTTATTTCATACTTACTGTAAGTCTGCAGAATCCTTCAACTTCTTCATACACGATTCTGAACCCTCAAACCAGGACATGAAAAAAGTTAGGAAAACCGTGATGTTGGTCTCTCACACCAGCATTTCGCAATTATCCTTCTGCTTCTTTTTTATTTGAATCATTAACCTAATTTCTTTGAAGAATGTGTGCTGTAATCTTTAATACCTCGATTATATAAATTTCCATTGTCTAAATCCTTCAATTGTGTTTTTTCTGAAACGTTTCTCAGATGTGCACTTTAAACCTCAAATTTCATTGTGAAAAAGTTACGTTAACCGTGGTTTCTTTGGTCACAGACAAGTTTGGACGGAGATCATGAAGTCGAGTCCCATCCTTGAGATGGGCAGTGATGGAATGATAGCCAGGGTTGGATATTGCATTTCTCCTCGCTACAAGTTCTTGTCGGATCACTCTCATGACGTCATAGGAGTGCAGGTTCGTAGCCAGAAATTTGCTTCGGTGGGGGGGAATTGGCATAACTTGAAACTAATCAGCCATGCCCATTCAGTGCCTACATGTTACATGTACAATCAGATGGGCCATAAAGTGATGCAGCACCAGAATGATAACCTAATGTTAGATGCACTTTCTTACAGCCTTGTGGAGATGGTAGGGCAACTGATCATTAAATCTTAGTCTCAGGCCTTATATTTAAGACAGAGCAAAGAAGAACTGGCTACAGATGAGATAATTCTACCGGACTACTGAGAATTTTTCTCAGTAGTTGTTTATGTTAAGGAGGATGATAGAGTATCTTCTATGAGAATTTGGTCATCAGTGATTGTTTGAGCCACGATACTGTATCAGTACATATATGTGTTCATCAGAACAGTAATAATGCACATAAACAAAATGTTTCCACACATCAAAATATGTGCATAATTTATTAGTAGAGCTGCAACTGCATAAAAACTTTTAAAAAAACATTCAAAATTAATGCTTGTATTCATCAGACTTCGCTTTGTGCAACAAGTCTTGGGAAAAGTTTGTGATGGAATCGGGGGAACTGTGAAACAATTACATAATTAAAAGAGCTTGTTTACAAAGACCCAGTGCACAGCATATTTTGTCAGCATGTGATTTGAGTGGGCTGATAAAAATACTGTCCCACATGAAATGACATAATAAATTCTGCTATAATTGCTGATATGTCAGCCTTTTGGACTCATTGACCCTTGGGGTAATATCCTAATAAATTGTCTGGACAGTTGAAAGAATGATGTATGTTTAGAGGAAACTTTATACTCAGATCCAACACACTCAAGGGCACCCTTACTACTGCTGCATATGAAAGCAGATGGTTTTTGGGTGTGTTGAATAGCAAAATCATACATGTGGTCAAAGCATTTCGATTAGTGATGGAAATCCTCAATAGACGAGTTGATGTCAGTGCCAGTACCAAATACCATTACAGGGATACAGTATACCTCACCCAACAGCGTTATAATTACAGTAGCTGAGAGGGCCTGAAATGGCTACCATCAAACTTAATGAATTAAGGTATGGATTGTTAAAAAATGTATCCTATTTTTATCCACTTGCAATGACACAATAAATTCTGCTATAATTGCTGATATGTCAGCCTTTTAGACTCATTGAACCTTGCAGTAATATCATAATAGAATGGCTGGACGGTTAAAACAATGATATGTGTTCTGAAGAAACTTTATATGTACTCAGATCCAGCATACCCATAAGTGGAATCCCTGAAACAAAGGTGTGGTGGCCTCCTGTTTTGCATGCATCATCAAAATAAATTATGGAGACACTATCAATTGTGGGAGCAACTTCAAGTTTGCATGTTCTTGAAGATGGAGGCTAATGCATATCATTTTGAAAAACTCAGTTTTTTACTTGGTGTCCCTTTTTTGTTATTAGAATTTGAAAAAGTGGCATTTTGCAACAGAAAAAATTAGTGGAGTGGTAGTTTTCAGTAAATTTATCAACAAGTACGCTCAAAATTGGCCCAAACCCTATACAAATTTAAAAGTTGCTAATATGTACAGTAGAGCAACGATTATCCATGGTAATTGAGGGAGAAGCCCAATTGGATAATCAGAAGTGATGGTAATCCATTCTAGATCATTTTCCTAGTAGTTTTGACCTTATGGTTTCAGTGCCATACTTTATCCACATTTGTTGCGCCTACTCTATTGAATTACTTGTAGTTTTCGTACATTTTCGGTAGTCGGCCAATAGTTAATTAAATTTATTTCTCTCCAAAACATTTCAACAACTTTTAATACTAAAAGAATGTCTGTCGAATAGGTGCATTGAATACCCTCCATCTATTTGCAGAACTTTAAGTGGTAAATCTTAATCTCAGATGCACAGTGCATCCCTTTTTTAAATATCTACTTATGATATATGCCGAGCAGTAATTGTAAGTCATGAACACAATGTATTAGGCTCAAGGTAAACTAGTCTATGCCGATCGGAAAAATTTGCATCATATTTGTTAACTTCTGAGTCTCATATCAAGGTAACTGTCACATGACTACCATTCGTGTGAGTGGTCTTAGTCCAATGTCTCCACCCCAAGCTGCAGCTGACTGCAGCATATGTTTCTTTGGGTGAAAATGAGAGGTTTGGGAGTTCCGAGTTCCGTATCCCGTAGTATTTACTCATCCGACTCTCAAAGTAAACTAGTCAAGGTTGCCGGCCATGCCCAATTTATTTAAGTGTGGTGGAGTGTGTGGCATCATTAGTTAACTTCTTGGAAATACAGTAGAAGCCTTTTATACTGAGTACTGCTTATAGCGAGAATCTTGCAATAACGAGCAATTGGCAATGTACCATCCAATGGCCCATGATTAACATGTAAAAGAAAATGGATATAGCGATGCCAAGAAGCTCCTGCCATGGTATACGTTTGGTATTACAAGCAATATTTCTTGGAGGCGATTCATATATCCTGGTTTCAATTAATTTTTCCTATTAGCAGAAATAATGGGAATACTTATGTTTTCTGGTGCATTTGTTAATTTGTGCATATTTTTCAATGTTTTTGTAAATATTGCCAGGGCCGGTGTATACAAAGAATAAAATTTATCCCATTAAACAAGTTTTTATTTTATTTTTTAATTCCTGAAATCACGGATAGGTTTTAGTTGCCAAAGAATTATTTATTTCCTTGTAATTTTATGATTCATATTCCTGGTTTTGATCATTTTTTCCTGTTATAATGGGAATACTTATGTTTTCTGATACATTTGTTAATATGTGCATATCTTTCTACGTTTTTGTAAATATTGTCAGGGCCAATGTTATGCGATTAATTAAAATTTATCCCGTTCAATGTTTTTTATTTTATGATTCCTGAATTCATGGATACATACAATTGTGAGTGAATGCATCAATAATTCTCGGCATTAGTATTTCACTGGAGTTCACATCCTCTCGCTCTAGATCCTCCAGATTGCAGCACTGGTACTACTCACTATGTGCAGCGCAACCGACAGAGGTATTTTCTCACGTAAATAAATACTTGCTCCAGATAATTTTCAAGAGATTACTGAATGTGAATATTAGGAATGGCTAGGAATAGGTAATTATGCAAGAAATATTTTCGACCTCCGAAAAATGTCGTATTTCAGCAAATCATTACGACAACTTTCATAACCTATGGATGTACCGGTTAACACTCGAAAACTTCATCAAAGTGTAAATTATTGTTTTGGAAGATTTAATTCATTAAATGATCGATGAATATACAATTGTGCACGAAAACGTCTCTTCTACCTGTTTCTAACAGCATGGTAACGAAATAAAAACGGAAAGTAAGAACAACTGTGGGAAATGAGAAGCTTAATCCAGGACCTTCTGATATAACAAGCACTCGCTATATTGAGTGATTTGTCAGCCATTGTGAGGACTCGTTATACCAAGCTTCCACTGTATCTAATACAATGCACTTCCTATTTAGCAGAGCTTAGAACAATTTGGGACGATACAAAAAAATTGTCCCGGAGATGAAGGGTTTGATTAAATGGGGTGCAAATTTTGGGATGTAAAATTTTAACGGGATGAGACGAGACAAAAATTTTGGGAGGAGGGCACTTTTTTTTCCAATCCCTATATTTAGTGAAGAAATCGATATTTCGAATGAATTATATTTCTGACAGAAACTTATCATATTTAAAATTGCCAAGGAAGCAATAATATAAACTCGCTCACCTGGGGTTTGCAAATAGTGAGCTGTTACTCAAGAGACTCACCATAGTGCAACATTCTCATTTGTGAAGTTGGATTCCCTGCTGCAGGAAAACCTTTTGATTGGTCAAAAGGTAGCAATTTTCGTGGACTTGAGCACGGCCAACTGCTGTCCACAGGAGCGAACAGAAGAGGGAGGAAGGGTAGGAAAGGGAGAGTAGGGAAGGGAGTGGGGGTCTTGTTGAGGTAGTGATAGATGGATAATCTGATAGTTGGTTAATTGAGCATCGGATAATCAGCACTCTACTGTACTATGCTTCATCATCACGGGTCAACAATCTTGGGATTGGTTTGACGCAGCCCTCCACTTGATTCTTCTATCGGCCAACCTCTTCATATCAGTGTAACTCCTCTCTTTTACATCCTTCACAACCTGTTCTATGTATCTCATACGAGGCCTGCCTTTTCCAATCTTTCCATTCACTGTTACCTCAACAATATGGCTGATTAAGTTGTCCCATCTTCTTTTTAGAGTTTTCAGTAGACATCTTTTTTCTCCCATTCTTCTTAGAACTTCTTTGTTTGTCACAAGGTAAAATGCCCATTTCGCCGGGGCAATTCTACTAACAATTTCTCCTATACTTCGTCCATCACTGATTACTCGGTATCCTAGGTAACAGACACTTCCATCTCCTTGATTTTTTGTTTTCCTAGTCTAACATTTGTCCTGGCTTCTTTTCTCCTACTGCATACCAATACATTAGTCTTCTTTTTATTGATCTTCAGGTGATATTTGGCCAATATCCTTTCCATATTTCTATAATAATAATTCTGTAACTTCCACACCAAAAGTCTCCTTCTTTGGGCCATCTCATTACACTGATTCCTAATATGTTGATGTACACCCATCCACAGTAAAATGTTACCACTTCAGAGCTGAAATTTTTCTAAGTCTTGAGTCGATGGTGATTTTACAACGCTGCATCACGGCTTCCCTCTGGTGCAGCCTGAGGAAGCTCCAACCGAAAACAAACCTCCTCCTCCCCTCCTCCCTCCTTTTCGTCTTTAGCAGAATGGACAAAGGGATTACTGAATGGTCAGTCTTCTTATATCCTAAAGGAGGTGGGCGGGCACCTCATGGTCGTTTTTTCTGACTAGCACTGTATGACATTTGAAGTCCTGAACATATCTCTACGTTCGCCACCGTCGCATAGTGGTCGGTAATCGAAAAGCTGGACAAAATTCCAAAATAGCTTTCTTTGAGATATAGACTTGAAACTTCACACAAATACTCAGAAATGATTGCTAATTTAGGAATAATGCATCATTTGACATATTTCTCATCTTTTAGTCAGATACAGGGGCTCAAATGTGACCAAATGTCCAAATGAACACCTGAACTAATTTTTCTCCAAATGTCTTAAGTTGAGTTGATAGTGTCGTTGTGTGAGGAATTTCAATGAATAAATAATAGCATGATCTATTAACACAAGGCTTTGCCTTCAAATTACCTAAGCTTCAAATATTTTTTTAGGCATTTTAGTGCAATTGCATTAAAAAATGTCGGACTCTGTTCCCAGATAAAATTTTTACAAAATGTTGAGAATATCTAGTGTTTTTGGGAAAGACCTATCGAGCGAATTTATATCAGAGCACTCGTTGAAGACTCACAAGCAAGAAACTGAAGATAAATTAACAATAAATCTGCAGCACCGAAAATACATATGATTTTCCGATCACGTGTCCAGGATCTGGCTCCGTGTGCCAGGGGCTGGAAGTGCCGTGGCTCGCTTAAAGTGTTCCAGTGACATGGACCCTAGGGTCTTCAATTATGTAGTCATTTTTCATCTGTACTCATTGTCACTAACCTCCACTGACTCTATTTTGATTAAATCACGAGAATATTGAATCGTGTCTCCGGATAAGTTTCCGCGGAATCACATTAAGTTATTTTTCTTTGCATACGCTCAACGAACATACTTCTTATTCACGCCCTTCAGTCCTTGAAAAGAGTGGAGTGTTTCTAGGGCCCATGTAACATTCCAGAAATGCACTAATTTTTCTTTTGAAATCCTTTCGCCCCCTCTTTTTATTCACGCGGCAAGAATGCGTTGCAGGGACAGTGCCAATGATACAGAATGAAGATAAATCAGAATAAAACGAAAGTAATGCAATTGTCAAGAACAAAAAGGGCCAGTATAACTATAGAAGTAGGTGGTCGGAAACTAGAGCAGGTGAAGCAATTTAGCTATCTAGGTAGTGTGTTGGAAGAAAAAGGGTATAGCAGCATCGAGGTGAGAATGAGAATAGCAGGCAGGGGGTTCCGGGTTCGAGAACCGGACTTGGTGGATTTTTTCTCTGAGGAAATTCCGCTCTACATCCTTTTGTGTAATACTTGCTTCATGGATTAGTAAATACTAATCACCTAGTTATACGTGACTCTTATTTCTAACATGTCTCCGTGAAGTAGTGGCATTGTAGCTCTAAATTGCTTGTAAGTATTTCATATTGGACGAGCATCACCCTCTGCCACATGCCATGGAGGTGGCTTGCACGCTATTTCGCAGATGTAGATGTCAACATGTTGATAAGTATTTTCATATATTTTCAAATGTTGCATAATCAATTATCTAAATTTTAAAGTCTCAAGCTCCCTAAGATAGACCGAAGTAGAAAAATTCCTAATTTCAAAACATTTACCTCTGCTGCTTAAACGTCATTCGCAACTTCCATGAGTCTAAATGAGAAAGGAAGCATCGCGACATCTAAATTACTAGTGGAATAACAACCACCATACGAACTAGGGTAACAAAAGTTATGTCAAAATGTAGGAAATGTAATGCTGTTCAAGCTGAGATGTCATGTGAGAAGGCTTTTCCACGGAGATGAACAGGAGTCAATATAAAACTCCGATATCACTAGATTGCCATTGTGTATATCCTAGATATGGCCGAAAACTACTAGCTAAAAGCACAGTGTAACCGATAGGTAAAATAATCACCAATTATGTGTGCGAAGTAAATCTACTACCCTTACTGAGTCACAAGGCACCAAGAATTCTAGCGTTTGTCCACTGTTCAACCACTAAGTGATTAATTAAAATTTTCATGCATTTTTAGGGAAACCAAGGAAATCACTCCGTGAGGATATTCGCCGGATATTAGGGAATTGCACCAGAAGGATTTTAGGTGAGGGTGTCCCGAGAGACTTCACCCTCCGGTCCATATTGGTTTTCCCAGCCACCTTTTCCCCTTTCCTCAAAGGAGAGCTGAATGCCAAATGGGGGGTGGATTGTTCCCTCTGATCACTCTGTTCAGTCCCTGTACTGAGACAATAGGGATAGGGAGGACCGGTCTCCGCCTGGAATAATTTTCCACTGCCCAAAAACCTTACTCCATACGTTTTTATTGCACCCATGACCCCTTCCATGCGGTATGCCTCAGGTCAACATCCTGAGTTTATGCTCCTTGAAGCCCAGTGCCCATGCATAAGGGGTGATCCGGAAGCAGGTAAAATTTCCCATCCACTCTTCCACCTGAGAGCCTTTAGGTTTGTTTCTACTCACATTACCGGGTGAATATTTCTAACCATTTACATGCCCACGAGTAAACTCGTTTATAAACATGATGTGATGATTTAGGTTTGATAGTCTCTTATTAATTTCATACATGGTGTGAAGGAAGTAACTATTCACACACAAAAATGAATTGATTCCGTCCATTTAAGAAATATATCCAAACATTTTGGTCGAATATGGTCGAATAATAGAGCACCTGTCCATCAGAAGGGAAAGAGAGGAAGAGCATATAGATTCGTAATCAGTATTCTCAGTTGCAATATAGGTTCGTAAGGAAATTTACTAACTGGCGTCCACCCACTCCGCAATCTGAGCAATTGGCCCCTCGAGAGGAGATCGCGGGAGGCGGCCTGGTGCCCGCACAGCCTGTGTGCGAACCCCTCCTGACGAGGAATTCCCATTTAGACATGCTTCCTCGCCGCTCCTCCCCTATGGGAGGAGGAGATTAGTGGGTGGTGATCCTTCGGCAGGAGTAGGAGGTCTCGTGGCTCAATGCTGCAGTCGGGCTTGGGGGTAGGGCGAGAATCGGTGGTATATTGTGACCGCCTGCAGGTCTTCTATAAACAATGGTTATTTATGAATATTCGCATGTTGTCACTGTCCTCGTCCTTTGAAGAACGGATAAAGGCATTGAATAACCAATTACAATCCAACATTAGTTGCACTTTGACCAATGGAAATGTCTGCACATGCTTACGGAGCTCTTGCAATCAGTTAAATCTCATACAAATAATTATTTAGTAGTGGACGCTTGCATGTGAAATTAGCTGTATTAGGACCTGTAACCCTCGTACACCTCCAACCTTCCACATCCATCAATGCTCATTGCGGTCAATGATTTTTAATAAAGAACGTTGGAGATAATGAGTGTAAAAATGCAGTTCTGATAGCGGAGAAGGCCCTATAAGTTTGATGGACCACTAAGGAGATTTCTAAGATTGTTTTTAATGCATTATAGGAATAGGCACATGGTGGCTAGTGGCATAGTTTATGACGGCAGAATTTCATGGGTGAAGAATAGAATCATAAATAGGAGGTATTGCAACTATGTAAAGATCTATGCACTGACAACTTGGGTGAAACTAGTCGTATAAGGAAGGTCTCCTGCCTGAGGTCTTTTCTCTCTTCTCCTCTCAACCTAGGTCCTTAATCTCGCGCCGCTCTCCATATTGCATCATTGTCGCAGGGAGGCACTCTTCTCTTAACGTAGCAGACATTTGAGCAGATTTTAGGGAAACGGCTGCGTGGTCAGTAACAGATGTGTATTGGTACTATACAAGCAATAATCTCATGGGTATTATTATTATTCAAATTACGAGTCCTACACCATAAATCCTATGGTTAACTCGTGGAAATGCTATGTCAATTCGGAACGTTATTTTCTTCTTTTGAGCCTATTCCTAGTCTTAAAACATTGGGATCGCATATTTACAAAGCTTCTAACCTCATCGATGTGAGAATAAAAAATGTCAATGAACTAGCTCTGATATGGCACAAACATGAAACAACACTAATAAATCAAGGAATTAATTATTTAAGGGACACATACAAATTAAGGGTGATGATGAACAATGATGATTTGTGATTTCCTCTTGTAAGTGAACGGTGATTTTTGATGCTATGTCAATGCATGACGATGGTGGCGAGCGTAGAGGTATGTTCTGGACCTCAGATGTAGTGCAACATGAGTCAGAGAAACGACCATTTTTAGGGCATGAGAAGAAGACCACCCATTCAGTAATCCCTTCGTCCCTTCTGCTAAAGAAGGAAAGGAGGAGGGAAGGGGGTTTGTTTTCGGTTGGAGCTTCCCCAGGCTTCGCCAGAGGGAAACCGTGACGCAGCGTTGTCAAATCACCATCAACTTGGGACTTAGAAAAATATTGGCTCTGAAGTGGCTCATTTTACTGTGGACGGGTGTACATTCTCCGTATTTCCAACTTCAGGTTCTCCAATCTCCCGCAGGACTGAAATGATTTCACATTCCAAGTTACTACCATAAAATGTCTATCACACTTGACTGATGTACTATCTCGGGTCGTCCCTGCCTGGAGATCCGAATGGGGGACTATTTTAACTCCAGATTTTTTACTTGAGAAGGTTCCATCATGTCTTGATAAGAAAGAAAAGAGTGGAGTAGCTGCGACTCCTGGGGATAATAATGTGGACGTTTCTCCTTGCCTTCCACATCGCAGTACTACAGCCACTAAAGTAAATGTTACCATGCCTGTGGTGAAATGGGTGGCACTGTATTGACCACTGTGGTCTCCACTTTCACTCATATGAAGGAGAACTGCTGCTTTCTCCTCCGAGTGATGAGAAGCGTAATTGTTGGCAGCCTCCCGTCGCCAAGTCATGTCATCTCCACTGGTTTCTGTATCATTTAAAGGCCTATCCTACCCAATGATAGACCTATACCACCTTTTTGTCCACAACTGCTTATTCAATGAGTAAACTCGCCTATTTCCCAGCAAACCTTTATATCTAGAGGTAAACCCGCCATCCGCAACCCGGTGGATGCACTCGGTGGCTTTAAGCTCTGCCCTGATGTACTATGTTTAATCCAATTTTAATGGCTCTGTTTAGTTCTGCAGATTTTTCCAAACATTCTTGATTTATTCTCTTTACAAATCTGCTGCATAACATGCAAGCATAGCACAACAACCGTAACTGTCTAAACATAAACATCAGTAACCATTTAAATATAAACATCTGCCACATGGCAACCTGCATCAACATTAATAAATCAATTTGTTACAACCTATAATATCTCCCTTTTTTTCATTTCAACCAGATTGGTTTGAGGTACATTCATCATCACAACTTATTACATTTTTTTTCATTTCAATCAAATGGGCTTGAGGTACCTTGAATTTCTTTTTAACATAGTTCCATCTTCTCCTATTATCCAGTAGCTTTGGGGGGTGTCTGCTTGGCTGATTAATCCATCTGCACCTTTCCTTTGCCCTTCTTTTTCTTCTTCTCACTCTTCTCGATCGTCACATTTTCTGTACATATGGCCTCAGTTACAGACTTCAATTTCTTTAAGCTCGCAAGTGGTAAATTTAAACTGATATTTCTGACTATTTCCTCAGCAAAATCTGGGAAATAAGTAGACTTTGAAAGATGTACAAGCTTAGCTATCAATAGACTTTGATACTCAGCAAATTCTTCTTCAGTAGCAAGTGTACTATCCAAACCTGTGGCACTTGGTTGAGTGCTGATTCTAAATGTCTCCAGAGCTACTTTTAGGTCGGCTTCCTCCTGCAACTTTTGCCTGCAAAGTTTTTCAGCAATGCACTCTTCAGGAGTAAGCTCTTTCTTCACTTCATCATCATCATCATAGACTACATCTTTTTTTGCCTTTTCTTTCTTTTCCAATTCTTCTTTTGCCAATCGCTCTTTTTCCTTGATTTTTTCACTGAGTTTTCTTCGACTTTTTCACTCGGATAGCTTTCGATGCCATGTCATCTTCTTGTTTTCTCCATATCCTTCTTTTCTTCTTTTTCTTCCTCATCATCTTCACAGTTATCTTTCACATCATCCTCTTCGTTCTCTCCTTCCCATTTATCAATAGAAGTGTGGTACTTAAAAGGTGGTTTTCCCACCCCTTCAAAAATATCTTTACACTTTTCAATACATTTATTGGATGCTAACTAACTAGCTTCTTTGATACATTTAATTTTTTTTAACAAAAGCCAGATTTTGACTATCTTGAAGCCCTAAAATGGGTTTGCTACAGTAATCAACAACTATAAATCAGATGAGCGTTTTTGTCTTTTACGCATAATGATTGATGATGTAACACCATAAGGCTTAATTTTCTGGCCACCAAAAGCTTCAATAATTACATTACTTGGCCTGATAGATAGACCCAACATTTTACAATCTCTTACAGACATTACATGCACTTGAGCTCCAGTGTCAATTTTCATTCTCATCAAGTGAATATTTAAAATAAGGTTTTCATACCAGAAATTATCACACTTTTGATTCAAAGTCAAAACTCCTATTATAGAGAGCTCTTTGTAACTAATCTCATCATGAACTTCAAAGACTTTTTTAGCCTTAGTCTTATATTTATGTGATTTATAGACAGATTGGAAATGGTTTAGCTTACCTCAAAAATTACATCTATTGCCAAATGCTGGACATCTCCCTGGTGCGTGACGTAAATTACACCAGTGACAATTGTTGTTACAATGATTATAAAATGTCTTTTTACCAAGGTTACTTTCTGTTTTTTCATACTTGAGTGGGCACACCTTATATACCTTTTCCAACCCCTTCATAGCCGACACTCTGCTTTGCGTTGACTCACAAAGGAAGCAGATTTCTTCCACCTCCAAATTTAGTTTCTTGCCCCTTCTTAAGAGTTCCTCCTTTAGTTATTATCACATATACCAAAAACAATTGCATCACATACCATGCACTTTTTTCTTTGAAATTATACCGATCAGCCTGCAATTTTAGTGTTAGTAAGAAATCCTTGAATAATTGGCCTTCTTTTTGAACTATTTTATGAAAACAATAATGTTCAAAGATTTAATTTGTTGCTTCCCCTCAGAAATCTTCATAGACTTTCAATATATCATTCAGCTTGCGTATCTTGCTTTCACTCTGTCTGGCTGTCAGAAACCTTCCGTGCCTCTCTTCCAATGTGGTTTAAAAATAGCGCAATTTTCACTTTTTCATCTGCTCCATCTTTTTCTGCTGCCGTGATAAATATGAAGAATTCCTTTTTAAATCTCTTCCATTCCGATCCTGAAAGGTCTTGTATAGGTTCTGGACCTCTTAACCGACTGCGCCATGTTTAGTTCTGCAGATTTTTCAAAATATTCTTGATTTACTCTCTTTATTCCTTATTATCCTCTTGTGAGATAGCATGAGTCAAACACAATGAAGGCATATTTGAAAATGTCTCAGGCTGAAAAATGTAAATCAATTGTCGGGAGCATTGAATATAGCTTTCTGTACACTGTGTGCTGACAGCACAGTCATGTTCAAGTATCAAGGCAGAATTCCTTTTTTGCTTGACACCAAGATTTATAAAAGTCTATCCTCCACAGCACAATGCCATGCTTGAAGCTTGAATGATTATATATAGAAAAATAAACAAAAAGAAAGTGTAACTCTCTTAAATTTGTTTTGGATAGGATACTTTGTAGAATTGATTTGTTTAGAAGTTAAAAAAAAACAATTCATTTCATTTCAATTCAATTCAAAATTTCTAATGTTTTCACAACTGATAACCAAAAGGAGAATTTTGAGAAGCACTGTGTCAAACCAATCTTAAGATTGATGATTGGTGATGAGTAAATTTTAAGGGTAGGGATAAGAATTCAACTCTTAATGTAACATAAAAATATATATCTTAAAGCATCTGTTATGGGATAGTAGTCCAGTGGTCAGAGCACTGGGCTTCTGATTTAAAACTGGGTGAGGCATCTTTGGATGCATTCAGCTAAACCCAAGCTGTTTCATTTTCTGATTATCAGATCTTGCTGGGGAAAACAGAGATGGTTCTGGGAATGGAACTGTTCACACTCCCTGCTGTGTGAATTTCTGGTACCATTGGTCTTGTACTTGGTGAGCTACCCTCACTCCATCTCACCCTCACAACCAACCTTTGGGTTGAACGCTGTGAATTGGTAATATTGCATTCAAGTAACTAAAAAGATTTTATTTTTACTCTTATTTCCATGCAGGAATTGTAGTATCATGGAAATTACTGTTAACTCCAAACCATGAAGAAATTTCCAAGTATGAAGTGTATTCTTACCAGGAAGGTGCCTATCCTCCATCCACCTCCTTATGGAAGAAATTGGGTGATCTTGACCCTTACCCCTTACCCATGGGTTGCACTGTATCACAGGTAATTTCCTGCTAAGTATGTTAAGAAAATATTTTGTTTTGTTCAGTGTTTGATAGCAAATGGTGACCTATATGGTGACCCAAGAGAGAATATGTATTAACATGAAGTTCAACCTTCCGAAAATAAACTATTTATTTTCAAATACCTTGGGTATAATCATATTGAGATCATTATTATTTTTGATTACCTATTACATATTTCTAATCTAGTGCTTCTGTAACTTCTTTTCACTTTACATTCTTGCAATGGCCAAGTGTCTCCCAAATGATATGACATTTGGGGTAACTTTCTGGAATTCCATTTATACAATGGATGAATTGACTTAGACAAACCAAAGGGACAGAAATACAGTGTAAAATCCGTATTTAAGTCAGTTGGCATCATCATAGGGGGTGCATAAATGACATGAGGAAATGTTTATTGCATGATGATATACCTATGGCAGGGAGGGAGGGGAGTGGGGTGTTCACATGGGTTCAAGTCCGTCAGACTGGTAGTGGGTCATTCTTGAGGTGGGGACTGTTTGCAAAAGGAAGGTGACTCAAAGTTTGGAGGATTTAGGAAGAGGTGGGAACAGATATTCATTTATTACAGTTAAGCACCCTTAATCTGGGAATCCGTAATCTGGGAACACCCATAATCCGGCAAGTTTGCCATGACCACCTACCAGGTACTTCATAGAAAATGCCGAAACATTTTTTTACCGAAACATTGCTTCATAACCTGCCGAATTATTATCCCATTCCATTCTTAATGTTTATTTTCCTATTCTGAGAATCTGAATAATTTAAACATATTAATTTCTGGTACTTCGTGCACACTGGAATTATTCTGCAACTTGAACTAAACATAAAAAAATTGAAGACTCCGAAACGGAGTACAACTAGTTTTCAGATCGGCCACTTACAAAGTTGCGCGCATTTTTCATTGACCACTAGACGTAATTTGATAAAATTATTTGTTATCTGCTTCTGTCTCTCCCTAATCATGTCTAATCTATACTGTTCGATCACGGGACTTATTCCACTCGAAAAAAAATAAAAAAGGGAGAAAGGGAATGGGTCTGGCGTGAATCGGATAGAGAAAAATAAAGGAGTCGTGATGTGGACGAGGAAAGGGAGGAAGCAGGAAAAGGAAGGAAGGCGCTCACTTACCTTTTGGCGTCTTCGACATTCATCGCTCCCGGGCCCGGGGTTGCACTGGTCTCCAACTGCACTCAACCAAAGATCTACTTCGTCTGACCTCGGCTCGAGGTTCAAATTTTAAAAGAAACAAAACGTCACCTGTCGACGCTACCACACACTATTACATAAGACAAGTGAGCGCCGACAAACTAGGAAGGAATAAGGGGGAAATTCAAAAGGAACGGAAGAGACAAAAGAAATGAGTGGCCTAAACCCGGCTCGAACATCCCGCCCACCGTGAATTACCCCGATAATTCACTCGAAGAAAATAAAAATAACAAAGCACTGAAGGAAAAAAAAAAAATACTTTCTAGGAGTTGGTGGAAGGATTGAAGTTGCTACTCTTCAATGGGTAGAAGCACTAGCTTCACCACAGGCCTAATCAAGAGGCCAGATGGAGTACGCAACTCGACTACTCGGACGGTTCCTTCCGAATCGGGAAACGTTTTGGTTACCCGGCCCATCCTCCACGAAGAGGGTGGGAAATTAGCATCCCGAATTAAAACGATATCCCCACATTTTAGATTAGGGCAGGCCTGAGACCATTTAGTCCGTTGTTGAAGAGTGTGTAAGTACTCTTGTGACCACCTTCTCCAAAAGTGGTTTCTCATCTGTTCAACCAATTGCCAACGGACTGGCAGAGGAAGGGGATCTGAGGATTGATTGCCGGGTAAATCCAGCAAGGCCTGACCGACAAGAAAATGTCCAGGAGTCATAAAATTAATTTCCGAAGGATCGGAAGAGAGCGGAGTCAGAGGACGAGAATTTAACACTGCTTCGATTTTACATAATAAAGTGGAAAATTCTTCAAAATTAAGGGCATGTCCCCCGACAACTCTACGCAAATGATATTTTACCGATTTTATGCCGGCTTCCCATAATCCCCCAAAATGGGGAGCAGAAGGAGGGTTGAATTTCCACTCGATACCAAAAAATGGGGGGAAAGACAACAAGGATTCCTTGTGAGAACTAGACCGAATAAATTTATAGAATTCTGACAATAATCGATTAGCCCCCACAAAGTTTGTGCCACAGTCTGAATAAATGACTGAAGGGATTCCCCGACGAGCAATAAAACGTTGTAATGCGGCGACGAATGCGTCAGTTGATAGAGCTGTGACTAGCTCTAAATGGAGAGCCTTACAACTAAGACAAATGAATAAGGCTACATACGCCTTTGAATGTGCTGCATTTCGTCTATTACTCATTTTAAAGAGAAATGGTCTCGCGTAGTCAACTGCCACTGATGAAAATGCCCGCTGAGGGACAACGCGTGCAGCAGGCAAATCAGCCATTAAAGGGTGTTGAGTGGCCCCTTTATACCGGAGGCAAGTAACGCATTTAGCTATTTGTGACCGGATGATTTTTCGCAGCGATGGAATCCAAAATTGTCTGGAGATAATTGCTTCCACGGCCCTTGGACCGCCATGTAATGACACTAAATGGTAATGACGAACTACCAAAATAGAAAAATGATTATCAGAAGGAAGCAATAGAGGTTCACGCGCTCCGGCTGGAAGTAATGAATGACGAAGGCGACCCCCCACACGAATTAAGCCTTGAGAGTCCAAAATTGGACGAAGGCTTCTTATCGAGCCTGATAGGCTCTTTCCCTTTCGTAAGGACACTAAAATCCCTTGAAAATGAAAATTTTGAATTAATTTTACCAATTTCAACAGACTCTCCTGCCATTCTGTGCTGGATGGAGGGGAATTAGGAGGAAAACGTACTCCCTTGAAAGCCTTTACAAACCTCAAAACATAAGACATTACTTTGACAACTTTTATAAATGAGGAATATCGTTTTATCCATTCAAGAGGATCACTCTGCTCACAAATAGCGCTGCAAGTTAAACCTTGCTGCTTAATCTCTGGGAGGAATGAAAGTTGCAATTCACATTCAACCTCAGGAGTCCAAAACCCAGTGTCAAGTCTGCAGAATTGCGGCCCTTCCCAATATAAATTTGCCTCCAGAAGTTGCATTGGCAACAGACCACGTGAGATACAATCCGCTGGATTCTGACCGGACTCTATATGACGCCAAGAGCAATTAGGCAAAAGTTGATTGATCTTATTAACTCTATTCGCAACAAAAGTTTTTAGCCGGTGTGGCGGGAGCCTTAGCCAAGATAATACAATCTGTGAATCAGACCACGCATACATTTCCTCAAAATGAACACGATTTTTAAATACGTCGCATACTCTATTCATGAGTTTTGCGAGCAATGAAGCTCCCAGTAATTCTAGTTTTGGTAAAGAAATAGTTTTCAAAGGTGCAACTCTCGATTTTGCAGTTAAGAAAGAAACCTTAATTTCCCCGGAACATGCCACAGTTCTGACGTATAAGATGGCACCAAAGCCACGCTCTGATGCATCACAAAACCCTAATATTTGAACCTTTGAATCAGTGAAGTTAATTCTTCGTGGCAAATGAATTTGGGATAAGTACGAGCTCTGAGAAACAAATTCACTCCACTGAGAATGAATAACGTCCGGAAGGGGTTCGTCCCAACCTAATTTTAAAGTCCACACTGACTGCATCAAACATTTTGCCCAAAAGACAATAGGAGACAACCCACCAATAGGGTCAAAGATTCGAGAAATATTCGACAAAAGCCTTCGCTTTGAATTCACTGAGACTTCGAAACATACTTGATAAGAAAAGGTATCTTGAGCCGGGATCCAAATTAGACCCAACACCTTGAGCGAGGGAGATTCAAAGGCATCAAATTTTGATGTTTGCTCAATTTCATTAAGAGAAAACCCCGCTAAGAATTCGGTGGAGTTGCTCGCCCATTTACTCAATGGAAATCCCCCAAGTGACAATAAATCGATCAGTTGCTGTCGAAGCATTAGCGCATCGGAGATAGAAGAATCTAGGTCAGGCATCAGCACTAAACGTTAATGATCGCAGAAAAAGTGCAATTCGTGAAAAAGCTTGACGCCATTGCATCGGTAAAGCGCTTGTCTGAAACACACTGCGTGGGAACTTAGACAATAAAACACATTAAGAAGCTGAAAGAGAAAATCCTCAAAATTTTACTGTTAAAGTGACAAGAAGAAATGAATGGCAGAGAGAAAAACTATGAAATAAGATTTAAGTGCTGATTTAGAACGCGTGGTTGCTATTGCGTCGGAGTGAAGGGCTTATTATTATTTCTCGCCTAATGCTAATGGAGCAGGCTAAACTATTTCAGAAGCAAATATAATCTAAAATACGATGTGGGAAATTTCACGTGCATGGAATAGTAATTCACAGTCAGATCTAAAACACACGTGGTTTAAATTGTGGTCTGCTTTAAGGTTTGATGTAGACAAAATATGTGGAGATTTCAAAGGCTTTCATGTTTTTGAGGATAAGCATATGATGATGGAGTTGGTTGACAGTGCAAGCAGCATCAATAACCCTGAATTAAAGGAAATGGAATTGGTACATTTCGAGCAATGGATAGCTAGCAATCACGATTCTCTTATCACACACAATCATTACACAGATGATGACATCCTTGAAATGGTAATTAATAACAATAAATACGAGTGGGAATGAAGATGATGAGCGTGAAATTGTTGAAAGGACTACTATTGATGATGGTCTTTTAAGAATCATCCAGTCCGGTCGCCTGCGACGTAGAGATGGGAGGCCGTGCAGATGACACAACGCGTTGACGTCGTGCTGAACCAGCTGCTAACAAATCAAGCGCGGTAGGAAATATGTTGCGCGAAGCACAGCATAAGAAATATTAAATTTGATATACTCTTTTACGATAGTAATATTACGCTTTTAAATGTGCATAAATATGATGAACACGATGCTAAGCTTATCTTATTTTCACCCACTGCGAAACTTCGATATTTTTAGGAAATAACATTGTGAATCAAGAAACCATTTCTTTCTGATTCTCTGCGCCTCTTAAAAATCGTGTTCAGTAAATGGCAAATGAATATTATTTGTTATAAATAATTGAATCCTTTCAATAAAAACATCCCGGGTGTCAATAATAATAATAATCTTTTTATTTCTGTTGGTTACCAAGTAACATAGAAATCGTCAGAAGAGATTAAATTATGGAGTGTCATATATACATATATCAAGACAAGGAATAGTAATATCACAAGCAAACATAAAAGTGCTAGTAAAAAAGTAAAAATTAAAATAGGTTTAGGCATCACAACAATCACATTTAGATTCCATGAATTCTGAAATGCAGTAATATGCTTTGTGAAGAAGTAGATTCTTTACACGACGCTTGATCACTAGCAGAGAAGAAAGTGATTTGATATCAGATGGTAGGTTGTTGTAGATTTTTGAGGCTGTGTGATGGGGACCTTGTAGAGAAAGCGAAGTGGAGCTCTGGGATAAGTGAATGTTTGTTGTATTGCGCGTGTGGTAGGGGTGCACATCATGGTGAAAGGAGAAAATTTGGGGGTTTTGTTTAACAAACAAGGCACAGCTGAGTATGTAGAGGGATGGAAGTGTAAGGATGGCATGGCTCCTGAATAAAGGTCTGCCAGGAGTACAGAAGGGGAGGTTTAGCATTGTCTTAATAGCTTGCTTTTGTAGGGAAAAAATCTTGCAGGAAAGGTTGTCCTTTCCCCAAAATAAAATACCATATGATATGTGAGCTTGGATTTTTGAGTGAAATAGGAGTTTCAGCGTATTGAGGGTGACAGTTGGGACTGGTTTCCTGATCATGAAGATGCCTAGAGTAATTTTTTTCATGATGTACTTTATGTGGTCAGACCAGGTTCTTTTGAAATAATCATGTATGCTGTGTGAGGAGACAAGTGTAGACAAGTTTCTTTGAGAGGACCTTCGGATTTCCTACAAATCCACTTTTGAAATTTGAAATCCCTCTTCATTAAGTACAAAGACCAGGTAAAACCAAACAAAGAAGTGGCATTTATGCACTCAAGTGTGGTGATTTCACTCAATTTTGGGGGAATATGTGGGTCAGACTTTCATAAATTTTGAATTACAGACAAAACACTTAAGTACCTTTCAAAATCAAGTGGAAAATAGAAGTAATTTCTCAAAGCATTTGTTAGGACATAATATTGACTTTAATATTACTATTTTATCATACAGTGACAATAGACATGAGTTAAACTCATTAAAGCAACTTGAAATTTTAAGAAGATCGCGATCCTGAATGTATTATATCACGTAAATGTGTGTTCCCTCACTTCTTACCCAATCCTCAAAAGCATGAGTCACCGTCCTTTGGCAAACAGTCCCCACCTCAAGAATGTCCTCTCTACCAACCCGATGGACCTTCTGTGAACCTTCCCCCCCACCTCCAACCATAGGTATATAAGCATGCAATACACGTTTCCTCTTGTCATTTATGCAGCTGATGATGATGCCAATGCATTGAAATCTAGTTTTTGCCATTGTATTTCTGACCCTGTGGTTTGTAAAAGTCAATTCATTCATCGTACAAGTGTCTCCTCTATAGAATTTTCAAGGATGAAACATGGAGCTCCTCAAAAAACGAGCCCTCTATTTTGCAACTTTCTGTGAGATATCTGCCTCCATAATAGAATAAATATAATATAGTAGGGATGATCATAAGCCATCTACCTAAAAACTTAATACAAATTGGTTCTTCACCATTTTGTACATTTTTATTGGGACAATTGTTGCTAAGTATAAGTGGTATGATTAGTACAGCTGTAAGAGTGGCTGTTTTTGTAGCTACACTGATTCAAACTTTCAGTTATGTTTTGTATTCAAGTCATGTAACAATTATATAAAAATCAAATTGTGTCAGTAACTAATAAGGGCTATCTTTCTACACAAATGTAACTCTTAACCCTCTTAGTGCCATGGGCCGATATATTAGCTCAAGGAGCACCCTAATGTTTAAACTATTTTTTGTTGTAATAACTACATTAATCCTTTTTGCTATGTAACATAATGCCATAAACAACAATTAATCCATTTTTAGTTAAATAAATAAACATTACATTCATACCTAAAAAGTAACTTCATATTGTTTATATTTTTCACGAGGAGTCATAAAACTCAAATTCATGCTGGCACTTTTCGGTAGTAGCATCAAAATTTGGTGGCACTAAGAGGGTTAAAGTTTGTAGAGAAGTATATTCATTCCAAAATTTTGTGTTTTCTTTTAAAACTCTACTCCCCTGTTCTATTCATTCCAATTTGCTAATTGGCTTGTATCCTTTCCCTTCCCCATGGACTACGCCTTGCCGTGGTGGGATTGGGGCTTGCGTTTTCCCATGACCCCTAGAGCTGCACTGGCGGGAGCAACCAATATTGCTCCTGGTAGGGTCACCCTTGCCAGATAGGTCGAAGGTCAGGAGCCTGACGAAAGGTAGTCCACGTACCGTACTCGCAGCATCTGTTCCTCAGTGAGGCGGCTGTGAGAAGGCATCTGACCCCAGTGGGGCGGCCTATCAAGTGATGGTGTCACGTTAAAAACACTATGGAGGCAGGCAACGAGGGGAAATTCATAAAATCAGTGAGGTTTGCGGATGACCAAGCACTAGTCAGCCAGTCAGCCCATGGCTTGCAAAAAATGCTGGATGCGTTGCAGGGATAGTGCAAAAGATATGGGATGAAGATAAACCAGAAGAAAACGAAAGTAATGTGATTTTCAAGAACAAAAAGGGCAAGTATTAAGATTAAAGTAGGAGGGAAGTGAAGAAAAAACTAGTGAAAAGTTTAATATGGATCGTTGCACTATATGGGGCGGAAACGTGGGCTTTGCAAAAAGAAGATGAAAATAGACTTATGGCTTTTGAAATGTGGGTGTGGAGAAGGATGGAGGAAGTAAAGTGGGTCGAAAGGAAAACGAATGATGAAGTGCTAGAATTGATAGGAGAGGAAAGAAATGTAATAGATGAAATTAGGAGAAGGCAGAAGGTGTGGATGGAAAAGGTAATGAAAGGGGATGGTGTTTTGAAGGAGGTGATTGAGGGAAGAGCATTGGTAAAGCGGGGAAAAGGGAGGAGAAGAACGGGTAGTCTGGATGTAATGATGGGGATGGCAGGAGGTATGAGGGGCTTAAGAGGGATATCGTGTGAAATTTAGGGGGTGGGAAGAATTAAATGTCCATTTAAACCTACATTCACCGGTAGAATACTAATAATAATAATTGTATCCTTTAATCGAAGATGATAGCTTCTTACCAAAGTGTCTCTTTTCATCTGTAACAGCAAACATTTTAATGCCCTTATGCATATTTCATTGTGTTGGTTGACCTTTTATTTCTTGGAAAAAATTGACATAACATTTGAAAATCTTTACAGCTGTCAGCAGGATATACTTACCATTTTGCAGTCAGAGCAGTTGATATCCATGGTCGGTGTGGGAAATTCAGTGAGTCTTTGAGCATGTTTATGGAAGAGGACAAAGTGGCAGATGAACTTCTGGTGAAAGGAGAGGGGAAAGCCAGGACTGGAAATGAGGCAGAAGCGGCATCCAAGAAGGATTCAAATGGTGAAGGAGTGGGAATTGTCCAAGGGAAGGAGGGGGAATGTGAAGTGTCTGCAGAAAAGGATTCTGAAGATAAGTCAGTGGGACTTCCAAGGGACCCTGCATCTCCAGTGAAGGAAATTGATAAGACAGTGGCTTGTGATGTTGATGGCGAGAAAGCCTCAGGGCAATTTAAAGAACAGGACAAAGAAGTGGCGCAAGGGAAAGATCAGGACTATGCAAAAGCCCAGGCTAAAGAACAAGATAAAGAAATGCTGCCAGTGAAAGAAGAGAAAGACAGTAGCCCATGTTCTTGTTGACTTGCTTGTTTCTTATCTCCTCTCTTTCTGAACTTAAGGACTATGGGTATCATGGTATCTCCTGGTTAGTTGTAGTACTGCCAACTGCCAGATCACAGGAAGACCCTGCAATGGCGGGTTTTAGAATGACCCATAAATTATTCACAAGCACATTGTTACTTAATTGTTAATCCTTGCTTTTTCTGTACATGTACATAGGTTAATTTTATGAGTGATTTTTAAGAAGATAATCTTATTTTTCATGTGTAGCAAACTGAAGGAAGCCATGAATATGTGAATTGTAGCTCCTACAATAAATGATCAAATTTTATGATTGGATTTTACAGTCAGTTTTTTTACAAATCTTGCATATGATTTATTTACTAATAAAAAGAGAAAGGTGATATTCAGCATTTTTCATGGGACATTGTAGTTGAAATATAATGTTTCTAGTATATTATTTCAAATGTATTTGCATTTGCGCCTTCTTGATGCTACTACAAGATGTTATAAAATAAAAGTGAGCCCACAGTCATAAATACCTATGAATTCAATGTCTGTGCTTCTGAGGTGCTATAGTAGTTGCCTGCAAGAAGTCACAAGCTCCCTTTTTATGTAATTAAATGGGCCATTCTTTAAATGCATCATTATTCTTCTTCAAAGGTCATCTTCCCTATTGGTTTTTATTCCTCGACTGTTTCAGATGTGGTAGCTTTCAGCAACTGTGAAGGACAGCATGCTTGGAAGGGGGTTAATACAGATCTGTATACTTGAGTATCTACCTTGTATTAGAAACATTATTACATGTTGTTCTCCGGGTTACTGTTTTTAGCATAAATTAAATTGTTTTAGTGATGAATAAAGTGGAATGTCTTGATATTTCTGCCTAAATTTGGATACATCATGTTAGGTTGTTCTATGATATAGTGATGCTTTATATATAAAAGGGAAATGACATTCCAATGTGGCAGCTCTATGGAAACCTACTCCATTCAGTGGAGTAAGTACTTCTTTGGTGTGTTTATTTGATATGAATAATATCAGAGAGTAAATACATGCTAATTCTATAGTATTAATATCAACTCATATGAGTCTAAATACCAACTCTAATCAATGTTGGTTACCTAGAGCTAATCATATTACTCAGGGTCTTAATAGGTTTGGTAGTACTGGAAGTGGAGTGGTTGATGTGATACAAATGTCATTACTAGGTAACAAGTAGCTTCACACTCAGAGGCCTCATGAAAATTACTAGGGTTCGTATTGTTATTAATGATTAGCTGTTGGTTACAGTTGATCAGTGGATGCACAATTCTCTGTAATGTTCATGCTGGTTCATTTTCAGCATATTGAACAAGTTAGCCATTTAATAAGGATAAGGTATAATTGTATATGTGCCATTCATATTTAAAGGTAATATTTATTTAACCAGACCTTAAACCATTATAAGTTTACCACGGTATTAGGGAACTTACTGCTTAACATCTCATAACGTTTCCCATATTCCAAGCACATTTGACGATTCCTAGTGTGATACTATAAATTTGACCGCATCCGTAAATTGAGTTTCCTCTTAGAGTGAGTCGGGTGATTTGAGTTTGTAATTCTCGCATTGAGTTCCACATACTTCCTCGTATTTTTCGTGTTAATTTATTTTCTACATAAACGGGAATCCAGCGGTTAAATATATAGCCAAATATCGCGCCCTGAGAGCGAGGCTTCTCATTGGCTAGCAGACGACACGGTTCATAAGTGAAAACAAGAAAAAACCAGAATGCTCAAGGCTGAGATGTGATAATCATGCCCGATCTCAATCTGACGAATCTAAGTCACGTGGTTCCCGCGCTTGCATTCATTAAGTGCATATCGTGCATATATATCACGAGTCTAGGTAATGCGCCATTTACTTCGGAAGCTGACAATGGTGAAAGGTGTTCAGGAAATAACTCGTGCAAGTGCTTGCTCGGAGTCGTTCCCAAGTGATGCAAAGAATGGAGGATACAGGGTAACGATTTATCATTTTTGGTAAAAGTGTGGGGAGTAGCATATGCATTGAAATTAATCAATGTTTCAGTTATTTTGGCGGCAATGAGAACATTAACATTTTTATGTTATCATTCGTGGGTGTTAGTATACTTGCGATGCTGGTGTCGTTACATAATAACAAATGATCATTTTTGCATATGGTGCGTTTATATGACGAACATTGGTGAATTAGATATTTTTCTTGAGCCTATGATATCTCCCTTTCATGGAATTCATATGTAGTACCTGCGATTAAACTACTTGCATTTCTATTGTAGGAAGCAGTTATGGCACTCAACCTTTTACAGACTAATGCCTCAGTTCTTCAAGAAGTCCGTGAGAAACGAAAAAAAGGTATTGTAGAGCGAAAAGAAAATATTCAGGATACCCAGAAGTTCCTCGCTCGTTCTGGCATTAGTTTGGAAGATCTTGATACCCTCCCAGTTATACATGTTGCTGGAACTAAGGGGAAAGGGTCCACGTGTGCCCTTAGTGAGTCCATTCTGCGGCATTATGGAATGGTAAGGGATTTAAATGTTATGTTAATTCTTTAATGGATTGCTCGATGTTAAGGACAAGTACTGTTATCTCAGTTTAATGGACCAATTATTCTTTGATCCTAGATAAGCTCTAATATAAAAGGATCATATATTATCTAATCGATGAGATAATAAATGATCCTTTTATATCTCTGCACATCCCTGTTTGTTTCTGGTCTCGTTAACTATGTTTGATCAATTTTTTAAAATTATTTTTTGACAGGCTAATTTCTGTCTTGAATAACCATTATAATGGTTATAAAACGATCGTTTCCTCGCCTATGTTTCTTAAGTAGGTCAGTAGTATTATATAATTCAATTGCGAATTTGTATTAATCGGACCGTTTTCAAATAACCTTTTCCAAGATTTTATATTTTCACTTGTGCAAGGAAGTTCAAACAGTTCGATTTTTAGATTGACCTTTTCTCTTTCCTCATGTCCTGTTATCTTGCATTGCCTTTCCTACTAGGGCATATGTGGGCGAAATGAGGGGCATGAATCTATGTGGTGAATGAAAGAAGATTGGCAATTTTCTTTAATTATGTTATTCCACCACATCACTCCTGAAATGACTCTTTTTATTCAAATCATGCTGAAGGTCAAGGAGAAATTCTCATGGGCTGGATATAAAAAGGAAGTGATTGGTACTTACAGAATGTGATAAATTATTTGGAACATTAGGACTTCTACCACAGTTGATGCCATTCATGGCTAAGTGAAGGATTATGAAGCAAATTAATTAAATTTATTACAGTTATTGTGATGGGGTTGACTCCACTATGCTTCCTTATTTGATTTTGCTGTGCCATCACTGTCAGTTGTTCTCTAAAATTATGTAACCAGGGTGATTGGTGTGGTGGCTAGAATGCTGGCCTCCCATCCCAAGAGTTTTGAATCCAGTTTTGGTATTAGTTTTTTGAATGCTGTCCTCCCATCCCTGCGTTTGAATCTTGGCAGTGTCAGATTTTTCATTAGCTTACTAGTCCCTACTTGACTGCCTTGTGGGGAGCTTTTCAGGTAGAGTACTCTATCCATCAGATGGGAAGTTAAGCCATGGTCCCCTTGAGCTTTGACAAAAGGAGAACCCAGATAGCAAGGCAAGCCGTAATCAAGCTTGATTCCCACTTGACCTAACAAGTCAGTCAGGCTTGAATCAAGCTTGACAATTCAAGCCGGAAAGCTGGATTCAAGCTTGAATCATATGGACAAGTTTCCACCATGCAAGCTTGCCACAAGCTGGACACTAAGCGGGAATCAAACCTACCAATTCAAGCTGGAATCAAGCATGACACTAAGCTGGAATCAAGCCTATCAATTCAAGCTGGAATCAAGCCTATCAATTCAAGCTAGAATCAAGCCTATAAATTCAAGCTGGAATCAAGCCTACCAATTCCAGCTTATATATTATTCGCATCGATCTTTTACTGTCTGAAAATAGGGTTCTTTTACTGGAAATGAAAATTGGTACTAGTCAGGGTTGGGTCAGTAGAATATTCTGTGTAGAAAATTCATAATCTACGTGTATTTTCTACCGTACAATATGTAATGTAGAATATTGCTAATAGTTACATATTCTAGATGAAGAAAATTAATTTTACATATACCGCTGAAGAAGTGATTACAATTATTGGAAAATTTTATTTTAACATCATACCAACACATTTTTATAATTAAACCTATATTTAGTGCAGTTTCAACTTAAGTAGCCTTTTACAATCATACCATTGCTAGGCCTGCCAGGAAATCAATAATTATCCAAGACTGAACTGTCTAAATGCTAAATTATCCACGAGTCAAAGCAATATTTTCTAGATTGATTGGTGTAGGCCTGAGTCATTTGTAACCACTTCATATCATTTTTTAAATATTCTATGGCAAGTGCTTGTATTTTAATGGAAGTGAAATTATGTCCATTGCCACTCAGTGAAACATTATAGGAAGTATTTTACTGCACCTTTATCAAGCTCAAGAGAAAGTTACAATAAAAAAAGAGCCTTAAAGTTGTTTTTTGATGTTAAATTTTTCTTGACCTTGATAGGGGTGCAGTAATATACTTCCTATAAAGTTTCACTTAGTGGCAATGGACAAAATTTCACTTCCATTAAAATACCAGTTGTTCCAGGGCTCACTACTCTCTTTATTGCTGGTCATTTCTCTTTCAGATAGTGGAAGGTAGTTCTATTGTTTTAAAACTACTATTTAGACGCATTTTTGGGAGTTCTACGGAATGATTCCAACATAATACAATTAGAAAACATCAAGAATAAGACTACAATGAAGCCACATGGAGAAAAGATTAGTCTCTAAGTTGTAAGATTAAAACAATAAAACTATAATTTTTTGTCGTGTTAAGTCTCATCTTTGACAAGTTGGCATTTAGTATTGTTTTAAAGTGCTAAATTTGGAGATGTCGTATAGGCTAGTGTAGGCCTACTTAGTTTTGAATGAAAATACATTTGATGTCTGAACAATAAAATGTGGAAATGAGGAGGCAACAAGAAGAATATCACTTTTAAATCATACAAGAAACAATTCAACCTTCAGAAATTGAAGCACTGAGCAAATGAATGCATACAAAAGTCAAAATTATTGCGATTATAAAAAGAAAGTAAACAATTCCCTTAGAAAATTTTATCAACCAGTGGAAGAAGTAAGACTTAGAAGTAGTAGGGAGTCAAAGAGGAGCCATACAGAAACTTGTGAGTTGTGTGTGTTAAGCTTTCAGATACCTGTTCACACAATTCCACTGGTATGTTTCACTAAGAAGTCACAATACATGGTGCAATAGGCTCCATGACTGCCAAAAATGGCCCGTAGTTAGCCTGAAAAAGTCCCCATACCGCGGGTTCACCTTCCCAGTGCTTGTCGCAGACACGGCACTAGATGCATAAGTATTCACCGGCATCACTATCTATACACATGACTACAAAACACTATATGACACTTCGAGCATAAACTACATCCAAACAAGCTGATCACATTGACGAACTTCACCTTTGGCGTGGTAATTACGCTGTCTCCTCCTGAAAAATATAACTTTACCATACACAGGGTGACGATCATCAGGGAAAACTGGAAAAACCTGGAATTGTCAGGGAATTTTGGAAATCTGGAAAAGTCAGGGAATAGTCATGGAATTCTTGTAACAGTCAGGGAGAAACTGGGTTAGGAAATAATCGTAATTTTTCTACCATTACATTTACCGTGCATTCTTTCCCTCCCTTTATTTCACCAAAATATTTTACCAACTAAAACTATAATGTGCGTCGCCGAATTGCATAGAATAAGCCCCGTCAATTCGTTGAACATTCAATTGTGAATCTTAGTTATTTATATGTGAATCAGTCGAACAAAGGATCCCTTTTGTACATCCATAATGCGATATTTGCCTAGTAGTGTTGAAATTCATTATCACCATGTATTCCGCTCATCACAAAGAATCCGATGCTATGTTCTTCGAAAGATTTTACCTCACGTTTTTTTTAACTTCCAAGACTCAGGTAGAGAGGTAGTTGTAGCACACTAGCTTGTAGTAAATACGTGCTTGCAGTTCTAAAAATACGAGACGATGATTATTAAAACGGCAATACAAGTATGACCACACGTGTAAACAAAATCTTACGTTAGATCGTCTTCGATTTCCATACCCCCCTTCGCGAGACCATAAGAAGAGTTCTCCTCCCCTCCCCCCCTTTAACGCTCTCGACGTAATTATCGAATGCTAGAATTAGCTCCCTCTCGAAGCAATTTAGTTAGGTCACAAACCACTTCAAATATGTATGACATTCCTGAATATGACGCTGCCGTTGCTAATTGCCTCCTGTTTTTGCTCGCAGTTGCGCGATTACGTTTTGTTCGTTTGTACAAATATTTTTACATTTTTGGTTCCCTCTTAAAATCAAGGGTTTATAGCCACGTTAATCAAATTGTTATTCGTTTCTAAACTTCACTCGTGCCATCAGATTTTGATCCAGTCTAACAACTTGGGCTTGGTTTGTATTTTTCACGCAACCTGTGCTGGATTCCACCAGTAAATTCGCCATTAACTTTCCTTTCGATGCCTTTTCAGTAATCTTAAACTTCCCAGATCTACCACGATGCGCTACCTCTTCCTTGAAGAATTAGGCATTGTCAATTTGTAATTTCACCGAAGGAAACATACACGGCCACGGAAATACGATATGCGGCTGCGTACCTGTGGCCGCGAAAAATGTATTATAAGTGTGTATAATTTGTGTTAGGGCTTTACTTGTGAAGGTTTAATGTATTTTTTCATTCTTATAGCTTTTAATGTATTGATGTCAGCTTTTAACATTTTCTGAGTTTTGACGAAAATTTAATTCATCAGAAATAAAATATTCCGATAATAGCAGACCTTTTGGCGATCGGTCAGGGAAATTGGTAAAGCCATCAGGGAATAGTCAGGGAATTTGAAAATTGGATATCAGTAGCCACCCTGCATACAATGCGAGAAGAAGCACTTTCCTCAAGTAACCTATAACAGGGTGGCGATCGTCAGGGAAAACCGGGAAAACCTGGAATTGTCAGGGAATTTTGGAAATCTGGAAAAGTCAGGGAATAGTCAGGGAATTCTCCTAATAGTCAGGGAGAAACTGGGATAGGAAATTCTCATTATTTTTCTGGCATTACGTTTACCACTTTCCCACCCTTTATTTCACCAAAATGTTTCACCAACTAAAACTAATGTCCGTCGCCGAAGTGCATAGAATAAACCCCGTCAATTCGTTGAACATTCAGTTGTGAATCTTAGTTATTTAGCTGTGAATCAGTCGTACGATGCATCTCTTTTGTATATCCTTAATGCGATATTTGCCTAGTAGGTAGCGTTATAATTCGTTATCACCATGTATTCCGCTCATCACAAGGAATCCGAGGCTCTGTTGTTCGGAAGATTTTACAATTTTTTTTTTTTAACTTTCGAGAGACAGGTCAAGAGGTAGTTGCAGCACATAGCTTGTAGTAAATACGTGCTTGCAGTTCTAAAAATACGAGATGATGATTATTAAAATGGTAATACAAGTCCGATCACATGTGTAAACAAAATCTTACGTAAGATCATCTTTAATTCCCCTTCGTGAGACAGTAAGCAGAGTCCCCCTCCCCACCTTTCACGCTCGACGTAATTATTGAATGGCCCTCTTAGCTTCCTCTTGAAGCAATTTAGTCTGGTCATAAACTACCTCAAATGTGATATTCCTGAATATGATACTGCCGTCGCTTATTGCCTCCTGTTTTCGCTCGCAGAGGTGCGCTATCATTGTTTGCTTTTGCAAACATTTGTATATTTTTTGTTCCTTCTTACAATCAAGGGGTTACTACCATGTTAATCAACTTATTCCCATACCCAGTAATGGTGAAATTATTTGGTTAGTATCATGATATTTCTGAGAAAAAAAATAGTACAGTGGATGTGAGAACAACATTTTAGGGAATAAAAGTAGAAACTTTGATTAATTATCCTGCTTTGTGAAGCAGATTGTGTTAAAAAAAACAGTCTCGAGTTATTTAGCTTTTAATCTCTGAAGTTGAAAGAGTACATATTTCAGACTGAGAATTTGGTTGACTAAGTTATTTTACATGTCATTTTCATGACTGAGTGGTTGCCACAAAGTGACATTGAAGCTCATTGGGATTCTGTTATCTCACTATGTCATTTTGGACTGAACATGTGTTATTTATTCCTCTTCAACTTTTAAGTATATTTACTTTTTGTTTCATGCAGGAGAAGATGAAACAGTCCAATGGAAGGAAAGGAACTTTTGATCTTCCATCACTGCCACTTCGAACTGGGCTCTACACATCTCCACACTTAATTGAAGTTAGAGAAAGGATCCAGTTAAATGGAAGACCAATCAGCCATAATTTGTTTTCCATGTACTTTTGGAAAGTTTACAATATTTTAATGGAACATAGGGTAAGTAACTTTTTAAATTGAATTATTAAAAGGAGAGATGTGCAAATAATACCTACGAATACTCGAATAGTAGAAAGTATTCAATATTCGAGATCTAGAATAATTATACTAAAAGAGAAAGTTCGAATACCTTATATATTGTGCCATGCAACATTGGGCACCCATAATGAACTGTATTTGGTTTGCTGATGATCTACATCATATCCACCACTAGAGGATGTCAGAGATATGAGTCTGTTAATGGTTTTCCTGAACAATTTATGGTAGAAAGACAACAGTTTCAAGTAATTGAAATATGGCAAAACTGTTGTCTTTTCACAATAAATAACATGAAAAAGTAGTCATGCTAGTCACGATTCAAAATCGAAGAAAGTTCAGAAACATCATCAATGGTCTCCACTCAACACAAGCTTCACTTTTACTCTAAAGCATATTCATCATTAATTTATCAGAGGTCACACAATTCTTCCAATTCTCTTCTTCCATATTGTGCTCTCACAAATAGCTAATGAATTTTACATAAGAGTTACTAAGAAGGTATTCCTGTACTCTGCTATCACTCCAAGCCATTGTTGTTATTTTCCGTTGGACATCGGAGAGTATATATAGATGCCTGAGCTTGACAAGCTATTGAGAATATGTTGAGATGCCTGAGTTAGATAAGCTATATCTTCCAAAAGAGGAAATCAATTTTGATTCAGGAGACTGTTTCCGGCTTAACTTTTTGGAATTTTTCCATCTTAGGAAATAAGGTTAATACACAGCAATTCCACTTTAAATATTTATTAAACAACCTGGAATTCGCCGCTTTGCAGTATCATTAGGGGAACATGAAAAAAAGCTTCCTTTCCTTGCTCACCTGATGATGCTGGGGTCATGCACCCTGGTTCATTTAATAAATATTTAATGTGTAATCACAGTGTATTTACCTTATTACCTAATTTTGATTCAGTGAAATGTATCTTATAGAATGCTCATTTCTACATTTATTTTAGGAAATAAAATTTTTATGTCACCTTAGATATACTTTTACAAAATTTTATTTGGATTAAAACAGTTTTTGTGACTAAAAATCCACTCGAGAATTAAATGCTTTTTATTTTGTTAGGGGTCCCCTTGTTAAGTTGAAACTTCAACTAATTAAAGCCAATGATGATTTTTTATTTATTTCAAATATTCTTCTATTCATGAAACTTGTAACCATTGCAGTTGCAAGTTTGTCAGCATGGAATTTAGAGAAGTAGAGAAGTTATAATTTCCACTATTACCATCCAGCAGATAGCACGGGCATTTTCGTATCCGGATACAAAAGGATACTATCAGGATAAGATAAGTCACACATTTGTTGTTTGTAAAAGGCGTTTGTGGAATATTTTGCACCAATTGAAGAACGAATGAGCTTGTACACGAAGAAAATGGATGAAAATCACGAATATGTCGATGAAATATACTCATGAGCGTTATTTTTTTCTTAAAATGGAAAATAAGTACACAAGATAGGTACATAGTATCGTCAGCGTCAGTCAGCGTCAGCGCTCGTCAGCGCTATGGACAGCTGATGCGGAGGTCAGCTCTTTAAAAAGCCTCTAATAAAAATATTAATCAAATTTTAATAACTAACTTTCAAGCCCTTAATTTATCCTTCATGATAGGATATTGGCAATCTGCATGTACTGATAAAAGTTTTTTAAGCTCATGCATAGGTAGCTCTGCAGCAAACAATTGCTGAACGATATTGATAGAAGCGTAGAACCACGACATTGTTGTAGGCGTAAGTCAGAGGGTGAATATATTTAGTTATTTTAGTGTTAATTTTTTATCTCTGCGTAGCTCCTTGCATTATCTTTTAATTTTCGAGATACAAAACTTTTCCTCTCTTCCTCATACAGGTATAAATAGCATGTTCCAGTGAGTCCTGGTGTGGAATCACCGATGCATCTTTCCGTTATCGCAATCTGTATCCATAACACTAACCCCTAAAGTTGCACAAGGTTAACAGTAACTGTCAATAAAAATCACTCCACTGATAGTGATAAGCAATTTTTAAGTGCCACGCGAAATATGAAGAATGTAGATCAGGTTCTCTCTGACATAAATTTAATAAAAAAATTACGGTAACGCTAGCGCACGCCTTATGAAGATACATGATCGCGGCCAGAATCACAATTGTGACAAAGTTTAAACTTTGTTTCAGGAAGCTCTAATTGGTCTTGCCGAAGGTATTTTCTGAGTGTGGAAAAGTTCCTTATTACAAATTGCTTATTTATTACTGTCGCAGGACCATTTAAGTAAAACTTCTTTACTGCCGCAGTGATTTGATTGTTGTGGTTCATTGCGAGGAGTCACTGAAGATAGTGAGCTCTCAGCAAACGGCGAGTTATGTATGAAATGTATTTGTTATTAGTAATTTGATCGAAACGTTCGTTAAAGATGTAAATGCTGATTGGAAATATACTGTTTCTGTCACCAACAGTTTTATTTTTCATTTTAGTCAATTTAAGTTGGTAACCTTGGTAACGGGAAATTAGAGGATTGTGGGACGATGAATGAACGATTGTGGGATTCGATGAATATCGACCATGAGATTCGGGAATTATTGATTGTGAGATCTTGGGACCGATGTGGTATTCCTACCCTTCGTATCTCCTTCGCAGTGGACATTGCACGCCTTGATATCTCGTTCGCATGCTGTCCAGTAGTGGATGCTTGCCATCCACTACGGGAAGCTACTATCCATTGCCGAAGCGTGACAGCAGGGCAGTTACTAAGTGTATACGTTGGAAGCTGTGCTATGTGGGTAATTGCATCAAGATTGGTTTTATCTTTTGGAAGAAAGTTCAGGAGTACCGACATACTTTACTGACAGACCTCTATTGAATTGTGGTTTAATTACGTACAGAATATTTACCTGGCCATAGTAATAATAGTTCATTGTATCAGATCTGAGGTTAATATTTCCGACTTTAATCTTTTCTGTAAATTTTTAATTTACTTCAACTTTGATTCTAGGTTGTGGTTAATTCATAACTATACAGAACTAGAATGTCTATTAACACTCCCTGCTCAATTATTAATGCTTATAAAAGCTAGAGATGTGTTGAATCAAGTTTTTCCGAATCTTAAATTCACCCTTGAATATCGAGTCTCATTTTGAATCTGAATCTTATCTTTACCTTTTATCCTATATTTTATCCAAATTCTACATGTTGTCATTTCTGGAAATCCCAAGTTTAGTTTCAAAGCCAAATATTTATTTTCTTCTTAATCTGATACATATCTTGTTTTGAATTCTAATATTAATTTAACGTGTTCAATTGAATTAAATACGTAGACAGCATAATTATTATTTTTTTTTCTGTTTTTAATTTAACAAAATCAAATATTTTAACCATTCCTGATCAAGCTGATTTCTCATTTTGTCACAAATAATACGGCCATGCTAAACAGTCTCTCTGAGTCCAGTATTGCCGGTGGTGCTGAAAGTACTTCTTAGCCAGTTTTGGTTGTACAGAAGAGCCTCTATATAACGAGAGCTCTTAGGAGCCAAAAATCTCTCACTATTTCAATCTCTCGTTATTACTGAAGATATTTAAATAATCATTCCACAGCCAATTCCTAATAATTTAACTGTAGTTTAACCAATATTGTGGGTGTTTAGGCTGAATGGCGAAAAGATATTATTAACATAGGTACATATTTGGAATACAAAATGTTGATTTTGCACACTTACCCCCGCACATTATCGTACTTTCTTGATTTCCAAATGTGTTGTGGCAACAAGTAATATAGCAATACGATCAGGAAAAACTTCGGAAACCAGAAAAATTGCCTTACCTCTTATGGAATATTCTCTTGATATTCACTCAAAATCATTATTGTTGCATTGAAGGTTAGACACCAACAGTCGTAATGTTCCAAATTGAATTTTATTGAGTTAGGTGTCTTATCTTCTACTGTAATAACTTCTAGTGCCAGCTGCGTGATCTTTTTGATAATAATGCCATTTTGCGCTGCTACTTCTGTATTCAATCATTGCATCAATTCTGACTTCCGATTTAATGACTTACTTAGCCATGAGGTTGACTCTCAAAGCGAACTGAACCCAGAGTAACAGAAGGGGGAGAAAAACGGAAAGTGCACGAACTATGGCAAAATCCACAAACCCACCTACAGGTATGCCTGTAATGTTGGTAATGTACACTTGACCCATTGGGCGGAAAGTGGAGTGGATTTTTTTCATTGTAATGCAAATAACAGACATTGAGAGCCCAAGCTCGTGCACACGCAATGTGCTGAATATGCTTCCATTTGTTTTCGTAATCCACTGCATGTGTGCTTTGTTATCCAAGCTTTTTCGTCCATTAGGGTCACATCATCAGGGTTAAAATATTGAAGAGGTATTCTAGGCTATTTATTGGGGAGACATGCCTTCTTCCTTACCATTCTTAGCCTTTTGGTATAGTTTCTCGTTGACACACTCATGTCAGAAGGCGATGACCAAGCCTGGGCCCCCAGTCTTTTGGAGGACTTCCCCTCTGTTTTGTTATCAATAATATTTTTCATATATCACAAAAACATTTTTACCTTCATAAACTTCTTAGTTTGCATTTTTTTCCTTTAATTTTTATAATTTTCGATTTTTGGACCTGTTTCAGGAGCATGAAAAGGACATGCCCCCTTATTTCAAGTTCCTCACCATTCTTGCCTTTAATATATTCATCAGGGAAGGTGTTGATGTTGCCGTGATTGAAGTTGGCATTGGTGGTGAGAATGACTGCACCAATGTGATAAGGTTAGCATACTTTTACTTTCACTCAATTTAATTTTGATTATCTCAAGCATTTATGTGATGCATGGAAACTCGGGAAGATATTGCTTGTAAATTTTATTGAATGGTTGTGGAACAGAGGAGAAATTCTCAACCAGAAAGCATGTAATATTTTATATGGAGCGCTGGAGGGAGACATTTGGGAAACAAGACTTGTTGCAGATATTTGTAGGTGTAAATGGATTAGCACATCACCAAGAGTTGTTATTAAGAGTTGGATGAGGCTCATCATGATTAGGTATTTTGTAAATGCCGTTTTATTTAAATAGGGACGAATATTTGATTGAGATACATTGTATCCACCCTATCTCAGATATAAGTATTCCATTGGTTCATAGTGTGAGACCTATGCATCTTCTATTGCATAAAGCTGTCATAAAGCAACTGTGCAACTGTCTTTTTTTTTAAATTGCCATATACAGTAGAAGCCCGTTATAGTGAGTGTGGCGTACAGCAAGAATCTCACAGTATGGAGTGATTGGCAATGTACCATCAAAAGGCCCTTGATTAACATGTAAAAGGAAATGGATAGAGCGAGGCCAAGAAGCTCCTGCCACAGCATACGCTCGGTATTACGAGCAATATTTCTTGAGGGCGATACCCTGCAAAGTACAAATTAACTCATGGTATTTATCTTTAGTGTCATTAGCAGTAAACTACAACTTAGAATACAAGATTTTTGCCATTTTTACATTATTTAATGTCCAATCTAGTCCAGGCACTCATGATTTACTGCCCGCCTAGGCGTACCTTGCGAATGCTCGCTCTTTTAAGTTGTTCTTTTGTTAAGCCAAGTTCACATAGGGGTGAAGATGAACAAGCGGGAAAGCATCTAGCCAATCACACGGCAGCAGAGAGCAGTGGTGTGGGTAAGGAGTAGAGTTCAGCCCACCTGTCTTCACCCTCCCACCTCTACCAGCTCGATCCCATCACTCCGCCCACCTGCTCGTTCCTGCCCCTAGACTGAAGCAGACGATGCTTGAATCATTTTTCTGCCGGGAATAAAAATTGAAAGTGCTGTGCTGTTAATTAGAAGCCTATGTATGTGTGATCTAAAGGTTCAACATTTGTTTTGTTATGCTATTTATTCTCAGGGCGAAGTCGTCTAAGTTTTCCGTTGACAAAGAATTTTTATTTCCTTATAATTTTACGATTCATATATCCTGGTTTCGATTAATTTTTCCTATTAGCAGAAATAATTGGAATACTTATTTTTTCTGTTGTATTTGATAATTTTTGCATATCTTTCTACGTTTTTGTAAATATTGTCAGGGCCAATGTTATGCGATTAATTAAAATTTATCCCGTTCAATGTTTTTTATTTTATGATTCCTGAATTCATGGATACATACAATTGTGAGTGAATGCATCAATAATTCTCGGCAATAGTATTTCACTGGAGTTCACATCCTTTCGCTCTAGATCCTCCAGATTGCAGCACTAGTCACTACTCACTATGTGCAGCGCAACAGGCAGAGGTAATAGGGTAGTTTCCTATTATTTTTTTATTGTCTTGATCGAAAGTTTATAACCTCTGGAGTACGTGTTTTAAGCCGTTCGATTTTTAAATGACGTTAAGTATTTATCCTCATTAATTAAAAAGTGAAAAAAATCAATGGCGCGAAAACGCGACGGCAAACTATTGCATGCCGGTTAATCCTACGTGTGACGGCAAACTATTTCCTCTACCTGCCACCAGGTGGTGCTGCGGACGCTTCCAAATAGACGCCGCACTCCGTTAAAGCTTATGAACAAGTATTGGAGGCATATTTATTCCATTAATTAATTATAATTAACTTTTATTCATTTATTTAACATTAATTATGCAGTTGATTCATTTAAAATCTGTTAGTATTCCTTTCACAAGCATATCATGTAGTTCGCCTATCGCCGCACGACCTTCACGCCATGCTTCGTCGTAGCAGAAGACACAACGAGCAGGACGTCCTTGAGCCTATAAATTGACTAATAATACCATGTTTAACTGAGAATTCTTTTCCAACATTGATAGTTTTTACAGGTTAATACTAATAAATATTCACTAGAGCTGAGGGGCCCTGAAATACAACGGTAAGTTCAGGAGACGAATTTTCCTATGCTTCGCAACGTAAACTACCTACCTGTTACGTCAGCTTGAAGGCAGCGCACCCCGCCATTTCAGAGCCTTTTCAAATGACCTTAAAATTAACATTTAATTCTCTAGTAAACTGGGATTTCTCAATAAAAACTTTTTGCGTAAATTAAATACATTTATGGCAGGGCACAAATCGCAATTAATGAAGTCTGTTTTCTTTGATGAAGGAAACTACCCTATTGCTCGCGTAAATAAATACTCGCTGCAGATAATTTTCAAAAGATAACTGAATGTGAATATTAGGAATGGCTAAGAATAGGTAATTATGCAAGAAATATTTTCGACCTCCGAAAAATGTCATATTTCGGCAAATCATCACGACAACTTTCATAACCAATGGATGTACCGGTTAACACTCGAAAACTTCATCAAAGTGTAAATTATTGTTTTGGAAGATTTAATTCATTAACTCTTTCAGGCACAGAAATGTTAATTCCATAACTTACTATTTTTTTGTTGCTAATTACGTTGCTTGGGGTTCAACAATGGCATTGAATTAATTTTTTTATTTTTTACAACAATAGTATTGTTGTAAACAGGTGGTTAGTGCTAGTGACCACCGTGTAATAACCACCATACAACAAAAAGTAAAGAAAAAAATGTCTTCATCATATAGCTACTTTTGAAACATATTATGCACATCAAGGGCTCAAAGCGGTGATTTTGACAGCAATTATTACAAAACTCTTTATTTTAAATCATTTATTTATGTCTACAGACGCATAACATATTATTCAGTAATTTCTAGATTATTTTCTAGAAGTAATAATAAGAAGAAATGACACAATCTTGTGCCAAATTATGCAGGCAGAAAATAATAATATAGGTAGGTGTGCCTACACAATGTTGAAAATCACATGATATGTTTGAAGCTACAGCCCTAGTATGGATACTATTACAATAATTTAGCCTACATAAAATCACAATTAGGCTACACATACAAGAACACACGCAAGTACAAAATATAAGTTGTAATCAGTTCATGTCTTGAGGGTTTTTATGTCTCGGCAAAGTAAGTATCCTTAACAAAGAAAGGAAACGAAACAAGGTGAAAACATCAAAGTAGACCTAGATAAAACATATGATAAAGGCCTTGACAAACTAGGCATGTAAGTCTTGAAAGCAGGATCTACCTTACCACAAGCACAGTGGTACACCGCATGTTTTACACATCCAAACAGTTCGAACCGATTTTTTCTTCGTGCTACATTTTGCGCAGCATTTAGATGTTAAGCGTAGTGGTTGATGCTTTGAACTCTCAAGGCGTATTTCAACTGGCACCTGAGGCCTTTGACGAACAATTAATGATGTTGAACCTGAACTTCGTTTTCTAGCCTTAGGCCCATGAACTAATGTCACAGCCAGAAGTCCATATATCACCCTTCATCGAAAGTTTTTCATCGTAAGGGGTGGCAAACCCAGCTCGTGGTAGATGATGTACGCATTTACAATGCAGCTATCTATCATGTGGAAGAATATCCTGTGCCACCACATTTTTGACTTTCTATCCATTGAGTAGTACTTCAACAGCTGGTCAAACTTATCCACGAAGTTCATGTTGGCATTGTACTCTCATAGAGCTAGTGGGCATGGCACGTCTATCTTGCTGCCATCCTTTTCCTTTCGTACAACATTCCGGGGGTCATGGAAGTTTGAGAGAATGTGTACACTCCTCTTATCTTCCCATTTCACAATTGAAATACCATTATTGCAGGTATTCCAATCGTACTCACCACGCTTCAGAGCCTTATCTTTTTTCAGCGTAGGCAGATTTCGACGATTGGAATTAACCGTGCCACAGGCAAATACTTTGTTTTCAAGAAGGATTAACATAAGAACATAGCTTGTAAAATAGTTGTCAAAGTAGACTCGGTGATTTTTATTGATAAGCTCACTGCACATTGCTGTGACAACTTTCCCACCCAAGTTTAACTCTACAATCTGGTCGGATTTTCCCGTGTAGATTTCGAATTTCAAGTTGTATCCTGTGGAGTCACATAACATCCAAAACTTATATCCACGTTTTATTGGTTTTTTGGGTAGATATTGTTTCAGGCTGCTTCTGCCCTTAAATTTAATCATTGATTCATCAATCGCGACGGCTTCATTGGGTTTGAAACATTTACTGAAAGTTTCACTCAACGTATTCAGAAATGGTCGCAGCTTATACAATTTATCAAAATCAGTACTTCCCCTAGCTGGTTGCAGGTTATTGTCGTTGAGATGAAGGGGGCCAAGGAGCCAGTTAAACCTATTTAGGGGTATGATTGATGCGACATAATTATCACGGAGGTCTGGAGCTGACGACCAATAATCTCTATAACTTGACATTTTTTAAAATCCCCATTAACAAATTTATGCCAATAAATGAGGCCATTTCATCATTTGTGGTCGGGGTGTATAGTTTCCCTTCTTGCTGAGCATAGATGTTTGTTTGTAATACAATGTGGTTGAGGAGATCATCAGTGAATAGCAATTTAAATATCTTACAAGGGGTTAGGTCATGCATATCTTTGATATAATCAGCCACATTTTGTCCCAGAAAGGGATCTGGTTCATCAACATGCATAGTTCTCCCCTACTTAGGCACTTCTGTTGGCATAGTAGGCTTAACCCTAACTGGAGCAAAATGCTGCAGAGGTATGTTGTCATCACTATCGTACACTTCAGATTCTGATTCTGACGATGCAGATATGTCATGATCAGCGTGTAGGCCTAGGCCTCGGCCATGTATTGAAGTAGGCCTAGGCCTATGATTAGGAGGCCTACTTGGCCTTGGCAAACTGGAAGGCTTAGGCTGAATCCCAGTAGAACACGATGCACCATAAATGAAATCGATAGGGCTACTTGCGATTATTGGCGTAGGTGGGCTTACGCTGGGATTGTCATCTTCCTCACTGCTGTCACTGAATCTAAAATCATCGATGATGCTCTCAGAGTCGGACGGAATATTCTCCACTAGGTCCGCGATGACATCTATATCGTATATATTGAGGTGCGACCCTTTCCTAGGATGATTATCCATCGTCCAAAAGAAAAATAACCTAAATCTTAGGTTATGAGTCATCTTGACAGAGATGGTATGTTATTGCATGGTGGTTACGAGTAGTCACCACCTCATATTTGCATAAATATAAGACTAAACTTTGTCATTAATCAATAAAATGTACTTACATTTGTAGTTGAAGTGACGTTCGTTCTTAATAAGAATAATTACACGACTTTTACTTTTAAATCAGGCATTTAAAACAAAAAAAGTAGGCGATCATATTTTCAGAGTGAGTCACATTCGATTTAGCATGGTGATTCGATATCCATATGCTTCAAACTAGTGGCGGTATCTGTGTGCGCTCAGGGACACTGCGTACTACACATACAGAAATGGTTACCACCGCTAACCACTGTGATTCAGAGTATAAAAAATCGTGAAGATGGTGGTTAACATCTCTAACCACTGTGCCGGAAAGAGTTAAATGATCGATGAATATACAATTGTGCATGAAAACGTCTCTTCTACCTGTTTCTAACAGCATAGTAATGAAATAAAAACGGAAAGTAAGAACAACTGTGGGATATGTGAGTCTCAATCCAGAACCTTCTAATATAACATCATCTGAGCACTCGCTTTATTGATTGATTTCTCAGCCATTGAGAGCACTCGTTATTCTGAGCTTGCACTGTACTTCATGGATTCCTTTTTCATGTTGCAAATTTGTTATAATTTTGAGGAAAATTTTAAATGGCATTATTTCTGTGTAAGTATTCCTCAATGTTCATAACATTACTGTATTTGAAATCTGTATCCCAAAACAAAAGAATAGCCTGGAATCAGCCACGCATCTATGTGTTAAGTATTTTAAAATGCGGAATGACTTTTTGGACTTCATACTTAACTGTGGTGTGCTACCTACTTGTTACATTCATGCTGTGGATCAATTTGAATGCATGATGTATAGTCAAGAATTCTCATCTTTCTCCTTGAAGCTGTTCGTGTTTGAATTTAATTCGTATTTTACCTGTAGTTCTCATTTTATCATAGCTTTTTATAGCTTTAGCTCATAGCTTTTATATCTCATTCATATGCAGCCTAGCAGTGGCTAGAGCATGATGAGAAAATGAGCTATTGAGTTTGTATTTGTATCTCATTGGGTAATGGATACCATTCAAATACATTATATCTACAATTGAATCTGTACCATCTGTATTTTTCGTTACGGTCACATAACCATAAAGTATAACTTGTGGTGACATAAGGGTAAGACAGTTTCAACCTTGCTTAATGTTACTGATCAAATGAATGTTCAGTAATACACTTTTGGAAATATCTGGTATCCATTTACACAGAAAAGAAAACACTATTAAAATTCCACTATTGTATTTCTGGAATTTAGAAAAATGTGTAGTGTGGTGTCATATTTATGTTTTGCTTTACTCTTCAACTGGGAAAAAGTCCTGGTAGTTTTCACTAACTTCCTCTCCAGTATCAGTGTTTATAATAATTTCTCATTGGATTTTTTCTGATGGAATGTTGCACATTGATAATTCTAAAATCAATTCTTCAAGAGTTGAAGTTACATATTAGCATTAGCATAATAGTGACCATGATACTGGGAACTCTGAAATTAATAGAGAAATGGTAGAAAATTGAGGGGAATGCATTACAATCATGGGAATTTGACATGAATTTTGAGTTGTGATAGGTGATTTAATGTGCATATAGCATTCCTACAAAGAAGAGATAAAAATTTCGGTCTTCAATCTGTGATTCACTGTTGGTAGAATGGATATGATGGTGTACATAAAATACAGTAGAGTGCCGATTATCCGACATTCGATTAACCAACCGTCAGATTATCTGTCTCAAGTCTCCCTAATCCCTCCCCTACGCTCCCTTTCCTACCCTCCCCTCCCATTTATATTCGCTCATGCAGACAGTGGCTAGCCTTGTTCAAGTCTACAAAATTGCTACCTTTTGCCCACACAAAATGTTTTCCTTCGGCAGGGAATCTAATTTCACACATGACAACATTGTATTTCAGTGAGTCTCCTGCATCACTGCTCACTATTTGCGTGCCTCAGGCGAGTGAGTTTATATTACTTCTGCAGCTGTTTTATATTTGATAAGTTTCCGTTGGAAATATAAATGAATCACAATATCTAGTTATTTGCCATATAGCAGGGCTTGGAATGAAAGGGAACAAACCTTCCCGAAATTTTCTTCTCATCTCATCTCGTAAATTTTAAAATTTACGAAATTTTCATATCGTTTTTTCCCAAATATTTTTACATCCCAAAATTTTCATCTCACCTCATCCTGAAAATTTTTCATCTTGTCTCATGCCCGAAAATTTTTCCTCCTTTTTTACTCGTTTCTGTGCTTGTAACACAATTTTTTCATTATAGAAGTATTGTCATGATTTTGATATTCATCAAGTTTTTTTTACCCTGATTCGAATAGTCCCAACGTTCTCTCCATCCCAAAATTTCATCCCATTCCATCCCAGAAAAATCCTCATATCTGTAATGATTTTTTTCATCTCGCTCCTAATCATTCCAAGCCCTGCTAAATAGGAAGTGTGCCACATTAGACATTTAAGAGAAGTTAACTTATGATGCCACACACGCTTCCATGCTTAAGTGCATGATGCCACATACACTGTAGCATCTGTGGCAACGTGTGTTTGTGAATGGACCTGGTCTGCAACCTTGACTTGTTTACTTCAAAAGCAGGCTGATTAAGTACTAAGGGGTAGGGAACTCGGAACTCTCAACTCCCTCTTATGGCCACCAAAGAGACATATGCTTAGGTTAGCTTAAGCTTGAGGTGGAGGTATTGAACTCACACAAATGGTAGTCATGCGTCAGCTACCTTGAAATGAGACTTGGAAATTAAAAAAATATGACACAATTTTTTACCAATCGGCATAGACAGATTACTCAAGATAAGTGTAATATGTTACAATCATTACTTCAAACACTTATTTCTATGCAAATACCATCAGTAGGTATATAAAAAAGGGACTTGGTTTATAAAAATATTGTGCGTCTGAGATTAAGAGTCACCTCTTAATGTTCCACAAATTGATGGAGTGTATTCGATGTACGTCATCGGCGGACATTATTATGGTGTATATACGTAGTTGGTGAACTGTTTGAGAGAAATAAATTTAATGAACTATAGGCTGCTAAATGAAATTGTACAAAAACAACAAGTACTTCAATGGTGTAGGTGCAAAAGACATGAAGAAAGCATGGCACTGATTCCTAGGTCAAAACTACTAAGAAAATGATAATGAACGGATTATTCTTCACTTTCCATTGTCCGATTGGGTTCCCCCTCCATTATCATGGATAATTGGCACTATCCTGTATGATAACAAGAAGACATGGTGCCTCTGAAAACCTGTAGGTGTCTGGTTGATGAGTGCCATGCTCCATATTTGACTCTTTACTAGTATTTTCTTTTCATCTCTACTTCTGATCATTCTGTCATTAGTTCTGACTGATGAGTAAAAGCTTCTTTTGCCAATACAATTCTTCTTCTGACTTCAATGCTGCTATACACTCCTTTTCCTCCAACATGCTACCTAGATTGCTAAATTGCCCCACCTGCTGTAGCTTCTGACTCCTACATTTAAGTGCCATTTTGTTCTTTTTGCCACTCATACATTTAAGTGCAGTCCTGCCCATTTTGTTCTTGAAAATCTCAATACTTTCATTTTCTTGTGGGTTTTTATTCATTGTGTATATTTCGAACTGTCTCTGTAATACATTTAGTATTTTTTGTAAATCATGGTCTGACTGGCTGATTAGTGCTTGGTTGTCCATGAACCTGTCTGGTTTTATCAATTTTCAAACAACATTTTGTTACTTTTTGTTACTTTTGTTTACTTCTGACTGAAGCTCATCCCACACCCCTTTGCTATTTATTCTGTGTGTATGTTAAATAGTATGAGTGATAGCGGACAGCCCTGTATAACCCTCCTCTATATTAAAGCCCAATCCAAATCTCCGTCAACAATATTACTTCCATCTTCTGTGCCATGTATGAATTCCAGATCAGTCTCCTGTCCATCCAGTCTACGCCTATATTCTGTGATATTTCCATTATCTTGCCTCACTCTATCAAATATCTTTTCAAAATCAAGGAAGCACATGAGTACATACTGATAATCTTTGAAATTTCATTCCACTAGATTTCTCATCACTGAAATCATATCCCAAGTTGCCCTCCCTCTCTGAAATCGAAACATCCCCGGCTAAAAATTCATTTGATCCCCTTTCCATCCTTCTGCTGATGATTCCCATGACCTTTGCAACATGAGAAATCAAACTTATTGTTCCTTAGTCCTTGCATTCCTTTTTTACCCTCATTTACGGTATAGGTATAAGTACCCTTTTTACAAAATCCTCCAGCCAAAGCCCTTCCCTGTATTTCATACAAGCCAATCCATAAAATCTATCTCCCACCTCTTTTTCCTAGATTCTTCAGTAGTTCAGATGGGGTGTTATCCCACAATCTCACCCACCTTCATTTCTTGCAATGCCTTCTCCTTCTCACTATCCAGTATTCCTGGTCCTAGGTCATCCTTATCTTCATCCTTTTCCTCTTCTATCGCGAAGCTCCTATTTTATTTTCACTGTTTTACAGTTCTTCGATGTATTCCTTTCACTGATGCTGAAACTCTACTATTTCTGTCATTTTAATTTCTTGTTCTATCTTTAACCCTTTGTACTCTGGTGACAGCGACAGCATGGACTGGAGATGGGATTTATGGGTGGATTATATATCAAAATTATTCATTAACAAATAATCAATATTACTCAATTTTATACTCTTCCTCACATGCTGATAATACAAGAAAATAAAAAAGTCTACTTTCGTGTGTGTAACCGTTAATAGGTGTCGAAGTAAATATGTTTATGCTAATCTATTTCCCTTTATAACCAATTTAGTAGTGGTGCAAAATGACCTTTGATGTCGACGCACCCTTAAAACAAAATACTACTACCAATACAAGAAAAGTTACCAGAAATAAAGGAGCCAAAACTTGCCATTTCCTCTGACGTGAAACCCTGTGAACCTCAGCTGGTGCTGATGCATGCCATGTCAAGTCACACTCTACATCCGAGTGCCAAGGGTCAATGCATGGTAGCGTTTTCTATTTCCTGATGCTAGACAACATTCTAACCTTTGTGCGCAGGATGACTATTTCTCCCTCTCTCTGTAGTCTTTCCATCTCAGACTCCAGTACTTCTTTCTCTCTTTATTTCTCTCCTAAATAAAAAATTGGAGGGGTGGGTGGGGGCTTTCTGGAGCCCCCTTGGCTTTTAGACCTCTTTAGATCCCATGTACCAACCCACATTTAACCTGCCTGCCACTAGCAGATGGGACAAGAGAACCATGGTAGAGGCATGGAGGAGGGTCACCCATCTGTCCAGGCCTAATTTTAGTTAACTTTGGTGATCTCATGGCTAGACCCTTGCCTTATCTCTTTCATAAGTATATTTTTTTATGTTGTCTTCTGCATAGGTCTGTGTTTACATTTTTGCATTTCCTTTTTTCCTCAATCTATTCCATCTTTTTTGCTGTTATCCATGGTTTCTTGCTCCTCCTAGTGTCTTATGTTCCAATTGCTTTCTCAGTTGTCGCTTCCAATACAATTCTCCTTTTCCCTAATGTTGCATTCAATACTAATGCTACTCCCCACTGCCTCCTCCACTCCTCTGTATATCATTCTGTAACTTTACTTCCAAAGTGCCCGAGGTCCTTACTTACTTGCCTTAATCCCAGCAAATGATATTTCCCCTCACCATTTCATACTTAATGTTTTCTAGTTTCCTTGACCTCAACATTGTTTCAACATGTTCTGATTCTTGACATTGTTGCTTGCTGTTTTGATTTCTTCTCTGTCGCTGCCATGGCTCTTGTTATTCTTTTCACGGTAGCATTTTGTGAGATGATGACTGCAGAGTCCTTGGTTCCCCTGCTACTGAGAACAAGACCTACCCCCCTCATTTGGGACTGGGCCCAGTTGTTCCTAGGTTTAAAATCTCAAATATCTATTGCTCAAGTCTATTGTTTTCTAGGGAGAGTTTAATTGAGGTAGTTTCCTCAATTAGGTAATGCCTGCTTTAATAGTGTGTTTAATGTGACACCATCACTCGGAAGGCTGCCCCTCAGATGCCTTCTCAGGAAATGATGCTATGAGTATGGTGCTTAAACTACCTTTCGTCAGGCTCCTACCCTTTGACATATCTGACTTGAGTGATTCTACACGGAGCCACAGTCATTGCTCCCAGCAGTGCAGCTCTAGGGGTCCCAGGAACACACAAGCCCCTATCCCAACGCAGCAAGGTGTAGTCCATGAAGAGGGCACTATTCAGGATATGAAGTAAAAATAAATAAGTATGCACCGCTTAAATTTATGCTGTTTGTAGTGTAAATTTTTGCAGAGTTCTTATTATTGTGATGAAAAATTCATTTTGGGGTAAAGATTTAATTTTCCAGATGCTATTTTTTTTCAAATTTGGCTATTCAATGTGTATTTTTTTGTATGTGATTAGCTTTTTTTGAACTGAAAGACTTAGGACCATTCCACAGTTTTGTTAATGTAATTTTTTCTGAAAGAGGTACGTGGGGTATTTCTTATCCCTCTTTGGATTTCCTCTCCTCTGCAGACAGTTGCTGTGAAGTCATGAAGCCAAGAAATGCCATGCATGCAAACAATGCCTGTAGTGATGGTATTATGACATCCTGTACCTCTAGTACTGCTGCCTTCTGCATTGTTTTTTCTGTATTTGTCACCTGGGAAGGAGGAAGAACTATGCCACCTCAGTCACATCTTAAATGTAGCGTAAATAAAATTACTTCCTTGGATTTGGCAATTGAAATCAATTCCTGACACTTCAATGTTAAAAGTTAGCCACTACACCTTATCAGGCAGGAATTTCCCCTATACAGTAAGTCCTCGACTTACGCGGATCCGGAGTTACGTGGATGTTCAGTTGGGCCTGTGTGAAGGTCTGCACATACCGACTCGGGAGCGAAATTCACATGGGACAGAATCTCTCGGCTTACTGTGCGGCGGATTACTGTGAGAAATTTCAACAGAGTAGTTCATAGTAACGGTTAAGAAGTATCCATTATGCTGTCCGAATATCAATGAAATTGATTTGGTCAAATATTTATATGCAAGCACACATTTGAGCATTTATTGCAAATAGTATTTTTTTAATTACTAAGTATTGCTTGCTAATATTCCTTTCTTGGTATTTGTCTTCTGCCAATGCGATTACGAAGAGCTTCATCTTTGTCAGATGACACTTCCATAGTCTTAACACTGAAATGGAAGTACTGACGCCCACACGCGCCCTGAAGTCCCGTGAATGTATCGCGTTGGGCTGAGTGACATTAACCCTCTTGGCGAATTTCGCTCCCGAGTCCCGCGCCAGTGTGTTCAGACCACAGATGTTGAGACCTTATGCTTGCGTTTTCTCCACGTTTCTGTTGCCGCAACAGATACACTGGTGACGACCCGGACTCATTGTCAAGCGCGCAAGAGTTGATGCCAAACTACGGGCATTCGGACCGCTCACTCTAGTTAAGCTCATTACATAGTTCAATACCTAGTTGATATCATTTGATCATGGTGATGGTGTGTAAAAGTCTAATGTGATTACCTTTTTCCTTTTTGTCGTCTTCGCTGAAGCCTTCCTAGGCCTCTCGCAACACAGGTGAATTTTTAACCTTGTTTTTACTTTTAAGTCTAAGTCCGTGGACTTCAATTACAATAACGCTTCCCTGCTGGACATCATATATATAAATAAATGTACGTCAAACATTAACACAGAGCAACCGCAATTGATACACATTCGCACCAGTAGCTGAGAGAAAACAGGCTGGACTTACAAAACAGATGGTGCCATAAGCAGTGTAGCGTCTCACAGTCCTCGGTATGAGGAGCATACATTGGCTATTTGTTCTGTAGCGCCATAAACACGATATGCAGAGATTTGAAATCAGTCGCTGGTCGAAAGCCTGGCCAGCTCCATAAGAATCTATGTGTTTGACCTTTTACTATCTGTCGCGACAACAGAAACCCGAAGAAAATGTAATCCTGTCACCGGCCTTACATGGCATCAACATCTTTTTTCGGTGTAGTTTGTCCATCCCGCTTAAGTCGACACATAATTAACTATCTCTTCCATAGATGACCACTGTTGACCATCACAAGAAAAAAGAACATGTTTTGAGTAATTATACTTACTTCAGATTTAAATATTCAATGAAATAAAGATTGGATTTGTGTTACTCTCGGAATTGTCGTATTATGGTACCTTAGCGGCCTCTCAAAATATGGCGTTTTCTGTAATAGTCACCGATTGCAGCCAACCGTGGTGAAAGCAGCACCGCTAATGATTCAAAAATGGATTGGTAAGTTGTTGCGTTTCGACCTACGTGGATTTCGACTTACGTGGAAATTTTACTGTACCTAATCCATCCCTATACCTATTTTATCCAAAAGCCCTATACCCATATATCTATTCCATCCTAAGTTAACAAGTCTTTACTTTAGAATTCTCCTCCCCCCTCCGATTTTCTATCAGCTCCCACAAGTTACCGCTTCATGTGTCTTTATGTTACATTAAATTGTGCATTAGACATTGGTGAATAAATAAGACAAATTCATATGGATTTACTTAGCAAAATAAGCTTGAAGCTCTGAACCACATTTCATCTTCCTTTTCATCTGTTTTCTGTTTTTTTTCTGTTGAACCTTTACAAAAAGATAGTTAAAACACTAACATTTAAGTTATTTAGCAACAACATTTTATCCAGTATTGCTGGTACTGTAATTTTGATCAATCCATCCAAGTTACCCAGAGATATTTTAGGATTAATTGAAAATATCCTTTTTCGTGCTAGTTTTGGTCAATGATTGTAGTCTATGCGATGAAGATATTGTTGTTTTTTACTTGTCCAAGGATGCCTCTTTCTTAAGGCATAAGGGAAAAATATTTTCCTTAGAAAAAAACTGTGCTGTCTAGATGCAGGGAAGCTCCTACCAACATTATCTGATATATTGTTTCACAAGCCTGGTATGCTGAGCCAAGTCTCTTATAAAATGTGCATGATCCTCGCGTGCATGTATTCACTACCTTGTGTATAATATATTTAGGCTAAATACATACGATAATTTTCATCTTCAGTTTTAAATGTTTCAAATTGAAGTAAAATAGTAGAAGTATAAGTTGAGCTTAGAATTTAGTCGGGAGCTGGATTTATAGTTATACTCTTTATGTTTAAGCTTGACTCTTTGGTGGGTCTCTAAATTGTATTATGTGGTACATTAAGCATTTCACCTGCTGTAGAATGCTTTCAGCTAAAAAATGTTTTTTGTCATTATTATCCCGTATTACCCAACATATGGGTGATGCATTGCTGGATCAATTATAGATCTATCCCTTGGTATCGATAAGCATTGTGATGGCAGAGTTAGATTATTTAATCCTGTAGAAACTATTAGAAAGGTTTGAATTTATTTCTTTTAGGTGTGCTCTTGTTTTTTATGAGCCTATGAAAAGAGGTTGGTCACAATTGGCTTCCTCTTCAAATTTATTGTTGTTTGAAGGCTGACAATGACCATTGTAATGTGTGTCTTGGTTGTTGGATAACATGAGAACTCTCAACGTAGGTGACCAACTTTTGCTCTTATACGCATTAATCATAATTACCTTTCAGGTTTACAGCAGTTTTGGTGTCATTGATGTGCAGAAGAAGAGTAATCCTGGCCAAAGACTCCAGAATTATTATGATTTCAGCAGAAAAATTTTAAAGAATTCTAGTTGAATTGAAGTCTAGACTTACTGCAAAAAATATGCTGACAATATTGTCTTGCCATCACTTTGCAAACTCTTTTAGGTATGTGGCAAAATTTGGGAATTATTATTAAATAATAATTTTGTGAGCCACCCTTATGTTTGACAGTGAATTTACTTTTTTGCACAGATGAAATTGGCATAATCAATTTCATTTAATGTGTTAGAGCATGGTGTGAAATTTCATATTATAAAATAACCTTCTTCAATCATTTAGTTAAGTAACAATGTGGTGTCTTCAGTAATAAGGAATATATATGTTCTTCATTTAGGAGGTTTTCAAAGTTTATTAAAGGGGACAGAAGATGTTATTTAGCTCTCTGTGAATGCATTCAATACTAACAATGTGTAAAGCATAAAGCTTCATTCCTGAAATAATACCCTGACTTCCCCACCTCCACACAGACATTTGCATATACCTTGACGTCAGTAGTAGGCAGTGTAGGTGGCAGTGGGTCTAAATCCCTAGCCTGTCCATCCCAGGATCGTGAATTCCAATCCTTCCCAGGGTGGATTTTCATGGTCCAGGGCATAGATGTTTGTGTAGTCCAATCTGTTAATTGTAAGAGAGCTTCATAATCCCAAATTCGCAGATAAGTTATGATTATTATTATATATTGCCACTCAACCATCCATTCCTTGCACATGCTTATGCAATTATGGTGAAATGCATTATGCTGCCCAATAAATCCATGGAAAATTAACAAGTCTCTTAGAAATGAATACATATCAACAACTTCCCACCAAGTCAAGCGTGATATAGTGAATTTTATTTGTAAATAGAGCATTTCTCGTGTACATGTAGACGGATTATTTATGCATAGTTGGGTCTAATTCTCTTCAGTTAATTACAGGTGTATGGCCTTGATAGTTGAGTGGAGGAGCTTGCTAGTCACCTTATCCTCTACAGGGTTTAACGTACCTTAATCAAATATTTTTTTCCATGCTTAAGTTTAAAACTAGTTTAAATCCCCAGGAAAACAGATAATCAATATAGGATGACCTATAGATGAATATTGCCAATCTTTGGTCATAGGTATTTCTATTAGGCATAAGAGCAATATATTCCACAGAGAAAAAGTCATTTACCTTGACCGGGAATCGAACCCAGACCTCCTGATTTCCGGCCAGGTGCTCTACCAGTTGAGCTACCAAGATGTCCTCTCTCTCTGTGGAAATTGTCTGGGTTTGAGTCCCGGTCAAGGCAAATGACTTTTTCTCTGTGGAGTATTTGCTATTGTGCAGTTTCAGTGGGTGACGCCGCTAAAATTTCCACAGCTAGTTCGTGAACTTTGAATAGGCATAAGAGTTTTTGCTTTCATTCATTCACATTTTCTTCTGTGATATTTTAGGTTCAAAACTGAAATGTGTTAATTTTTTCAAGTAACATTTTACACACTGGTTTTGAACTTTCTTGGATATACTTGAACTATTTTAATGCCATTCACTTCCTGATAACTCAATAATTCTTTGTCACTACTGTGTGCATGCTGGTAATGACCATAACTCATCAATCTTAAGATTGCATTTGTCATGGTTGCTCCTAATGTTTCACATTGAACTGGGTGCATTGATTTTTACAGGAAGCCAATAGCCGTTGGAATCACTACTCTGGGCATTGACCACCAAAATGTCCTGGGTGACACACTGGATAAAATAGCATGGCAAAAAGCAGGCATAATGAAAACTGGCTCTCCTGCATTCACAGCTCTTGGACAGCTCCCAATTGCCCTTCGTGTCCTTGAGGAAAGAGCCAAAGAGAAAGAGGTAATATATACTACATACGTGATGTGATCAAAAAATAATGGGAATAACTTCTCACTGTTTTCATTTTCAATTGTGGAGTGCATCATGAGTTCCTGCCGTATGATTGTGTGGTCATTAAGGAATACTACCCGGAATTCATGTGCCATTTACGAGAAGAAATCCAACGTAAACACTCAGAATTGTGGCAAAACAACTCGTGGAAATTGTACCACGATAATGCTCCCGCTCACACCTCACTGCTTGTTCTTGATTTTTTGGTTAAAAAGCAAACTATTATTTTGCTTAAGGCAGCATATTTGCCAGACATGCCCTTAGAAAAAAATACTATGAAACTATATATAGTGATTATATATAGTTTTCTATAATGACTATGGCTGTAGTCCAATAGTTATTTGGAACATAATGATTATAAGACTATATATAGTGATTATATATGGTTTTCTATAATCACTATGGCTGTAGGTATTTACTTACCCACGTAGCACAGATGGTTGGGCCAACGTTGGGGAACGATTAGGGGACGGTTGGCCAACCATTATTCACGTCCGTTTTGCCAACTGTTCCCCAACTGTTGGCCCAACTGTTTCCCAACGGAACAAAATTGAAAAAAAGGTAAATGATGGAGGTTTTCACTTTCTGAATGATGACTAGCATACTACAGATATCACTACCTTACAATCTACACTTAACTACTGTGTATCCTATTACCCTTCGATATACAGCCTGACACATTTTCCAATTACGGGCAGGAGACTGGGAGGCCATATACAGGGTGCATTCCGAAAGTAATGCAATTGAATTTCCCGCGCAGCTCCTGTTGGTCGGAGTGGGATTGAACCACTTGGAGTAGGTGGAAGGGACGCTAAGCTTTGCCGCAAATCCAATCTCAGTGCTGTCCAAACTGTAGAAGCGGCAGGACAACAGTTATTGTAAACCTCTGCGCGCCAACTGTGTCACGGAAAAAATGGAATCGATGATCGAGCAATGTTACGCGATTAAGTTTTGTGCTAAACTGAAAAAAATCTCTTCAGGAGACTAACAAAATGATTTGTGAGGCTTACGGGGACTCTAGGACTCTACTCTGTCCTACTCACAAGTTTTAAGGTGGTTAAAATGGCACACCAACTCTGAGTGGCACACCAACCAGTCCCCCAAGCACAAAAAGGCAAGAATGAGCAAATCAAAGGTGAAAACAATGCTCATTGTCTTTTTGGACTGCAAAGGGGTGGTCCATAAGGAGTTTGTTCCTCAAGGACAGACAGTTAACGCTGCCTACTAGGTGGATGTGTTCGGAAGGCTCCGAAAAAGGGTCGTCAGGGCGAGAAAAGGCATCTCCACTACCTGGCAACTCCATCATGACAACGCGCCTTGTCACAACGCACTACAAGTCCGCGAGTTCCTGGCCAAATACCAGGTGCCAATGCTGCCCCACCCCCCTATAGTCCTCACGTTGCCCCAGCAGACTTTTTTTTCTTCCCTTGGATTAAAGCAATCCTGAAAGGAACACGTTTTTCGTCCATAGAAGAAATACAATTAGCCATGACGAAGACCTTGCGAGAGGTCCCAGAAGACGCCTTCCAGGGCGCGTACCGGTCATGGCAGAGTCACTGGAAAAAAGGTGTAGAGGCCCAAGGACAGTGCTTTGAAGAATTTTAAGTGTTTGTACAAATCTTTTCAATAAATTAGTTTAAAAAATATTAATTGCATTACTTTCGGAACGCACCCTGTATATACAGCTGCTGGCTGGCATTCAGTCGTTTGTGATTATTAACTTTACTAAAAGATGGACACGGATAATTTGTGCTGTTAAAACATTTCCCTAATAACCATTTTGTGGTTAAAAATAAGCATGACCATTATAAATACACGTCTCTGATATTCTTTGAACTCCAGGAGAGATAAATAAGAGTTTCCTCCATAATGCTGAGAACCTGTTTCCCGGCTAGCGCACCAGTATTTTCTCTACGTCCGATACAGTCTACGAGGGACTGAGAAAAATCATCCAATCATGGATATCCATTTGAATGGATATGAGATGAATGTGACATTTGAATCCATATGAGATGAATAAAAAATATAATTTTCAGACTGTTTTGCTTTTCAGATACATAATTTGAAACTTCTTTCTTATAGGTCCGGGAGAATATGTCTGTATATGAGAGGTCTATGTAAGTTATATATGTATAAACTGTAGAACTTATACCCATAGTATTTATAGAAACTTCCTATAGTGATTATATAGAACTATAGAACTGTATCCTATAGTGATTATAGGAATATACCCTATAGTCATTATAGGACTATAGAACTATACCCCATAGTGATTACAGGACTATAGAACTATACCCCATAGTGATTGTAGGACTATATATAGAACTATGCCCTATAGTGATTATAGAAATTTCTATAGTGGTCATAGAATTCCTATAATCACTATATATAGTTCTATAGTATTTTTTCTTAGGGTGGCCCCCTGTGACTTCTTTTTATTCCTGAGGCTTTAGAGAAACATGAAAGGATGATGTTTTGCCACCATTGGTGAGATAAAAACAGAACTCCTAAAGGAGCTGAACTCAATACCGAAAAATGAGTTCCTGAAGTGCTTCCAAGATTGGAAAAAACACTGGCACAAGTGTATTATATCTGCGGGGGATTACTTTGAAGGGACAAAATTGATGCTGATTAATAAATAAATATTCTTTAAGAAAAATGAAAATTCCCATTATTTTTTATCACACCACATATAAATTATTTCATCATTTTCTCATATTTAAACACATTAAACTATTGTTTGCACTAATCCATGACATCTTCAAATACTATGCATCGCAGAATCAGCTTTTATTGGAATGTGAATATCTTAACTTTTTGAAGGTGAATATATTTTAGCGATCTTTTAATGAATATAGTAGTTAATTATGCCATTTAAAGCCACCGATCACTGTGTTCAACCAGTAGGTCAGTCTGGTTGGTAAAGATAGGGTTTGAGAACTACCTAGTCCTATGAGAAATTACACAAATCAGGGGATGAGGGTCAGTTTCTTTTCCTGTGCTACCTAGGGTTTCTCAGTTAATTATGTCAAATTTGGTCTAGTATTCACTAAATATTTTTAAAAATATTTATCAATTGTATTATATGAATAATATTATCCTTACATTTACCCTTGGCTAAGGCATGGCTGCCTTTTGTGACTCCATTCTACAAGATTCTATAAGCGTTACTAGGTGAATTTGGTATAGCTTCTTTGAAAGGTCATTTTTAAGGTCTAGTTTAGGAACTAATTCCTTATTCAGGTTGGGATACACACCTCTCTGCCCCCTTGGCCAAAGCACATAACTTTGCACTCTCTCACCCCTCATCAGAAAGTTTATTTATAATTTTCAATTTAGGAGGTTCCTAGGGAAAGTAAAGATTCATACTCGAAATATGAATGAGATTAAATTTAAGATTCTGGTTCAGGGTTGAGAAAAAACTAGATTCAACCCATCTCTTATTTTTTTTAACTTGCCAAATTAAACCTTCCATTGTGTAGTAGTCTAATCTAGATTTTTAAAATTTTAAATTCTAAACATGAATGTTGACCTGTTGTGATGAGTGCATGTTGTTTGAGTCTGATGGTTTCTTAATATATATTAAGTTCTTAATATTCTGCAAGTTTCACTCTTCTTTGTTTTTACTTTCTTGGTAATTGTGTTAATTCATTTTGTCTCCATTTTTTCCACTAGGTAGTACTGAAGGTATGTCCACCCTTATCATCATATTCTTATGACCAGTCACCACTAAACCTGGCATTGTGTTCCCAAGCCCAAGAGGCAAATGCATCCCTAGCATTACAGTTGTCAAATGCGTGGATTAAATGGCACAACCAGTCAAATGATGGTAATTTTTATTTTGTTTTGAAGTACTCCTTAATGATTTTTATTCATTTAGTTTCTTTATTCCAGTGATTAGAATTACTAAATGTATGTTTAATATGTAATATTGCATACTTTCCCATAAATTTAGTAAAACCTTTTGTACGCGACCAACACCTTAGCTTCAACTTAACAAAATGTCATAGTGTCAAAGTGTGCTATGCATTGGTGCAACGCATAGCAATTTTGTGGATAGATTTCAGTGGGCTCTCATGATATTTGAAGAACGAACTCGGCAGTTTAAAAAGGAAGCAGGAACCCAGTGCCATTGAACATGTTCCAAAAAAGGTTACTTTCGCTGGAAAACTTAAAATTGTGATGCAAAAATCCACAGAAGAAGACTACAATGAGATCGCTCACATGCAAGCGATCGAGAAATCATTAACACATCCAAAGATGAGTGCCATGAGGATGGTGCCAATGTACTTAATACTGCAAACTAAGTACTATTTGTAGAAAATTTAAGCAACAACGAAAACATAGAAAACCCAACAGTGACAGTTACTCCAATGCTTTCTTCCTCGAGTGAAAGAAATACCAATGAGACGACGCGTAGTGAAGTGAACACTCGCGGAAGTGGCTGTAGTGGAAATCACTATGCCGCTTCAAATCTAAATAAGGAAAATAAAAGTGAAAATATGGTAATGAAGTTGACAGTGTTCCCCTATTTTACAGTTTATAAAGGAGAATTCCCCTTAGGAGTGGGGCGCGGCTCCTGAGAGGGGTTAGCGCAGGCTCCAGTCGCAGCCTCACACCATGGGATGTACCAAGGGGCAGCTGGTGGCAGGCAAAGCGGAGGCTCCTCACGGTCGTGGGAAGCGGGTGATAGGCGAGAATGATCCTTAATCCGAGGATACTTAATTATTCTTCCAGATGGACCAGAGGCAGCAAGTGAAACAAAGGCGCATCTCTTGGTCGTGGGAAAACTTGCGATAAGCGCGGAGGATCCGCGCGGAAGAGACTATAGGCGAGAGGGGCCATAAGATCGGGATCCTTAATTATTCTTCCAGATGGACCAGAGGCAGCAAGTGATGCGAAGGCGCATCGCCATCGCTTGGTTGTGGGAAATCTTACGATAAGCATTAAGGATCTGTTAACGTGGAAGAGACCATAGGTATGAGCGCGGGGACGTGGGAAGGGGAGGAGCAGATCTCGTATGGGCGTAAGATATACATACGATTCTCTGGGGACGTACGGCCAGCGATAAGTGTGGCGCCGCGCTCTGTCTAGGATTGGGACGTGGGAGGGGGAGGAGCAGATCTCGTCTGTGGGAATACCGGCGTAATACATACGATTCTCTCTGCCACACAAAGATGGGTGGACAAAACCGAAAAATTGTAGTGTTTTTAGACCAATGCCCAGCCCACCCTAACAATATTAATTTGAGGAATATAAAACTGGCATTCTTCCCACCCAATTATACCAGCCAGTTACAGCCATTAGATTTAGGGATAATCCATGAATTCAAAGCGAACTACCGCGGGATTATGGTGAGAAAAGCGATGAATCTTATAGACAGTGGGAGGGACCCTAAGAGCTTCAAAGTCACAGTTTTCGATGCACTACACTACATAGCACGATCATGGAAAGAAGTTGATGTGGGAAAAATTTCAAATTTAAAAAAAAAAGCAGGATTTAGTTTTTCTCAAGACCAACTTAGAACAGGGCGAAGAACAGGATTTTGAAGAACCACTAGCAGAAGGGGGAGGAGATAATAAAGCTATGGGAGACAATGATCAGTTGCCATTATTTGGAGCTGAAATAAGTTTTTTGGATTTTGTCGGAGTGGATGAGCAATTATCAACAAGTAACTCTCTTACAATTGATGAAGCTCTTGACTTGCGTATCAGTGAAGAGGTAGCAAGCGAGGAGGATGTTGATGATACGGAAACACCAAAAGAATGCACAATCAATGCCATTTCTGCTGTTAATGTACTACGACTATATTTATAAAGTGTTGCAGGAAGTGAGAACGAATTAGAGCCATTGGACAGAATAGAAAAGAGAGTAGAATCAATTAATACAAATAAAATGAGCAAGCAATCAAAGATAATGGAATATTTCCAGAAGGAGGCTAGTTAAATGAACATTTATTCATGGTGTATTTTTTGTTATAGCTGAATTCAGCCAAGAATGTTTTATTTAAATTCTGAGATAGTTCTTTGGCTTAAATTTTGAGAAGACTTTTTGAGAGTAAAGGTTGGTACATATTTTTTTTAAACTAAAGGTTTATATGGATTATTAAGTCATATTTTACTTTAGTTTATCCAAAGATTTAAATATTTTTACTTTGAGAAGATTTTTTCATTTTATGGAGTTTATGGAATATGTACTTCCGTTTTATTTATTTATCAGCTACCACCTATGTAAAATGATCTCTTTCTGAAGACTGACATATTGTACAATCTACCTCACTGAGAGTTTGGTATTAATAAAGAATTTTTTTATTGTCATAATTACATTTTTTATACTTACTTTTCATTTAAGACATGATTCAATTGAAAAATAGAACATTTAGCAATGCTTTAAGGGATTATTTTCATTAAATTGTGCCTACCCTCAATTTACACTTTCCCACGATTTACACTTTCCCACGATTTACACTTTATTCCCTTATCCCCCTCAAAAGTGTAAAAGAGGGGTTTTACTCTATTTCTCCCCAATCCTTAAAGATTTAGCCCTATCTGCAAAACTGTATGCTGGTGATGCAGTAACATAACCTTGCAAGCACATTTGTGGGGATACTGCTCACAATGGAGTCTGCCCTGAAATTTCTTCAGGCTTTCATCCACTGTATGTTTCTCTCTCAAATGTACTTGTCTAATAATACTTACTTATTTACTCCGCCTATCACTTTCATATTGACCATTGTTTTTTGCATTAGCAATAAAATGAATGATTTTGAGAGCAGAAAATGTTTGTACAGTATTACCACTGAAAAAAAGGCATTTTTCAGTAGTAAGGAAAGGAAATTTGTTCGTTTCAGCAGTGACTAGAACCCAAAATTGTCTTCCAGGAACTGAAAAAAAAAAACATTTCCCTGGGATTTTTCCTAGCTTCTAAGAAATTGTATGTGTATGCCTAGTGTAGCAAAGTGTTTCATCCACACTATTATTGTTTCTCTCCAATTCCATATGTTTTGTAGCTAAGCCCTTGTTGACCACCCCAATGATCTTCTTTCCATGCTTTGTCATAGATTCTCAAAGAGAAGTGGCCTAAAGAAAACATTCTCTGACCAGCAGTACACCTTAAAAATAATTTACTTGTAAATTCATTGAAATGAATAATTTACTCTATTTACTTAAGGTAAATACATCAGTAGTAGTACATAATATACAAAGTCACTTCTTGAAAGAAATATCTGCTTAGTATTCATGACATACAACTACACACATTAATATTTATCGAGGAGAATGAAAGTACAGTTGAGCACCCTTAATCCGGGAACCCCTAATCCGGGAACACCCATAATCCGGCAATTTTGCCATGACCAACTACCTGATACTTAGTGGAAAATGCCGAAACATTTTAAACCAGAACATTGCTTCATAACCTGCTGAGATATTATTATTATATTAATACTGAGATACCATTCTTAACGTTAATTTTCCCATTTCGAGAATAAGAATAATTTAAACATATTAATAGCAATAACTCCGAGTGGGAATGAAGATGATCAGCCTGAAATTGTTGAAGGAAGACTACTATTAATGATGGTCTTTAACGAATAATCCAGTCCAGTCGCCCGCGGCGACGTAGTGATGGGCGACCGTACACACGACACCCATACGTTGACATCGTGCTGAATCAGCTGATAAAAAATCAAGCGCGGTAGGAAATTATGTTATGCAAAGACCAGCATAAGAAATATCAAATTTTATACCCTTTTCCAATAATAATATGAAACTTTTACATGTGCAGCAATATGCACAATGCTTAAAATTCCATTATTTTCACTCACTGCGCAACTTCGATAATTTTAAATAATAACTTTGTGAATTAAGAAATCATTTCTTTCTGATTATTCTCAGTAACTCTTTTAAAAATAATGTTCAGTAAATGGCAAATGAATATATTTTGTTATAAATAATTGACTCATTTCAATGAAAACATCCCGGACGTCAGAAATAGACCAGTTGCCATGCATGACCCATAGTCCGGCAAAATCCCTAATCCGGCATCACTTCGGTCCCGACTGTGCCAGATTAAAGATGCTCAACTGTAGATGAAAAAGTACTTAATTCAGTATATATGTACATGTGAATTTATATTTTCTATGCTAGCATAGATTGTCTATGTTCAGCAACTTCCAAAAAATATCATGCAACTTTTTGTTACAACTTAGTCACTTACATTGTACAATTTAGAGCTTCCTACCCAATGATTTGATCATCCTTATGAATGTGCTTTATGGTGGTTAGTCTTGCTTAATGGTCATGATGACCCTGCTTCCGTAATATTTCAATGAAGTGTTATTCTACATTAGCATTTCTTCCTTGTTCCTTCTTTTGCTACAGATATCAGTGTTACCAGAGAGAATCCAAGTGTTGCCTCACCATTCGAATTGGATACAAGTATGGTTACTGGTCTTGTGGAATGCAAGTGGCCAGGAAGAACACAAATTTTGGAGTGGCATGGTAATGATAATAATTCTGATCATTAACTAAAAGATTTATTGGGGGATTAAAAGTATGCATTGGAGGATAATTTTTTTGGTATTGATCAATGGTGTACCTTGACTTTCTTGATTTTTTCATGGTTTGGAGATGATTGATTGAGAAAAATTGTTTAGTTTCACTAGCTGAAAATTATTCAAAAGGAGGTGAGTTTATTTTTCAAGTTTTTTTTAATTTGTTATTCATTTTTATTGCACCCAGAATTACAGTGTATTCTTTACGTAAAATGTGATTTGTGGAATAATTACTATACCTTCCCTGCCTGGATTGTGAATTTTCATTTAAGTTTGTTGTAATTCTTCATTCGAAAATTCATTACTAAATGAAGTCATTTGCCTATTTGTATATATTCTCCTAAATACTGATTTGTAGTTTACATTTTAGGCTTGTTGAGTTCACTTTTTTACATTTAAACAATTTTAGCCTTTTTGTTTGGAAGAGGAACTTTATATTCTACATTTTCCAACATTTAAGCTCTCTCACAAAGACGTTTACTGAAAAATAACCCTGTATGTCTAATGGTCAGTTTCAATGTCTAACTTGGCCCAAAAATTATGTCTGTGTGGTTTTAGCATTACAGTATCATTTAAGAATTACCACTACAGATAGCCCCTAAGTTACAAAGCTAATATATTCCAACTCTCATTGTACAAACATTTTTTCGGGTATTGCTGTGTTGGTGTATCTTAACCCATTGGCTTACAAAGACGGCAATTCAGTGGTCTCGTAATTTAAATTTTTGATGTTATAATATTGTTATGATAACATTTCTCAATGATTATCGATAATTATTGTTAAAATATTTATCAATAGATGACTTTGTAAAAAATGATTAGGTATTTTTGGGGGTGAACATCGAGAAAAAATGGTGTCAGTGGGTTAACGATGACGTTCCGTGACCAATGCAGGCCACATCTTCAGATCAGGTCCAAATGCCAAACTTTGGAAGTTGGACTGTATTTATCCTCAGGGTGGCCTTCTGGTAGTGCAGCCAATCAGCATCAAGCACTTCGATTTTGGTGCATTTCTTCTCAGGAGTCGCTTCCAGTTGTTGTGGAGTCTGTGCCCATCATTTGTATTGAAATTTGCGTCTACTTTTTCTATTTCATTAGTCTCCCAGATGAGTCGAGGAAAATAAAACTTTTCCTTGGCTAAGACTCGTGTGTCATTGATCACTACTTGATGTCCCAGATTGGAGAAGGCATGCTCTGCTACTGGGGACTGCACGCAGTGTTTGTTGTTGAGAGCCTTGTGGTGCTCGCTCAGTTGAATCACCCTCTTGGTTTGCCCCACATACTTCTGGCCACAGCTGCAGGGAATCTCATACACTACTTCATATTGTAGGTCCAGGATTTTGTCCTTTGATTTTGCCAGAAGGTCACCAATTTTCTGCACTGAACGAAATCTCGGTATGATGTTGTGTTTCTTCAGGATTCTCCCAATTCTTTCCGTCATTCCCCTGATGAAAGGTAGTTTGACAAAGACCTTTTGGAGTCTCCTTGGTTACCTTCTTCTCCTGCATTCTCCTCTTTATGGTTCTGAAAAAGGCCTTGGAATAGCCATTCCTCACGAGGCCCAATGCAACATGTTCCTCTTCTTTTTGTCTTCAATTGTCATCCAATATGGCATCGGCCTGATGAAGGAGAGTCACCAGGGATCTTTTAAATTGAGGGTGGTGATGGGAAGATGAGTGCAAATATCAGTAGTGTGTGTCTCCTTTCTATAGCCAGAGTGACCTAGAGATCCATCCTCATTTCTTGATACTTCTACATCCAGGAAGGGTAGCCATCCATCTTGCTCAATCTCCATCATTTGTTTAATTGCTGGGTGCTGAGAGTTAAGGTGCAGGAGAAAGTCCCGAAGGCAAACCCTGCTGTGAGGCCAGATGACAAAAGTATCATCCACGTATCTTAGCCATAGTCGTGGTTTCTTAGCATAGGACTCAATTACTGTCAATTCCTCCCTGAAGATATCGGCCACTACGGGTGACAGAGGGGATCCCATGGTGGTGCCGTGAACTTGTTGGTAATAGCAGTCGTTTCACCAAAAGTATGAATTCTGTAAGTAGAATTCAATTATATCAATTCAATTAAAAGTCCTTTGGTAGTCCTTTGGAAAGTTTCCTTATGATTTTCATGGAGTCATCCATCGGAACTTTATTGAATGAGGATTCTACGTCGAAACTAACCATTAAATCTTCAGGTCCCAGTGGAATGGTTTTGATGATTTCCATAAAGTGATAGGAGTTCCTTACAAATGTCTCTGATTGCCCAGTGAAGGGGCAGAGGACCTTGACCATGGAAGACTCCTTAATGAATCTTGGGCAGCCCATAGAGCCTTGGTAGTTTGGGTGTCAAAGGAAATAGTGAGTGCTGCAGCTCTGATGTGAAGGATGAGGGCTTGATCAGCTCTCTTGTGAGTTGTTCAACCTTGGGTGTTGAGTCCTTCTCCATCTGAAATGTTATCGTCATGGTACACCGACGTAGCATTTACCTGAAAAACATGAGATACCAGCACAACAGTGCTGCAAAAGCCTGAAGCAGAGACTTGTGCATTTCCTTCATTAAGTTACCAAAATCAATTACAAATAGTTTGAAAATTGCACCTTAACAAAATGGATAATTTTATTATTGCATTATGTACTGCAAACTCAGCTATGAGTTATCTTTTTAACTAAATAGACTAAAATGATTTATTGATGTATTTCTGTCATTGCAGAAGCCATGTTATTTACAAACCTTTGTTCAATATATTGTATGCCATTGATATAGAGTTGTTTAATGACTGGTGGATTCATTAGAATAGTTTTTTCTTGCGGGAGTGGAATAAAGTATTACATCCAAATCACACTCACATAAATGCACCCTATTCACTGTCATACCTGTATTCATGCTTGGTGTTACTTCTTTACACTTGCTATTTCCTTACTTTCACTTATACATTTACATCAACTGTTTTCAAGATATTGAAGGTGGCAAAGTGACATCACCTTTGGTGTTGCTGCTGATGAGGTATAAGGTGGTGCTGTGAAATAAATTGCTCTGAACAATTCGCAAAAGCATGCTAACTTGAATAGTAATTGAGTGAGCACCTTTTTGTACAAGACTGCCATTTCCACTGGTATGAATTTGTAAAAGTGCAGACATTTATGGACTACTTTTGAAAATCTTAACTGTGTCCACCCTTTGAAAATCTCTCCAATTTATTTTGTTTTCTAATTTGTGGAAGTGATTCTGGTCACTTTCTCATGACCGTGGTCATTTTTTCATGACCAACATTAGCAGAAATGGAAGTGTTATTTGTACTTTCAAAAATATGTTGTGCAAAGTAGGGTGCAGATTATATGCTGAATGATATGATAATACCTCTCATGCTGGGAAAAATGTTAATGTGAAAGTAATGGTGGAAAGCCCCATTGTTGCTTATCCGTATAGTGATTAATGTTCTGTTCTCTCTGCCTGATTCAGGAATAATTTTCTTCCTCGATGGTGCTCATACTGTTGAAAGCGTCTCAGCCTGCTTGGAATGGTTTAGAAAAGAATCTCCTGCCCTTTCAGCTTCTAACTCGGCATGGTAAGTCACAACAAAGCCAAAGCAAAATTCCAAGCCAAAACGAGTTAAATCCAACTTGCATGTTTTCCTCTGTTTGGAACTTGTCAATTTAACTAGTTGATTGAACTTGTCAATTGAAATAGTTTCTAGTTTATTATGACTGCTTTTCATTGGTTTTAACTCATCAGGTAAGCTCATTTTAACTTGTATAAGATCATTCCACCTCAAGTTTCATTGGTTTTAACTCATCAGATAAGCTCATTATAACTCGCATAAAATCATTCCACCTCAAGTTTCAAGTTAGTTTCTTGTGGTATGTTCTAGTTTCCTCTCACTCTTATAGCTTGTATCTTGTCATGTCAACTCATGTTTAGACCATTAGGCAGTTGTTCCATCTTGCATCAATGAGATCTATCATGGAAAAATGAACCCTTTTCACATTGTATCAACTTGTTTCAACTTCCACTATTCTATTAAAGCTAGCGTGGCAACCATGTGTTTCAACTTGAATGTACCAGAGTGATCTGGTTCATTCAAGTGAAATCCTTAACGTCAAACTTAAGCAACTGTTTTAAATAATGTAAATTAGTTATTTCTTTTTAGAGAAAGTGAAAAAGTAATGTGTATTAACAGTAAGTAAAGGACATTCCTATAGTATATAACATTTTTATTGCATGTAATAAAAGAAATTAGAAATATTTCTAAGTAACCTGTTCTTTTAACTATTTAAGTACATATTACTACTACTTCCGAATGATACATGTGTAGTGATATATAGTCACCTAGTAGTTAAAGTTAGTGTAAGATTCTGGTACGGTGTATGTACGTATATGCCTGCTCCCTAGTACCAATGTAATTGTGAAAACTTATTTTAAAAGACAAATACTGTACCTAGTGTTTTGTGCTTTTATAATGTTACCCCAAAATTTATTTTGAGGATAACATAAAACATGACCAGTATGAATACACATAATTATATTCAATGCCAGATAAGATAAATAAGTTTTCTTGCTAAAGTCCTGAGAGCCTATGGCAAATGATACTGAAGGTAGTGTTGAAACAAGCTGCTAAAAATTGATTCAACTCAGCAAGGTATTGGTATTTTACTCACGTCATTAAATGTGAAATGACAGTATGGAATCAACTCTGTGCCCTTTATTTGCACCTTCCCATTTTCAAGGCACAGTTCGGCAAGATTCGGGTCCTAAATCAATTTTTAAAACTTAAAAGCATGTGTAATGTATTAAGATTATGCATCGCAAACCATGAGGTTGCCAAAATGAAATGTTTTATGTATTTGAATACTAGTGCAAAAATCCAAAAATTGTTTGCAATGAGGATACTCATTCGACCATTATAAAAATATTCTGCAAATATTGTATAATGCTTTTCAGAATCATAAATTCAAATGATTGAAACAGCAAAAATTGTTGCCACACACATCAAGTTATTGACAATGTTAATAGCATTAGCTAAATGCAAATACTCCATCGAGTTCTTCCAAATTAAACTGAAAAACAATTCCTCATTAGTGTTTGACAAAATAACATCATTCCCTTTCTCGGGCACCATATCACTGTTGGAGGGCATCACCTCCTCCTCAGCTCTTGCATAGCACTAGGCAACGCAAACCAGCTCTCACAGCCATATTGCGCCTGGCTTCCACTTCACTCTATACCATGCCAAGGGCGTAGGTTGTAAGTGCTCTGTGGCTCATCTATCTGCTCAATCATTACTAGGTAATGTAATTTCAATGATCTGATAGGGTCATTGCCAAGGTTTATGAAACTTCCTCGATTTTCCCTTACCTAAACATGGATTATTAACCTTTTTACTGCCAGTGGGTCGATATATCGGCCCTCTATAGCTGTGTGAAAAATGCCAAGGGCCGATATCTCGGCCTCCCTACCTTACATATTTGTAATACTATATTACCCTCAAATCAGAGACAGCAAGAATGATTTTTTCATTCTCATAAAAATTGAAATATATCGTCAACGTAGAGAAAAATACATAATTTATGCATTAAAATTAAGTGCTTCAAATATACCTAAAATTCATAATCTTATGATATTCACGGAAATGGGCTTGGCAGTTTTCGCACAGTCAACCTTAAAATAACTCATGGGGGGATAGTCTGTACTGCAATGGGTGCTTGTATTATGTGCCACCAATCCAAATGGAAACCTCAGGTTCCGTTTGTATTACTTTGCATTCACGTAGTGGCTCAAGGCATTTGCAATGGTTCAGTGGACCCATTTGACTTGAATATTACATGCAGGTTGGAACAGAGAGGTCCTTAACTTTGGAACATCCATTAACTTACACCGTCAAATAAGTCTGATAAGAATTTTGTTCCCTGGTCAGTTAGTAATCTAGCAGGGACTCTGATCTTAAATATCTCTCTTCTGACACCAGTGTAAATTAACTGCCATACAGGGTGGCGAAATCCCAAAAAGGGGCCCAAGATTTATAATGCTGTTGTTATATGTGCCTACTTTCTGGATTTGAAGGTAGTTAAAGTACTTTTTCAATCTGCTGAATTTGAAGTTATTTTTACTGTATCGTTGATACTATTGTTTTTTCAAGATGAATTACGTGAACAATTCAATGTAAGCAATTAAAATTTACCTAAATGGTCATTCTATAATATTTTTGACCTTCAGGATTTGAATTTGAAGTTTTTTTCTAAATTTCTGATAATATTGTTTTTACAAGATAAATTGTATAAATAATTGATTGCAATTAATTAATTAAATTGAATATTAATCATTGTTTCCAAGTATTTTTGATTTGCAAGATCAGAATTTGATGTTCTTTATAATTGAAACTTGTACTGAACTGAATTGAAATTCATTACTATTTAAATATCAACATTTGTAACTATTCACGGGTTATGTGCAATCTTGAATGCATTATGTCAAAGTACACACAATGCAAAAGATATTATAAATGGAAAAAATGCATTCCTCATTATCTCCAGAATCATACTTTGATTCAAGCGACAAATCTGAACAATTAATGTTTTAGTCATTTTTACTTGATGGACACACTAATAAGCTACACTTCATCACACAAAGGGTTCATAAAACTTTGCGTGTGATTGATTGAATTGAATCATTTTCCTGGGACCTTCCCCTATTTCCAATTGCATTGTTCAGCTTTTGGGGCATTCTAGTTTATTTTCATCATTGGTAACATGATCTTGGTTTATAGAGAGCTACTGTATTAATAATAGGCTCTGTGTAATGTATTTCATGAGAGTACCAGTTGCATTTCAAGCTGGTAATGTTTTAAGTATAATCTATTTTACTACCCAAAAATTATGTCTAATTATCTACACTGATTAGTGTTGGGAAATAGTTTTTAAAAACAGTTGATTGTTCCATCTGAAAACACTTATTTGATTTCAGCAATTGTGATGCTGGTAAAAATACAGATGTACATGAAGTAACAAGAGTCCTGCTCTTCAATTCTACTGGGGACCGGAATGTTGAAAACCTACTTGTACCATTTGCTCAGAGCAGACTCTTTAACTGTGTCATGTTCTCACCTAATATTACGAATGCATCAATGGACTTGCACTCAGGTGGGTCTGCTTGTATAAATCCTTGAATATCTGTTACAATTTTGCTACATTTAATGATGTCTGTAATTGGAGCCTAATTACTTAATGAGCTTGAGGAGAGAGTGAAGTAAAAAAATACTTCAAAGACATATTACACGTGGAAGGGAAGAGATAAATGAATTTCCTCAAGGAAAAAATCCACCTCAACTGGGATTCGAACCCAGACCCCCTGATTTCCAGCCAGGTACTATACAAGTTAAGCTACAGAGGCTTCCTTATCCCCTGTGGAACTCTTAGAGGCCTTAAAGGACAAGATGTTATCAGCCTGCCTTACATACTAGGTCACTAGCAGTCTGAGTCGTGCGCACTGTGCCTCGGTACACGGGGTTAAGGCCGACTTTAAACACTAAGATGCTTACTTTAACCTATACAAGGATTGCGAACTAGCTGTTAATGCCTTAGTGGAGTCAGCTGCTAAAAATGAACATTAGATGAATTTCCACAAGGAAAAAAACCCTTTAAGAAACCTATAAGACCTCTAGAATTCCAGAGGGGAGAAGGAAGCTTAACTGGTACAGTGCCTGGCCAGAAATCAGAGGGTCCGGGTTTGAATTCAGGTGGAGGTGGATTTTTTCCTTGTGGAAATTCATCTATTGTTCATTTTCAGTGGGTGACTACGCTAAGGCATTCACCGCTAGTTCGCAATCCTTGTGTAAAAAGGGAAGGGACTCATATTGGACAGTCTAGTAGAGTTGGAAAAATATTAGTGTTTGTTAATTCTAAATCTTGCCACTTACTCAACGAACAATTCTACCTTTCTTGCTGCCTTCTCCTGCACTTCCCTATCCCACCAGTCTCATCCACTCGCCACTCTGCCCGCTGACGCTATCCTATTCAGCCATCATCTCATCACTATCCTCCTCTTCCCCACTGCTGCTTCTTCCCTTCCTCTCACAAGGGGAGTGTCCAAGTTCTGGGTCAGGGATTTTGACGAAATTTGCTAGGTAGGTAGCCCTTGATTAGTTATTTACGAATCACCCCCCATATAGGGTTATATATCCAGTAACTTCGTCAAAAAACGAGTTTGAAATATTGTATTGCCAATATAAAGCTAATAATTAGCCATGTTTAATCAGTGCAGTTTGGGTTAGGGGTAAAGTACTCGCTTCACAATGTCGATGGCCCTTGTTCGTGACTCTCCGTCACCAATTTTTTTTTCATCGCAGTTTCGTTGTACGACTGTCCCTGGTTTTACATATTTTTAATGTTTACCCGGGATGGATTTTAACTATTTTACGTACTAATTACGTAATTTTAGCAAATTTCGTAATTAGAACGTAAAATAGTTATTTACGTTATTTACCTTAATTATGTAATTAGTACGTGGCGGAAATACGTCCGCACGCCCTGTCTTTTTTGATTACGAAATTAACGGAAGAGCATGAAGTGTGATCGTGATTTTTAATTTCCGTTTCTTTGGCCACGCAGTCCCGACGCACGTAGAACACTTGTTCTAATTTGCCTGGTGCCGTGATTTTCCAGCGCTGTGCTTTTTGGAAAACTAACTGAAAGAGAAAAAAGAACTTAAGCTTTGCAAACATATAATTATCATTATAAGTATCTACCGAAATGTTCGGGTAATCGGGCGAAATGTTCGGGTGGGAGAGAGTTTCGAACCAGGGACGTTGCTTGGAAACTGATAAAATACCAACGGTAACAAATAATTTCAAAGAATTAATGTATTGCACATTTTCAGGAGCATGATAGAATCACCCGAACATTTCGGTAGATACTTATAATGATAATTATATGTTTGCAAAGCTTAAGTTCTTATTTCTCTTGCAATTAGTTTTCCAAAAAGCACAGCGCTGGAAAATCACGGCACCAGGCAAATTAGAACAAATGTTCTACGTGCGTCGGGACTGCGTGGCCAAAGAAACGGAAATTAAAAATCACGATCACACTTCATGCTCTTCCGTTAATTTCGTAATCAAAAAAGACAGGGCGTGCGGACGTATTTCCGCCACGTACTAATTACATAATTAAGGTAAATAACGTAAATAACTATTTTACGTTCTAATTACGAAATTTGCTAAAATTACGTAATTAGTACGTAAAATAGTTAAAATCCATCCCGGGTAAACATTAAAAATATGTAAAACCAGGGACAGTCGTACAACGAAACTGCGATGAAAAAAAAATTGGTGACGGAGAGTCACAAACCAGGGACGTCGACATTGTGAAGCGAGTACTTTACCCCTAACCCAAACTGCACTGATTAAACATGGCTAATTATTAGCTTTATATTGGCAATACAATATTTCAAACTCGTTTTTTGACGAAGTTACTGGATATATAACCCTATATGGGGGGTGATTCGTAAATAACTAATCAAGGACTACCTACCTAGCAAATTTCGTCAAAATCCCTGACCCGGAACTCGGACACTCCCCTTGTCCGTGGTGATTTCCCCCTCCCCCCCTCCTCTTCCCTCAACATGCAACCTATATAAGGCTAATATTAAAATATGTATTCACCTGATGATGCTGCACAGTAGCAAAAACTTGGGAGTGCAATTAAATACTCTCATGTGGAATTGCAGTGTTTACTTTCTATACTCCACTGTGGAAAAATTCCACCAAGTTATACCCAAGACAGTTTCTAATGAATTTCAAAGATAATATCAAAGAGTAAGTATAATATAGAGGGCTCACCACATATGGCAAAATTGTTATACGTTTTGGGTGTAGTAAACGAAGATTTCCATAGATGGTGTGGTAAAATTTTTTGTGTCACATTACAAACGATATACAGTAAAACCTCTAGACCACTAGAAAAAAGTGTAAATTGTTGGAAAATCCAAATATGTAGTGTGAAAAGGGCAATTTTCAGTTTTACATGCATACTTTAACAATATAGAGTAATGGGTAGATAACAGGTTTCTTTTTATGAGATGTGATTTGGATAAATCATAAATAACATGAGTTACCTTGCTGTTAATTTTGGGGATTTTTTTATGACAAAATCTTCAATTTCAGACCAAATGAACTTAACTGTTTCAAGAGAGCATGTGAGCACTAGGTGCCAGGAACACCGAGAAGTTTGGTTGAAGAACAACCAGGATTCACAAGTGGTTATGCACTCATGTGTTGCTGATGCCCTCACATCCCTCAAAGATTTGCAAATTTCATTTGCTCCTGGAGATGGCAGGCAAAGGGTAATTCACGTCTTAGTTTCCGGCTCCCTCCATCTTGTAGGAAGTGTACTGAGCTTAGTGGATCCTGACCTCTCAAATTCACTATCTCAGCAAGAATTCCACAACTGTAATAAGTTAGCCCTGTCATCCATGCTTCATCACGGCCACAGCTCCAAGTGTATGCCTCCACATGCATGACTTTTATTGCTTGCATTAAGGAAATCTTGAAAATACATGTTGCAGTAGGATTGCAATTTAGCCTGGTTCATATTTGGTATGTGACTCATATGGCCACACTGGCTATGTTCGCTACATAGTTTACATTTTATGCATGGGAATAAGGAAGGATTGATTTATGTCAACATTTAATACTTATTTATTATTTGGAACAAGTGGAGCATTTCAAATACCCCCATTTTGTAATTATGTTTATCCATAAATATTTTTCTATGGACTAAAGAAACGTTTTAAAATGATTATTAATATCAATTTTTGTGGTAAATGAATCTGTGGAGATCTTGGTAAAGAAAAGAACAATATGTATTGACTGTTCCTTCCTAATACATTTTTGACCGTTTTCCATTTACTTGAGTTAAATATGAGTAAGCAAAAGACTCCACTGCAGAAGTGAATGTGCTATGCTCTCATTGTTGTCTGTCAGAGTGCCTTAGTGTATAATCCTGTGATTAAATATGATACTGTGCATGACATTCCTTGTTATAGCATGCTCACTTTCTCTATCAGCACTTTTTGGATCAGTGTATGTACTGACCTGAAGCCGTGAAATTGCCTTTACTCATTTTTATGAGGTAAAATGAATCTCAAAAGTTGACATTTTGTTAAATATTTTAGTATTTTAAAGCACAAAGCATTTTTTTAAATATGTAAAAAATAAAAAAAGTTCATGTCATTTGTATTGTTTGAAAGTATGCATTACTTAATTCTCAATAGAAATGATAATAAAAACAACTTTAAAACACTTTTTTCATTGTCTATTTAGTAATAATAAGGGTGCAAATCCTGACCACCACATTGTGGCAATACTGACCATATCATTTATCATCAAATCATTTATTACCTAGCAATTACAGTTGAGCACCTTTAATCCGGCACAGTCTGGACCATTCTGATGCCGGATTAGGGATTTTGAGGGCTATGGGTCATACATGGCAACTGGTCTATTTTTGATGTCCGGGATGTTTTCATTGAAGGGAGTCAATTATTTACAACAAAATATATTTATTTGCAATTGTTTTGAACAATTTTAAAAAGAGTCACTGAGAATAATCTGAAAGAAATGGCTTCTAAATTCACAAAATTATTACTTGAAAGTATTGAAGTTGTGCAGTGAGTGAAAATAACAGAATCTAGCCTTCATGTGAATCATATTGCTTCATAATTAAAAGTATAATATTATTATTGGTAAAGGGTATATAAAATTTAATACTTCTTATGCTGTGTTTCGTGCAACATATTTCCTACCACGCTTGATGTGTTATCAGCTGATTCAGTGAAATGTCAATGCGTGGGTGTCATCTATATGGTCGCCCATCACTAGGTCATGGTTGACTGGATTGGATGATTCTTTAAAGACCATAATCAATCTATTCTTATGATACTATAGTAGTCTTCCTTCAATAATTTCAGGCTCCTCATCTGTGAAATGTTGTGTGGTCGCTAGCTATCCTTTCTTATAAATTTACCAATTCCATTTTCTTAATTTCATGTTTATGGATACTATGAAGAAATGTTTCTCGGGCTTGGCAACAGTTAATAGGATCCATTACTGCCAACGTTTCAAAGAGCGACTCGCTCTTCATCTTCAGGGCTTCTGAGTGCCGTATTTTATTATTGCGGTTATATATGTACATACATGTCTTTTGCCCAGGTCAGGTGTCTCCTGATTGGTTGAAACGTCAGTTTAAATTTAATGGGCCCGATTGTTGGCCTCCTTGAATATTCGCCGCCGGGCTGCACTTCCTTATCTCTCGGATGCAATTTATTACTGGCCTCCAGGTGTTACTGAGGTTGAAACCAGTGTCTCTATTAATGTTATTATTTTCGAGACAGATCTCGATGGCCTCCTTGGTGAGTAAATCCCAATATAAATGTGATCAGCAAAGTAATTTTGCCATATCCCATTGTATTGCGTGGTCTTCGCTCCGCAGCTCCGCAACAGCTGATTTCTACATTTGGGCTAGTCGGAAGTGTCTTCGGTGTTCCTTCAATCTTTGCTCGATGGTACGACCGGTCTCTCCCACATACACCATACCACATTCGCAGGGAATTTTATGTACCCCTGGAGTCTTCAGCCCGATGGGATCCTTGGCCTTCACCAACCAGTCAATAATCTTAGATTGAGGTAGGTGGATCGTTTCAATATCGAAGGGACGAAGGATTCGTTCGATCTATCCCGAAATGGTGGAAATATACGGCAGAAAGGCCTTGGCAGTGGGTTTATTGTACGTTTCCTCAGCGATGTTCTTTTTTTTGCGTCAAAAGACTTTTTCGGGGCCATCGAAATTTGCCGTCTGCTATATCCAGTTTGTTGGAGGGTCTTCTTTAGATGTTTTAATTCCGACGAAATTCTCTTGTCATCTGCAATTAATTTGGCCTTGTTGAACAGTGTCGCTAATACTGCAACTCTTTGTGACGGGTGATGGTGACTATGACTGTTGAGGTAGAGGTCGGTGTGAGTTGGCTTACGATATACGCTTTCACTCTTATGAGTAAATACGCCGAGAAACATTTATTCATAGTATTCGCTGGGAAAATACTAGATCTTATATTTATGGATGCTGTTTGCTCATTCAACCAACTCTATTGTCATATGTTTATCCTCAGAAACATGAAATGCTTTGAAATCCCCACTTATTTTGTCTACATCAAACCTTAAAGCAGACCACAATTTAAACCACGTGTCCTTTAGAGCTTACTGTGAAAAACTTACATGCACACCTAATTTCCCACATCAAGTATTGTAGATTATATCTGTTTCTGAAGTAGTTTTGCCTGCTCCATTAGCATTTGGCCAGAAATATTAACTAAGCCCTGCACTTCGACTCACTCAAAGCCACGTGATCTAAATCCACCCTTAAATCTTCTTTCATAGTTTTTCTGTGTCACCTATTTCTTCATGTCACTTTAACAGTAAAATCTTGAGGATTTTCTCTTTTAGCTCCTTAATGTGTTATATTGTTGAAAATCCCATGCAGTATGTTTCAGACTGCTTTGCTGATGCAATGGAATCAAGCTTTTTCACAGCTTGCACTTTTTCTGTGATAGTTTGCGTCTTGTGCTAATGTCTCACTCCTCTGCTGTTGCCACAACTGTATAGATTAGACAGGATTTGGGAGAAACATAAGAAGATAACAGATAATTTTATCTAATAACATCTTGTGGTCAATCAAAAATGTACTCACCATTGAAAGTGGCTGATTTGTAAATATGTAGTCCGTCTCGGCTGTCCTTAATTTTGAATGTTTAGATCAATTTGCAGAATAATTCCAATGTACACAAAGTACCATAAATTAATATGTCTAAATTATTCTGATTCTTGGAATGGGAAAATTAATGTTTAGAATAGGATTATATCTTGGGAGGTTATGAAGCAATATTTCTGTAAAAAATGTTTTGGCATTTTCCACCAAGTACCGGGTAGTTGGTCATGGCAAAATTGCTGGATTATGGGTGTTCCCAGATTAGGGATGCCGGGATTAAGGGTACTCAAATGCATTGAGATTGTGATCTTACTATCACCTATAAGAAAAGTTTTACCAGTATGTTTATGAGTGGCTTTTATTTGCAGGAGATAATGTGTAAATGTTCTTGAGTAATGCTTTTGTGACTTACAAGTGCATGTTGTGAGAAGAATAATTTCATTGTCCACCGGTTCACATTTGTCCAAAATGTGAACCGGTGGACCTTGGAAGCTAAATTCAGTTGATCTTGACTGAAGAGTCCAGGGACAAGTGACGAGATGCTCCACAATCCCATGGGTGAAACCAATAAAAGCTCAAAGTGCAATAAGTACCTAAGCCTTTCCAAAGGGAAGAGTTAGGGCAAGCAGTGCCCTTCAAAATACATCATTTCTCTGGGAAGGGAGTAGACTGTGGTAGGGAAGAGGATTATGGAGAAGGTAAGTAAAGTAAAGCAACTTTAATGCAGCCACTGCTTATGTAAAACAGGCTGTAGGAATGGCATGGGAGATCTCATTCTATGTCTCTCCTTGGTCTTCAATGTTATGACAAATGATGATATATCTGATCGGCCAGCATCCATAAATCTACGTCCACATTTTACCATAGATTAGGTATAAAGAGTCTAAAATTAACTTAAGTCTATACTTACGCTATAATTTTACCCTGTGAGCCTCAGCTAGGGTGTGTGATGGGATGATAGTTCACCATCCATGAAGTTGAGACATCCAAAGTCATGACATTACATTTTATAGATTTGAGAAAAGCAACAATGCCCTGATTGTCTATCATTTTACAGGAGGGATGTAGAAACAAGAAGAGAAAGGTAATGTAGTTCCTCTCCTATGGCACTTAGTGTAAATGTGGGTATTTTTACAACATTATACGGCTATGACGTAAGCAGTTTTATTTTCCATGTTGTGTGGTCATGAAGTAGCTAGTAGTTCTAATAATAATAGGGAGGTAATTTGAGTGTATTTGTAATGGGAAAGAATTATTACCGAGTAAAATTTGATTTATTTCCGATATTTAATACCTGTGAAAGGTCTTAGAATGTCCCTCTTACAGATACCAGGGTGCTCCTGTAAATACATTGGTAAAATTATATCGCTTGCAGTGAGGATGAGGCACACCTTTAAAAAAACATTTTCAGTGTTTTTCCAGTTTTAATGAATATTTCTTTTCCCATAGGTCAATGTAGGCTTTTGGAAAAAATTTCTTCATCCTATACAAATTACTAATGCCACTCACTGCTTTTCATAATCTTTGTTTAGCACACAGTGAAATTTTGAATATACAGAATCAATTAAACATGTAATGATACATTTGAACATAAGGTAAATACATGAAAGAGAAAATGATAATTTAAAGAGCATTATTAAATACTTAATTTTTCAAAAAAAATATTTTATAGCAAAATACTATTCCATTATCTAAAAAGAGAGACATTGCCAATGCTATCTATTTCTAACCCATGTGGAAAAATTATTCTGGACCAGGTTCTGGCCAGAACTGCTATAGTACTGGCCAGAACTGGGTCAGATGTGATCAATGTATCAGTTTGTGGGTCATATATTTTTGCTGTAGTTTAAATTTTTTAAAAATGTTTATTGAAAAATTGTCTCTTATGAAAAAATTTAATGTTATATGTCTTAAAAATACAATGAAAAGAGTATCACATATTCACAACTACATATAATATAAAGCTACAATTAAAATATCACAGTTAAATAGTTTGTTTGCACAGATTTTTAATCACAAAACAGTATATATGTCATTTTGTATAAAATTAAATAACAGCAAGCGAGTATAGCTCATTGGATGTCATAACTGCTAGTATTTACAGATTCCTTTTAATAAATTTTGGTCTTACATTTGGACCTTAGGTTGATTACTTTAAATGAAATATTTTCAGCGTTAATTAATACATTCGTTTGAAATTGAGCAAATATGGCAGACCATTTTCATTGTTGATAAAATTTTCCTTATTAACAGTAAATGTATTTAAAACTGCACACATTTGACCATAGTATATTTTAGCATAAAACTGAACTTTTCCATATTTTGGGATGTTATTTCCTGTATTGAAACTTACAGTACCTACATGTATTCAGTTTTGTTTCATGCAAGTAGTTCTTAGACATGAAAATTTCTCTTGATAGTTTCACCCTGTTGTATACTGTGTAAGTAGGTGTTCTGTTCGAGGTTTCTATCAATAATGTTTTCTATTTGACATAGCAAATCAATCGGTATTTCATGATTTACTTGAGCACCAACTTCTTCACATTATGTTCCATTTCATCTGTTGTAGTTGCATGATTATTCCTACTTTTGCATTGTAAAACACTATATATATTACAAACTGTTGATGAGTTCTGCCCTATGGTTATAGTTTCCATGAAGGAGCCTCAATAAGTAACCATTGTTACTTTCAAATGTGAAGCAAGGTGTTGCCCGGAGAGGACCCCAACTTCCTACACTTGAAGTTAGATGTGTCAGTAGGTGTACATTGTATGTGCATTCTTGCTCCGTGTACAAAAGTTCAATATCATGTACAAAGCATCTCAATAAAATTTGTATTTGCAATTGTATTTCATCTTCTGTGATTTTTTTCTTTCAGAGCCTTTGACTAATAAAAGCCAATTTTGGAAATATTTGTCTGCTAATCTACCATGAAGCAATGGAGTTAAGTAATAAAGAAGCCATGATCTTAACTCAGAAGCTTTCCATGATGATTTCTTTTCTATGGGATGTGGCAATCTTACTATTACGTCTGGAGGTCTGATTCTTTCATTTATATTTCACCGGTTTGGAACAATGTACCAACTTTCATTGGAATTCCAAGAATCAAAACATAAGACGTGAAAACTGTCTGACTACTCCAAGCTAAACACAGTGCATATAATCTGGTACAAATGCTGAAGAGATGTCAAAATCTGGTATAATACTTAATATGGAGGGACCTCTAACACCACATCGACTATTTTCATCATTTTCTTTGATCCGCACTGGGGCTGGGAGATCTGAAAGGGGATAGACTTGAGCATGACCACTCCCTTATGTAATACATGCCTTCATGCTCACAAAAATTGCATACAAACTTCCCATTAAACTAGGAAATATTTTGTAACATGACTCGAGCTGGAGAATCAACAGAGATGCACGATATAGCTATATTACTTTTCACTTCTTTTTTAACCCCAGGGCGAGTCCATGTTAAAATAGAATCATTTGCGAGTTCATCACAAAATGGTCTCAGGAATGTATTCATATTGGGTTTTATTTGTCCAACCCATACACCACAAACAATCATGACTGTGATGGGAGCACATTTACTGTTGCTTGTAAAGGCCACAGTTGTGTAGAGGAACTTTTGGCTAGCGGACCACTATCAGTATTTACTGCTAGTCTTATGTCAGACTTACCCAGCTGTAACATTGATATGAGTTCCTTGAATTTGTGATGGGCCAAAAGTAACTATTCGTTACTTACTCGGATCCGAACTAACAATCAACTTGAGAAAAACCGAGTACGAGTACTCGTTTGAATACCTACTCCAGAGTCTTCTGGATGGTATTCTCAAAACTACTCCCTCATCAGGTCATTCTCACTACTTCCTAGTATTATTTATTTGGCAATCCAGAATAATCTGCCTACCTAAGATCTTCTTCCTCCATCCCTACTCGTGAGGAATTCGGTACCCATGTACCGAAAAGTGACCTAGGTCAGTTTCGGTGCACCATATATATATGGGTGTACCGAGAAGGAATCGATGTCAGATTAGGTGAACCAATATCTTGTGCACCGAAAAGTAATTTAATGCTCTAGGAAACATTTTCGAATCATATTGTGAGCATATGCTGAAAATGTTTTCATGTCATTTTAGGAGCTACTCATTTTATAACATGCAGTCTGCATATTTCTAGCGTATGTTAAAAACATGCTCAAAATATTTTGATGTTATGCGCTCAACATATTTCTAGCGTATGTTCATAGAACATGTCTAAAATATTTTGATGGAAATACCTCATTGTGTTTATTGATAGACATGATTATTTGTATGTTTCCATAACTCTAAGTCTACAACTTTGCAGTTTTGAGTTGGATTTACCAGTCCACGATCGTGTTCGGTCACGCTATGATAACTGATCATACCAATATTGCCATCATCGTATTAACCCATACAGCACAAAGTGTTCAGAGTTGGTGTAGATACAGGACAATAACTAGTTTTTACAATGTGTAAAGTGAGTGTAAAATCGGCTCTATGTCCGCTAAGGACCCGATAATACTCGTGTATGGTCAAATTAGGTATTAATCGAAGAAAAAATTATGTATTAATTATGTAATTTACACAATTAGTACGTAAGATAGGTAAAATGTATCCAGGCTAATCATGTTAAAAATATTTGTAACCACGGACGGTAGTACAACAAAACTGCGATGGAAAATAAAAGTTGAGAGAGATGTTGATCAACATATTTCTAGTGTATGTTCATAGAACATGTCTAAAATATTTTGATGGAAATACCTCATCATGTTTATTGATAGACATGATTATTTGTACGTTTCCATAACTCTATCATACAAATATTGCCATCATCGTATTAACCCATACAGCAGTGTTCAGAGTTGGTGTAGATACAGGATAATAACTAGTTTTTACAATGTGTAAAATCGGCTCTATGTCCGCTAAGAACCCGATAATACTCGTGTATGGTCAAATTAGGTATTAATTGAAGAAAAAATTATGTATCAATTACGTAATTTACAATATTAGTACATAAGATAGGTAAAATGTATCCAGGCTAAACATGTTAAAAATATTTGTAACCAGGGACGGAAGTACAACAAAACTGCGATGGAAAATAAATGTTGAGAGCTTTGAGCTAAGGTCGTTTACATTGAGACCTGTATAATTTACCCCTAGCCCAAATCTCCTTGTTAATGAAGGAATTATTAAGTCACCTTGCCTCCAAGCTACGTCATGCAGTCGATTCTATCGATTTACGACCATCGATTCTCAGAAGTATCGATAGATGACCGAATTGCGCAAGAATCAATATGCGTTATTTTACCATTGGACCAAGAACATCAGTACCTTGAGTACCATGCTGTGTGTATACTCTTTGAAGACGATATTCGGGTCGGGTGAGCAGGAAAAAATAGTTTTAGTGGTGTGTGTTAGTCATTTAGGAATTGTTACTAACATTCTCTTATATCTCACCCAATAGTGACTATGTAACTGATTTAACCTAGTCTACATTCCTCAGAAAGTCATTGCTTATCTACCTCAATTGCCTATATTGACATCTTCTTCGCTTCACATCCTTTTATATCTCTATTCTATATATAGGTTTCCATTTTTTCCTACAAAGTCCGAGCGGGCACAACGTAGTTTATAGTGAAATCATAATTTTTCATAAAAATAAGTGACATTTGACCCTCATATGTAGCCGTATAAATGCAAAGTTATAGTAAATTTAATATAAAGTTATCCAGTCAGCGCAGGGTCACCAGATGTCTCATATATGTGGAAAATATGTCAGTCGTAATGCTTAAATAATATCCGTTAAGTTAAACGTTACCTTGCAAAAAGAAAGTGTAGGTAGAAGGCAAGAAAACGACACGACGTGGTGTAGGTGGATGGTAGTGGTACCCACGGCTTACAGGCGATGGACGGTAGTGGGATGTTAATTTAACATCCGAGGGTAGAGGACCGGTAGAAAAGCTGCAGGGAAACCCCTCGCTACGGTCAGTCCTTGTCTTCCTATGCTGTTAAGGCGTGGGTAATAGAAGGTAGCAGTAGCAGCATGAAGGTTATGCCCTGAAATCTGTTTATTCTATAGTATATTTACTTGATATTCATCATAGTGATATAAAGTTCTTAGTTAGTTCAGCAATAAATTTGGAACTAGTTTAAATAAAATACGAAAGCTCTTTTAATTTTTTTAAAACTTAGATTAAATTTTTGGAAGCACATAATTAAGAAGCCTAAGTTTTTTCCTATGGAGGAGTAGGAGAAATATCTTCGTCTATATAGTAAGACGAGGACATGTTGCCTGTGAAAAATTGAGAATAATTAATTCCCCATCGGATAGCAAGAAATGCAAATAATTGTACATAATATATTGTCTTGCATAAAAAAACCTTGCGATTGCTTGGCTATTTGCTGAGGAGTCAACTCAAAACAAGCATACAGACATTATGAAATAATGATGGAATTGTGCCTGGCATGCGGCCTATGTGGGTCAATTTTTCCGCATGCCATTACGTATACATATTACGTAATGCCTTTCCTCATCATCAGGTCCAAATTTGCTACTTTTTACAGCATAGTGATCCTGAATGTTGAGATCTTGTAGTAATACTCTTTTGAAATTTTTGTTTGAGTTTGTTGTTTTGATGACATATATCTTTCCACTTTGGCATAAGTATGAAAACATTTGTTGGTTTTCTTCATCCTTTTTATTATAACCATTGTTAAATAATAGTCTTAGTTGCATTATTATGGGAGACTCCACCTTATATGCTCAAGCCACAAATTCTCATCATGAGCACATGTGAAGGGTGAGGGCTTTGTGTTCAGGATCCTGACACTCGAGTGTCTTAAATCTTCATTCACCTGTAGATTGAAAAAACATGTTGTACTACCATCTCTTCATTGTCACATCTTCAAGTGTCCAACACTTCAGAGTCTATCACTATTGTTCCTTATCCATTTAATAGATACCTGAGCACATGTGAAACCTGCAGTTAAGGACTGTCTTAAATCTTCATTCATCTGTAGATTTAAAAAAACATGTTGTACTACCAACTCTTCATTGTCACATCTTCAAGTGTCCAACACTTAAGATATATATGAAGAGGATCATCGGGAAGACATATATGAAGAGGTTCATCGGGAAGACATATATGAAGAGGATAACCAAGAAGGCATATATGAAGAGGATCATCGGGAAGACATATATGAAGAGGATAACCAAGAAGGCATATATGAAGAGGAGCTATGGCAAGATGTTTGGATTTTGAATTGTTGATTCTTCATTCTTTGGGATGTTCCTTTGTTTCTGTCAGTCACCCATTTGGCTATCATCTTCTTTGGTCTTTTCAATTCGAGTTATCTGATTGTCAATATCCTTCTTTCTGCTGTTGAATGCGTGTTGTTTCCATATTGTATCCTAAAGATTATGGGAATCCTTTTGGTTCAATTCTTTTTCTGAATCCTCTAGCTCCATGTTTAACAAGTTTTCATTTCCATTTTTCTGATTTTTTTTTTTATATGCCCATGTATTCCAATCTGCTTGTGGCTTTAGAGGCAGAAGTGAGAGTTCATTCATCTTTTTTCTGAATTTTCTTTTATTTGCCCATGTATTCCAATCTGCTTGTGGCTTTAGAGGTAGAAGTGAGAGTTCATTCATCTGGAATCCTCACTATTACTTCTTCTCGCCAAAATCTATTTGGACGACCTTGAACAAAAATGTTTTCATCAAAACACCACCTCAAAAACTTTCTCCATTGGTACTGGTATGTTCATGATGTTTCTCGTAAATAGTCTGGGACACTAAGCCAGTTGGACAGTTTCACTACTATTCTTAATTCTGTGGATGAAAACAAATTTTACTAGGGAACTGGAAACGGGAGGATCCTTTAATTTTCTAGATTTAACGATAGCAATTATAGATAGCAAATTCAACTTGTGAATCTACAGGAAAGATTGACCAACCACTGACCATTGACCAAAAATGATTTACCAACCACGTAATCAGTTTTAACTCCAGACATCATATTTCACAAAAATAATCAGCCTTTCACTCCATGCTAGATAGACTGATGAATATAAGACGAAAATAAACAGAAGGAACTAATTACAATAAAACAAATCACTACCAGCAACGGTTATCCAGATAAATTGATCAACACACTGCACAGGAAGAAACAGTCTCAAATTTCAAAATCGGCTCTATACAGCTCCCACCTATCCCTTGAAGCCATACCACAGTGGAGATTTTTTCCATTTCTCGGGAACATATCCTTAAAAATAGAGTGCATACTTCCTAAGAAAGAATTAAGGGCCACGTACTGTAGCAAATCCAACCTCAGCAACTTCCTATGCCATATCAAGGGCAGAGTACACATCCTTCACTTCAGAAGTAACAACCACACTTCCCTCTTCGCCAAGCATCTACTTTAAAACAAGCATGGCAGTGACTTCACCTCTAAGATTCTCTACACAAAGAGTAAAGGTCCCCGGTTGGACTCTGGAAAATTTAGAAATCTGGCAACACATGAACTCAGAAGAATGTGTCGTTCTCAACGAGCAACTGTTCCTCGTCCACTCCCCCTACTGCAATTGCTATACGCCACCCACCATCCCTCTTTTCTTCCTCCTCCTCCAAACTGGTGATGCCATTAGAGGGGATGTTGGGAAAGAACAACACTTCCCCACTTTCCTCCCCTCCACACCTTACACCCGAAGGTAAGAAGCTACTTCTTCCCCCCCTTACCCTTCCCTCTTCATTATGTTCACCCCCACCATATATTTAGTCAACCCTGTTAATTTGTTGCGTCTGATGATGTTGTGATGCAACGAAACTGGTTGCCAATAAAGTGTTTAATATTTCTGTGGAAAAAACTTAGTTTCATTTCTTATTCTAGTGTTTACTGAATGTGTTTAACATGACAACTCTTTTGGTAGAGGGGGCCATGGAAGATTGGAAGGGTGGAAGATAGGGGAGGAAATGGGCTAGTTAATTGTTAGCCTTTCTTTCCCTGGGTAAGTTTTATAGCTAATTATTTCCAATTTTCTATTGCAATTGAAGGCAGAAAATGAATGCTTGTACTCCTTGAGAATTGAATGCTTGGTCCATGATGAGGAAATTGGTAAGGGATTCTCTGGAATTTTGTAACCATCAATGGTTTTTGTAATTATCAATAGTTTACCAGTGAAAGTCTGCCAAGATTAACCGTATTTCTTAAAAATAGGATGGTGTCAAACCTATTATCCAACTGAAAAGGAAGCCTGCCAAAACAAGTTTGGAAACCATCTCTATGGAGAAGCTTTGTACTGAATTTTTATCATTGAGAAAGAAATATTACACATCAAATCTGGCAAAAGAAGTTCCTTTTCATTGTCTTCTCATATTTGCTGAATTTTTAACTCTTTTTGAGCAATGAGGATACTTTGTGCTGTATTTTTCATGACTTCATTCACAGCACCATCCCTATAGCATCTCTCATTTTTTCAATGAGTTGTGCTGTAAGAATAAAAAAATGTTTTTTACCCAATGTTGCTACATATTGTTAATACAATTTGGTAGAGGCAAAATTTGTGAAATACTTTAAAATTCAGTGTAAAAACTTCTAGAGATGAAGATACTTTTAGATTTTATTTCTGTAACTTAATCTCTTAGTTTATTTATAACATAAGACCTAAAACTTCTTAGCAAGTCTGCTGACTATGGCATAATGAGGAGGAGAGAGAGTGAAACTGATTAACATTTTGATTTTTCTCATATTCTTAAGCTCTTTTTCTCGGACTGTTGAAGATACAAGGCGGGGTTGCCTTATCTTTATGGTAAATGTTGTCCATACATGACATATTCATCTTCTATAGTCAATGTTGGAGTAGGGAGAAGTAACAGAGAAAACAGAGGCCCCAGGTATGCAGATTTACCTACCATAGCCCAACTCAGCAGGACACAGGATCCAGGCAATGGTAAGAGTCCACTCTTAGCAGCAAAGTGAGCCCTTCTCTCAGCTTAAGCCCGTTTCACACGATACTTGATCCAGCACAAGACCTAGTGTGCTAGCCACTACTTGATATTGAGGATGGAATCTTTAATGATTGGAACCCTTCTAGGAGGTTTCCAAAGGTCTCCACGATCATCGACCTTGTACTTGCTATGAAGTGGGTATTCCATATGATTCCATACTACTTAAAAAAAAAGAGAAGATTGCACAGTGTCTATAACGTGATGTGAATGGTAGGTGTCCACTGGGTCCTACTGGGAGCTAGTAGCAAACTAGTACCATATCAAGTAGGAAATCAAGTAGCTCAGCAAGTATACTAGCAATCGTGCTTGCCAGCCAGTATACTGGTTCCATTCACACGATACTAGAAAGCTAGCATACTAGCGAGTATCCTCGACTTTGTGCTGGATCAAGTGTTGTGTGAAATGGGCTTTAGGCCCTAGGTAAAATAGCTGTTAGTACCAGGGCTACAGTTTATCATGCCAATGATTGGTAGACTGGGTGTCACAGGGCAAGGATCTTAGGAAACCTATAGCTTCTCTAGCTTCAATTGTGTCTCAGGCATGTTCATCAAGTGTGTCTAAATGACTTAATGGATGAGTAGATTATAGGTGTGGCCTAGTAATTTACCAGTCAGGTGTCTCTAGCATTCATGTGGGATAAATATTGTTAATTTACTGGCAATACTAACGCAAGGATTTCCACTTTCATCAAATAAATAAATGCAAAGTTTCACCAAGGCTTATAGATTTTGGTGAATGTTGAGGAGTGACTTTTTTCTGGTGTTGCTGGCTAACTTACATGGCTATGTTCACTTGAGTATCACATATAAACTAAGCATAGCAGTGAAGTCTATAATTTTAAATTGCTGGAAAATGATTTGTAAGCATTAGATACAAAAGTAGCCTAGAACAAAGGAATATTTTCTCTGTCTATTTGCAGTTGAGATTAGTTAGGGTGTTTACAACAAGTGTAGCAGCTCTCTCCCACGACTGGCCTGAGTAGTTTACATCTCATGATCTCGTTATGTTTTGCCTGTACTTGTCATTGTTGTATCGCTTGGTTGTTCTCAGTTTCTTCTCTTTGGATCATGAAGAACCTATACCTCTGCACATACATGGTAATATGGTGCAATGTGATGCTAATTTTTCCCTTATTTTTTTAATGGATTTTAAAGTGCTCATGAATTCCTCACCTTTGGTCATATCCTAAGTCCATCACTTTATGTTGTTCTAAATCCACTGCTAGCTGAAAACTTGATTCATCTTTGGTTTCTGTTAAGATTTGTTACTCAGTGATTGTTTTTTTTATCCATATATATGTGTATATTCTTATTATACTTGTGTGAGTTTTCCCCCCTCTTTTCTTGGGGATGCTCTGTGGCATTTTTGGTACCCCCATCTCCTCCCCTCAGACATTACCCATAGGCGGACTAATTACCCTCCGGACTTAACTGAAGGACTTGCATGACAGTTGGAGCCAACAATGCCTATGATTCCAAAATGCATCCATTCCAGACTGCACCGTGCTGGCAAACGGCACCACCAAACTGCACCGCTGCCTCACTGGGTTCGGCATCACTTATATAGCCCCCTGGATGCGGATCAAGACCAGAAGTTTGGCCTTCTTACAAGCCATCATTTGGTGTGCTCCTGCTGGAGTTAGAAGAGTGCTCCTGATGCTCCAATGATAAACTTCCACCTCGTCCACTTTACCCATACCATTTTCCCTCCCCTCAAAAACTACCTATTGACTATTTCCACATTAAACCCCATTCCACCTTTGACCTTGCCGAGTACACCCCTTCCTTATGCCAGAAAAAAACCTCCCCTCTCATGCCCTCTGTTCGAGCTGAGAATGCAAGGAGCTCACTTGCTGAGTGCGTGCAGCGGTCTCGAATCAGTTTTTCTGAGACTTCATCGTTTTCAAGGGTGTCCTTGTGGCTACTCTCATTTGTTCCAAGTTGTTAAGGATTTCCCTAAATGGAAGAATATTTCAATTGTCTGTTTGTACTTGCATTGTGTATTTGTTGAAATGCATTGTTTGGTCTATTTAGATTTTTAAATTTTTTTTTCTTGTTCTATTTGACATCATCTTGCTCACCCGAGCTCGGAAGAATATCGTCCCCTGAACGAGCATTTCTTATGAAGTTCTTTTGTCATTCGGGAAATGCTGCATCTCTTATTTGACTCTTGTTTAAATTGGCTCTGTCAATACTGGCAATAGTTTTATATAAAAATTTTAAAACCTCAGTCCAACAATAGGCTTTAATTTCAGAAGTGAAAATATTGTGACATGCTACATATGCAACTTGAAAACTTTAGTTAAATGTGTAATCATGCTAAGAATGGGGCTGGTAATGGGATGGAGGATTTGTGTTCTGTTTTGCCGGGTATGTAAAGGTCTAGTATACTGCTAAGTTGGGTTGCAAGGAGTAGAAAAGCATGCCTGCTAGTTTCATCCTTCCAGAAGTGCTCTGTGTAGGGATGTGAAGAATCTCCCATGCAGCTCAGGACACAAGAAAATTCCTCGTGAAAACCACTGGCACAAAAGGGCAGGAGAATTGAGCTTGTACTTTTTTGCCTTTATTAAATCAACATTCCACTCTGTATTCACATTAGATTTTAGTCAAATGTCCTAATAGGAAAAAGATACCTCGTGCATGGCTCACCTGTTGTGATGTATTTGCTTGAATTTATTTATTTTTAAATGGATAGCAACATTTTGTTTTTGTCCTAGAGCAGAAACAGTTTCAACAGAAATAAATATTTTTAAGGTTCTTGTTGTGGTACTATTTTTGGAATTGTCTGTTTTTTACTGTGTTTATTTCAGTATTTGTGATCGGTTTTTTGTCTCTTGTCTTTTGTTTCTATCGCTAATTTTCATTCCTAACTTTCCTTCTTCAACACTTCTCAATTTCCTTCCTCTTCTCCCATCTTACTGTGTCCATCCTGCTCCATGTCTCAGTTTGACAGTCCATAATCTGTGCTCACCAAAGTACTCTTTGTTAAGATCAAATTAATGAACCTCACAGCCCTTTGTTCCATATTTGACTGATAAATTTTTGATAGACGTCTTTGCATCTGTGCTAGCCTATGTATTCCCTTCCCTCTTAATAAGCATATGTTTCAGTGAATATGCAGTACCTTCATCCATTTTGTCCAACTACCTTTTTCGTCTTAATTCTGACTTAACCTTGTGGGTTGAGAACTGACACCCCCTAACAATCATTTCAGTGTGTGATAATGTAGACACTTGCAATGGTAGTTGCTCTTACTTTAGTAGCAAACCTGGTTTTAAGTTTGAAGGTCACTCTCTCGCATTTTATCCTTGGAAATGTATTCCTTATATTTTTTCCTCAACTTGTAGAAGTTAAGTTTATGACTGCGTATTGTGATTGGCCTTCCATTCTGTCCCTGTATGAACAGGCTACGCAGCACCAAAGTGCATGAAATGCACATGATTGGTCACAAATCCACATTAATCATATGATTCTAATATACATCTGCCACACCTTTCTAAGCGCGAAAACATTTTGAGGCGTCACTGGTACTAATACATTTAATCCATAGGACAAAAAATTAAACATCAAAGAGGTTTCATTGGTTCACAATACAAGTATTGCGTCTATTTTCAAGATTTAAACTTCTGTACGCTACAAGGAAAAATTAATAGACTGACTAACTGATAAACTAACTGAAATCCTGACCAGTTTTCAAAGTCTTATTTCTGCAGAGGGATATGTAATTCTTATTTTTGTAAGAGGCTAAAAATAAAAAATGCATTTGTTAAATTACTAACAATAGTGGTGCCATTTCATTTTTTATACTTGATTTTAACAATTGTGATATGTCATATTGTCATCTCCACAATTTCATAAATAATTTCCAGTGAACCTTAGATCCAAGAAAATTTTCGTTGACCCATCAAGTCATTAGATTTCATGTTACACTTCACCTTGTCAGTCACTCTCTCCTGTAATTCTGTCGTTAGGTTCTTAGCAATGGCTGCTTAATAAATAAAACTGTTATTAATGTCGCCTAGCGTGAGATTAATATGAGTTATGTGTATTCATATTGATCATGCTCATTTCATCTACAAAATTAATTCAGGGGAACGTTATAAGTGTGGGAGTCACCAAAGTATTAATCTTTTAAAATTGTCAGAAATAACCTGGAAACCCGTGATTTCCAGCTTGGTACTCCATCACTTGAGCGACCAAGATATCCTGTTTCATTGTGGAAATTTTTGAGGCTTTAACCTCGTGGACGGTGGCACGATGCACATGACTACAGCTGCTTTGTGACATATGTCCAGCAGTTCAGCAACAGCTTGTTCCCTCTGTTCCCAGAACCTCTTTTGGTTCCTGCGATTCATCTACGGTTCCCGGGAGGCACCTCAGTTTTGCCATATGAATGTGCTCATGGTTACAGAAATGGGAGGTTCAGAGGAGAAAAACAGGTCTGTTTTATTTTTTAAATTATGCCATTTGTCACATGAGTCAGACTTCTTTTTGCAGCAATGTCACTTACGAGTAGGCTATCATTCTTCTGATTCCTATCTTCTTGTTGAAATTGTTGGGAGCCACTACAAGTCCAGCTCATTCAAACCAGAATGTTAATTGCATCTCCTCATGAAGTCCTAGGAATCTTAGGAAGATTGCCTCACCAGGTCAGGGTTTTGCCCATTGGAATAGTGGTGAATGCTGTGAAACTTAATTATGTATCATCTAATGAAGGATATTTATCTGATGAGCGTTATGTGGTGCCTAGATTACCATATTTCTCAGCCCTTAAGATGCACTTGCTTTGCTGGAAAATGGATTCTTAAAATGTCCTATGGTGCTTACTCCATCATGAATTTGTTGCGAAGATTTATTTAAGGTAACTTTAACACACTATTTATAGCGATACGACATCCATTTTCTTCTTAAAAGTTGTCAATATTAACGGGTGATGATTGTATATTAACAGGTGATGATTGTTATTTTCTTTTGATATGTTGCCTGAAAAATCGTAGTGCCTCTTATTGATCAGGAAATATGGTTTCTGGATTTTTCTTCCGAGACTAAAGTTCTATGCATATTTTGTAATTAGTTTCAATCAGTTTGGATGTGTAAAGTTGTTTCAACAAACGTGTAAAAGTAATGTATGTTTTCAGGAGCTGTCCATGCTATTACATGCCTGATTGATGGAGATTTTGTTATCAATGATAATAAACCTATTTTTTGATAATTTACAATTTTATTACTGTGCAAACTGTTCATTATTCTTTATTGCTGAGGGACTGCTTTCTGCTCAAAGGTAGGTTGTTTCAAATAAAAGTGGGTTCATTTCATACTCAAACTTTGTCACTCCTGGTCACATGAGACACCTGAAAGTTTAATCTGGTTCTTAGACATAAAATTGACTTTCAGTGGAATTGCCAAAGGAATGGAATCTGTGTTTGGTGAATTAAAATTTGCCTCTGGATTCATGCCAGGAATTACCCTGCTAAAATTTACAACATCTAGGTTCACAACAACAATACTCATGGAAGGCAATAGTCCTTGTCAATAAGGCCATGGACTTTTGGAGATACACTATATTTTGTCACTACTATTTTTTTATAATAATTAATTGACTTGAAAATATTTATGCCCAAGTGAATAAATGCATTTTGCTCTCCTATTTATTCCAAGAATTATTCAATTAAGTTACTCAGCTTCAGTAGGCTACACCTACTGAAGCGGTGTGACTTAATTTGGAGACAAGACCTCTGCAGGAAGCCATTAAACGGGACTGCACCCTATTCCTTGACTTGAGAATGTCACATGCCACTGGATTTAGTAGTTTGTGAGCTGTGCCTTCTCCACCCAGACAGAATTTCAGGTTGAGCATGTATAGTTTTCTAACTATTCCATCTAGCTTTTCTGTTTAGCCTTCAGCATCTCTCAAAGTCAAACACATGATGTATAAGCCTGAATGATGCTCTGTAAATTATTAATTTCCAACAGAGAAGGTTGTTTTTATATAACTTTTGATAATAATCATTGACTAAATTGAGCTGACGTGACAAGACTAATTGTCAAGACTTGAAGTATGGTGAATGGTAAAAAATAGAGCTGTCTGCTGGAAGTATATTGTGCCAAGCATGTCTGGCAAAAGCATTAAGTAGACAAAAATTATGTTATTAAAGAGCTGGGTTATTAGCTAAAGAAGTGAGATCGGGTGATCCTGTGGTTTCCGTCCCATTTTGGTTCTCGTTCATATCACTGACAGTGAAGCAGGTTTTCCTTACAAGGCTTGGGGAGTAGTACACATTCGAGCATCACAAGTGTTACTGAGTGGAGATTGATGGAAACAAAATGAATTATTTTTTAATCTAAAATCACCATAAAGGGATTAGAGGCTAGATACTTTTTTCAATTTTAAATGATAGTGAAAATATTGTGGGTGTGAGGATTATCTTTTTTGGCAGTGATGGTGGGACGGCAACCGTGGAGGTAGAAGGAACCTCTGGACATGAGTGGGTAGGGGAGGAAATAAGGGCTGAGGACAATATAGCAAAGATTGGAGGGGAATTACCAGGTAATGTTAGCAGGTAAATACCTAAAATCTTGGAATTGAAACATTACACACTTTATAATACAATTGAATAAATCGTTAGCCTCCAAAATATAAAACACTCGACCATGACCATTGATATGAGTGAGGTTGAGGGTTATATTAGGAAGAAGTTGACTTTAAGCAGAGAGTGGAGGATGGGTGGGGAAGAATCTGGCGTCGGCATCAGCCTACTGGAAACGAAAAACCACAATGGATTCACGGAGTACGGAACTCGAAGTGCCCTCCACACAGCACTGAAGTAGGGACCGGTAGGTATAAGAATGAAAACACTCAGTCACTGCCGGTTTTTGAACCTGGATCCTTGTGCTGGACCAGTGCTTCTAAGAATTTCAACGGGGAGAAACATTGACGTGTTAGATCCAGATGAAGGTAAGTCTTCACACAAAATCACACATATGAATCCAGAATGTAGATAGCCTGCAATTTGGCAATTTCTTTGGTAAATCGGTAGGGGGTTTAAAAAGTTGAAAATTGATCTTATTAATATATGGATGACCCAATTACCTCATGAGTGCACAGGAAGTGGAGAGTTTCTCCACAATTCTATGAGCCATCGGTGTTGCTGGGTAAACGTATTTATAAAAAATTATATTGACTTTTGTACAATTATAAAATAATTGTTCTAATTCATTGGAAAAAATCCTGTTAAATTTTCTGTTCACAGTTGGTATATTCATCTTTAGCAGTTCTTGCAACTGCAGTATCCATTTTCACATTAAGAAGTCTATTATAATGACCAATGTTGAGTATTCTGAAGAGTAAATTTCCATATGATTGGCAAATGCACTGTTCAAACTAACAATCATGGGGTATTTTTTGATTTTTTAGTGCCCTTGGCAGCACCATGAATATGTATGAATTTAAATTACAAGTCCTACACAAGATATTAGGCAGTGTACCTACACAGGTTTAATTGCCATGGGGAAATATTTGTTCACAGTGTGAACACTGCCTACTTATGCAATTGAGAGAAACACTATTTCTAATGGCATTTAAAAAGGCTACTATTTCAGAATAAAAGCTTATTTCTTGCTTATATAAGAGGGAAACGAATGGATTATAATAATAGTCAGTATAAATTTCAAACGCATTCATATTTAGTAGTAAATATCAAGAGAAAACGGCTTAATTTATAACAAAGTTACAGGTCGTAAATAAAACAACAAAAATAAAGGCTCGGATGATCAGTAATACTCATATAATGACGCTTTATTTTGTACATTATGATATTCGTCGATAGTTATGCAATATTTAAGAGAAAAAATAACACCGGGGCATAAAAACGGACAAGGTGCTTAAGTTAGTCGCTAAATATAAAAGAAATCAAGGAATTGTCATTATAGTGCTCAGGCGGAAACGAGTAATTCTAGATATTCAGATTTCTAGCAGGCGCACATAAGGTGCCAGGAGGTATCATCGTAGATGGTACAACTTGACTATATGCTCCTGTTGTCGTTAGCACTTCTCTCATACTCCCCCCGGCTGGTCGCAATTCATTGGCTAGAGAGCAAAATAGGCGGAGCTTCTGGCGGCAGCGGAGAAACCCCGCCTATCAAAAGCTTTTCTCCGTCGAGCACTATGACGTAAGGGATTGGCTCTCTTCTCGCACTCCTTAACTTGGCTCCACCCACCTAATGCCACTGGCCAATGAGATACTATAGCTGTCGCTAGGGTGTGGGGAAACCAACTGGGTATTGGGAGTCAGAGTCAAGTGGAACCGTCTATGAGGATACCTCCTGGCAGTTTATGTGCCCCTAGTTGAAATCAGCAAAAACAGAAGAATTTTCGTCGCCCCAGAGCATTTCACCGCGAATTTCTTGAATTCTATCAGGCGCACATAAGGTGTTAGGAGGTATCCTCGTAGAATGTCCCACTTGACTATTTGCTCCTGGTATCGTTAACACCTCTCTCATACTCCTCCCGGCTGGCCGCAATTCATTGGCTGAGGAGCAAGATAGGCGGAGCTCCTGGCGGCAGCGGAAAAACCCAACCTATCAAAAGCTTCTCTCCGTCGAGCACTATGACGTAAGGGATTGGCTCTCTTCTCGCACTCCTTAACTAGCACCTCCCACCTGATGCCACCGGCCAATAGGATAAAATTGCTTTCGCTAGGGTGTGGGGAAACCAACGGGATATTAGAAGTCAGAGTCAAGTTGAACCGTCTAAGAGTACACCTCCTAGCACCTTATGTGCGCCTAGTTGAAATCGGAAAATGAACCAAAATTCTCGTCGCCCCGGAGCGCTGCAACGCGAATTTCTTGATTTATATCAGGTGAACATAAGGTGCCAGGAGGTATGCTCGTAGAATGTCCCACTTGACTATTTGCTCCTGGTCTCGTTAGCACTTCTCTCATACTCCTCCCGGCTAGCCGCAATGCATTGGCTGACGAGCAAAATGGGCGGAGCTTCTGGCGGCAGCTGATTAACCCAGCCTGTCAAAATTTTTTCTCCATCGAGCACTGTGACGTAAGGGATTGGCTCTCTTCTCGCATTCCCTTACTTGGCACCTCCCACCTGATGCTTCCGGCCAATGAGATACTATAGCTGTCGCTAGGGTGTGGGGAACCAACGGGGTATTAGGAGTTGGAGTCAAGTGGTACCATCTACGAGGATACCTCCTGGCACCTTATGTGCGCCTGGTAGAAATCTGAATTACTAGAATGTCCTAATTCCTTGATTTCTTTTATATTTAGCGACTAACTTAAGCACCTTGTCCGTTTTTATGCCCCGGTGTTATTTTTTCTCTTAAATATTGCATAACTATCGACGAATATCATAATGTACAAAATAAAGCGTCATTATATGAGTATTACTGATCATCCGAGCCTTTATTTTTGTTGTTTTATTTACGACCTGTAACTTTGTTATAAATTAAGCCGTTTTCTCTTGATATTTACTACTAAATATGAATGCGTTTGAAATTTATACTGACTATTATTATAATCCATTCGTTTCCCTCTTATATAAGCAAGAAATAAGCTTTTATTCTGAAATAGTAGCCTTTTTAAATGCCATTAGAAATAGTGTTTCTCTCAATTGCATAAGTAGGCAGTGTTCACACTGTGAACAAATATTTCCCCATGGCAATTAAACCTGTGTAGGTACACTGCCTAATATCTTGTGTAGGACTTGTAATTTAAATTCATACATATTCATGGTGCTGCCAAGGGCACTAAAAAATCAAAAAATACCCCATGATTGTTAGTTTGAACAGTGCATTTGCCAATCATATGGAAATTTACTCTTCAGAATACTCAACATTGGTCATTATAATAGACTTCTTAATGTGAAAATGGATACTGCAGTTGCAAGAACTGCTAAAGATGAATATACCAACTGTGAACAGAAAATTTAACAGGATTTTTTCCAATGAATTAGAACAATTATTTTATAATTGTACAAGTCAATATAATTTTTTATAAATACGTTTACCCAGCAACACCGATGGCTCATAGAATTGTGGAGAAACTCTCCACTTCCTGTGCACTCATGAGGTAATTGGGTCATCCATATATTAATAAGATCAATTTTCAACTTTTTAAACCCCCTACCGATTTACCAAAGAAATTGCCAAATTGCAGGCTATCTACATTCTGGATTCATATGTGTGATTTTGTGTGAAGACTTACCTTCATCTGGATCTAACACGTCAATGTTTCTCCCCGTTGAAATTCTTAGAAGCACTGGTCCAGCACAAGGATCCAGGTTCAAAAACCGGCAGTGACTGAGTGTTTTCATTCTTATACCTACCGGTCCCTACTTCAGTGCTGTGTGGAGGGCACTTCGAGTTCCGTACTCCGTGAATCCATTGTGGTTTTTCGTTTCCAGTAGGCTGATGCCGACGCCAGATTCTTCCCCACCCATCCTCCACTCTCTGCTTAAAGTCAACTTCTTCCTAATATAACCCTCAACCTCACTCATATCAATGGTCATGGTCGAGTGTTTTATATTTTGGAGGATAACGATGCATTCAACTAAATTAGAAAATAATGGTAAGAAAGGGGCAGGATCACAGTTGGGCTCAATGCCAGTAGTTCACAGTTGAGCTCAATCAAATACACCTGCATACCTCTGAGTTAGAAAGCAGGATGCATTCTGAACAACTTTGCAATGTGAATGTTCGAGAATGCAGTTTATTTCAATGCTGGAGATAATTAAGTTACCTCTTGTAGATGAAGCAAAATTCAAATCCTTATCAATACTTGGCCAACACTGTGATTAATACAAAGGTTCATTATGGTTGAGGAAATGTTGATTACAATACATTTTCTAACACATTGGAGGTATTGTTACAAAAAATATCATTTACCTATTCTGATAATACTTGAAAAATGTAGAAGAATCCAGGTCACAAAAGGCTAATTAAAATATTACAGAAATCAATTTATACCACATCAGGGTTAAGGATGGGTTTGCATAAAAAATAGAGATTTTATTACAATTTTGTTTCAGTGTACTTATTCTCATTTCTTTTCGCAACATATTTCAGAGGAAAAAGAAAAATAAGCTATATAGAAAGATAGGACTGCATAAGTTTATTACAAGGATTAATGTACATAAAGTAGGAGTTTCTTCCGTGACCGCATGAGGCCAAGATAACAGGAAAAATTAAGCATTCTGAAACACTTGAACAGTGGTTAGGAGCAATCAAGGAAGCATTAAGACCCACACAAAATACTTAATCTTCACCAGAAAAATATCTCCTAGTCAGAATTAAAATAGGCAAGAATTATAAGTATTAAAAATTTCAATAAAAGTAAAATATTATGAAATATTTACATGCATAAATCTCAAGTAATAACATAATGCTTTTACTAATTTATATCCTGCTCCTAAAAATGAAAACCTTTCCATAAATGGAAAGCTTCTTCAACCTTGAACACATCTCATATAAAAGCTTAGAGATCAAGTTTATCTGTTATTGATGCTGTACATTATTGAGGGTTATTACAAAATATTTACAAAAAGAAATGCACTTCAAATATCAATATTATGCAAGAAATATCATACATCGCTCCTTCTCTTGGGTGGTGACTGGAATACTTCTTGGATTACCTGGAATGAGAGAAGTATTTTGAACACATGGTACTTAAGCAAAAACAAAACTTCTAAGAAGCATACAATACAAAAAATGAAAGCATTGAAGCTAATGTCACAAAGAAACATAATGAAATAATCAAATACACACTGAATAGTATAAATATAAGAATTAAAACTAACAATTAGCAAGAATCGTAAGCATTACAAAATGTCAATGAAATTAAAATAATATAAAATAATAAAGTGCATAAATTTCAAGTCATAATTTTATACTTTCTCCAATTATCTCCCGCTTTTAAAAATAATTGATATAAAGAATGAGGAAATTTTTAAACAAAAATAACATTATTTCTTCCAATGGAATTAAGTTACTTCAGACACTTAGAAATCTTATAAGAAGTATTTAAGGAGGAACCATCATTTTAGGCATGCCCGAAAACTTGCCCTGATTTTAACATATACAGTAGAATCCTGATTTAAGGTTTTTCTGGGGGGCAAAATTTAAAACACTAAATGCGGAAAAACACTAAATGAGGACTTGCCATTTTTTTTTAGGGTTTAGGGTCTGTAATGATTAGAACAGCTTTCTACAAAAAGAAAGTATGATTATAATATAATAAATAATAATATAAAAGTCACTAAAAGGGGTCACATAAAACAATAAAAAGTTTTCATTAGTTTTATATTCTCTTTCCAAAGAAGGTTGGATTCAGTGTCAAAATGAAAATAAATGAAAAATGAACTAAACTGAAAGGGCCTTAACCAAAAATACAATGCTTTAGCCTTCTGACCACTCAGGAATTCAATATCAATTTTAAAACTTTTAGGAGAGACTAATTATATTTCTGTGTTCTGTTAAAATCAAAGCCAGCAGCCTCTGCTCTCTATAAACCAATAGCACCCAGGAGACTGGTACTGGTCAATCAGTGGTCTTGTTGAAGAGTTTTTCCTTGTAACACTGCCGAGGAGCATATGATTTACAAAGTCGCCAACTCTCTTGTCTGAGTCACTTTTCACTGGCTTCAAATGTGGCTGTATAATAAATTGTATTTTTTTAATCTGTTACGCAACTAAATAAACCCTTACTACCGAACATCCAACCCTAACTCGTATATGCTCTAATTTGAACCTTCAGGCAAAACACATTGTAATTCAACCCTCCCGCCTTTTTTTGTGCGGCCGTAACTTAGCATGAAGCTAACCTCTGCATTTTCTGGAGTTAAATTTTACTGTCGTTGTCTGTGGCACCTAATAGATGTTGGAAATTTTCCTAATAAAAATGGAGTTAAGGAAAATTCCCACTGGGAATGTTGTTGTGGACGGTTATCAATGTGAAAAATTCCATTTTTACACATTTCTCAGTGATCTCGATGCATTTTTACACTTATTTTATTCTGTAAAAGTGAGGTGTAGGCGGCTATGTACTCGAAAAATCATCATCATAGCATCATTAAAGACGGGCGAAAGAAAGACATTTCATTTCACAAAATATTGATACTTTCCGATTATGAGAATATTATTGATGGTACGACATAATGAGAATTCCTTATTTAGCAATCAATTTTGATTTGTAGCTCCGAGAAATTAAGCTGCTGTTTCTCACATGGCGCGCAGTTCCACATTCATTTTTTCTACACAGTGCCCGGGTAAAATTTCGGGTTAAACCTACTTTAGGAGAAAATGCGGTTTTACATTTATGTATGTATTACCAAGAGCATACAATATCTTAATGTTCGTATGTTCATTATACATTCATTCATTGTACATATACAAGCATCTTAAAGCGAAACCTTAAGGACCGTAGACCTATTGAAAACTAATGCTGGTGATAGTCATCACTGATGTATGGATAATCATTTGCATGAATCGTCATGAATAAACCTTAAATCGGGTAAAAAATCTTTCACGACCTAGAATATGGAAAAACACAGAATGCGGAGACGCTAAATTAGGACAATTTTTACATTGTTTTTATAGGGAATGAATCGGGACCTCAAAAAATAAACTTTAAATGCGGAAAAACGTTAAATGCGATAACCTTAAATCCGGATCCGACTGTATTATAGTCCATCGCTTTCCCTATGGAATGGTGTAAAAATATTGATATGTCATCGGCCATTTAACGAAGATATATGTATTTGAAAATGAAGGTTTTTCACGTTGAAATGCATTGTCCTTATGGGAGTATGATGACCTTCCTTCACATAAAAATTTTTATTTCAATTTTGGCCCGAAAAAAATTGTTAAAAAACTAAGGGAACGTGCAAGAGATAATAAATCACATAAAATATTTTTTCCAGCCTAGGTCATCGGATGTTTAACGTTAGTATTTAAGTTCAAAGAACATACTTCTGGTTTTCTTCCGAGGAAGGAGCCGGCAAGCTGCGATGAACATGGCAACGTTGCTAAGGAGGTCTTTCAATTTAATTACTCTTGTTCAAATTCTGTTTCTTATCATTTTTGCTATTATTATAAATTGTTTTCATAATTTATATTTTATATAACTCAATTTAAAGGCTTTAATGCTGTTTCTAGAGTTAAATACATAAATAAAATATGAAATGGGGTATAGAAATTAAGGAGACGACTTGAATTTTAATCTTCATAATGCCTGTGTATATAAACTCAAAAAATATGGGATATGGGATATGTATAAGGGGATACTCACAGCAAACGTTTCCAACATCTTTCGTGAAATTGATTACTTTGCACATACTACATTGGTTACTTTTTACGGCTGCCAACTTACGTCAAATCAGAATTTTCAAACCTATGTGTTCAGAATATTTGGAGTTTAGCAGCACCACTTCTTTATCGATCTCACTTGCGGTAGATGTTTTTCTTAATGTAAAGGTATCTGTATACAGTAATGTAAATGAACCTATATATGTACGTACATATTCATGCAATCACGTGTTTAGCATTTCGACCAGATTCAGATAAACATAAAGAGTCTGCAGTCTACTAAAACCGGAGAATGATCGACGAACGGGAGCTACAAGAAATCGGGTCTCAGGCAGTAGCGAAAACTTAGAATATCAGAAATCCCTGAAAGCATCTAAAGTTTTTATTAAGGTACCTTGCCATTAGCGAGAATAGGAAGCAAACCTGTTCATTAACCTCAATTTTAAAATTAGGATGCATAATTTGACCGTATGATTTCAGATAATACAACAGTATTAATGCAAGCATAATTATTATACCGGTTTTTATGCGCGTAAGTACATCGCATGTGTAAGGTTCGCCCTCCATATATACTGTACCTTTTTTCATTTCCTCTTTAGTATGTCATTTTTCCATAATCTTAGAAGGTAAAGTTTGCCTCAAACATTGTTTACGGACTCAAACGAAAGATGACTAATTTCATAATTCAGTTATTTGATCATTTCTTGGTCACCTTTTAATAGCAATTAACAATAGTAATAACATTTATTGAATATTGGCCAGATTATTGTGAGTACTAGCTAAACTCGGCCACTCTTTGCTGTGGATCAGTCTGATATGAAATGAATGGGAAAGTAAATAAAAGTATTTTAGCAAACTTAGATTAACCGAGAAAAGACATCATTCAATTCAATAGCCTACCATGTGTTGCTGTGGATATGCTGTGGAATGAAAGGAAAGGAAGAAAAATGATGTTTTTCACAGAAATTCATTTTTTTATTGTAAAGCTAATGGATTGACTACATTTTTTTCTTTGTCCGTTTTCTGCATAAACATAAAGATCAGACTCTGGAGCCTGAGACGCATAATTGCCCATGAGATAAGTAGTCGTTTTCCAGATTCAAACCACACACTCGCAAAGATAGCCCTTGTGCAGGAATTGATAGTTATAGCGAACTCAAGGCGTATTGGAAGTTAATGTTCTAAGTCCAGTCCGTAAGTTATTAAAACATTGAACTTTCTTTTTTCATAAACCTGCCCTTATGTTGAGTAAGGCTGCCTTTTTTAAGAAATTAGGATTCAATAGGTTTTATTAATACGATCAATACGATCGTATTAATCAGAGATCAATACGATTCCACCAAAAATGAGATGGCGAAAAAGTGATGCTGAATTTGATGCATGAATGATGCCACGAAAAAATGATTGAAGTAAAAAAATAATGGGCGATGAAAAGGTAAATGATGAATGCAATATCTATTGCGTGAAGAAACCTACTGAATACTTGAAAATACAAAGGCTGCACACTTCTACCGCTGTCAACAAGCACAGATATAGTATATATCTGTGTCAACAAGATACCGTAGGGTACCCCTCAACTGTTTATGCAATCTCGGTGTTGCCATGTGCTTCTATTATACATTCATAATGCAATTTATCACGAAAATAAACAGTTAAGGCATATTTTCAAACATTTTACAACAAAAATGATTATATCTTTTCCTCAGTTCATTAATAAATATTGTAATCAAATGATGACTACATAGCAACGAATGCTGGAGTCAATACAATATTTAGTGTTCATTACGTACCTAAAACTTTTGTTTAACATATTGTTGCATGATATTTTACCCTGTGGATCTTTCTAATACATATTTTAAAATACAAAAGGCATCACAAAGCCTAAATTCACTCATTACCGCAAATGATATAAATCATAAGAATACAGTATTTCGAAGCGCAGGTTCCTCCTTAAGCCTCACGGTATTTTCATTAAAAGTTGTTTTCAAACAGAATCTCATGATTAAGCCCAGTGGCGAAGCTGAAGGGTAGTCTGGGAGCCTGAGAATACCCAAAATGATTACAGTAAAACATATACTATTTTTTCAGCTCTGTCATGCATTTTATGTTGCTGAGAAAGCATAGGAAAAATAAATATATCCTATATTTCTGCACATTGCGTTGTGTTAAAGTGGTTTGGATGTTTTGGAGGCTTGGAAATCTGGCTGCTGGTAGACTCCAAATGGCCGGATGGCGCATGCGCATACGCTTATTCGTCGCCAGACACTTGCACCTGAAACTGCGTGATTCTTGCGCGCTGAGAGCCTAGACACTTGCGCCTAGTTCTCACGCCCTTCCGAGTCTCAACAAATGATCAAGAGATGGCAAGATGGAGAGAAATTAAGAGAGACTGATTCTGTTGAAACAGTTTCGCTGCATGTGAATTTTTTCTTCGTTTTGTGGTTGGAAAATAACAAGTCAACCTACGGCTAAAGGACTGAACAACAACAACCAGGATGGACTACACAGGTTTCACTAATTCAGAAGGCTCGCATTTGAAATAATTGACACCTTCGTTGTCCACATGGAATCTCATTTTGAAGACTTAAATAATTTCTATTTTGCAGAATTACTAGATGAAGATCCTGCATAAAATACATCATTTCCCTCAGCGAAATTGGGTAGCCTAATAAAATGCACTCATTATTTAACAGGGAACAGCTAAAAAATGAACTCATTAATGTCTATTCCAAGGAGAGTAAACACTTTCTGGCACATTTGTTACTTAAATATTTTTGGACAATGGCCTGGATAAAGTAGGTATATCAAGAAACTGGGAATCATAACACTGATTCAGACATTACCTGTATCAACTGCATTGTCCGAAAGAAGTATGAGTACGTTGAAGACCGAGGACACATTTTTAAGAAACTTCATGACGGACTCCAGTCTAAGCAATTTAATCACCCTGGCGGTTGAAAAGGCTTTACTGAACAACCACTCGAGCGACGAAAGTTTCAAGGAACGCATCATCGACACCTTTGTCCAAAGGAAAACCTGCTGACTCTATATGCTCAACGGAAAACATTAAGGCAAATTACTTAGCCCCTCAAGTGCTGACCTCTGTGCATGAAAATTTATTTCAAATTAACAGTGGGGCGAGAGGTAAAGAAGTGAACAAGCATCTAGCGTTCTCATCGTATACAATGCATGTTAAAAAGAAACTAGATTTTAAAAACCCACCGGAACAGAGGGTTATAACCCATTTAAATAGCCCGGTACACAACGTGTTAAGTCAACTGATTTTTGTCGACTGGAACATTTGAGTCTCTGAAGCAGCAAATAATGGGCCGATGAGCTAGAATACCCACTTCGAATACCTTAGCTTCGCCACTGATTAAGCCATAAGTTATTTAAAATCATGAGAAAAATTAGGCACAAGTGACATGCCGTATTTCTCGGCCTCTAAGATGCACATTTTCCCATTAAAAGTAGTAGGGTGTTGCTCACAGTAGTAAGTAGCACAGCCCTTCTTCATAAATCTGTTTTATGACAGGTTTTTCGACTGGATGAATAATTCTGTTTCCCTCAGTCCTAATCATCTTCCTTCATATCTAGGTAACTTCTTCCTCTCTTGACATCTGTTAGCATTCCAAACCTTCTACCACCTGTTCCACTTTTTCCTTTATCTTCCCTTCCATTTTCCTTCTTAGCAAGAAATCTCCCCATAATATAGAGCCTACGAGGATGTTTTCTCTTCTTTAGGAACAGAGTCCTTCCCAAGACTTTTTAGTGACAATTTTTTTCTTTTTCAAACAAAAATAAAGTGTTGACTTTTACAGTTGATATTTGAATAACCTTGAGGGATCTAAAGAGAGAAGATTATCATACAGCATTGCATTTAAACTTGAAGTCACAAATTACGCAGAGGAACATGCAAACAACTGAGAGGTATTTTGGCCACCTGCGACTGAGAAAATGATTAGAGAATGGAGGAAGCAGATGATAGATTTGATAAATGCAGGTAGAAGAAGAAAAACTTTATGTTCATGTGCACCTAAATGGCAAAAGCTTGAAAAACATACTAAGAACTGGATTATTAATCGCAGGAAGAACTGAATCACTGTTTCAACCACAATGTTCTTGTTTGAAGCAAAAAATTGGCGATTGGTATGTTTATTGTAGATTTTGCTTGAACTGTCATGGTGAGAGAGAATCATGAAAATAAATGGTCTTTGCATGCATACCAGAACTACAACAGCACAAAAACTGCCGGCTGAATATGAAAGAAAAACTATAGAATTCCATAAATATGAAAAAAAATGTGTTTTGAGATAGGACAAATAGGAAACATGGATTACATCTCTTTGCAATTTGAATCTCCATTAAATAAAACAAAACGTAAAAAGTGCTAAGAAAGTGATAATAAAGACTTCGGGAAGTGGAAGAGAAAACCACTTGAAAATCTCTATCGTCCATGCTTCACCTTAACAACGTTTTAGAATCTGTAACTAACAGAAAATACCCTGAGTGAACTGGCTATCCTCAGTGACAAAATGCAACACTCAACTTTTTATAATTGTCCGAACTGCTGCTGACTGGCAATGGTGCTAGTGACGAAAAAGTGCGTGAAAGTGTGAAGAGCACATAAGAGCAGGAAAGTGTAGAGTGCTAGGGTACACACTTGCGAATTGAAACACACCCTAGGTACCGGTTTTAGTTTTCTTGTTCATGTAGTCCAACATAGTGGACTTTCTTTTGTCCCGCAATTTTTGGACTGCCTTCACTTCCTCTCTCTTCTTTCCTGCTTCTTGGGTTAGCTCAGGGACTCCTTTGAGCATTACCTGCACTAGGGCAATTTCGTCCATGTTTTTGGATCCAATTGCCTTTCCTAGTCGAGCACTAGTTTCCTTCAGGAGTTTATCAGCCCTTCTCATCCTCTCATCTTCTACCTTTTTCAGCTCTAGCAACTTTTTGTCCTCTTCTTGTATTGTGATGAGATTCAGAAACATGCTAGCTAGTGCAGACACTTGTCGAAAAAGAGAAATCATGGTATGAAGGAATACCGACTTAAAAAGCAGTATCTAAGTTCTAGATTGCCTAATTTTGTCGTAAATGGCTTCGTCATAAGAGAAAAGGCATTGCATACTGTATAAGTTTGGGAATTAAGGATTTGACACCCTCCAATGGTTAGTGGGGTTGGCTGAAACATTGGTAGAAATATATCGTACAAAAAAATCAGGACAGCTGTCTATAATTTAAGAAACATATAATAATATTGCTCTAATTCAGTTTGTTGATGTTTCTTACTTACAGTACAACCTCTTTTTTACGAACCTCTAAGTTACGAAATGACACCAATTTATGAACCATTCCGCCGGTCCCGATCTTTGTATATAGGAAAACCATGTAAAATGACCTCTATTTTACAAAACCTCGATTTTACTGATTTACGAAGTGAGAGGCCGGTCCCTAGGAGTGATTGACCTCTGTTTTACGAAGTTTTTGAAATGATTTTTTAGCACTGAACTCAGTACAATGGAATAACGATCGCTGTATACCACGACAGGAGCAGCTGAAGCCATATACGTCATGTTGAGAGGGCCCTCGGTCCAAGTATTTCATATGGGAAAATGTGGAAAAATCGAATGTGAGCATAGTGCTTTTTGAAGTGCTTAAACTGTAGCAAAAATCCCAGAGACTGATCATCCAAATCGCAATTCAATCCTAATTATATGATCCAAGGAAAAAATATTCAAAGACGCATGGCACGACGCCTACTTCTCGAAAGCAATGCCCCAGTTCATAAAATAATCGGATTAGTCCTTGCTAATTTCTATTCCTTTTCTATCATTTTGTGCATTGCGAATACCTAACTTGTCGTCACGAAGGATCCATATTTTCTCTGGAATTATTTAAAATTAGCTTTAAGGTAGCCGCCGTAACCCCAATTCAGAACTTTGTTCAGCCTTTTACTTGAAAATAGCATTCCCGTAGGAAGTTGTTTGCTGCAGCTGTCGTGGAGCTTAGTTTCATTAAAAAATACTAATTTTGCAATAATAAATTACTTATATTCAAATTTTGATGCAATTTGATTATTTAATTTTTCATTAGAAGTGTTTTACGTCATTAGGTAAGAATTTGCGATCGCGTCTTTTAGATTGCGATCGCTTTCTGTAGCCGCGAGTAAATAGTTCTCGTAAATCACTGCTAGATGTCAGCACTGTGGAACGCATCTTAAAAAAGAGGGAATTTCAAATTAACTGAGTGAATTTCCAAAATTGACTTAAATCAGCTGCGAAATATTATTAAATCAGGGTGTCCACTAAAGTCAAAATATAAAATTCAAGCATAATTCAAGGTTTTCAAGGCTAAATTTATAAAAATTTCCAGGCTAATATATCGCGGTTCTTGTACGAGTCAAAAGTGATGTTTTTCAAGTTCTGTTTAGATTTTTTGTAGTTTAACCCATATCATAATATAGATAAAGTAATTAAATAAAAAATAATTGATAAATTAAAGTAATTAAATATGTAGTTTTATTGGTAGTAAGAGACTCTCTTTGTTGGTTGGGAAAGATAAACTACTTTTTGATTGAACACCCTCTTTCTAAATTAGCATTTCCATGAGAAATTACAAATTCTTCTACAAGAGGAACTTAAAGAACCCACTGGCTATTAAAGTCTTAAGCATTCAACCACTGTTCTTGGAATGATGATTTTCTACGTTAATATTTTTTGCCATGCTTTTCTATTTTAAGTCTCAAAGCCTCAATTTTCTGTGCACTCAGAATCAGAATGTAACATTTTTGTACCGGTAGACTATATAGAAAAAGTGAAATCATAACAGTCTTTAGTGTCCTACACCATCTTTTTCTAACAAAAATTAATGTAATAAAAATCCTAATTCAAGTAGGCTCATCCTGAATATATCTAACAAACATCAGCAATTAGATTTCTCAAACAATTATAGAAAAGTTTGTAAAAAATATATTGCAAAGCCTACCAGAAAGCCAACTTACATTGTACTTACAGTAAAGTATCTGATCACATCAAATGTGCAGTTAAAAGAAACATAATAAGTTCATTTTCATTAATAAAGGAATTATTTTCCAATTATTAATCAAATCCTTGAATGCTTTCAAATTCTTTTTTAGAAACAAAAAAATTTAATTCGGCCAAGAGATCCCATTTATGGAATATCCGGATATTCCATTTTTAAGACGAAAAAATTATTATAGAATATTTCAAGCTGCTAAACTAGTAATTTTGCAATATCTTATTAACAATAACCTTTGAAATGAAATTTCAGAATTTTCTTCTCCTAAGAAGAGGTTGTGTAACTCTGATCTTTAAATGAAATTAGCATTTCTTCATGCTACTATAAACAAAATTTAAAAAAAGTCTCGGATTTTTTCCCCATTGAAAAATAGGGTTTGCAAGAAATAAGTAGAATGACATGTGGGGAGAATGTATTCTCCAAAATCAGGTAAGCCGACAATAGCAGAGTGGAGTAGTGGACTGCAGGTAATGAAGTTCAATTCTTATCGCTGTTTAAAATTTTTCTTTCAGCCATTGAATCAAAAAGTTTATCATCCTTCATTTCCAACCTTTTTGTGTGGATACTGACTTTTTTGTACTTCTATCGTTTAAACTACATTTACCAATGCGTCACTCAAAAATACATTGTTAAGTTAACATAATGATTACACGATTTAATTCTGAAATAAAAAATTTTACCCATCCTTTCACTAACGCCAAATTTTATTATTTTTTAAATTATAAATTCACATGAAATTTCAGATAATCTACTTTTTTTAACTGCCTATTTGCATTGCCATAGGAATACAGCGTAGCCTGTATTCCTAGGCAGCGTTAAGTATCGAACTCGCGACCTGCAGTACACTAGTCCTCATTTTTAACAACTACGCTATCATAGGTTCACGGAAATCTGGCGAATGTAGGCGACCCGCGTGACATTCGGCTTTACTTTTTTTCTCGCGCATCCGGGCCTATGGAGAAAAAAATCAGGACGAGTATTTTTTAATTTTGTTTTTGTGGCACGGAAAAAATCTTCTCATTTCGTGACCAAGTTACACAACCTCTCCTTGTCAGTATCTACCATACGTACGTACATTCCAATCGCGGGGCGCATCGATCACTAAGCCGAGAAATTTAAAATCTCCGATCCGGATCTGAATTTTTACTGTCTTCGGATATGATTTCAGTAGCGAATGAAATGAAAGACCCGTGGATCCGACCCGACCATCCTTAATTTATTAATGGTACATTTGTAAATGTAATTTAAACAACAAAAGTATGATAAAGTGAGTATTCAGATTTAATGGTTTGAAATTGAAGATGCTAACATTTTCGATGTAATGACTGAAAGAAAAAATTAAACTGCGATAGGGATCGAACTTCGCACAGTACACTAGCTCTCGTTGTACGCCTGATCCCAGTGAATGTAGGCTACCCGCGTGACATCATATGTATTTTTTTTTCTCTCGTGACAACGGGGTAATGGGGAAACAAGTCATATTTCTTCATTTTGCTTCTAGTTGCGCGGGAACATTTTCATCTAATTACGTGACCTGAGTTACACATCCTCTTCTTGTCAATATCTACCGCACCTACATTCCATTCACGGGGCACTTCGATCGCTAAGCCGCGAAAATTTAAAATCTACGATCCGGATCCGATTTTACTCCGTGTCTTTGGATCCGAATCGGGAACCGAGTAAAACGAAAGATCCGTGGATCTTTGGATCCGATCCGGCCATCACTACACGTTAGGCATATGTTTGCGTATCATGGGCTTAGTCCGATGTGCAATGAATGAAAACAAAGGGCACTTGACGTGACGTCGAACGTCTCCGATCCACACAGCGCTGACGATACATTGAGCCTAACTACTTTTCCGTCGTTTATTTATTAATTCATACCAACGGCAAATCCATATCTTAAAGTCATCGTTATTTATCCTATTTATAAAATAAGGATTTTTTGTCTTGAATTAAGAATATTTAAAATTCCCGGCTCAGACCAGAAAATCACGAATAATCCACGAACAATTCACGAATAATTCCCGATTTTCCAGGTTTTCCCGGTCAGTGGACACCCTGTTAAATGTATTTCAAACGATACGCTTTCTTCAAAATAGGCATTTTCTGGTCTTTTCACTGAAATATACTGGTTCAGTTGGAACTTTGTTTTGAAATTTCCTAGTTAAATGCATCCCTGGCTTTCCCATGTTAAAATGGCTTCTTTAAACACAAATCGACTAGCACTAAATATGTATACCACTTTCGTTAATTAATGCATAACTGCATATGCTTAAAATACTCTGTGGGATGAGTTAATTCTCTTATAAGTTATTCCCCTTATTTTGAGATCTACCAACTGAACAGCTACAAGAACTTAATTCAGTTGCAGCAGCCAAGTTCATACCATTATAAATTTGTAGAAAAATATTCACCTGTTTTTTTTAATTCATGGCTGTTTCATTCTCTTTTACTAAAGTGAGTCTCCTAGCCTTAGGAATAACGCCTATGCTATACAGGGAATCAATACAATTGAGGTGTAATTTTTAAATCCTTCCAATTTCTTGCAAATACACTGCACACAGAGAATTTCACGTAATATCTGTTTTTTTTCCCTGAATGAGCAGATTACTATTATTTGTTATAGTAATTAGTTTGATTTCAACCATAACATAACTATTTGACAAGTTAAGTACAGCATAGTCTTTAATTGCATTGAAAGTACACTTGCATTCCTGTCAGCAGAGTTTTAGTAGACATACATTTGTTGCAGATCAAGCCTCTTTATGTGCATTATGTGCCTCCATGGACATTGCTCCATGCTGTGCGAGGTGTTGCCAGAGCATGGGAGTGTCACCGTAAACACTATTTCCTATTGTTAGAGATCAGTTGGTTTTGGTGACACATCAGTTCCGGAGACAGAGAAGTTAGTGGAAGATAACCTCCAATTTACAAACCCTCTGATTTACAAAGCTCAAATTTTTGGGTCCCTTCAACTTCGTAAAATAGAGGTTCTACTGTATATATTTACTTTATACTGTTAAAGTATGCATGTGAAACTGAAAATTGTCCTTCTCCCACTATTTATTTTCCCACAGTTTACACTTTTTTCTAGTGGTCCCTAGAAAAGTGTAAATCAGGGGTTTTACTGTATAAGGTCCAGGTGAAATTTTTCCCAGTGTTTCTGGCCATCATTCCATCTCCACACCACCGTTGTGTTAAATGTTTTGTGTGTGTTCACTCTCTCTTTCTTTCACCTTCTGTTTGTATTTATATTTTTGTATAAAAAGACAAGACCTCCATCTTCAGACACTGGACTGAATCTCTACACCACTTTCTTCCCCGGTTCCCACAAAATCAAAACCTTTCTCAAGGACCTCTTTCCCATTCTGAAAATCAGTGACGTCATTTCTTCTATCCTGCCTCATCGCCCCTCCATTTCCTACAGACGGCCACCGAACTTAAAAAATATTCTCAAATCCACAAACCCTCTCTATCGCACTTCTGATTCTCCTCCCACATGGCCTTCTCCCTGCAATCGTCCCAGTGGTTAAACCTGTCCTTTAATGTGGTCCGCGCCTACATCTACACACCCCCTCATCACTTCTTTCCCCTCCTCCCAAGCTACTTGCCAGTCCAAAAATATTGTGTACCTTCTGACCTATAATTCTTGTCCTGCACTTCACGTTGGCGAATGCACTACACCCTTGGCAATCTATATGAACAATCATCGATCTTCCACTAAATCTGCCACATTTTCATCCTTTCCAATCCCTAGACACATTAATTCCCACAGCCTCCCTTTCGATAAGTGCTTTTCCCTCTCAATACTCGAATCCCTACCGGAACATGCTAGCAAAATAGAGGTCAGGACTCGGGAGATGGCTTTTATCTGGGCTCTCCGTGCATTCGAGAGCCCAGGATTGAACGTACGGCATTAAACCCCCCACTCTCATCCCTCACCCCTCTTCCTCCCCTCCAGCTTCCTTCACACCCTCGTCACACATTTCAGTTCTCCTCCGGCTGACGAAGACTGCAGCTGCAGTCGAAAGCTTCCAACTGTTTTAAATGTGTGTGTCCTGCTTTTTATTTTTTTGTGTTTCTGTATTTTTCGTGTGCTATCTTCATATGTGTTTATGTAGTTATAATTAATGGTTGAATTGATGGGTAAACCACATAATCAATGCAACAGTATTGAATGCCACTCACCTTAATAGCTTGCATCTTACAATCAGGAGACAAAGCATTAAGGATCTTCATAGTCGCCATGGCTTTCCAATTATTCCAAGATTCCTCATCCAGTTCGCTTCCACATAAATAATCAATTGACTTAAGTTCAGCTATGGAAGCCCTTTCCTTGTAATTTCTCACCAGACATCTTTTCATTGCCCGCAGAAGTGGAGGGTGCACAGTACAATTGGAGGGGAAAGGAATGGCATAATTTGGATTGCAAATAGCATCCAGTTTCCTTCTCTCATTCATTATGTGCTGAAAAGGGCTCCTTCCATACACAAGACTGTATAAAATACAGCCTAATGACCAGACATCAGACTTGTAGCTAGCCTAAAAAAAATTAGAAACACTCACTGAACATGATTTGAAGGAGACTGGAATAACCAAGAAGTGGGATGGTTTTCACCAAAAATATAGAAAACATGTACATTGCAAAGGAAATTACAACACAATCAAATATAATTGGTAAAATATACTGATCTAAAATCATCAAACCTTTTACTAAATGCCAAAGAAATCATGGCAACATGGTAACCACAGAAAACAGCTGAACATTTATTAGGACCATGTCATACAAATACACCAGCTTCAGAGTTAAGCCTAACCTAAAAGGCTGAACTATTTCTAAATGATAAGTCTTTTGTAACTTCAGCCACACTTAGGGCCAGTTTCACCAACGACGGTAAAATTTCCCATTATCGCAGTTTACATTATCTCCGTTAATATTATTATCTCGATAATCTCTTGCTTGCGTTCCACCACTGTTATTATTATCTCGGTTTTTGTAAACCGAGATTTCTCTGAGAATGTTTAGGTTGGTAAATTTCTCATACTCCTGACGTCAGCAAACAAATAAAAGCGCCTAACCGATTTGTAATGCAGCTGATTTAACTTCGTGCTTATTGTAACTAAAGGCATTTCCAATGTACCCATGAAGGACAAAATATTAACTAAACGTCCACGAAACATCTATATTATCTTCTACGTATATCTAGAAAACATCTATAATCACTTTCAAAAATCGTCTATATGTTTATAAGATATTTCAAACCCCGCTTTTCCTAATTCTACTAAACATTTCCCCTAAGATATCACTTATTGTCTTCACTGTTACGTTTGGGAGATAGAGAAATAAAATACTGGAATGAACTTAAATTACATTGCCTTTATTTATAGCGTCTCGAAAACGAACAGTAACTGCGCCCTGTTATAGGTACCTTTCGATCACATAAAACTTAGCATTTCCTTCGTCGTTGTCATTGGTGTTAAGGTGAATTATCATGCGAATGAATTTAAGTGATGACCTGAAATTGCTTCCGCTTAGGGCGTTTAACACGGCGAATGATCTTTTTAATTAATTCCTTGAAACCCTGTTACGTGCAGAAAGTATGTGTAGGCGTATCGATAGCACATATCGATTCACGGGAGATTTCCGACCAACGCAGCGGTATCGATGGTTTGTTTACGTTTGTGTCTTCTGCCTTGTTTAGAAGTGATGTGTGATAGGTGAAATAAAGAATGGTGTATATTTAGTGATTATAATATTCATTATACAAAGCTTTCTAGATATTGAGGTTTGAGGCCATCGGAAGTGAAGTAGAGCTATTAATAATGAATCGGTATGGTTTAATTTTCGCATCTACTGCTAGTGTCCATACAACGGTGGCAGCCACAAGTCTTCCGGAGAAAGCTACGAGAGAGGAGAAATAATGGTCGAGGTACGTTAGGCGTGATTCAAAAGAAACTTTTTATAGGAATGTGAGGCCTATCGTCATTTATTAAGAAAGAGATTGGAGCAATTTCGTACTGCATTACACCTCGCCAGACGTGATTATGAAAGATCGGACACGACGACGAGAGAAGCAATTTCGGTGACAAGAGATACTTGATCAACCTTAGGTATACATGTTTATAATTATATTGATATTTTACAATCCGATTCCGGCTGGCTGTCACGCTAAGATTTTATAGCGACGGGCAAATCGTTTCCATGACCGTATGCGGCTATAACGTTCCCTGATTACTCAGCAAGAATTCATGAGGGTTATAAAATATGTTTAATTATGGTTGAAGTGTGTAGCGGTGTCTATTGTGAGAAGTGTACTATTTACATTTAAATAAGATAGAGTTTTAGAGGTTAGATACGTGCTATCTGCTTTTATTTATCCTTTATATAACACCGTTTCCACGGACGACTTGTCCATCGTCTTCAGGGTGAGTGAAGTTGGTGTTATATAAATATTTAACCCGGTGGAAATCCCGAGAAGACCTCACCTGAATTGTTGCTAAGTGCTTTTCGTAGCGTTTATTAACTCGGGATGAATCAAATCTCAAGTTTTAGGTTCAACTAAATTGCGCGTTCCTTAATCAACCTAGTAATTGCCGATAACGATAAATACTCAAATAAAATAAATTAAATAACGATAATTGAACTCAAATGTCTCGACTAATATCTAAAAGTAGCTGACAAAATCGCCTGCGCGCCATGTTGCTTTTACAGTATTAACTCGGATAATATCCTTTCACCTCGCGAAAACGGCCGGTAAAAATATTAACCGAGATAATGCACCAAAACCGAGTTAATGGTACTGGTGAAACAGAGAAGTCACATTAACTCGGTTAATCCCAAAATTAACCGAGTTAAAAAGATTATCTTCGTTGGTGAAACTGGCCCTTAGACAGTGATGAGCATGAGATTCACATAATATTTATCATGTAATTACTGGCAGAGCAAATGATTATTAATTTAAAAAATACTTTAGTCAAATTTTATTAATTATACCTAGGGATGGGACATTCGAATCTTCGAATTCTGAAATACTGCCTTTTTCCTCGAATCTCCGAATATACAAATCCATTGAGTTTCACCTTGAATCCGAATCCTAAAAACTCACATCCTCAGCTGACAAAAATCCTAGCGTTCCTTTCAATTCAACTTTACTGCCACCACTGATCAAAAATCAAAAGCATGGATTCAAGAGCCCTGTTTGCTTGATGTCGCTGTGTCATACAGGCTGAAATAGCACCACAGATGAATCATTCATGGAAACAAAAAGAAATTCGCTGTCGCAGAACACCGATCTTCTGGAGGTCCTGGTGGAGTACATAAATTTTACTGGAAAAGGCACATGTAATAGCAAAGGAACCTTGCTATTACCCAAGATTGATATGGGAGGTGGTCAAAATGGTGAATCATCCATGGAATTTCAACCATGATGACGGCATTAAACTCTTCTCCAAACTAAAGTATTTACAGATATAATTTGTAACTAGATGAAAATGAATTTGGTAATTACAACTGTTTGTGTGTGGCCTTGCATGCAGCAATAATGATTTGATTGCATAGCAAGAGAATATTCCAAAATAGGTATCTACGCCTACTACATCCATCGTATTACTACAATATTTGTTGCCATGATCCCTTTGGAGCTCAAAAAAGTACGGTGATGTGCGGGGGTAAGTGTACAAAATCAATGTTTTTTTATTCCAAATAATTACATATGATATGAAATTTAACATCATGGGCAGTAAATACAACCACGGATAAATAAAGTGAGCGAAAATATAATTTTAAGAGCTATCTTGATTATCTATAGCCATTTAGCAACACCCACAATATTGCTTAAACTAGAGTTGCTTTTTTGTTTCCTGAGAGCTCTCTTTGTATAGAGGTGCTATGGTACTACCCAGTGGTGTCGGAAGTGGGGGGCAGGAGGGGCTGAAGGCCCCCCCACAGAATTTGCCCCGGGCCCTTTCAGTCGAAGAGGGTACTTTCTGACACACATTCTCACACCTTAATATGCTAATTTATCGATATTCTTTTCTCTAAACCCTCCTATCAGCAAAAAATGCTGGCCCTTTTCTTAGGAGCCAGGCCCTTTTCAAGGTTGGACCCCCCTCAGTGAAAATAGGACCGACGCCCCTGGTACTACCGTAACTGGCTAAGAAGTACCTTTCACCACCAACGGCAACACTGGACTCCAAGAGACTGTTCAGCACAGCTGGCATTATTTGAGAAAAAATATGAAATCAGCTTGACCAAGAACGTGTTAAAATACTCGTTTTCTCAATTAAAAAGTTAAAACAATAAAATGTTTTATACTTGTAGCTGGAGAGTTTAATTCATTTGTATGAGTGAAATTATTATTAGAATTCAAAACAAAATATATGATTGAGGAGAAAATAAATATTTGGCTTTGAAATTATACTTGGCATTTAAGGAAATGAAAACATTTAGATTTTAGATAAAATTTAGGATTAATGGTAAAAATAGGATTCAGATTCGAAATGAGATTCAAGGGTGAATTTTAGTTCCAGAGTTGACATTAGAATTTGAGAAAAACTGGATTTGACCCATCTTTAATTATAACCCATGATGATGTCACTCATTTACAGGGAAAATTTCATGGTCATCCACAAAGAGTAAACCTCAGGAGGAGCCTTATTTATTTGAAAAAGGATTGAACAGAACTAACGACACTCCAGTCATTAGATATTTCCAATAATGGTCAGGCCACCCAGTCATTTAAATTACATCATCTCTATGCCTGAATCCTATGATAATCACGCCCCCACAACTAAAACAAGCTTGGAGTAACATGAAAGGCACAGGAGCAATGTAATAGGTGTAGTAGGTTGTGAAGTAAAATGAAATGAATATATTATTTGGGTTAATTTTTCCCCACGAAAGAAAATATTTAAAAAAATAATGATACAAAATTTCAGGACCTGATAAAGTTTCTCTTTTCATTGGTAGTGCGCTTCCAGTTTTCTAAATCTTACCAAATCACTTTTACAAAACAGAAAAACATACCTTAGGATTTTTAAACATGTCTTGTGAATTAGGAGATCCAGATACAGTCAATCCAATAGCCTCAGGACTCATGTAATTGGGTGTTCCAGCAGGATCATCTTTTACAACACTGGTTACATCAACCTGAACAGCAGTGGCAATTCCAAAGTCTATGAGTTTAACTTGTCCACCAACAAGCAGGAAGTTGGCTGGTTTTAAATCAGAGTGAACTATACCTGTGAATGAATCATACTTTGATTATAATTATGTACATACTTCATGTAAAACAAAGAGCATTGATAAAACAGGGAACAAATGTCCCACAGGTAACTCAACTTTAATACTTTCCTTAATACAATGAGCAATTCAATGCACATTTGAGCTAAGAGTAGGCTAACATCCAAAATGATTATTTTGAAGGCAAAGTCTGAGAGTGGAGGTAATATTCAAAATTTCACTTGTTAGAAGTCAAGAATGAGAATCTCAACTCTTCAAAGATACCTGTTGCTAGAATATACATATATAAAAAAAATAAACTTGAATATTGGTCTTCCTTACATAATTGGTTTCATTCTCAGTTGGCATTGGGCCATTTTTTTTAAAACGAAGAATCGTGACAAAATTTTGACACAGTGGGCACTCATTTGTCAACACTTGGAACCAGTCACAACCTACTTCCTCTCCCTGTCGTGCTTTGACACCTGACCGACATGAATTGAATGAGTTAAGAAAAGAATACTCAGTCAGGAACATGTAACGTGGTAGGATACCTATGGTCTTGATGTATATTGTGCAATAAATATTTTGTTTTTCACAGAATATGTTGTGCATTAACTCAAAGTAAAAGGCTGGTTAATTCATTGGCTATGCAGATCCTCATTGCCACTGACTTAGTCTAATTTTGTTGACTAACCAATTCATGTTATAACCTCCACATCTCTTTATTAAAAGCAATTATATAATACCACCTTTACAACCTATATCACTAACTAATAAACTCCACATCTCTATATTAAAAGCAATCACAATTTACTCATTTGAGAATACATTTCAGAGATCACTGCAATGGAATTTTAAAACCAATTCCATTCAGAAATGTTGGGCTCGTAAAATCCTACATTAATAAAATATCTTGATTACTTGAACGATTCTCAGAGAAAAGAAATTTCAAAAGCCATTTACTATTAATTATTTCACAAACATTACAGATATGGCAGATAATTAGCGCAACACTTCTATCTCTACTTGGTTTATTTTATGTCTTATTTAAATTAATATGGTGAAGCTATGTCCCTGTGTGGCTTACAATAGAACAACCCACACCAAAAGGCTGAATTACCGCTATATTCTGAAGGCTATTTAACCATGTAATTATTAATCAAACTTAATGATATAATTATTGAGCATTTTTTTTACAGTTGCTATTAATATGAATTCAGTAAAATTATGTTTCTTCTCATTTTAAAGGTTCAAAGGTAATACTGAACCCAAAAAAGAGTATAGAATATAGCAAAAAAAATGAATTTTATATTTCAGAGCGACTGTGTATCACATTAAATTCAATAGTTCCACTAAATTATCCAGGATAATTCTGAACGAATGGAAATTCTCAACCTCCAGCTTCCAGTTTAGATTACATGGCAAATTATTTTGTTGTAAAGCTCAAAAATAATTCAAATAGACAAATCTAAGCATTAAATTACAAACCTTTTTGATGAATTTCATGGACAGCATTCAGCATGGACACCCAATAATAGATCACAGTCACAGTAGGTATTTTTCCCCCAGGATGAGCAGGACTGGGCATTTGTTGGTTTCCAGACACAGACATCAGTTTAATAGATGTAGACAGGTCCATTTCACCCCTTTCCAATACCATGTAGAGCACCTTATACTCCTTTTCCATGCAGATTTCACTAAAATGGGAAAATAGTCAATGCTACAGTAAAAAATTATCACAGAGCTGATTTCATCACACTGAAAGCACCCAAAGTTAATCATGAAGACAAAATAAGGTACTAAAAGTGTGATACACTAATGTTTAGCTAAATGACAGGCTAGAGTGACTTGGTCAACAGATTTGGTACAGATTCAAAACTCAAGCCAACAGTTTCTATTTTAACCCTGAACTTTCTTCATCAAACTTTACATGGATGAAGTAATGCAGAAAGTAAAACACGAACACACAAGACTGCTTCCCATTTGAATTTAACCATCTTGAATAGGTAACCAAGGAGTCATGTGGTACAAACAAGAATGGTTTACAAATTTGGTTTGTTTGAATCGCTCGTCGCAATCTCACTCACTGTTTTCAATTGAGTTTTATCTCATCCAGGGATTCTATGCACGTGATGGATGAGAAAGACTCAGTGAGAAGTGAAAACAATGAGTGAGATAGTAATGAGCTATTAAGACTAGGGATGGGTCGGTTCCACTTTTTTTCGGTTCCGGTTCGGTTCTTAACTTCGGTTCTCGGTTCCGATTCTCGGTTCCGGTTCTTAATTTACCACTTACTTTGCATTACTCAATGGTAAGATTAGGTATTCAATAATCATTTTCAGAGACATACTGCTTGAAAAAGAATACTTCATTATATTTTTGTGTATTGTCATTCTAACGACTGAATTAGAATAATTCGCGACTTTGAAGCATCTAAGTACACTATTTCACCAGGTTTTAATGTGAAGCCTCCACTTTCGGAGTGTGAGTAGGTTTCAAACTGGTTTTCGCGCCAATTATTTCGGTACTGATTATTTTTGGCCTCGGTTCCGGTTCTGAGCTCCGGTTTTAATTAGAACCGGTGGAACCGAGAGCCGAAGAACCGAACCGACCCATCCCTAATTAAGACAGTAAATTTTCGAACCCTCCGTGTTTATACCGCAAGACTCCTTGGTTACCTATTCTAGATAATCCCGATGGTTTCAAACAGAAACCCACCGGAGACCCTCAGACAATTCTCGATACAAAGCATTAGGATTAGGAGTGGGCATAACTGCTATTTCCTAGTAGCAACTGCTAATGCCTCTCTTGCAAACTCAAAGAGACAGCAAAAACTTAAAATCATATTTTTTTTATTGTTTTACGCAATTTGCATTATCACTTACAAATCAAAATACAAATGTTAACAAAAATTGGTTTGAACTTAGAAAAATTTTGTATTCAGGGTTTGGCAGATTTTGGCTTGTATGTACTCTTAAAAAGGTAGCCCACCCTTGGAATAGACTATTACCCCAAGCAGGACAGAGCTGGGCCCTTTGAAAGTAAGGGGATCAAGATCAACACACTGTCACCATCTGGAGGCTGGAAAAAATTTGATGTGTGACACTGTCGTAGCAGTGAATGTGTACTGATGCTATTTAAATTAACTGCTGCACTATTCTTGCACTCTCCTCTCCAGCTAATTTTTAATTTAACTGGTTCATGGAAAAAGTGCTCCCCTCTCCTACTATTGGGAAAATTAACTGCTACACAGCACATGCACTCTCCTGCTAAAAATCAACTGCTTCTACTAAAATTAACTGCTCCTGGATACATGTGCTCTCATCTCTTGCTAACCATTAGCAGAAATATACAGAGTAGCAATGCCTGGTGGAATAAGAGTTCCAGCTTCTGCTGGGGGGACAAGGATTGGAGATAAGCACAGTGAAGCAGGCAGAAGAAGATGTAGCAGCTATATCTGACTGACATTAGCAGATGCTAAATGCTAATGAATGATAGCAGTTGAAAAATAGTAGGTTGTGAATTAGCAACCAATGCGGTAAAATAGATTATAATTAGATGATTTTAAAATAACACCATAGAACACCTCAATGTCAGTCTCACATAACTCAAAACTTTAAGCCCAGGAAATAACTGCGCTAAATAATAATTTTATGCCACCAAAACATGATATAATTTACAAAAAGAGTCTACATTACCGAATCAACCGTAGCTTACCTGTCAATAAGTCTAATAATACATTCAGATCCCTGTAGTTGGCTGAGAAGTTCAACTTCTTTCAGATAACCCTCCACTGATGCATCCCCTTGTCTTAAAACTACCCTCTTGACAGCAACACAGCGGTTTGTTTGGCAATCTAAAACCTAAAGAGAGTAACACATTTTTGCCTTATTATTGAGAATCAGTTAGATTATTATGATTCTTAAGTTTTCCTGACAACAATGCTATCATTGATGCATGAAAAATATTTCACCAAAAACCCCAGCAAAAATCCAGGACTAAATTAAGATGAGTATCTAAAAAAGAATGATTACTCATATGAGAAAAAAATTCACCCACAACTTTAAAATTAGGGGATTAATGACATATGTATTATTTTTTCAGATACTAAATTTTTAACAATCTAATTTCTAATATATATGAAGACTTGAAGTGAAAGTATTGATTACTTGTGTTCATGAATAGCTACAATCAGTTAACTTCTATGAAATACCACACACAGTAGAGTGCTGATTATCCATTGTAATGGAGGGGCAAGCCCAACTGGATAATTGAAAGAGACAGATAATTTGTTCGTGATCATTTTCCAAGTAGTTTTGACCTTGGTTTCAGTGCCATACTTTCTTTGGGCCTTTTGCAACTACTCCAGTGATTGCCTTCATACAATTGCGTTTATTGGCCAATAGTTAAATTTATTTCAGTCAGAGGTTTGTACATAACTGGTTTTCCCTTGCTGGAAAATGGGCAGTGGGCAAATTCCACAGTAGGCAATTCCTTGCATGCCTTACGGACAAACCTCCGACTTGGCAACACCGCACGCAACACATGAATAGCTACAATCAGTTAACTTCTATGAAATAGGGTAGATATTGGTCTTCAAACCCTGTCTCTTCTGGGTATAGGCCTGGCGCTCGTTTTCCAAAATAAATGTTAATCAATACTGTATAACCAACGAAGTCCTTTAAGATTTTATTAGTGTATTAGTGGTGATCAGCTCAAGAGCGAAAAGAAGGTCCAAACGGCGATTTTCAGGGATGCGCGGAACAGAAAACAACGCTGTCTTACTTCTTCAACTAAAATACTAATGCACTAAATAATATGAAACTTCGAGTGACTTCTAAGAAAGATTTTTGCTACAATTTTCGAAAAGGAAATTTTAATATCTCGATCCGAGTTGTTATTATAAAGCCGTAAATGTGATGCAACTGTCCGGTACCCGGAAAAAAGTGCTAAAATTCCATTTATAAGCACATACTGAAATTAATATAATTGGTGAAAAAATGTGTATACCATCACTTAACACAAAAATAAACACGCTTTAACATGATGTATTTTATTTCAAAATCTATTGAGCTGTCTTCTAAATATTGGTCTTCAAACTCTGGTGACGGAATTTTGCAACTAACAGAATTTTGAAAACCAAATCTTAATACATGAGTATTCAAATTCAAAGGCTAAATACAATTCATTTAATTTTATGGTGTTCACAACTATTTTAAAGGTTTGAACTTATGCCACTCCTGATTCATTATATATGTTTTTCTGATGCACAATATATTTCAATATTTATGAGATTCACTAGCTGAGTGTAGCTTGTTTTATGACACTTTGACCCACTTTATTTTCCCTTCTTCTGGTAAACTGCAGTTTACCAGACGTTGAGATTTGAGATCTTCTCACCTTTCTCACTCAATACAGTTCAGACCTAAATTTAGCTTATTGCTGCTAAATTGTTTCATCCCAGATTTAATTGTACCCTGAAGTTTTCACTGTTTCATTCAAGCTCCTACTGGTGCCATTACTACAAATAAAATAAAGTGATTCTATATGGGCTATGTTATAATGTGTAGACTAGTTGTTCTTTGACTGGGACACTATACATTTTAATTCATATATATTAATACAACTTTCAGAAATTTAAGTCCCAATCATTTAATTTCCTATACTTTGAGATGTTTTGCAAAGTTACTAGTCAACAGCTCTCCTGCAATGAAGGTAAGTAGAAAAATCACACTTAAAATTCTCTTGAAATTACGTAGTTTCATTTTATTTTGTAACTATTTAGTAGTCAAACTGGACCTGTGTTTCCAAAAATTCTACCGTACAAGCCTTCTTTCTAATTTATCATGAAAATCTGATAAAAACATTTAAGACTAATAGTGCTTTTTTCTTTTAACTAATTAGCCTGACACTGATTATCAGAAAAGTGAAATGCACATTTTTTTATATTTAACGTTTTTTATCTCAGAAAGCACACAAAAAGCCAAGAGTTTTATTTTCAGAGGAGGTGGGAAATATCTTTAGGATTATGAGAAAAAATAGTTTTGCTTTATAAACACACTGCCTTTGGTAGATATCAAATTTTTCATATAAGCATGTTTTGGGTAAGAAATATTCTTCAATCTTAGGAAACTAAAGTGTTTTGAGAATGCATGATACCTCTGAGAATACAACTTTTTTATGGAATCCTCATGGTTTATGATAAAACTGCAAATTTTTATAACAATCTATAAATATAAAAATGAATGCATGTGTGTCTGTCTGTGTGTCCTTTATGCATTACTACACCATTCATCGGATCACCATGAAACTTTGGGAAGTTGTTGAGTACATTCCCGAAAAGAGGACAACGTAATCGATATTCCAGTATCGATACTTTATCGATATAATATCGCAAACGGATCGATAAATCTTTACATTATTGATACAAAATTGAGGTTAAATTATTTAGTTTTTTTAACCCTTTTACTGCCAGTGGGCCGATATATCGGCCCTCTATGGTTGTGCGAAAACTGCCAAGGGGCCGATATATCGGCCCACCTACATTACATCATCATGTATTTGTAATGGTTACAATTCATTCAAATCAGAGACAGCATGAATAATTTTTTCATCCTCTTAAAAAGTGAAATATATGATCAAAATTAAAAAAATTAAAAATTCATATATTAAAATTAAGTGCATCAAATATGTATATATTAATGAGCTTGCCCATTGGCTGGGCATAATGGGCTGGGCATTTTTCGCACAGTCTACTTTAAAGGGGCTGGCAGTAAAAGGGTTAAAAATAAAGTATTGTTACCATATCGATACTGTATCGAATGTATGTAATGTGTTTATCCTTTATGCATTACTACACCATTCATCGGATCGCCATGAAACTTTGGAAAGTTGTTGAGTGCGCTCCGCGAAGGTTTCTACGAAATCGATAATTCAATATCGATACTGTATCGATATAATATCGGGGGAAAAAATTAGATACATCGATACATTATTGATCTACAAAATTGAGGTGAAATTATTTAGGTGTTTTTTTTCAAAGTTTTATAAAGTATCATTACAATATCGATACTGTATCGATACAATATTGATAACTTCATGCATTACCACAACATTCATCCAATTTCCATGAAGCTTTGGAAAGTTTTTTTGTTCACTCCATGAAGGTTTGTACAATATCGAGAATACAATATCAACACTGGAGACGGGATGTGCATCCCATTGAACTTGCAATTCATTGAAACAGTCACATGCAACATATTCAAATCATCTGGCATGGGACAAATATTTCAGAAATGCCAACTTATTGCTTGGATGTATGCAAAATGGTGCACAAAGCATCGCTTGAAGCTCTGGATCAATCATTGCAAGATTTCCGTGGAATCCTGAGACCATTTGAGAACGCATTAATATTGCTTGCACGACATTTCAGGCAAACATCACCTGTAATTCCTCGATTGACACTAGCGGATGAAATAAATGCTTGTCTGAAATATTCTACTTTGTGACCACATGTAAAGACGTTAAAATTATATACAAATATGCATGTCCAGCTGCAAAACAATCGATCAGCTGAGATGTACTCACATAAATTGCTGGAAATTGGGAACGGAAAGGTGCCGGTTGATCTGACCTCAGGAAAAATTCATTGCCTCATAACTTTTGCAATTTAGTAACGTCAAAAGAAGAAATGGTTGAAAAAGTATTTCCCAATATTCAAATCAATTATAAGGATCACAATTGGCTAAGTGAACGAGCTATTCTTGCGGCCATGAACAAAGACTTCTGCGAACTAAACAATATTATTCAGTCTAACACTCTATGCGACGCAGGCACATATGTACAAGACCATCGACGATGTTGTGGAAGCAGATGAGTCAATTGGTTATCGAACGGAATTTTTGAATTTACTCGATCTGCCAGGGATGCCACCGCACATACTGAAATTGAAAATGGCGTGCCAATTATCATGTTGCTAAATATCAACCAGCCAAAGCTTTGCAATGGCACGCAGCTTTCAGTAAATAAATTAATGAGTAACATCGTAGAATCCAAAATCTGGACAGGAACTTTCAAAGGCGAAGATGTCCTCATTCCTATGTATCCAACAGATATACCATTTCAATTTAAGTGATTTTATTCCCAATTCGATTGGTATTTGCATTCTCCATCAACAAAGCTCAGGGCCAATCTTTAGAACTATGCGGTTTAGATCTAGACACGGATTGCTTCTCACATGTACGTGTATTTTGTTGCGTGTGTGTTGCGTGTTCTACGTGTATGTTGCGTGTTCTAGAGTCGGCAAACCAGACAATGTCTATATCTGCACAGACAATGGAACAACAAAAAATATTGTATACCCATAAGAATTGTGAACTTAAACATACTATAAACGTGCACTTTCCATTTAACCAGATTAAGCACCAGCAACGGGTGGCCGGGTCAGCTTGTTGAGTGATAAATATGCAGCATACAATTTTTTCCTCTGGAGGTACAAGAGCCTATGGAGTCCTCAGGAATGGAAAAACTACAGTTTGACCTACACTTTAAGTGGTTGTAAAAATAAAACAAGTTGAGATAGAGAAGAAAAACTTTGGATTCTTTCCTAGCTACATGAAAAGATAAATCATGCCAAGTTTCAACGAAATCTGAGTTGGTGGGTGTCAAAACTTAATTTTTCTGGATGAATTGACATGGAATGACCCAGGTAGGAGTTTTTTTTAAATCACTTTTTTGTGGCATCTCTTTGCAGTGGGTATGAAAAATTGTGCAATTTTTCATACCCACTGCACTAAAGATAAATCAGGCCAAGTTTCATCGAAATCTGAGTTGGTGGGTGTCATGGCCTGGATGAACTGGTATGGAATGACCCAATAGAATGTGCCTATCAAGTGTTTAAGTGAGGCTGCGTGTATGGCATCATTAGATAGCTTTTCGGAAATGTCTAATATGATGTGCTTCCTACTCAGTAGGACTTGGTATGATTTGGGTATGTAAAAAATTTCACCCAGAGATGAAGATTTGCTAGGATGGAAATTTTGGGACGGAGAGAAATGTTGGGACGAGATTTTCAGACTGAAAAAAGAAATGTTGGGATGAGACTGGACAAAAATCCTGGAACAAAGTAATGTGCGTGATGGGAGGAGATGACAATAAGGGGACTAAATATGTTGCAGATTGAGAGAAAACAAAAATTTCAGGAGGAAGAAACATAGAATGAGAAAAAGAGAATAACTTGTTGAGCCAGCTTTAGATAAACAGAGGAAACATCAATGACGTCTAAAGTAAAGATGTTTGTATGGCAATATTTAAAAAAACAATGGGTAAAAAAAACTTGATAAATACCAAAATCAAAACAATAATTCCAAAATTAAATAAATGGTGCTAGACGTAAAGAAATGAGTAAAACTGGAGGCGGAAAACTTTTCGGGTCCAGGAGATAAAACAATTTTCGGGACAAGGCAAGATAAAAATTTCGGGATGAAGGTTTGTTCACTTTAGTTACAAATCCTGCTATTTACTGAAGAATGAGATGTTTCAAATTGATTAAATTGCTGACTGAAACTTATTGAACATAAAACTGCCGCAGAAGTAATATAACCTCATCCGGCCGGTGTGCGCAAAAAGTGAGCAAAAATTCAAAAGACTCACCAAAATAAAATGTTGTCATGGGCATTATTTGATTACATGCTGCATGAAAAGTTTTTGTGTTCGCAAAAGATAGCAATCAGGCCGGCCATTGTCTGCAAGAGCAAACAAAAGTGGGAGGGGAAGGCAGGAAAGGGAGAGTAAGGGTAGGAGTGAGGGGACTTGTTAAGAGACCGATAGATGGATAATCCGATTGTCGGTTAATCGAATGTGGGATCGTCGGATAATCCACGATCTATTGCATTGTAAAGATAACTTTTGCATTCTATATTCATTATTTATGCAGTTACAGCAAGTTGTATTATGGTGTTGCTCCTCAGGACATACCCACTTATCTGATCTCAAGGATGTGTACTCTACCTAAGAGTTGAGATGATTTAAAGATGTGAACAAATTGAAAAGCTGTAAAAGTTTTTTGTGTACCTGCAAAGCCATCATGTACAAGTACAGCATCTGGTTTACGTCTAGTCTTTGAACCAGGATCTACCTATGATTATAACACGAGGATAAAATGTAGATGATTTTAAGGTGGTGTCCCACTAAATTTGAACTTATGCTAAGGAGGCTCCACCAAATTATGAAGTAGATGTCATTTTTGTGAAAATTTCAGGACACAATTTTTGGCCATTCTATCGATTTCAATAAAATAATGAGGCTTTCCATCATATATTTGAAGAACAAAGACGCTGAAAATCAGCTATTTTATACGTGGTTATATGGCAGAGAATGGCTCTTGCAGTAAACTTTGCAGATTAATAATGTAAAGAGAAATGTCATTTTGACGAAAAACTAATATAAGATGGGCAATTTTATGTAGAATTTAGCATTGTAAAAAAGTGCTCACCTTACCACACTTGTTTAATTGATATCAATAAATGTTTGCTTGAAAAAAAGCGGAAAGCCTTAGTTACATGAAAGTGGCACTACAATATGTTGCTATCATTGGCAACGGTACTTGTGATGGAACGTGCTTACAAACCTATTTACCATCTAAAAATTAGGAATATACCTTAACAAGGTCCTTTTTATATTTTTTATGTAATTTAAATGTTTCATTGGTTCTTGGCATGGTGTAATTAATACCAATGCTTCCAAATGGTAGCAGCATCATTGTTGCCAAACAATTTAAAAAAATATGAATAAAATTTAAAAAAAGAGTTGTATTGCATGGGAATAGTTTAAAACTAAGTAGGAAATATTTAACCTATTTTAGAATATATATTAGTGGGATTGAGCATGTATTCTCACTTAGTAAATTAAACGTGGCAACAACACGCCAGTCATGTTCCGAAGTCAAAATGAGTTAAAAGAGCTTGTAAAAAATAGAATGCAACTACAATGCACTATATAATAGCATACTCATAGAATTGTGTATGCGTTATCGCCCTATGGATAATTTTCCACATAGGTGCTTTTCTGGATCGGTATTTATTCATTAAATAAAAGAGCTCTTTTACGGGAGTTTGAATTGTGAAGTCACGATGGAACCTCCTTAAAGCCTGTTTCACACAATACTTGACCCAGAACGAGGTCGAGGATACTCACTAGTTAGTTTCCCAGTATTTTGAGATATAGAACCAGTATGCTGAATAACAAATATGATCGCTAATGCACTGGCTTATCTACTTGATGCAATACTAGTTTGATACTAGCTCTCACTAGGATCCAGGAACTATCGACCAATCACATCACATTTCAGTCACTATGAAACCTCCTAGGTTCCAATCGTGCTAGAATCCATCCTCAATATCAATGCTGGAGCAAGTATCACGTACAGACATGACGGCTTAAGTTGTTCACCATATCCACGCTTAGTGTTCTATAACTTCCTGTGCAATTTTATGAAGAGTATCATAGTCATTTGCTTCCTTGAACATAGATAAATCATTTTATGTATTGTTGATGTCCTGGAATCAATAATCTCTACAGTCTGATATATACACACTGATGCCTTTATACTACACTGGCCACCTACTTTCTAATATTATTGATAATTATAAAATTTCTGATACACAAACTGAAATGAATTATTTCAAACTTTTGCTTGTTAACACCAATGACATTAAAATATAATACTTACACATTTTCCAATGATATTTCATTCAAACAAAATCAATAGCTGACAGTAAGAACAAAATTATCAACTCACTGCTGCAAGAATGTTAAGGCTAGGACATTGGGGACCCTCCTTGACTCAAAGTTTTGGATTTCATGTCTTCAAAAGCCTCCAATTTCTGATTTTATTGTGAAGCCTAATGGGGGCTTTTACTCGGAACCAAAATAGCAATTTTGTACACGAAATCATTAGATGGAAAGTAAAAAAGAATTTTAGTGAAAAATTTAATCTTCTAACCAAAACCATTCACTCATAGATCAAAAATTTAAATAAGCAAAAGGTGATGCCCACCGAAAATGCTGCTGTGATAACATTGACGTCATTTTCCTCCCGTTCTTGACTGCTTTTTGGGGAGGGGAAGGGAGTGGAGGGGGATTCTTGGAAGGTCTGCTCACACAGATGCTGTCGTAATCGCTCCCATTGGCCGAGTCAGCTATGTCCCCCCCATTGCGATAAGGCCAAGTAGCTTCGCAGGCTCAGCTGTGATTGAACGAAGTCCATACACATCAGAGATTGCACCACACCCACTTTTCCGAAAGGGTTAAAAACATCAGTTTTTCGCCGCTTATAACTCGGGAAATAATTGACGGATTAAAAAACGGAAAAATATGGGTATTTTTATTTTACAAACTCTATCAGATTCGGCAATTAAAATAATATGGTAAAAGACCCCATTATTCTAAGTTATTAGATCGTGCAGCAAGTATCGATTGATTGTCACATTTCCTATAACTTCTGTGGTAAAACGTTGGTATTTTCGTTTATCCTAGAACCGAAGCTGACTTTAACCTTAAGAGTAGGGACATGACATTTTCGCGAAATGTTTTTTGCGACAGGATTCACGAAATAAGCGACTTTTTGGGTTTAATCGCGAAATAACCGTGTCTTCTTTGAAACGCGATTTTTTTAAACGAAATTTGAGATATTTTGCAAATGCCGAATTTTTGTAGCATGAAATATTTTCTTTAGTGATGACCGGATCGGATCTTTCATTTTTCTCGGTCCCGGATTCGGATCCAAAAAGACGGAGTAAAATCGGATCCGGATCGTAGATTTTAAATTTTCGCTGTTTAGCGATCGAAGTGCCCCGTGAATGGAATGTAGGTGCGGTAGATATTGACAAGAAGAGGATGTGTAACTAAGGTCACGTAATTCGATGAAAACGTTCCCGTGCAACTAGAAGCAAAATAAAGTTATATGACTTTTTTCCCCCATTACCCCGGTATCGCGGGGAAAAAAAATACGTAGGATGCCATGCGGGTAGCCTACACTCGCCGGGATCAGGCACATAACGAGAGCCATGAACGAGAGCTAGTGTACTGTGCGAAGTTAGATCCCAATCGCAGTTTAATTTTTTCTTTCAGTCACTGCATCGAAAATGTTATCATATTCAATTTCAAACTATTTCATCTGAATACTCACTTTAAGAGACTTTGTTTTTTAAATTAGATTTACAAATGAACCACTCATAAATAAGGATGGTCGGGTCGGATCCAAAGAACCACGGGTCTTTCATTTCATTCGCTACTGAAATCATATCCAGAGACAATAAAAATTCAGATCCGGATCGGAGATTTTAACATCTCGCGGCCTCGTGATCGATGCGCCCCGCGAATGGAATGCACGTATGGTAGATACCAACAAGGAGAGTTAAGTAACTCGGGTCACGAAATGAGAAGAAGATTTTTTCCGTGCCACAAACGAGGAAAACAAAATAAAAAATACTCGTATTGACCTTTTTCTCCATAGGCTCGGATGTGCGAGAAAAAAATTAAGCCGAATGTCATGCGGGTCGCCTACATTCGCCAGATTCCCGTGAAGCTATGAGAGCGTAGTTGTTAAAAATGAGGGCTAGTGTACTGCCAGTCGCGAGTTCGATCCTTAACACTACCTAAGAATACAGCCGTGCTGTATTCCTATGGTAATGCCAGTAGGTTGTTAAAAAAAGTAAGTTATCAGAAATTTCATGCCAAATTATAAGTAAAAAAAATAATTAAATTAGGCGAAAGGAAATGATTGGAAAAAATTTATATTACAGAATTAAATCGTGGAATCATTACGTTAACTTTACAGTGTATTTTTGAGTGACGCAATAACGCACTCTGTTATTGTTATTACCATTATCTCATTAATTTGCCTTTAACTTAATTTTGCCTACTGTGTTTTTTATGTTGTGTAGGGTAGCCATAACTTCTGTATTGGATCTCAAATGTATGTAATTAACTGTTTGTTCACATTGGTATGAAGTATTTATTAATAATATTTTTAAAAAACCCTTCCTTTAAGACTCCTTTTTACCAACATTAAACACAGCTTCCACCTTTTTAAAACGATTTTATTTACCACATTTGTCATTTTAAACACCGCTTTTGATGATTTTTATTTACCATTTTTCAGTGTCCCTACTTAAGAGGCAATAAACTTGCAGATTTCAAAGATAGACCTTTATCAATATCAGTATTAATGGCTAAAACTACCGATCGGTCATATGATTTGCTTGGAGATGTGTATAAGTGTACGTGCTGACAGAGCCGGGTGGAATATTCCTTCAGTGGTTACTGCTGAACGTACGACCATATAGTACCAAGCACCGCTTGGGATGACGTCACGACTCATCACGCTGGCCTTACCTCTCAGTGGTTATGATTGACGCCAAGTGTTATGACGGATTCGCATTAGAAATTTTAAAATGAAGACGAAGGTGTTTGTCCCGTGCCTCCAATGTTCCATACATACGGGGAAACCCGGTTTTGTAAATTGACTAGAAAAACTTAAACGAATATAAGTAAATAATTGAAACTTATCAGACGTCATGGTAAAAGTACGATTCATATTCTATCAAAATTTTCCTCCATTTGTGCTTTTCATATTGTTATGACAATCTCCAAAGTGACACTGGGCTCTGCGACACGAAGAAATGTGCCATTTTTCATCCTCACTGCAAAAAACATGCCTCAAAAGTAATTATTAAAAAAAGTCTGGTACCCGCATTAAATGAAAGGCAAAATTATCTACACGCTGACATGTTCTCCACGAATTTTGCTTCTTCCTTTTTTTGGGATATCACGCCTCAAAGTTGAGTCTATATATACTATTTTGCATGAAAAATAAACAAAAAACGTGCTATTTGGTCATATAGTCGTCATGAATTATTGGGTGCACATCAATGCAAGGTATCGTACTTATGTAATTTGGGAGGCTTAATAATTGAAAATGAAGTTTTGTTACAATAAATTAATGTCAGCAATGAACTAGGTTGATGGCATGTGTATTGGTCCCCAGGTAGTTATGCAACAAGCGCATTCGTTAACATAACCCGAGAAGGCCAAACCTGTTCAGCAAGTTTTCCTCGTAACCATGTTCAGGATTTCGGGTCCCTACAAAAACGTGCTAACGAGAGATAATGGTAACAGTAGCAAAATAAAAGAGTTGTCACAATGTCATTTCTCTCAATAATTAGGTGCTCTTATAAAACACTTTTGATTACTGACTTGACTTCACGAGAAGTTGGTGCAAGTCTACTAATAATTCTTGTTCACATATGAATTCTTTGAAGTTCTCCAATTTGAAAATTCTAAAAAAAAGTTCCTCTGCATTCTTCCAGCAACAGTACATTCAGAAAAAGCCCTCAGTACTGCTGGAAATTTGGTTGATAATAACTGAAATCGATTACATGCTGACAGAGTGAAAATGCTGCATTTTCTAAACAAAAACTTTTAATGTTATTATTGAATTTTCAATTTTATTTAAGAAAAATTAAACTTTGATTTACTTTTGAAATTACCATTCTTTATATTTGCCCTCTAACATGTCCTCAATTTCATTGAGTGGGGACTATATGACCATTATTTATATTTTATTTATTTCAAGAAATAAGATTCAGCTTCAATTGGGTTTAACGAGAGAATTCACGAGAAAGGAATTTAATTCTTAATTTTATTTAACAATTAACAGAAAAAGAAAGATTTGAATTTAATGAAATTGAGGAGGATTAGGATTCGGGATTTGATCAAATTTTGGATTCGCCCCATCACTACATAAAACTAATTATGTTGATGGAGGTAGGCGATACTTGGTGAAACTTAGTTGCACCGACGCTCAGACTTGAAAATGAATAAGTAAAATAACTTAAAATTGTGGAGTTGTAAAAAGTTCTATACCACTAAGGTGTTTCCACTGCAATTTTACAATTGTGAAGGGATACTTCACATCTCAATGTGGGGATTGATATCAAAAACTAACCTTAAAGTAAATTACAGATGCACCATGCTTCGTCAGATATTCTTACATTCACGAAAACTTAAAAATCCCGGAATTAGGGTTCACATCATAAAAATTCCTGAATCCTTTCAGCGGAAACTAGGAAATCTGATCAACAACACTCAGGACACTAAATAGAATTACAATGAAAATCCCCACTTCAAATAATCAAAAACAAATGGATACGGACGGAAAAACCCCAATGACAGTTTTCAGTGTTTGTCAAAACAATAAACCATCAAGGCCGCTATCACCACAGAATTTAATTTGCCAAAGTAACTTTTAACGTAAAAGTTACATTTTTTAACTTAAGTCAGTTACTTTTTCAGCAAAGTAACTTTTAACTTTAACTAGTTACTTTTTACAGACATTAGCTTTAACTTTAATCAGTTAATTTTTTGGTAACTTTCCCAACTATAACCCATCTCTACAGAATACTAATGCCAAGCATTGTATCATGATTCATTAGTGCACTTTCTAGGCAACCATCACCTGAAGGAATGACTAAGTTATAAGGTATTGTTTTCAATTATTTACTTACATCATATACTTTGCTTGAAGCACCTTTCCCAAGCAGTCTAAGTACTTCATAGTTCTTCTTATTAACCACAAGAATCTTCCTGTTTGTTTGTACTGACACCGGTCTAGCAGAGGGATTTACTTTCCTGATGGGCTGCAGCTTCACCTCTTGTGGCATGCTCAAATTCTCTACTGGTTGTGGATTTTCAACTGCCTGAACAACTAATGAAGATGGCATGAAAGAAGGTTTTCCACTGTCACATGAGTTCAATGGGAGGCTTGATGAATTAACAGCACTGGACTGCTGAGTACTAATGGCTGCATGGCTCTTGGAGTTTAAGAATGCTTGCTGGTCATAAGCTGTAGGCTGAGTATTGCCTAAGGCAGATATTGAGGCTGGCACAGTGGAATATACATGTTGCTTCTCTAAGGTCTGGCTATTGGTATGAAAATAATTAACTTTCATATTTTGGAGGTGAGGGTGATGTTTTACCTCTTCAGCACGATGAATTGCAGCAGATGGCTCACGAAATGAATGGGAGGATGGCCACTGGAAATGATTCTGATTCGTTTGAGATGTAGCAGCTGCTAAGGAAGAAGGGGTGCATAACACTGAAGGGTTGATTTTGGAGTCATGTGTGAGATCATTCTTCGCTTGAGAAGGATTGAATGAAGGAGCTCTCAAGGAGAAAGGCTTCCATGAAACAGCTGGCACTGCAAACATAGGAGCTGGCTCATTAATTCCAACTGTATTAACCGATTGTCTCTGCATTAAGTTCGCTTGAGGCTCTAAACTTTTAGCTGCTGATTGAAACATACAACTGGGGTTCGCTTGTTTGTTCAGTGCTATGTCAGTGAAAGCAAAACTAGATGTCTTGGCATGTGACTGAAGCCCATTTGTATGAACCACATGATGAGGGGCAGAGGATACACCCATCTCCTGATCCATCCTAGTGTTGGAGGCTGTAAGGGAATGTTGATATTGGATGGGAGGTGACTCTTGTTTTGTGTGAGTAAGGGATGCATCTTCCTTCGAACTAGCAGGTGCTTTGTCAGCTAAAGGTATTAGAGGGTTGTTAAGGGATGGATTAAGTTGCCCTAGAGAAATACCAGCAACTGGTTTAGAGGCAGGATTCAAATTGGGTTGCTGTTCATGAACCCCAGCAGTATGGGGGCTGTAAGCGTGTTTCACAGGGGTTTGAAGATCCAGCATTTCAACACATGATGTTTCCATCACAGAATCAGTGGAAAGTCCCACAGTTTTGGGGTTATGTTTCTGGGGGGTATGGGATCGAATTGGAGTTGGTATTCGGGATGAATGTTGGTTGAGTTTAGGGACTGCATTTTGATTTGGATGGAAGAGATTTGAGAGCGACTTTGCTGATGATGGCTTATCCTCTTTCGAAGGGGTGACCATTTTACCTGAAAAGAACAAAAAGTTACACTTGCATGAAGAGCTCACATGCTGGTGTATCAAGGTATACTTAATTGCAGCTTTGAAATAAATGAGTTATCAATGTACATGGCAAGGCTCTTCTAACAAGCTATAATGTTAAGAACAGGGCTTGGAATGAAAGTGAACAAACCTACATCCCAAAATTTTTATCTTTGGCAGAGCTGTTCATGGCAGAGCTCTTCTAACAAGCTTTAATGTTAAGAACAGGGCTTGGAACAAAAGAGAACAAACATACATTCTAAAATTTTTATCTTGTCTCTTCCCGTAAATATTTAAGTCCCAATATCTTTATCTTGTTTCATTCTGAAAATGTTTTACGTCACAAAATTTTCATCTCCTTTCATCCCTAAAATGTTTAAGTCACGAAATTTTCATGTCATCTAGAAAATTTGTCTGCCCCAGGATTCTCATCTTGTACTGAAAAGTTTTTAGTTTTCAAATATTCATCTCGTCTAGTCCCAATAATTTTTTTATCTCTTCTTGTACACGAAAATTTTGCTGCCTCCAATTTCACTTGTTCCTTTACAGCTAGCACACTTTTTATTCTGGAATTATTGTCCTGATTTCGGTATTCATCAAGTTTGTTACCCTGACTGATTTTTAAATATTACAATAAAAACACCTGTAAGACCATTATTGTAACCATCCATCCATATTTTAGGAGTGTGAAGAAAGATTATAAGTCCTTTTAGTGGAAGCACTTTCGTTAGCTGACAATTTGGTAAACATATTTGTATTTAAATTCCACATTAGGGACATTCTGTTTTAGAAGCACACAAACTACTGATATACGAGGGTCGCATGATAATGTTTTAACTAAAATTATTCAGTTTATTCCTTACATTCGATGCATTTAGGTATAAACACTCGATTGAATTTCCGCAAGCTGTGAAATAAGTTTCATTGCGAAGCTAATAATCATTCTTTTTTCTATCTCTTTAATTAGGAATTATTTAGGGATATAAAAATATGCATATAATAAACCTTTGAGTATAACTCTTGAATTATTAAAGATCTAATAAAATAAATGTCAAGCATGACAGTAAATACTGTGCAATAAATTCATCTTTACCTCAGATATAGTTGAGGTTTTCTGTTTGTCTACAGTTGGCCCAACAGGGTATTCTCTTACTCGGTATAAATGCAAAATTTTAAAAGGATTTTGCACTACTTTTTTCTCGTTAAAGGTTTCTTCCTCCTGAAAATTTAGTTTTCTTTCATTCTGCAGCATATTTTGACCTGTTATTGCCATCCCTTCCAGTCCTGTACAATTTCTTTGTTCCAGGAGTTTTGTCTTGTCCAAACATTTCTCCCCATCCCAAATTTTTCTTCCTGCTTTTCCCCACATTATTTTCATCCTGAAAATTCCATCTTATTCCAACACCTCCCCATCTTAAAATTTTCATCCTGTTCCATTCCAGCAAAATCTTCATCCCATAGATGATTTTTTTGTCTCATACCAAATCGTTCCAAGCCCTGGTTAGGAATAGTTGAACACATACTGTACTAACAAACACCTCACTTTTTCATACGGCACTTCAATAAATTGATATGAACCAAATACTTTTGATGAGAAATAGGGTAAATTAAAAGTAGTTGAAGTATTTATTTGGGGGTTGGGACTGACAGCTAAGGTCATTTGCATCCTTTATGATATGTGAATATTTGCGGTAAAGGTAGAAAGTTTTCAGGGAATAAAGGTGGGGTGGATAGAAACCTAGCAAAGTCATAACTTGACGAAAGGTGCCAAGGGATGATTGGCTTACAGTCCCATCTGGCACTGAGCATGAAGAGCTCTCCACAGAGCAATCAAGTTTGGACCAGTATACAAATGAAAAATCTCAGCTACTGCCAGGATTTGAACTCTGGCCTTCGAGGTGGGAGGCCAGTACTACAGTCACCAAAATAACCCTATCCCTATAAATCACCATATGCTCATCCCAGGAGTACAAATGGTTGGTGGGAATACAGCACACCAAATACTAAGCCCAACAGCCTCCCCCAGATTAGAACCCAAGACCTCCGATCCACGACCGAATGCTCTTCCATCTGGGCAACCAACAATCATTACTCACACGTGCCATAGCCATGGACACATGTGAGTTATGGTTGTGAGCTTTCCAGGGATAGATGAATCACCTTGTGAGTCAAGAGTAAAGAAAATTTCAAAGTTCGTGCCACTGCCAGGTACTAACTAAATTCTCACGATGACTCTCACACTCAAACATGTTAAATCATTTGTTCATTTACTCACATAAAATAGGGAGATGTTAGTACATACCATGTTCATGCTTCAGAATAGAAGCATGCGACACACTCCTAATGAGTTTAATCTCTTCCTTTTCATTCTCTTGTCCCTGCAGGGATCCAAGATTATGCTGCATTCCATATGAGAAATTTTCCTTATTAGCTTCGTTAAACATATTTTCAAAGTGAGAACTATTTTTCACGCATTTCTTTTCAGATTTGTGGATTTTGACGAGCTCCATGATATCTGTCCTCTCCAAGGGAATGGTCTTTATTGGAGTTTCTTCCACCTGATAGAAGGAAAACAGAATTTGACTTTTAATGGCATGCTGACAACTTAATTGATTTAGTACACCACTATTCCAAAAATGTTTCTAAATTACTCTTACACTTGTATCAGTTAATAGTGAACCCTAAATCATACACAAAGTATGCATAATGAATAAGACTTAGTAGAATCATCTCTATAACACCACATGAGTGAAAAATGAACAATGACAAACAGCAGACTTAAAAATTTTTAATGGGAAAATCATACTTATGAAAGATAATTAAGAGTATGAAAAAAATTGCAGTAAAATAACTGCACAATTACTTGTATTTTATTGCACAATAGTATAGAATGGATGTCACAATTCATTATAATAAAAGTTAACTTTCAGCAGTAAATTGGTTTTCAGTCTATTTTTAGTCATCAGGGATTTTAGATACCTTAAATGGCAAATGGAGCATCATTTAGCTCAACTTCATGTGCACAACATCATTTAGCCTTACGGAAGAATTACTAATTGCTCCTCATCATCTGTGAAAGCACACTGCCCCTTCTTTAGCTTTCTAACTCCATACTATCCAAAATTCCAATCTTTTCATCTATCTTCCTTGTATTAAATGACATTCTCCTTTATTTTCTTCTATCTTCGTCTTTTCATTACTAGCACTCATCCTTCCTCCATTATTTTCCTTTCTTCCAGACAGTGTTCAAGCTCAATAATTTTCTTTCTAGGCAAACTTATTCCCTCACTGATGAAGTAATCTTGAGTTTCTCACCAGGTGATGGCGTTGATATATGTACACTGGTATTTTGATAGCTGAGTCTGCCATCAACTTCCAGGTTGAGTTTAGACAAAAATTGATACATATCTATACATTCCTCATTGGCTTCAAGTTAGCTATCATCCGTCAGTACAGTCCCACTCAGTATCAGCTGCATCAGGGCTGGTTTCCATGTGCCTCTGAAATGGAAGCCATTGTCTCGGTCGAAGTTGTCGTTCTCCAGTCTTATTTCCTCAACTTCCTTAACTATGTATACAGTCTTAGTAATCTTTTGAGTGGAACAGTCATTTGGTATTAGCATAGTTGATTTTGTGGCTACTGTTGAGATAGGCTGGGCACTGCAGATTTCTCACGACAGAAGAGTCTTACAAATAGTATAAGTTATTCAGGGGAGCAACTGACAGCTTGAGGTCTTTTGCACCATTTAGGATAGGAAAGTACTTGGAAAGTAGTAGGAACTCTTCAGAATGCAGATGATGGAGGAGAGAAATCTGGCATCAGCATATAACGTTACGATTTCTAAGCACTCCTCAAATTTGTGTAATATTTCTAAAAGTTGGAGAATTGAATATGTTTGGATTCACTGTGCTATAAGGTGGATTTCGGGTTAAATAATATTTATAAGTGTAAATGGGAATTATATAATTTTTCTAAAAAATAAACAAGATCACCAAGGGAGCAGGAGAGTAAACAGGAGAGAAAAATTGGTGAGACCTAAAAAGAAAGAAGCAGACGTATACAAACTAGGGGATGGTAAGAAAAAAAGGGAAGAAGAAAAAGAAGGAAGCAGACGTATAATACAAACCAGGGGACGATAAAAAAAAAAGAAAGAAGAAAAAGAAGGATATATCCGTAGATCAAGGAAAGGAAGAAAAAAAAGGAAGAGAGAAGTGAACGAAGTCAAGTAAGGAAGTTACAAGCATTAGCCTGGGTGCCAAGTGGACCCAGGTTTGATATCCTATCTATTGGATGGAGTATTGCACTGAATGTGCTCTTTACACATGACTCAAGAAGTGACTTGTGTACCAATGGAAAGGTCTCTACCACTGCCAGTATTTGTACCTAGGCCTTCTGCATGCAAGACCAGCAGGTTTGGGTTATTCCCTAACTCTGAAGTAACCCGACGCCATTTTCAAGACGGCATTCAAAAATGGCATTGGAGGTTATTCTGTAAAATCCACCAGTGACAGCATCTGGAAATAGCATTGCTGACCAGCGATTCCATTCGTGCCTCAAAGAACTTCCAGTTGATAGTGAAGTTATGCCTGTATCCATCACGTCTCACATTGATGAGTTGATGACAAAAGAATAATGTTATACATAAACCAATGGATTGTGTTTACTTGAACTGCTAAGCAGCAATACGTTAGAAAAAGGTCAAAAAGACTTTTGCTTATAGATAATTTTATTTTTCAGAGAATATGGATTGCTCGAGGTAAGCTAAACCACCTCATATACAATTAATATAGAGTCTACTTCATATGTAAGTTTCAATATGCTATATATTGGTTTTATTAAGAGCATGGGGATTACAACAATTCTGTGTAGCCCTCACGGAGTATATTATGTAGAAAACGTCACCTTTCAGCCTTTTCTCCGTGTAGACCCATTTCAAGATGATATTTTGCCAACATGAAAGATGAAATTAAGCATAAAAAATGAAATGCTTGTTATCCAAGTACTTTTTTTTTATCTATTTCATCTAAGTACAGCTGATTAGCGAACTAGTTAGTTCGTTCAATTTCATTAGTGTTTTCTTATATTTATACATATACATAGGTACATGATGTTGTGGCAATAATTGAAGGAATAGGAAGGAAATATAACTGAAAGGAGTTTCTGAAAATTAATTGAAGTGAACCATTGTCGAGCTAATTAATTGATTGAAATATATGTTATTATTGCAATATTTAAGTCTTCTAATCGTTCTTCTTTCAGAAAAATTTTATAAATGAGCTACGGAGAATATGGCTGAAGAACTTATTTCTAAATAATATAAACAGTGCCACCAGTGGATACAGGATACAGGTAAGTATTCCTCAAGGAAATGTAGAATTAATTACAGATAACTAGAGACCCTGAAATTTCGCAAATGGGATTGAACTTGAATTTTTTTTTAAAGCATAAAAGTTGTAATTTTGACGTTTAAAGCCTTAATAAGTTAAAATTTGACATTTTAACGCTAGTGAAATTCACCGAAATTTCACGAATACTTCTTTATTCGTGATATTTGGCTGTTAGTGCAATATTTTACGTGAAATTTCACATTTTTTAAACCTATCGTAAGATATTTTGCATAAAAAAACATGAAATGCTTTAGGTTTTTTTTGATATGTATGTAAAGACACATCATGAAAGACGTCCCATTAGGTGAAAAAATGTTTTCAAACTCATGGCGTGAAATAAATACATAATTCAAATAAAGAATCCAACACCTATGTACTGACAGCAAATATATAATTACTATTTATGGGACCATGCCACTATCATCAGTCTGATGATGCGCATGACCATGATATCTACATGTCTCCCTAGATGGCATTTATGGTGGTGGGGTCTGGGCGCATCGTTTTCGTCATGCCATCGAAATGACTTGCATAGTAAGTCAGTTGCCATTAAAGTAATTTCGGTTGTGAAAGATGATTTCAGTAAGTCTGCGCATAGCATTAATGGGACCAATAACTATGGTGGACAAGATTATCTTAAATTTCTTCGCTGTTGGGTGAAAAGATGTTATCAAATGGACGTAATAATTTCATTCAAAGAGTTCACATCCACTCCACTTAAGCTATTACTGAGAGATCGCTATTACTCCTCGGGTAGACAAAAACAGTTATTTGAGGATAAACTATCGAATTCACTGACTGATGTTGAGTATATGTTGCCGACTTTATGATATGACTCTGGCACGACGGCATTCCCGCAACAGCAAACTTATTCAGCACCCATGGTGGAGGGTCGGTAGCTGGAGAGTCAACGGCATCATGGGGTGGTAAAAGTACGGGATAGGGATACACTAATATTTCCGTTTGACGTGGTGCATTATTTTTCATGAAAGGAATTTTAGAAAAATTACCTAAGTTAAGGCAAGCTGGCATTCTCATTTTGAATAATCCATGGCGGGGAGGTACCTACAAAAGACAAGTCTGGGCAGGTTATACATTTCTGATTCTCAGTACATATCTCTGGATGAACTAGTGTCACCACACGTTTATAGTTCGATCGGAACTACTGTTGATCAGAAAAAGTATCTCTGTAGACCATAATGCCAAAAATCTTCAGCATATTTGATCGCCTGATGGCTTGTATGTACAACATCAGCAAATGAAGGATGCCTTAGAGGAAAAGGGTACTTTCAAAGGGCTCTGCAAGTTACCAACAGCAGCTAAACACCTCCAAGCTCCACAGTCTTAAATGTTAACAAGAAATTATGGGGTTTGCCCCTTTAATGTATCCGAAAGCGGCCTATGTGGGCTATCGAACAACAACCAACTACAACTACTCTCTTAGCAAATTACTACTATGGCTCTTATGGCGGTTCTTTACAACACATGCAGTTAGAAAATTACCAAGGTACTTCGTGGGTCCACAGCGTATGGCATTACACACCACATCACTGCATCCCCATTAGCTGGCACGCAAGGCTGACTTACTTACAGTTATTTCCTGTTCATTTGAACTATTTCCCACACAAAAGGAAAAACACCGTGGAAAATAGGGTCCGACATATTGTCCTATTAAGACAGGGAATATCCTTATAAATCAATAACATCTACAACATGTCAAAGACTAAGATTGGTTCTGTACAACCACTTCCTTAACGATATTACAAAAGGTTACGCAGCCTCTTCATATCGGAGATGTTCAGCGAAAACTGATTTTGGGTGTTTTTTGCATTTTTATTAAACTTTAAGCCATTGCATATCGTTAACCTGCAGTAATTATGAAAAATGAAACCATGCATCAACAAAAGGAGAGTCACCATGCTAAATTTCGACTTATAGGCTGAAAATAACTTTGTTGGAAATTTTTCCTTATTTTTTTGATTTCAGCCTACTCTGCGGCAGGAATGCTCTGGAAATAAATTTCCGGCAGTGAATATACGATAAAAAGTATACATAAATGATTTGTGAAATGAAAAATGAAAGATAAAACCAGGAAGTTTAAAGAAGAGCATATAGGAAGACAAGGTACGGATGGGTTAGTAAAAAAGGAACCTTAGGAAAACAGGACAATAAAGAAAAGTGGGATGATAAGGAATAAAGTGTCAATGAGAAATGGAAAGAATAAAATGATTAATTCTAACAATAACTGTTTCCAGATAATTAAAAACTCAGTATTTTAGACAAAACCAATAAACTTCACAACTGCTGTTAACAACCATGAAAAACAATGCCAAGCACAAGTGAGGTGACATTGTTTGGATGTTTTGGACTTTTGCCGCTAGGTGGTATCTCTCAGTGTTGGAGTCTCGGATAGGAAAAGGAGTTAGGCAGAGCTGTCCATTATCACTGGTACTTTTCAACACAGGAAATCAGAGGAAATGGTGAGAGAGGCTTGGGATGAGCTGGAGGCTGGAGTAAAGGTCGGGGGAAAATTGATAAAATCAGTGAGGTTTGCAGATGACCAAGCGCTAGTCAGCCAGTCAGCCCGTGGCTTGCAAAAAATGCTGGATTCATTGCAGGGGCTGTGCGAAAGATACGGGATGAAGATAAACCAGAAGAAAACTAAAGTAATGCGATTTTCAAGAACAAAAAGGGCCAGTATAATGATAAAAGTAGGAGTTCAGAAGCTAGAGCAGGTAGAGCAATTTAACTATCTAGGTAGTATGTTGGAAGAAAAAGGGTATAGCAGCATTGAAGTGAGAAGGAGAATTGCATTGGCAAAAGAAGCTTTTACTCATAGGCGTGAACTAATGACAGCGGCATTGAGTAGCGTAGTAAGTGAAGAAAAGACTACTGAAAAGTTTAATATGGAGCATTGCACTATATGGGGTGGAAACGTGGGCTTTACAAAAAGAAGATGAAAATAGACTTAGGGATTTTGAGATGTGGGTGTGGAGAAGGATGAAGAAAGTAAAGTGGGTTGAAAGGAATATAAACGATGAAGTGCTAGAATTGGTAGGAGAGGAAAGAAATTTGATAGATGAAATTAGGAGAAGGCAGAAGGTGTGGATGGAAAAGGTAATAAAAGGGGATGGTGTTTTGAAGGAGGTGATTGAGGGAAGAGCGTTGGAAGAATGGGTAGCTTGGATGGAATGATAAGTGGCAGAAGGTATGAGGGGCTGAAGAGGGACATCATGTGAAATATAGGGGGTGGGAAGAATTAAATGTCCATGTAAACCTACCTTCACTGGTAGAATAATAAAAATAATAATACCTATCATACCTAACTAAGTCTATTTACGGTCTAGATGGTCCACTTCCGGTAGCTTCCGCTCCTACCGAAAGTGCAGTGGTTGTTTTTTGTCATTTATTGAATCAATCACACGATTTACAACGCAGAATCCGATTTCAAGGTCACGACATGCAAATGCGAAGTTTCAGTACTAAGTACTGGTTTCAGCAAGTTTAGAGGTCAAGAATCACATTTTTCAAAAAATGTTTCGAGCAAAACTTGTGCATTTTTCAGCATAGAATTCAAATCTGTGAAAAATATTTGCATGTTCTGTTTGAAAAAATGAACTTCCGGTCTTAATAGCCCACTTTCAGTGTGAATCGGAAGTTGATTTTATGACTTATCGATAGAGCATATCCCATTTACTGATGAAGGAGCCAACAGTTTCTGAAAAATAATCTTTCCTGGCAAGTTTTAGGGGGTGAATAGGTGGTTTTGGACACCCTGTATACAATTTGATGTATTATACCGATGACTTCCTCCTGTTTTACAGCAAAATGTGTAGTTACAGGGTAGCAAAGAAAAATCGAAGAAAATTACTAAGTACTAAAAAAAAAACAGTCATACACTCTGATGAATCACGTGGGGATGACCTCAAATGGGGATTTCAAGGGCCCCTTGGGTAAGGATCCCAATTTGGATAAGTAATTTGAAACAACAGTTAAAACTCAAAGAAAAGTAATCATGTTCGTTGAGATGACTCCTCAACACAAAGCACTATAAATGAAGAAATAGAAAAAAAAATAATTAAACTCACGGGAACTTGTTGGTTGTCCCCTGCCTTGGATGGTAGAAGAGGTGTAGAATTATTCACTTTAGGCTTCCTGGAGCAAATTTCATCCTCAAGATTAAACAATTTGTTTTGCAATGGCATGAATCCAGATAAACCATTCTGTGTTTCACTGTGAACACTTCTTGGTTCACCAGGAGTAAAGAGGCCTCTAGCAGAGCTCTTTTTCGTTGCATTTAATGCCTTTGAGGTTGTTGTGCCAATACCACTGTCACCACAGAAATTACTGTTGTCATCAGAAACTGACCTATGAATATAAAAATAAGAATTTTATTTTAGACAGTATTTTTTTACATTGAAAGTTTCTTGAAAGCAATAAATTTACTTACTTTACCATTTGCAAGAGTTTTCTCGACAATAAAATAGCCCTTGATGTGAGATGAAAAAACTATTTCATGGCACCATTAAAAAATACTATGTAAATGCAAATGACAATTGTTTTTTATAAAAATTGACCAATTATTGGATATGGAAAGTTTGATTAATAATTAACAAAAACTGTCATTATTATAGTTTGTGAGTTAAAATGTATTTTTACGCTCCTCACCTCTCAGGGAAAGGAGTTTTCATTAGCATACTCTCTGATTCCTTTTCACAAATGGACATTTTTTCTTCTGTTTTTAAAAATGATTTCCATGGAGTAGCCTGAAAGAGAACATGCCAGTATGTTGAAAATAAAAAAAAGTTCACTTTGGTAGAAAGCCAATATTTGCACGGACAATTTAATGCAAGGACTTCATACCTCGTTGCTGCTTCCTTTTACAGGTTTGGCAAAGGAAGAGAAGGAATTGAATGCTCCAGATCGATTATGCCTTGATGTTGGGTAAGTGGCCTCAATAAAATGAGTCCTCTGCTTAGAGACTGATCCAGCAAGAGAACTGCAAAAAAAGTAATCTATTATACTTTTGCAATAGAGCATTACTTTCTTAGCTTACCTACATGTATAGCATTGAAATATGACACAAAAATTTTCCAAATATTATAATGGGTATGCTTAATAATTATTCTGAATATAAAATACATAAAAGTCAATTTAAATCCTAAGTATGTGGTGGTTTCAATGATATTTTGTATGAATGCAATGATTGGAGAATAATGCTATTGTAAATAACCTAACTCAGTTAACCAAAAAATAACTGAAAACTTCAGTTATATTTAAGGACTTCTTCCAATGTAGGAAAAATTAGTTATATTGAATGTTTAATTTGTGATAAGTTATTGAAATATGCTTATTATACAGATGTAGGGAAATTTGCTTATCTAGGTCTTTATCCTATTACTTAGGTAACTCTTATTGAAGAGTTTGAGTATAAGTATCACATTCCTTCTATGCTACAACGGTTACTCTAGGTGAAAAGTTTTAGGCACCAGTTAAGTGTGAAGCTGACCGTGCAATAAAGTTCATTGGATTAGTAATTCTTGTTTTTAATTTTAATTATACGTATGTACGATGAGGCAATCCAAAATCAGCTACTATTTGTGGAGGTGACATTGCCGTTCTGGCAAAGTGAAAAGTGCCTTAGGCCCAAGGAAGAGGTTTTACCAAATTGTTGCTGCTGACATACCCGCAGATAGCCATGCCTCATGTTAACCATTTACAATCCCAGTATTTCATAAGATACATCAAATTTTAATTATTCTATATAAACTTATATAACCTTGGATATTCATTCAAAGCTGTCAATTCTAATATTTGTTCTTCCTGATAACACTTCACCTCCATTCAGACATTACCTCTGTAAGCAGCAATTATCACTGTCCACTGTCTATTAACCACTGTCTATCATAAATTTAAGACTACTAATCCACTTAAAACATGGGATGATGAATAGAAGACAAGAAATATAAGAGCATCATGGTATGCAGAGAACTATAGTTGAACCATTGATCCCAAATATGCTCAAGAGTTGGCCTCTTTGGGAAAATACAAAAACAGCATGTTTTCACACATCATCGAATCAAAGGTAAGACAAAATAAACATAATGAAAATGCTGTTTTAGTTTAGTATAAAAGAAAATCCTTGCTATCTGCAATGTGACTAGCAAAATATACTCACACTTTCTCATGATGACTGCCATGAAATACTGGAATAGACTGGTCTTCCTCTTCCACCTGAAAAGGAAATCAACCACATTACTGTCCACTGTACTCTGGTGCATTAAGGAATAGGTAGAATATTATGAATGAAGTCAATACATTACCTATTATATGAGATGGAAACCAGAGGAATTTTCTAACTTTAATAAAATTCTATGTATGTTCAATAGATTCAAGCAAAGCATTTTCCACAATTCTACAAAAAAAGGACCTTTAGCCAACCAGATGCACAAACAATGGAATTAAGATCTCTGGTGTTGGAAAATAAAATATAGCATGAATAATGGTCCTTAACCACTTCAAGGGGTAGTGGTGACCTTGTGAGTATAGTGCTGGGCTACAGACCAGGAGACCAGGTTCAAATCCCAGGCGGAAGCTTTTAGGACATCCCTATCTCTAGTCCTCGTGATTCTATTGGCCCTCCTACCCTGAATATGCGAATTTCATGGGGGGCAACCTGTCAAGCCAACCTTTGGGTTGAACACAATGTTTTTTTTATCCGCCTAAAATGTGTGATGATGAATTTACTACAAGAAATGCTATCAACATTCTGATATGAGGATAACTATTGTTGAACTATTATGCTCAAAATTTATATGCTTTATTAAACAAGAAATAAACAGCAATATTTTCACATTAGCCACAGGATACTGAGAATCCATTTTCTACTATACAAAAGGTTTGAAATAAGAGATTGAAATTGACAAGGATACAACACTGTTAACGTACAAATCACTTTCATGAAATCAAGCACAGCAACTCAGAAAGAGAGAAAGAGGTATGTCTGCAATAAAAGCATGCAACTGGTAACAAAACAATACAGGGGCACCTGTGACATGACGAACTGTCGTCAAAAAATAGTACAGAACAGACTGTCACCCACCTATAATGACATTAGCTTAGCAATTGATATCATCTAAGGTCAAAATATACAAGGATAATTGCTTAATCTCATCCTTAAAAACCCCACACACTGACAGAACAAACATTTCACCAACAAAACAAGGTAACCTATCCAAAGACATTACAAAAATATGAAATACTTAGTTAAAACTGCTGGATATGCAATTGAATACTAGGAGTAAAAAGTTAAACACCTTAGATGGCTACATAACTATTCTTAGTTTCCATTCTCGATGAATCCCAAGTCATTAGGTATATAAATAGTTCTCAAAAATAAATGAAATTTTTGTGAGTACAAGACCAATGCTGGATTAAATTAAGCATGAACAGTGAAAGTGGATTAAGTAGAGTAATACGGCTATTATACTTTTAGTGGATACATTGAGGGGGTGGGGGTACAGTGGATAGTTCAGCAAAGATGAAAAAAGGAGAAAGAAACTCAGACATCACAGATGCCATGAATAGATGAAGTGTGTGCAGAGCCAAAGAAAGAAATCATAGATGAATTTAGCCAAGAGGAGAGATGAAGTCAAAACCCATCCAAACCAACGATCATTACAAATACATTAGCATTAATAATAATCTGAGGATCAGAAGCAAAACCTCATGTCTTTGAAATTCATTTGACAGTCTCTAGCCTGCCCATGCAAATTTATATCAGAAAAACTACATCACCCAAAGTAGGAACAAAAAGATAATAAAAAAGCAAGTGATGCTCAGTTAGTCTGGGAAATTTCAAGGTCATCTGAAATCTGAATTTGAACTGCATATGAAGCGTATAATTCTCAACGCATTTCAACACCACACACAAATAACAAAAATTATCCTAAAATTTTCAATCCATACACAAATGAGCGTGAAAACGGAGAATGGAATATTAAAATTATTATTTTTTACCACATTCTCTGTCCATCTCGGTAATGTCTGATTTAATTGACCTTTGTTTTCCAGAAAAAGAGAACTATGCTAAATAAAATCACTTTCAAAAGTTCCTCATTCAATAATACTCATGCATAATAAACAGAAGTTTACCTCATCATTACACTCAGTATCATGATCCTCGATCGATTCAGTTGCCGTATCTGTAACGTGTTGAATTTCAATGTGATTATCAGGACTGTCTTCATCATTTTCCTCATCAAAATTCCACTTCATTGGCATCGGCTTTAAATCTTCTCTCAATCTATTACCCCTACAAAATAATAATTTAAAAATTAACTTTCTATAATCAAAATTCCAGTGCACGCATGTAAATAGAATCAGAAATCACACAAAAAATAATAAAAAAAATGGCTGTTGAGTACTATATTACAAATAAGAGGTAACAGATAAATAATTAACAAGACCGTTGGTACACACGTCAGAACAGTCAGATATTAGTGCGTTAACTTTTTACCATCTTCTGGAAAAGAGACCCAATCCACCTGGCCTTCCAATACTTCGAGGATACGTTGAGCACTCAGGCCCATTGCGATCCTGGCTGTCACTAGTCGCATATGCTCCGTACATCTTACTAAGACAACCAGCCCACCGTAATTAAGTGAACCTTATCGGGAAGAAAAGGAGAAAATAATTATTGATAACAAAACTCCGAATGTACTTACCATAAATTGGCATGTTCATCGATTATATTGAAGACTCATTCAGTTTCTTACAAAATAAAATAATCGTCACTTAAATAGTTTTGGGTGTGTACAAGAAATCAAAATTTACCAATGTAGACACATCATGAAAAATTGATGATAAAAATATTGTGAACGAGTTTAAGGCTTATTAAGCGACTATATTTGTCAATGTGTACTCACTTTTCATTGAATTAAACAACTATTTTGCAAACCAACAACGTACACACATCATAAGTTTAAAACTTCAACCGCCAAAAACAATTGACGGCTAGTCCAGCGTAACGGCGTAACCTCAAATAGATGACCGCGCTGCCATTCAAAACGAGAAAAAGGAACGACATTGAAAAATAGTATGATATAACCATTAAAATCACGCATACATGATCACAAATATGCAAAATAATTCCAAAACTTTGTATTTAGGCATGGAGAAGATACACTTATGCTTTGATGCAACGAAAATATTTGCAGATTTTAAACGGACTCAAGTGGCTTTTTTCATTCTAATTATAGGTATTTCATTGTAGTAGTTATTGCTATCCTCACCTTAGAACATGTAAATTTAAAATTTATTAACATTTTAGTTTGCGCAAGGAACCCACCGATAAGGATCACGAAAATTGATTGACGGTAAACACCATTATACGAAAATTTCAAAAAGTAGGTTCATCTCAAAAGGTCATAATAAACATATAAGAAACAAAGCAATGATCCAATACCATAATAATAGAACATAAGCTCACTTCAACACCATAGTGACTTCATAAAGCATAAATTAGATTACATACTGATCAAATGAATCAGGCAGACCACTTGTCAAGTTTGAATGATATGTCAACCCAACAGCTTTTTACTATGGTAATTTTCCAAACATTTCACGAATATGGAAGAATTAAAAATGTATAAATCTTTTTATTATCGCATCATTCTATCTACGAGAGAAAAGAATTAACAGCTAGTGCGATGGCAGTGAGTTAGAAACATCAATTGTTGCCTAATACTTTTTGGGGGAATGTGAAAATTTATATGTGCAAGAAGGTTTGAACCAGGGGCGTCGGAACTATTTTCGCTGGGAGGAGCCAACCTTTGAAGAGGACCCGGCTCCTATGAAATGGGCCCGCATTTTTAGTGGATAGGAGGGGGTAGAGACTGGAATTTCGCTAAAAGTGCATATGAAGGTGGTAGAATAGGTATGCATCAGAAGGGAATAAGCAAGCTAGAAACAAGTGAAATTTAATTTTTACTAATGAAGACTCATTTCTCAAGGGCCCGCGGAAAATTCTGGGGGCACAAATGCCCCCCACTTCCAATGCCGCTGGTTCGAACTATTAATGAATTAATCCGTGGAAAAAATTGCATCAAAATTAAATTGTCTATCTTCAAAGTTATTTTATTTTAGATTGTTTCTTGTAATCTTCTTCTACAAATGTTTCTTCTTTAAATAGCTATCTTGTAGCCAATTATTTTTAAGAAATTTATTTGAACTGATTCTAAACTATAATCTATATTCGTAGATTGATAAGGATAATGTTTTTCTTAATATGGGTAAAAAAAGAGGTATGCAATAGAAAAGTTAATACACATAGATACTTCCTAGTCAGCACAGGGATGGGCTTATCCAAGACAGAATTAGATAAACTTAGGATGAGCTTGTCTTCCACATATTATATCCTCCACAGAATTAGATCAACCTGGGATGAGCATATCTTCTACATATCCTCGACTTCCATGATTTTAATCGCTGGTGCAATACATATTGAACATACTCTTATTTTAAGAGTGATATACAAAAGAAATGTTAGCCGCTGTTTCCAATCGAAATAACAATTATGTTAACTGCACAATGTCAATCGAATTGTATGGCAAAATCGTATATAGTGGATTAATTAACTACCGCATAATGACTTACTTAAAATATGGATATGCATCCACATGATGCAAATTTACGTTGCTAGGTCACTTATTTCATTCATCAATACCCCATAAACAACTAAAAATGAACACAAAATTTTAAGAAACAACAAAATATCACTAAGCATCAGTGAGGTGAACCCCTTTGAATCACAATTAACTCATAATTAGAACACACACCAAGAGTGATTCAAGGAAAAATATGGAATCTGACTTGGACATTTATCATTTTTCACCCTATTCTTACAAAATATTCGAAAATTACAAAGGTAAAATTTAATTTCTGACAACAAATGACAAATCAAACTTTATTCCAGAACAAAATGGGACAATTTAGATAAAAGTTAAACATACTTTCTAAGCAAAACAAACCTTAGGGGATATGATGCAATTTATATGAGAGTCAGTCTTCACATGATCATTTTTAATTGTACAGCAATTTTCTCAACTTACACTGCAGACAATTACAAATATATAAATTTATAAAAGTATGGAATTTACATAGAAACAAATCAGCATGACACATCTTGGCTTTCAAGGAAAATGTTGCAGATCTTCTGTATTACATCGTTGAAATCCTTGCATGTAGTATCAACACATGACTTATGCAATTTTATGAACATTCAATCACAAATTAGGCCTGCAGAAATAGAGCACCATCACCAGTCACTCAGGAAACTTTTCTCCAGTGAGGGGCATATAGTCAAAGCACAGTCCATCCTGAGAAAACAAAACTAAATCAGCAACAATTTTGATGATAGGTGAAACAATGCAGCAATATTTGTGTAATTAATGAATCTGCCAAAAATATTGAATGGATATAAAATAACACACTCATGCATGCAATTTATAATACTGAGCCAAGTAATTAATTAATTTAAATGTAGTTGATACTCATTTACTAATCTCTGCTGCATTTTTCATGGCAAACTGAGTCACTGGGAAAATGTATTAAATTTTCAAGTAATTTATTAAAGTCATACTTGTGCATTCAAGAAAAATTTACACATTGCCACTACCTCTGCAAAACTCATTGAAATCATTATCACATTAAATTTATATTATTTCAAGCTGTATTAATGCGAGGATGATCCACTAAATTGATGATGCTCAAGAAGTGAAAATTAAATTCAACAAGTTTATCTCACACAAGAATGCCATAAGTGGAGGTTGCAAGCCCTGTCAAAACTACTACATTCCTAGTCTGTCATTAAATCAAAATTCAATCACATCATCGAGTGCTAAGTTTTTGGGACTGCACATCCACCAGTCGGGTCAACTGGTCAACTCGTGCCACCAAACTCTGCTCTACTTTAAACTCGGTTTTATATCAAGTCAGATTCCTGCGAAAAACTGTATCAATCAATGTGCTGAAATCTTTATATTATTCAAATTTCTACTACAGAGCGGCATATGGAATAGTCTTCTGGGGTTCATCAGCATCATTACTGGAAAAAATCATTCTGATCCAGAAAAAGCTAATAAAATGCATGCTAAGAAAACCAATGAGAACCCCATGTAGACCGCTACTGGCAAAACTCAAAATACTAACAATTACATGAGGAGGTAAGGGGTGAGTGACTCCAGGGTGGGACACAGGGCAGAACATGCCTATGGACCACCAAGACTATCATGCGTGGTGAAGAGCAACATCCTCCTCGAGGTGCCCCTGGTATCGCTGAACATGACGGATCTAGACTTGGCGGTCAATAAACAGCTCCCATCACCATGGTGCATCTCTGTGCTAAGGGTGACCGCATCTGCGGGGCGGAGGGTAAGAAGTCACTAACAGAGAGACTCCGGATACTGGGCGACCTCCGGTTTTATTTAGCCTTACCCATGCATGCGGGGCTCTGCATGGGCGGACACCATATTTCCCTAGCTACTCGTGGGACCAAACTTGGAACCCTTAAACAAAACTATGGAGGGCGCTGAGAGGCGCACTCTTCACATGGACTCTTGTAGTCCGTCTTCTTCCTTGGGGGATGCCATACCAGTGGAGAGCCCTGATGGGGATCCCAGTCGGGACGCATCCTCTATCCTCCCCTGGTCTCCCCCATGGGGGTAGAGTCTGACTCGGGAGCCCATGTGGGTAGTGGCCTAAGGGAAGGCTCCATATCCCCTCGAGGAGAAGGAGAAAAGGGAGGAAGAAGATGTGGGCGGGGCCGAACCATGGCTGGCATAGCCGTGCTTCAGGCCAACCTACAAGACAGTAAAGCTACCTCAGGGGTTCTGCAAAGGATACTCTCTGAAGGTATGGTCAAAATAGCTCTGATTCAGGAACCCTTGGCTTTCCAGGGAAGAGTCAGGGACCTGAGCATGACAGGGGGAAAATATATTACTGTACCACTGTTGATAGGGCAAGATCTTGTATCTATGTGAATGGGATAAGTGCTTTGCATCTATCGGAATTTACCACTAGGGATCAGACAGCAGTTCTGCTGACCCTGGGGGAAGGTGAGAACAGGAGGAGGGTGGTCATCTGCTCCTCCTACCTGCCATACAATGCACCGGCTCTTCCACCATCGAATGAGATGGAGAGGCTGGTGAGTCACTGTAAGACCAACAAGCGGGATCTTCTGATCGGTGGTGTTGCTAACTTGCACCACATTGTGTGGGGGATTGGAAGCACCAACGGAAGGGGAGAGGCACTGTTGGAGTATCTTATGTCTACGGAGTTACAAATACTCAATAGGGGATCACAACCTACCTTTGCAAATAGCATTAGGTGATAGATATTACACGGTGCACCAGTTCTCTGCTGCACAGGATTGATGGGTGGAGAGTGTCAGGGGAGATAACTTTGTCCAACCACAGACACATACTCTTTACTCTTTTAGAATCCAATCACAGGGAAATAACATATATAGGAACCCCAGGACTACCAACTGGGGACTATATTGAGAAAGGCTGGGAGCTGCCCTAGAGGGGGCAATTCAGTGCAAGTTTAGAAATGTGGATGAGGTAGATGCTGCTGTTGATTATCTACAGAGAAGCATCATCACATCCTCCGAAAACAGCTGCCCCCTAAGGACCAGGAAGGAAGGGTGTAAATTACTCTGGTGGGGAGCAGAATTAAATGGTTTCTGTAGAGAGACTAGGAAACTCTTTAATAAAGCAAAGAGGACAAGAATGCCTCGGGATTGGGAAAACTTTAAGGTTGCCCATCGGAGGTACATAGCAGCAATCAAGCGCTGTAAAAGGAACTCATGGAGGAGCTACTGTGAGAGCGTAGAGACTGTTCCACAGATGGTAAGACTTCATAAGATTCTATCGAAAGACTCGGAAGCGGGAGTGGGTTCTCTGCTGCTTCCCTCGGGAGACTTCACGTCTTCTGACAAGGAAGCGCTAAGGCTAATGCTGGAGACCCACTTTCCAGGCTCCAGGGAGTTGAGGGAGATGCCTCATGTGAGGAATCCCATCCATCCGGCACGGATGGGGTATTTCCTGCACTCCTTCAGGAAGGGCAGGATCTGCTCCTCCTTCCAATGGTAAGAATATTTCGCTCCTGCCTGGCTTATGGATATGTTTCAAAAGCCTGGAGGGTCACCAAGGTGGTTTTCATACCTAAACCAGGTAAGACGGACTACACAAGAGCAGACTGCTTTCGAGGAATCAGTCTCATGTCTTTTCTACTGAAGACATTAGAAAAGATAGTGGACAGGTACATAAGGGATGGGCCATTAAGAGATCACCCCCTGCACCTGTATCAACATGCCTACCAGAAGGGAAAATCCGTGGAGACAGCGCTCCACAATCTTGTTAGCAGGATTGAGGGAGTGCTGGAACACGGAATGTACGGACTGGGGGAATTTCTTGATGTCGAGCATTTAATAACACGTCCTTCGAGCAAATCTGCATTGCTGCAGGAAGACATGGTATCCATGCTCACATTGTGAGCTGGATTAGATACATGTTGGAACAAAGAACTGTCAAAGTAGTCTTGAGAGACAGTTCAATGAAGGTAGCTGTGACTCGAGGGAGGAGTGTTATCTCTACTCCTCTGGAATATGGTAGTCGACAGTCTGATTTTAAAATTGTATAGGACAGGCGCATACACTCAAGGGTACGCAGAGAATGTGGCTATACTCATCACTGGAAAGTACCTTGACACTGTCTCTGTACTCATGCAGAAAGTCCTGGATAAGGCAATGGGTTGGTGTGCAGAAACAGGGCTGACTGTAAATCCAGAGAAAACTAAGCTTGTATTGTTTACACACAATAGAAGGAAAATGGAGGGCTTTCGACCTCCCTCTTTGCAGGGAAAGGTTTTATATCCCTAACCATCGGTCAAGTATCTTGGGGTTATTCTGGACTCCAAGCTTAACTGGGGGGAGCATTTGGAGACCAAGGCAAAGAAAGCCTGTGCCTCCTTATGGATGTGCAGGAGGACCCTTGGTAAAACATGGGGACTTCAGCCAAAAGCCATTAGATGGATTTATACAGCAGTCATTAAACCTAGTTTCTTGTACTGCTCTATAGTTTGGTGGAAGGGAGTCCGGCCCACAACTGCTGGTAACAAACTGAACCACCTTCAACGAATGGCTTGTATGGGCATTTCAGGGGCTATGAGAACATCCCCAACTCTGGCGCTGGAAACTCTGCTGAACCTCGCTCCACTCCATGTGGAAGCTAAGGTGCAGGCAAGGACAGCGGCTTATCGTCTCAAATGTATGGGACAGTGGTATGACAAAGGAAGTTCCTATGGTCACAGACAAGTTTGGACAGAGCTCATGAAGTCGAGTCCCATCCTCCTGCTTCATCCTCGCTTCCTGTACTCTGTCACCCCCCCACTCATCCCTACCAGTACCTAAACATGCATACTCTCACAACGTGCTTTTCAATCAATGTTTCAATGTTTCTGTTATTGCCTCCCTCCCCCCCTCAGATTCTGCCATCAGCCTGCACACCCTTGAGCCTACTTACATTTTACTTCTCAAGGCATGCATGCCCCCTGGGCTCAATGTGTCCTTTTAACCAAAACTTGTACTCATTGTGACTACAATGTGACCTTTTTCCTCTCCATTCCCATTCCACTCCTAAATACCCTGTTCCCCCACAGCTCTCTCAGTTTTTCTTTCTGGTTTAGAAAGAGAGCAGTGCTGTTCGAAAACTCCCGTTTTTTATTCGTATGTGAGTGTCCTTTTTTGTGTGTTCTATATTTTTTGTCTTCTCAACTAGTATAGGCAACACAAAAAGGAAACATACTAAAGTAAACATACTTCTTAAATTTTCTGAGGCATGGACCTCCTTCCTCAGAAGATTAGAACGAAGTGTGGCTGTTGGGACTAATAGGAAGTAAGGCGGAGGGAAGGGTAGGGAGGGGAAATATTAGGGCTACATTGGAATGCGGAAAGGATGCACCGATCCGCGCTATGTAGGCGGGTTGCCAAGAGTGGACCACACGCGAAATGGGCCTTAGAGGTTTAGGCTGAGACCTGGTGGGAGTTTACAATGTAACAAATGGATGTGTGCGAGCTCAAGAGTATGGAGATTGATTTCAGGTGAGGTAGGCGGAATTGAGGCAATTATCGCAATGCGGAAACAATTGTCAAACTTACTATTATGGGTGAAAGCATGAATGGGCACCGGGAGATTCAAATTGAGGTTATTAGTAGTGCAACTGTGACTATTAATGCGAATGGCTAGGAGATTGGCAGAAAGACCAACGCAAAAAGAGGAACAATGAGTACAGGTGAGTTTATAAATTATGTTATGACAAGATTTACAATGAGGGCGATTACAAGGGTAAGTACCAGGGGGTAAGGGCGAAGGAGAAGGAGGTTCAAGTGTGCGTGACCGATAGAAAAGCATCTTTAGGGTGGGTGGGTTACGATATGTTACGGAGGGGGGTTTGTAAAAAGGCCTTTGGTGATTTTGCTATTACAGTAGAACCTCTTTTTTACGAACCTCTAATTTACGAAATGACACCAATTTACGAACCATTCCGCCTGTCAAGATCTTTGTATATAGGAAAACCATGTAAAATGACCTCTATTTTACGAAACCTCCATTTACTGATTTACGAAGTGAGGCCAGCCTCTAGGAGTGATTGACCCCTGTTTACGAAGTTTTTGAAATGATTTTTTAGCACTGAACTCAGTGCAATGGAATAACGATCGCTGTGCATCACGACAGGAGCATTAATTCTCTTATTCCCCTTATTTTGAGATCTACCAACTGAACAGCTACAAGAACTTAATTCAGTTGCAGCAGCCAAGTTCATACTACAGTTGAGCACCCTTAATCCGGGAACCCCTAATCCGGGAGCACCTATAATCCGGCAATTTTGCCATGACTATGTGGTACTTAATGGAAATAGCCGAAACGCTTTTAACCGGAACATTGCTTCATAACCTGCCGAGATATTATTCTTATATTAATACCGAGATACCATTCTTAACGTTAATTTTCCTATTTCGAGAATCAGAATAATTTTAACGTATTAATATCTGGTACTTCGCCTACACTGGAATTATTCTGGAACTTGAAGTAAACATAAATTTGACGACATCGCCGAGACGGAATACAACTAATTTACAGATTAGCCACTTTCAATGGCGCGCGCATTTTTGATTGAGCACTAGACGTAATTTGATAAAATTATTGGTTTTATTATAGTATTTCACGCAAAACATGTCTCATCCATACAGTTGTGGCAACAGCACAAAACGTTAACCATCGCAGAAAAAGTGCAAGTTGTGAAAAAGCTTGACGCCGTTGCATCAGTGAAGCGTTTGACTGAAACATACTACGTGGGATCTTCAACAATATAGCACATTAAGAAGCTGAAAGAGAAAAATCATCAAAATTTTACTGTTAAAGTGACACAATCAGAAGTAGATAACAGAGAGAAAAACTATGAAAGAAGATTTAAGTGCTGTTTTAGATAGCCTGGTTTCGATATCGAATACGCAATATTGCGTCGGAGTGAAGGCCTTAGTTAGTATTTCTGGCCAAATGCTAATGGAGCAGGATAAACTATTTTATAAATAGACGTGATCAATCCAAAAGACGTGATGTGGGAAATTTCACGTGCAGGCAATAGCATTTCACCGTCCGTTCTAAAAACACGCGTGGTTTAAATTGTGGACTGCTTTAAGGTTTGATATAGACGAAATAATTGGGGATTTAAAAAATTTCATGTTTCTGAGGATAAAAATATGATGATGGAGTTTGCAAACATCATCCATAACCCTGAATTAAAGGAAATGGGATTGGTAAATTTAGACGAAAGGATAGTTAGCGGCCACGATATTCTCACCACACAACATATCATAGATGATGAAATCATTGAAATGGTAATTAATAACAATAAATCCGAGTGGGGATGACGATGATCAGCCTGAAATTGTTGAAGGAAACTTCTCTTGATGATGGTCTTTAAAGAATAATCCAGTCCGGTCGCCCGCGGCGACGTAGTGATGGGTGGCCACGACACTCATGCGTTGGCATCGCGCTGAATCAGCTGATAACAAATCGAGCGCGGTATGAAATTATGTTAGGCAAAGTACAGCGTAAGAAATATTAATTTTTATACCCTAACAATATGAAACTTTTACATGTGCAGCAATATGCACAATTCTTAGATTCCGTTATTTTCACTCACTCCGCAACTTCGACAATTTTAAATAATAACTTTGTGTATTAAGAAACCATTTCTTTCTGATTATTATCAGTAACTCTTTTTACAATAATGTTCAGTAAATGACAAACGAATATATTTTGTTATAAATAATTGACTCCTTTCAATGGAAACATCCCAGACGTAAGAAATAGACTAGTTGCCATGCATGACCCATAGTCCGGCAAAATCTCTAATCCGGCATCACTTTGGTCCCGACTGTGCCGGATTAACGATGCTCAACTGTATTATAAATTTGTATGAATTTGAATTTGTATGTATGAGTTTCATTCACTTTTACTAAAGTGAGTCTACTAGCCTTAGGAATAACGCCTATGCTATACAGCGAATCAATACAACTGAGATATAATTTTTAAACCCTTTCAATTTGATGCAGATACACTGCACACAGAGAATTTCACGTAATATCTGTTGATTTTTCCCTGAATGAGCAGATGACTATTATTTGTTATATTAATTAGTTTGATGTCTACCCTAACAATTTGACAAGTTTAGTACAGCATAGTGTTTAATTGCATTGAAAGTATAGTCGCATTCTTGTCAGCAGAGTTTTAGTAGACGTACATTTGTCACAGATCAAGCCTCTTATGTGCATGATGTGCCTCCATGGACATTGCTCCATGCTGTGCGAGGTGTTGCCAGAGCATTGGAGAGTCACCGCAAAAACTATTTCCTACTCTTGGAGATCAGCTGGTTTTAATGACACATCAGTTCCGGAGACGGAGGAGTTAGTGGAAGATAACTTCCAATTTACAAAGCTCAAATTTTTGGGTTCCTTTCAACTTCGTAAAATTGAGGTTCTACTGTACTGTGGGGTAGAGTTCAGAGAGAAATGACGTTAATTAGTGGATGCCGGGGAAATAGGTAGTAGTGAGGTTAAAGGTGCTTGAGTTGTCTTTTGGGCGGGGTGTGAAATCAGCAGTGGCTGGTAAAATCCTTTTGTCAGGGAAGTGCGAAGGATAATCGTCGTGGAGAAGGGCAGTGCATAGTTGGGACAGGACATGAGAACGTGTGTCAGAAGAGTTACAAATCGGTGGCTACAAATGGAGAGAGAGTATGGTATATATCTTTTAATATCAGGAGGGTGACTGCTATTAAAATGTAGGTATTGTTGTGTGTTTGTAGGTTTAATGTGCACAGATGTGGTGAGTTTCCCATCGGATAGATTAATATTGACATCTAAAAAGGTTATGGAGGAATCTGAAATGAAGTGAGTGAAAGAAACAGAAAAAGAGGAGTTAAGGGCGAGAAGGAAGGAGTTAAGAGAATCATGACCATGTGTCCAGATGATAAAAATGTCGTCAATAAAACAGAGCCAGAGAAGTGGTTTGAGAGCTTATGAGTTGAGGAAAACTTCTTCAAGGTGACCCATGAATAAGTTGGCATATGAGGGTGCCATTTTCGTACCCATAGCCGTCCCTTTTATTTGCAAATAGAATTTGACTTGGAATTTGAAGCAGTTTTTAGTAAGAACCAATTTGGATAAAGAAATGAGGAAGTCAGTGGAGGGGTTATGGGGAGTGGCACGATGGGATAGGAAATATCTCAGGGATTCAAGACCTTTAACGTGGGGTATAGAAGTGTATAAGGAGGTGACATCGATGGTAGCAAAAATAATGGATTGATTTAAAGGGAGAGGTGCATTGTGTAGAATGTCTAGAAAGTGGTGTCTTTTGTGAAGGAAGGCATGGAGGAAACTAAAGGTTGAGGGTGAAAATCAACAAATGCAGAAATACGCTCGGTGGGGGGATTATAACTTGAAATGCTTGGTCTACAAGGGTGGCCAGTTTCGTGGATTTTGGGGAGGAGGTAGAGGTGAGGAATTCGGGGATTAGGAGGGGAAAGAATGTCTATGTTTTGGGTGCTGAGGTTATCACTAGGACCGGAAGATTTAAGGAAAGCCTTTTTTGTTTGCAATAGGATGGGTTGGGGTCAGATTGAAGGATTTGGTACGAAAGGGTATCACTTAAATGCCTGAGGGCTTCATTGACATAAAAAGATTTGTCAAGGATGAAAACTGTGGAGCCTTTATCGGCTTTAGTTACAATAATGTTGGGATTGTGGCGGATGGTTTGCAATGCCCTAATTTTAACAGGGAATAAATTGTTGGGGGGTGAGAGGGACTGGAGAAATTTAGTATCAGACACTTTTTCAAGAAGGAGGTTGCAAAAAGTTTCTACAGGATGATTGGGAGGATATAATTTGGGTTAAGCATTGGAGGGGGAGGGGGGGGGGGGGGGGGGGGGGGGGGGGGGGGGGGGGGGGGGGGGGGGGGGGGGGGGGGGGGGTCGGAATGGCTGTAAGGCTGGATGAAGTTTATTGGTTGAAGCAATATGCGAGTCCCAAAACACAAATGTATGTGTAGGGTGTCAAAATGACACCCTTTGGCATTCTAGTGTTAACATCATAACACTTAAACAATGCATCAATGCTTTCTTTTGGCTGCATGGTGGATGCTTATGCTTACAGTAATTGCATTCTGGCCTTGTGACAATAGGCAGATGTATTGCTACTTAATGCTGACTGAACATATTTAATGTAACAATCTATCTTAAGGTCAAAACCTGTCATGTTCCTAAACCTATAAAGCTTTTTACCGATTACACTAACATTTTATTATACTTATTCCTAATGATTGATATTTCTTTTTATTGCCTCCCGTGCCACGAGGACACCAAGCAGCACGACTCGTTGGCAACCATGCAGTTCTAAGTGTAAAGAAGTAGACTGTTGTAACTATGTTGTGCATGAATTTGTTTACAAATAAATGATATTGATATTCAAGAATTAACATGGTTATTATTTGACAAAATACCATATTTTTTATAACTTAAAGTCATCGTGTATGGTGTACAAAAAATAGCACGCCTGCAGGAGGGTTAAAATCCAATAAAAATATACCCTGTTGAATCTTAGATACGAGGTATTTTCTGCGGTGAATATGAACTTACTCCTTAAATCCCATAACCACTTCTTCACTTTTGAGGGGTGACAAACAATGGTAGTCATTGAACGCTTTGGATCAAATAAAGGAGCCACCAACTGCTTCCCAACGCGCTTTAAGTCCTCCACTGTTACATTGGGTATCAAACTGACAAGATGCCTGTAAAGAGAAAGGTGCCAAAATGGCATTAGCTCATATCAAAATTACTTTCCAGGATATATTTTGCTATATTTGCTTATGGTATCACGTGGATAATAGACAAAGAATCATGGTTAGGTGCTCAAATGTAGAAGTGGAAGCATGCCATCCCACCCAGACTTAATCTGATGGGAAACAAGAAATACATGCTCAAGGTAGGACAAAAGTCATGAATTTTGTACTGCCTGACAATAGGAATTATACCAATTTCATTTCTCAGATTGCAAATATGCTTACCCTGACATCACAAATGCAGCCAAGTATAGCATCATTATCTTTAGAGAAATAAAATTATTAAAATAAGTCAAATTACTAAATATTGAAATATTAACATGACATAATATAAAATAATGCCAATGTGCACACGTAATTTCAACCTGATCCTTGAGCTGTTGAGTGTTGTTGCCAGGATGCATTTCAATCTTTGTCTTCATCATTCATGCATGGAATAAATAAATGGGGAAGTTTCCAATGCCTTCCCAACAGTGGTTTTACAACACTATCACTTTAAATTAGGGTTGGGGCAGGGATTCGAAGATTCGGTCGAATCTTATCAAATCCATGGATTTGAGATTCAATTGAATCCAAGGTTAAAAGATTCGACGAATCAATGGATTAAAGATTTGAATACCAGCCGTGCGGATTCTATGTACCAGTGGCGGAGAACTACAGTAAGTCCTCGACTTACGCGGATCCGAGTTACACCAATCCCCAGTTACGTGGATGTTCAGTTAGGCCGATGACATGCTTGCATTTCTCCGCATTTCTGTTGCCGCGACAGATTCAACCACGTGACGACCCACGACTCGTTGCAAAGTGCGCAAGAGTTGACAATTTAAATGCTAAAAATGAGCAATTAGAGTAAGTCCTCGACTTAACGCGGATGTTTGTTAGGCCAGTGACACGCTTGCGTTTCTCCATGTTTCTGTTGCCGCGACAGATTCAACCACGTGACGACCCACGACTCGTTGCCAAGTGCGCAAGAGTTGACACCAAACTGCGGGTGTTCGGAACTCCAACTCTAGTTTAAGACATTACATAGTTCGATAGGTGATATTTGATCATCGTGATGGTGAAAAAGTCTGATGTGATCAGGCATCAATGACGTTGATCACTTAGACATCAGACTTTTTCACATCAGACTTTTTCACCATTACGATGATCAAATATCACCTATCGAACTATGTAATGTCTAAAGATAGAGTTGGTGTTCCAAACACCCGCAGTTCGGTGTCAACTCTTGCGCACTTGGCAATGAGTCGCGGGTCGTCACACGGTTGAATCTGTCGCGGCAACAGAAACATGGAGAAACGCAAGCGTGTCACTGGCCTAACAAACATCCGCGTTAAGTCGAGGACTTACTCTAATTGCTCATTTTTAGCATTTAAATTGTAAATACCATGGTAGAAAATGTTTAAGCAGCATATTGTAACCTAATAATTCTTGTCCACGTATGAATTCTTTGAAATTCCCCAATTAAAAAATTCTAACAACCAAGTTCCTCAGCATTCTTCCAGCAAGAGCATTTTCAGAAGAGCCTTCAGTACTGCTGGAAATTTGGTTTACAAAAAAAGAAATCGATTAGATCCTGACAAAGTGAAAATGCTGCATTTTCTAAACAAAAACTTGGAATATCTTTTTCATTGAATTTTCAATTTTATTTAAGAAAAATTAAACTTTGATTTACTTTTGAAATTACCCATTCTTTATATTTCCCCTCAAACATGTCCTTAATTTTAGTGAGTGGGGACTATATGACCATTATTCATTTATTATTTATGTTAAGAAATAAGATTCAGTTTGTATTGGATTTAATTAGAGAATATATGAGAAAGGAAGCATTATTTATCAATTTACAGATAAAAGGAAGACTTGAATTTAATCAAATTGAGGAGGATTAGGATTTGGGATTAGGATTCAAGATTTGGATTTGATAAAAAAACAACATTCGGATTCGGGATTCGATCCAATTTTGGATTCGCCCCATCACTACTTGAAATACCAGCCCACTAGGATAAGACTCTTTCTTCCAGCCACCTCACTTTGTAACAGGTGCAGAAAGGACAGAATGTGGACTGTCTTTCATCTGACTAATACCCTTTGACCCATTAGTAGAGCCACGAATTTTTCGCAAAACGATTTTTTCGCGAAATGACGCGAAATATGAAGATTATTTGGGATAACGCGAAATACATTCTCCTGAGCGAAAATAATGCGATTTTTTAGAATTTTTACGGGTTATTTTGCGAAAATGTGGAATATATAGTAAAACCTCTACCTATGGAACATCTTTTCATCGTAAAATCCTCATCACCGGCCAAAATTCAAGCATGTAACAGAGGGAAACATCTTTGTATCGTACCACATTATTTTCGACAAACCTCCGAACTTTGTACTAAGAGTGAACCCCCCGAGACCGCGAAACTACCTCCACCGAATGGAATATTCGGTGATAATTTTTGTTCTTGCTCCCACACTTGTTTTCTCATTTCTCCACGAAATATTACAGCTTCCGACTATTAAAATCGGTCATTTTAGCCGCTGATGGAAACCTTCCATTTGAATTCATTCAAATGCCCGTACAACATTAATCATCAGACGCGTTTTACATGTACCTACGCATCCAATGATTTTATATATCTTAGGGTTCTTTGACCTTTAATTGTGAATCAAACCATCAAAGGAGTTATTTTTATCATAATCCCTCTTGTAATCTCATCTTCATTCGTCCGAGCACCTAAATTTCATATAGTCGCCAAGCGATATTCGTTTGTTTTGTTTTTCTCGTTTTCACAGCGCGATTTCGAACATTATCCATGAAGCCGGCACGAATGATGCATTAGTGATTACATTGTAGTCAGTACATTACATTGTAGTCCCCGTGGAAGCCGGGTTCACATGGGAGTGGAATAGACGGAACGGATTGTGATTGGCTAGATGCTTTTCTGCTTTCTGCCTGTTCCGTCTATTCCGCCCCCATGTGAACTCGGCTTGAGACTTTTGCTTTCTAGAGATTATTGCAGTTTGTCCACATGCAATATTATTTGTTATTTACGTGAGACTTAATTTAATAGCTAATCAGAGATCGATAGCAGAAGTATTTCTATGATGCGTAAATTGCCCTAAGGAAAATGCCGAAAGCAGTAACTGTGTTTGACCGCGAAAATCAGTTTCGTAGAGAAGGTTTCTATGTTTTTGATAAACAGAAGAAAATAGTAATGTGCAAGTACTGCAACTGCCGAATTACTAAATTAAACCGAAACTAAATTAAACTCACTCAAATACATTAAAATGAAAATAACTTTTCTCCAGAACAGTCATCAATATAGTAATGCAATATATCACCAAATGGCGTTTGAAAAATCTCGGATGAATCAATATTTTTTATGCACCGAAATTTAGGGCTATTTCCCATTTTTTATCTCGAAATGGGTCATTTTTAATGACGAAATTTGAGAGTTTTATTTGCCATAAATTCTTGCCTCTACCCATTAGGCATGATTGGCCCAACAAATATTAATTTTCATTGCTCCCACCACTTCAGCTCAAGGGGCCATCGGAACACACAAGCCCATTAACCTCCAACACAAGACATTGCCCATGAGAAGAGTGGAAGAGGATGTTTGTCTCGACATAAGTTTAAATGTATCACATTTTATCTTCAAATTCAAGTAGAATGAAAATTCACTACATAATCATACATTAGCCAGGCTTTAGCACCTGACAGTCAGTCTGCTGCAGAGATAGGAAATCATAACTACCAATATGCGAAAGAATCGAGTATGATATTTTTCAAAATGTTGAGTTACATACCTGCTATAATCATGGCCAACACCTTTAAAATATGAGCCGAGAGACTGAGAAACAACATCACGAACACTCTTCTCTCTTTCTATCACTTCAAATATTAGGGAGCTTCGTGCAGACTCAAGCAAAGCCTCTTCCCATGTTGCATCCTCCTCTAGTTGGGCTTCCTATATAAGAAAACAGCAATAAGAAGAGTAAATAATAAAAACCATTGGTGAAAGTTTTAAATCTCCTCAGAAGAGAAAACGAACTTAAATTCACAGATGGTAAATAAAAAAAATATTAAAAACATTTTCTGAACACAAGACTCAATAACTTACAAAGACAACTACTTTTTAAATAAAAAAATATGGCAAATGGAACCAGATATGGATTAAATTAATATTTCTAAAATTGACATGCAAAACCATTATAAATTACTGAGATCAAAGATGGGGAAAAAATGAAATTAAAGTCCATTCCATTCCCAGGACCCTCCAGAAATTTAATAATGTAATATAAAAGATAACTAAAGGAGTTACACAAAAATGCTAATTTTTTTTCAAACCAATACTCCTGATGTATGGAGGAAATATGCTACACCATGAATGAATGAATCACCATGGTCATAATTTGCAACTCACCCATTGGAGTACATTTGGTTCAACCCCAATGGAGCATACATATTTCAGGTTTAACCCTCAGAATGCCAAGATTGAGTCAAAATGACTGATGCAGTGGATATGGTGAATTTTTATTAAGTTGAGAAATACACACAGACATGAATTTTCATGTACTCTTCACTTACCAGTTTTTTTTTTATCTTTTGAAAAAAAATGTCCATGGGTGCATCTTTACATCATAAATTAGAATCATTAGCACTTGGGTCAATTTGACATGATCTTGTTTATTGTGAGACCATTTCTGAGTTTCTCTTTGTATTGAAAGAATTTTTTGCTTCCAATGCAAATGGCACACAACCCTTCTCAAAATACGTATTCCTCACAGTCAGTAAATAGGAATTGCAATTGGGGGGCAATCATATTCGAAGCAGACCTAGCAAAATTCTACAGCAAGACCATATATCAGTGTGCGTCGCTGCATCACTTCAGAGTATAAGTGTATCTGTAAGCACTGTGGGAAACAATCTGCAACCATCAATCTCTATGAGTTTATTTCAAAGCAATCTATTTGATGAGACAAAATCAAATATTTTGGATGATAGGATGGAGACTTATGCAGTCAGATATAGATATTCAGAAATGATGACAACCAATTGTTTCATATGTTTTGGTTATGATACTTTGTAACATTGCAACATTCCAATGCTGCAAAGCGTACAAGTGCAAAGTATTGCTGTCAACAATAATGTAAAAAAAAGAGAATACGCGAAAACTGGTTCTTGCTTTACAAAGAAAAAAGTAGCATGAGGTATGGTAAATATAAATTTGGAGCTGATGTCAATGGCATAGATCATAACTATAATGTTCCTTTTTCTTTCAAGTTGGATGCTATCATAACAGCTTAATCATTTCTCTTTCAGTATCTACTCGGAAAATAAATAAATGTCTATAAAAGATAAGCATAGCTACGTTGTGCATAACTCCTGTCATTAGAGAATATTTCATTTGTTGCTGTAAAAACATAATGGTCAACAATAACCCATCTTGGCATTTCAAAGGAGGCATATGATCTTGGCGGACCTTGGAATAACCAATAATACCATGAATTTCACATCACCAATTATAAATAAATAAAAATAAATTATAAGTATAGAACCATACATAGTACCAAAGGGGAATGACATTTTGCATGGAGATTACTAATTTTTGTGCTACTAAAAAAACTAAATAAACAATGTGCTTCAACAGAATATCATCACATAGTTCATTATTCATCATGTTTCATATTTTAGCAAATCTTCCACTACCTCACTATCTCCTACTAGGTTTGGAGTGATAATAATGATAGCAACCTTTAAAATACTTTCATATCAACAGCATTTTACAGTTGGCAAGAAAAGTTTGGGCAAAAGAAAAAATAATCATGGAAACAAAAACAATAAAAAATGTCATTTCATTACTTACCACAATAGTCTTTGCTTCTCTATAGGCACCAACTACATTTGTTGACCTATATAGAGTGAGGTAGACGAGTCCTTCAGAAACACGTGGGAGGATGTTATAGCCATAGGCTAAACCTAATCCACGAATTTGTCGCCACATTGGGCCCTGGAAAAAAAATATTTGAGGTACAGCTTTGAAGAGATACTTATGGATTACTAAAAGAGATTTTTGATATTATACAGGCAAAATTTATCAAATTTAATTATGGACATACCTCCAACTGAATGAGATACTGAATGAAAAGAAGCAATGCAGGGAGGTCTTGATGGTATAAATCGTTAATGCAGTTGGTGCACTGCTCCAGAAAACCTGATTCCACACATCCAAGACCCAGAATATGACCAGGAAACTCGTGCTGTGGGTCACCATTTCTAATCCAATCATGAATTAACTGCCAGTCAGGGGTGACTTTCAGCCTAAAGAAAATTTGGGAATCATTGATGATAAATTACTATGAACATAAAGTATTCCAGAAATAAAATTAGAATAAAACTGGACTGAAAAGTGATTTAATGTGTGATATTAAGTATCTAAAGTAGAGACGTATGAATACTCGAAAAACTTAAATACTAGAAAGTATTCGACATTCGAGATCTCTAATAATTATGCCTAAAGATAAAGTTCGAATACCTCGAATATCGTGCCATGCAACATTGGGGTTTGATACAGTGCTATATTTGGTGTGTTGATGAACTACATACATGAGAAATGAGAATAGTTTAATGCTAGAGATGCAGCTTTGTACCAGTTTTGATAGGGTCAGAGCAAAGACTGTTTAGTTTTTTGCTTAAAGAATCCAAGTGTGCACTCCTTTTTAAGTTATAGTCAAGCGGAGGCTGATGAAGTATAAGCTCTCCGCAAATTCAAATGGTAGATAGTTCTTCAAAATTAGGATGTTATTTTGATACTAAGCAGAATTTGATGATGCGCAGTGAAAAAGTTTTGTTTTATTTTTATTTATGATTAGATCATTGAGGAAGAACTATTCAGTTGCACGTTCAATAGCATCTAAGTACTGCTGGCACAACATTGTCTACATTAGTGGAACAAATTTGCATTGATGTATCATCAGCATACATTGTGGAATACATATATTCGTTCCATGAATTAAGTGAAATTATATGTGTGGATGAAATATAATAAAGGGCCCAGTATTGATCCTTGTGGAATGTCTTCTGTCACATGTTTGGGAGAGGATACACAACTTCATAGAGACTCTTTATGTGGAGTAAATCCTTTCTGTCTTCCAAGTATGATTTTAAGAGATGTGAGATGTTTCCCTGATTCCCCAGAGTTGCAGCTTATTTAGTAAGAGCCTGTGACTGACACACTCAAAAGCTTTACTTAGATCTAAGAACAAATTAATTGAGAGCATGTTATTATTTAGATGTTCACATGATTTTTGAAAGACCTCAAAAATGGCTGTTGAGGTGGATTTATTTCTCCTAAAACCAAACTGATTTTTTAGATATGAGTATTTATCCAGAAAGTTTAATAACCTATTATGAGCTATAAAATATTTTGGAAAAAATTGGGAGGATAGCAATAAGCCTATAGTTGGAAAAATCTTGGGATCACTTTTTTTTGTAAATTGGCACCACTTCACTTATTTTTATTTTATTAGGAAATATGCATTCTTCAATGCTACTTGAAAAAAGTGTGTCAAAGGTTTAGTGATGAATTTTATGACAACTTTGACCTTGGGCATGTTTATATCATATGCATATGTCAGTACAGTTGAGCATCTTTAATCCGGCACAGTTGGGACCGAAGCGATGCCGGATTAGGGATTTTGCCGGACTATGGGTCATGCATGGCAACTGGTCTATTTTTGACGTCCGATTTCATTGAAATGATTCAATTATTTATAACAAAATATATTCGTTTGCTATTTACTGAACATCATGTTAAAGAGAGTCACTGAGAATAATCAGAAAGAATTGGTTTCTTAATTCACAATGTTATTATTTGTAAGTATCGAATTTGCACTGTGAGTGAACATAACGGAATCTAAGCATTGTGCTTATTACTGCACATGTAAGTTTCATATTATTATTGGAAAGGGGTACATAACATTTTATTTTCTTATGCTGTGCTTTGCGTAACATATTTCCTACCGCGCTTGATTTGTTATCAGCTGATTCAGCGCGATGCCAATGCATGGGTGTCGTGTGTACGGCAACCCATCACTACGTCGCGGGCGACCGGACTGGATGAATCTTTAAAGACCATCATCAATAGTGGTCTTCCTTTCAATTTCAGGCATCATCATCTTCCACCCCACTCGTATTTATTGTTTCAATGATTTCATCATCTATGAAATGTTGTGTGGTGAGAGTATCGTAGCCGCTATCTTATCCTTTCGTCTAAATTTACCAATTCCATTTCTTGTAGTTTAGTGTTATGGATGGTGTTTGAAAACTCCATCATCATATTTTTATCCTCAGAAAGATGAATTTTTTTAAAATCCCTACTTATTTCGTCCACATCAAACCTTAAAGCAGGCCACAATTTAAACCACGCATGCATCACGTCTATTTCTGAAATAGTTTATCCTATTCCATTAGCATTTGGCCAGAAATACTAACTCAGCCCTTTACTTTGACGCAATCGAAACCACACGATCTAAATCAGCACTTAAATCTTCTTTCATAGTTTTTCTCTCTGTCATCCATTTCTTCGGGTCACTTTAACAGTAAAATTTTTCGGATTTTGTCTTTCAGCTTCTTAATGTGTTATATTGTTGGAGATCCCACGCAGTATGTTTAATACAAACGTATAAGAAAGTGCTAGGCTTGACTTCGTGGAACCACATATTGATAACGTAAATGCACTTTATAAAATTCCACAGACTTTTATTAAAACCGACCTAGGTTTCAACTTATACAGTCATCAGTCCTTGATAATGACAGTAGAAGTTGAAACAGTCGGTTTTAATAAAAGTCTGTGGAATTTTACAAAGTGAATTCATTTACGTTATTCAGACAAACGCTTTACTGATGCAACGGCTTCAAGCTTTTTCACAACTTGCACTTTCTCCGTGATCGTTAACGTATTGTACTGATGCCTCACTCCTCTGCTGTTGCCACAACTGTAGAGATGAGCACTCCTCTGCTGTTGCCACAACTGTAGAGATGAGACATTATTTGGGAGAAATATAAGCAGATAACAAGTGATTTTATCAAATTATGTCTAGTGGTCAATCAAAAATGAGCATGCCAATGAAAGTGGCCGATCTGTAAATTAGTCGCAGTCCGTCTCGGCAATGTCTTCAAATTTATATGTTTACTTCAAGTTGCAGAATAATTCCAGTGTACACAAAGTACCAGAAATTAATATGTTTAAATTATTCTGATTTTCGAAATGGGAAAACCAACGTTAAGAATAGGATAGTATCTCGGTGGGTTATGAAGCAATGTTTCGGTTAAAAATGTTTAGGCATTTACCACAAAGTACCGGGTAGTTGGTCATGGAAAATTTGCTGGATTATGGGTGTTACCGGATTAGGGATTCCCGGATTAAGGGTGCTCAACTGTACTAAAGGATTTTTTTTAGGTTTTTGATGACATGAGAAACTTCTTTTTCTCTAGACAGATAGCTCTCTATCCATTCTTTCCTTCATATGATGATTTGTGTTATGGAATGTTTTATGATAGGTGACCTTGGGCATGACTTGATTAATGCAATCCAAAATAATTTGTAGAAACAACTTGATTTTTTTTATCAATTTCATCACATTCATACATGTCCTGTTATTATCCTATATCCTGCTGTGAGTTCCATTAATTCATTTTCTCTCACAATATTTAATGAGAGCCTTTTGGAAGTGGTAAAACTTTATTTATTAAGAGTATTGAATTGTATGTGTACAAGAAGAAGGTCTGGAAGTTATACTGGAGTTATGACTGAGTTAAAGTTAGTTTTCTCAGGCACAAGAACATTATCTATGAATGAAGCACACTGCATATGGGTTCAAATAGGTACTTCAGTGAGGAATTTGAGACCATATGATGAAGCAGTATCTTAAAATAGTGTTGACTGTCGTATTTTTTAACAAGTAAATATTAAAATCCCTACCTAAGAGAAATAAGGAATGTTGGTTACATAACATGTGTAGTAGTTGTCCTAATCGATCAAAGAAGATGTCTAGATCACCAATAGGAGACTGGTAGAGACAGCAGATAACACATTTTATCTGATCGATAAGGGAAATCAAAATATCAATAATTCAAAATGTTTCTCAGTGCTTAACTTATACATTTCTTTATATATACAGTGGAATCCCCATATAACGAGTGCTCATAATCCCTCGGAAATCACTTGCTAAATCAAGAGCTCGTTATATCCAAAGGTGTTGAAAAAACCCACCTAATTCTCATAGTCGTTCATATTTACAGTTTTTCTTTTGTTTCCGTGGTATTTGACGAAGGTAAACAGCAAAAAAGTCATTTCAGGAACAATCTGGTAGAATATCAACATATTTCAAGAAAGAAACAGTACATTTTCCATTATGTAAAATATTAATTCCCCCAGTTTCAGTGTTTTTCTTTCAGTTCTTCTTTCTTTCCATCGCCGAAGAAAGCTGTAAAGACAGCGTAACTAGTCAGAATTAAAATATTTGGTATACTGTGGAAGTTTTTGGATAATTTTGCGAATATGTCATGACGATAATATCAGATTTGTCAAGTTTTCGAATGTTAACCAGTTGGGAAAATTGGCCTGAAGGTTCACTGAAATACGGCATGTTTCGGTGGTCAAAATTATTTCTCACATAGTCACCTATTCCTAGCAGTTTCTATGATTCAAATTCAATTATCTCCCACAAATTAGTGTCATTGATTATTTATTTACACTAGCAAATACCTAAGTCGAATGGGCAGCACATCATGTTTCGTCCAACTACTGCCATCTACTGGATATAGAACGAACGCAGGTATGTTTCTTGGAAAAATACCTGCGCGATGTGAATAATGATAATAACCAGTGATATTAGGAATCACAAAAGAAAACAAAAAAATGTTGAACGGGATGAATTTTAATTATCAGTGCAGCATAAGGCTTGGTTATATTTTTAAAAATAACAAAAATATGCAAAAATTATCACACCTAACAAAAATATAATTTCTTTTATAATGTATGAGAAATTAGAAAAATTAAAAACTCGTGAAGTATTAGCAACAGATAAAACCACTGCATATGAATATATATGTACATAAGGACATGGGCATCTTTCATCTCTACAAAATAGCAATGCATAATAACTCCATATACCAATTGAATACAGTAGAAACCCATTGTAGTGTGTACTGCATACAGGATGCATTCCGAAAGTAATGCAATTGAATTTCCCGCACAGCTCCTGTTGGTCGGAGTGGGATAGGACCACTTGAGTAGGTGGCGGGGACGTTAAGCTTTGCCGCAAAACCAATTTCAGTGCTGTCCAAGCTGTAGAAGCGGCAGGACATCAGTTATTGTAAACCTCTGCATGCCAACTGTGTCACGGAAACAATGGAATCGACGATCGAGCAATGTTACGCGATTAAGTTTTGTGCTAAACTGAAAAAAATCTCTTCAGGAGACTAACAAAATGATTTGTGAGGCTTACGGGGACTCTAGGACTCTACTCTGTCCTACTCTCAAGTTTTGAGGTGATTAAAGTGGCACACCAACTCTGAGTGGCACACCAACCAGTCCCCCAAGCACAAAAAGGCAAGAATGAGCAAATCAAAAGTGAAAACAATGCTCATTGTCTTTTTGGACTGCAAAGGAGTGGTCCATAAGGAGTTTGTTCCTCAAGGACAGACAATTAATGCTGCCTACTACGTGGATGTGTTCGGAAGGCTCCGAAAAAGGGTCGTCAGGGCGAGAAAAGACATCTCCACTACCTGGCAACTCCATCACGACAACGCACCTTGCCACAACGCACTACGAGTCCGCGAGTTCCTGGCCAAACATCAGGTGCCAATGCTGTCCCACCCCCCCTATAGTCCTGACGTTGCCCCAGCAGACTTTTTTTTGTTCCCTTGGATTAAAGCAATCCTGAAAGGAACCCGTTTTTCGTCCATAGAAGAAATCCAATTAGCCGTGACGAAGACCTTGTGAGAGGTCCCAGAAGACGCCTTCCAGGGCGCGTACCGGTCTTGGCAGAGTCGCTGGAAAAAATGTGTAGAGGCCCAAGGACAGTACTTTGAAGAATTTTAAGTGTTTGTACAAATCTTTTCAATAAATTACTTAAAAAAATAATAATTGCATTACTTTCGGAACGCACCCTGTATATAGAGAATCTCGCAATAACAAGTGATTGGTAATGTACCATTGAAAGGCCCATGATTAACATGTAAAAGAAAATGGATATAGCGATGCCAAGAAGCTCCTGCCACCTTATACGCTTGGTATTACAAGCGATATTTCTTGAGGGTGAGGCAATGCAAAGTACGAATTAACGCATGGTATTTATCTTTATATCTCTGCATTATTTGTCAACTACAACTTAGAAAACAATATTTGTTCCATTTCTACATTATTTAAAGTCCTATCAAGTCCACGCACTGATGATTTATGGCCAGCCCTGGCATGCCTTGCATGCACGCTCGCACTTTTTAGCTGTTCTTTTGTTAATCCAAGTTCAAACGGAGGCATAGGAGCGAAATGGGCGTAAGATGCATGGAAAAGCGGAAAAGCATCTAGTCAGTCACATGACAGCGGAGGTTGGTGGTGCTGGTAAGGGGTGGAGTTCAGCCTGCCTGTTTTCGAGGAGTTGATTAACTCGGTGAGAAATGAAGGTGACGACAAAATTAGTTCTCTTTCGGAAGATGAAACTGCCTATGCAGACTAGAGCTTAAGCACAGCAGGCTCTTAGAAAAATTAGCACCGTTTACCTGTCCAGTGATGCTACCGCCGACGACTTTAGCAAATTTAGTGAAGTGGAAGGGTCTGCACTTTCGGCAACTGCCAGTAGACTGAAGCAGACGATGCTTGAATGATTTTTCAGCCATGAATAGAAATTGAAAGTACTGTGCTGTTAATGAGAAGCGTGCGTATGTGTGATGCTAAAGGTCCAACGCTTGTTTTTTATGCTTTTTATCTACGCAACAAAGTTGCCTAAGTTTTCAGTGCCAAAGAAATATTTATATCCTTAAAATTTTACGTTTCATCCTGGTTTAGATTATTTTTCCTGTTAGCAGAAGTAATGGAAATACCTACTTACATTTTCTGGTAAATTCGCTAATTTGTGCTGTCAGGGCCAATGTTATGCAAATAATTAAAATTTATCATGTTCGACAAGTTTTTATTTTATGATTCCTGACTTCGAGTATACATACAATTTTGAGGAAATGCATCGATAATTCTCGGCAATAGTATTTAATGGTAGTTACCTCCTTTCTCTCTAGATCCTCCAGATGGCAGCACTGGTACGACACGCGATGAGCATCACAACAGACGAAGGCATTTGCTTGCGTAAAAAAATACTCACTGCAACTAATTTTCGAAAGATAACTGAATGTGAATTTTAGGAACGGCTTGGAAGAGGTAATTATGCAAGAAGTATTTTCAACAGCCGAAAAATGCTGTATTTCTGCGAATAATTACGGCAAATTTCCTAACCAATGGTCATATTGTTGAGCACTCGAATACTTCAGCAAAGCGTGAAATATTGATTTTTGGAAGATTTAATTCGCAAAATAAACGATAAATATGCAATTGTGCACGAAAACAGCCATTCTACCTGTTTCTAATAGCATGGTAACGAAAGAAAAACGGAAAGTAAGAACAGCTATGGGAATTGAGAGGCTTAATACATCACCTGCGGATATAACGAGCGCTCACTATAGTGAGTGATTTCCCAGCCATTGAGAGAACTCGTTATACCGAGCTTCCACTGTACTATTACATACTTAACTTATAGATAATTTTTATCAAAGGATTCAAATGCTTCTATAGGAACACAATCAACTTACTTTTTGTTGCATTCCACAGACAAATCCCGCGGCATGAACTTGGCCCAAGGCTCTATGATACTCTCACCTAGATCATTCATGGCACTGACATTAGCAGCAATATGAACAGCCATATTTGAAGGGCAAATCAAAGCAGTTCTCACAGCTTCTATTTCTGATATCACAGCAGCCTCTTGCCCACTATCTTTTGATGATGAAGATGCAGCCACCTCAGAAAAAAATACATATTTATGTAGAGACAATTGATGCATGATTAAAATGCTAAAATTGAATCTAAATAATAGTTCATTTCAGTGTCAAAAATATTAAACAATGCATGTATTATTTTGATGCATACTTATTTGTTTAGACATGGACTATGCATATATCAATAATGAATCTTAAAAAGCCAAATATTGTTAGGAGCATAACTGCAGCATGACAATTTCAAATAAAAAATTATGGTTTTCACTTTGAGAATAGCAAACACATTTAGTGTTCAGAAAATCATCAGATCAAATTGGGAAATAAATTATTTTACGAAAAGATTAGCCATTAGAAGAACTCAGTGGAGAGCTGCGTCAAACCAATCTGAGGATTGGTAACTTATGATGATGAAAAATTTATCAGTGCATTCAATGTATGTAACATCAAGAACAATATATCGAACAAAATAGGTAGAAAAAATCTGGTAACCAAGTCAAATTTAACCTCAAAAGGTGAGTTTAGCCTATCTGCTTAAAATAAACATGTGGGACCAAGAAATAATTTGCTAATCCTACTGGTTATTAGAAGGAATGTACGCATTATTTTGAGTTTCCATATGCATGAACGCAAAACATGTGGAATAAAGCATTACCTAATTAGACAAAAATACTGCTTTGTATTCCTTTGTATTTTGCAGAGAGAGAGAAAATCAGGCATGCCAATGATGAAATGAATAATAGAATAAATAAATAATACAAAATATTATTTATACATTCATGAACATGAATAATCCTTGTTTTCATTTTTAAAAGTATACCTACACAAGAAAAAAAGTTAGGAATGAATCATATTCTGCCATCAACTCTGTTAAGGATGCAGACATCTACATTTGATTCCTATCATTTAAATACTTGTATAAGAAAACTAATGTAGCAGCTTTATCATTTCCTACTTTATTTCACAGTTTTGTGTGCACTACATTAAAAGCGGAGAATACTCTCTCCACTCCAGCTGATGACGCTGGACCGATGAAAAGCTGTTCAATTATTTTTATAATGGTATTTCCTAGGGCTTCATTCAAAGTGCCTCTACCACTGCAAGGCAGATACATTGTTAAGTATTTCATCTAAAAACATTAATTTTTGAAAAGGATCACTTTTGGCCAAATATTTAACATTTATTGGAAGAAATCCTTTTCCTGCATATGCCTCTTCAGCAAAAACCATGGCTGAATTCTTTTCCTCATCTGTCAAGTCTAAATTCTTCTGCTTTGGATCCAAAAGATAAGCCAAATAGTGTGGAGGAGTCATAGCATGGTGATATCTTTCATTCAGTTTCAGCATTGCATTTGGATCGATGTGTTGCTTCTGCAGATTGTCTTGAAGTTCTTTCCAAATTTCGACACAATACCTATTGTGCAGTTATTTGGTTGCACTTTGTCCAATGCTATGGTAGTAGGCTTAAATATTAAAAGTAAAACTTCCACACTGCATTTAATACCTATTTATGATACTTTTTTGAACTAGGGTACCTATTTTAGTTATTTTTATCCACAAGTTTTCATCAAAAGTGCTCTGTTTTTTACATAACACTCCAAAGTATCAGCTACAGAAATCCACCGCATTTCAGTGGGAATTACACATGACAAGATGCTGATTTCCCAGTTTCTAATATAAATTGTGATGATGCAAAGTGATAGTTCTTGAAGTACTAAAAGACAAATGTTACATGTTCTGATACATTATTCATATGAAGATCTTCACTAAGAAAATTGAGAATATGAGCAGAACATCCATACGTTATTACGTCCATTGTGTTATCATATTCCAATGCTTTGCCAATTTCCAAAATTTGATTTAAATAAAAAAAATCAGATTTAAATTTAAAAAATCTGGTTTGAATGAAAAAAAATCATCACTTATGATTTTTTAAATAAAAATCATGATTTTTATCAACCCTACTGCACAGTATTTGTATAAGTGGTCTAGGTATGTTTCTCGTCCTAGGATACAAAACCGAAGGTATGTACATCCCTCGTATGCACATTGTTTTAATGAAAATGTGTCAAATGCATTCTTGCTTTTGGTACAAATTATGCTCACTACTCATACACAGCCATTATTTTAACTGAACTTTAATTCCAATGCACCAAAATGTATGGCAAGAATGATCCAATAACATTCTATTGCATATGACACCAGGTTAAGTTCTTCAATGCCAACACTTTGACAAGCCACTCACTCATTGTCCTCGGGCATGAGAGTGTACAGAGTATGTATTGACCATTATATTTATTCATGCTGACCATTAAGAAGGCTCTAATTGGTTGGCATCTCACTGTTATCTCTCTTGCCATTTATAATTTTTATCATTTCAAGAACCAGTCTCCAACATCTGCTGAGCAATCAGAGCCTACTCGGTCAGTCAGCGATTTATAATATAACGGTCAATATAGCGACATATAATATAATGGTCAATATAGTGAAATATAATATAATGGTCAATCCATAGTCAGCACACACCCTGACATTGGTGAACAAATTGCTCCTCTTTACATTGGCAATGGAAAACCTAACCTGGTACAAACCCAAGAAGACTTTATTCAGAATATCCACCATATAAACCCAAGATCATTCAAGAATGATTCACTTTGTACTGAAGTCATTACCTATGACTTAAAAAGTATGACAGAGAGAGGTGTTAGGTAGTGGGAGACAAATTAATTCAACATGAGAAGATGGATGCTTTAGAAGGGCTTGTTAGATGAATATTCTTTGCTTCTCTCATTCAGTTTATTGAAGAATCGGGAGTACTCCACAACAACAGTAAAAACATTGATGAGTGGACGTGGCCATTTTAGTTCACTGGAACAAGTACAAGAAAGAAACCTTATAATCACAGACAGTTAAGATATAATAACAGACCCTACTATTCTCATGTTTGCACTTCTCATCTTGTCTATATTTTTGCTATTACTTGAATAGTTGAAAGAGCTTCACTGCAATCAACTTATTTCACCATTTCCTGGATTTTAAAATTTTTCAAAGTGTCTGGAGCTAGCACAACTAAAAGGTTTCACAGGATTTTGTTTTGGCCATGGGATCAAAGATTTGAAACAAACAATATTACTAGTTTGTTACTCCAACTATTGTTATTTTGACTGGATGTCAAATAATAAGAAAATTACCATTAAATACCTTCTAACAATCATCAAAACAAATGAAAAAAATGCTATGATACTCACATCATTTGAGTTACGATCACTTGAGCAGACATCAGAATTTGAACTTGATGGTTGATTATTTAAGCGCTCCAACAACTTGGAAAGAAATTTGTGCTGCCGCATCAACCCCGAAGAGTGGAAATTACTATCTGTAACATTAATAGCAAATGCAACATTTTTATACCTTCATAAATTTACAATTTTTCTAAATTCAAAAGTAAGGATGAACATATATAATAACATAATTCTCCTCTGATGAGACCTGCTTGGCGAGCGAAACAATTGGTGTCACTTTAAGACGTAGGGCATCCTTTCCCCATCCTAACTCCTTTCCCTGTGTGTGTGATGGGTCACTGGCAAAGGTGTTTCCTTGTAAACCCTGATTGTGTGTGTGAAAGTGATTCACGAGGATGACTGTACTCTGTGAATGTACAAAACCGAGTGTGTGATTGAGGAAAAAGTCCCTGAACCCTGCATGTATGTGTATGTGTGAACGAGAATCATGAGGGTGGGTGACGGTGTATCCAGGGTGGCTACTGATAACCGATTTTCAAATTCCTTGACTTTTCCCTGATGGCTTAACCAATTTCCCTGACCGATCGCCAAAAGGTCTCCTATCATCGGAATATTTTATTTCTCCTGAATTAAATTTTCGTCAAAACTCAGAAAATGTTAAAAGCTGAAATCAATACATTAAAAGCTATATGAATGAAAAAATATATTGAACCTCCGCCCTAATGAAAAAATATATTAAACCTTCACAAGTTAAGCCCTCACACAAATTGTACACACTTTTAACATATTTTTCATGGATACGCGGCCGTGTATCGTATTTCCGTGGCCGTGTATGTTTCCTTCGGTAAAATTACAAATTGACAATGTCTAATTCTTCAAGGAAGAGGTAGCATGTCATGGTAGTTTGGGGAAGTTGAAGAATACTGAAAAGGCATCTAAGGGAAAGTTAATGGCGAATTTACTGGCGGACTCCGGCACAGGTATCACTAAGCTGCGCGAAAAATACAAACCAATGCCAAGTTCCAGGACTGGATCAAAATCGGATGGCACGAGTGAGTTTTAGAAGCGAATAACAATTTGATTAACGTGGTCATAACCCCTTGATTGTAAGAGGGAACCAAAAATGTAAAAATATTTGTATATACAAACAAAACGTAATCACGCCTCTGCGAGCGAAAACAGGAGGCAATTAGCAATGGCAGCGTCATATTTAGGAATATCATATTTGAGGTGGTTTGTGACCTAACTAAATTGCTTCGAGAGGGAGCTAAGTGGGCCATTCAATAATTCCGTCAAGCGTGAAAGGTAGGGAGGGGAGGAGGACTCTTATGGTCTCGCGAAGGGGGGTATGGAAATTGAAGATGATCTTACGTAAGATTTTGTTTAGACGTGTGATCGTACTTGTATTACTGTTTTAATAATCATCATCTCGTATTTTTAGAACTGAAGCACGTATTTACTACAAGCTAGTGTACTCCAACTACCTCTCGACCTGAGTCTCGGAAATTAAAAAGAACACGAGGTAAATTCTTCCGAACAACCTAGCCTTGGATTCCTTGTGATGAGCAGAATACACGGTGATCATGAATTTCAACACTACTAGGCAAATATCGCATTAAGGGTACACAAAAAGGATACATTGTACGACCGATTCACAACTGAATGTTCAACGAATTGACGGGGCTTATTCTATGCACTTCGGCGACGGACATTATTTTTAGTTGGTGAAATAAAGGGCGGAAAAGACTGCCCGGTAAACATAATGGTAGAAAAATAACGAGAATTTCCTATCCCAGTTTCTCCCGGACTGTTACGAGAATTCCCTGACTTTTCCAGATTACCAAATTTCCCTGACAATTCCAGGTATCCCGGTTTTCCCTGACGATCGCCACCCTGGTATCGCAAACCCACATGAATGAGTGCTTGAAAGTTATTATCAATTTTATTTTATTTACTTTAGTTGTTTAGTTTTCCTTTTTATTCTATTTAATTTACTATTCCCCACTTTTATTTTTATCTTGCGTGTATGACAGGTCACTGGTGTTAGAGAAATCCTCATAAACCCTGCTTTTGTGTGTGATTGAACCCACGAAGGTGACTGCATTTTGTATACAAACCTGAGTGAGTGAGTGATTGTGTGAGTCACTGTTTGTTTTTATTTTTACCTTGATTCAATTAATTTTGAGTGAGATGGTTGTTTGTAACAATGAGAGTGAGAGTATGAATGTGTAATTTACTGCCATTTAAATTTCTTTGTATGTTTGATTTTGTACATGTGATTGAGAGCTTCCTTACTTTGTACCTATATACTCCTTCCTTCCCCCCCTCTCCACAACAAGTTTGAACAATATTGTAGATGTTTTGGATGAATGGCCAAAATATTACAGTAAGATAGCTATTAAAAATGATATTTTTCTACACACTTCATTGGCTTGTGGTTGTATTAACTGTCAATGACATTTAATTTCATGTCACATATAAGTATTTGGTTTTTAAAAGTCACTTTTCCACACTTACCCCCAGACATAACCATACTTTATTGAGTTCCAGATACATCATGGAAGCAAGTTATATAGAACAGTGATGGACTATTATGGGCAAAAACTTTTAAAACCAGAAAAATTGTCATACCTCTCACATTAGCTTTCTAAAAGGTGCAAAAAAATATAAATAGGCCAGAGGAAGTTCTATTTAATACATTTGCAAGAATGCTAGGTAATTATATGCACAAATGCATTCTCTTCAGGATTTAGTTCCATACGAGCACCAGGTATGTAACCTCCTCCAGGATAGAGGCAGAAATGAAAGAGGCTACTTTCAATTGCTATTTATACGCCTCAGAAAACTTAAACTTATAAATGAAAAGTTCCTAATTGAATTTCATCAAGATACGCACAATATACCCTGCCTCAATGGCTTCTTGTGCCAGCTGCACTATCTTTTTGATAATGATGACCTCCCACCCCGCCACTTTCATATTCATCAATTAAACAAAGTTATGCTTTCAGATGTATTGACTTACGTTTCCCACCGATTAAGTTGACTCTCAGAAGAAATGTGACACGTGAAACAGAAGAAGAAGCAGGAGAATAACATAAAAGCAACAGAATGTACATGAACATTCGAGTAATCCATAAAAGAATTTACAGTTATGATCGGAACTTATATAAGTACACTTGAATATTGGATGGAACATTTGGCAGAAACATTTTTTTTTCATTTTCATACAAATGATAGACGTCACAAGCACGAGCGTGTCCACATGCAATGTGCTGTATATTACTCGTAATATCGAATGATCCCTGTTAAAGTATCTTGTTGCTCTTGTTATTGCCAATTTATTTTACATGCAAATCATATGGTAAGAAATGGTCCCTACTCCATTCCTCGCTATTTTGAGCTTCTCATTAAATGGGACTTCTACAGTATTAAAAAAAAGCCAATTTTTTGGTCCCAAGGATTACATAATATTGAGTTGCCACAGTAACAGAATTGTCTACTATAATATGAACATTGGCATTCCCCCTTTCCTCTATTAGGAACAGAAAAAATTTACAAGATGTTCTCCTCATTAAATTAAATATAGAATCCCTAAAATTCAGGAGCAAAATTGCTGATCTTTTGTTTTTGCACAAGATTATTAATAATCATATTAATTGTGAGGAAATTGTTAACATGGTAAGTTTAAATTTTCCAGCATATACGGTAGAGAATATCCTAAATTTCATTGCAGTTACCGCAAAACAAATTATGGAAAAAATTCTCCTATAGAAAGACTATATAGAATTGGTAATGAATTTTCAGATGTGATTGATATTTTTTATCATACTCAATTGATGTAAGAAAACTAAGCGAAGTCAATTGTATTTAATACATCTATATTATATGGCACTAATGTAATGCATTTGTAATATCATATAATTATGTTGCAACCTCAAGGTCATAAGAATTTGTAAATGTAAGGATTTGAGGGGTTGAATGGAATGTGTGCAGATTTTATGGTAGTTCTTATTATAGGTACATGTTCCTCTTGAGATTGTATTGATATATGTTTTTTTTTTAATGGTATACAAAATGTATTGATAGTAATTATCATGATAGTATTTTTTTCTTTTTTTGTAAAAGGGAAATTTCATGTAAATGTTTAAATAAATAAATAAACATATTTAAAAAATATACATATTCATAATCTACTTTGAGATTTTCACTGACAGGATCTTATAATTTCTATCTAGAATGCAAACAACGGTTTACACCAGTAACCTGAAGGCTTATAGAATTAAACATACTTCATTACCCAAGAAGTACAAGAGTATAAATATAAAGTATTATGGTAATGATAATTTCATTCCTCGCATATGCATTTCATGAGAATTAAAAATGTGATAGAAGAGACAGGCAATCACTATGAAATAAAAACCTGAAAATAAAAATAGCTACAGGCATAAAATATTTACTCCTTACATTTGTTGTACACTAGTCCACGCATCAGAGCAGATGTCACAGAGTTTCCTTTACGCCTTAATTTAGCAACATCATTCACCATTTTTGCTGCTATTGTACGCAGTCGATCAGGAGTGAGTTTTGTTGCTTTTAAAAGGTCTCTTGCCCACTCAACCCCTCTACTGTATTTTGTAGGTTCTACCTGAAAATAAGTAACTTCAAATATAGTACCTATAAGAATATAAATCAACTTTGAAAAATATGCATTCTATGATAAATATTTACCAGGCATACCTTATAGCCCTTCATTTCATTATAGAATGATTATTCATTAAAATATTACAGTATCCATTCATATTAAAATATTCTATCCAACCATTGAAGAATCATTATTCATTTAAGTATTTTTTTACCAGAAGCAGAAGCCAAGTAAGAACAGAATTCAGTTATAGGCTGAAGGGTCTTAAGCCAAATATGTCTTCAGCCTCACTGGAAAATTACAGTGTTCCTCAGCAACAAAACTGAGAGGGTAAACATAGATGGCCATGGGAAAGGAACTGACAGTACACTAGGAATGTGTCCTAAGTATAGATATTTGGAACCAAAGAGAATGGATATACCTGAGGAATACATGAATATGCAGATGAGTACATTAATACATGAGCACCTGAATAAATACAAGGGCCACTATTAAAGTGCCCTGGCAAATACTCAAATACATGGTTGAATACACCTGAATATGTGAACTAAAATGAATAGTCAAGCAACTACCTGAGTACTTCCATAAAGCCTGATTCATCTGATTGCTTCAGGATTCTGAATACACAGGGCACAAAGAGCAGTGAGAAGTGCATTCCCTAGCAGCCAAATAAAAACAATTATGTTCATCCAGATATCCATTATTCTTCAATACATGCTACCTCTGACCTGCACTAAACAATTGACAATGCATAACAATAATAATAGCTTTAGAAAAAATTAAAGACTTTCTATCCCAACCACCACATTTGATTGCATTCAATACTGATAAAGAAATAGAGGTCCATGCAGATGCATCAAAAGATGGCATTGGATGTTGTGTATTGCAAGGCAATAGACCTGTTTCTTTTGCATAGTGTTGCTTAACAGAAATAGATCAGCAATATTTCCAAGTATAAAATGAACTCCTTAGTGTGGCGTTTGCCATGAAAAAACAATCTATTGTATGAGCATAGATTTACAGTGTATATTGATTCTAAACCCTTAGAGAGTATAATGGATAAACCTATTCACAAAATAATGTCACCTAGTCTTCAAGGACTGAAGGTAAAATTAATGTAATATGACATTAAAATAAAGCATATATGCTTATATATACTGTGACGGTCGGAGTCCGTCACAGGGCTCCCACTCCTACCTTTTCCGCACTCACCACCCCAACCCTCCCACTATCCCCGGCTTCTGCCCCCGGCCCGCGTTGGCCAGGAATTTGGTTCCGCGCGAGTGGTTTGTTTTTTGGAGTGGCTTGCTTCCACGGGTGTGTGAGTGTGTTGCCTGGGAGGGGCTATTCGACCCCGCTCCAGGGTCACGGGAGTGTGTAAAAGTGGCCTGCCCCAAGTGACGTTGTGCACCCGTCCTCCCAATCACGTGACCCCCCATCCCACCCTGAGGATACGGGGATATAAGAGCGGAAGGAGCGCCGCTCGAGGTCTTCTTCATTGATGAGAGACCAAAGCTTCGTTGGTGAGAGACCGAAGGTTCGTTGGTCAGAGACCGGGGTTCAGAGGGCAGAGAAACAGAGAAAAATTCTCTGCAGAGAGAGAGACAGCTGGGCGAGTCTTCTGGAAAGACTTGGGGAACCGACGCGTCAGTGGAGGAGCACGGATCGAAGGCTGCAGAGGACTGGCGACGACGTGAGGTGGATTTGGTTGGCCACTCTTCGCCACAATTCTGTCTCGAAAGTTCGGGACAGTGCGAGCATGCATTGCCGGTAGCTGCCATACGCCACGGATTCAGAGACGCCGGAAACGCAGGGTTCCGTCGGCGTCGTGTGAAGGATCCGCAGGCCAGGGCTGCTCGCCTGCGTAAATGCTGCCTGGGCGACATGAGCGACCTTACCCTCGTCCTGCGCCTCATCCTCAATCATCAGCCTGCACCGGCCGTTGCGTAAGCCACTGTCGCCCCATCTTCGCCCATTGATCTCCCTTTTTCCCTCTTTGTTCGCCAGTTTGTTTCATGACTGGCGAGCCCCGCGTGAACTCATGAGCGTTGTGGGACCATTGAGGCAACGCTCATCCCCATCGCCATATCGTGTCCTATGTTATTAAATTGTGACAGTGGGCCACGGAGCCTTAATTCATTTCTATTGTCAGTACGGTGTCTAATGTTGTCTGTTAATTTCGTTTACTCGGTCAGTCAATTCGACCGAAGCTAATTGTAAAGGCTGCATTTTTGTTTTGTATCTTTAATCATTTTCACCTCATCATTTTCATCCCCATCCATTTCACCAAGGTATTCGTGTGTCATCCATTTCATTGTGATTCATCCATCATTAGTATTCCCATGTGATGCTTATGTCATGTATTCTGGAGGGAGTTCATGTTATTAATCGAAGCACTAAAATGTTTTGCTATATCCAAGCCACGCGTGTTTCAGTGTGTTTATTCAGTGCCTAATTGGCCATACTCCCACCCCCTCACTCCCAGCCTAACCCCCTTCATGATCCCTTTTAAATCTTATCATTTGTGGGTCACCGTCACTCCCACATCGGTTGGGCACGTTGGGGTCCCCCTCGCGAGGGCCTTGCCCCCCCCCGTTTTCGGGAGACGGTACGCCCACGTATGTGGACGTTTGTCCCGGCTCTGCGGCCGCGGCCACCGGCCGAGGGGCGGGACCGTCACAATACATATAGACAAATGATATTTTGGCCTGGAATAGCCTATGACATAGAAAATGTGATTCAAAAATGTTCTGCATGTCAGAGATACATGAATATCAAAAAGAAATGAAAAACAATACTCGGCCCAGAAGGGTTATGAAGAGACCTGAAAAAAATAAAGATTTTGTTATGTATTAGCTCTGTTAACCCCTCAACGCCGACCTGCATACCCAGTACGCATGTATAAATCACCGTATGTCGCCATCATGCCTACTCAGTATGCTTCCGGAACTGCCGAATATAATAATTTTTCTTGGTCTGAAATAAAATATTCCCAATTTTTTACTGTTTATTGCGTAGATATGTTTATTCTTCACATAGTAAAATACACCACAATTTTAGCCCTTTAGTTGTTTTTTAATTTTGCAATTAAATTTCCTTCCAAACCCGAGAGTAAATGAATTTGATCTTTCCAGTCCTTATGTTCTTCCTTCCTAACTATCTTGAAACCATTTTTTGCCTTTAAATTCCTATTCTAGTGGTGAGACGTCAAGAAGGGTCACCTACTTTCGTGCATGAGATACGATATCTTCCTCATGAGTTCTTTGCCTTCTCTCGATGCCCTTCTCTTGTGCATCATCACCTCGAGCCCAATGAATGTTTTCTTCGCCGCGTCAGTCCCAAGCGAAGGGGCCATGTGATTTCCTCTGTGTTTCTATGCTCCTTCATTCACAGTCTATAATCCTTGAAGATAAGTCAACATAAACTGGGCCCCCTCAAAATCTTTACTCATCCCTCTAAGGAGTTTCCAAACCAAGTTGTTCAGTCCACTGAAACCTTTCATGGCGTGTAGTGTCCTATCGTATCATATATTATAGTGTCCTATCATTTTCCTCTTGTACACTTCCAGCAAGCAGTTTTTATAATTATGTATTCCTATACTGGCTTCCACAAGTAGAAAAAGACTACCATTTCCAAGTGACAAGGAAATAACAGAAGTATTACTAGCAAGTGATTCTGACGACAGTGTAAGTTCGGAAAGTGACTAAGAAAATTACATCAATGATCACTCTGAAATGGATACACTCCAGCCAATTTACGATGAAGTTGAGGATGCGGATGAAGCCGAAACCTTGGTGTGTGAGGGTATGAGAAATTATTTTGATAACAGAGAAACATTTGTTGGTGGTTTCGGACCTCAAGGTGTAGCCAAAACTTTGTCCAATCCAGTGGATATTTTTCTGTTATTTTTTGATGAGGAATTTGTTCATGAAATTGTTTTAGAAACAAATCCTTATGCTGAGCAACAGATTTCATCTGGTGAGCCCCTCTTTTCGCAAAAGTCAAGAATAACTTCTTAGAAACCTGGGACAGCAGAAGAATTATACATTACCTTATGACTATTCATGCTCATGGGAATTGTTCAGAAGCCAACACTTCGAGCTTACTTTTCCACAAAGAGAGTTATATCAACTCCAGGTTTTGGGGATGTAATTTCAAGAGACCGATTCGAGATAATTTCTAAATTTCTTCATTTCAACAACAATGAGGAAGAAAATCAATGGAGTCCTCCCAAGCTAAAAAAGATGTTTCCCATGATTGAACATCTAAATGAATAATTTCAGACATTTTTTACCAAATCGCAACATTTCAATTGAAGAGTCGTAGACACTATGGAAGGGTAGGCTGTCCTCCAAGCAGTACATTCCTCTGAAGGCATCAAAGTTTAAAATCAAGACCTACAAGCTTTGTGATGCAAATACCGGCTACCTATGGTCCTTTCTGGTGTACACAGGAAAAGATACCGTATTTCCCTCAAAAATCACTCCAGCTAACTCAAACAAGACAACGTCAACAGCTTTACATCTGATTGAACCACTGCTAAATCAAGGAGGATGCATTTGGATGGATAATTTTTATAATTCTCCTGTCCTTGCAACACTACTGAATAGTAAATACATGACTGATTGTGTTAAAATGTTGAGGTTGAACAGAGAGGATGTCCCAAAAATCATGAAAGAGAAGAAATTGCAAAGGGGTGAAATGTGTGGACAACATTCTGGGCCTGTTGCTGTTTTCAAATGGAGGGACAAAAAAATTGTCTCCATGATCTCCACATTCCACAGTGTAACCTCCTTACAATAGGTCGTTCACTTCTCTCTTCTTTTTCTTTCGTCCTCCCCTTGGTTCGCACCAGCTTCCTCCTTAATCTCTCTTCTTCTTCCTTTTTATCGTCCTATAGGTTTCTTGCCCGCTTCCTCCTTAATCTTCTTCCCTCTTCTTTTTTTATCGTCCCCTTGTTGGTTTTCGTTTGCTTCTCCTTTTTTAGGTCTCCACCACTGTCCTATTGTTTTCTCTCCTGCTCCCTTGGTGATATTTGATTTGATTTGATATTTTTTTTATTTACTTTTAGAAATATTATAAACATTTCATAAGTGCTTAGAAATCATACCATTACAACAGTGACAAAATGAGAACAGTATCCAAAGGCAAAGAAGAGATCCAAAAGCCAAGTTGTGTGTTGGACTACAACAAATTCATGGGTGGGGTAGATCTCAAGAACCAGTTGTTGTATACATACTTGATTGAAAGAAAACGACATAACAAGAGGTATATGAAGTTGTTTAGGAGATTTTTGAATATAGCAGTCCTAAATTCTTATGTTATTTACAGGGAAAATGCGAATAAAAAATTAGACCACCTATCCTTTCATTTACAGCTGGTACAGGAAATATTTTTGAAATATGCTACTGTTGGCGTACAATGTACATCACCGTCGCTCTTTAAATAATTTAGTTCCACAGCTTACAGAGAGACATTTTCTGAGGAGGATTCCCCCAGCTGGGAAGAAAAGAAAGCCCCAAAAGAGGTGTGCAGTGTGTACAAAGCACGGGAAAAGAAGAGACAGTGTTTAGTGGTGTGAATCGTGCGCATTAGTTTTGTGCTTGGATTGCTTCGAACCTTATCACACAAAGCAGATTTACTAAGGTAACGTCAAATAAATATAATTCCTTACTAACATTTTACACCACAAAACGTGGATTTCTGCATGAAATGAATAGGACATAATCTTTTAGAGCCGAAGAAATAGACGATGTTACGAATTTTTATGTAATCACCACAGGTAATCATATTAAAAGTAACTGTACGATTAAGAAGTTCATACAATTTTCTATGAAACTTAAGTATGTCACTAACAATAAAATGCATAGTATGCACATTAAAGATCGATTAAAAATAAATGAAAAAATATAACACTTTAAAAACTTAAATGTATACAATGTATAGAGAGAACAAGGAAAAACTGATAAATGTTGATCCAATTCATTTAAAAATTTAGCGTATATTAAAACATAGTTTTGCAGAAGTTCACAAAAGTTTTCAAAAAGATTGGTAACATATATTGAAAGTTATAAATTATTGAATGATACAATGACAAAAAGGTGAAATCATTTAAATCTCCTCCGGCCACTGGGATGGGATTTAATTAAATGTCCTCCTCGCTTGAGGGGTTAAAACAATGTTTCGTAATTAAAATGAGTTGTTTGAAAATTCTCAGTCCTTAACTGCTGTGTAATGATTTGTTGCATTAACTTTCTACTATGGATGAGGTGTTATTATTATATGTAATGATGTATCTATGTTGTGATGTGCAATAATTAAGGACCCTGAAATTTCATGAAATTTCAAAAAATCATGAAAAGTTTTTTCAAGATTTTTTCAAGAGCGTAAAAGTTATTTAGATGTGTAAAGCCATAATAAGTAAAAATTTGCCATTTTAATGTTAGTGCAATTCACCGAAATTTCATGAATACCTTTTTATTAATGAAATTTAATGTTAATTGGCTGTTAGTGCGATATTTTGCACCAAATTTCAATTTTTTAAACCTATTGTATGATATTTTGTTAAGTGCAGTGATTGGGCAGACAGGTAGGAACTTTGCCACTTGTATGACTGAGCACCGGAAATGTTGGGAGAAAGAGGACCCATCTTCCCTTGTGGACAAACACCTCTTGGACACAGCACACCACTGTTCGATCGAGAAATACTCCACATGGAGAGGAAAGGCTGGAGAATGTACACTCTGGAACAATTTGAAATTGTTCAGCAAGGGAAGGAGTACCTCATCCAGGAGTCCAGCTGTTCAAATGTCACTCCCCACTCCTAGCCATTCTATTCCCTAAAGCACTCATCGACTCGCCACCAGTGTCCCCCCTCCCACCTCCTCCTCCCCAACTAACACCTCCCTCCCCTCGCCCATCATTTCCCTCCCCGCCCCCTCCTAGTTGGGTACATATACTGCTTTCTTGACCCATTATTTTATTTTTGAACCTGACGATGGCTTAACCGCTGAAACACATACCGCTAATAAAAACCTGTGGAATAAGTGCTATATCTTGTGTCTTATCGAAGCAATATAAAGTTAATTCATTTTGTAGATAGGCTGGTGTTCGTTTAATGCAACAAAGTTTCATTAGCAATTATTATGCCTCTCAAGAAAATACATATGATACCTTGCGTTCATGCGCACTCAATAATTAAATATGACGATAATGACCAAAGAGCACATTTTGTACATACAGTCCACTCAAAAAGACTCAAATTTAAGGCTTAAAATCTCAAAAACGATAGAAGCAATATTCATACAGAGCATATCAGCGTGTAGATAATTTAGTCTTTTGTTTAATACAGGAAACAGACTTTTTTTAATGGTTAATTTTGAGGCATGTTTTTGCAGTGAGGATGAAAAATGGCAAAATTTGTTTAGTCAGAGGGCAGCGTCACTTTGGCAGTAGTCATCACAATATGAAATACACAAATGAAAGGGAATTTAAATAGAATATGAATTGTACTTTTGTCATGATGTCCTTGAAGTCTCAAATGATTGACTTATATTTGTTTAAGTTATTCTAGTAAATTTACGAAACCGGCTTTTCTCTATAAATTTGCAGCAGTGGAGGCACGCGAACACCATCTTCAGTTTAAAATTTCTAATGAGAATCCATTAACAACATAACACTTGACCATGACACTTAATTTGAATTTTATATTTTTAGAAAATGGGTTCCGAGCAAAATGCCGAACTTATGCACATAGAGTAGAATGATCTCAAGTTTTGTACCGACAGTAGAACTTTAATTTTTGTTGCTATTTCAACATGCTTCATATGCGGATTGGTGTGCCCTTTTAATTATTCATAAACATTTTTTAATCATTGTATACATATTTTTATATTTTTGTATGCAAAAACAATCTTTTTAATGCAAGATTTAAACCTCTTGCAAGATATCCATCATCGAATCAACCTGTCCAATAATCAACAGTGATTATTTTCCTGGGACAAATTTGGTTTGGTAATCTTCTAAATGTGCTAAAGAGGTAACCAAAACATGCTATCCACTATTATTTACATGCACTGTAACGCGGACCTATAGAAACAAACGTGCTAACAAGGAAAACGTTATCAAGGAAGGCCCTAACCAGAGCACATGCACGAAACAAGGTTAAAAAGTTTTATATACACTGGTATGTATGGCTAAAGTTTTAGAAGTAAATTTTGTTTTTTAGATCTATTGCATTCTAACCTGCATCTAACAGAAATAGAAGGAAAACAAAATAACATGGTGTCTTGGAGACATTGGAGACATAGGAAATTGGATAGGACACGACAAAATGATGTAAATCACGAGAAAACGTATATTCCAATTATGCAATTCTCGGTTTTACTGCAACTGATTATGTTGCTCTTTGACAGTTTATATGTGTCTCTTATTTTTATTTTCTATAAGACTAAAGTATGCATTCAAAACTAAAAATTGTCATTTTCAAGCTATTGCATTTTCCCACAATTTACACTTTTTCCAGCGGTCCCTAGAAAAGTGTAAATAAGGGGTTTTACCATAATTATTTTTCTGTCATCAATGTTTAAAAAAATATAGACATGCTTTCTTCAAATAGCCACCTTCATAACTATATGTCAAGAAGGTGTGATGATTTACATGTTAATTCAAATAGTACAACAGTGTACCTAAGGGCCCAAAAGCCATACATATTGAATTGGTTAATCAGATACCTGCACTTATAAAAAGTGTAACTTCTATACCCATTTAAAAAAAATCAGCTACCTGGTTGGCTTGTGCTGTTATTCACTTGACGAATACTTAAGTCATGTATAGGTGAATTGTATTTTAATCTGGATGTCGTAATATAGTTGCCATTGCTTATTATGTGCATACTGTCAATCAGGCAATAATAATAATAAGCCATACTCAAAAAAGTAGACTTCTACTACATACAAAACTAAATTGAACTGCACTATAGGTTATTGCACCTACGGTCACACAAAATTGTTTTCACTTTCCAACCAAAGTTTCCGCATAAACATGCCTTATTGAGTTGAGGGTGCATCTTATGTGCCAGTGCATTAAATATGCCAACAAATACGGTGATTGGAATACATAAATTCTCTGTTTTGCCCTCTCATTTTAGGAAAGGACTCACTCATGAAAACATTTTTCTGTTAATGCAAAAGTAAGGAAAGCATTTCAGTGAACGCATTACTAATTTAAGTACCATACCAGTAGTGAATTACCTGCAGAGCTAGAACAGCTGTGTGGGAAAAGGGCCCACAGGTGAACCTTGCAGTGTTCTCCAGGCCTAAATGAGTAGCTACAGAGACAGTGTCTGCTTCCAAGCGAGCAACAACCTCTTCATGGCCAACAAATTTTTCCTCACCACCACCATCACCATCAGCAGAAATACTTTTTGCCCACTCCCCTCCTTCATTGTTTTTGAAAGTCATTGCGGATTCTAATAAGGTCTCCAGCAACAAGGGAAGATAAGGACGCATCTCAGCTTCCATTTTGGACGTGTCCATTAAAATAAAGATCTGCAAAAACAAATGATTAAGAAATAAGGACTACGGAGTTTAGGGGACAAAAGAAGCAAGTGAATATGCAGTAGGATTTTAGAATAGGTGAAAACAATCGCATTGATTCATGACCAGGAGGAAGACATTAAAACCTTATATGTATGGTTAATTCTCACACTCAAAAAGAGGTTTTAAATATATACATGCATACAAAACTTCAAAAAACAGATTTTACTACAGTTCCTGCCCGACATTTAATGCCATAATTATTGGGGGAAAGTACAGTGGTGAATTACGTCTTCAAAAGCACTTAAAAGTGACCAATTAAACACGGAAAAACAAATAATGAGGATTTGGGATTAGGATTCGATCAAATTTTGGATTCGCCCCATCACTAATATAAACCATACTTTATATATTTATATAAACCTTACAGAGTAGGGTATAAGAAAGAATATACTACATTTTCCACCAGAGGTCATCCATTTTTCTACAGGTGTTCAAGGAAAATCACCTCAAACCCTACATGGTCACTATTATAATGGTTTGCATAATGGTGTTAGAATTATATGAATTTGGTCAGAACATTACTGGCAATGGCTGATGCAGTGCTGATTGAATTAATTCTGAATATCTTTCCTAAGAATTATTATGCCATGCCAGTAAACCAAAATAGCTGAAATAGCATTTCATAGTTTTTCACCACAAAAACCACTAGGATCATTCCATGTCAATTCAACCACAAAAATGAAATTTTGACACCCATCGACTTAGATTTTGACAAAACTCTGTACATGCTTGAGTAAAATAGTACACCTTGAAATGCAAGCCTTGGGAATGAAAAAAGTTGAAAACTTGACAGAAGTTATGTAACTGAAAACTATAGAAGCTAGATAAATAAAATTTGTATCTGTCAAATACAATGGAGAAAGGATGATATGTATGTACAGTGGAACTGTGCTAGTAAGAGTATGGCTTATTGCCAGACCCCCACCAATACGAGAGATTGCAGGTGCACCATTAATTGACCCTATGATTTCCATGTAAAAACATATGGTTTTTACGAGGCCCTTTTGGTGTTAGTCCCCACCATTGCGAGAGTTTCTATCACTGGCAAACACCAAGAGTGGCCAACATCTGCCATTGCTTGTGATCTATTAGCAATGCAATTAATATAAAGTGTTAAGTCAATTGCATGTTATAAATCGCCATCCGATTAATTTATTGTTAATATTGGTGGAAATACTGCAGCATTAGCAGTTGTAAATATGTATTTCATCTTATTTTGTTCCCCGGGTGGTCGAGAGAGCACTCGCACGTCTGTGAGTTGAGAGCATTTCAAAGATAGACACCATGGCCCAAAAACGCAAAGCACTAAGTCTAGGCGAGAAAAAGGAAATAATAGAGCAATGCAAAAGTGGTGTATTGCCGAATAGTGAAGTGGGCAGGAGATACAAGACATGTGACATTTATAACACAGATGAAACAGGACTATTTTACAACCTTCTCCCCGACAAAACCCTCGTAGTTTGGGGTGATATTTTTCTTGAAGTGATATTACGAGAATGATATATTTTCTAAGATAATAAATGTATAATTCAAACTGTTTTCATTTCAGTTTCGTGCATATTGAATTAATTGAATTGACACATTAAATTCATTAATTGACACCCAACATTGAATTAATGCAAGTACGTCAAGGGCCTATCTAACTATTTAAAAAGAACAAATTGCGATACAACCACTATTTCAATGAAAATTTTATGTTATGGAACTCCCCTTCTCGCTCAACAACCTCTGACAACGAACTTTTGGCTTTGGATCTCCCTCACTCAATGTGCCAACTCCCTTGCGATGTGCAAGCTGGCCCTTACTTATCTGAAGAGGATACAACAACAAGATTAAAACTAAACCTTAAACCTTCAAAAATCTTCATCTCATTTCGTGCCCCGAGTTACACAACCTCTCCTCGTCAATATCTACCATACCTATACATTCCATTCATGGGGTACATCGATCACTATGCTGCGAAATTTTAAGATCTCTGGATTTAAAATCCGCATCTGAATTTAAACTGTCTTCGGATATGATTTCAGTAGCGAATGAAATGAAAGACCCGTGGATCTTTGGATCCGACCCCACCATCCCTAATTTTTGAGTGGTACATTTGTAAATCTAATTTAACAAAAGTATAATAAAGTGAGTATTCAGATGTAAGGGTTTGAAATTGAAGATTATAGCATTTTCGATGCAATGACTGAAAGAAATAATTAAACTGCGATAGGGATTTAACTTCGTGCAGTACACTAGCTCCCCTTGTCAGCTTGATCCCGGCGAATGTAGGCTACCCACGAGACATTATACGTATTTTTTTCTCACGATACCAGGAAGCAATGGGGAAAAAAGTCATATTTATTTATTTTGCTTCTAGTTTCACGGGAACATATTTATCTAATTTTGTGACCCAGGTTACACATCCTTTTCTTGTCAATATCTACTGTACCGACATTCCATTCACGGTATATTCGATCGCTAAGCCGCAAAAATTTAAAATATAAGATCCAGATGCAATTTTATTCCTTTGGATCCGAATCCGGAACCAAAAAAAATGAAAGATCCAACCGATCCAATCCGACCATCACTACATATTATAGACGACAATGACAGCTCTGAGGAAGAGGACAGCGGCAAAATGTATTGTACCTGTATTACTAAAACATTCCGATATTTCTTTTGCCGTGGTAGTTGATGGTATTTCTTTGTCACATAAGTCTTAATGTTTTGCAAGTGTTACAGATGAAGATGATCACAATCGCTCTGTCTCTCTAACCAATTCATCAGTTCACCGATGTGATCGAATACTTTTTCGCTTCTAGGCCTCTCACCCAACTCCCAGAATAAACTTCATTTTATATCACCACATTTCACTCTGTCGAATGGGCCCAACTTTTCCTTTAATTGTATAAGTTAATTTCGTTTTGGTAGACATAATTTCTGCTAAAATCAATAAATATATAATTTACATATTCATACGAATTATGCCGAAGGTAGAGATGAAACAGCAGATTCATCACAAAAATGCTCTAAGACTGTAGAAATGTAATTACGCTTGGTTTTAGCACCGTGGCAGGAGCGTGGAAATCTACCAGCTCGGGAGTAATGCATATATAATTCACTCTACTGATTGTCATCTCTAGTTCACAAGATATAATGACCAATTTCGATTTGCTGGGTTGTTAATTTTGTTATGAAACAATATATGGCTTATATTATCGCAGTTGTCTTTCTTTTGTATCAAACTACATATTAGATGTCGCCGATCGCGTTGGTGTGATCTTGATGATAGCTTACAGTGGTATGAGCACTTGAAGTAGTGCCATTGCAACGCTTCGGGATAAAATCTGCTAAAGAGTAACCTTCCACTTACAATTAAAAAAGTCAATGGAAACATTTATGGGGAGACATGGTGAGATGAGTTTTACTGCATTAGACATGTCACCGAACACGTAGATCTCTTGAAGTTGCGCCGTTGAGACACATCGGCCGGGACGTCGGGATAAAATTCGCGAAAAAGTTATCTAATTTTAGCAAGAAAATAGTCAATGTAATCATTTTGGGGGACATGGTGAGACCAGCGGTGTAGTGGGGCGTGTTAAAACCAGATTTTACTCAATCTATCTAATTTAGGCCTAGCCTGTCACAATTTCAATGCCCGACAATCTGATCTAGTGAGTTCGTAAATAATTTAAGTAATAAAAAAGTAATAATAATGAAGACCAATCTCAAGTTTGAAATCCTGTTATGTTATTTTATTTTAAATGTATTTATGTGAATATAGGTCAGGCATATAAAAAGATACCAAGTTAAAACATGGGATGAGACCATTATGCTTAGGTGATGGTATTCATACTCAAAAACGTTTTTAAATTTTAGTGGTGGAAGTAGGGGTGTATTCATAATTCGATGGAGGCCTATCATCACATAAATACAGGATACATTCATCCTAATGATACCACGTAGATGTTGATCTCTAAAAGTAAATGCTTAAGTTACGCTCAACAGAATTTGGTTAATAATGCCTAAGCTTAAACTTATATTTGGGTAAGTAGAAAATTAGTACCTACATAGATTAAAGTCTGCACTGTAATTTCAGTGCACTCGAATCTCGCTCGATCTCGCTTGAAATTCAAGATTTTTTCAAATTATCACTTGATCTCGCTCGACTTAAAAAAATTCCTTTTCCCACAGGCGTTAGTTTTCTGGTGACTCCCCACCAACTTGTGAAAATTGACGAAAGAAAAAGTGTCTTTGCTGTAGTGCCCAAAAAAGGAAGACAAGAGCTGGAAGGAGTGTAGAGACCTCTTGGAAATGTCTTCAATGTGATTTACCACTGTGTAAAGTAGGATGTTACTTCGAGTACTACAGATAAGTCATTTAAGAAATGGAGGCCAGCCATAAACCATAAGCTATAAACCTGGATGCATTTCTATTAGTTTTAATAAAAATCTGTTATAAATTTGATGAAAGGGTTTCAGAATTTATAGATTATATTTAGAGATGTTAACTTAGAAGTACTACTGGTGCCACTTGGGAATTAATAGTCCGAATTCTGGGGATACTGAGTATTTAAATTCGGCGAGAAGGCAGAGAACGCCATACGGCCGGTTTCGGCCGAGTTAGGGACCTAAAGGACAAGGTAGGGTTCACGGAGAATTTAACTGCCATAATTCCAGGTGCACGGCAGCAAGCATGCAGCGGTATGTGCCGTCACACGTAAGCTTTAATTAAAAGAGAACCGTACACATATAAAAATGCTGGTAGCAGGCAAACAAAAAATATCCAGGATTAATAATGGCATTAACTATCATTTCCACATTACTTGAGGTCTAAATGATATGCGGAGTTTCAAGCGGAAAATGATGGGGAGATACTGGCATATGTGGGAGATGAATGCACTACTATTCATGCATTTCATTTTTGATGCACCACAATCAGCAACACTGATTTGTTAGCTGTCTACGAAGTAAAAAATAGTGTTGCTGAAGCAGTTTTTTGCAGAGATTCGTAAAAACGAATTTCATTTCATCCTGGGGACCGGGCCCGAAGTTCGTAATTTTGAAAAATTCATATTTTCGAATATTAAAATGTTATTACTATGGGATTTTCGCCGGGACCGGCCGTTTTGCTTTGTGTTATCGAGTCTCTACTGTATTTAATAAACAATAAGTTGTTTTGTAATGAGCGCAAAATGTGTGGCATTTTGCGTTCACGGAGGTAGAGGAATTCGGATGTGGTATGTGAAGCAAGTGGAGGCAGGGGGTATCCAAAAGAGGAACACGCACCAGTAAATTTCTATCTTTGAATAGAATATGCCAGGAGTACGTCACGACCCAGAAAGTCCAACTTCAAACAGGACTTTCCCTGAATTCTATCTGAATTCGGGCATTTCCATTCTCTTCCGAATTTAGCAGTAAGGGGGAGGTGACTCGATGGATATATATAAACCTTGAATTATTTGGACTCAGGGTTGTTGTTGTTTTTTGTTGTACCAAGGGCAGGATGTTATGCTGCCGGTTCGAGATGCAAGAGAAGTGCATACGAGTCTTCTCCAACTTCCTCTGGTCGTAGCGCTGACATTACTAAGAGGTCCACGCAACGATAGTCCCGTAAGAGATAGGTTGCCAATGCCATGCTTAGATGCAGAAGCCCAGGCCACTACCGCTCCTAGCTTCGTCGCCGCTGTGCATCCGACACTCCTCTGCTTCCTGCAGCCTTCCCTCCTACGATACCAGTAACAAAGGTAAAAGATCCTTCTTGTTTCCTTATTTACCGAAAGATGTTATTTGTATGACATCATTTGACTCCTGACACCATGGGCAAGAACCCTCAAATATGTACGCAGGTTCGAGCCCCTGCGGGGCCATTGGGCTCTACAGTTTGATGCTACAAATACATGTCTGAACATGCTATTGCCACAGTCTTTTAAATTAAGAAAGGTGCTTGTAAACTGTTTGAGGCATATTATGGGGGAAATTAACAATGAAATATTTCTATTGATGAGAGGGAGACCGATCATCCCTCGCCTCGAATTTTCAAAATGACTTTCAATAGATATTTTGGTGTGCCTACATCGATGATTTATGGATTTCAGTAAATCATTAATACCATGCTTGATGTTTATTAAGCTTCAGTTGTTCAAATACTACCAACTAATGGACAAATTTCCCTGAGAATTCCCAAGTAAGGAGAACCGTAAAGGTATTTACCATAATTTAATGCACCAGTTTCCTCCCAAAATATGTAGCCTGACTGGAGATATGTAAATACAGTAGAGCCCCACTAATTCGGGCCCCGCTAATTTGGGTTTCTGGATAAATCGGGGCGGGCCAAAAAAAATAAAAAAATTTTACTCACTAAAATTTTATAAGTTAAACACTTCTAATAGTCAATTTTGTTTGTTTATCATATTTTGTTTTTTGTCACGATATTTTAAAGTATGTAATATTATATTTTTTTACGTTTTAGTGCATCTTGTATATCCTTATATGCTTGAGAACCATGAATGACCTTCAAAAATGTTTTAGGGTCGTTCCTACGGCAACAAAACCACTTTAAATGTTTAATTCGGGTTTTTAGTTAATTCGGGCATTAGCCGGACACAATTAGCCCGAATTAGAGGGGTTCTACTGTAGTGATAGTTTTTGTGCATAAACAAGATCCTCAGGCATAATATAAAGTCTATTGTGTGCCAAAAAAAACTTATGAGGCAGTTCATCAGGCATCATAGGATGGGAATAAAACACTTTGTTTCGTCCCTAGGGGATGGGTGGATAGTGCAGGTACATGGTGCTATGGAGCCCCATTTCAATTCCCTTCGCGCATAATTTTTATCTGACATATCATATTTTTTATAACTTTGGATATGAAATATTTTTAATAATAGTGTAGGAGAGTCTTCCCAAAATATTCATTCTATATGTAGTTTCTCGATTTTTTTAAGGTTAAATTTATGTTGGCGAATCAATCGGGATTCCATGCCTGCAGTTCAAGAAAGAACAGTGATGGAAGAATAGGAGCTGGCTATCCAGATGCATCCCTTCGTTATTGCATTTACCTGTCCCTATTCCTACAAAGATGGTTTCATGAAACCCATTTAAATAATGTCATCCCTCGCCAGGGCTAAAATTTCATTGAATTGACCCTTGGTCATCCTCATGAAATTTTATTAAGCATTTCTGTCCTCCGCCCCTAATTCCTTTTGCTCCATATTGTAACCGTTGCCGTTTGGCCGGTCACATTACGTAAGGAATATGGGTGCTTGAGGGAAGGAAAGTTTGATTTCTCCTTTGTTCTGTTCGACTTAGAGTATGTTTTTCTTTCGTGTGCAGTTGTGTGTGAATGAAATGTGGTGTAGGTCAGTTATTGTTGGCTCTGCATGCCTAGAATTCCTTAAGTACTGGTTTGAGTGAGTGATTCATCCTTCCCCCCTCCCACTTTTCCCCGATTCCACGTGTTTTCGACCCTTCCGGCGTGTGCCCTTGAACGCCCCGAGAGTGGCCCAGAGAAGAGAGAAGAGAGTTCCCCCCCCCTCCCCCTCCTCGCATCCCCCGCCCCCCCACAGAGAGCTTGGACATGACTCCGCGGCCCCCAGGATTGGAGTCCACCCCCTCCCCCAATTGCAGGAGTCCCTTTCCCCCCAATTGCAGGAGAAACCCCCTCCCCCTTCCAAGCAACGAGTATATAAGAGGGAAGAGACTAGAGAGCATAGGAGAGAAGCTAGCTGGCCGCGCTGCGAGGTCGCGACGTGGAGATTCCGGCGTCTTGGCCGGAAGCACCCAACACACCGCCCGATACGAAGCAATCCCGCCCCCGAGACTGAGAGGAGAATTGCTGAGGTGATAGAGGAAAAGAGATTGTTCCCGTTCTCCGACTCAGCATGCAAGGGATTGGCTTCCGGCGAAGTTGAAGAAGGTGCATTTGCAGTCCGGTATTGTGCCCGGAGGAGCAGCCACCAGCGAGATTTCAGTCATCGGCACGACGGAGGCTCGATAAGTAACAAGCCCCGCTAACCCTTTGACCCAGAACCGCCCGCCCCGACCCCTTTAAGTGAAGCGCCCGACGAAGGAGCCGTCATGGAGGTGTCAGCCCCCGGCGCGACAGCGGCCCGGTGAGGAGTCCCGGTGAGGAGTCCCGCCGAGCCCCCCCCCTCCCCTTAGAACTGCCACCCACCCAGCGAAGAAGATCCCATTTCCCCCCCCGACGTGTGATTGTGCGTGTATTTTGCACTGTATGGTTTCAATTTCTTTTCGTTGGTGTCCTCTTCAAGGACACCGGAATATTGTGGACTAAAGACTAGGTTCACCGAGGTTATTTTGTTGTTCACTGTTCTCTTCATTGTATTTTGCGTGACTAGTCACATCGTCAATTATTGTTTCATTCTTGTTTTTTTTTGTTTTATGTGTGTGATCTCATTAAATGCAATTCACGAAACTCTTGTCAAAGCTTTCCTTCTCTCGGCATCCACTCCAGTCATCGGCGGACCTCCCCCACATCTCCTCCCTTCTCCCCACCCCCCCTCCCCGTCCCTCTCCACCTCCAAACCCAGGTGCCCGGGGTCACTCGCACGTCCCCCCAAGCCGTCCCGCATTTCGGCCCTTGCACCTCGAAACCCCTCTCCACGTCCCCCACCCCCCACGTGACCGAGGTCACAATATTGATCATTCCCCTACCTCCTTCCCTCCACCGTATCTGTTCCCAAGTCCATTTTGTCCTCTGCCTCCGGCTTTTTCCTATTAACTCCACAGACCCAAAAAAAATACCAACCACTGCTAAAGCAGCAGTTAATGCTCTAGCCTCCTCCATATCTGTCTTTCCTGACACCCCGAAGGGAAAGCAAACAATGTGGTGCAGAATCAGTTTTCTAAGACAAAAAAAAAACATTGTCCTATTGTACACATAATCTACGAAGGAATTCCAGAAATAGTTGCTCACACGCTCATGTAAAGCTGTGTGCTTTCATTCCTACAGTGAGCTCAGTCACCTTCTACTACGAGAACTGAAGTTGCTTCAGTCTTGCAGTACAGAGCCCCGTGTAAAACAGCCTTGAGAGATAGATTCAGGCCTCACTCAGGGAAATGCTAAAATGAAATCATTAACATTGGATTGTAAACAATCCAATGAAACACCTACACACATCTTCCAATACAAGGAGAATACTAACAATGAAAACGATTAAAAAAAGAGTAGATATACATAATACACCAAGTATATGAGTTTCCTCGCAAAGTTATGGTTTTAACAGACTTACATAAACAAAGTTTGTACGAAGATCATCAAGGTGCACACGGAATGGAAGTGCTGCAAGATCAACACTTGGATGTAACATATTCTCATCAGAAGTAAAACTGCTGATGGGGTGGAAATGAATGCTAGATATGCTGGGAATGGGGATCCCACGAAGGAGTGACTCAGGTGGTGGTTTCTAGAAAAAAGACAAAAAATAACAAAAATTTATCACAAGCTATCAAATTGAAGTATTCATCAATTAAAGTGAATTGATCAATTCAATAAAAATATTCACCAACTAAAGTATGGAGCAATTTCATGTGATTACCTTGCCTTAATCTCTCATGGAAACCATTTTATATTGAATGTATACAGTAATACCTCTATATAACAAACTTGAATGGAACTAAATTTTGACTCTTTGTTGTAGAGTTTATTTGGAAGGAGGTTCTTGGTGAACTTTTTCAATTTCTGCCTCCACTATAAAGTATTAGTATCACTATGAGCACTTTTTGTTATTAAAGTTAAAAATTAAAATTTTTAGTTCTGAAATTTTTTAAAACAAATTTTAAGGAATATTTTCTCAGTAAGGTATACAATATGGTCAAATTCAGATTTTTTAAATTTTACTCATGCACTACGCACTACACATGATCATTAAGAGAAGAAAAACTGGTCTGTTTTTTAACCCTCTCCCTAGCAAAGTTTAAATGCCTCAATTCGCTCTCCCTCCGAGCTCGGCCTGAACCGGCCGTTGATTTTTAAACCTCTCCCTTCTAAGTCTGCCAAAACCGGCTGTCTTCCTCTGCTATACTAAGGGCAATCTTTTGAGCCTTATATCATTCTGTTTCAGCTTGAAAGTGTTTATCGTCGCTAATGCACGCATCTCTCTTATCCTTAGTTCCTCTGAGATGAAACAGAACCTCATAATATCTGTCACAACACCCACAAGATCCCGAAGACCTACTGAGTCTTTGGGATAGCATATTATCACCAGCGAAGTAATGAAAGAAGATTCTGGAGTCATTTTAGAGGAGGGCTTGTTCTCTGAGACGTGATGAGCCATGGTTTCTTGAATGAATGAATGGGACACTTTGTGATGCGAGAATGGAGATGAAAACACCACGGCTGCTATGGCTTGCTTAGGCGGCCCAGGAGTCTTCTCTCTCTCTCCTGTAAGATAGCAGAAAATGGTTGACCAGCATTGGCTTGAGAAGAGCTTTCTTTCGGTCCTTCCACGCTTCTGCCTCCTCTAGGGAGCCTTTGTTTTTCTAAGTAAACGCCCATTCCTACATCACGCCCAAAGAGACATGTGGTGCAAAAAAAAAAGAAAAAAATGTTTTAGCTCACTGGACGTATTCTCAGGCCCCTTTGGAGTGATGGCTCCTTAGGTCAAAAGACCAGTTCCCTTGACCTGTGAGGTCTATGCGAGGGAGCGTTATTGCAGGGAAGAGAGAGAGACTCAAATGGTATACTGAAAACAAACAGACCAAAGTTGACTATAGAAATGTGTGATGATTTTTTTAAATTTCTTTAAGATGTGTGGCCCTGAGGGTTTGTCATCACCAAACATGCTTTTTCCTTATCTGGTTTTCGTGGAAAATGCAGAATAGTTTCAGAGCAAGAAACCAATTCCAAATGCCCCTCAGTTCTGACCATGGCTTCTTTGAGTGCAGATGATATAGCGAGAGTAGTAGACTGAGGTGTTTCCCTTAGTGATACAGTGCCGAGGTTCTTCAGACGAAGCGGAGGAATTTTTTCAACGTGCCAGTCATGGTGATTGTGATATAGAAGAGGATAATACTCCCAGTGTCAGTGATGGGACAGGTGATAATGCACTCCGCCCTAAATGGGAATATTCATTGCATTATGAAGTTCCATGTGCTTTTGTTGGAGGAAGGGAGCAAAACCATGTCTTACCCGTAGGATCGAATGAATTAGATTATTTGAAATTGTACGTTAGGAGGTGAGGATTTTTTCCACAGAATAGTAGGAAATGTTGGTAAATAGGCAGAATATCGCCAACAAAGGGCTAAAAAAATAGATTGGTATTGGGTTGACGTTAGTGATGAGTATATGAGGGTTTTTCATCTGTGAAGTGATTGCCACTGTTTGGCATGACAGACAAGACATTTGTGTTCTCTCAACAAACTGCGATCCAAAACTTCGTGTGATGGTTCCCAGGAAAACTGGGCTGGGCAATATGTAAACATATTCTTATTCCATGCCCAGAACCCATAGTAAAGTATAACAAACTTATGGGTGGAGTTGATAGAGCCGATCAAAACAGGTCTTACAATGATTTTCAGCTAGCTCTATACAGACAGACGATATGGAACGACTTCTCTCGCAAGATATTAGGCCAGAAAAGAACCTACACTCGAGGCGTTAGTTTTCCGGTGACTCCCCACCAACTTGTGAAAATTGACGAAAGAAAAAGTGTCTTTGCTGTAGTGCCCAAAAAAGGAAGACAAGAGCTGGAAGGAGTGTAGAGATCTCTTGGAAATGTCTTCAATGTGATTTACCACTGTGTAAAGTAGGATGTTACTTCGAGTACTACAGATAAGTCATTTAAGAAATGGAGGCCAGCCATAAACCATAAGCCTGGAGGTATGTCTATTAGTTTTAATAATCCATTTTTTTTTATCTGTTATAAATTTGAGGAAAGAATTTATAGATTATATTTAGAGATGTTAACTTAGGAGCACTACTGGTGCCACTTGGGAATTAATAGACCGAATGCTGGGGATACTGGGTATTTAAATTCGGCGAGGAGGCAGAGAATGCCATACGGCCGGTTTCGGCCGAGTTAGCAGGGAGAGGGTTAAGTCTCTTTAGCATATAAAGAATCCAACACCTATGTATGTTTCCACTTAAATTTATTTGGCACAACTAGTTTCAACGCATAGGCATCATCTTCAGGTACCTGAAGATGACGCCTACTTGGATTCTTTATTTGACCATGAATTTCCACATAGTTACGCCACAAAGAATTGAGTGCATCTCTTTAGCATATTTTAATTTAACCTTGAAAATAAATGGAATTAATAAAGTTAAAATTTGAGGGGTAAAAACATCACTTATTATAGTAAAAAGTCCATTTTAAAGTGCAAAATTATAAAGTGAATTTCTTAACCTTTCCAATAACACCTTTTATGCATTGGCATAAAGTAAATCCTACTGTATCTTGTAGAAAAAGTTGGTAAAAAGATGTTTTTTACACGTTTGTGTGACACTATCTGCCTATACAGTTGAGCATCTTTAATCCGGCACAGTCGGGACTGAAGTGATGCCGGATTAGGGATTTTGCCGGACTATGGGTGATGCATGGCAACTGGCCTATTTTTGACGTCCGGGATATTTTCCTTGAAAGGAGCCAATTAATTATGACAAAATATATTCGTTTGCCATTTACTGAGCATAATTATTAAAAGAGTTACTGAAATAATCAAAAAGAAATGGTTTCTTAATTCACGAAGCTATTACTGAAAAGTAACGTAGTAGCGCAGTGAGTGAAAATAACGGAAGCGAAGCATCGTGTGCATCATATTACTGCACATTTAAAAGTGTAATATTATTATTATTATTGGAATAGGGTAGGTATATAAAATTTGATATTTCTTATAATGTGCTCCGCGCAACATATTTCCACCACGCTTGATTGGTTATCAGCTGATTCAGCACGATGTCAACGTGTGGGTGTCAAAGACAGTCCTCAATAGTAGTCTTCCTTCAACAATTTCAGTCTCTTCATCTTAATCCCCACTCAGATTTATTGTTGTTAATTACCATTTCAGTGATTTCCTCATCGGTGACATGGGTGGGGAGAGTATCGTGGTCGCTAGCTATCCATTCCTCTAAATTTGCCGATCCCATTTCCTTTAATTCAGGGTTATTGTTTGCACAGTCAATCAACTCCATCGTCATTTGTCTATCCTCAGAAACATGAAAGCCTATGAAATCCCCATTTCCTTTAATTCAGGGTTATTGTTTGCACAGTCAATCAACTCCATCATCATTTGTCTATCCTCAGAAACATGAAAGCCTTTGAAATCCCCACTTATTTCGTCCACATCAAACTGAGTGTTTTAGAACTGACTGAATTAGTATTCCATGGCCGCGAAATCTCCCACGTCACATCTTTTAGGTTATATGTTTCTGAAATGATTTATCCAGCTTCATTAGCATTTGGCCAAAAATAATAACTAAGCCCTTCACTTCGACGTAATCACAACCACGCGTGGTAAAATCAACACTTAAATTGTCTTTCATAGTTTTTCCCTCTGTCGTCCATTGCTTCGTGTCACTTTAACTTTAAAATTTTGAAGATTTTCTCTTTCTGCTTCCTAATGTGTTACATCGTTAAACTGTCAAAGATCAGTACGTTTCAGACAAACGCTTTACCGATTGATGCAATGGTGCCAAGCTTATTCACAACTTGCACTACTTTTGCAATCGTTAACATTTTGTACTGATGCTCACTCCTCTGCTGTTATCACAACTGTATAGATTAGACATGGTTAGGGAGAAACATAAGCAGATAACAAATAATTTTATCAATTTACGTCCATGGTCAATCAAAATTGCGCACGCTATTGAATGTGGCAGATCTGTAAACTAGAAGGATTCCGTCTTGGCGATGTCTTCAATTTTGTATGTTTAGTTAGTGTTGTAGAATAATTCCAGTGTACACGAAGTACCAGAAATTAATATGTTTAAATTATTCTGATCCCCACAATTGGAAAATTAACGTTAAGAATGGGATAATATCATGGCAGGTTATGAAGCAATGTTTCTGTAAATTTTTTTTGGCATTTTCCACAAAGTAGGTGGTAGTGGCAAACGTGCTGGACTATGGGTATTCCCGGTTTAGGGATTCCCGGATTAAGGGTGCTCAACTGTATATCAGGAACAATTTCTTTCTGCTATATTAGAGATATTTTCAAGCATAATTAAACATGTGTTTTCATGCTATATGGTAAATGTAAATTGAAGGGGTTAGCGGAGGCCTTCTGGGGCCGTATTCTGTAACTCGTCATCACTGGTGATGAGCCTTCACCGGTGATGAACATCACCTATCACCGCTCTTCCGATTCTGTGACGCGACGAGGTGATGTTCTTCACCCCAAACAGGGTGATATCACATCACCTCCTCAATAGCTGCCCTTATCTCATCACCCCCTAAATATATTGAGTTTCTGCCATCATGTTAGCGAGAAACAAACATTGTGCGTTCATTAATAACATTAATGTAGGGACTCTGACGCAATTTAAATGGAAAAAATAACACGTTCATATAATAACAATAATTAAAATAGTGTATTTATTGTCATACAACTCTAAATTAATGTGTTTTGACGTAAGTAAGAAATGACCTGTGTTAACCAATTCCAAATTTTGCATCCCATCCAAAATTTCAGGGGTAAAAAGACATACATACAAGCATTGAAATAAATATTTATAAAATTGCTAAAACAATGGCAGAGCAATAAAAACATCTCTAATGTACTTAGAAAAGTCAAAATTGCTTCTATGAGTATAGTAATAAGATTATATGGACACCAAAATACATAATTGTTGACAACCAAATAGAACCAATTAATTTCACTTCGACGAGTAATTATGTTTGTTTAAATTATAACAAATATATTGGGTACGATTTTACGATCGAGGAATAACACACGTCCATATAGTTCTGATACACTGTATTCAAGTTCTGTTAACGAAGCCAACAATCACATCTCCAAGTTACTATAGGTACACAAACAAGATTAGATTCAAGAGTATTTGGGAAATATTTTAACACAAACAATTTGAGCAATTAAGAAATTTTTTGGTTGCTCGTTGTATATTTACGTTTGTTTTTCGCAGCTCGCTTTCTCTCGACTTGTACGATGATGATATACCTATTTATTACACGAATGACAGTGTTGTTGTTTACATTTGGTCAGTCTTCGCAAACAAGTGAAAAACACCATTTACGCTGTTCATGATTGATATTGTGAAAGTTGAAAATAGGAAACTGAAAAATTAATCACATTCACTGTCTTCACCGTGGTTTATTCATGTATCACGATAGAATATGGTGCAATTGTTTTTGTTGATGATCAGTAAAACAAAGTAATCTATTGTTCACTTCGTAATATTAATCCTACTGTTAATAATTTCCTAGCCGGGTTATTAGAACATCATAATAAGTATTATCAAATATATCATTACTCGAGAAACCATTACTACAAGCATGAACATACATGATCGTGACTCCAAGCATTTAATTTGCACATCACTTGCCTGCCTTGCGGTCATGTGATACAACTGGCTTTATTGGCTAATCTAATTTTGCCAGAACTAGACGGCACAATTTTTCATAGCACCCTCATCACCGGGTGAAGAAACTTCACCACCCAGTTACAGAATCGGAAACGTCAAGGACGGGTGAAGTTTTTCGGTTATGTCAATCAACGGTGATAGATATCACCCAAGTTACAGAATACGGCCCCTGGAGCCCCCTTGGCCCTTACATCTCTTTAGATCTATTGTGCCAACTCACATTTAATCTGCCCACCACTTGTAGACACAGTACAAAAGCTCTATAGCAGAGGTATGGATAGAAGTGTTTGTTTTTGGATTATGTGTTAAAAACTACAAATAATGCTAATTGTGGTCGTATTAATGAAATAATGCTATTTTCAGCAGTTTTAATAAACAACACTGATATTTGAGATTTTCATTATATCCTATTCATTATTTTTAAAAGAGCAATTTTGTTTTGGTACAATTTAAATAATTGTATTCCAAATTGTTAGCATGCAGTATTACTGGTGCAACTAGAGTTTTCAGAATAGCGATTTTCACTCGTCTATTTGGTTTAGAAAGAGGTCCTTCTAACGTCATAAAAGACGCGAAAAGAGTGGGCTCAGGTTCTTTTACGTGTTTTTATTCTCTTAATTGATAACATAAGACATATTTAACTAATGTGATTCTGCTTTAGCGACTAATTATTCCAGTTTAATAGTTTTAGCCTGCAAATGGCGCATATTTTCAAATGAAAGACGTTCTGCAAAGGACTGAAAAAGGGCAAACCTGGTTTTAAATTTTCTTCAAGTATGAAGAGGTAATTACTGGATGAACGGCAACACTAGGCGTGGATTTAAATATTACCTGGCGTACGCGAGGATGGTACTGAAGAACGGGTGTGCCAACAGAATACCGATCGTATCCAGCTTCTATGAAGGCATCATCAATGCATTATCATTTGAGATTGCCATTGTGACCTCAGGGCATTGCCGACTGCCAGGTTTTTACTCGTGGTAACTAACTCACCCCACCTAACTTCCATCATTGTTTATCGATATCTAATATATACCGGTCACGAACATATATATTTACCAGTATTTCAATGGGATTTCAATTTCAATTCCAACAATGCATTTATTTCGTAAGTCTAAATGGCAATATGTGCTCTTTCAAGCAAAATTGCTGTATAAAACTGCCAATTGATATTGACTTAAATTATTGTACTCCAATAATAATATCGACTAGATACTGAGAAAAATTATGGAGCACTTTACAAATACGTAATCCACAGGCATTAATTTTGGCATTCCTTTAATATCAGACCATAACTAAAGTAAGCAATGAGGTGTAGAATTCAGAATGGACGAGAAAAACAATAATTTCAATTAGATTTATACGCAGATTGAAAATCACGAGGTGACAGCCACGGTATTTGATAGTAAATAATAACAGTTGTTTATTATCACTATAGGTAAGGTGAATAAAGCAAGATTAGAGAAATTTACACGACTTGCATCGTAAACCTCATGGAACACTTGGGTGCCCCTGTCGCAACCTGCATATCACCTCCGTATAACGAAACCCCCTACAGCGAAATCATGATTTTTTGGGTCCCAACAAATTTGTTGTATGAAGGTTTTACTGTAATAACACACAAATAATGAACACACAAGGCATAAATTTAATTTAATAACCAAAGTAGCTTAAATAGGAAAGCACTAGATGCCATAAGACACGTTCAAAATCTTGACATAACCAGCTGTAACTTTCACAATTTTTTTTCTCCTTAAGGTCACCAAAACTTAGCCAAAATCATCTGTTATCCCTCCGCCACATAAATCATGAAATAAATACTATTCTAATAATGCTTGACTGACCTCATTCTCTTCTGTGGCAGCTGTTAACTCCTTCTCCTTCTCAGCAAGACCTTGGATACCAAAGTTCTCTCTCTGTGCTTCAATACGTTTCTTCTCCTCCTCTTCCATTTCTTCCCTCTTTCTTCGAGATGGAACTCCCTGCACTACCACTGATGGAGCTTCCACTAGATATTTACGTATGAGCCCTAACCAAAACTCTTTGGGTTCTGACAACAGGAGGTGCATGTCATCAACTTGGTTTAACCTATGGTCCAACTGAATGGAAAAGAAATTTATGATTAACTCAAAATGATTGTATTGAATCATACATTGGCAGCAAATGTTACATTACTAACATGACTTAGGCAATGGCTAACTTTTCATCACTGCCATTTAGAGTTTCAGACCAGCCAAAAATATTCATAATTATCCATTACGATGTAAAAATCAATTAAAATTAAATGACTGGTCAAGCATTTTCAACAATTTTGCAAAGTGGGGAAACAGTTGGTAGGTTAACACAGAGACCTTTCAATGTCAAAACAAAATTAACCATGCGAATATCCACCAGTATTTCATGCAAAAACAATAAAATGCCACTGATATTGAGGCTTAGGTTAGGCTTGGTTAACACAATGCTGCGACTAAATATATAATGTCCCATTTGTGTTTCTTCTTTTCTGACAAAAGGAAAACATATACGTTGTATTAAGATTCTGGAGACTTTTCTTGAATAAGATTTTTTCTCCAAACATAATGAAAAAGGAAATCATAGACTCGTTTTAACATATTTCAAATTTGATTACAAATTATTTCAGCTTCCATGAATGTAAGCATTACAATGAGCTTCATTTTCATTATGTTACTAGCTGGATACTTCATTCAATTTTCATACCTCCAAAGTAATCCTATTATTCATTTCCAAGCACCAAACTATACACATAACATTATGAGAGTAAACCATACACTTTACTGGTCAGCTGAGCACTGATTTTCCATATTTAAAAAAGTAAAAAAAAAAAACTTTAAAAAGTGACAACCATTTCATTAACACATCACCCAAAGGATATATCAGAAAAATTTTCCACAAGCGCCTCCACCTCATCCAGAGCTAGGTTACTTCAGTTTTGCAATACTATATGGACTCACATCTTCTTTGGTAGATCCATATATGCAGTCACCAACAAGCATAAATGCAACCGAATCATGAGGGCTGCATTCCATGTGTGAGAGGGCTTCAAGGATGTGACGCCGCAGAACATTATGAAGCCTTTCCAAATCCAGTCCATCATTACCTTCAACAACTCCAAGTAATACTTCCTCAAGCTTCAGTTTCACATCAGATAACTTCTTCAGTGGAACATTATCAAAGGTTAAGTAAAGCACACACTCAGAGTTCTCAATGAGTGAGTAGCCCACCTGTGGAAAAAGAAGAAATTTATTGCATTAAGATGAAACAGATTCTAAGTTCTAACATGAAAATGACAGCAACTCAAAATAACTCCAAAGATCCCATTATCTACAGTAAATAAATCTAAATAAAATTAAAAAGAAATTATTGTAAAGAAAATTTTATGCATGAAAATATTATATATTATTTTTCAACTATCGAGAGAAATGATTTAAAGTATGAATGGCTCAGGCTATCAATAATCTTACCCTGTTTGCTAATGGGTCAGGTGTTTCCACAAATGCTTTCTGGAGAGGACTTACTGCAGTGTCTGTCAGATACTTTAGGATAATAGAACAGGCACACATTCTGTGTATGGAAAAGATAGCATTATCATTAAAACATACAAAAAACTTTAGGATGTACTTTTATCCTTCTAAACATAAGAGTGCTCTTCAAGCCATCATGAGGGTGTATAGCAAGGTATAAATCAATAGTTAGGTATTGGAAAATTATAATATTACTGCATATGAAAATTATTACATGATTACAAACATCAAATGTAGAACACCCTGAAGTATAAACTTTTTAAAGTACCTACCAGGTTTCTTAAATATTTAAAAATTTCTATTAAAAAATATATTTAAGCACGTGATGAGGATTGCAAATCTTTAACTTCTGAAGTAGTATGCCCGGAAAAGTTTTGGGCCGTGCTCTACTCCTGAAGATTCCCGTGGTCGACTTCATGTTCAGTTCGTCCACTCCCGAAACATTTCCGGGCAAATTGTAATTGTAGCATCAGAAGCGCAATGTAGGACATCGGCAGTGCATAATGAAAACATGTTACACGTTCAGGATTGATGTTTATTGATCGGCTCTTAGTACAGGACCACCGTGAGTGGCAGGAGAAGTGGCTTTCATATGTGGCGAGGATGGAGGAATGGTCTGGAAAACCATGCTAGAATTAAGGAGAGCTTTTGAGAATATGTGCAGGAAAAATCTAAAAAAATATTCTCCAGCTCGTAGTCACCAACACATGGAAGGCACCCGCATAGGAGGCGCGAACAGATCCCCTGAGCCAACGAGGCAGTTACGGTGATGATATCACCACACTACTCCCCCCATGGGGAAAAAGATTGTCGGCTGCAAAATGGTCCGGAGAACGGATGGTGCGGGCATTGAGGGACCTGTAGTCACCACAAGGTCGTCAGCTGTTATCCTTCTTGCAAACCATGTGAAGTGGGGAGGCATAAGGGCTGAGTGAGTGACGAACAGTGCCTTCCCGTACTAGTAGCTCGAATTCTTCTTGTGCATCCCAAAGTCGACCCGGAGCTTGACGGCGAACCCTGTAATAGATCGGCGGTCCCGGTTGGAGGTGTATGTGATGCTTTGTGTGATGGTGTACTTCCCGAGGAGTGCCTGGAGGTCGGGTGATGTTAGAAAACTTGGCCAGGAGGGCGTGGTAGGGTGAAGATCCCGAAAGAGCGAGCATGCTGTCCAGGGAAGATTGACCATGATGACCCGATGCAGAATGGCCAGAGATTGTGTCAACGAGCTGAGCGGTGGCCATGTTAGGAACGAGGTGAAAGTGAGTGAGGAAAACTCTCCGATGATTGGGTCGGTGACGTCAGCAATAATGAATCGCCAAAGGAAGTCGCGAGGGAGGCCAAGCTGAAGGTGTAAGGTAGTATCACTGATAGCGGAGAGCTCGTAGTCAGTGCAAGTCCAGTGGTCGGTGAAAAATTTGACCAAGTAAATAGAGAGGTCTGATCCCGTGTCTATGAGAAAATGCCATCGGGAGTGGCGGTCAGTGACAAAGAGGTGGCACCCTGTGGTAGGACAACTCGTGGCCACTGTTACAAGTCATCATTGGAGTTTACTGGATTCACTATGTTGGCGGAGCATGGCTGGGTGTAGTGTCTGGCTTCGACACCAAACCTGCAATGGTAGTAACACATACCAGGTTGAGCGGGGCATACACAGGCTCTACATAAGTAGAGCCTGTGGACCGAATAGGACGAGGTTGAGATCTGTCCTGGGTCCAGGTCCGTGGAAATGGAAGATTGCTAAGATGAGTTTATCCACCCGTTGAGCCAATGCTGAATTGTCAAGCGTAGAGCGTACAGTGTGGACGGTGGGGGCAATCGGAGGCAGAATGACGATGACAAAGTGGTCGGCCATGTGTTCAAGCTGACTGAGCAGAAGTGTAGTAGCCTTCACTTGGAGAATGACCGGCGTGCTGAGTGGGAGATGCTGTAGCCAGAGCGTGTGCAGGAAAAAGTCCTGCACTTGCATGGCACCGATCAGGGAATGCATGTGTCGTAGGAGTTGAGAAGGCTTGTGATCACCCAGCTCTTCGGCTGTGAGAAGTTGCCAAACCCACTGCTCCTCGGAGAGAGAGAGGTGCTGTATCAACAGATCTTTAACCATCTGATAAAGATTTGCAGTCGATGGGTTTATTATGAGGTCGCTGAGTTCACTGGCGAAGTGATGGTCTAGGTTTCCCATGACGTAATCCTAAAAAGTCTGGTCCAAGGTGATTTTGGCCAGGGAAAATTGTGCTTCTACCTGGGCGAAGCTGGGGTTGAGCCGGCCAGAAAGGATGCAGTTTTGGTGTGACGTGGTAGATGGCAACAGATGCCAGTGGGATCAGGAAGCAGAGAGAACTGCTGCAATAGTTGCGAAGGTAGCGCTGCCTGCTGTTCTTGTTGTAGAGACTCTTAGAGGCCTATGGGGAAGAAAGCCGTGACACTTTTTCTACATTTCCTTTATAGTTTCAGAAAATAACATCGGCATTCGGATCCCGAACATCACTCTCACGATGTCTCCTTGTGAGTGTGACCCACCGGTAGGTCACGCTGCGCTGTGAGGGGTAGGGCTTTAATCAGCCCCGCAGTGAACGTGTTAAAGGAATTCATTGGTTAATAAGCATTGGTTAATATTTATTTCGGAAAAAGAGCACGCTGAGCTGCCAGGACCATGCCCAGAAGAGAAAGAGAGAGGTGTGCGAGGTTGCCTAGTCAGAGGTTTGTCCGTAAGGGACTCTTGCAACTTGAAATTCACCTTTTCCACCATTGGAAATAGTATTCTCAAGAAAAAATCATGTATAGTCCTTCGAATTACTCCAACAGTGAAGTGATCAACCTCAATCTTCTGTCGGTCTCTTTGATGAAGCTGCCATCTCTTCAGCATCGGTGTGCTTCCTGTTGCATTGTTGGGGATGTCTTCCCAATTTTGAGATGCTATTTTCTTCACAGCATCAAGAGTTATGCCAAGTCACTCAGACACATAGCTAACTACATGAAATATCTTTCATCATCACATTTCTCAGCTTCTCGACGGAAGGAACAAATTCACTTAAAACAATCCTCAACTCTATCTCTGAAAATTTGCCACAAGGATGCCTCCTTCCAGCTTCCACAGTTCTAAAATGACACTGCTGACCATTCTTAAAAATGATACATTCTGTCACTATTTACTGACCCTCATGACTCATCCACAGTGATAGGGTAAATGGTTTTCCCCCACTGGTAAATGCCTGCAGTGGTCAATTTCTCAGGCGCCTTACTAACAAACCTGACTGGGCAGCACCATGAGCCTCTCCTTTTTCTTCCACGCATGGTCCTAGCAGCTGACCTTTTCAGGGATAGCTCAAATGATACCTTAAATGGTGGCTTAAAATTGATCATCTGACCTGATCATTTCAGAGATAGCAGCAATGATAGGGATCGCTAACCCTTTTTCCATCATTTGAGCATGTACTTTTTTCCATCCCTGAAGACTAAAGTGCTTCCGTCATTCATCTAATAAGAACACATGGTAGGAAAATTTAAAAAGTCTCTTCATTTTTCACAATTATTACTGCAGTTGCAGCCAAAAGCAGTTGGCTATGACATAACTCTATAGTTTACCAGTCAGAAGTAATTTACAGTATTAAAAAGATAATATCTCACGAGCAGAAATGATACAAGAAGGGACAGTGAAATAGACTGTGTGAGTGGCGACATGATAGCTTGAACTATCATTTTCGCAGCCCATGAAAGCTATAGGTTAAATGATCCCTGATAAATGTCATGAAAAATGATCAAGTGATTTTGGCTTTGCCGTATCATTCAGTTAGGGGAAAATGATTGGATTCACATATGCAGAGAAGTTTAAATGATAGATTTTTCATAGAGCTTTGTATGCTAATTTTTTAAATGTTTATTGTTCTCTGTAGAATGCATGTAATCTGTAGTAATCAAGATTGCATGGTATTTTGCTAGATACAGTAAATTATTTGGCCCTGAGTAAGAGGTATATTAAGAGGAAAGATTTTTTCCCAATATTTAATTATGTTTTACTTGTTCAAGTTTTCTGTTAGCCCTGTTTTCCCTTGTAGCGTACAAGAAAGAATCCCATATCTACAGGTTGGGAAAGTTTGTATTTATTCATGAATGGAAATAATAATCATAAAAAAATGCATTGATTATAGCTTAGGCAGTTCCATAAACATTAAATGTGCACACATCCGCCCAATTCTTTTATTGTTATTTTCTCTAGTAGTTATTTACCCAAATAAATTAAGCGGTCACAAAACATTTTTGGGATCACATTCCCTGTCACTCAGGTGCCCTGAATGTTTCCCAAAGCACTGTTATAAACAACAAAGGTTTCTATTTTTCTCTGCCTGGTCGTGTCCTGTAGTACAAGGTTGCTTCTAAACTCAGAGGATATCATGGCAACTTCCCTCATGCCAATCTATCAACGCAAATTTTGTCTTCAATCCCTGACCATATCACACTAGCCGTTGATGGTTACCATTGTGCAGTCAACCAATCAGGGCCAACCAACTCTGGATTATAGGAGCACATCTATTTCCAACCATTTGATTGAGCAACTGTGGTCAATAGAAGCTCACCTTGTGGTTACATGCTGTTTGTGATTACATTCCATGATATTATGATTGTTACCATTTCAACTGCCACAAAAAACCTAAAGGATAAAATTAAGCATTTAAGTCTCTTGCATCATCTATTTTTGTGAATGATGTATTATAACAGCATACATTTTATTGGTGTGAGTTTAAATGTACTTAATTCATTTGTATCTTGTATTTGAGGCAGAAATCCTGTATTTGAGCCAGCATAGGAACAACATGTAAAGAGAAAGAGCACATGACTGTGAGGCGAGATGAAAATGGCAACCATAACCAGCAATGGCTAGTGTGATACGGCCTTAATAGCCTCACTATTTGGCAATTTTTGGTCGAAAACTTCTTAAGGATTTTCTTATCTGTTTGCTAGGAGGAGTCACATGCTATAAGTTCTGTTTAATAAATGATACCTAGGTAGTGCTAAATTGTATTAGCTATTCATGTTACCACTGTATCCATACTTTTTTTCAATTTTCTAATTGTTTTTCAACTACTTTATCCCCATGACCTCTTCCACCCTATCATGATTCCAGGAGCCTCAACAAATTATCAAACATTGGACTAACACTAACAGACCTTTTGAGAAGGGACTCATTTGCATCGTAAACATTTCATTCTTTCATTTCAGAAAATTCAAGAACAAAAAATAGTTACACAAATTGCCAAATTCAGTCAAATTGACCCAGGCCTTTATTTTTCTGATTAATAACAAAAAAATCACCCAAGGAAATCATTTATTTTAAATCCATGCATGTGAATAAATGTTAAAATATGAAAAATTTTGACCGCATGGGTCTTTTTGACCCGTTATTGGCATTCTGGGTTAAGATTCAAACCACCCTGAACTCACTTATACAATTCCTGGACAGCAGATGGACCTCTCCAAGCAACATAAACCATTCCATTGTCTTCATCATCATTTGGAAACTCAACAAGAAGATCTACAGACTTTTCAAGAGGTGGTACTGGAGACTGCCAAGGTCTTTTATACTGGCCTCGGTCACCCTATAATAAAGATTAATTAAAAAATTAATCTCCAGGAGAAGAGTATTTAGTAGAAATTTATCACACTAGCAACAGCTCAAAGAAAGAAGAAAAAATCTTAAAAATTCAATGACTTTTTTCCTTGACTGAAATACCAGTTGCATTACATTTAAGGTTGAAATGCATTCCACAGATTTTTTTTACGAAGTACAATTTATGATGGTCAAAGATTAATATTCATGGTACCACGGACCAGATGCAACCAACATGTACACAAAGTTTATCTCTTTTGGCTAGTCACTAAAATGTGATACAAAAAAGAAGAAAGAAAATGAGTAGCCACGATATATATAACTACTATGTCATGTAGCTGGTCACAGTTGAAAATATCCCCATTCAAAATAAAAACAAGTTTCATTCTTTGAGATAAATATGTGAAGGGAAAACACAAAGATGAGAATATAAACATAATTAAATTTTAAACAATCAAGTTTTTAGACAATATGTATATGATAAAAATGATTTTTTAAATTAATCAAACCTTGGATAAGATGGTTTCTTCAACAGGAGCAAGTGCACGAAAAACATCTACTGGCTTCACTTGGCCAGTAATAATCACTGTTAAATTTTCAGGTCTATAATATTCCTTATGATAATTTCGAACCTGTAAGTAAAGCCATATTTATAGTTGGACCACCTTCACCAAATCAATTTCCATTATGATTTTAATGCAATGTTAGAACATGCATAATTTTGGAGGCATTTAATATTCATTTCCACAAGAAAACCACATTATTTCACATGAAATTCTGCTACAGAAACTTCTCATACCACCCATCAATGAATAGAATGCTACACACCTATAACAAAGTTACATTAAATTCGCAATTAGCTCATCCCTACAAGAAATGATGTCTCTTCTCCTCTACTCATTCTGAAGTAGAGGAGCCTGTGATTTTCTTTTTCTTTATTTTTTCATTAATTTCTTTGTCTTTTGGGTGATTGACAGGTCTCTACAGTGGCAATGACTTCCTCACAAAACAGACTGTGAGTTTGTTTCATCTACAATAATGGTAGTTTCACAAACCTGAGTAGAGGAGTGCATGAAGTTTGTTTAATCTTTCATTGTCATTTTCCAACCCTTTTGTGTGAGGGACGATGGTATTACTCTTTTCCCATGTTTTATCAGTTTCTTCGTTACTTTTTATCCGTTTTATACGTAAGCTTGTAAATTAGACATTCTTATAGTTGTTTTCTACTTAAAAATGCATAAAATGTAAGATTTTCTTGAATTTTCAAATGTATTACATTTTTATGTTTTATTATTATAGAATAAAAAGACTAGCCATGTGGATATTTTTTATTTATACATATACATAACAATGGCTGATCTTTGACCCTGATTAGACTTAAGTAAGTAAACAACCACATAAAATGAATTCCTGGCATTACAATAATACCAAAGTGGAATTAGCATGTCAAATAAGCATATTGTGGGTAAAAAAAACGTTAAGGGGAAAGATTACTAATTTGTAACTAGCCCCTTAACAGATTATATGTATACACATGTAATAGCCAGGAACTGAATGCCCTGAATTTGTGTATAGAGCATTATGAGGCTACACATGAGTGGATTTAGGCTATACACGAGTGTCAACATTTTATTGGTTTGAAATACCAAGAATAATTTGATGAATGTTCAGAACTATTTTCAAAATTGTCAGAGGAAAAAGGTCTCCTGGACCAGGAATCAAACCTATGGCTTGCTTGGCCAATGTGCAGACCACCACACTATCCAAAATTCCTGATCTCAAAAGATTTTTTTAAGAATCTAGAGGGGCTATGCCTCATTCAGCATTATTGTCCATCAACGATGAAAATCTGAAGGTGGTATTGGGCTTTCAAGAAGCCACCATCAAAGAGGATCAAGCTATCTAACTACAAGTGTAACCAAGGGTGATAAACCACCATTGGGTCAAATCCATATACAGGGTGCTCACTAGTTTTAGTTTTTTTATTTTCCCTGACCAAAATTTACTACTTTCCCCGACTTTTGAACCACATAAGGGTGCATTTTTTTGTACAAATCTGCATTTTCCACAGTGACTTCTTTCAATATGATGTTCCAGGCATTACAGGAACACAAATTTACAGCAAAAAAATCATAAAAATATAAAATTTGAAAAAAAAATATTTGGGCTCAGATCAAAACTTGCAAACAAGAACAGAAAATCAATCATGGATATCTGCAGGTTAAATTACAGTAATAGACATGTTTTAATTACTGTTTGGATCTTTTGATGATTTTTATGAGCAGCTTATCAAGTGTTTCTCGTGTCTTCTTTTTTTCTAGCTTCAACTGTTCTAATTCCTCTGCCCTTTTCTTTCTTTCCTCCCCCTGGTGTAACGGTATAAATTAATGTGTGTTTGGCACCTAGAAAATTGGGGAGACCATCCAAGAGAGTCCGGGACCCAAGAGCAGCAACAGGTATTTTTGTTATTATTTGTTTGTTAAACCAATATTTGCTTTTATTGTTCAGTTCATAAAGTTGTAGTTCAAGTGATACAACCTGTTTCATTTTTTTACATGTAATTGCTTTGAGACTGTGATCGATGCTTTCTAATTTTTTTAAATGGGTTAGCTTTGATGTTGTTTTATTTTGTGAGAGAACAAGTCACATATTTTCCTCCCTCCTGTTACCCTTCCCTTGAGAGAGAGAGAGCGGGCTTCTATGCAGAGAGGTTGCCTGGTGGAGATGGGGACATGGAGCGGGCCAGTTCGAGTCACCTGCCAATCCGCCTGCGAGTGATTAATTTGGCAGGACCCACCGAGTGAAAGCTGTCGCCACGGTAGCAGGCAGTTGAGCTAGCAGGCATAGCAAACGATGGAGCAGCGTCATTGCACCTGCGCAAGGGGGGCGAAGCCCAAGTGAGACCGTGGATCATCGCATTCAACTCTCTTGACTCTCAGACTCTAGCGGGAATGGTTCTCCGTCTGAACTTCCTTGTTTGGTGTCAAAGCACTGGGAATGTGGTCCTGTGCTAACCGTTAGTGAATACCTCTCACTTTTTTTTTTGATCCAGGATGTAAGGTATGTGGCTTGTGGGGTTTTGGGAGTGTCTGTTGGATAATGGGAATTGCTTTCCTAAGATTGTCTCCAAATAGTCCAGTTCAGTCAGTTAGTTAGTTCGGTTCAGTAAAGCATCAATGGTAGTTTTCATCCATTGGGTTGACATGGTGCTTGTGTTAGATAGGTGGCCATGTGTCGTCGCCCATAGAGATTGTCCAGTTTAACTATTTATGTTACTTGATTATAAGGCAGTTAGTTAAATTATTGCTAAGTGATATCAAAGCCCATTCATGCCCACTATTCTCTCCTGGGCTGTTGACTGACACAATGGCACACGCTAGACCTGAGAGGAGGGAACTTGTGGGAAATACTAAAGCACAGAGCGAAGAAAATCCTGCGCATACCAAGAGCAATAAGTAGCATAAAAGGGTTCATGTAAGAAGTCTGAGTGGTCAACGTCTGGCAAAAGAGCGGTTCTACGCCCACCCAATACGCGATCGAGATTAGAGCTTTCAGCACCCTTCTCCTACTCTGAGAGGGATGAGACGTAAGTCTCTCAGTCCTTCTCCCTCGCAAACAGCTGGTTTGGATTTTCCCACCTTTTTTTTCATCTGTAGTTCATTTTTGCCCCTTTCGTTGTCTAGTAAGCAAGTCAAAAGGCAAAGGCTTTGGTTCAAAGGATGTTTTTTTCTACCTCTTTCTTCAACGCGATCGAAAAATTTGGCTACAACTACAAATTAGGTAAGATACAATCTCCACGGAGTTAATTAATTTGCAATAAAAATATTCTTCATTTACCTATTCCTAGTTTTTCTCTTTTTCATACTCGTGCAATAATTTTGTCACTGAGAACACGAAATTTCCTGTGAACTGCAGTACACTGATTTATCCCTTGCTCTAGCACAATTATTCGTTTCAACACAGTTCTCTATATTGCTCGCCACTGTCAACAATATCATACTCAGGTAAGTGTTTTGAATCCTAGGAATGCATATTGACCATATATTCTTGAATTTGTAATGTAAATCTACATTTTATATTTTCTTACAATTCACAGGAATGCTATTTTTGAACACGCTCGACAACAGTGTGGATTACGGACACATTGCTGTGGACAATACCACTACTGAATTTCGCCAGTAACCAACCAAGCAAAGACAATTTTTTTACGGGAGAAATCGCTGTAGGTGGTCATTCAGTGCGCCAAAGAGGAAACTTCCTACACCCTTGCATATAATTGTCACTGAAAAACCTGGTTTGAAGGATTCCAATATATCGTTAGGTAAGGATCTTGAGCATATAGATTATTGGTCTCAGATTTTTGATGAAGGAATGTTATGATTGATATTGACCCAGTTCAGAAGGAGAATGTCCAATCCTATACTCCCAAGACAAGTACGATTAAGTATAGGGCAGATTCTCCACCTACCATTGGAAGACCACCTACAAGAGATGAAGGCGACATGTAGAATGTGCCCATTATACAAGAAACAAAAACCTCTTTCATATGTTTCCGATTCAGGAAGATAGTGTGTTTATAATTCATACAGAAAATTTACAAAGACTGTGTTCAAACGGAGATGAGAGATCCTTGTGTAGGCTTCCGTGGGTTGTCTTACTTGAAGATGCTTGTCTTTCGGGATTCCCCCCTCGTTGGTCCATAGTTCCTGGGACGACAGTTTCGCCGGCGTTGCAGTCGGCTTCTTCAGGTCAGTGAAGAAGCAGACTGCAACGCCGGCGGAACTGTTGTCCCAGGAACTATGGACCAACGCGGAGGGAATTCTGAAAGACAAGCATCGTCAACGGAGATGAGAGATAATTGGTGAAAAAATGTTATTTTGACCAGCTGCAGCTTACAACGAAAAAAGAAATAAATGAGATAATTCCATTTGTGTATTATTATACAGCATTCCTACTTAAATATATAAGACCATTTTTATATCTGGTAGAATATTAAAATTTAAAGATGCTAATATTAAATTAAATTAATATTAAATTAATTTTTTTTTCAAAATTTGAACATTGTTCCAAATAATAATTATCGCTGAAAGATTGGTTGGTATTGGTGATTTAAAAAATTAAATGAAAGTTTAAGACTAAGTGCTGAGAGGCATAAAATTCAAATTAATCCTTAATTAAGGGTGCTGAATTCTCTGTAAGGTTGAGGGCCTTCGTATCTCACCACTACCCACTGCCCCAAAGATGCTTTATCTCCAAACCCACCTCAACCCCCTACCTCAAGACAGGTATTTTTAGATCCGATGCTGCAGGTCAGGGGGAGTCTCTCACTTGTGGGTAGGGGGTTGGATAATACTCCCAGATTCACAAATTTAAGAAAACCCAAGGAAGAAAACCTCAAAAACAAACTCTACCTGTCGAAAACAAATCCCACCTGAGCCAGGGTTGTCATGCCAGAAATTGTAAGTAATGTAATAATTATGAGTTATTTCTAAAGTACTTGTTCTTCTCTTGACTTGGCCTTACTCATGTATAACCAGTCCTGATCAATACCCCTCTATACAGCCACCCCTGCGACATTTTGGTGTCAGATGTGGGGTAGGGTGGTTGGCTGTGAACATCGAGAATGTTAACAAAGGAAATATTCTCAAAGGAATAATGATCTCCAGAATTTTTGGAGAATGATTAACCATGCTAAGTTGATTTTAGTAAATTTTAATGACAACCATAGCCCACGAGGAGTATTGATCCCAAGTAGTGAATACTTTCATGAGTTTCTGATCCTTTTCATATCTCTGCTGGCCAGATGGACTAGTTCAGTCCCTCAAATTCTGCGTCCAATTTCCCCGACTTTTTCCTGACCTTTTCCCCTTTTCCAAATTCCCAGACTTTTCCCAGACTTTCCCTGACCGCTGGGCACCCTGATATATAGTGGTCCTGAGGTGGTTGGTGCAACACTTCAAATATTTTTTTATATTTTTACTATACAAACTACCATTCATATAGAATACAGAAATATTGTTCTTTAATTTATAATAATTCAATTTTCTCATACTGGCCATTTTTATGTTAACAAAACGCTAATTTTAGGTGATTTCAGTATTCAGCAGCAAAGCAAATATAGTAGTGATAGGGCGAATCCAAAATTTGATTGAATCCACATCCCGAATCCTGTTTTTTATTGAATCCAAATCTCGAATCCTGACCCCAAATCCTAATCCTCCTCAATTTTATTAAATTCAAGTCTTCTTTTTATCTGTAAATTGTTATGCAATGCTTAATTTCTCGTGAATTCTCTAATTAAATCCAATCAAAGCTGCATTTTATTTCTTAAAGTAAATAATAAATGAATAATGGTCATATAGTCCCCACTCACTGAAATTAACCCTTTTACTGCCAGTGGGCTGATATACAGGCCCTCTATGGTTGAGCGAAAACTGCCAAGGGCCGATATATCAGCCCACCTACATTACATATTTGAAATACTATATTTCCTTCAAATCAAAGACAGCAAGAATGATTTTTTCATATTTACCATACCTAAAATTCATAATGTTATGATATTCACAGAAATGGGCCTGGCAATTGTCACACAGTCTACCTTAAAGGTCGCACAGCTACCTTGTCAGATTGCAGGTTGAAAATCAGACTTAATCTCTTAAACAAATTACAAGACCATATTTTCAGTGATGATGTTAAAAATATTTTGCAAACCCCAACTTACTATGCTAGACTGGACCATAATCACAAAATTAGAGAAATTGATTGCCGAAATGATGGATTCAAAATGTCATTTTTCCTCGTACAATTAGGGATCTGAACAATGGTAAATATATCCAATACGAGTAGCTGCATGTTGGTATAAGGACTTGAAGCTAACCCAACTAACAGCATGTTTTTGCATGTTTGCTATGCTATTTTTATCTTTTTAAAATAGTGAAGTTTAGAACAGTATATAAATACTAATCCTTTTTTATGCATGCTATGTAGTGCATGTTTGGTGAGAATTCACCCCTTGCCACACACCTTTACGGTGGCTTGCAGGGTATTATGTAGATGTAGAAAGGGGCTAGCAGTAAAAGGGTTAAGGACATGTTCAAAGGCAAATATATAGAATGTGTAATTTCAAAAGTAAATCAAAGTTTAATTTTTCTTAAATAAAATTTAAAATTCAATGAAAACAGATTACATGTTTTTGTTTTAAAAATGCAGCATTTTCACTCTGTCAGGATCTAATCAATTTCTTTTTTGTCAACCAAATTTCCAGCAATACTGAAGGCTCTTTCTGAAAATACTGTGCTGGTAGAATGCAGAGTAACTTTGTTAGAATTTTCAAATTGAGGAATTTCAAAGAATTCATAAGTGGACAAGAATTTTTAGCTTACAATATGCTGCGTAAACATTTCCTACCATGGTATTTACGATTTAAATGTTAAAATGAGCATGTACAGTAGGTCCTCGACTTATGCGAATCCGAGTTACATGGTTATGGAGTTATTCGGATGTTCAGTTAGGCCGGTGACATGCTTGGATTTCCCCTCGTTTCTGTGCTGCAATAGATTCAACCGCCTGATGACTCATGACTCATTGCCAAGAGCACAAGAGTTGATGCCAAACTATAGGTGTTCGGAATGCCAACTCTAGTTTAAGACACTATATAGTTTGACAAGTGATATTTGATCATCGTGATGGTGAAAAAGTCTGACGTGATCAAGCATCAACGACTTTTCAACCACGTGACAACCTGTGACTCATTGCCAAGCAAGGAAGATTTGATGCCAAACAATGGGTGTTTGGAACACTAACTCTAGTTTAAGGAAATTCAATGGTGGGCGGTGTTACTTTGTGGAACTCCTTCATGGTGAACACAAGCGAGAAAAAATACTTTGCTGGTCCACAGAATAGAATTTTTATTGCGACCGTTACAATTACAGCGTATCATCATCTGGCCAGATGATGATATGTACGCTGTATCGAAACCAGTCGCAGTAAAAATTCTCTTCCGTGGACCAACAAAGTATTTTTTCTCTTTAGTTTAAGACATGCGGCTGAGTTTAAAGTCCACCAGGTTGCAGATGGTGGGTCGACCTCTAGATATAGAGATTAGCTGTGAGATAAGCGTGTTTACTCATTGAATAAGCAGTCGTGGACAAAAAGCGACAGCATCCCGAGGGGGTATTGGTCTATCCCTGGGTAGGGTAGGCCTTTAAATAATACAGAACCTGTGAAAATGCCATGACTTGGCGACGGGAGGCCACCAAATATTAACCCTCGCCACATGTTACTAAAAAAATCACGTCCTACCAACCTGGGGTCTTTTTGACCCCATCGTGAATATTAATTCTTTTGAGTGATAATATCATTCCAAATAATTATATTCATTCGTATTTTAATTAAATACATTTCAGATAAATTAACAGAAAAATACCACAGTATACATTGCATAATTTAGAAAAAAAATATAATTTTTGAGATGGCACTCACAGTATAGTCTTGAATAATGAGGATTAAATTTACCTAAATACATATTTAAGTACAAAGTTCAATTATCTGAATACAATATAATATTTAAACATTTGCAACATAGGGCCAAAACGTGATGACCAATAACAAAATTTCATGACTCAAAAGAATTGTGCCAAATTTTAATCTGAAATCTCCATCTACACACTCACTAATTTTGCATTGCATAAAGACGCTTCTATGTTGAATATGATCACCTTACACGTATCTGTTGCAAACATTATAAAGATCATTGTTTGTCACTCTTACGAGGGCAAATGGAACATCTGCCCCCCATTTTCTGGACACAATTTCTATGTCATTTACTAGCAGCATACCGCCAATCCCAGCATTTTCGATCGCAGTCCGAAATCTATTTGTTTGGCATCCGGTTTTTCCTACTCAGTGATGAATTTCAGGTGCTAACATTTCTTTTGCTAATTCTAAAAGGAATCGCCGCCTAGAATTTTTTCCCGTGGAAAGAGGGGTATTTTCTCGAATACATTTGGTATGCATTTATACCTGCAAGATCCACGATATCAAAAAAGATAACCAATGGCCATCTTCTAGACCCTCTTTTTACAGAATAATTTGATCTACAGTGTGCACACCGAATTTTGCAGAGTTGTAATACAGAATCACTTCCCGTTTATTCTTTTCAGAGCAACAAATTTCAAATGCCTTATGTTTAGTAGACCATAAAACCACTGATTTTCCTTTGCTAGGAGCATATGAAATCTAGAGTGTTATTGGAAAATTCAAAATTTGAGGATTAATCTACCGGGTTTTTGCTGTTTTTTGAGGCAATTACATGCGATTTTTTCACGTAGTACCCGTGAGCGTTAGGGATAATTTTAATAAATCTTGGCCAAGATCAAAAGCTGTAAAAAAAATTATTTGTGCTGATGTTTTGACCAATCCCACTCAAGTGACTCACAAAATCCATTACTACCCGCTTCCCTTGCTGTATTTCACAAATGTTTACCTGGGCACAATTGCAAATTTATAGTGTACCTGTTTTCACAATCAACAGTTATCCCAATTTTAATACCGTATTTTCATGGTTTCAAGGGAATATATACTTTAAAATCACACCTTCCTCTAAAAGTTCGTAGATGTTCATCAACAGTGATGTTGGGACCTGGAATGAATGAACTTTTACAACCACAGGAAAATAAGTTCATGATATCCGACACAGCTTCTTCCTTGTTTTTTGTTTCCTTTTTACGTGCATCCCGCTTCACTTTATCATCAAGTCTTACACAGCTTAGACTATTTACAAAGTGACTTCTTGACATAGTTGCTTTAAAAATCGGAAATCCAAATACATCCGACCAAAGTTCGCTCAAAATTTTTCCTCGCCGTTTTTGAACACTGTTACACAGGCCAAGCAAAGCTATTATGTTCAATCGAATTCAATGGAATCGCGGATCTTCCATTTTCTCCCATCTTTTTCTATTATTAAATTGATTTGCCCATTGATTTGTGTATTGACAATTTTCTCTACCATTAAATCATTAACAAACCATCAAAAAAACTCAGCCTCTTCCACACACTGAACATGCCCTGGGAAACCGGCGTCCTACCTGATCATATTCCTGGATAATATTTTTCCAGTCGACTTTGGTTCTATAGCATCCCTTTTTATTTTTCCTTCCTCACTCCCCGTGGATCGTCTTCTTTGATACATACGCCTAGGATTTCCTCATGAAGCTCGTCCTCCTCCTGGTCCCTTATTTCCACCTCCCTGTTTCCTGCCTCTGCTTTACTTCCATCACTCTCATTTTGAATGTTTTCTTCACCATTAATCTTTCGATTCCAATAAATCGTTAACGGCTTCGTTCTCGCTGTATCCAGGAGCAAATTTGACTCTAAAGGCTGCCATAATCAGTTATTGTTCTTGTATGACCGCCAATAATTCCCCATCGGGATCCCCAGTGCGGGATGTACGCTTGAGCAAAGAAAGATGTGATTTCTGCACTCGTCGGAGGAGTGACCACGAGCGACGATTCTCAGCGTAAAAGCCTAGCTCGTATCAGAGGTCGAATAAGCGTAAAAGCCTAGCTCGTATCAGAGGTCGAATATTACAAAGTCAAAATACAAGTGGAGAAAACACTGAATGTTATTTCTGACTTATTGCTGATTACAAAGAAAGCACAGCATTGATGACTCTGTTGATGAGCTCTGCTAAGATAACAGTTAGATTAGAAGTTGGAGAGCAATGATGGCTCAACAAATCACTTAGCAGTATTCAGCTTCTGGTATGTGATGGGGTGAGGTAAATGTGATTGACTGCTTATGCGTTATAGGAGAGACTGTATAAGATGCTAACAACCATGGAAAGGACAATGGCCAATTATCATCTGAAGATCAATAAGAAGAAAACTAAGATATTGGTGGGCTGCAAGAGAGAGGAGGCCAAAACCAACGTTATACTAGGAAAACAGAAACTGGAAGAGGTGAAAGAGTTCTGTTACCTGGGAAGCAGATGGACCAATGATGGACGAAGCATAAAAGAAATAGTGAGTAGAATAGCCCAGGCAAAGAGGGCAATCTATCAAAAGAAGAATCTACTGACAGCTGGAAATACAAGCTTGGAAGTAAGGAAGCAATTCATCAAAATGTATATCTGGAGCATGTTTCTTTATGGCAGTGAGGCATGGACAATGACAGTAGCGGAGAAGAAAAGGGTGGAAGCATTCGAAATATGGTGCTATTGAAGAATGATGAAGATAAAATGGATCGACTGAGTGACAAATGAAGAAGTCCTAGGAAGAGTGGGAGAAAAGAGAAGTCTGCTGAAAACTATAAAAAGAAGACGGGACAACTTAATCGGCCACATCTTAAGACACGATGACCTGATGAAGACAATCGTCGTGGAAAAGTGAACGGGAAGAATGGAAAAGGCAGGCCTCATATGAGTTATATAGAACAGGTCATAAAGGAGGTGAAAGAGAGGAACTACATCAATATGAAGAGGTTGGCCGATAGAAGAATCGAGTGGAGGGCTGCGTCAAGCCAATCCTAGAATTGTTGACCCTTGATGATGATGATGAGTTTAAGACATTACATAGTTCTATAGGTGATATTTGATCATTGTGATGGTGAAAAAGTTTGATGTGATCAGGCATCAACGTCTTTTTTCGGCGTAGTTTGACCTTCCCGCGTAAGTCGATGCGTAGTTAATTATCTACTCCATAGATGACTCCTGTTGTCCATTACAGTTACAAAAGAAGTAGACATTCATGTATGTATGTATGTATGGGTGTTTTCAATCTGTTTCTGCACTAATATGCGCTTCAGACCAGGAGGAAAGATATAAGGGTAGAAGTGGAAGTGATCTCCATCCGCGTAAGTCGAAACACCACAACTTAGCTATCCATTTTTGAACCATAAGTGGTGTTGCTTTCAAGGTGGCAATTGGCCACGATTACAGAAAATGCCATCTTTTTCTTTTGAGAGGCCATTAAGTAAATATAATACGAAAAAGCCAACAGTAACACAAATCCAATATTTCTTTCACTGGATATTTAAATCTAAAATAAGTACAACTACCTAAAACTTCTTTTTTTTACTGTATTGGATAACAGGTGGATAACTAAACCGACCTATTGGATAACTAAAACCGATCGAAAAAAGATGTTAATGCCTGATCACATCAGACTTTTCCACCATCACGATGATCAAATATCACCTATCGAATTATGTAATGTCTTAAACTACAGTTGGCATTCCGAACACCTGCAGTTTGGCATCAACTCTTGTGTGCTTGGCAATGAGTCGCAGGGTCGTCACGTGGTTGAATCTGTCATGGCTACAGAAACGCAAGCATGTCACCGGCCTAACTGAACATCCTCATAATTATGGATCCACGTAAGTCGAGGACTTACTGTAGTTCTCCGCCACTAGTTGATAGAACCTGCATGACTGGTATTCAAATCTTTAATCCATTGATTTGATCGAATCTTTTAACCTTGGATTTGATTGAATCTCGAATCCATGGATTCAACCGAACACCCTGCCCCAACCGTAAAATATATCCAATGCCATTTATCTTAGAGCAATCAAACAAAGACCAATTTATTCTGTGACTAATGCAGTTAAATAAAGGTAAGGAGATGTAAAGACAAAATTAAGTTTAAGGGTCCACACGGTTTCATAATTGAACTACAATTTTTTTTTATAAAACTAAAAATAATTGCAACTAAATTTTTATGAGACAAGGGACTATAAATTGGCCGATTTTCAAAATTTTATTTTCATGCCCAACATGGATAGTAAAATTAAACTTTGAAATTTTTGTAAAATCAAGAACTTCAAACAAATTTTAACTGAAAAACCACTAAAGTCAACAGCTTAACATTGACCATGTACCTATACCTTTCAAATAAAAAAATTACAAACATTAAACCTCTTGCCTTCATGCATAAAAAAGTCATAAAAATTGAATGTTTACTTAAATTATGAAAACTTTTAAGCAATGTTTGGACCCTTAGGCTTAATTTTAGGTCAATCCTTACCTTTATTTAACTGCATTAATTACAGAATAGATTGGTCTTTGTTTCATTTCCCTTGGATACATGGCATTGGATTCATGTATTTGCTTTTCTGCAGAACAAAGAAATCACCTAAAATTGGTTTGGTTAACAAAAAAACGGCCACTATGAGAAAAAATGAATTTAAAAAATGAAATAATGGCAATTTAGTATTCTCAATAAATGATACTCTGAATGTCCATGTATGCAAGATTTTTCTTTGTGGTTATTTATGACAAAGGAGTTCACTGAAAAATGCAAGAGGGTAAAAGTCCTGGAATACCAGGTTGTAGCTTTTGACCACCTATCTATTAAGAGCATAGAAATTCTACTTAACTAGCTCAAAACAATTAGCTGAATTGTTTTCACTTGGACATAATTTTCATCTCAGGATTATATAAGAACCTACTTCCAAAACTTAAAAAGAATAGGAATGTCTTTCATATCATAATACATAGATGCATAAAGGATGCAAAAGTTATCTTTATATTCTAATTAAAAATATATTACGTTTATGGATTGACTCTTCCATTTTGAGCTTAATATATGTAGTACCTACTTAGCCCTGCCGAAAGGATGTAAAAATCAGAGGACCAAACATGATAACATTTTCAGGACCAAATTACCTTCACATTTGATGTGCTTTCTCTTAAATTCTTCATAACACCACCTGTTTGAGACTTGTATCCACAATGACCTGGATACAGAGCACGCAACATTGCGAGGTGTACCAGAGACTCTCCTGTATTCTCAATCCCTTGCATTTCACAGTAAACCACACCAGCATCTTCTCCTTCCCCAGTGATGTGATGCACCTCTGTTACAAAACCCGAATCCTGTGAGAAAATACAATTAGCAAAAAATATATTGAAGTTAAATAATTAACTTATAAACAGATGTATTGAAAATGAAACTGGTAACAGACCAAGGGAAATTACATACATAGTACAGTCCCTGAATATATCAACCAACCAGAATGACAACACTCAAAGAGTACAAACACATGTGGCTATAGGCACGAGTAGAAAGGAATGGATAGGTATGCACAAGGGGAATGCTGCATCAACTGTGGAGGCTGCCTGTAGAGTAACGACACAAGCAAAAACTTTCATGCGGCAACATCCATTAAGTAAGTGAATTGCAATACGCTCAAAAAATATGTTAAACCCTGGTTACACGATACAGTAACACGTGAAATTTAATGTGTGAATGCATGAACGCGAAAATTCACCGTGTAATAACACCAACATTACTACTATACATAACTTTTTATCCTCAATAACACCCTAAGAAGTATAAAAAATGCTGTCTCTACGACATTACCTTTCGAGAAATTAAGAAAGAATAATTACATTCGAGTAGAATGACAACTAAGCTCAAGGGAGGCATAAAGGATACAATAAAATTATTCTAATATTAATCATATAGCTTGCAAATTTAAAATAGCGAGTAGGTGCAACAACCACTTACTCACCGTCAAGGTTGGGTACAGAATGTGATCCAAATATATAGGCATGAGAGATAGGAAACCATCGCTGCCAGCCGTTGTCATCGTGTAACATGTGTGATCGGTGTCTATAAATTGTAAAGAAATAAGAGTAATTAACGTGCCCGTCAAAATACAACAAGACGATGGTACGAACACACTCGTTAACTTACCAGTCCAGGCATTTGTTCCCGAGCCGAGGCATCTATTTGCTAGCAAATCCAACGTACCCTTGTACGGGTACTTCTCGCTTCCAAGAAAAATAAGGTGCTCCAAAGTATGGGGTAACCCATCATCATCATATGTCTCCGTTGCTGTTATAATAAAATACGAACTTTATCAACATTTTATTCTCCACCACTCCAATTATTGCCCTTTACCTCAAAAACACTAATTATAAGGCGTTATGATACGGAATACACACTATGGAAGAGGGCTAATTGAAATGAAATATCGTTGTGCTGGGTACTTACGTAAACAAAAGTAGCCGTTTACCAATGGCCCTTCGACTTCGGCGATTGCTACCGTCAATCCGGTAGTTCGTGAGCGATACTTATGGACAGGTATAATGTCATTTGCCTTAAGTGAGCAAATTAATTCATAATTTGCTCCATCAGCCCTCGCCGGCGAATTGTCCACGGGAGCCATGATCACTCTCGCTACGAATATCGCTGTGCACAACACAACAATGCGTCAATAGATGTCACTAGTTACCCAAAAAAACTAGAGGGAAATTTGAATTTTAATACAAGCGGTTTCCAAAATCAACTATGAAAGCCTTACTCGTAGTTTTAGTATATTATGTAAAAGGAAAACTAAGTTACTTCGTCAAATCGTCAATCAACTAAAAAATGGTACTCTTAGGGTCACTCCTTACGTTCTTCACTCTGTTTGACAGTCGCTATATATGTACTTGCAAATTAGCATATTTATTCCCAGAAAAATTTAATCCCATGCTTCATAATATTTTAAAAGTAAATTTGTGTCAGGTGAATAAATACTGATTTTAATATTATTTTCATTAGTAGCTATTACCATGTTACCCCAACCCCATGCCCAAGTTACCCCATTTCCTAACAATTCTCAGGATTCCTAACAACACCCCTTTTATAAAAACTATAAGAAGTTTTAGAGTGATGACAACCATATTTATGGATAAAATCAGTCTTTATGTTCATACTAAAGTAGTTAATAGTTTGAAAAAACTCACCACATAACAGTAAAAAACAGCAAATCTCACTTAGGTGGAACGTGCAATTGAAAATTTCTTCACTGAAATTCCACAACAACCCAAACCAACAAAATCGCTCCAATTGAGGTTAGGCCTCTTGATCAAGGAAGAAGAGTAGAAGCAATAGGTGTGGCAACCCGATAAACTCCAAATTTCCACAAATAAGCAAGGATATGAACTACCCATGCCCCAGTTACCCCCTGTCCCCAGTCACCCCCGAGCACCTTACCACCATGAAAGAGAAATAAAATTTGCAAAAAATGCACTACCAGTTATCGCGACCTTGCTCATCTGTGTCATTGTAATGCCTAGAGAAATTAAATTACGTCGATTTTGCCACGATTGTTGTCCGGACAACAACCTGGCCAGGTTGCATATTGCACAGACTGGCTGATTTAATCGCATGGGTGAATTATTTAAATTATTTATTTATGAAGTGCATTATTTTTAACACATACGGCTTTGCTTCTGTTTCTGGTATGCGTATTATTACAGATTTAAAAAAATTTCCAGCCAAACTCCATCCCCACACCACATAAAAACAAGCCCAAAACATCTCCCTCATCCTTCTATTCCTTGATCCTTGAGTTGTTTTGATAGGATATCAAGCCCCACAGCTCTCCCTATCTTCATTTCTCACTATGTCTACTCTACCTTACTATCCAGTATTCCTGGTCATAGGCCATCCTTATCTACATAATTCTTCTCTGCTATGCCCAAGTTCCTTTGTCCATCTATGAAGTTCTTTCATGCATTCCTTCCTCTTCACTGAAGTCTTGTAGTTCAAATATGTAGTAGAATCGATTTATATTTCTTGATGCTGTAGCACATTCTAACCTTTGAGTACAAGGTGCCTATTCCTCACTCACTTCCCCTAGTAGCATAAAAGATGCTGAGCTCAAGGCATTTCCATTATGCTCAAGGAACCATTTTCGAATCATATTGTGATCATATGCTGAAAATGTTTTCATGCCATTTTAGGAGCCACTCATTTTATAACATACAGTCTGCATATTTCTAGCATATGCTAGAAAAACATGCTCAAATATTTTGATGTTATGAGCTCAACATATTTGTAGCATATGTTCATAGAATATTTCTAAAATATTTTGATGGAAATAGCTCATTGTTTATTGATAGACATGTTTATTTATATGTTTCCACAACTCTAAGTCTACAATTTTGAGTTGAGTTCATCAGAGTCCACTATCGTTTTCAGTCATGCTATGATAACTGATCATAACAATATCCACTATCGTCCTGCTTAACTTCGTCAGTATGTCCATGGTTTTCTTATTGTTTTCTACCAATTACACCCAAATTAATGTTAATGATAGTAAATAACTATGTTGAATGTTCATAATTGTGCCGAAGGTGTCCATTTAGCTCAACGTTCATCTCATATTTCATGGTGTTTGGAAAGGGTACCTATATCCTGTGGAATACCAACATCGCAAAGCAGAGCGGTAGCGAATTGTTGAGAAATGAATGTGGGAGTTAGCCAGAGTAAGCTTCTCACTAAATTGCATTTTCAACTGTTGGTGTTCACGGCAGCTTAATTTGATAATGGGATGATCATCCTATCCTTGATGATCATGTTCGAGCATTCAGGCATATCAGGAATGGCGAGCAAATTTACGCAATTGAAAATAGACTTTGTTGAAGAAAAAATCAATTTGTCATTGTTTTTAATAACCCCTCCAATGGTATATAACAAATTGCTAGGCTTCACTTTGTGGAACCACATATTGATAATGTAAGTAAATTCACTTTGTAAAATTGATTTATTAAAATCGACCTAGGTTTCGACTTACACAGTCATTATCAAAGCCTTGTGAATTTACTTACATTACCTTCCAATAGTTTTCATTGAATTCCTGTCACGAGTAATAATGGCAATTCATTTTCTTCTTTTAGCTATGTTATATTATTACCATACGGTACAGTAATTGGTATTTTGGAATGAGCTAACGATGATTGAGTTCATTATTCAAAAATAGCTCATATATGTACATGAAAATGTCAGAATTATTGATTAACCTTAGGTCAGTGATGAGTGTTGAAACAATCTAAAAGAATTTCCTCTCTGGAAAATGTAGTTACATTACTGAGACGAGAGTGGATTAAAAATAACTCTGGTTAATAAATATGCAGAACAAATAAAATTAAAGTTATGTTGTGCAAAAGCGATCTCAATTCTATCCATTCTCGTGTCGTGTGCTGTCATACTGGTTTTCTTTGAAAAGACGCGTAGAATGTTGAAACGCATGTTTTATGTGGTACGGATTGTCAAGCTGAATGAAATAATTGAATTTAGAAGGAATACTAATAAATGTTTAAATATACAGCTGCTTCATTTTAAAATCGTTTCCCGAAAGCCATGAAAATTAAGTGTGATTACATGTGTGTAGAAGCCAGTGCAGTAGCAATTATGGGTACTTCACTCCTTCACTTATCACCCATTGGAAGGAGGATCAGAAGTATAGCATTACGAATAGTTGTACTTTATTCTAACTTTAAGATGAAATACAGTCGGAGCAATGATCGAAAGTCTCCAACACTGTCACATTTTGTGCTGAAGATATTTTATTTGGGTGAAGAAAAGTCCGGAGAGCTAGATAAATGGAAGAAAATCAAACTCTGATATTTCAGTTAAAAACTGACCATAGTAAATATGGTACATTTTTTACTGAAATACCGATATTGAAGTTCAAATTTCTTCTGTTTAATTTGCTTTTCGGACTTTTCTTCCTCCAATAAAATGACCCTGAATGGTGATAGATTAAATATGCTACAAAACATAATTGATTTATGCTCAACATATGTTTTCTCAAATATGCCATGCCTGTGTTGACAACATGCTCAGCATATTTTCTAAAATGTTTTCAGCACATTTCTAGCATATGATTACCCGGACATTAGTGCATGCTCAGCAAATGCTAGAAACATTTTCAACATATTGAACATATCTTACGAAAATGTGCTCAGCATATTGTGAGCATTAATTGTGCTACTAGGGTCAGTTTCTTACTCTCCTCACATTGACCTTCATACCATTTTTCTCTCATCCTTTTCATACCATGACAATTTTACCAAGGACCAAGTTGAACCTTGGTAAAACTGTCATGTGAATTATGGATCCCGGGTAGTGTAGTGGTCCGGATAGCCAAAGGTCTGTGGTTCGATTCCTGGTCCAGGTGAATTTTTTCACATGACATTCAAGTAATGTGGATTTCACCACCGTTCATGAGGCAGGTTTGAAATATACTACAATAGGAAACCTTGATTGAATAATTAAGAGAGAGATTGCAGACCTAATAGTTAGCAAAGTTTAACATTGAGGTACGTGATGGATTTGCAGCAATATAAAATGTAACACACTGGCAACTGAAAGTGCAAGAAATTGTACTGCCATGCGCTACCTTTGATGATCCCAAGTTCATAACATTCTTGAAAGTAAAGTAATCTCTCAGAAAGAAATCATATGCCATTATAAGTCAACTGTAGAATATCTGATAAGAGACATAATAACAAATGAAAATAAATGACAAAGTTTATTGTATATTATTATTAAGTACAGCAGTCTAACAATAATGAAAACAGAAAAAGAATAATTTTATCACAGAAACTGCATTCAATGAAACTCTGATCCCAGAGGGAAGATTTATAAGTCGTGAGATCTTCCAGATAATTTTCTGTGGAATAGGAACATTATAATAAAGATAATGTTCAATAAAAGATTTATGTATACACGTTCAAATTTTTTTAAAATCATTTAAATGCATTGTGTATACCCAAATACTCACAGCAAAGAAAAGAATTTTACTTGAAAAGGAAAGTGCAAACCAAATAATTACTTGATAGTATATTTATTGATTTTTAATTTTTATGAATGTAAAAGTAGACTCCATAATCAGCAAAAACATTTAATACTCAAGGTAGAATTACAATGGGGTTTGATGAAACACTGTGTCATACCCATTTACATACTGACAGTCATACAAACCCTACAGAGCACTCTTGGACATGCTCACCAGAAAAAATCAAAGCAATTAAGGCTGAGGTGTTATGCGAAGATAGGGTTTTCCTGATGGAAGGTCAATTTGTGTGACACCTTTTGGAAATAGTGAGGCAACTTCCTCTTTGGCCACTCCAGGGAGGACCATACAGTCATCTCCACTCTAAAAACAACATAGCAAAGTTATTAAATTTATGTGGAAAAATGAGATTAAAGAATTAAAAGATTAAAGATTTTGGACTGCATATCATGTTTGTCAACAAAAATTTTAATAAAAATATGTCTATACATGTTTATCACTATGGGAAAAAGTGAATAACCTAAGTACTAATATAACATTACCATAGCAATTTTTTGAAAGAGCAAAATTATTTCATGCATTAAAATAGAGACATTAAAGCAAACATTCGAAAAAGAAACTGGAGATGGGTCGAATAGCAGATTTCTCGAATTTGAATATTAAATCATGATTTGGTCATTCTAATGCCTCAAATTTCGAATACCTCAAATACTAGAATTGCAATTGGTAAGCTAAATGTTATTCTGCTAATTTATTTATTACCTGGTGAAGTAAAAAGCTACCACTTGATTAAATTTAAAACTTTAAATCTGGTTTGAAAAAGTCAAATATATATTAAATACCTAACTTAATTATAGCGCATTGAATTCATTAACTTTTGCAAGCATTAGTAAGTGAGCAGAAAGTGTAAATACACCTTCAAGTCCTGTCCAGTTATGAATTAACCACAAATTAGTGTCAAAGTTCAAGTACAGTCATCCACATAAAAATGTTACCACAATGGAGGCCAAATGTTTCTAAGTCCCAAGTTAACAGATATTTGAAAACAATGCAGCTCTGTCCCTTTAAATGCCGAGACCACAAAAGAGCTCTGGTCCTTGCGGGACCCACAAGACTGGGGCATGGTCCTCCAAGAGAGACCCCTTCTACCCTTGGTTTTGGGGGGACCATTCCTCAATGACCTGTGGGGGGGGGGGGGGGAGGGGGGGTGTGTGCTTGAAACATTCAATATTAATTCCGGTACATAAGCAAGGACTCACTCGCACGATTTCAGTACGTTTTGGGAAATTGGTGTGCTTGAAACTTTCGAGATGAGATTTCGTTCAGGATTCGCTGATTCTGTTCCGGAATGGAAGCTATGTGGTCGGAGTCAGATGAGATTGGAATTCCGTATGGAAACTGGATAAACAACATGGCGGAAGGTATAGTAAACCTCTTATTATTCAGAGCTTTGGAGGAAGAAGAGAGGAGAAATGTGGGAAATATACGTTTTCTTCGAGAACGAGAAGACACATTCCGTATGAGCGAAGACAACTTCAAGTGTCTCTTTCGTCTAACAAAACTGTTGGCGAGGGATTTATGTAATTGAATCCCTCATCAGTGTTATACCAATGAGAAGACGATCTTCATCATTGAGTGTGGAGACAAAAGTAAGTAATGTTTTCTGCTTTTTACCGAATTTAATTCTAATTTATTCATGTGCAGTCTTCTTAATGTATGATGGAGCATATGATTTACATGAAATTTTATTTTATTTCCAAATGTCGCGTAATTAAGCAGTTTGAATTTGCCTCCAACGTCGATTACAAATGTTGTACGAATCTCAATGGCAATATGGGCTAAATGTACTGTTTTCAATGGTTGATACTCCTCCTTGGTGTGATGGAACAGCTGTAGAGAATTATTAATTCAGTTGTCGTTTGTGATGAACCACCTTTCTGGAAGTGCTTTTGTCTTAAGTTTTAATCTTCAATCTGAACCCTTAAGCTGTGATGGCATTTATAATTTAAATTAATCGCTCATAAATGCCAAATGCAATGGCTTAGGAACATGAAAATTTGTAGGGAGTTAACCATTAATTATATTAATTAAACAATTGATCATTGTTATATTGTGAATTCAAAGGATTCAATTCTGCTGGATTTGCTTATAACCTGTTTAGCCGGTTTATAGTTTGAAGTGTGTTTACTACATATGGGCGGGGATTATATTGTTTATTATATCATCTGTGATTGAAAGAAAATAATTTGTTTAAAGTTAAATACACATCTGTTAAGACAAATATGGTTTTCGATTCACCTTCAGTTTCAAGCTCAGATGACTGCTATTCGTAAACAAATTCAGTACTATGGTGATTAAGTTAAGAACATAGAACATTTGTGGGTACAGTAGTTGTGCGATGAATTATTTATGCAAGTATTCTGCACGATTGATTTTCAGGTTCTAGCTACGCTACAGTTTTATGCCACCAGATCATATCAATCTTGTATTGCCCAGGATGTCAACATGGCCATGTCGAGATCCAGGGTCAGTAGAGCAATAAGCGAGGTCACCAACGCCATAAATAACCATTCATTTAATCGATGGGTGACGATGGAATTGAGGCATGATAGAGTGGTTATGACAGGACAGAGGTAATAAAGTTAAGAATGTGCCTAACATCGAAGTTGAGTATTGTTCTTCTTGGGGATTGTTAATATCTCCATAACATTTATCTTGGGATGAATGTTTATGATTATAAATGTTCTAATGATTTTGTCACTGTGGTAATATCAGAAATGAATTCACAGTATTAAATTAGATTATCAGTAATTGTAATTGAAATATATTTCAGATTTTTTGAGAAGTTTGGTTTTTCTGGGGTTGTTGGTGTGGTTGATTGTACGCACATTGCAATAGTGGCACCCCCTCAAAATCACTCACTGTACATAGAGGTATTATTTTAACCACAAGAGGTACCTATCATTCAATTAATGTACAAGAGGTAAGGAAATGAGTGCCTGACAGCAAGCATATTTTTATAGCAATCCCTTGAACATATTTCAGTAAATATTTATTGATGTTCATATGTGATTGATACCATTAACATTTAGAATGACCAGGGACGGTCAATTGACTGTTCGTGTTATTCTTTCGTGCACCACTTCGTTATCTTACAATTAATGAGGCTGAGCTGACTTTTAATATTTTGGAATAAATAATGCGAAAAAGAAGTTTTTTTTTGGGGGGACGCTTAAGGTCAAGAGCAATGCCAGCTTTTACCTACAATGACCGGTCAATTGACCGTTCCTGTATTTTATACCGTTATATACATCTCTTTGTCGATTCTTGGTGTCAATTGTTGCAAATATCACAACTTGCACCTTACCACACATGCAAAATACTAAAGTTTGACTCTCATGTCTTCAAAACAGTTTTTACATATGATTTTGCCACTTATGTGAAGGAGAGACAAAGTAGCAAAACCACAGTATGTTGCATCGCAAAGAATCGCTACTAAATATTTTGTGGGCAGTGGTGATCACTCCTTTAGCTGAAATGCCCTGTTACATTTGAATGTAGCCTGGCAGCCGGGATGCGGTGGTGACTGGCAGCCAAGCCAGGCACCGCCGCACCCTGCTACCCCTGCCCACAACGTAGCCTGCAGGGCTGTCCGAGAGAGCCTGGGGAGTACCCTTCCACGACATGTTACAACTTCCGGTCGCTGTCTCGTCATAGACGCTGTAGTCACCCATTCATCTACATCTAGGCGATATCCTGCAAGCCATCGCAAGGGTGTGTGGCAGGGGGTGAAGATCACCAAGCATATAGACATGCAAACATGCTACTATAGGGTCTCAGGACTCTAGATTTTTAGTATCTACATAGTAATTAAGGGTTGGGTTGTTAATGCATGTATCATGCATATACCCTACAACCCTTAGTTCTTTCTTTACCCTATTTTATCCGAGATACCTTCTGACTTCCTCCACCATCTTCACTCAATTATTATCCCCCTTAATGCAGATCTTATAATGGCCACAATTGACGTCACCTCCATTTATACCTCCATCCCCCACTCTGAAGGATTGTCTTCTCTTCACCACTTTCTCACTACTCGCCCTACTCCTCATATTCCATCCACTGAATTCCTTCTTGACCTATACAAATTCGTCCTCACCAAAAATTCGTTCTTTTTTGACAGCAAGTTTTACCTCCAAATGAAAGGGACCGTTATGGGAACTAGAATGGCTCCGGCTTACGCTAACCTTTTCATGGGCCACCTAGAAGACACCTTTCTCTCCAAACAAATTTTCAAACCACTTTTATGGCTTCGTTTCATTGACGATATCTTCCTCCTGTGGACCCAAGGCCAAAAACCATTTGACAAATTCCTGACCGAACTCAACTCTTCCTTTTCCCTCAACTTCACCTCTAATTCATCTAATACGTCTATCACCTTCCTTGACGTCAGCATTTGCCTACAGAATGGGAAGTTCATCACTTCCGTACATAAAAAACCTTCCAACCACCAGCAATATTTACACTTCGAAAGTTGCCACCCCATCCACATCAAACGCTCCATCCCTAATACCCTCTCCATCAGAGGGCACCGAATTTGCAACAACACCTCCGCCTTATGCAAATACCTTGATAACCTTAACTCTGCCCTAAGTAACCGTGGATATCCCGACCAACTACTGAAAAACAAAATTCTTCCGCCTTCCTCCCAGTACACCCCTCGCGAAATAACATAAACACCAGCTGCCCTTAACTTCTGTACCACTTTCTTTCCAAAGGCCTACAAATTAAAGGCAATCTTCAAAAACCTCTTTCCCATCCTTAAAGATAATGATAAGACATCCTCCCTCTTGCCACAATGCCCCTTAGTATTCTACAAACGACCCGCCAATCTAAGAGATATCCTCAAATCTACTAACCCTTTGGTACGCCCCGTCCATAACACTGCCCACCGCCTTTCGCCCTGCAACCTCCCTCGCTGTAAAACCTGCCCACTAATCAACAATTACACAAAAGTATGGAGATTGATTTCAGGTGAGTTAGGCGGAATTGAGGCAATTATCGTAATGCAGAAACAACTGTCAAACTTACTATTATGGGTGGAAGCATGAAAGGATGGACCCATTGTTGGTACAGTTGAGCATCTTTAATCTGGCACAGTCGGGACCGAAGTGATGCCGGATTAGGGAATTTGCTGGACTATGGGTCATGCTATGGCAACTAGTCTATTTCTTACGTCTGGGATGTTTTCATTGAAAGAAGTCAATTATTTATAACAAAATATATTCGTTTGCCATTTACTGAACATTATTGTAAAAAGAGTTACTGAGAATAATCAGAAAGAAATGGTTTCTCAATACACAAAGTTATTATTTAAAATTATCGAAGTTGCGGAGTGAGTGAAAATAATGGAATCTAAGCATTGTGCATATTGCTGCACATGTAAAAGTTTCATATTGTTATTGGAAAAGGGTATAAAAATTGATATTTCATATTCTGTGCTTTGCGTAACATAATTTCCTACCGCGCTCGATTTGTTATCAGCTGATTCAGCGCGATTCCAACGTGTGAGTGTCGTGGCCGCCCATCACTACATCGCCGCGGACGACCGGACTGGATTATTCTTTAAAGACCATCATCAAGAGAAGTTTCCTTCAACAACTTCAGGCTGATCATCGCCATCCCCACTCGGATTTATTGTTATTAATTACCATTTCAATGATTTCATCATCTATGATATGTTGTGTGGTGAGAATATCGTGGCCGCTAACTATCCTTTCGTCTAAATTTACCAATTCCATTTCCTTTAATTCAGGGTTATGGATGATGTTTGCAAACTCCATCATCATATTTTTATCCTCAGAAACATGAAATTTTTTAAATCCCCACTTATTTCGTCTATATCAAACCTTAAAGCAGTCCACAATTTAAACCACGCGTGTTTTTAGAACGAACGGTGAAATGCTATTGCCTGCACGTGAAATTTCCCGAATCACGTCTTTTGGATTGATCACGTCTATTTCTAAAAGAGTTTATCCTGCTCCATTAGCATTTGGCCAGAAATACTAACTAAGGCCTTCACTCCGATGCAATATTGCGCATTCGATATCGAAACCAGGCTATCTAAAACAGCACTTAAATCTTCTTTCATAGTTTTTCTCTCTGTTATCTACTTCTGATCGTGTCACTTTAACAGTAAAATTTTGATGATTTTTCTCTTTCAGCTTCTTAATGTGCTATATTGTTGAAGATCCCACGTAGTATGTTACAGTCAAACGCTTTACTGATACAACGGCGTAGAGCTTTTTCACAACTTGCACTTTTTCTGCGATGGTTAACGTTTTGTGCTGTTGCCACAACTGTATGGATGAGACATGTTTTGCGTGAAATATTAGAATAAAACCAATAATTTTATCAAGTTACGTCTATTGGTCAATCAAAAATGCCCGCGCCATTGCAAGTGGCCGATCTGTAAATTAGTCGCATTCCGTCTCAGTGATGTTGTCAAATTTATGTTTACTTCAAGTTCCAGAATAATTCCAGTGTAGGCAAAGTACCAGAAATTAATATGTTTAAATTATTCTGATTCTCGGAATAGGAAAATTAACGTTATGAATGGTATCTCGGTATTAATATAAGAATAATATCTCGGCAGGTTATGAAGCAATATTCCGGTTAAAAACGTTTCTGCATTTTCCATTAAGTCCCAGATAGTCATGGCAAAATTGCCGGATTATAGGTGCTCCCAGATTAGGGGTTCCCGGATTAAGGGTGCTCAACTGTAATAGCAAAAAAAATACGGACCCAATCTACCCCATTCTTGGTAATAGCAAAATTACCAAAAGCCTTTTTTCCAAACCCCCCTCCATAACATATCGTAGCCCACCCACACTAAAGATGCTTTTCAATCAGATACACACACTTGAACCTCCTCCTTTTCCCTTACCCCCTGGCACTTACCCTTGTAATCACCCTCGTTGTAAATCTTGTCCATTCCTCACTAATGATTCCCAATTCTTCAGCCCCAACACAATTTCACCTACCCTATTCACTCCCATACAACTTGCACCTCGAATAACATAATTTATTAACTCACCTGTACACATTGTTCCACTTTTTACGTTGGTCTTTCTACCAATCCCCTAGCCATTCGCATTAATAATCACAGTTGCACTACTAACAACCTCAATTGGAATCTCCCGGTGCCCATTCATGCTTCCACCCATAATAGTAAGTTTGACAGTTGTTTCTGCATTACGATAATTGCCTCAATTCCGCCTAACTCACCTGAAATCAATCTCCATACTCTTGAGCTTGCGCACATCCATTTGTTACATTGTAAATGCCCACCCGGTCTCAACCTAAACCTCTAAGTCCATTTCGCATGTGGTCCGCTCTTCGTGCCCCGCGCACGTAGGTGAGGTGTCCATGTGAGGTGGGCGCATCCTTTCCGGATTCCAATGTAGCCCTAATATTTCTCCTCCCTACCCTCCCCTTCGCCTTACTTCCTATCAGTCCCAACGGCTGCACTCGTTCTAATCTTCTGAGGAAGGAGGTCCATGCCTCTGAAAATTTAACAAGTATGTTTACTTTTGTGTGTTTTCTTTTTGTGTCGCCTCATCTGTCTGACCTGTGAATTTTTTATTGTACTAATGATTCCCAATTGGGCATTTACAATGTAAAAAATGGAGATTACAATGTAACAATGAGGAGATTGCTGTCACTAGTCTTTGTCGTGCATACTGCTAGAAAAATATCTCTCACTTGGTGGTACATTAGAAGAGTATATTACTGGTTAACTTTTTTTTTCACAGTTACCTTATCAATATAAATGGATGTTTAAAATAGTGAGCACTCAACAATATGTGAAGTATTCAGGGAACTATTACAAAAAATATTTCTTCTTTGGCATTAAATATTGCGTGTTGGTTTTGTCATAGTATGGAGTATTAACTATTGATATACCTCAAGTAAATTTTTATGTGAATATAATAGTTACTGCATTGATGTGGATGTCCTAGTATATAATATGCCATTTTTGTCTTGCATTACTGGTTATTTATTATTATTTGTTACAGTAAAGTAACATACACCTCCGAGTCTCCGGCTAGCATCAGGTTTCGTTACCGTCATAGTTGCCGGAGACTCGAGAGGAGTCTCGCCTAAGGGTAGCCACGTCCTCCACTGGTGGATAGGTGGTTACCCAGCATTAGGGTCATGCGCACGAAGCAGGCGGAGGGACCCGAGAAGGACAGCCTTCTGCATTGCACTTGCTAGTGCATCCGCTCGCACTCTACACGCTGGGATGCACTTGAGATTTTCAACCAGTGAGCTCTTGACACTGACACCAGTTTCACAGAGTAGCCCGCATACATTTGCCTGAGTTCGCACAGCAGATCTTGATATTTAGTCCTTTTTTCAATCTCCTTCGCTGCCATGTTCGTTTCAACCAGTGCCGAAGACTCGATCATGAACATGCAATGAGAGAGATTGTAGAGGAGAACGATATAAGGCTTTGTCGCCTCCTACTGCCTGGTGGTGGAGAAGGAATAATTCCACCAGATCTTACACTTATTCTCCACGATGGACTCCAGGGAGGTAAGGCAGCACCGGATTCACGTCTATACCGTAATGGTGTCCTAGATGGTAATACAACACCCGCAGAGCAGAGTTGTGCCGGTTTATATATGCGTTCTTCGCATAAAAGCTGCAGCCGGAGAGTAGATGACATAAAGTCCCCGGCTCTGCATCTCGTGTCCGTCACGTTTGCCCCAAAGATGAGGCGACGGTACACGAGGGTGTTGATGACACCATCTTGGCACTCAGGCACGTATCCCTTGGTTTCGGACTTCAGACCTGCGGAGCGCAGAAAGACGAACGTGAGCTCCTTCGATAGCCCATGCGTTTCCAAGTCTTCATAGAAACTTCCATGCATGGGCTTATCAGTATGCTTGCAAAGCAGGGCCTTTTGCTCCGCATTCTTTATTTCGAGCTTTAACACATCCGCCTTCGGCGACAAGATTGATTTGTCACAGGCTTCTCCGCTAGAAGGTTGGTCCAAGTCCAAATTGAGGCCGTCTGCTGCCCTTTTCGCTGCCTGGAATAGGAACACCCCTTTGCCAACACTCTTGTGTTTCTTTACAAGCAGCAAAAGGGGGTCCGTGCTGTGGAACATGCAGCATGCTGTATTGAGGACTACTCTATCATGAAGGCACTCCAGGCTTATCAGCCCTCTACCACCTGGCTTTTTCGGGAGATACAATCTGGTGACGGAAGACTTCGGATGAAGACTACAAAAGATGGTCATCATTTTCCTCGATCCCCTGTCCAGGTTTTGCAGCTCATTGACATTCCATTTGATGGAATCGAAAGTGTAGAGCAGTGTTGGAACCGTGAAGGTGTTGGTCGCAAGAACCATGTCCTTTCCAGACAGGTCAGAGCTCCAGATTCATCTCTGTCTGTATTTGGCACTAAGCCTTTCCTTCACTGCTCTCACCTCCTGCATCTGGTGCTGGGGGATGCCGAGATATTCATACGCTTCATCATCATCAAGATGATGAATAGCGTTTCCGTCAACGAGCTGCACGTCTTCCTGGTCTTTCGGAATCTTTCCTTTTGCCAAATGGATGGTCACACACTTGTCCAATCTGAATTCCATCCCTATAACCTCACTGTATCTGCATACGGTGTCTAACGCCAGGCGCAGGTCTTTTGCGCTTGAAGCATAAAGCTTCAGGTCATCCATATAGAAAAGATGGGTGACCTTATGCTCCCTTTTTGATGGGACACCCCACATATATCCCCTACCTCGTCTCAACTGAACGGACAGTGGGAGGAGAGAGAAACAGAACAGGAGGGGACTGAGGCTATCGCCTTGAAAAACGCCACTGTGGTATGTTACCAAATCGATGTAGACAGTCTTCTTGCCAGATGGTATGGCGAAGCGCATCTTCCACGGTGGTAACAGGCGGTCGATGCAGGACACAACCTCTGGGTGGACTTTCACGTACCTCAGCATGGCTATAATCAGCTCATGAGAGGTGGCATCAAAAGCCTTCTTAGAGTCCACCCAGCCCATTGACAGGTTACGCTTGTATTGACAAGCGTCCTGACTCACTCACCTATCAATGAGCAGGTTGTCCTTGCATCCCACGATACCTTTCTTCAAGCCCCTCTGCTCGTACAATTCCTCCCATACCGGTTGGACGTGGCGAAGGATAAGTTCGTTCAAAGATGGAAGTGAACGCCTTATATACAGTGTTGAGACAGGTTATAGGGGGGTAGTTCTTTGGATCAGATAATTCTCTTTTTTTCGGTATTAAAACGGTTCGCCCCTCAGTCAGCTCAGTCAGCCACCGTCCCTGACAGGAATGATGTGAAGATTCTGGCAAGGTGTTTGAGTGTGGAAGGGAACTTTTTCCACCAGAAGTAATTCACTGTGTCCATTCCTGGAGCAGTGAAGTTCTTCTTGCCAGAGAAGGTCTTCTTCACATCACTTTCTGTGACTGAGATGGGACGATCCATATCCGCTGGGTGGCGGTCACAAAACTCTTTAAAGTGGGCAATAGCTTGAGTACCTTTGTTGAATGGCTCCTTGGTCTTGTAGATGTCCTTCTAGAAACGTTCCACCTCCGGGACAGTTGGTGGTGTTTGGATAACAGGTGGTGGGGGTCAGAAGAGACAGGGTGGCTGAAAGGAGAAGGTGGAGTTCTCTTTCCTGGCATTTGTTGTCTTGACCAACTTCCTCCGTGCCTTTCTTTAGTGTGTGGTGGTCTCTCCGGATTGCATGCGCAATGCGCTTGACCTTCGGCGTAAAGGCCCGACCGGAGGAAAGGTAATCCATCACACACTAAAATCTCGACACCTGTTGTCTTGTCTGTGTGATTTTGTAATTAAGCTGTTTAAACCTATTTGCTGCTTTAGTCTCCCAAGTGACAGAAACTCGGGGAGAGGCCAACAGTGTGGCGGCAGCATATACCATGCAGTCTATTTCCCAGAGGCTGGTCGTTTCGATCAGGATCATGTCTACGATGCCATTCAACTGGGACAGCTGTTTGTCCCGCAGAGAAATTTTATGATGAATATTTCTCTGCCTGGTAGTCATCTCATCGTAGTTTATCGTGCTTTCCAACCGCTTTAGTAGATCAGAATCAGCCTTAGGCTCGTCTCCCTTCACCGAAAGATCGGTGGAAGGCGGCAGTAGGAGGTTCATCTGCCTTTGTAGGAGATAGAGCCTTTTTAATACTGTAATTTTACTTATAAGGAAAGAAAACTTCTGCATGGCTAAGCTTACATTACTGAAAGGTTTTTATCTTTATCCCATATCTTTTGCACTGTTTTTGTAATGCATCCAGTATTTTTTGTGAGCCCTAGGCTGACTGGATGACTAGCTTTTGGTCATCCATGAACCTTACCTATTTTATCAATTTTCCCCCGGTCTTTACAGAAGAGGTAATGAAAACAATGAAACACATTCATATTGGATACAAAAATTTTAAGTCCATAACCCTTTCAAAGGGATTATTTCCTAGAGGAATTCTTACATTACTAACAATATTATTGATGTCACTATTCACTTGAATATCAATATTCATCATTTTTCAGATTCAGTAAGTATCTCACCATTAGGCATGCAATGAATTTCACTGATATATACATGAAGCATATGTAATTACAAATAGAGTCCCAGTGTTCACAAAACTTAATGCGAAGTCCTGGAACATATGAGAACTAATTATTATGTGACACAGGAATTTACTGTAACTTATACACCTTACCTTCCAATCAGCAGGAGTTGCTACTTTATTTTTTTCAGTTAGCTGAACTGAATCAACAGCTCGTAGTATTTCACTGAAAGAAAATAAAATCAAAACAATCAAGACATATTTATCTTATGAATCTTTCCTTCTTCTTTAAGAATCACAAACTTAATATTGATTGAAACCCTGATTGACAATTAATAGAATAAAGAATGATTTTCAGAACACAACAGCTAAGAAAAAAGGTCAGTACTCAGCAAGATGTAATTCAATTTCTACTGACTTTATAGATCAGCACTGTAAAACCAAACTAATATAATTTATTACTTTTCTTCATATTCATTACGTACTTTTCTTTTTTATTCATAGAAGTAATCTAGATGCTGAAAGGAGTAAAAAAAACAATGCTGCTTTGGATTCCATTCCTTTAGAGACACAACCAATCACAGAGATGTTATAGAGCCAACCATAAACTAAACATGCCTTACTGTAGACTTACCAAATCTTATAGCCATGTAAACCTGGCTATTAAGTGCTATAATATGTTGCCTAACACAGCCAACACTGTTGAAAATAAAGTGTTCCGTTCTGTCCTACAGAAATGGCTCATAGCTAATGCTCTGTACTCGTTGGAGGAATACTTTGAGCTTGACTTTACCACTGTTCGATTTTAATTCTGTATTATTACTGTGTCTGTATCTATGTTCTCATTTATAAATTTGTTTCTTTGACGACATCTAACACAATGTATATGTGCAAGAGATGAATAAAGTTTGTTATTATTATCAAGAGAAAACTGTTCAAGATAATAACATCGCTTTGAATTGAGTGTAAATAGGAGGGAGAGGAAGTGAGATAAATTGGGAATTAGGGATAACATAGCACTAAAAATGATGTATAAAAAGAACAAAATTGGTAAGATAGGTATTTCATGTTGTTTTTATCTTTTTGAATTAATCACGCCCCAGGGCATTTCATGTGTCTTTTGTTTTTATTTGCATATTCCATGAGAGTTACGAATAAACCTCACTTCCGGTGTATTCTCCATGATGTCGAGTTGTGATTATTTATAGCTGATGAATATCCCTTTATTGCTTTGCGAGTACCTTAAATCTCAACAGGTTATGGGTCCAGAGTTACCTGTGCACTGCACATATATTGTGGAGAATCATTAGTTCTCGTGAAAGACGACTAGTCATTATTTAGGCTTAAAATAAATTCGAACTTTGAAAGCATGCGAGGAAAGCCATGGAAGGTACCGGCTCTTCTGAAACCAGAATTACTGTGACGTCCAGTCATTTACTGCCCACTGACGAGGGTGAAAGTAACTGGGTGACCTGGAGGTATTTAATGGAACTGTATTTGGGTCTCGATGATCTCGGAGACTGCATTTTGGCTCCACCGTCAGAGTAGATACAGCCAGACTCTCAGTGTGCAGAGATGAAAAGAGACTTAAGGGCTAGATCGAAAATATTGTTAATGGTACAAAAACATCTATTTGTTCATGTAAGAGCTGTGAAAACCGCATACAAAGCGTGGAACAATTTGTGCGATGTGTATGAAGACAAAGGTGTCTTTAGACGTATCGCCCTGCTGGACAAGCTGCTTGACATGAAGCATGTCAATTTTAGCTCATAATGTGACTATGTGATGGGCATGCGGGACATTATTCATAAGATTGCTGAAACTGGCAAACCCGTGGATAATGATAATTCAGTGCTTTCTTGATGCTGAGGAATTTGAGGCCTGAATAAAAATGGCTTAGGCAACTGATTGAGAAAACTGTTAAGAAAGATGAAGAGTTGACACCGGATATGGTTGTCAATCAACTTCTACGAGAAGGTCAGAAAGAAGCTGTGGATCGAGGGGGTGCCAGCGGTGACTCATCGGCTCTCTTGGCAGGGAGCAGCAGTGGACATCATCACCAACGGGAAAGCAGCTCTGCTCAAGCGAACAAGAACCGCAAGAATAGAAGGGGAGTGAACTCCAGTAACACCGCACCTCAGAAGGCGCAGCAACAGCGACCATGGTATAGAGAAGAGCAGCTTCAAGAGGAGCACCAACAGCGGCAAGGTGATGTATTGGTTTGCTACAGTTGTGGCAAACCTGGTCACAAGGCTTCCAAGTGCTGGTTCCGAGGTCGGAATAAGGAAAAGCAGAGTAATGGTACTGGATCAATGGGTAATCAAAGTGGTGGACCTACCTCATGGAGTCTTTTTGCAGGCGCGATTACTGGTAATGAAGGTATGGAATGGTATCTTGACTCTGGAGCCTCTCTCACATGTCAGGGAATAAAAATTTGCTTGTAAATTATAAAGATATTGAGAGTCAGGATGTAAACTGTGCTGGTGATCAGAAACATACCACGAAAGGGATGGGTGATGTTGTGTTTTGTAATAAGGGTGAAAATGGTTTAGTGGGAATAAGAAATGTCACATATGTTCCCAACCTAAGTGCTAATTTGATTTCTGTGAGCACCCTATCCAAGTCTGAGTTAGTAACTATTTTTGAGTGTAATGGTTGTAGTATTTATGATCAAAGGAGTGTGAATGTGACTGCAAAGCCACTCATCACTGCTAAAGAAACAAATGGTGAAAAATAAATTGTGCTTTAAAGTGGAACAGCATAAGGCACTAGCAGCTGTTAATGTGTCTCAGACTGTTTTGTGGCACAAGAGATTGGGGAATTTAAGCCACAAAAGCATGCGATGCATGGCTAATGATCTCGTGGAAGGTATTTTCTTGAGTGATTTGCCTCCTGATTTGTGTGACAGTTGTGTTAAGGCTAAACAGACTAGGGCATCATTTCCTAGAAACAAGGAGGCAAAAGAGGTTCTAGGCATTGTTCATTCTGATGTTTGTGGGCCTATGGATGAGCCATCTTGGGGCGGGCATAAATATTTTGCCACATTTATCGATGATAAAACTAGGTATACCTATGTTGCCAAGCTGAAGAGTAAAGATGAGGTTTTTAAAAAATTTAAACCCTTCAAAACTCTTGTAGAGAAGCAAACCATGTGATTAAAGAACAGAGAATCTGTTCAAATAAGTTCTCTGAGTTTTTAAAGAGGGAAGGTATTCAGCATCAGTTGACTGTTGTGGGAACTCCTGAACAGAATGGGGTAGCAGAGAGGGCCAATAGAACAATTCTGGAGAGATCTAGGGCTATGCTATAGGAAGCTGGTCTAGGCAGTAAATTCTGGGGAGAAGCCGTGAGCACCACTGTTTATCTTAAAAATATCTCTCCAATTGTAGCTTTAAAAGACATAGTACCTTACAAGGCATGGACTGGGAGGAAATTTCATGTTGGACATTTGAAAGTTTTTGGGTGTGGAGATTACGTGCATGTTCCTAAAATTGAAAGCAAGAAACTGGGAGATAGAGGTACTCTCTGTATTTTTGTGAGATATGATGAGGAGAGGAAGGGAAATCGTTTGATCAATCCCAACAATCCGTACAAAGTCATTATAGAGAGGAGTGTAATTTTTGACAAGAATTTGTTTCCTGGTTTGAGTAAAGCTGAAAACAGGGATGAATGCCTTAGTGAAACTCCCAACTTATTTATCCAGGTTAATGTGCCCATTAATTCCAACACAGAAATAGAAAGAGACAACTCTGTGAGCTTTGGGGGTCATGACATTTGTCGACAGACAGATGAGGTAGTAAATGTCCAGGAACATGAGGAGGAGCACCGGTATCCTGTCAGAGCAAGAAAACCTCGTGACTTCCCTGATTTTGTTGCTTACAAGGCATCGTTAGACAATTCTGATGGTGAGCCAGAAACGAGAGAGCAAGCACTCTCTAGAGGGGATAGACAGTAGTTGGAAAGAGCAATGAAAGATGAGATTTTGTCATTAAAGCATAATGATGTTTGGACTCTTGTCCCGAGACCTGCCAGCAAAAATGTAGTCAAGTGTAGATGGGTTTTTAAATTGAAAAGAGGTTCCGATGGGGAGATTGAACGGTACAAGGCTCGATTGGTGGCTAAAGGGTATACTCAACGTTTTGGTCAGGACTACTCTGACACATTATCACCAGTGGTAAGAGCAGAGAGCGTTAGAATGATGTTGTCCCTGTCCAATAATTTAGACTTAGACATTGAACACCTTGATGCCTGTACTGCTTTCCTCAATGGTGACCGAAATGAAGAAGTATATATGGAACAACCCGAAGGTTTTGTTGATGTAGTGAATGCTAGTAAGGTGTGTTTATTAAATAAGGCCATGTATGGACTGAAACAGGCCTCTAGAGTATGGAATATGAAACTTGACAATGTGTTAATTTCTTTGGGGTATGAAAGGTGTAAGTGTGATCCATGTGTTTATATTAAACAAAAGGGTTCTGGTGTTCTGACTGTAGTGGCTATTCATGTTGATAATATTTTCATTATGTTAAACAGTGATTAAATTAAAATTTGAAGCTTTCACGTAGTGGAAGGATTCCATAATAGCAATGAAAAACGTTGTGACTTCCACAATTTTATTAAACGAACTACCGGTTTCGGCTGTCAAGCCATCCTCAGGTACATTACATTGGCCAAACGGGACGTAACTTCAAATGCAGAGTGAAAGAACATAAGGCATGCTGGAGGAACAAAGATGACTCGTCAGCCTTCGCCCGACACCTCTTGGAGACGGGGCACCGAAGCAGTTTTCAGCCTGAATTACTGCATTTTACTGGAAAGGGAAGGAAGATGGATGCCTTGGAGATCCGGGAGATCAGCCTCAATAGAAAAGACCAATGACATAACCTTCCCAAACCCATCCCCCTTATTACTCATCACCTTAAACACTTCTCCCTCCCCACACCCCTTCTCCCCTCCAAACAACCCTCCTGATTCCCTCGTCCCCACACTCGGCCAACCCCCTCCCTCCTCCCCACCCTTCTCCCTCTCATAGCACTCCCGGACTATATAAACCTGTGTTCCGCTGATAATAATTTTAATGTACCTGAGGATGGCTTGACAGCCGAAACCGGTAGTTCGTTTAATAAAATTGTGGAAGTCACAACGTTTTTCATTGCTATTAAACAGTGATGACGATAAGTGTGTGTTAAAAAAGAGCTTAAAGGAGAACTTTGATTGCAGAGATCTTGGTCCATTGAACTATTTCCTTCGTGTGAGTGTTGTTTGTGATAGGAGGAAGGGTGAAATTTGTCTATCTCAAATGTACTTGAATAAGATTCTTTCCAGATTGGGCATGTTAGAGTGTAACCCAGTGAAAACTCCATTTGAAAAAGGACTTTATTTGAAGAGAAATGAGGGTGAGTTTCCAGATGTACCATACCAAAGCTTGATTGGGTCCCAAGTATTTGAGCCTGTGGTCCAGACCAGACATAACAAGCAGTGAACTATCTTAGTCATTTCAACACCTGTTATGGTAATGAACATTGGGCTTGTGCAAAGAGAGTATTGAGATATCTTAAAGGGACTGCAGACCACTGTCTTGTGTACAAAAAAAGAGGTGTAGGACTGTGTGGGTACTCTGATGCAGACTGGGGCAGTGACTCTCTCAATAGGAAATCTTACTCTGGGTGTGTATTTACTTTTGGAGGGGGTCTCATATCCTGGCAGTCAAAGAAGCAAAGTTTGGTGGCTCAGTCCTCTACAGAGGCTGAATATGTTTCTCTGGAAAAGGCTGGAAATGAGGCTATTTATTTGAAGAACCTTTTGGAGGAACTTACTGGCAAAATATGTCTTCCAACTTTGTATTGTGACAACAAGGCAGGTATTTTCCTTTCCCAGAATGCTGCTTTTCAAAAATGAACTAAGCTCATAGATATTGTATATCACCATGTACAAAATCTTGTGGAAACAGGACAGATTTCAGTGGAACATGTGTCATCAGAAGGCATGCTTGCTGATATGTTCAGCAAACCTTTACTCTGCCCTAGATTAAAGAAACTTGTTGAAATATTTGGTGTTGTTTCTGTACGGGATTAAAGGGGGTGTGTTTTTTTTTTATTTTTTTGAATTAATCCCACCCCAGGGCATTTCATGTGTCTTTTGTTTTTATTTGTATATTCCATGATGCACCGTTTACACTACTAGCTTTTTACGATGGTAAGGCTTACCATGGTAGGAAATTGGCCATGTGAACGCAAGTTGCCGCTAACCCTAGTAAACGTTTCTACCATTATTGAGTTACTATAGTTGGCGCTAGTTACTGGTATTTTAAGGACATTTGAATGCAAGTAATGGTAGAAAGAAGGTTTGTTTTGAAAATGGAAGTGGAAATGGACGTAGTGTGTTTGAAGACGAAGAGACCAGATCGCACGATATGGATTGGAAATGATTCTTAGTTACAACGATATTTATTTAATCACACTGTAATATATTTTAGTAGTTCTATTACCACATTCCACTGATTCGGTTGTTCAATAATGGATTTAAATAGTTTGCTTTACCCCTGAATCCTGAGTACGTACCCTTATATATTTATTTTATGTGTTTACCTTGCCGTGCAGAAAATATACATGCAGAAATTAAATAACTAATAAGTTGCAAACATTCTCTAGAAATTAGACCCGTGTTATTTTTTACGTATTCGCTCCTTAGGACGGCATTAAAAGTATTTTCAGCATTATTCCCTTAAATAGCTCCTTTCACAAACAGCGGAATATGGTGAACTTGGGATATCGGATTTAAAAATACTGAATTTTGATAGGAGCAACAAATTCATTATGTATACTTGTATGTATTCTATTTGGATGCATGAACTTGCCTACGAAATGGGTTGATATGAGCGATAACTTATTGAGAGGTGAGCAATTAATCATTTCATAGCATGGTGTTCCATGGTTGACTGCATTTCTTGGTGCGTGATGCCCGTACATGTATAAGCTAAACGAATAAAAATACAGGCAAGGAAACATTAATAATTTTAAAATGTAAAGGTATCAGTTGAAATATGCGAGGAAAAAGAAAAAGAGAAAAAGGTTGAATGTCTTAAATATCTGGAAATTAAAGCAAATGGCAATTGCATTCAATTTCATATTTAAAATAGAAGTTTAGCAAAGTAACTATAGGCCATTTTACACGATAAAATTTTTTGTACAATTTCTTGTACGAACGCTTGTATAAACTGAACGAAATTGTAAGTTTGTCTGAATGGAATTAGAACAGGTTCTATTTCCCATTCAGTCATTCAGACAATCGCACTAGCATTCGTACAATATGCCGCGTTACACGGTAAAATTTCCTCATACAAGCGTTTGTACAAAAAATTGTAACGTGTAAAGCAGCCTTAACTCAGAATCCATTGAGTGTCTCGAGGATACGACCCACTGTCAATCATGAGGAAGTAATTTAAGAAGAATACTTTGGTTGATTTATAAAAAGGGATCTAGGAAACTACATTGATAATGTTCGATAAAATAACTGCATCTAATTTGCACATAAGTTAAAATAAGCTTCCAATCTTTGCAAGACAAAGTCCTTCCGCTACCCTACCCTCCATTGTTATTTTGACTTAATTTCACTCTCTGATAGATGTCACTAGATTATTTACAATGGTTCGTTACAAATAAACCTCACTTCCGGTGGATTCTCCATGATGTCAAGTTGTGATTATTTATAGGTGATGAATATCCCTTAACTGCTCTGCGAGTACCTTAAACCTCAACATTTCAAGTCATAGCAAGTCGTTGGAAATGGGATAAGAGAGAGGAGGGGAGAGGTATGATACATATCTGGAAGGAGAACGTGGTCACAGCAGAGGTAGGATAGGGACATCATCAAAACTGGTGGTGGAGACTATGAATTACAAAAGTACAGAACTGTGGGTAAACAACTGAAATCCGTTGAATAGTTGAAAAGCAGAACATGACGTAAAAGGTCTCTTTTTGCAGCTTCAATAAAATCTACCAACTAAAAATTATGAAAGTCATATTACTCAAAGTTGCGCCCTGTAGTGGCAGGATATAGTATGGAAAGTCGAAGACGTTTGCTTGGATCAATCAAGAAAACAGCCCGGCACGTAAGAGGGAGGCCATCTTTGTCCTTTTCAGCTGGGTCTAGCATACCAAGCTGTACTGCCAATTCACGACTTTCATCAGCCACAATGGGGTATGGAAATCCCTCTCCTCCATATCTTGCATATACCTTGATATCCTATAAAATAAAATAAATGATTTTTACATTAGGTGATGAAGTGTTAGATGAAATTGTAAACCCGTCAAAAAATGAAAAAAAGTATGAGTGAACCAAGAGCATTGAATTTCTAATAATATAACCAATAATTGTATCTGCTGATACATGTAATAACACATTCTGATGTATCCCTAATTCGAAATGTGCCCTGATGACGGTGCACGAGTCGAGCACCAAAACGTCGGCCATGGACCAACTAACCCGGTGGAGAACCCGAGAGGAATTTCTTTTATCCCTAATTCTTTTGTGCTTCATACTTCATGTCTGTGGTCTCATTCTTTACCTGATTATCAGTATAGTAATGATTCACCAACCAAGCATTGACTTATAAATGGCGAATATTTGCAGCTTATTGACACTTCTTGCACCCAAACTTCAGCATCAATCATCATTCCTGTCCTTGGCTCTATGCCTCATCTTCCTTTTTCCCTTCCAATACTTTCCCTGAGATTTCTTTTCTCATCTTCTGCGGTTGTTTCATTCTGTTAAAAACCATTACCTTCAATGTTAGTCTTTCTTCTATCATTCACCATAGTAATCCATACCACTTTGTTTATGGTATCAATAATGGTATTCTCAACTGTCACTTTTTCCCTTATACTTTGACTTATAAGATGATCGTGTAATTTTGGACTACAGCATCTCCAACAACATACCATTTCTGCTGTAACCAGTCTTAAATACATATTCTTGCTAATGAACCACACTTCAGACCAATATGTCACAACTTTCTATATTATGGATTGATAAATATTTTTCTTTGCTATAGTTATTAAGCAATTATTACACAAGACTGAATGTATTCCTTAAATCATTGATTTCACTTCACCAACTTTCTTCATTATATCTCTGTCATCTTTCTCCATTTTAATACATGATTACTCCATGGTATTCATATTGGTCAACGTTTCTATTCATTTTTTTACTTTCCAGATCCATAACTTCTCCTCTTTCACTCATGTATTGTATTACATTTTAGAGATTTTTACTCCCAGTTCCCATTTATTATAGTCTTCTATTAGTTTATTTAGCACACATTCCATTTATTTTTGGTCTTCTGAGATTACCATTAGATTGTCAGCAAAGAGAGAAGTGTATTTGGAGGCATCGTTCATTCTTATCCCCATTGGACTGTACTTCCTTCAATTTCTTCGGCTTCTTCCGAAAGGGGGTTATTTGTAAATCATTAATCAGGGAATACCTGCATGCCAATTTTCGTCAGCATCTTAACATCAGACTATAGCGTCAGCATCAGACACTCCCATCGTAAATTTTTAGACTGTTCTGAAAAAATATTTCCATCGACATGAATGAACATCTTATTAATCAGACACCTACAGAAGCCAATCTTATAATACATACCTATATAGAAAACTATAGTGTTTCTACAGAAAAATAGAATACGAATGCATAACTTGTTTATCGCCTTTCATATTCAGATATTAAAATTTCCATGTTGGCTAGGAAGTAAATAATCAACTTGGACAATTGTAACTCATTTGATCATAAAATCTTTATAAAAGTATATTTTGAAGTTGGTGTAATGTTGGGATAATTTGAGTTGAACATGCTCAACTCAATTTACCACGAACAACCACGGGTATTGTTTAGGTAAACATGAGGATACACCTTAGTCTAGATTTCAACCCAACCTACACGAATTATTACATAACATGAGCTGTATGGGAAATCTAGATTTTCTCAGAATTTCTAACCTGTACAAATATTCAAAGACCTTTCGTGTATTAAATCTAGATTTTGAAATCTTTGCCTATAGATGGTACCACCATTGCCATGATGCATGGCAATTGAAATACTATTCACTTTATATCTTTTATTATGCATATTTTTATTTCATTATGGCCATACTGCACACACTAAAGAAAAATGATGAATAGTATATGAATCGTTCAAAATGTGGTGTGGTTCTCCGAGGTATTAAGAAGTAATAATGTTCCTCTGGTGATTGACAAATAATAAATAATTATTATTGGTTTTATACCGGTGAAGGTAGGTCTAAATGGACATTTAATTCTTCCGACCCCCTAAATTTCACACGATGTCCCTCTTCAGCCCCTCATACCTCGTGCCTCCCATCATTCTATCCAAGCTACCAGTTCTTCTCCTCCCACTTCCCCGCTTACGGGGAAGTGGGAGGAGAATAACTGGTAGATTTTCCCCTCCCCACGTTACCCCTTTACGTTCTTCCCTCAATCACTTCTTTCAAAACACCATCCTCTTTTATTACCTTTTCCATCCACACCTTCTGCCTTCTCCTGATTTCATCTATCAAATTTCTTTCCTCTCCTAGCAATTCTAGCACTTCATAGTTCGACCCACTTTACTTTCTCCATCCATCTCCACACTCACATCTCAAAGGCCCTAAGTCTATTTTCATCTTCTTTCTGCAAAGCCCATGTTTCCGCCCAATATAGTGCAATGCTCCATATTAAACTTTTCACTAGTCTTTTCTTCACTTCCCTACTCAACGCCCTTGTCATTAGTTCACGTCTATGAGTAAAAGCTTCTTTTGCCAATGCGATGCTCTTTCTTACTTCAATGCTACTACACCCTTTTTCCTCCAACACACTACCTAGATAGCTAAATTGCTCCACCTACTCTAGCTTCAGACCTCCAACTTTTATAGTAAAACTCGCCTTTTTGTTCTTGAAAACTGCATTACTTTCATTTTCCTCTGATTTATCTTCATCCCATATATTTCGCACCTGTCCCTGCAAAGCATCCAGCATTTTTTGCAAGCCACAGACTGACTGGCTGACCAGCGCTTGGTCATCTGCGAACCTCACAGATTTTATCAACTTCTCCCCGACCGAAACTCTAGCCTTCAGCTCATTCGAAGCCTCTCCTACCATTTCCTCCAAGTACATATATGTTAAAAAGTACCGGCAATAATGGACAGCCCTGCCTAACTCTCCTCCCTATTGTGGCCCAATCTGATTCTCCATTGGCTACTCTCACCGGCATCTTCTGTGACATGTATATTTTCGGGATCAGTCTCCTGTCTACTCCTACTTTCTGTAATATTCCCATTAACTTTTCCCTCCTCATTCTGTCGAATGCCTTTTCAAAATAAACAAAGCAAGCGAATACATCCTGATTACATGCTAGGTTCCTTTCCACTAGTATTCTCATCACTCCAATTGCATCCCGAGTGGACCTCTCTTTCCGAAATTCTAACTGATCCTTGCCTAGAAATTTGTTTGCTCTCTTTTCTATTCTTCTGCTTCTCATGGTGGACAAATATTGATGTATTAAAAAATATTTCATATTGATAATGATCTCTTTCAACTGATACAAACTGACTCATCAAGTGCAAAGGTGGCATTATCACCTCTCCTTAAAATTCACATGCTGTGTAATAAGGAAGGTTTATATGTATACAAAACATCCCAGTAAACACAAATAGCTGCTGCGGCGTGACACAGGGATGTCAGCGCAGCAAGTGAAACTCATGTCAACTGAAGCGCGACAGCAGCATCTCAGTAGCGCTCTCATAGAGCGAGTTATTGAGAAACGCATTCAATGCGCATTCGCAGCTAGTGTTTGAGGCGCTGCAGCCGCAAGTTGCGGACGCGCTGCCACAGCGTTGCGGGTAGTCTTTTGAATAAGGCACGTCATACTAGTGGCGCTACGTGGTGACAAAAATCCTTAAGGTTTGAAGAACTGCAAAATCGGCCATTATTGCTTGTTAGTTGTGTTCATGGAGTGTGTAAACAGTATCTCTGGTTGTATGTGCTCAGGTGATTTGAAAAGTGAAGTAAGTGGAAGAAGTTAACTTGTTTTCGCAGCCTGGTGAATTCTTAGCTAGCCTGCTACCCTGAAGCCTGCAAGTATGCGAGTAAGCAGCGAGTTGACGATCGCAGAATCGGCCAGTATTGCTTGTTTTGAATGTGCTCAGGTGATTTGAAAAGTGAAGTAAGTGGAAGAAGTTAACTTGTTTTCGCAGCCTGGTGAATTCTTAGCTAGCCTGCTACCCTGAAGCCTGCAAGTATGCGAGTAAGCAGCGAGTTGACGATCGCAGAATCGGCCAGTATTGCTTGTTTTGAATGTGCTCAGGTGATTTGAAAAGTGAAGTAAGTGGAAGAAGTTAACTTGTTTTCGCAGCCTGATGAATTCTTAGCTAGCCTGCTACCCTGAAGACTGCGAGTAAATGTTACCAAAACGTATCGCTGGTATTTATTTAATGTTTATCTGAGTAGACAATGTAGCTAAACTTATTATTTGAATCCAAGACTATTCGAGATATTATATGTATATTTTTGTATTTCCATGCTCATTAATGAAAATGTGTTCATCATTATTATTGAGCAATAAAGTCATTTGTTGCAACCCTGTGTTCTCAATTGAGATCCCTGTTGTAGTTTGGTTGGATGTTCAATAGTGTATTTGCAAATATTAACGTTGAATTATTCCGACAAAGGACTGCTTGCATTTTAAAGCTGTGGCTAAGCATCTTACTATAGGTTCGTTAAATTATTTAATTGCCCTGCTGAAAAAAACACGATAAAGTACGATATGGAGATGTGAGTCGTTAAGTTAACCGGGACATTTACGTGACATTCATAGTGACTGACTGATCTCATCAACCTGTAAATATTAGTTAAATACTGGGAGGATTTTTACTTCCATGTTATTCACAATATTCACCGAGAAGCATGTTTAGGACCACATTGGCAGGAAATTTTTGTTTTGTATCATGCATCATTACTCCCTTTAGCTGTAGATATCATATAATGAATCAAAATCTATGCTCATTTATTTTAAGTACCTAGGTGTAGTACAATACTATATGCAAGTCATTATCATGAAGTTTACAAAGAGGATGTCTTAGCCGCTATATATTTTTAAATTGAGGAAGAAATTGGTTGTGATGCCTTTTTGATTCATTATAGTGAGTGTATTGGAATGATTACGCAGTTCCTTTGCTTAGATGCACAAGGATCGAATTTTAAATAAAACTCTCGATACGGCGAGACGAGAGGCATTGAATGAGCTAAGTTGTAGTTTTGTTGAATGGCCAATAGTGTATTTGCAAATATTAACGCTGAATTATTCTGACAAAGGACTTCTTGCATCTTGGGCAAGTGAGTAGCTTTGCTGTTATTTTCTTTTGGACTTTTTTACATTGAAGTTAACTTACAGAGAAATTTCTCTGGAGTGGGTAGTTAGGTTTGGCCAACAGGGCAACACTGACCAATTTTCGTGTTTGTGGGGCCAGAGTGCATTTATGTAGCGAGATGTTCGCCTACAGTTTGTAAATAAGGCACTTATTAATGTATTTAAACTTGTAACTGCCATAGGAGGATGACTTCAGTCACCAATTACTTTGGTAATTATTCAGGCTGCCTGGTCAATGCGATATTTTTCGGTGGGAGGACTCAGGTCTGATTGTCAAAACAATTATTTGCTGCATTATATACGGTAAACCTTCAATACATGCCGTGATATGCATACTCGTGGTAGGCAGATGAGAGCATGAAAGACTGCCGCAGTTAGATATTGATTAGGTTTTCTGTTGAGCGTTCTTTTTAGTTACTCCACAGGAAGGCATCACTTAGAGGAGTAGTGTAATGGTCATAATTAATTTTTCATTTGTCATAATTTCACGAATATATTGCTTCCGACCTAGGTTTCGACAAAATATCACCCTGATAATGACGTGCGTCGGAACAAACCTAGGTCGATAACAATTAAGTTACATGGAATTTTATTAGGCATTTTTATTCATTATTATGAAGGTCCCTATTATTATTAACCCTAAGGTTATTAACCTGATAACGTGCTGCAGGGGCCCTGGCAGGCAGCACTGTGGACGCAATTTGATACGCTTCTGCAGTGCGGTAAATGCGTTGCTGCAGCGCTGTGGAAGCGCTTCAATAACGCAGCTGCAGCTCATCTGTAGCGCTACTGACATGAAAATATAGGAAATTTGACTGTGTCAAGCATGCTGCAGCGGCGAGTCCATAGCTATTGCAGCGCTTCGACGTTGCGCTGCTGCCGTGCGTCAGCAGCATTTTGTGTTTTCAGGGATATCATCCAAATTTCACAGCCATATGAATTTTAAAATTTGAAATTTCACAGGGTAACAATAAGACAATAAAATGACTGTAGGCAAAGTAGAGGAAGCCATCCCACCCTTGGCTCCCCCATGCAAAGACAAGATTTCAAAATCTAGATTTAATCCATACAGGGGCGTAGGAACCATTTTAACTGGGGGGAGTAGGGTGGGCAACCTAGAATTCTAGGTTGACCACCCCCCTATCTCCTTTTAAAAGGGCCCGGCACCTAAGAATAAAAGGGCCCGCATTTTTTTGCAGATAGGAGGGGTTTGAGTCTAGGATATCGATAAAAGACAATCCATACCAATAAATAAATAGATCCATACCAATAAATAAATAGATCCATACCAATAAATAAATAGATCCATACCAATCGATAAAATACCAAATACAAGGTGTGAGATGTGGGTCAGAAAGTACCCGATCCGACTGAAAGGGAAAGTTCTGGGGGGGGGGCTTCGGTCCCCCCTGCCCTCCACTTCCGACGCCACTGAACCCGTAAAAAATCTAAATTAAATAAAAAAATTCAGATTAAATCCAGATTTAACATTCCATTTAGAAAACATAGAAGCAAGTTTAATCTAGATTAAATACAGATTTTGCACAGATACGTGTGCATACAGAAATCTGTTTAATCTAGATTAAACCTTTTTCTGGCTTGTAGGGTAATTTGGAATGGAGATCAGTTAAAAAACAAGGCGAAACAGAAAAGGTATTCCATACTCTGTAACTTCCTACAGCTTCGGGACGGATGCACGGTATTTTATCGAGTATCCCAGGCACAACCGATAGTTACCTCGATCCAACCGCTATGTGATTCCACAGAATCGCAAGACAGTGCTATAACTTTCACGGCTCTCTTCTGAAATTCTGGAATTAACTTCGCAACACGACCAAGTTCCGTGGTGCAAACTGGCGTAAAATCTGCCGGGTGCGAAAACAGCAGTCCCCACCTTAAAAGAGGTTTATTCTCACACTTATTCAAGAGACTATAGAGAGGAATAAATAGAGAATATTCATTTGTTTCACAATTATTTACTTATTCCCAAGCCAGTCATGGAATTGGATATCTCCCACCGTAGTTTTTGCTTTAAAATTTGGGAACTTATCCCCCAGATTGACCATCGTGTCAAAGCGTGGTCGAAGTTGCACACTTAACAACAGTGATAATAATAAAACCTCGTAGCCTCGTGTTGTCTTACCGCGTTTCTGCGGATAACAGATAAATAGCGTGCGCTCGTGGCCTTTCAATCGAAGTGGACAGAAAGAGAGGAAAGTGCAGAAACGCAATGCTCAACGCTGCGGGCATGAACGTGCGTGAGGTCTACGATTGACGAAATCACCTCGCGATGTCAACAAACGTTGTTTACATAATGGAGGAATGCTAGAGGGTATGTCTTCTTCAATATTATATGGTCAGCATGCTGAATTCAACGGTCATCAACTATCAGTAATGTTTCGCAATGCATTTCCAGCTTAGGACTTTTGAGATACGTAACAACATTGCCAGTCCAGCTTGATGTTTATCAATAGTCTGAATCATGAATAGTCTCTTCAGTTACATAAGTCGTAAATTTCAACGTCTTGTGCCACGAGATAAAACTGATGCTAATCGTTCCTCGATGGCCACATCAGTTATATAATTTGTCAAATATTTGTCCCTTGCCCCATTTAGTAATCAGATGTTTTGCGAATCATTCATGGACGATAATTCACAATAGCTGAAATCTCGGACATTGGCTCTTTAGATAAGCAAACTCGTATTTAAGCATAGGTAAGCTTGGTTGCGTAGTTAGAACACCACGGAGATTTGTAGTGTTAAGAGGACTGTGCCTAGAAAGAGTTCAGGTGAGTTTACTTTCTTTCCTCAAAAAGATAAACCTAACTGCAGATTTTTTATTTCGAGAACCAATGCAAGGAACGGATTCTTGGGGATTTTTTAAACTCTTATATTTTCTAGAGCGCCCTGTGAATAGTAATATCATTGTAATTTTTCTTAGGGCTCGTTTTCGTGGGGCTATTTCGTAGGGTTATTTCCACGTAGTGTGTTGGCCTGCAGTCCGTTTCCAATTCTGTTGGCTTAAAAGCCGTTGTAGAAAGTGTCGGGTCTTTTTTTTCGATTTCGTAGCTATCGACTGTCAAACGCATTGAGAAGTAAATAGAAACCGCTGATAATAGGCTATTTTCATGATCTTGAATTTGTCGAAACTTCTCTTGAGTATCACATGTAAACCATTCCCTGGATTCCATGTTTTGGGATTTTTTATTGTTAAAAAAATATATTTAACATAAACAGATGTACTAAAATATAATTTTCACGAGCATTTATGACACAATACTCTTTTTGAAATAGTGTTTATGATATATCAAATATACCATAAACGTATATCATATATTCCAAGATTTTGGCCTTTTTTTTGGTAAGTTACACAGACAAAATTGAAATGGATATTACATACTCAAGTTGATATTGAAGATATCAAATAAAGTTTCCAAAGAAGAAATACGCATAGTTTGCTATACTACATATGGTCCCAGTGGAAATTTTTACCAAGGAATTTTACCCCATGAGAAATTGTCTAAATAAACATGAGCCCAGCCTTAAGGCACAGCTGTCCCCATCCTAGTAGGGACTTATAAACTGATCCAGCCCTAAATACCACAAGTTCTGATCCTTGTAGTATTCTATATAAGTTGCGTCAAACAACTACTCAGTTGTATTCATATCTTTGTCATCACTTCATGCAACTTGCGTTGAAACTTCCTCTAGGATTGAGTGAGCACTCGTATGTTTAATAGGAAAATAATATATTACTTTTATTTATATGTTATATGATGATTTGTTTAGTTCTTGAGTGGCTTAGGAAATTCTGTTTAGAAGATGATGTCACGGCACAGTTCAATGGAATTATGTACTTTTGCAGTTCCATAGATGGTAGCCACAATGATCACCCATATAACCAACAAAGAGACATGGTTCACTCTTTCTGTCCATTTTCTGCCTCCTGCATTTTGGAATATGAGCGTAACATTTCGTTCCAAAAATTTTGAAATAATCAATCTTCAGTGGAGGGTTGTTAGCCCACAGTTCAATTGAAGTTTTGTCTTGTCCAGTTGGTCCCGTTCGATTCAGCTCAAAAGCAGCTGTGTTCACTGCTTCAGGTGAAAGTTTGATGGGTACGTTATTTGCATGAATCATTGAATGTGCAGCTTCACCAAGTGTTCAGTTTTCTCATTCTGCAGCAACATTTTGCTGGGTCCTGTATGGAATAGTCCTCCAAATGCTGATACCATTTTCCTCAAGCAGTTTTTTAACTCCTGCATTGATGAACTGCCCACCACCATCACAAAAGAGTTCCTTAATGGTATGTCCCGCAGTTTTCGCTTCATTGATGAAGGTAACCAAGTATTTGTTACTTCAGATTTCTGTTTGATAAAAAATACCCATCTAAACTTAGAATAATCATCCCTCAGGCACAGGAAATATCGAGAACCTCCAACAGACTCTTCTAGAAATGGTCCACAGATGTCGGCATGAATCCACTCTTTGGTCAGTCATGTTGGTCATGAAAGGGGTCGCGGTGGTGTTTTCCATAGATGCAACCCTTACACAATCCATCATCACCGGGCAAGGTGATTCCAATTCACCTCACAACTGACTTAACGTGCTGTTTATTTTGATGGCAAAGACATTTGTGCCACAACTGCAGCGATTCGGCTGATGAGACCAGTAAAAATACAGTGGCCTTTTCAGGTGCATTAAAATCTTCATATCCAAAACATATTAGCCATCGTGCAGTTTTCTTCCAGTCAAAAGCATCTTACACTTCTTAGTCAGTTTGCAACTGAATTTATTGGCTAAAAAGTCATAGCCTTTGTCTAATGCATGGCTGACAGAACAAATTTCGGGTCACATTAGGTACATGCATACACACCAAATGCCTTCCAAGCGATTCGTCTCCCACTTGCCATCAATTTTCATGTCCATGAGAATAATACCTTGTCCATAGGCTTTTATGATATCATGATTACCAACAGTAATGTACTGAGGCACATAAATGCGCCTCTAGCAGAGGAAATAATCCTTTAAGTTCGTCATGTTCTGGGTTGTGCCAGTGTAAACCACCCATGAATTTATGTCTGAGCCCAAATATTTGACGTTACAAACGTAAGCATGTCCCTTGGTGTCAGCAGACTGAACACGGTATTCTTACTTGTTCCTACTTCAACAGGGACAATCACATGCGAAATGGCCCAGTTCCTTACATTTGTGGCACTTAAAGATGCACTTGTTGTCTGATGGAGGTTTCGCCAGCCCTTCTCTATCCTTTTGTGCTCCCTTCTGTCTTGATAAATTCTTTGCCATGAAAGCATAATCATTTCTGCATTCTTTTCCTGGATGTCGCATCTCAATCAGTGAAAACCTTTGTAATATACTGTTCAAGGTTCTCTACTCAATGGGAACACTCTCCCTAACGCTCTTTAATTTGTAAGGAGGGGAAAGTGTGGACATAATTTGTCCCATCAGAATAAACTCGGGAAGTTCCGACCTTGAAAAGTTCTTCAATTCAACATTCAACTTGTTGAATTCACACTGGAGTCGAGGGATGTGGTTTACGATACCTTCGGATCCCATTGTCTGATATGAAAAAAGACTCAAGTAGCCTTTCAACTCTTTGACTGGAACTCTGCTCATAGGTAACCATTAATTTGTTCCAAACTAACTTGTTCTAATGAAGGTAAATTAAAAGTCTTTTAATTTACCTTCATTAGAATGGATTTCTACAATGTAAATAGGAAGAATAGTTCTTTGTTGAAGCCATCTTCATCCAGGGTTAAGTCACCTGAAACGTCCAATGTCTTCTGATTTTTTTCATTACAGACAGACAGCTGTATCTGTCATTTCCATCTTAACCAATTACTCAGTCCTTCAGGGTTTTCAATTTGTGCCTTGAAAATGTATGCTTGAACTTCCATGGCACTCGTGGTAGCGACTAGCATTCGCTGCGAACAACCTAGTCCTAGGAAAAAGAAACTTTCAAATTTTCTCACTTCCTTATAGTCCATGTGCAATTGGATCGCATAAATCTGGGCCCATGACCTTTTGAATAAGGTTTTACAAGAAATAGAACACAAAACTAAACCGAAGGAAACAAACTATTGCGCGGGAGAGAAAATCAGCAACAGCAATTAGAACCAACAAAATCAATAAATCCTTGTACATAGTAATGGGCCCATGGTGACCTAATTTGCTTCATTATATGAAACTGAGGCATCTTGTGAATTCAGAGAGAAATCCCTCAAAAGAGTCATCTAATAGAATCAAGATATCCATCTAATTCTTGAGTAAATGCCTTTTTGAAGAGTGACTTGAATGAATGAAAAAAAAGCTTCCAAAATAGGTTCTACATAAAGATCCACAAGAAATAGTGAACATGAAGATTAACTTAAGCTCACAGATATTGATTACTATGGGATGATATTTTCTATGTTAGATTGAATCAATTCAAAATTCTATTTTATTAATTTCATCTCATCAATTGCAGACTTGCAAAGAGTGATAGCTGAGACAATGCTTGGATTAAACTCACGAATCCTAGGGATTCTATCTGCTTGTTTGATTGGACACCAGGTCCTGGGTCAATGTCGTGGGAGCACTGGGTAAATATTTATTGTAATTTATCTTTTCACTATAAAAATAGTTTTCATCATTTATCAGTACATTTTTTATTCCTTTGGAAGTTATGGCAAAGGCATGCAAATGCTCTTTGATTTCACAGCAGATGCGACAGTTGATGATTGGATAGAGCAATCTGATCCTGTGAGTAGTTGGGCTGCAAATTACCTTAATGTGAATGTATTATTTTGTGTACCAGTCTTATCTTGTAATTGTGTGTGCCACCTGCATTTATCCTTAGGTGAGGACTGTTGGGATGTCTAAAGCAGCACTTGTAATACAGCAAACACAGATATTCCGGCGGGCAATATTTTTCTCATTATTAAATCCTCAACCAAATGGAGCTGGATTTGCTGGAATGAGGATTTTAACTAATTTAGATCTTTCATGTGGACAGAGAATACTAATGAAAGCCAGGGGACAAGGCAACACCCATTACAAAATTGTACTGAGACACAAGGGTCAGGATAATGAACCATATCCAACATATGAGAATTACTTTGAGGTATGTGTGCAGAACAATTCATCAATACCTATGCGAAATATATTTATATATCATTTACAGATATAATTTTTGGATTCTAATTTTTTGATAACTTAGGATTAGGATATTGTGATTTAGTTGAAGAAGATATGAAAGAGATATGCTGTTAGAAAATATAAAGATTGAATGTATTCTTTTTGTATGATCAGTAATTCCTTGACCTACTAATGAGTTGATTCCGAACGCTTGTTTGTCAAGTGAATTTTTTCGAAAGTCAAAAAAATGTTACATCATGTAACCTATGGCATGCAGCACTCTATATTTATTTTTGCATAAATTTACTCATCTGCGAGTTCCTGCTCATTGTGCCGCTAGCTGTATCAGCTAAATGTATCTTGCACATTGCAGCAAAATTAATTCTTGCACAATCTGGGTTTCGAACTAAGACATATGTATATGTTTGTACCATTCTAAGTTCAAATGTTCATATGTCAAGTACTTACTGTAATGGGATTTATTAAGTATATTCACTTGATAATTAAAGTCAGTCTTAAGTTATTCTGAATAAAATCATGTTAATGACTGGATCTTTGTACCTGTGCAACTACAGTATGTACTGGAATGTATTTAATTACTGTATGGGGTTTAATCTATAGCATATTTTTCCAGTGAAGGCATTTAAATGTGACCTGTTGCTGTTTTTTGCAGAGCCCCTCAGATTTTTCGTCCATACCCCTGTATCTGGCAGACTTCAAGCCATACTACAGAGGAAGACCCCTGAATTCAACTGAAGCAGAGCCACTTGATACTTCTAAAATTACTAGTTTTGGAATACAGATTTATGGTGGAGTGTATAGTCCATTTAAGCAGCAAGGTCCATCATCACTTGAAATTGATTGGATAGCATTGGAGTAGTGACATTCAAATGTGAGACCACATTCTGGTGGAAGTTTTTTTCTGAAAAACTCATTTTCTTTCTTCTCACAAAAACTTGCACTCATCACTGATGGTTGAATTGCTGTGTGTGTATTTGAAAAAATACAATTGTGATTCGAGTACCTTCTTTCGGAATTAATAAAGAATAAAAATTACAGTCAACATCTATATCTTCCATAAAACTATACTGATGCTAGAGGTAAGATCATGAAGAAGCTGACTCGCTAAACAATTGTATAAAAGTGATTTAATGATGTAGGATCATAGATACTTTGACTTGTTGCTAGTTCTAGGAAGGACTTGTTATTCTGGTCTATTCTAATACTAAATAGGTTTAAGAAACAATGCCACCAATCCAAAATTGTGAATAGCCGTGAATAGCTTAGCAGAGCAATAGTGCAGTGAAATGCACTATTGCAAAATTTCCACAGAGAAAAAAATGTTTCTCTCTGCAGAAATTCTGTTATAAACAATGCCATTTTGACTTGATTTCCACAAGGAAATAAAAATGAGCAAGCTGTTGGACCCTTTTGTTAATGAAGTGGTACCAACCCAAGTTTTTGTTTTAGTTGGTGATGGTAGAGCTCTCCAAATAGTAAGCCCAAGAGTTTGTGTAATTGGTTCATTATGATATCACTGTGTTTGAATTTTTCACAAAATGAACCCTTCATAAGCTGGAGGAGACCACTACCTCAGAATGTCGCACTGGAGTAAAGGGAGTTTCAGTTTTTCAGAACAGGGTATTGATTGGAAAGGAATAAACGAAAAGGGGAAAATGTAGGAAGTGGGGAGGGAGGAAGCTAGTGAAGATTTAGTCCAGGGTGGCAATAGGGTAGTTCACCATTTTTTTATTATTTTAGAGATTAATAGTTCATACTTCAGCAGGAATAACCTTATCGTTGTAGCAATATTTTCTTTGTCATAAATTCTATGAAACACGTTTTAAAGTTGCAAATTTAGGATTACACCAAAAAAGCACGACTGCCATCTTGAATGCGCTTGTGATGTCACGCCCTCAGCTGCCGAGCGTATATTTCAAAACCTTACAGGTAAACTTAGTTCTAGAGCGTTTACTCTGTCAAGGAAGAAAGATAAATTAATGATTTACAAGAAGAGATTAAATATACAGGGAGAAATGACAGAAGAAGAATGTGCGCACACCACAAAATGGAAATTCATCAAATGGATCTTTGTCCCGCAGCATAATTGCATGTCTTGGAGTACGCCCTGTAAAATTTTCCAAAATGAGGAAAAGAACAGATGTTAGAAGGCTCTGGTATCTTGCTGCTCCATGCAAATTACCGACAAATGCTCTGAAGGTAGCTCGTCTGCTCCCGAAGGCTCTGAATCTGACCTTTTACAGAGGACAGGGGTAGTGCATTTTGCCTGCGAGAACAGAACTCGGAAGCGTAAGATGTGTCTCAGAATTCTCAGAGAATGGTATTCTATTGTTAAAAGTCTCAGTCTTCCAGAAAGTAAAGTCTATTTAACTTTGATAAGAAATGCTAATGCATGTTTCCAGCCTACTAAAGCACAACATGACATTAAATGAAGCTAAGTAGATCCATTTATTGCAGGATCAAGGTATTTGACATCACCTACAACACAGCAGCTGGTCAGTATTCGCAGTTATCTAGCATATTACTTTCTTCTTCTTCGACGGTCTGGTTTAATGTGTAGGTAGACTTTCTTTTATTAACTTTGTGCTCCGGGTATATCCTACAATGAACATAACTCAATATCCCCTCTCTTTTTAGCCTAACGTAGCCTGCGGAGGACTCCCCATATGATTGTGTGCTGCTGGAATATTTTGCCCATAAAATATAGTGGTATACATATATTTACTTATTCGGAAACCAATCTGTCACAGTACTCACCATTTTGCTTTAGCTCCACGTATTTCATGAGAGTTAAACCATTCGTTATTTTAAAAAATCCACCGCATAAATATAAAAATATTGACAGATGGAAGATTGCCTGAAATAGCCTTCACCGAACCACCACTTTCATATCAACTACATCGGCCATTTCAAAAGAAATATTTTCATTACCTCGCGTATTCATTGGAGTACACCCTATTTCACTGCTGGCAGGAAGAAAATCTGTAACAATAAAAACCGAATTGCGTTTCTTGTTCCCCCATCCATCCATCTGTGCATCCATTCCCCCCTCCTACCTCGAAACGGTTCGTTCTAGAGAGATGCCGTGAATTCGATTGTGTTATGAGCTGCTTCATAGACCTGGGGAAAATATACTCATTTTTAAAGTTCTGGGTTCGATACTTGGCTTGAATTATAGGTTTACATCTGCGGAAATTGGTTTGTCAATTTGAGGGAGTGCAAGACTTGTTTTTATTTTTACTTAGTGAAATATTTAAATTTTAATCGAATCCTTTCTTTTCTTATTTTACAATCAAAGCTTTCAACTCCTTATTCCTGTATTCATCTTAAATTTTTCATTCGAGAATTTACTGAATGTTTATTTTATGTTGAAATTTGTTGATATTTTTTTATTCTTTTCCGATCATTGGCTATTGCCCTTTTTGCCTCCAAATGTAGACATAAATGATGGTTAAACAGTTTGTCCTAGTATGGTCGTAAACTGCATTGTATGTTTGGGAGTAATGTTAGAAGGTGCATTCATACAGGTTTGCTGCTCGAGCTACTCATGGATGAAGTAGTTTTTCCTCGCGGTTAAAACTAAGGATATATTAAGATGAATAATGGAAATTATAAAAAAGCATGAATGCAAAAATAAATCAAAAAATTTCATCAAAATTAGAGGTAATGTGATAAATGAATTGTGCTTCCAAAAATGCATCAAATCAATGGTGATAAATGTGCAAATATGCAAACGAATGTCGTGCACATAATTTAAATACATAGGTTACATTTTTATCAACATTCTGGAACAGAAAAAACTCCATACGGAATAAAATGCACTATTCCTTATCTTTAATAACTTTTATGATGGAAGTTTATGATGCCACTGCCGATGAATTGAGGGTATCAATGCATAGGCAAACTTCATAAGAGGCTGTAGAAAATGAAGCATTTCATGCCGAGGAGGTGGGAACCTTTCCTTACCAAGTATTCCCCATTCTGGCATCATTGCCTGCATGCCCCCTCCTGTACCTTCTAGCATACTTGGTTACCTTCATGGTCCTGCAGACTCTGAAAAACTATTCCCGTTTTTGTAAAGGCCCGCACTCAAGAGTACATCAGCAGAGCCGGCTTAAGACAAAATTTTTTTACTAGGGTGGAGAGTGTTCCAGCTTCCAGCCCCCCCCACTTCTCAAACCCTGTTCTCACGTATATTCACCAGTTAGACGTAGTGGTACAAAGTAAGTAGTAAATTAGCTTGTCAGACATGAATTAAGTTGTCAATCCCCGAATAAATAAAAGCTTTTTCCATTCCCATGGCACCCAGGCAGCCACCCAGGCCTGTACATCAGCATAAATTGGATTTAGGATTTTGAAGAAAAATTAGAGCCAATGATAGCTGGAGAGCACAAGATTGACTTAGTCATGGCATGGAGAGTTTCAAAATTATTTAATATCATGTGTATTATAATTTTTCTCCCTCCCGTTGAATTTCAATGGGCACCTTCAGCTGGTCGGCAATAATGGTGAGGGCATGTGACATCATCAGCTGTTTTTGGTGGCATGAAAAATTTTCGAATTTTGATTCCTCATAGCTCGAAAATTAGTCGTTATTCGTTAATTTTATGCATTCCAATTAAATATATATAAAATATGAAGTGATATAATAGCATTTAATAGGCCAATTTTGATAGGTGTGAACAATCCTATTTGGACATGATATAGATAATTTCATGCATACTCCTAATGTTGAAGCTATACTGTTGAAGTGTTGGGAGGAAGGGCACGAATTATTTTTACTGTGAATCAGTCATCAAAGAGATGATCCTTACTGCTTACTCCATTCCTCTCCCAACAATATTTAATTAATAAGTAGTTACAAAATATATCATCATAATGGCATACCTACCTATGTATTCTCAAAAATTTGTCTACAAGTCTTAGATTTCTCTTATGCTTATAAATTCTTACAGAAAATTGTTACATGGAACACCAGCATTCTCTCATTATTGAGATAAATCAAAATGATGCAGATATGAATGCACTCTGCACGCGTGAATATTTTATATGTGGACGCACTTATCATTTACATAGTATGTACCTAAGTAGGGAATCAAAAGGAAATCAAATAAAATTCTGAAATGGAATTGTAAAATTTAATTATATTTCCTATTGCAATATTTATGGCACCCAAGTGAAAAAATACACTTAGATATTGATAGAGGTTTAGTAGAAACTATGTGCTTTTCATCCAGCAATAGGATTAGCATACTTAATTAACACTGATTTTCATGTCTGGGTATAAAATGCAAAATCTTAAAATCACTTGGTAATCCTGATAGTGTAAACACTGCATACTTATAAAATATCTGAGAAAGAAAAATCCTGCATAAAAATATATAATTACACTTTAAATTAAACTTCACAATTTAATTTGTGATTGATAGCACTGTGCACTGTTTTTTCCAGAAAGCTTGCCTCAATGCACTTCATTTGGAAACTGCAATTCTGTTGGCACTGTCACAATTTACACTCTAATACTAATATGATGTTTTAGGTTTACAAAGGATAGCTACAACACCATTAATTTTCATTAAAAATATTAAAATACAAACATGGTCTGTACAAATACATATATTATATATCAATTGAAGGGAATATTCAAGTGTATGCAAGGCGTCATATCAAATAGGATCTAAGACAGTACCAAATTGAATAAATCCAACCATAGTCATATTTTACTTTACATTTTAGAATGAGTGAAATTTGTAAGGCTAAAAGTATTTTTGGTTATTCATGTTTAATTGCCTCTTACCAACACCTTCACAAAATAGAATAAACATTATGATCAGATTTTCCCTTAAATTTTGCCATCAACACAGTATTACCGAGAAAAATTCACTGATTGAATAACTATGGATATCACCTACATAATTAATAAAATTTCAATTAACATTGAGAGTATTACCATCAAATCAGTGTAAGTCTATAAAAAATTCAGAGGTAATCAAAGTGCAGTTATTCACATCAGGACCAGGTTAGCAAGGACCAGTCTAAGCATGACCAGTTTCAACCAGTGAAATATTCTTTTCAATTATTAGTCAAAATCCAACTTTTATGCAATTTCGTATTTATTATTTTGAGTAAGGCATGATGCTTTTAAAAATATGTACAACATAGGAGTAAAGAAAGAAATAGGTGGGTGAAATAAAATATTTACAATGGCTATGAAAGTAAATTATGAATAAAAAGTTTCAATCTGCCCTTTTACAGGTGAATGTCTCTAACCTGTTTTCTATATTAATTGAAATGCTGAAACAAACTCATTGAGCAGAAGATGACATTTCAGAGCTCATGAATCTAGCAGAAGTACATAATAATATTAATTCAACACGGGGAAAAGACGACTTCATTTTTCTTCATATTTATATAAGGCTTCATTTTTATACCATATATTTCAGCATATAATTGCACCCTTACTTTCATGTAAGAAATAATTCCATACAGTAAACTCATATAGTAACCCATTTTGCCACTGGAATGAAAAGCTGTCCCGTTTCCTGATAAAAATTGTTTCAGTAAAAGTTGGCAAGACCATGGTCATCAATATTGCAAGTACCATATACCTCTCTAAAAAATGGAAGGTGCTACATGTTCTTCTCTCCGAAACCTCCCCTTATTTTTCACCACTAGATTTCTGTACTCAAGTACTGCAAGGGCAAGCATGAAAAATTTGTATACGGGGCAAAATGATTAAGTCAATCACTGTTATTTTGAACATTTTTGAAGAAACAACTTAATGAATCCAACAGGAAATAAGAAGCAACAATGAATTTGTGCCCACTAGCTACTATTTACCAATATACTTAATTAATGGTTCTATAACAATATGTAACCAACAGGGTTAGTTTATTTCCAGATCATAAAAGGATATCACCTGCTGTGGGTTTGGAAATATTTGGAAGCATAACTTTGGTCATTTACTCCAGAGAAAGTCTGATTCATTTATGTACAAGTTGAAATAAGTTCCACAGTAAATTGAAGGTCAAAATTACTATTGCACCAGTCGGTAATTTATTAAAAAAATGGCTCACTTTGCAGTATAGTTATGCAAGATGAGGAGAGAGAATGAGGTGAATATAGTAACTGTGCAAGTAATCCTTGATTTGATTAAAAATGAGTGTTTGTCTTGAGAGCATTGTATGGGAGTAGGATGAGGCCCATGGAAATGAACTAAGAGATAGGTTGCTCAGCTGAGGTTTTGCTGGAATGTCAAAAATTCCATTTTAGAAACGAATCATAGGGCAGATGGGCATGGTATAAAACAAATCTCATCGTAAGCCATTAAAATTCAATAATTGTGGACAGCCAAACATATTCAAACAGTTAGTGTGTTTTTCTGAGATGAACTTGTATTACTAGAATTTAGCAAAATATTCCACAGAGAAAAAAAAGTAAGCAACTTCACGGCTAGCTCGATAGCTTTGAATTTACTGGAATTTGTACTGCTTGTACACTGATGAAAAAAAAATTATTATGTTAAAATGTCTTTCCTTTCCTCTGTCAAGGAAAGACTTTGGCAGCCATGGAATTAAGACATATCCATTATAAATTAATCCATTGCTATCCATATAAAATCTATTTTTTTTTAGCAGAGACTTAATGAATGTAGGTGTCCTTATTTATTGGCATCACCTAAAATGATTCAAAACCAAGGTCAATTAAGTACAGTAAAACTAAAGACAAAATAGCACTCAAAGAACTAGCAGTCACATTGAAAAATAATGTAACTTGAGGATAAACAAAGAAGTGCTTGCTCATAACAACTGTCCAATCTATAGACTATCGCAACTTTTGAAAGATAACATGACTATATTGCCTTGGCCGAGATATTAATAGAAACATGAACCCCTTGGACACAATGGCAAAAGAATGGACTTAGAATGGTGAAAAAAGTACACCCACCAGGAATGCACTCAAAAGGACCAGTACAGCTCTCTGGAATATTGCAAAATCAAAGCAAATAGTTGATTCTCAACATTATAATGTAGATGCAACATTCAGCAAACATCAATCTTTTGAAAAGTTACTGTCATTATGTTTTCTAAGTGCCATATGATGAACTCAAAGAGAAAAAATATCAAAACCACGTATGTAATTAAACAACAATATTTGGCATTTTCTCTGGTTTCTACAACACCACGTAGTTTGGATTTCACAATACGCTACTGAATTCCTAATTACGGTTGTACCAAAACTTATGTCTTCAAAGGACCAAAACCAGTTGTATACAATACATGGTTAGACAACCCTTCTCATTTTAGATAAATTCCTGTAATTGTTTTCTCTGCCCTCAACTAAATCATATAATTCACAAATAAGCTTTTAACTGATTAGAGAATATAATGGAAGTAGCAGTTCATTAATGCAATAGTGATGATGTTATGAGCTTTCAATTTGATGTCATTTGAGTAACAAATTATCATAATTCGTACCAAGCGACATGAAAAGCAAGTAGTACACGAAAGTCTTTTGGCCAGCAGCCTCAAGGGTTCATCACAGAAAGCAAACATATGGCAAATTGATGCAACATTACCTAATCAATTTTTATAACTCAAGAGAAGCATGATCACAGCTTTATAACAGATACATGTATATCTCATAACATTATCATCACTTTATTTATACATATCAACTTTAATAATCAATATAGCGATGGAAACTAAGAAACAATGACATATACTTTGTTAGCACAGTAAGGATGGCAAATACTTCACTTGTGCAGAGATAAGGATGATCATTCATTGGATCACATATATGAATCTCCAGTTACCTTGTCTTATCAAGAGTTTACTGTATTAAAATTAATTTTAATTGTTTTCGCAGCAAAAACTATCTGCTAAATTATTACTATGATAAATCATTACTATGATAAATCAGAGAGATAGCCACGATATAAAAGAAAAATGAATATTTAAACAACTGTGAATCATACCATTGAATAACCATGGCCTCGTTTTTATACTCAACTTGAAAGGGAGCACAACATTTTTATAACAGTTGTTGTCAACTTATGTGCTGATAGATATGGTATTTTTTTTAGTGATAATCAGGAGAGGATAATAGGATTAGTGACTTCCCATATGACGAAATTAGAAAAATGGCAAAACAAAAAAACACCAAGGAATTGTTTGATTTACCTCATATATATATATATGATATTTTGACCAGTTTATCATTTATCACAAGGCTAAAAGCCAATTATATCCAATGATTCTACATAATTTTACTGAAATGAACAGGAGCTGTCTATAATTTCTGATCATTTATTTTACGAGACATACTTTGAATGAGGAAGAATACCAGAAGTTTTTCAACATGCCTTTTCAAATGTTGATTACTTATTAATGTAAAATGTACAAATATCAGATGCAAGTACAAAAAGTTTCATACGAAATCAAATGTAATGACTTCATGAAATCATAAAAATTTGAGCACTGGATTGCAATGCTCATTAATGTGATCCACTGCAGGCAGAAATGTATAGGTTGGGTGACACACACCTTTGTACCATTAGGAATTCTAACCATTAATTTTATATTAGCAGAATTTCAACTGACAAGCCCATCATCTCATAACCACAGATAAAAAAAGCTCAGCTACAAAGAAATATTTTACTATAGATCAATAAAAAATGGACGGTAACAAATAATAATGTAGAAGTTGATTAAACTAAAGTTTTGCTCTTTCATCCCTTCCATAGGGAGAACTAAATTTATAAAAGATACTAACTTTCTATTTAAAAACACTCCCTTACTGTTGACAAGCCACAATGCCATTAAGAGGGGTATAAAGTTAATAAGGCTCATATGCACAATTAACAGGCACCACATAAAATAAAAGTCAGAATATAAAATATTTCTTATAAAAATGTAATCAAATAATACTATGAAAATTTTCCCTACAAGCTCATTCTCAACCGACCGGCCTTCACACAACAATCATACAATGGGCAAGCACTAAAATAGATGTCAATGACCGAGCCAACTTGTCATAAACCTGTTCACAGGAGGTCAACAAACAAGTGGTACATTCACCACACGCACTCAAAACACTTATGCAAACAAACACTCATTCAATCTCTCTAACACCATGACTATGTGTGACAATGCCATTCCATCATATGAGATAATTCAGTTTTATGTATTTATCACACATACAGTAAGCAGAGGCATTGTGCATATAAGTGGCCCTGCTCTTTGTGAGAGGCAATGCTTTAACATTGATAGAGGCACCAAAATAACCTGCTGTAATAACAGCAAAAATCTTAAATTATCATCATACATATTTTTAGTATGCTAAGAAATTTCAGTTCAGGCACTGCTATTGAGGGGAAACAGCATGGCCTATATGTTACATCAAAAACAAAGACACATTGCACGCTTACTAAAAACACGGCATCTATTACGATAAATGCAAATTGTACTCCTTCCCAGTAAAATTCCTTTTGCAACTCACTGCACTTTTCCTCAATCCATTTACCAAAGTGCAGCTGAGAACAATTTTTCATACATTAATGGAGGACATACAGGTATTTTAAATAGATTCATAATCATAAAAACCACTTATTTTCTGCCATGAACCAATAATGCCTCGCTCTTAGCACTGATTTATAAAAATAATATAATGACTGAGTCATTGGTTAAAAAAATCATTCTGAGAAGCCACCAGAATAATTTGATGACACAAATACAAAGGATGATAAGTTTTCAAACCAATAGAATTACTGATCCCAAATTAATAGGGAAAACAATGAGAAGCTAATATTCCATTTAGGGTCTTGAGAGATTCCTTACGGAAAGGAAATACAATGTAAACTTCAGGAACTAAGAATAGAGGCAAAACTGAGGATGGCACATGGTATTATGCCACTATAAAAAAACAAAAAAAATTACCTTAAATGCCACAGGGCTCATTTACAAATGAAAACAGTCTTCTGTTTGCCCTATCCTCTGGAGCAATAAAAACTGCAAGTGCCTCAAAAATCCTACTTAAGGTCCAGCTTTTTTTTGCAAACTCCATTGTGGTGATAGCTACACTGATCCATAGTTAAGTCAATCTTGCTCCTAATTCAAGAGTACTCATTCTCTACATCAGGATCCTCTAGGGTCCAAATGTAAAGATAATAGAGAGATGAAAACAAGGAAGAGCCGAGCTGATGGAACAGATGGGCAACTCCCATCTAAGTACAAGAAACACTCTTCATGAACACATTGGCTTTCAACACTCACAAATTTTGTTCTCTGGAACAATAAAGTTGCAACTCTCACCAGGGCATATGGAAAGTCACACTCACAATTTTCTGCAGAGTCTCACTGAAAAAATGGTAAGGTTGTGATGCACCAAAATTCACTCCCCGAGTAACAAATGGGATGAGTAATAGTTTATGAAATTGACACTCAGCACTCAAACTCTGAGGCAGTGATTGCATTTAGATCCTTCATCAGTCCTTCCAAGTTAGCCATTTCCTGGTTCAATTCTTCTGTACTGTATGAAGGCTGTAAGAACAAAAATGCAAAGTCAATTCAGAAATGAAATCTTGATGACTTACACTTCTATGTACCTATTAAAGGTTGTTATACCAAAGACCTGAGTAAGCAGCTACATAGAAAAATATTTGCAATAAAAATTGTATGATGCAGTAAACTGGTTGGAAAACAGAATGAATGCACAGATGCCTGAAAGAACAATAACTCACACCAGAGCACACATTCATTGTAATAATTTTGGCAATTTTCTCTCTCTGAATCCCATACAAAAAATAGGTTGACAATAATGTAAAACATAATTTTAATTCAAGGTGTTGCAGAAAAGCCTGCAGCAGAAACATTGCCGCAACGTTAAATAAACGTTCATGGATCCATAACAAATACGTTGGAATAGTGTTCAAATAATGGTTCCCTGAATCTTCAAAATATAACTACTTCCGTTATGCTAATATATTTATGCAACATTCAAATGAACATTCAGTAACTGTCCATCCAACAATTCTTAAGCATGCAATGAATGCTCTGGACGTGTCTGTAGAGAGGACTTTGTACTGAAGGTAAGATAAACATTCATTAAGGATAGTATAATCAGGGTCATGCTATCTGTTTAAAATTTCAACATTTCACCACATGACATGAACTCAATAAAAATGTTGCAAGTACAGGGTCCCTGTCCCTGATCAGGTACGGGGTCAAGATATTTTACAAATCACACAACTGGTACTCTTTTGGCCCACCTGTTTCTGCAGTTCTACCAGTTCAGAGCTAAAAAATATGAGTATCATGAAAAAGTTCTTTCTCCACCTTACTGCCCTATTTTGTGAAAATATATATGTACAGTAAAACCTCTTTATATCGAAATGGAAGGGACCAATTTTTTTGGTCATTTTGATAAATATAGAGGTTCGTTATAAAGAGGCTTCAGCAAAATGAACACCTATTTTCCGCCTTATGGAACGTTTTGGCAATGATATGTGCTGCTGTCTCTTTAATTACTATATTTGTATATTTAAATAAATGCAGTTATGATTTTACATCGTTTTAATGTTTATAATAATAAAAACAAGGGAACTAAAACTTACTTAAGAACTTTCACTGAAAAAATTTTAATATCCCAGGTGGAACATGAAAGTCACAATGACGTCATTTTGATGTCATAGTGATGTACCTCACATCATGGGACCTGATAATGACCTCTGTGTGATGAAGCATTCCAGGTGACGTCAAATGATGTCAAGAAGACGTCAAGAAATGTTTAGTCCTATGTAGTGATTCTGCAAACCTTCAAGAAATATCGTGGTCGGCTTTTCTATGGATTTTCGCTTTTCGTGATCAGAGACCTAGGTAACACAGGAAGTCGCATGAACTTCAGGCAGTGTAATTTGAATTTAAAGGAGTTGAAGGATTTGAAATTGTGTGCTTATCGTGCCGCTGCACTCAACTATCCACGTCAGCCAGTATACTTTTCACATTTCTCTTTCAGAATTTTATGGTTTCCTTCTCTATTAAAATGAATCTATTTTTTAAACAAAATTACTGTTTCAGGAAACGTGTGGCTCTGCCTACAGTTCGATACTAAAACTTAATAACATTTAATGACTCCGTTTGCACTTGTCGCCTCTTGAATTCTACGATCAAACACATTGGGTGAGAGCAGAGGAAGTTATGAAGATCTATCAGTGGGGAAAGTGTTCACGAATGTTTGCGAAATTTCATGCTGTTCCCGTTTCGCCTCAAGATGGCAAGCAAAACAAAACGTATAACTTATTTTTTCTTGTTACTGGGGAGTCGTCACGTTGATCAAGGTAATCCTATTCATTCACTGGCTGGCGCTGACAAAATGCCTGTTTTCAATTGTATTTTTCGATTAGTCTGATTGATTCTCTATGGTTATTCCCCTTAGCGCTCCGTTTTGTTTTGAGGCTTTTCTAACCCAATCGTTGCTGGTCTGGTGTGTTGGTATTTTAAATTCTCATTGCGTTTAGTTCACTCTATTTGCTGAAGATTAATTCAATAGTTCTTGAATTCGTCATGGTCACTTACTCATCTCAATAGTAATTAAAGATTCAGCTTAGAATATAATATGTCACAAGAACTTTTTAAGTTCCAATTACAATGCGAGTTATCACATTATATGTCGCGATGTCTCATTGCTGACTCTATGATCAAAAATTCTATCGCACTGCAGCACAAGTTTGCATTTATACGATATTTATTGTGATAGTTTTTGAAGGGCTTGTGTTCAAGTATGCTTTGCTGTCTGTGTAGGTTGATAGGCAGATTAGGAGAAGAGCAGTAGCCATGATTGAGGACAGGTTGAACCTGGAGGCAATGCGTGAGGAGGTGTCTGATTCATCCTCCAGTTCATCAGCCTCTGGTGATGAAATCAGTTCTGATGATGTTGAGAATGGAAACAATCAGAGTTCAGATGGCAGTGGGAATGATTCATCTTTGAAGAGTGCAAATAGTAATGTGATATGAAGAATATTAGTTATTTTTTGTTTTGTACATGAGATATTCAATAAACCTTTCACATTGATTTCATTGTTTTATCACATCCTGCCGTAATTTTGAACATAAATTTAAGTGCATTTTGGGTACTATTGAAGGTCATTTTTAGGTCAAGATGATGTCACAATGACTCAAGAAGGACGTCCCTCATAGCATTATTTATGGAGTCATTTTCTGGTCAAGATGATGTCAAAATGACTCACGGAGGACATCCCCGCTGTTGCTCATTTTGACGTCACCGTGACTTTTACCCAGTGACCTGATCATGACATCATTGTGACTTTGGTGTTCTACCTGGGATGTTCCTTTAATTTTTTTCAAATTCTTTTGAAATGATGTTTTCTACCTTATTTAATGATAATAGATGCTCACTGCTGCAGTGCTCCATACAAAAAAATCCCACATAAAGCATCCTGCACCTCTTTTATGATTGTCACTGTCATTCACTCCTCACCATCACCCATTTCTTCCATATTAACCCCTTGGTTAGGGAGAACTTTTCCTTATCTTTCAGCTGGTGGGGAACAAATCCACTGATTTTCATGGGATAAAAACCTATGCACATGTTTTCTGGTACCTCTTAGAGTATAGTTCAAAGTTTTTTCATTGAAATTGTAAAAAAAAATTCTATTTTTAATGCATTTTTCCAAAACATGAACATGGAAAATTTCTATATATTAGCCTATAAAGTGCCATATAAACATATTAGAGATAAAAAAGGACATTGAAACATTATTTTGTTTTAAATTTAGTAACTCATATGGCCAAGTTGACTGCGCTTGCTTCAGCAGTTTTATTTTGTTAAATCGTGCCTGCGAATGGAAATGCAAGAAACACACGTAAACATGTGCCGAATCTTATTGGAGTGTAGTTGAAATTTAGCATCTCAGGGTTATTTTACACACTCTAGTTACATAATATACAATTGTCTTATGCATTCTTGTATTCTAAAGATTAATATGGTTATGGTTCATTTACTAGGTACTTGTGTACTGAGGCTGTATCGTAGTGGTAAGTGTACTTTGAAATTCAAGGCAATGGAGTAATGTCTGCTTAGAAATCCGTTTTTCTTTCTGTAGCATCTGCGTTTTATTATCTTTACAGATTTTCTCAACCGTAGAATACTTGTTCTCCGAAGTTACCAGTAACGTTACGAAGTTGTTAAAAAATACGTCGTTGAACGAAGGATCCTTGAAGTTTCAACGTGTGTTGCTTTACTACTAGCAGATATAGTACTGTACTGGGGAATTTGGACCTTTTTCATGTAATTTATGCCAAGTGAGGTTTCGTCCTGTTTGGTTTGCATTATATTGCTGAGTGATTAACCGTGTTTGGCAACAAAATAATGTGATACCAGTGAACTCTTTCTTTTCGTTTAAAATTTTGATAATGCATAGACAGTGTCTTCGAAAATGCTGAGGAAGTGCCAGTGATTGTGTGTTGAGGTGCTGTTGTGTAAATTTTGTATAATTCATTTGCACTGGACTTCTGGTAAATAAAGGTATTTATTATTATATTTTTGTTCTATGTTGATGGTTTCTGGCGTAATTCCTGTAGAAGCGGTTGGATTTGGTGTTTTTCAGGCATTTATGACAAAGTCATTTTTTGGTAATAGTCAAATAAATTGTTTTTGTGCACAGAATAGTACTGTACCACCATAGCTGGGCAAAGTTAATCCAAAAATTAACTTCGTTAATGCATTAAAAGCTACTCAAAATGTTAACTTCGTTAATCGTTAAATCGTTATCTTGATGAAAATTTAACGCGAGTTATAGTTATCCGTTAAAGTTAAAAATCTATATGAAGTTGTAGGCAATTTTGAATCATATGCCACTTAAAATTTATGTATTTTTAATGCCAATGAATATAATAAGAATTTCGTGGTCAAAAATACTTAATAAACAGTATATCTTGGGTAATGTAGACTTATACACATGAGGTATGGAGTTTCATAGTAATATACCGTTTCCGTCAGTAAAGTTGGACCTGATGCTGTTTGCATTTGATTGTGGAAATAGAAACCTTGTGATCCACCACTACCAGTAGCTGCGATACCAAAAGATTCACCAATATTTTGCTGGCGTAGTTTTGTGCCATTAGATGGTGAAAAAACTATTGCCAGTCCTATTGACATAAGAAGATTCCACAACTCTTGAAGAAGCCTTAGACTTGGTTTTCGTTTTCCCGGGAGTTGATCCTGCCTTTACTTTTTCTTCAAATTGAACGTATTTAGATGCATACGTCTCTTCATGTCTTGTTCATTGTTTTGGGTGGAAACGTGAGTCTTGACTGTGTAAATTGTGTCTGTAAAAGTTGCGTAAAAGTCTGATTGCAGTACAAACGCTGAGTTCTCTAGATTGAATTCTCAACACAACTCCTTCAACAAGTTATTACATGGCAATCCAGATGGCTCTGAACAAAAGTAACGGACTTAAATTAACGGAATTAAAAGTTAACGGAAGTTAATAAGACCATTAATAGTTTTTGGATTTAACTTAAAAGTTAAATCGTTAAGCAATATGTTAACTTCGTTAATTAATGATTAACGGATTAACACTTTTCTGCCCAGCTATGTGTACCACTATAAGTTTCGACTAAGCAGCATAATTATTAGTTTACCTGATGATGACATGTCGTAGAAACGTATGTATCGTAGTTAGTATATTAAATATTAAACTAAGTAGTTAGTAGGTATAATATTCTGTGTGGAAAACCAAAGTTTACTGCCTTGTTACATTTTTGTATTGATTATCGCACTACCATGAAAACTACCCAGATAGCACGGGCGTTTTCGTATCTGGATACGAAAGGATACAATCAGGATAAGATAAGTCACACATTTGTCGTTTGTAAAAGGCGTTTGTGGAATATTTTGCACCAAATGAAGAATGAATGAGCTTGTACACGAAGTAAATGGATGAAAATCACGAATATGTCGATGAAATATACTTGTGAGCTTTATTTTTTTCTTAAAATGGAAAATAAGTACACAAGATACATGGTATCCTTTCGTATCGGATGTACGTATCTCCTCGTATCGGATCACGACAGGATACACGTATCTTTTCGTATCTGGAACTATATTTTGTCTAACTCGTCAGCGCTACGGACATCAGCTCTTTAAAGAGCCTCTAATAAAAATATTAATGAAATTTTAATAACTAACTTTCAAGGCCTTAATTTTTCCTTCGGGATAGGATATTGGCAATCTGCATGTACTGATAAAAGTTTTTTAAGCTCATGCATAGGTAGCTCTGCAGCAAACAATTGCTTAACGATACTGATAGAAGCGTAGAACCCCGACATTGTTGTAGGCGTAAGTCAGAGGGTGAGTATATTTAGTTATTTAGTATGTTAATTTTTTATTTCTGCGTAGCTCCTTGCATTATCTTTTCATTTTCAAGATCCAAAACTTTTCCTCTCTTCCTCATACAGTTACAAATAGCATGTTCCAGTGAGTCCTGGTGTAGAATCACGGATGCATCTTTCACGTTACATGGCAATCTGTATCAATAACGCTTGCCCCTAAAGTAGCAAGGTTAACAGTAACCGGCAATAAAAATCGCCCCACTAATAGTGATAAGTAATTTTAAGTGCCACGCGAAATATGAAGAATGTAGATCAGGTTCTCTCTGACATAAGTTAAATCAAAAACTAATGATAATGCTAGCGCACGCCTTATGATGATCCATGATCGCGACCGGAATCACAATTAATACAAAGTTTAAACTTTGTTTCAGGAAGCTTTAATTGCTCTTGCCGAAGGTTTGTTCTGAGTGTGGAAATGTTCCTTACTACCAATTGCTTATTTTTTACGTGCCTTCGTATTTGTGATTTGATAACGCCTCCATTTCTCACTGTCGCAGGTCCATTTAAGTAAAACTTTTCTTTATTGCCGCAGTGATGTGATTGTTGTGGTTCATTGCTAGGAATTACTGAAGCAAATGAGCTCTCTGCCAGTGGCGAGTTATGCAAGAAATGTATTTGTTATTAGTAATTTGATCAAAAGGTTCGTTAAAGATGTAAATACTGATTGGAAATATACTGTTTCGTCACCAACAGTTTTTATTTTTCATTTTAGTCAACTTAATTTGGTAACCTTGGTAACGGGAGATTAGAGAATAATCGATTGTGGGATTCGATGAATATCGACCGTGATATTCGAGAATTATCAATTGTGAGAATCGAGGACTATCGATTGTGAGGACTTGGGACCGATGAGGTATTCCTATGCCTTGTATCTAATCGTATCTCCTTCGTAGCGGACACTGCACGCCTTGATATCCCGTTCGCATACTGTCCGGTTGTGGATGGTATCCATTGCCGAAGCGTGACAGCAGGGCTCCTTATCTTCTTCAGTATTGGATAGTATCCAGTTACTAAGTGTATACGTTGGAAGCTGTGCTATGTGGGTATTTTACTTTTAAATCTAGTATGCTGAAAACCTACATTAATGTTTACCAGTAGACCACGAATGGCGGACATTTGCACCTTTTTTCGACCACATGTAGACGTAATGTAAACCAAAATAAGACGTCTAAATCTGGAATTCAGCAAACCTTTTGGTTAGCTGATTACCAGATGTAGACGTTGATATTAGGTTTACATTAGGTCTACTGCAAACTTTGTGCTCTCAGGGACAATGATAGTAAAACCACAGTGATATAGATAGTGTGAAATACACAATATGATTGCTTACTCGGTTGGTTACAGAGCGAAATTTTGTCGCCATTTTGTCCCAGTTCTCAAAATAATAACCGGAAATTCAAGGGTTCTCGTAATTTTTCAAGGTATGTGAAACTTCAATAACATGACTATAAACTAGAGTGGTAAAAAAATACAAAGTAATAAAATAAGGCAAATATTGGCGTAAAAATAGTCAATATATTACATTATAATCCATTTACCGTCGAGTGTGGAAAAAGTAAAAGTAAATGAATTTTTTCTGTATTGTCATGATTTCATTGTAACCAAAACGTAGAGATGTATGCATATTACAATCAAGTAACATTTCAAAGAACATAAACATAAGGTGGGTCAAACATATGCAAGAGAATGAGTAAATAATCCAAGGTGTAATGGTGAAAATAATAGTTATTTATGGATTAAATGCGGGAAAACAAGAATAAAATAGACCAAGTTCCACAATTATTTCCGGTTGTTTAACAAAGGAAACAAAATAAAAAAGTGAGGAGTGTCGGTTGAATCATAAAAACAAATTTTAAACATAAAGAATCGTCGTAGAGGACTATAGTCGTAATAACCACCATGAAATACAGACGTTTGCAGCGCGCGGCTTTTGCCGTGCTCCCCACCTGGGGAGTGATTTTCATCTGCGGCTATAGCGGCTTAGCCCACTTAAGGGGTTAAGATATATTGGTGACTCCCCTCCGATTTCTTCATCACCACCACCATCCTCTCAATTTGGGGTGCATGTGAGAAAGGCATTGTCAAAATTTATTAAGTCTCAAAATTTATTAAGTAGGTACTCTAATCACAAATAATGTTGCATATGGGAGGACAGCAATTATTGTTTAAGAGAGGTGGAGTTAAAATTCGCAGCGAGGATACTGCCGTGAGGTGCAAGCATGGAAATAAACACAATGTGATTTTCTCAAGGAATGATAAAATTGATGGTTTCCGGCGTAACTTTGTGGAATTTACTAGACATATTGAAAAAATTACTAAAACTTTGTATATCCACAGAATATTTTATTCGAACACGACCATGGTTTCGACGGTTAACGTCGGTTAACGTTAACCACCAGAAGATGACGTTAACCGTCGAAACCATGGTCGTGTTCGAATAAAATATTCTGTGGATATACAAAGTTTTAGTAATTTTTTCAATATGTCAAGGAATGATCGCAACGATATCGACATTTTTTGGAGAAATGACAATAAAATGAAGTCCGAATAGGCTAAATTCCCCTTAATAATCAATTGAACCCTAAAATATAACAAATCTTCGGATCAGGTATAATCGTTGCGTCAGATGGTTATCTCGTACATGGGTATGAAGGAGTTCATCTGAGAGATTTACGTCGGTTTGCAAGTTCTATTTAGACCAGAGGTTAGTTTTACTATCATTTTCGCTAACATAATAGCTGAATATGCTGAATATTTACTCCTTGGAGGTAGTTGGCTCATCATGGGGGTGTATTCTCAGTACAGTTGAACATCTTTAATCCGGCATGGTCCGGACCGAAGTGATGCCGGATTAGGGATTTTGCCGGACTATGGGTCATGCATGGCAACTGGTCTATTTCTGACGTCCGAGGTGTTTTCATTGAAAGGAGTCAATTATTTTATAACAAAATATATTCGTTTGCCATTTACTGAACATTATTGTAAAAAGAGTTACTGAGAATAATTAGAAAGTATGATTTCTTAATTCACAAAGTTATCATTTAAAATTGTCGAAGTTGCGCAGTGAGTGAAAATAACGGAATTTAAGCATTGTGCATATTGCTGCATATGTAAAAGTTTCATATTGTTATTGAAAAAGGGTATAAAAATTGATATTTCATATTCTGTGCTTTGTGTAACATAATTTCCTACCGCGCTCGATTTCTTATCAGCTGATTCAGCGCGATGCCAACGCGTGAGTGTCGTGTCACTACGTCGACGCGGGCGACCGGACTGGATTATTCTTTAAAGACCATCATCAATAGTAGTCTTCCTTCAACAATTTTAGGCTGATCATCGCCATCCCCACTCGGATTTATTGTTATTAATTACCATTTCTATGATTTCATCATCTGTGATATGTTGTGTGGTGAGAATATCGTGGCCTTTAACTATCCTTTCGTCTAAATTTACCAATTCCATTTCCTTTAATTCAGGGTTATGGATGATGTTTGCAAACTCCATCATCATATTTTTATCCTCAGAAACATGAAATTTTTTAAATCCCCACTTATTTCGTCTATATCAAACCTAAAAGCAGTCCACAATTTAAACCACGCGTGTTTTTAGAACGAACGGTGAAATGCTATTGCCTGCACGTGAAATTTCCCGAATCACGTCTTTTGGATTGATCACGTCTATTTCTAAAAGAGTTTATCCTGCTCCATTAGCATTTGGCCAGAAATACTAACTAAGGCCTTCACTCCGACGCAATATTGCGCATTTGATATCGAAACCAGGCTATCTAAAACAGCACTTAAATCTTCTTTCATAGTTTTTCTCTCTGTTATCTACTTCTGATCGTGTCACTTTAACAGTAAAATTTTGATGATTTTTCTCTTTCAGCTTCTTAATGTGCTATATTGTTGAAGATCCCACGTAGTATGTTACAGTCAAACGCTTTACTGATGCAACGGCGTCAAGCTTTTTCCCAACTTGCACTTTTTCTGTGATTGTTAACGTTTTGTGCTGTTGCCACAACTGTATGGATGAGACACGTTTTGCGTGAAATATTAGAAGATAACCAATAATTTTATCAAATTACGTCTAGTGGTCAATCAAAAATGCGCGTGCCATTGAAAGTGGCCAATCTGTAAATTAGTCGTATTCCGTCTCGGCGATGTCGTCAAATTTATATGTTTACTTCAAGTTTCAGAATAATTCCGGTGTAGGCGATGTACCAGAAATTAATGTTTAAATTATTCTGATTCTCGAAATGGGAAAATTAACGTTAAGAATCGTATCTCGGTATTAATATAAGAATAATATCTCGGCAGGTTATGAAGCAATGTTCCGGTTAAAAACGTTTCGGCATTTTCCACTAAGTACCAGATAGTTGGTCATGGCAAAATTGCCGGATTATAGGTGCTGCTGGATTAGGGGTTCCCGTATTAAGGGTGCTCAACTGTACGAAGTATGGAGGTTTTTTGAAAGTATGAAGGTACGATAGGAAGAGGTTTCTCCATATAATTACATGCTACAAATTTAGGCGGGACCTCGAAGTCATTACAAAAAATGGAGGTTTATGATATGAAGAGGTTCACTAGGTAGAGGTATGTGTAGGTAGAGGCTGTCTATGGAGCTTAGGCACTGCATCTACTCAGTGGCTGAAAGTATAGAAATACAGAATGGGAAAAACTGCAGGAGGAGGACTATTCACAAATACAATGTTAGAAAAACGCTTATAACTTCACAAATGTTCAAAAAATATTATGACCAAGTTTCATGACATCTGGTAAAATATTTACTATGCAAGAAAAGAATTGATAGTAGCAACCAGCTCGTCAAACTGTAGTTTCTTTTACTTCTTTGCCTTAACACACGATAGGCCTTAACGGTTAGATAACATCCATGGCATCCTCAAAAGCATATCTCCATTTAACTATGGCTGAAAGAAGTATTGATAAATATTAACAAGAATGAAAATATTCAGAGTTTCCAAGCTTCCTGGGTTAAAAAAGTTCCTTACTTCCCCCAAGTTTGTCCCATATGTTAAGCTTCAAGACTTGCCAAGCCTTGTTCAGGATAGGGACGAGATCACCGTTTTGGAATAATTATAATTCTACCAAGTCATCATTTTGTCATCAAATCATAAGCCTAGATTATTACCATTAACTGCTTCATCAATTGCACATTTACAATGGAATATGATGTGCTGAAAATGAACATTTATTACTTTATGATTTTGTTAGGGTTATAGATAATTGATTACTGCACCATATTTCTACAAAAAAGTATAGGAATATTTACTTGAAGCCTTGCTGTTTCATCCACTTGGTCCCAGGCAGCGGATGCAGCTGATCCAGAGGCAACTGCTTGCCCTCTGGACCCCTTAGGAGTGGATGTTGCAGTTGATGCAGTATTAGCTGAGGATGAAGCCATTACCAAGGGAGAATGAGGAGCCTTCTTGTAAGGAGACGATGAGGCTGATGATGATCCCTGACTTGGAAGCACTCCTGATGATGGAGGAGGAGCTGGAGGTGGTGGTGGAGCTTGCACTTGTCCTCGCAAACCTGAAAAGGAGGTTTAAGGAGTTAAAAGGGTATACTGAATGGTTGTTTTCTTAAGAAGTAGGCATTGGGCATGTAAATTTTAGGAGAGGCTATAGTGACTGACTTAAAGTTTTTCAAATTTTAATGACTTGGGATGACCAAGTTAGGTTTTACTCTTTCATTAGGCCTAAATTTCTGACAACCTTGCAGTATGGGATGGGGTAGAGATGTGCAAATACTACCCATGAATGCTCAAATACTATAAAGTATTCCATATTCAAGAGGATCTACAATAATTATGACATTCTCCAAAAATTGATGAAAAAAATTAACTGAAATTAGTTTTGTATCAGTTAATGCATAATTTTAATGATTAAAAGTTAATTCTTCTAAAAAACAAACGATTCAATTAAATAGTTAACTAACTTTTTCACAATTAATTTTAATCGTTAATCACAACTATGACATATTCATAATTAATTAATAAGAGGTCATACAATGTGTCTCTTCTTTCATATTGTACCTTTGCTAATGAATTAAATGTTAAAGAGTTAGTGAGAACTAATGCCTGTAATCTTCTATCACTACAAGCCATTGTTGCTATTTTCTGTTGAGATCCCTCAGTTTGATAAGCTATATCTTCCTAAACAGGAAATCAATTTTGATGCATAAGGTATCCCATAGAATGTTCATTTCTACATGTATTTATAAAAATGTTTTTTTCTCCTTAGATAAACTTGTACTAAATTTTATTTGGATTGAAATTGTACACGTGACTTAAAATCCATAGACCAAGAATTCAGTATTTTTATTCTGTTAGCTGTCCTCAAGTTAAACTGAAAATTAAACCAAATAAAGCCAATGTTAATATCAAATATTCAAAAGTTATTACAGTGTTTAAAAGTATTCAAAACTTCCTCATGGACTATGCCTTGTTGTGGTGGGATTGAACGTTCCCGTGGCCCCTAGAGCTGCACAGGCATGAGCAATTACTACTGCTCCTGGTAGGGTCACCCATGCCAGTAGGTCAAAGAGTAGGAGCCAGACGAAAGGTAATCCACGTACCATACTCACAGCATCTCAGTGAGGTGGCTATGAGAAATCGTCTGAACCCACAAGGGTGGCCTTTCAAGTGATGGTGTCATGCTAAAAACACTATTGAGGCAGGCAACGGGAAACCAACTCAATTAAACTCTCTCAATAACACAATGGGCTTGAACAATAGAGAATTGGCGCTGGCGCAAGTAATACCCTTCCACTACACCTTGCAGGGTGCATGGTATACCGCCGCCCTACCCTTCCCCTACCCACCACAGGCGCGAGTGCTACCCTTCCACTACCAACGCCCAACAGCTCCTCTACCCTCAGAATGTTCTAATTACCCTTCCCTTACCACCGCACAGAATCCGTGGGTAGGTACCACTACCTTCTGCCTACTGCCTGTCATGTCATTTTCCTACCCTTTATTTTTGCCAAAGTGATGAACACTTGAGGCTTGCCTACTATGCCTTTTTTCATAGCCACTTGTCATACACACTTAGGCTTTGGGGGTATGCAAGTGAAACCAAAGCTCTGCTCATGTTACAAAAAAAGTAGTTGAGATCATAAGCAGCTTCCTAGATCACTGTCGACAACTTTTGGTCAGGTTAAGAGTGATGACTGTATTTAACCTGTATAGTTATCTCAGCTTAATTCATCCTAAAGGTAACTTGAACAAATTCACATTAAGAAGTGAAGTACATGACCATAAAAGGAGGTCAAAAAATATGTTACTCAATGTAGACTGTCCAAAACTGTCAACCAGTCAGATAATCTTGCCCTAAAATTTTATAATGAACTTCCTCACTATGCTGGACTGCCTAGCTGCAATAAGTTCTAAAATGTAATCAGGGACTGGTTGATCTAAAACCCACTGTATTCTCTTCAGGAATATTTTGAGCTGGACTTTTCAAAAGTGCAATTGTAATATATGTTTGCCTTTACGCAGCTTTAATGAATGCATGAGCTTGTTTTGTTTTCTTGATGACATATATAATGGTAAGTGCTGTTCTTTGATGAATAAAGATTATTATTATTATTGTGACTTAATAGAATCAATAACGATACGATTAGATACATTTGAAACGTTGAGATTTTGCAAATCAATTTCTCTACATTCAATAGTTTTACTTTTGTATTCAATCAATAACTTTTACTTTTTTTCAACATTATGTCAAAATTAATCCAAGTAGAAAAATTTCTGGTTATATGGGTTAGCAATTAGAGGATGATGCTAAGGTTAATGGCTAAGAATAAATGCAGAAGATACATAGTTTGTTACACTAAGTTGTATTTTAATCAGCATTTAAGTTACCTGTAAACAAAATGTGTTCACATTCAGTGCTATAATTGAATGTTAAGGTGACAATATCAGAGAGAGAGCCTGAGGATGAATACAGCCAATGAGAAGTTTTAAGCAGTTAATTCGGACTACTAGAAATATATGCTCTGGTTTTTTTATTGTAAATAGGGTCACTCATTGACAGAAATTTACAGTTAAAACCAGGTCACCATTTAATGCCCACACCTCCTTTTCCAGGTGATTACTCTACAGGGAGTAGCCTGGTATTTCAATGGATTGTAAGAGTATCTAAGACTTAAACCAAGTTTTAACCAAAGATATTGAGAGGATATTGCCTAAAACAAACAAGACTCACATTTTGAAAACATAAACAGGAAGACTGAATATCAAGGAGTATAATTTTGAATGAGCGCATGTCACTTTTCAGTTTCTAATGTATGAGCTACCCTGTAACTTGTATGGTATTGCCAGGTTTCATCTAGTAAGGGCTAGTGGAATTTCTCCATTTTCCATAGAGAAGAACTCGAGAACATTTGGATTGAGATGAGGGTCATATAATGTAAGGGGCATAGTTATAGTGTTCAAGTAGGAGAGAAAGGAATGGTGAGTTACACCCGAGTGATTTTATGTTCGAAATGCACAGCAGGGTGTAACTATCTGGCCTGATCACATGGCTGTGAATTGGACATTTCATCCTAACCTGGAATGATATACAGTAAGAATTACACAACAGGCTAGGCTTTGGGGATGCAATAAATATGCTCTAGGCAACAATCCTGATTGTCTCTATTGCTCGTTATTTTCTAAGTGATTTAGATCGGTTGTTTAACAAGCATACAGGTACATCCTGTACTAAGGGGGCTATGCCCCCCTGCATACCTATATCTTCCCAACCCCCTTTGTTTTGCTCAATCCACCATTCATTTACCAATGTTTGGCGTTCTTTTTCTTTTGGCAGTATGTCAGCAATTTTTTCTCAAACATTTCTTGTAGACCTTCCCCATGCAATCTAATAAGAGTCAACTTTAACAATGTCTTTGGTCATCAAGGTGAAGGTATTTCAAAATAGAAATATTACCAAATACAGGTTGACCATTCTCTGAGGTTTGCTGGTCTGAAGCATATTTTAATTTGAACAAAATTATAGTCGGAAATTTACAATTCCAGTTGCAACAAGACTATATTCCATGGTAGCCAATAGATGGTACTGAGTGTTTCACTCTTCATTGTGTTTGTTCACTTCATTAATTCTTTGAAACTCTTAGCACAACTTGGAAGTTGATCTTACTGATAACTGAATACAAATTACATTGCATTTGTTATGTTTTAAATGCCATAATTGGGATTAATGATTTAAAAAATTAATGATTAAAAAATTAATGATTAAAATTAATTGTTATAAATGTCGTTAAACATTTAATTTAATCTTTAGATTTTAGAAGATTCAACTTTTAATAGTAAAAATTATGCATTAACGTATACAAAACTAACTTCAGTTAATTCTTTTCGTTACTTTTTGGTGAATGTCGACCTGCCCAAATTTGGGCGCAAAGGTTGCCCAACAGACAAATTGGAAAATAAAATGGTATAAGAATGCAAGGATAGTTGTGTAAGAATTCAATGAATAGGCCCAGACGATGCATTCGAACAAAATCGGGGCTGAGGGGAGTGACCGCCAAAGTTAAGGAACTCAGACGAGAAACCACATGAAGACAATGTCCTGGAGGGCTCGTATGCCTCAATCGGTGACATCATGTCATCAATACTGCAAGGTTGTAGCCGAGAAAGAAAGATCACCTAAAAACCTATGACAGATAATGAGGGAGAGGGGTTCATTCAAAGTAACGTATCTGTTACAATGTGCCAGTCCACATATGCCTTACTCGGCGACTTCACGTCGTCAATACATCAGCCCCCAGTGAATAGCAATAAAAGGTGTGCAGGAACACCCCCAGTGAATAGCAATAAAAGGTGATCAGGAACACCCTCAGCATATACACCACCAACACAAAAACGTTAGAATTACGCTATAATTAACGTTCGAACGAACGCAGTTTGAAACACGTTATAATGTCCAAACATCCGAACTTTTTTTTTACGTTTAGAGCAAACCGTTTGGGGATAACGTTAAAATAACGACAACATAAAACGAGAATGTAACTCCCCCCACTGCACAAAGGGAATTATTTAAAATTATATATCACGTGCATAGCACTCTAATCGCATATTATTCTGTTCATCATATACATATCCAGTACGACCAGCAGGATCTTTGTCAAACAATTTAAAGCAAACTATAAGAACATATTTATTTGCAGAATAAGCACTGAAAAAGTTGAGGAACTAGCCAACCTCAGTTCGGATAGAGAAGATCACGTAATTTGATTCGGAATAATTTGGCACACGTTAACTATACACAGAGAGGCCGAGCTAAATTCGTGCACGTTTGCCGCTTCTTGATGTCACATAGCGAATTCACAACTTCAATGACACATATATGCGAGTTAAGACGATTGTAAACAAAAATGACTGTTTGTTAGTAAAATAAATTGCATTTATCGACACTATTTCCATTTTCAACCATTGCATTCACTTGACTTTGTAACACATAAGATTCAAATACTTCGGCATAATCTCCAGAACAGCCAGTGCGATAATCACCAATATCAAACTACATGGCACGTGAATAAAAATTAGTGATCAAGCTTGATTTTTCCGTAACATTTAATTTTAAATGGTTGATCTGGGTGTACAACAACCAGCTGTCTTTTTAAAAAACAACGCTCTTCTGAAAAATTGAAACTATATTTTTCCAACAGGTGGTTCGTTCAAATATCACCAAAAGTCAATCACTGCACTGTCATAACACACACAAAACATTTCCACGTTTGTCAAGTAGTTGAATGATGATATGAATTGTCGTTGGCTTACTGATAACGTCCCAACTTGTTAATGACTTTATGTGCCAGAAAAATGATAAATCGACTCAATTCCTGTTGCAGTAATTCAAAAAGTCAGAATGGAAGGCAGATGAAAACTGACAAATTCATATATAATCTTCAACGCAACGCAACCACTTGTCATAACAATCATTTAGGTACTCACCGTAACTTAATTGTCCATTAGAATTTAAATGTAAGCTTCTATGATCACAAATTACAAGAAAACGTAAATATTAGAGGAGATAGTTCTTTCTTATGTTTCCGGCTTATCAACAACTGCCATTTTCAATTTCGAGGTGGTCAAAGTCGATCTTGTTTGCAAGACATCGATTGTAGTCATGGCCTCATTTAATACTAGTATAATAATAATCCTTAAATACTAATATAGTAATTTTATCAAAGGAGGCATTGGCAAAGCATCTGCGATGTGTCGATGACTCCCGAAGGTTACCGAAGTTTGACGGAGAGCTGCGACGCTCGGACCCGGCCCCCTCCTCAACTAGACATAGGTTCGCGGCGAACGTTACTTTAGCATTTTTCTCACACCACTTGACGCAGCTGTAGAACTTAGCCGTTAGGGTGGTCAGGAATCTAACAAAAGTGGCGTGCACTAACCATAAAACGTTATACTGACGTTTTTCTAACGTTAGTGTGTTGGTGGGGTACTCTAACACTATATAACTAAACTGTTTTCACTGCAATTTTACAATTGTGAAGGGATACTTCACATCGCAATGTGGGGATCGATATTAAAAACTAATCTTAAAGCACTTTCTACTGTTCAGAACAATCTTTTGCGGCAATAAACAGACCCACCATGGTTTATCAGAAAGTCTTACTTTCACGACAACTTAAAAATCCTGGAATTGGGGCTCCACCTCAGAAAAATGGCCAAATACTTTCAGCAGACATTTGGAAACCTGACCAACAACACTCTGGAAACTAAATGGAATTGCAACGAAAATCCCCAATTCAAATATTTTCAAACAAATGGATATGGATGGAAGAAACCACAATGACAGTTTTCAGTGTTTGCTTTGTTTGTTAAAACAATAAACCATTAAGACCTATATTACCACAGCATCCAACTTGCCAAAGTAACAGAAGGTAACTTTTAAAGTAAAAGTTACTTTTTTTTAACTTTAATCGGTTACTTTTTCAGGAAAATAACTTTTAACGTTAACTAGTTACTTTTAACAGAGATTAACTTAATTTTAATCAGTTAATTTTTTTTGTAACTTTCCAAACTATGTTAAATGTAAGACAAGTTATATACATTATATACTACTAATTCTTTCATTTAATAAAAAAATTGCTGCTATAATGAATGACAGTATAATTTATATTATGAGTTCAGTAATGACATCATAAAAGGGCAGCTTTCCTAATCATTACTAGTCACAAAAATAAAAAAATCTGGAATGGTCAATGAACCAAGAATCTGAAAATTGAAGGTCTACCTGCATCAGTACCTATATTTTTTCTTAGTTTTCATGATTTGGACCGAAAAACTATATTAGATAATAAAAAATTAGATTCTTTATCATATTCATTTCTTAAGACCCAGGTCAATCAATATAGAGTAATTTAATTATCAAAAATAAAATAATGCTGAATGGTGAAAAATAATTTTACCATGCCATCTAATAGGAAAAATATGATGTAGGTCTAACAAATGAAGATTAAAATCCACAAGGCCGTAAGCAAAAGGGGGCAAAGGGATAAAAAAGGGGGGGAGAGGGGGAAGGAAAGAGTATACAAATTAAGGGTACTCTCAATCACACGTACAAGAGTTGCAGCAACATCATGAATAGCGACCAAGGGCCAATTTCTTCCTGCTTAATTTCTCTTTGTGCACAAAGTAACCAAGTGCCCCCCCCCCCCCCACACCCCCCTTACCCCACCTAATCCCTCCACACCTCTATCATCTGCCTCCTGATCACCCAACTAATCACAATATACTACCCCCTCCTTCTAGCTTCCCCTCTTGACTCCAGGTATTTCCTATTCCTCTCTCAGATTGACATTCTCCTCTGATGAGGCCTGCTTGGCGGACGAAACACCCGGTGTGTTTTTTGATGTTGAGCATCGTTTCCCCATCCTTTCTTCTTTCCCTGTGTGTGTTACGGGTCACTGGAGAAGGAGTTTCCTCGTAAACCCTGATTGTACGTGTAAATGTGATTCATGAGGGTGACTGTACATTTTGAATGTACAAACCAGAGTGCGTGCTGGTGAAAAAAGTCCCTGAACCCTGCATATGTATGTGTATGTGAGAATGAGAATCACGAGGGTGACTGTGTATTGTATGCAAATCTACGTGAATGAGTGCTTGAAAGTTATTATCAATTTTATTTTATTTACTTTACTTATTTGTTTTCCTTTTTCCCCCATTTTTATTTTTATTCTTATCTTGTGTACATGAAAGGTCACTGGCGTTGGAGACATCCTCGTAAACCCTGCTTGTATGTGTGATTGAACTCACGAAGGTGACTGTACTTTGTATACAAACCTGAGTGAGTGATGATTGTGTGGGTCACTGTTCGTTTTTATTTTTACCTTGATTCCCTTAATTTTGAGTGTGATGGTTGTTGTGTGAATGTGTCATTTACTACCACTTAAGTTTCTCCGTGTACTTGATTTTGTATGTGTGATTGAGAGCTCCCTTACTTTGTATATACTCCTTCCTTCCCCCTCTCCCCCCCTTTTTTATTCCTTTGCCTCTTATGTTTACGGCTTTGTGGATTTTAATATTCATTTGCTATTTATTACAGCAACAGTAGATAGGTATGTTCTTTTCATTGTTTGATGTAGGTCTAATACGTCAATAAAAAGTAGCCCATATTCTGCAGAGTGATGATATTTTATGATTGACCTAGTTTCAAGTTTGTGCAACTTAAGATTCTCTAAAGAGATTTGCATTAAAAATTGCACAAGAAGTAATGGTGTGGGGCTTAAAATTATATGATATGTGCATAGTAAATATAAGTTTTCTTAGCATTGATATTGTGACGGATTGGCCGTCTTATCTTTGTTTTTCCCTGGTCGCGCCTCCCGCGTCGGTCATTTGCGTCCCAAGCCGGGTCCCCGTTGCGTAAGCGAGATGAACGCCTGCCTTTTTCTGCGTGGATATCTGGTAAAATGTTCCTTTGTCTTGTGCATTGGATTCTTTAAGAGTGAGAATCACGCCACTTTTGTGTCTACCCAGGTCATTGGGCAGTGTAAGCCGTGAAACTATTGGTGATTTTTGAATTGAAGTCACGTGACAGCGAGGACGCCGACTGTTGGGAGTCGGGGGATATATGATAGGCAGTTGGTGATTGGGAGTCGAGCACAGAAGCTCAGGGTGTGCTGGTGAAGCCAGGCGAGAGTGTGGACGGAGAGAGAGAGAGGCGATAATTGGAGTGGGAGATCACCACGACTTCCGCGAGGAATTGACAAAGTCGTTCCCTAGCGGTTTTTCCTGCGTTCTGCCCCAGAAGAGGAACGAGACGCAGCGGACCTCGATCCCGGCACCCCAAAGAGGAGGTGCGGTTTCGGGTAGATAAGGGCGACAGACCGCAAAAGCTAGCGGGTCGCCGCATCCCCGGAACCAAACGTTGGACGAGTTCCTTTCAGTCGGAAGGTGCATTATCTCAACAGGAGATGTTGAATTCCGTTCTCCACGCCACCATACCGAAAACTCAACGGTGCAGTCTCTCCGCGCTGGATTTCGCCGTCAAGCTCCACACCAGCTCGCACATAAGTATCGCCACACCCGTATTTCCCCAATCCTAAGTGGTTTCAACCCTCTTATTCACGCTTCCCCACTGTGAAACCCGTGTGCGCCAGAATAAGTGGTGTACGAGATATCCAAACAGTGTTAAAGTCCCTTCAGGTCAAGAGAAGAGTCAAACTGATCCCAAGAGTGGACAATCATCGTCCTACGGGACCATATTTCTGTATCACTTACTCCCGTCCTCATCATTAGTATTCATAAAAGGACGAGGAGCGTGTAATTCTCTCCATTTAGTAGTTTATTTTATTTTATTTTTTTCATGTTTGGTCATTTATTTGGTCAAAGTATTACAGGGTGATTATTTCATTGTGGTTAATTTCGTTCCATTTATGTCTCGCCATTCATTCACCTCTTCATCCCTCATTAGTCATTAAGACCTGTGTTATTTAGCTGTAGAGTGCCTTCGTGTTCATTTTCATGCTCATTTCATTGAATAAATGTTGCTTGTGTTAATTGTAAAAAAAAGGCAGAGGTTCATTCTTACGCTCCGCGTAATTTCTCCCACGCTCACGTCATACGGTGCTCCCTGTTTTACCGTCCGCCCTGGCTTAAAGTCCCCTCAACCCTCGAACAATTTGGATCGTCCTTGCTTTGCCGGCTGAGCTGGTCCGATGCCGCGGTTTTGAGGTGGCGCCCTTCTCAAACACGCGACAAAGGTCGCGATATCCCTTTTTCTCAAAACCATTTCCCACCCGGGAAAGTCCGAAGGAGACGAGGTGTCGAGGCAAAGGTAAGGGTTCCATTACTCGAAGGCGTAAGGACTGCGGCGAGTCAACGGGCAAAGGAGAATCAAGCCCGTTCCGTCACAATATATATGCATGCATAATTTGAATAAATATTTTTTAAATGTTGTATTTAATATAAATTAAATGGTGTGAGGCACAAAATGACCTAAGCTGCTGATCAACTCTTTAATAAAAAATTACCACTAATTTATACATTTATGTATAAAGACGATTAACAGCAAGTTTGCCTGCATGGTCAAGATAAAATATGTACATGGTGATGACCTTACCAGCATGCTTAGGCTGAGGGGTGCTAGGAGCTGACTGTGGTGGAGGTGCAGGGACACTGAAACTCTTCAAAGGATGCCCTTGCAATCCTCTCTTTCCCATTGTACCACTGCCTCCATCAACAGGTGGCATCATGCCACCCATACCAGGCCTGAAATCAATATTACAACTCTCTGAAAATATGATAATGAACTTATAATAAAATTTTAAATAATTAATAAGAATATAGCATAGAGAATCACTTATCATTATCCCTGGTTACGAAATCAGGAATAAAGTGACACGTGCATTGTTATTTTCTCATCTTATTACATAAGTGAGCTTAAGAATATGACAAAATGGAAAAAAATGTGAAGTAACAAAAAATTATACCAGTGACCAACATTGTAAAAATAACTAAGGTAAAATTGATGGCTACATACCCATAATGAGAAGTTCCAGGCATTATTTGCATGGCTGGAGCCATTCCTGAAACTGATGATCCTCCAGGATATGATGCTTGATTGGGAACAGGACCCAGAACACTGTCATAGCCTCCAGCAGCTTCAGGAGAATGAGTAGCTGAAAGTTTGAAAAAATGAGGAGTTAGAATTTTCATATTAGGATAGAGATGAAGTCATACTCTCAAGCAGCTTCCAACACTGTTAGACCCGGTTTCACCAACAATTTGCTGATCGACGATCAAGTGACCATCAATCAATTGTTGATTGACAATTAAATCCCTCTCCTGTTTCACCAACACTTGATCGCAGATCGTATGATGGGTAATCTTGGAACGTAAATGCATCATAGAAATAAAAGGAGATGTTCTATTGGCTGTAGCTATCACATGATACGCGTAGAGATGGGCAACTTGGTAAATTACCATGGTAATTTTCGTAAATTACCATGGTATTTTTCGTAAATTACCAACACCCCTGAAAATTACCGTAATACACGTAATTTTCATAAAAGTTCTTCTTCAGAAAGTTTCTTCCTCAAGAAGAAACCATTGGAATGGGTGATATTATAAATTAAGAAGCTGAAGTGATTTTGTTTACACTGTGTCCATGATTAAATCCAATTAATTCAGAGTTAAATAACAAATGCACATTGCGCAGAGGTATGTCTTTGGAATGAACATTTCTCATAGTGTGACAAAAGAGAGGCAAATTGCGTTTTGCTGCCAACTTCGTTTTAATTTTTTAAATGAGTTATAACAGATAAACGTCGTGATATGTTTGGTATAAGTGTCGGCAATTATATCTCAATGCTATTTCATTTCATTTTGAGTCCTCTGATAAGGATTAGCAGCTCAAAACTTAAAATTACCAGAAAATGACGGTAATTTTCGAAAATTACCGTAATTTACCATGGTAATTTACCTCAATTGAAAATAACGGTAATTTACCCATCTCTAAATACGCATACGCTTATTAAAAGACCGGGGTATTTAAAATATGGCCCAAAATGTTGCGGAAAGACAAAAATCTCAGCTCTTGGATCTCGTCAAGGAATATAAATAAACAAAAAACCTGACGAAATTTATGATAAAGCTAAAGTTAGAGGAGTGGGAGATTTAGCATTGCCTTTCATTGCCCAAGAAATGAACATTGTAAGGCTGGAACAACAGCTTAAAACCTGCTACAAAAATATGAAGCGATGTCCTAAGAAGAATGCTGCGAATGACACGGCTTGTGGTATTACTGCTTCGCATTTTAAACAATCTTAGACATCAAACATTGGTGTCATTAAATAATACTATTGGAAGTCATATTCCCCAAAAATGAATGCTCTAGGGCATTGCATCATTGAAATCAGCAAGGATCATTTTCATTCCCTGAGCAACTCAAAAGACAGTAGGCAATATAGAGCAATTGCGATGATATGCTCTGTTTTTAGTCATGCTTTTATGCACATTCCATTTGTAGATGTATTTCGTTATTACATCACTTTATTTCAGATATCAACAGCAGGGAAACTATTTTTGAGGTAATTTTCTCTTTTTCATTTTGAAACATTATGACATTTTATTAATTTTACATGTAAATGCTATAAGCTATGCATTTAAAACCTTTTTTTGTGCAAAACAGCATTCAGAATCAATAAAAATAGAGAGATAACAGATTTTTTAAAATATACCTATGTCAAAATATCATTCTTAACCCGTAAACGCCTAGCGGTACTGTTTGGTACCATTCGGTAGTGTATTCCTAAAGTTAATTTTATTCATATTTCTTTAAATTCCTTCAGATTTTTTAACTTCACATCAATTTACATACTTTGAAGCATATGATTTCGAAGATTCCGCTTTAACAGAACCATAATTAACGCGCATACAGTCGTTTGAAAGAGGAGAATTTTCAATGATCGCCAAAAAACTATTTTTTTCGTGCACTCATTCTGATTTTTTGAAATTTTTCTATTCCTGTCATTATCTACGCGAGTTTTTCGAGTGTTATTAAATCTTAATACATGTAACTATGAGCTAGAGTAGATTGCTTGGATTTAGATGTATTCACAGAGAAGTTACAATGTGTAATATATCTGTGGTACCATATGGTACCGCTAGACGCTTCCCATGCTATTTTTATGCGGGGAGCGAATTCCTTCTGCGTTTGTATTTCCACCCGATTCTTTTGCGATATTATGTTTTTAACACTTTTTATCAATGTATTTATTTATTTTATTATTATAATAATTATTTTAAATGCTTATTTTTGTTGATACATGATTATAACGTGAGTTTATTGTATGTACACCTCGAAAATGTTCGTAGATCGCAATAGTAGTCCGCATGTGGTGAACCTGGTCTGAGCCGTAAATCACGCAAGAGACCTCAAATACACGAGAAATTAATCATTCGGGATGATAAAGAAATTACTGTACGTGACACGATTTTCCATAATCCTGATTACTTCTTGTTTCTTGAAATGTCCCCTACCACAGTTTTTGAACTGTTTTTTGATGAGGAAGTCATTTCTCACCTAGTGCTGGAATCGAATAAGTAAGCCCTATTCTGCAAATGTACTAATCCAAAATAACACCTGAAGAAGTGAAAGTGCTTGTTGCTGTTCTTTTCCTTCATGGGCAAAATACGGTTCCTAGTGGAACTGTATTTTATTGGAAGGAGCACAGGGCATGAGAAATTAGATTGTATGTAATTCAATGAGGTGAGACAGATCCTTACTGATAAATAGATTTATTTATCGTTGTGACAATACTGCTGTAAAACCTCGGATGAAATGTGGAAAATGCGCACTCTTATAGACATACCAAAGAATAAATTTGGCTAGAATTTCAAAGAAGACCAGATCTTGAGTTTCGTTGAGTCAATGGTATGATATTTTTGGAGACACGGATGTAAGCAATTCATTCGGGGTAAGCCAATAAGATTTGGCTATAAAGTTTGGTGTCTCAATAGCCCTACCTACCAAATTTACGTACCAAAACCGACGTATTCCAAGGAAATAACCTGAGGAAAGTGGAAAGTTACAAAAAATAATTTGGATAGGCAGCAGCATCTCTGATACCAATGTTAGATGACCTACAAAAGAAAGAACCACCTTACCGGTTCTATTTTGATAATTATTATACAAGTAACAGCTTAGTGAAATATCTCCGCAGAAGGAAATACGGTGCAACTGGCTCAGTGACGGAAAGTAGAATACCTAAAGACTGTCCTCTGAAGTCAATAAGGAATTGGCTAAGATGAAACGAGGATCTTTTGAAGCTAGAAGATGCGTGAAAGACAACATTACTGTAGTGAAGTAGGTGTAAAATACAGTTGTATCAGCTATATCATCATCTCACGATATATATCCGTTATCTGGTGTGGACAAATTCTCTAAAAGTGAGAAACAGACAATCCTTGTGCCACGACCCGATACTTTTGGGAAATATAATGCATTTATGGGGGTCACCGATCAAATGGACTGGAATATATCCCTTTATCGTGTAGGTGTTAGGGGAAAGAAATGGTGGTGGCTCATTTTGACGTGGATGCTAGATGCAATGATGCACAATGCACAGTTGTTGATGAGGAAATCAGGAAGAGCTATAACCCTGCTAGAGTTCCGTCAAGAAGTTGTGCAGACATACCTGGAAAGATTCAAGTATCCCCTAAAATCTGTGGTACGTGTCTCTGCATATTGAGGACGTGAATCTGGAATGATGTTAGTAAACTCATCATCAGATAGCATATTATTTTCAATAGATTGCATTTGATAGCTATCGGTCGATTTTCTCTTCAGTGTCTCCGATGAAAATATGATTGGTACAACTACCTCGTAAAATCTACTCCCCCACGGCGACGGTTGAAAATTGAAACATGAAAGTTGCACCAGTAGGACACGAACAGAATGTTTGAAATGTAACGTAGGATTATGTATTGTTTGTTTTGCACCATTCCATTTCTGGTAGTGATTTATATAAGCCTTGAAATAAATTTTTATTTACCTTTGGCAAATTTATATTTTAAATTATTATTACGATGGTAATAAATTGTTTCCATATTTCTTGGTATTTCAAGGACATAATATGTTAAACATTAATATTCAGGTGATAAAATATAAAATACGAAGCATTTTCGGTGGCAACAGTTTAATTTCCGGAGATTTTCCAAATCGGTTACATTTTATACCCTCAAGCGCCTAACGGTACTGTTTGGTACTCCATAACTGTATCTAAGCTGTATCTCCAAAACTACCAATGTTTTAAGAATAAAAGTTACACGTTATATCTCAGAAAATGATGTTAGTTGAAATATTAGTTTATCACTGAATTCCGAGAAACAACTTTTTCCAGGCGTTACCGGGTTAATTCTGAATATATTTCATGAATGACTTGATAACTCTCTCGATACACCCTCTCAACTCCTACTGCTTTATATAACTTTAGACTCCAGAAAAAAATCATAGAAGAAGAAGATGTCCAACTAGATCCCAAAACTATCAGTCCTCAACTCAATAGCACACTTAACCCTCGACCAACGACAACCTCAGTTGCATCTATTCATCCACTCCTTTCCACATCATGTATCTTCATACCACAAAGGAAATGGATAAGAAGTTTCCCAAATGGCCTACAACAAAAGCATCTTTCTTCAGACAACTTGAAATAGTGACTGATCAACACATGTAAAAATCCAAGTCTTAAATCCTTTTAAAGAGACATAAATTATAGGATTGGGATTTTCATTATATTCAGTTTACATTTATTTATTTTGTTCCAGTCCTGAATCCTCTTTCTCAACAGTTATAATATGTGTATGAACATTGAAAAGTGAAGATAATTATGAATGAGTTTAACAGAATAAAGTTTATTTTTTAATATTATTCATTCTATTGTGAATAAGACATTAAATCTCACAGCCCAAACAGAATTTCCACTACTTCTACTGCATAGCCTGATATCTGTCCTACCTCATCTGTTCTACAAGGATAAACTTTTTCCCAACCTTATCTCTAAATAACAATCATACATAAGTTATTTATTTCAATTAATCATAAATTTAATTTACTCTTTTCATTGCTCAGGACGGCTAATGACATGCGAAGTTATAATGTGGAAAGAAAGGATGAATGATGAGGGCCAAAGAGAAACTCGAAACTGTATGTATTCAGGAGGCCTATATAAGCTGCTTATTTCTTACTGTGAAAGTCATAACTCATAAAAGATTGATTGCATAACTCAAATCAGTAAATCATGAGATCATGTTAGACCTTGATGACTAGCAAATTTTAAAATATGATAAGATAGACATAAACATTGCATTGGTTCTTTGCGAACAACATAAAATATTATATGGACAACATGCAAATATTATTTTTCTGATGGAAAATACAGTCAAGCCCACTTATATTAAACCCGATCATAACGAAGTTCATGTTACGACGAAGTGAAGGCTATTCCCCATCAAAGAGAAGCTAGGAAAAACTGGTCCAATTATATCGAAGTTTGGTTATTATGAAGAAAAAAATTCTACCCCCTCTACTTTGTTATAAATGTGCTTGATTGTATAATAAAAAAGTAAACTCTGAAACAGGAAGCATCAAGCATTTTAGATACAAATAGAAATATGCCTTCGTAAACACACAAGCAAATTCTGTCTTGTTGCTCAGCTACATTGTTTCTTAGTCCTCACACAGCCTGGAAAGGTCGTTTATTGCCATGGCGAAAGGCATAGGGAGAGGCGTGAGTGCAGGGCTGTTAGCTCATCCCCAGCAGAAAAGTTTCACTACTTGTTGTTGGGAAGTAATAAGATTTTTTTGTCCGAAAAGGTACGTTAACACGAATTCAAGTCATTTAGAGATACATGTTAGACAGTATCTGTTAATATATTTGCAGCTAAGTTGATGAATATTTATGCAGTGGATGGTAGAGGCCAAGACTTTGTGGAATTCTATAATATAGGATGAGAAGTAAAAACTTTAGCGTTCCACAGGGTAAAAAGATTTATTTATTATTATTATTATTTGTCATGTGCCTCATCTTTTTCTTGTACATGTACCTGATGATGCTTCAGTGAAGTGAAACATGTAGGAATACATCTTTTTACCCTGTGGAACGCTAAAGTTTTTACTTCTCATCCTACATGAATATTTATATTTACGATAAACGGAGATCAACACTAGAACAGGGCCAATATCACTGGGGAAGTAAGTATAATTGAACTGCATCGAAGTGTTTGCTGATTTATATTCAGTGCCACAAACTATTATAAAAACATTTTTTTAAATCCAGCAATATTAGGAAAATGATTAGAAAGTACTTGTTTGATCCATTTTATCTTAACCTCAGAACTAGGGTACATAGTCGGGAAAGTTACCAAAAAAAATTAACTGATTAAAGCTAAAGTTAATCTCGGTAAAAAGTAACTGATTAAAGTTAAAGTTAAAAAAATTAACTTTTACGTCAAAAGTTACTTTTTCAGTTACTTTGGCAAATTGGATGCTGTGGTGATAGAGGCCTTGATAGTTTTTTGGTTTTGACAAACAAAGCAAACACTGAAAACTGTCACTGCGGTTTCTTCCATCCGTATCCATTTGTTTTAAAATATTCGAAGTGGGGATTTTCGTTGTAATTGCATTTAAGGTCCTGAGTGTTGTTGGTCAGGTTTCCTAGTTTCTGCTGAAAGGATTATGCAATTTTTCTGAGGCGGAGTTCCAATTTCGGGATTTAAGTAGTTGTGAATGTAAGAATATCTGACTCTCATGTTTCGTCTGTAATTTGCCACAAAAGATTGTTCTGAGTGGTATAAAGTGCTTTAAGATTAGTTCTTTATATCAATCCCCACATTGCGATGTGAAGTATCCCTTAAGGAGTAGAAACGGCTTAGTTACATAGAGTTATAGTAGATGCTGGGGGTGTGCCTGTGCACCCTCTTTCCCTGTGGTGATTCACTGTGTTGTAATGTATTGACGACGCGATGTCGCCGAGTAAGGCATACGTAGTAGATTGGTGCATTGTGACAGATAGGTTAATTTGAATGAACCCCTACTTCTCATTATCCATCATAGGTTTTTAGGCAAACCTTCTTTCTCCACTTCAACTATGTAATATTGACGACATGATGTCGCAGAGTAATGCATACGAGCCCTCTACCCCCCTGGCGAAAATTTTTGTGTACACTTTTGTGGTACAGTGGTGTACTGTACCAGACTAGCACACAAAAATCACCTAATATTCACCACAGTTGTACATGATCCTGAACTGTACACAGAATGTACCAAAGTTTCACACTGTTTCTTGAGGCTACCTGTACACAAATTACACCACAGTTGTACATAATCCTGAACTGTACACAGAATGTACCAACTTTTCACACCTTTTCTTGAGGCTGCCTGTACACAAATTACACCACAGTTGTACATAACCCTAAACTGTACACAGAATGTACCAACTTTTCACACCGTTTCTTGAGGCTACCTGTACACAAATTACACCACAGCTGTACATTATCCTGAATTGTGCTGTTCTTACAGATAGTCTCTTTCTCATTCTGTATACATATGTAATTTACCAATAGAAGATATTATGGTATATAGGTACACATTAAAATAACTGAGGGAACTATTTCTTCAACCTGACGCAATAGCCATATTTAAAACATGATGTCTGAGATGGGCTTAGAGGTGGACCCAGACATCAAGTTTGGGAGGACTGTCGCCAATGCTGACCTCCTCTTTACCCCCACCCCTGCGATCAAAAGACAGTCTCTCTAGTTCTCTGGGGAGGGAGGGGGCGACAACCGCTCTCCCCCCACCCAAAGCCTCAGTAACAATCTTGAAAGAAACATTAACAGGAAGACCTGAAGGAAAAAAAGACTTGTGGAGACCTAGACTATAATGGTGGTGCTGAATCCAGAAAGACAATAAGAAAGATGAGGAGTTCGACAGTGACAATGGAAGTAGAGAATGATGACATAAAATTGTTGGTGGGGCCATGGAGGTAAGGTAATTTCATAACAACGGAATAATTTTCCAAAGATAAAAAACAAGATACTTTTGTTTAATCTTCTAATAATAGATAAAAGCAAAACAAAGAAAAGTAGATACACTGCACTAAAAGCTGTAATTACAACTGGAAAGTTGCCAGTATCAGTACACATGTTGATACTTTGAGCAATGATATCACTAGGTTTGATGATTATGGAATCACCTAACTCTTGAATCTTTTTGATGTGGGTGTCAGTAACTGTCTGACAATGTAGAATTGGGTTATGATCTAAAGTTGCCTCTTGGAAAATGAGGCGAACTTCATTTTCTCCTGAGTCTCCTTTGCGAAAAAACTTAGATTTGTTAACTGTTAACTTAGATTTGTTAACAGTAACTGTTGCAATCTGACAGTCACAGTTAAATTTCAATAGTTGTCTATTGGAACATTCACAGTATAAATTTCCAACAGATTATTGATAAAATGAAACAGTTACTGTTGGATTTTAATGTTTAACAGTAGAAATCCAACATTAAATAGTAAATTGCCATTAATGTTGAAGGACATAACAGTTTGTTGAAATTTCAGCAGTTTATATGCTTAGGATAATAGAATGTTTATAAGTATATACTTAGTCTGTTGCCAATCTGAAACTGGTCTGTAATGCTTGAAAGACCAATTTCTGGATGCTAAGTCTGTAACAGGACGACTTGTCTGGATTGCAATAAAGAGAAGGGATTTTGTCTGGAAACTGAACTGGAATTTGGTCCATAACTATACTACAATATCTGTTGGTCTGTAACTAGTCTGTATTTTTTCTTCAGGTGCAGTTTAATATTTGGTGGTCTGTAAATGTACTGTAGTTTTGACAGTCTGTAACTGTGCTGTAGGTTTTGAAGGGCTGTAACTGGTCTGGATTTTGGTTAGTGAAAGAAAGTAGAGTCTGAGGAAAAGTAATTCAAATACAAAATTTCTACAATGACAAATACATTATGTCTAGAAAATATCTAGAATAATTACTTTTAAATGGAATGCAAAATAGCATAGCAACAATTGTTTTCTGTTTGATATATCAACTAGAAAACAACCGTTGCTATGCATATAATAATATATTTATTGTGTTTACACTTCTACAATGCTACATATCATCCAAAAAGTAGTGTGAATTGCTGAATCTTCTGTCTTCTCATTCATCTCGGATAATCTTGAAAATGCAGTCCTTGACTTTACTTCTTAAAATTAGCCATTCTGAATGTGATTTATTTGAATTCGTAAATGAGGAGGAAGCTGTTTCTGTTGGCGTCTTAGCTTGGGTCTTTCATGATGATGGTGAAAGAAATAAGGAGAACTATTTTAGAGGATTAGTGAAAATACAGTGAAATTGCATAGTGAACTGGCCTGATTGTGATAATTAAAGTTCATCAACATTTAAAAAAAGTTGGTTCATGCAACTTGGAGCATTGTGCTGGCAAGACTCCTGGCATAAGGCGGTGAGTACAACTACACTTTATTTGCCCTAAGTTTCTTTGCATGCACTCTCCCACATATTAAAATTGGCGAGTTTTATATTGTCATAGCAGCATTTGAAAAAAAAAAACATTTTTACTTGCCAGGATACACAGAAGTGTGCAGACCTAAGTGCAATGTGAAACAGAAGGCATGGCAATTTGGGGAGGAGATTTTAAAATATGTAGGCATGAAATTAAATAATATCTCAAAAGGAAAGACAACCATTCAATGATGTTGTAAACTAATGTATATATTTTGTTTTAAGTATTTAAGTTTTGTGTGGAAATATATTTTTTGCAAAGAGTTTGTTGTTCTTTTCTTGAATACTCAATATTTGATTGCGGTTGTGTACTTGCGAGTATAAGAAAGAATTTAGCTGCATCCATATTTTTTTGCAATCCAATGCTTAAGGTTGAACCTTCGTTTTCATTACATTGCTTATTACTTGGTGATTTTTAAATTAATTTCCCCGAGGTATGTAGCTCTTACATGCATGGGTTAAATTATATTACTGGTGAGACACGTGTACAGACCAACATGTTGTACTTAATGGAAACGGAGGAAAATTTTTGCTAAATGACATTTAGAACAGCTCAGAATGATCACTATTTATTTATCAATGTTCTCAATATAGAGCAATAAGTTAAGAAATAAACATTTATAGACCCATTATCCTTTGAAACAAACTAGTATAAATACTAATAGTATGGTAATGTAGTACAATACTGCAATATACCTGGTCAATCGTTGAAGAACAAATGGATGGGAAGAATGACAAAGGAAGGCCTCAAGTGAGATGTATGGAACAAGTGACGAAGGATGTGAAAGAGAAGAAATTCGTAGATTAGATTGAGATGAAAAGTAGGTTGAGGTACTTAAAGAGTCCCTGGGGCACTTAGACCTATTGGTCCATTATGCTAACCACCATTCAGAAGATCACCCATAGAGACCGATCGTCCGGCTAAAGGCCAAGAGGTCTCCTATGAGGATCCCTTTAATTTCATTGGGTTCCAGAAAAGGTGAGCCAAGATATCTATTCTGAGTCCTCATTATGGCTGGGCACTCGCAGAGGAGATGAGAGGTTGATTCGTCCTCTTCTTCACACCATCTGCATCTAGCTGAATCAGTGATCTTCAGGAGATGGAGGTGTCTCATCACTTGATAGTGTCTCGATTGCCAAGGTTGGGGTTGTCTTCATTGCCCCTGAAATGCCCATACAGGCCATTCTCTGCAAGTGGTTTAGTTTGTCCCTGGTAACATTCTGCCAGGTCCTTGTCCACCACCCTGGTGAAAATATCCTGTGCAGGAAGTGTGCAATACCGTAGAGGAAGTGTGCAATACCGTGCAGAAAGCGTGCAATACCGTGTAGGAAGCGTGCAATACCATGTAGGAAGCGTGCAATACTGTGCAGGAAGCGTGCACACGCTTCATGCACGGTAAACTGCATGATACATGCACAGTTCCTGCACGTTCAAATGTCCGAATTCACGCTTCCCTCACACTTCCTGCATGCTTCCTGCACAGGATATTTTCACCAGGGCAGACAAGTGAGCAGTGCAGAAAGCTAGGCTTCACTAATGCTGTATGTAGCCAGTACATGGCTTTCGGTTTTAGCCCCCAGGTTTTTCCCAGAGCTTTCCTGCAAGACCATAGAGAGGCACAGGCTTTCTTTGTTTTCGCCTCTAGATGTTCTCCCCAGTTGAACTTGGAGTCTAGAATAACCCCAAGGTATTTAACTGATGTGGAAGGTTGTAAACACCTTCCTTGTAGTAGGGGAAGTCTTAGACCTTCCCTTTTTCTCTTATTGGTAAACACGGTAAGAAATACGTAAATATGAAGAGATTAGCCAATAGAAGAACTCAGTGGAGAGCTGCGTCAAACCAATCTGAGGATTGATGACCAATGATGATGATACCTGGTTAAATTTTTAGAGCTCCTCAACTTACCCTTTCATTATGTGATTTATAATTTAATTTTTCAGTATGTATATGATGATGGGTTCAACATGATAATTCTGATATCAGATATTTAGTAGCTGTTATTGGATTTCAAAGGTAAATGGTTAGATTTCAACAGTTAATGTTAGGTTTCAAGTTCACTGTTTGGTTTCACCAGTTTACTGTTAAAAGTTCTACATTAACTGTAATTTTCAACAATAGGTAACTTTGATGGATTCAACTGTCGGATTTACTTGCTGTTTGTAATTTTCCACAGTAACTATTGAATTCAACATTGGCCTGATTTAATGTGAAGTTTTCAATGGTTTTTTGCAAGAGTACCCGTAGAATTCAACAGTTTTTTCAACAGTAACTGTTGGATTCAGCAGTTTTTTTTTCAATGGTAACTGTTAGATTCAACAGTTTTTTCAACAGGGACTGTTAGATTCAACAGTTTTTAACAGGTTTTCAACAGTTTTTTCGCTGGAGATCTTCAGCGGGTAAATATTGATAATGCATCTCCATTTTCCATCATGAATTTTAACCCACAAATCATTTTATCCCCCTTCTAATAGGCTTTAGTTGTGACTCTGCCATGTTGGAAAATAATTCTATTAAAACCAAATGCCACATTTCATTGGGTATTCAATCAATCAATGGGATGTTCATTTCGTATTTTTTCCAATTTCTTGTATTCCTAGTTTTTACTTCGTACAATAATCCCTGCCCATACTCTGTACCATACTGTACACAATCTGTACCTGTACTCTGATGTAGACAATCTACCTGAAATCTGTACAGTAAAATGTTCTATAACACACAATTAGCACACAAAATCACACAACTTTTACCACATTTACCACATTTTGTACATAAATAGTGTACCAGTTATTCACACAAGTTGTACCTGAAATCTGTACAGCAAAAATGTTCTATAACACACTACTTGCACACTAAAAGCACACAAAAAATCACACAACTTTTACCACATTTACCACATTTTGTACATAATTAGTGTACCAGTTATTCACACAAGTTGCACCTGAAATCTGTACAGCAAAAATGTTCTATAACACACTACTTGCACACTAAAAGCACACAAAAAATCACACAACTTTTACCACATTTACCACATTTTGTACATAATTAGTGTACCAGTTTTTCACACAAGTTGTACACAAACATTTTCGCCAGGGCCTTGAATAATTAGATACCGTTTTATTTTCCCCTTCGTCTGTTGGGCAAACTTTGCGCCCAAATTGAACAAGTCGACATTTGCCATAAATTAACAAAAATTAACTGAAGTTATTTTTGTATCAGTTAATGTATAATTTTAACAATTAAAAGAAAATTCTTCTAAAAAGTAACGATTACATTAAAAAGTTACCCATATTTTTGACGATTAATTTTTTAAATTGTTAATCCCAACAATGCTAGTGTAAGTAAAATTGGTGTATATTTCAAAAGAAAAATATTCAAAGTTCAGTATACAAGCAATGGATGGAACTATGAAAATCCATTTCTAGCAGTCTTCTGGTCAAATCTAGAATAGTGTTTGCTGACCATATATGGAGAAAGGTGATTTTCCAGGAACTTTTTCTTATGGAATTTTACTCCTGACAACACAAACAAGGAAATAAATTCCCTAATTGCTGATATGCTTTAACTTCATGCTTTAACTTCATGCTTTAACTGAAGTTATAAATATGTAGTTAAACCTCACTGTAGTAAATTGGTACTGTTTGGCGTAACCTGGTGGAAATTCATGATGAAGTAACAACTAATAACTTTGTATATTTATACAAACAATTTATTAAACCACGACCAGTTTCACCCACTTAGGGCATCTTCATGTACAATAAGATTTTATCTCTGAGACCTAAATGTATAGGCAACTGTGGAGGGTTGGGGGATTGAAAATTCAGGTGGGAGGGGGGAAACAGAAGACAGAAGGAAGCATGAAGGTCAAGGAGATGGAATAGAGTGTGGAGATGGTGGTGATTCATCCCTGGTGTTTGTTAAAGTTGTGGCTTGGGGTGTGAGAGGAAGTGGGGAGCAAAACTGTAGTGGGACATCCAAGATGGGTGTGTGAAAGGGGAGAAGGTTGTCGTTAGCTAAGTTAAAATGTACCTCTTTATGGAGGATTTCCAATTGCTCCAATGCATCCATTTTTCTGCCCTCACTTACTAAGTGGAGAGGTACAGGATTGAAATCGCTCCATTGTCCTGTGTCAATGAGGTGTTTTGTAATTTGCAATAGAGGATTTTCTCTATTATGTGATTTGAGTAGCCATTAATTGATGCAATTTTCTTTATTGTTTCAAGTTCCCCTTGAAAATTCTTTCCTGATAGTGGAATATCTAGAAGTCTCTTAATCATGGAGTGAAAAGACGCCAACTTGTGCGAAATGTGGTGGCATCGGGAATTGTGAATGTCGTGGTCAATGCAGGTGGACTTCCTGATAATCGAAAAGTCAAAACAATCATTGGTGATACAAAGAGTAACACAGAAAATTCAGGGTGGAATTGATGCCCTACTCACAAGTAAATTGAATATTGGAATACCTGGAGTGCAACCACTTAACGAACATGTCCAACTGTCTTTCAGTTCCCGTCCAAACGCAAAAAACATTGCCCACATAGTGAAGGCAGGAGAAAATATATTTGAGTTATGGCTGATCACCGCTAAACATTTTCTTTTCAAAATCATCCATGTAGAGGTCCGCCAACAGCGGGGATAAGGGAGATCCTATGGCTAGACTTTGGGTCTGCAAATAAACTTCACCATTGAACATGTAATAATTTTGAGCAATGCACACATTAAAAGTTTTTCTGAACTCATCAATTAAAAACCGAGGGGTGTTACACTTCAGGAGCACCTACTCCACTACGGCTTCAAAGGTGGGTACATTGGGGAAAGATTCACTATGTCGAAAGACATCAGAATGCTCTTCTTAGGAGGCACTTTCCCAGAGAGTATATCACATAATATGGTTGAATTCTTAACCCCATACTCAGGAACAAAAGAGGCTATACAATAATAAATTGAAAAATATACAAAGTTATTACTTGTTACTTCTCAATGTAGTGTTGGTTGAATCAATCTATGGCTGGTCGAGGAATTGATTTGATCAACTGGATTGTAGAACGATGAGACAGGGACAGTCTCTGTCAGATTGTCGAATTGTATGGATGTTGGAGAATAAAAATGTGTCTTGAAATGTCAATTAGTCCAACACAGGGCAGAAACAGACAGCACACTCACTTTACAAATTCATTCATTTCAGACAGTTACACATATTGCAGGAACTTGTAAAGTGAAGTACAATTATATTATTATATCTGCATTACATGAAGTTACACTCTTGATGCAAAATTTCCATATTAAAATTTTTCACAGAAAGATTAAAATAATGCTTAAAAAAATATTTTCATCATTAACATGTTCCCTGTCACGATGTTCTTGCTGACTCCACCCACCATTTGAGGTTTCCTACTTCATAAATTTTTTTATAGTTCGAGAAATTTTTAAAGATTAAATCCTGTTTTTCAAGCATATGGTTACATAGAATGCCAACCTAGCTCTATGATAAGTATCACTGTCATCATCCAGAACAGCGTGTAACGAGCAGCGAAACAGTAATTGTTTCTTTCTTCATAGTGACTGAAGTAGAGTGTGTGAATAGGTCCTCTTTTGATCATTATAACTGAAGCAGCTAGTTTTATTTTTAATAAATGGTTTTTAGGATCCACGGTTAAATTATAGACATTAAACGCATAAAGACCTTCATTCTTACAAAAAGGATGATAGATTCTCTACTATTGAGTGAAGGTTCTAAAAGAACTTCCTCACTGATTCAAAATGTGAACGTGAGTTTATTTAATCCAAACTACCAATTTAAAAAAGGCAACTATGTTCAAGCTTTACCCAAGGAATACAAAACAAACTTGTAGTTATATTTACTAAAAGATTGAAGTGCTTGAAGCGTTTCAGCAACAAACTCAAAGTATTAAATGTTAAATTGTAATCTCAACACCTACCATCAGCATAACAAATCATCATCCAACTTTTGGCCACTAAGTATCCCATCCTTGGTTTTTCCATGATTTATTTTTCCTTATAATTTGAATTTATAGCCACTCTTCTGAAGAAAGTGTGCAATTTATTTTTATCATGTATTCAGGCAACAATGTAGGACGTTCACCTTCAATATTTATTTTTCCCAATTTAATCATTGTTTATTCAGTTGAATTCCAGGAGCACTACAATGTAGTGATGCTACGATGAGCCCTTATTTATACATTCATAAATACTAGGATTTGTAAAGCAGAGGATTGCAAAGTAAGGTATGTCTGTATTTACATTCAATGGCAGATGAAGCCCTAACCTACTAAAAGATCTACAACTCTATTAAGAAATGATAACTATGAAGTTGTTGAAGACTTGCTGATAAATCAATGGTAGAAATACATTCTACATCACAGAATATGGTTACATGATGGACTGACTAAATTAGCTGAGAAAGTGATGTTTTGACAGCATTAGATTTTTTTATTACAGAACAAACAACAATTTGAGCATATTCCTCACCTGCTGGATCAAGGGTGACATGGGCACGGGCAATAGAATACTGAGTTCTGGGATACATGGGGCGCACTGTGGGACCTCCAACATCAGAAGAGCTTGGCACCATTCCTGGCCCATGGTGGTGGTGATGATGGTGCTGCTGTGGCCCATGATGCCCATGCTGCGTTGCTCCTCCATTAGGTGCTCCAATGGGAGTGGCTGTTGCCACCGCTGTAATGGTAGACAAAAACAAAAATGTCAAACATGATGAAGAATGATGTAGAATTCTGCCCACTACTATAGAGAACCATTGCAATAAATACTGTGTTAGACTCGGAGGCACTAATAGATTGTTCTAATCACTCATGTTATTCCTCAGTACCACTGAGTATCTTAAACAAAGTATAAAATATTTGATATCCAACTGGCAGGAAAAAATTATAAAAAGCATCATCCAGTGGCGTGCATTGGGGATAAGGTAGGTAAGCTGCGCTTGCTCAGGCAGCGATGAAAAAATATACATATCGTCTTCACTCAAACATACATTGGGTCTTATTTGTTATTTTTCATTTAGAGAGATTATTCTGACGTAATATGCCGCATTCTATACATGCCAGCGCATCGCGTCATTAAGTTTGCTGCAAGTTTTCGCCATGGACATGGTCGTCTACAGTCAGCCGAGGCCGTGGGTAAGCTAGGCGGATGGAGATCCCCCAAGCACTCTCTCTATCTCTTGCACTCAATGCTAATGCCTGCGGCTCGGTCGGGAGGTAGAGGACAGGGAGGCAAGTGCCGCCACTTACAGTTTACATACCATGGGAAAAACGGAGCGGTAGGCTACGACACTAAGCGCTTACGAATTTTCATGCAAATTATTTCTGTCGTCAAAATTCATTTTTCTCGACTAATACAAAGCCTATACCATTGAGTAAGGTATCACTGGAGAGGATTTTTTCAGACTTCTGGCATAGTATACTCAGCTTACGTTAGAACACATTGTTTATAATTTAACTTTAAAAAATCTTTTCGGTAAAAGTGCAAAGAAAAAGGAAGGCCCATAGAGATATGTTATAACAGACAATGAGGAAAAGAGGATTATTGTCGGAAGGAGATGTGTTTTTGTATCGTGTAAATAAATAACTAATAACAGGTATTGTAAATTGTAAATATGTTCATATTACTAAACTGTCTTTGCTTTTTAATACACACACTTCCTAACTACTTCATTTCAACAACCCAACAGAAGATTAGATCATTTCTTTAGGGAAAGGTAGTAAGTCTGAAAGTTTCGCACAGTTTTAAAAGAAAATAACACAAATTTAATATTCTACATACAAAACAGTGAATAAATTACCATTTCAGAATATTGGAAATACCAAGCTTAAAGTGCAAACATGAAGATTGTAATTGTGAGTACTTTTGACATTTTTGCATTTCCCTGCACATTAAAACCTGTTGGCTGACTGGGAGTTCTACTCTCGTGAAATTATTCTGTTGACTATGCCTCCTATTTATGACAAACTCAATATTATATCTAATGCCATAATGACCAAAAAGGTCATTGGGACACATTCACTTGTTTTCTCAACTTCGGCAATACCCGCATTGAAGCACATCTTCATTCCCATTTCCTTGCAAGTGTAGAGTGGCATATGAAACAGTGGCCTAGAACAGAGTGATCATGTAGAGATTAATGGACACAATTTTTGCCATTCGAGAACTTCCATTTCGAGGAGGTAAGGTTGAAGATTCCCCATTAAGGGTATTTACACTGCAATTTTAAATAGTATCAGTAAATTGACACAACTTTACGACATCATCTCGTGAATGCACCCCTTTCAGAGGAAGAACGAAATGCATTAAAAACGACTTGATAATACCTATTAGCACAATTTTGGAAAATAAGATCAGAGAAGAATAGGCAGCAAATTTTTGTGGTGCTATTTCTAGACGAGACCTCAGATATCAGTAATAAATCCCAGCCATCCACAACACTAAGATACTTCCACGATAACGCCTTGGAAGTACAGCAACAATTACTTTTGTTCACTGATTTAAGTGCCAATTGGTCTGCCAATGTGTTATTTGTTCATGCAAAGCATATCATTAATTTTTATAGACTGAAAGAAAAACTCATCTCAGACGCCCTTTCCAAAATTACTGTGGAGTAGGATAAGTTGTTTTACACATCAATGCAGACTGATCGAAAAGGATACATGGCAGGTAATGATGGGAAGTGGTGTAAACATGTAGAAAATCATCTGAGACTTTAGGAAGAGGATTCTTAAAGGAAGAAATGGCATGAGAAAGAAAAGGAAATATTGTACAAGAAAGTGGACCTCATTTGCCAGATGTCTGCGGATAGTATGACAAGCTCCTCAGACACGGATGAAGGTAATTTTTTCCGGGTGGGGGGGATATCAGAATGCCTATTGACTGCTTCCCTAGATCGGACTTAAACGTCCTCTGCCGCTGGGTCTATGATAGTCCAGGCTGTCACCAATGTGACAGCAGCTGCATTGGGATTTAAAGGGGAAGAAATTCATTTAGTGTCTTCAAAATCACACCTTCATAGAGTGAGAGCTGAGGAAAGGACTGAGACAGCTGAGCTTATCAGACAAGAATTTCACCCTCAAGTTCCCTGGCAGTACACTGGCACGGGAAATTACTTCCTAGCAATGAAGGTATTAATATTTTTTTATTGCAGTATTTATTTAATTTTTAAAAAAACTTTCTCCAAAAAATTGTAATATTTAATATTTGGATTGTAGATTGAAAAAAGAACTCCACTACTCAGCCAAGTTATGCCACGATCTATGGTATCTTTCCGAAACCCTGATTTGTTTGGCCCTCTTCGATGAAATTGTTTCTGACTACGAGAAAAGAGAGATTGTGGCGGCAATCACAGACAACGTGGGATCTGATGATAACACACCTCGAGCGACCCTTCCACCAAACTGGCCTATTAGAGAGCTGACCCTCGCTGACTTCGTTTCGACATATTCTGTGAATTTTTTCAAAATCATTAGTGTTTCGTCATCTTTTTTGTTGCAAGATCCATCTACATGGGAAAGTGATGCCGACTATCAAAAGGGACTATCTGTGGTACAACATCTTAAAGAACTTAATGGCACTGCAGAGAGAGGGGTTCAGTTGATAAGGGATTTTCTGGTCAAGAAAAAATTGACAAATGATGAGGCTCAAAGGCAACAACTGCTCCTAGTCGTTAAACGACAGGGAAATGCATGACAAAAGTGGCAAAAAAAACTCTAGTTTTTCACATTGTTTCCTATTCCAAGTGCTTTCATATGAGTAGAGTGACTGTCTACTAATAGAAGACAATTTTCTTTCAGAGGTTTCTGATTTTAAAACCAATGGGACCCCTGGGAGGTAGGCAACATTGTATGAAATGCGGAAATTTGAAATTTCTGAACTTTGAATACGTTTCGGCATGGTCAAATATTGTCCAATGTAGCTGAAAATATTTTTGGGGTGTCTTTTCATACATTGGCATTGGAAAATGGAAATTCCCCCAAAACTTTCAAACTTTCTGTTTTTTTGGGACACCCTAAGGTGGTGTGTCCAGAAAGGCTTCTGCCCGGGATTTGAACCCTGGACCCTCCGGTTGGTAGCTCAGTACTCTACCCACTGAGAACCCAGACCCCATGCTATCTACCTATAATCCAATAATCTGGCAATGTCAAGGTTGCATGTGTTTGATTACCGACATCACACTGTAATGCAATTTGCTTGCAATGACATCACTTTCCCTAACCCATACCCCTTGTTACTTGCCACCTAACTCCCACTACTGTGCTCACTCCATTTCCCCCTTCTCCCAAAAAACTTGACTAGTTTAATGTTGGCTCTAAAAGCCAAGTCTGAAATAGTAAAACATATTGCATCTGAGGATGGCTTAACAGCCAAAACTGGTGTGTCCACAAATTTGCGGAATTCACTAAGTGTCTGTTTTATCAATCATGACATCTTTCCACCACATAAAGCACTCCAACTTTTGATTTTGACTACCTAAAATACTTTCATACACTGTAAATACCTCTTTGTTCTATGAGGCACTCCAGAAAAACTATTAAAAATATTTTTTCCTTCTTTCACTGTCTTGCACTTTCTCAATTGACAATGAATACTAAGCAACTTGATGAAGTGCCATAATTATTTTTTCTCAATAATTTACATTGGGAGCGATTACAGACAAACATGGAAGGGAATAGTCACTACCACACTTGATGGATGAACTATAGTGGACTCCAAGAATACAAGAGAAGAACTGCCACAGTTGGCTAGGGTGGTCACCAAGGCTGATGATTCATGCACTACATGCCAGGGAATGATGCTTCACCACTCCAAATGACTCTCATTTCAATTTAGGGTCAACAATTCCTGTAATATTCGCAAGATAATTTCCAAGCTAATTGAAATGTAGATAAGGATTATGCAGATACGAGGTTTTTACCATAATGCATTGTTCAACAACATACACTTCGATATGTGTATGTATATTATGAAACACACTTGAACTTTTCATTGTTACACATACACTGCTTTACACTTCACATAATTAGTTACACATATCAAGAAGGAAAACAACAGAGCAAGCATGCATCAACAAGAGCATTTCACCAACAGAATGAGAGTGACAGTACACAAAAAGCATAATTGGAACAAGCAAGCCAAAAATTAGTGGTAGAATTCTAGGACACTTTGGAGAAAAAGGATGTTGAGAGAAGGAAGGAGACCATATCTCAGCACTCACGTTCTCTTGGCTTCTGGGCATCCACAGGGAGAGCTATTGGCTTGGGCCGGATCACTCGCCTTGCTGTCGAGGTTTTCTCTTCACCTCCTAATATGTTAGGAAAGCCAGAGGCGGGTGCAGAGAGATAAAAACACATCAAAGCAGCCAGGCATGCATTTTTAGCAATAAAAAGTTGAGAAAGGGCAAAAAGATCATTTTTTCAAGGGCCTTTCTACCAGAAGATCCAAATCAAACAAAACAAGAAAGGAGGATAAATGACGGCACCATAAGGTATGGATAAAATGGATAATTGGATGCCAGATGATTAAGGCAACAAAAATACTGACAAAAACAAATTTCAGAAAAAAAAACTAGAGGAAAAGACGCAAACTGTCACAGCATAGTTATAGTTAAATACCACAATATTTTTATAATATTATTTAATAACAAGAGAGGGTACCAAACTTTACCTTCCTCCATGATACTAAAAATATTTTGCACTTGTTAACTATGCTAACCTATAAAAAGCTTACCAATGAAATATACTATGTCTTGAGTAAATGAAGTTAAACTAACTTAATTTACCTAAATGAGCTTAACTATTAAAATCCTTTTTCATTTGTTAAGACAGGATGTGGCAACCATTTTTACATGTGCAATAATTATACCCATTTGACGATTTAAAAGTGAGAATACATCACATTTTCCATTAATCACTGTTTTTTTTTAACTGTAACAATAGAAAAACTGAAGGCCACGCCATGAAAAACCACAGTGCCAGGAAAGACATTTCCTAATATCAACCAAACAGTCAATATCAATGAAGTACTGATTTTTCCCAAAAAACCTGCAATAAATGCATTCATTTTTGTTAATGATGATAAAAGTCATAGTTGGGATTAATGATTTGGTTGAGTAAACAAATTAAAGATTAAAATTAATCATTAAAAATGAGGTTAACTATTTAATTTAATCGTTAATTTCCAGAAAAGTTAACTTTTAATTGTTAAAATTATGTATTAACTGATACAAAACTAACTTCAGTTAATTTTTTTCGTTAATTTTTGGATGTCAACCTGTCCGAATTGCGGCACAAAAGTTGCCTTACAAACAAATGGGAAAATAAAACAGTATCTAAGAATGCAAGGGTAGTTGTGTAAGAATTCAATGGAGAGGCCCAGATGAATACTGCCAAACAAAAGTGGGGCTGAGCAGAGTGACCGCAAAAGTTTAGGAATGCACCCTCAGGCGAGAAAACACGAAACCACGCGAAGACATCCCCTGCCACACACCCTCATCGTGGCTTGCATGGTATAGCATAGATGTAGATGAAGACAATGTCCTGGAGGGCTCGGATGCCTTACTCAGAGACATCATGCCATCAATACTATGTAGTTGAAGCCGAGAAAGAAGGGTCACCTAAAAACCTGTGGCAGATAATGAGGGGGAGTGGTTCATTCAAACTAACGTATCAGTTACAATGCACCAGTCTATGTATGCCTTACTTGGCAACATTGCATCAACAATACATCAGCCCCTAGTGAATCATAGGAAAAGGAGTGCAGGCACACCCTCTGCATCTACTGTAACTCTATACTATAACTAAGCCATTTCCTCTGCAATTTTGCAATTGAGAAGGCATACTTCACATCGCAATGTGGGGATTGATATAAAAAAGTAATCTTAAAGCACTTTAAACTGCTCAGAATAATCTTTTGTGGCAAATTACAGATGCACCATGAGAGTCAGAGTCTTACGTTCACGACAACTTAAAAATCCCAAATTTGGGGCTCCACCTCAGAAAATTGCTGAATCCTTTCAACAGATACTAGGAAACCTGATCAACAACACTCAGGACCTTAAATGCAATTACAATGAAAATCCTCAATTCAAATATTTGTAACCAAAAGAATACCGATGGAAGAAATCACAATGACAGTTTTGCTTTGTTTGTCAAGATTAAAAAAACATCAAGAACTCTATTTCCACAGCATCCAATTTGCCAAAGTAACTGTACGTTAACTAGTCTTTAACTTTAACTAGTTACTTTTTACAGAGATTAACTTTAATCAGTTAATTTTTTTGGTAACTTTCCTAACTATGATCAAAGTAAAGGAGAAATAATTGCCAATAGTGTTCAAATGGAGACGATAAAGTGGAGAATAATGCAACAAACTATGAGAGAAGTTTATGCCATGTAGTTATTCAATATCTAGGGTAGAAGCTGAGGGGTACTTTTCATTGTGATTCACAAGAAAAAGATAATTTTTAACCATTAACAATTTATTTTTAATTCTATTTTTATTAAGTAAATGTCAATACAACAGCACTCTTCTTTTCAAGGCAAGATTGGTGCTAGACCCCCAGTAATACATTATTTACCACTCCCATCATCTAAGACTAAAGATATGTTGACTATGTTGGACTTCCTGGTTCAACTTCTCTGGGAAAGCTCATTTCCTATAAACCTATATTGGTTAGTAAGCATCAATTGTAGTTTTATGGTGGCCAGAGAATACTGATTATATATTCAAGTGGTACCAATTGTTTTCACATTTGCAGAGATGGTATGATTTGAACACAAGGACACAAGCAACTCAAGAAGAATGTGAACAGTGAGAATAAATCCAGTTATTATTGATTCAATATGTCAATTTTTTCTATTATTAGATTTTTGGAAATAGTAAATAATTGCCCGCCCCTTTAAAATAATTCTTAGAATCAAAAGCAAGACTGAGTGTTAATGGAAGTGACTTTAGGACAGGGTTGTCTTTGGGAGAATAGTGTGAAGACTGCCAAATGTGGACTTTCATGGTAAACTTTAGTGCATACCCACAAATTCCACCTTGAATTATCTTAAGTGTTAAATTAGCTCCAGAGATGAAAACACGCATCTGCTTCGTGGAAAGCTGATAAGATCTGACCTCAAGAGTCAAATGGATGGTTGTATAATGCCCTCATTTTGTCACAGCTCTATCACATTATTCTGAATACACTAAAACTTCAACCTAAAATATCAGATTTGCATTTAATCTGAACTCATAAACACAACATGAAACTCAGAATAATTAGCTGCCAAAATATGAAGATTCACAATAATTTGAAAATTTCTCATAACATTCAAGCATGCAGAACAAAAACAATGATAAGCAGACACACATTTTCAACAGAGTGATTGCCCGATGTTCCTTAAGCAAATGAAAATGCCAAAAACATTTCAAAGATTTTCTCGAAGCAATTAAGCTCAGAATCATAAAGAGGCCAAAGTAAAACAATGATGCAAACAAGGCTCATCCAGTTTGTTTATCAGCTGAAAAAAAACTAAGCGCAAGCATACTAACCAACATAAGATGAGACATAACCTCTCTTGTCCAGTGAGCCTCCACCTCCAGGCCTAAATTTTTCATCAGAATCGAAATCCTGTCCAGTAGATGAGTGGCGTGGACCTCCAGTCGCAGGTGCAGTCTGGTGTTCGGATGGTGAAGCAGCAGTGGACGATGAGGCAGAGGCAGGTGTTGCAGCAGTTTGAGTCTGCGTTTTCTCCAAAGCTTTCAGTTCCATCTGATCATGATGGATCCATAAGTCTGGAGGCTTCACACTACCTTTGCCACCTGGACCACTTCCTGATCCACTACTTCCAGCCCCAATGCCAGCTCCAATTTTCCCTTTAATAGTCCCTTTCATGTAGCTGCAAAATATGAACATTGAATACAATGTCACCATCAAAACAAACATAGAGATACTATTGACTCACGCAATAACCAACATGAAATATTTATTCACGATTTATTTCATAGGAAAGTACCAATTTTTTTTTCCTTCTAATCTTATTTACACTGTAATGGGCAAATAGCTAAACCAATTTTTGCCCTTATATACATGGAGCAGGCATGAAATACCATGTACATTCCCACAATATGAAGCAACATAACTTCCACATTCTCTAAAAACAATATGTCTACGGATGAAAGTAGAATTTATCAAACTTTTTAGGCCTTTAAAAATTCAAATTTTCCATGATAAAAAAAATAAACGCTATGGAAATGTATTCATATATATTTGGATGAGTAGACCATGAGATTTGTTCCTACTATTTCTAACTGGCCCAACCTTACTGCTGTCACCCATGTTTTAGCCGTACATATTCTGGATTACCTTTAAAAGCTCAAAAATTTCAAGGTCAATGCCAGGAGAGAATGCCGATGTAGAGTCAATGGATAGTCCATCTCCCAACTTTCACTGTGAACTATGATGCCACAGTTGAAACAGTAAATTAAAACTTATACATGCCCATTTCATTCGCAAATATGAGAGCATGGATCACAACTGCCTTCCGCTCTCACCTAACACTGCAGGTATACAAGAGGTCTTAGGTTTCACTTGCTATAAAGGCAACATAAAACAATTTTGTAAGCTTGATAACTTCGCTTGATTCTAAAAAAAGTAATGGATTGATAATTATAATAACTGACATTTGTTCAAGTATGGAAATGAGTAAAATTAACTATGGATTCAAAATAAATGCTCATATAGCAGGAAGAGAACTTTTTTAATGCACTGGATAAAGAGATGTTACATACCCTTTTTTACTTCTGTCAGGTCCATGAGAGTTGCGGTGTCGACAACAGAATACAGTAATTAGAATGACCAGGATAAGCACAAGTAGAGAAGATGTACCTACAGCAATGTACAGCATCATAGTACTAGACAGTCCTCCTCCTCTTCCATCTAATGTGTAAAGAATAGAAAAAATATCCATGACAACAGCAAAGGAAAACTAAGGTAAGTAGAGTCGTAGAGGGTCATAAAACTCTACCAAGGGCACCTAGATGCCACTGTGCGCTTATGTGTGATGCTGAATGTAAACAAATGATATACTTTGAAGGAGCATATTACCAGAGGGAAAATGTCTCTTTAAAGGAAAACAATCTCCAATGAAGTGAAAAATCAAAATGAGATAGGTTGTGACTGTTAAGATAATGTAGAAGGGAACTACATATACCATGATATCTCACTAGTATTACCCTGAGAAATTTTTTAGGACAAAGAATGCCACCATGTGGGTGCAGATCCAGACTCTTTACTGGTCAGCGTAACTGCAAAACTCTCCAGGATTACCTTAACACTCTGTGTTTTGACCTTCAGATTCCTGAAAGCAGCTTCTAGTAAATTAATTCATTAATTACTTACTCAGTAATAAGAAAGATCACATCTACATCCACATAAGAGTAGAGGAAGTGAGTTTCTATGACTATCTAGACTTAATTAGAGTCAAGTATTGCTTACTAGAATGGACCGATGCTTCACATCCAGTAGCCCCTTGAATTGGAGGCAAGTGAGTAAACACATATGTTGATTTGGGCAAATGGCAACTGATGCAAAGCTGATATGTCAAACAAAATGTGGCTAATGACGTGCTTTAGTGGTCCAAATTAAAGGCATTCATATTAAAATAAAAGTTAAGATCTAAATACATTTAACTTTAAACACATGAGAATCTTACAACTGACAGTGTGAATTGCATGATTTTATGCCTTTCAGTAATAGGAGACCCCTTATTGAACAAGCCCAGATTCTTTGGTATAATAGTAGAAGCCTGTTATAGTGAGTACGGCATATAGTGAGAATCTTGCAATAACGAGTGATTGGCAATGTACCATCAAAAGGCCCATGATTAACATGTAAAAGAAAACGGATATAGCGAGGCCAAGACGCTCCTGCCACGGTATATGCTTGGAATTACGAGCAACATTTCATGAGGGTGATGCACTGCAAAGTACAAATTAACGCATGGTATTTATCTTTAGTAGCATTATTAGTCAACTATAACTTAGAATACAAGAATTGTGCCATCTACACATTATTTAAAGTCCAATCAAAACCAAGCACTGGCAATTTACGGCCTGCCCTGGCATATCTTGAGCACGCTCGCACTTTTTAGTTGTTCTTTTGTTAAGCAAGTTCACATTGGAGCGGAGTGGCCATTAGGTGGACAAGCGGTATAGCATTAACCAATCACTGGTTGTAAACCATTTCTTTCTCGTGCCCCACTTTAGGGATTGATTAACCTCTGCAGACCCATCATACCACATTCTCTATTAGTATAAATGGATATAATGGATAATGATACCAGCTATACATAGGTATTGTTCTTGTGGCTCCTCAAAAATATATACATGGCCACAATGGGAGCCATATCGTTGTTGTTGATAACCTCAGGTCTAGAGTAAAATTTAATGAATTTATGAGTGCCAAATCCTCCAAAAAATATCAAAATATTTGAAATTATTGTTAAAAATATTCATTAGACAATTCCTACTTTATAACAGATATCGATGAATTGATCTGCATAGGCCTAATTCCACAGTTGTAGTGGAATTATGGTATGGATATTTTTCATCACTTTCTTTCAACTTTGTGGCACTCTGTCAACTAGCGATAGAGGAGCGATGGGCTTGTCTGCATGCTTGACAAGGATATTACAAGGCAGGGAAAATTGTATAATTTGATACATCTTATGTTAATTACCACTAAAGAACCTGACCAATTAATAGTTTTTTCAATATCCATTAAAAGTTGCGAAAACTTATGCGTCATAATTTAAATTTAAGCATGACTTGCTGAAGTGGGTTATGAAGCTGGACTAGCTTAGTAAGAGGTCATTCAAAGCAATTATTGTTATCAATTGTATTTCTAGTAAAGACATCACTGGGCTCATCATTAAAAGCACAAAAAATTGATAGAAAGTGATACAGTGAGTATAAGTAGCAATGCTTCAAAACGTTAAATCATTAAAAAAACATAACACATGATAAAAATTCAGAGTGGTGACTCCCAATGGCTGTTTTTTGGTCTCTGTGATGTTGATTGCAGGACCCTTGGCTTAATGTAAGACATTAATAATACCATAGAGTAAAAACTCTTCCCCCAGTAAAAATTTAGCAGGATATTGCCCACATTTAGCAGAAATAGCAGGATTTAGCAGGAATAGCAGGATTTAGCAGGAATAGCAGAATTTAATAATAATAATAATAAATTTATTCATTATTTTTATTGGGGTCAAAAATGGACCACCTCGTGGTATCCCCAGTAACAGCTTCGATTGGCTAATGGTGGGCGTCTGCTTGTGGGGCTAACCACCCCATACTACTGGTTCCTAAAGAGAGTACCAGGAAAGCCACCCACAACCGGCCCTTCTCGGATGAGGGCCCTAGTAAAGTTGGGTGTCGCAAATCTATGCCATTTAAGAAGGGAGCTCGCATGGAGAGGACGGAGACCCAGAGGGGAGACCTTGATGCTACCAGTGAGCCAAGTCGCAGGGGATACATGGCGAGGATGCACTCTTTGTGGTGTGAGATGCATCCTGAATATCACCATCTGTCGCAGCAGAATCTGTGCGACTACGCCAATCACCTGTGCAAGAAAACAACACCCCAATCGCAAGGTCAGAGTAGTACACCACCGGCCAAGGCTCTATATCCTACAAAGGCAGATGTACCTTCTCCTACCGCCGGTGCTTCCGCCGATCTTTCAGTGAAGGGAGACGAGCCGAAGGCCGATTCTGATCTACTCAAGTGGTTGGAAAGCACGATAAACTACGATAATACGACTACCAGGCAGAGAAATATACATCATAAAATTTCTCTGCGCGACCAACAGCTGTACCAGTTGAATGGCATGATCCTGACCGAAACAACCAGCCTCTAGGAAATAGAATGTGTGGTATATGCTGCTGCCACACTGTTGGCCTCTCCCCAAGTGTCTGCCACTTGGGAGACTAAAGCAGCAAATAGGCTTAAACAGCTTAATGCCAAAATCATGCTGGCAAGATAACAGGTGTCGAGATTTGAGGTTGTGATGGATTACTTTTCCTCCGGCCGGGCCTTTACGCCGAAGGTCAAGCGCATTGCACGTGCAATCCGGAGAGACCACCACACACTAAACAAAAGAGTGCTGCTTATCCTTAAGCAAAATGAGGTGGATAGAGTGAGGGCATTTACAATGGCATGGAGGAAGTTGGTCAAGACGACCAATGCCAGGAAAGAGAACTCCACCTTCTCCTTTCAGCCATCCCGTCTCTTCCGACTCTCACCACCAGTTATCCAAACACCACCAACTGCCTCGGAGGTGGAACATTTCTGGAAGGATGTCTACGAGACCAGGAAGCCATTCAACGAAGGTTTTACTTTAAAGAGTTTTGTGACCGCCACCTAGCGGATATGGATCGTCCCATCTCAGTCACGGAAAGTGATGTGAAGAAGGCCTTCTCTGGCAAGAAGAACTTCACTGCTCCAGGAATGGACGTAGTGAATAACTTCTGGTGGAAAAAGTTCCCTTCCACACACAAACACCTTGCCAGAATCTTCACATCATTCGTGTCAGGGACGGAGCCAATTCCCTCCTGGCTGACTGTGGGACGAACCGTTTTCATACCGAAAAAGGGAGACTTGTCCGATCCGAAGAACTACCACCCTAAAACCTAGGCTTGTGCGATGACCGATTTTGGTCATCGAAATGCTTCGATGACGATGGCTGTCATCGATCATCGAATAGAGTGTACACGATGATAGATGACTATCGATGAATAACGATGATCGATGAATGTTGACGAACGATGAATGTCGATGATCGATGAATTACGATGATCGTTGACTATCGATGATCGATGCAGATGTCTCGGTTGGAAGTCTGGTGTGGCTGTGAAGACTGAATTGGGTCAAACTTAATTGAGAAGGACCAGGACAATTTATTAAAGAGCGAAACAAGCACTAAGTTAAAAATTAAGAAACAACTCTTTGTTGTATTGCAATACAATTCTCATATCCCCATTTTCATTGGTGAGTACAAGTCGGTCGTCCAACACAACGCTTCCTGCATCGCTGAAGAACCGCTCTGATGACGTTGAAGTGGCAGGAATACAGAGGTATTTCCTCGCGTACTTCTGAAGGTGGGAAAACACATCCTTCCTGTCCCTATACCAATGTAGGATGTCCGAAGATTTGGATAAATCTGGGACCTCCTCGTACTTGTGGAGCTCCTTTCTGGAAGGGGTAGTTAGCAGAGGCAGCGTTTCTCCTGTCAGCAGCACATCACGACTCATCGACATCAATGATTCGCATCAACTCATTGACGTCGATGATTCGCATCGACACATCGGCATCGATGATTCTCATCGACATCGATGATTCTCATTGACTCAGTGCATTCGATGGTCGATGACATCCATTGTCATCGATTTCAGTCATCGCACCGCGATGACTGAAATCATCGTCGATGACTTCGATTAATCGACTCATCGCACAAGCCTACTAAAACCTGTCTCAACACTGTATATAAGGGGTTCACTTCCATCTTGAATGACCTTATCCTCCACCACGTCCAACCGGTATGGGAGGAAGTGGACGAACAGAGGGGCTCAAAGAAAGGTATCGTGGGATGCAAGGACAACCTGCTCATTGATAGGTGTGTGAGCCAGGATGCTTGTCAATACAAGCATAACCTGTCAATGGGCTGGGTGGACTATAAGAAGGCTTTTGATACCACCTCTCATGAGCTGATTATAGCCATGCTGAGGTACATGAAAGTCCACTCACAGGTTGTGTCCTGCATTGAACGCCTGTTACCACTGTGGAAAACGTGCCTCGCCATACCATCTGGCAAGAAGACCGTCTACACAGATTTGGTAACATACCACCATGGCATTTTTCAAGGCGATAGCCTAGGCCCCTCCTGCTCTGTTTATCTCTCCTCCCACTGTCCGTTCAGTTGAGACGGGGTAGGGGATATATGGGGAATTCGGATTGGACAAGCGTGCGACTATCCATCAGGCGAAAGATTCCGGAAGACTAGGAAGACGTGCAGCTCGTTGACGGAAATGCTATTCGTCATCTAGATGATGACGAAGCGTATGAATATCTTGGCATCCCCCAGTGCCGGATGCAGGAGGTGAGAGCAGTCAAGGAAAGGCTTACAGCCAAATACAGTCAGACTCTCAGGCGAATCTGGAGTTCTGACCTGTCTGGCAAGAACAAGGTTCTTGCGACCAACACCTTCGCGGTTCCAACACTGTCCTACACCTTTAGTTGCATCAAACGGAATGTCAACGAGCTGTAAAACCTCGACAGGGGAACAAGGAAAATGATGACCATCTATCGTAGTCTTCATCCGAAGTCCTCCATCGCCAGATTGTATCTCCTGAGAAAGCTAGGTGGTAGATGGCTGATAAGCCTGGAGTGCCTTCATGACAGAGTAGTCCTCAATACAGCTTGCCGCGTGTTCCACAGCACGGACCCCCTTATGCTGCTCGTAAAGAAACACGAGAGTGTCGGCAAAGGGGCATTCCTATTCCACGTGGCGAAAAGGGCAGGAGACGGACTCAGTTTGGACTTGGACCTTACTTCTGATGGAGAAGCGTTCGACAAATCAATCTTGTCACTGAAGGCGTGCATGATAAAGCTCGAAATAAAGAATGTGGAGCAAAAGGCCCTGCTCCGCAAGCATACCGAGAAGCCCATGCATGGTAGTTTCTATCAAAACTTGGAAACGCATGGAGCTATCAAAGGAGCTTACATTCGCCTTCCTGCACTCCACAGGTCTGAAGTCTGAAACCGAGGGATTCGTGCTCGCTTGCCAAGATGGTGCCATCAACACCCTCGTGTACCGTCGCCTCATCTTTGGGGCAAATGTGCCAGACACGAGATACAGAGCTTGCCGAAGGCAGCTGAGGACTTTACGTCATCTACTCTCCGGTTGCAGCTTTTATGCAAAGAACGCATATAAAAACCGGCACAACTCTGCTCTGTGGGTGTTGTATTACCATCTAAGACACATTACATTATTGACGCGAATCCGGTGTTGCCTTACGTCCCTGGAGACATTGAGTCCATCGTGGAGAACGATAAGTGTAAGATCTGGTGGAATTATTCCTTCTCCACCTCCAGGTAGTTGGAGGTGACGAAGCCTGATATCGTTCTTCTCGACAATCTCTCGCATGCCATGATCGCGTTTTTGGCACCGGCCGAGACGAACATGGCAGCGAAGGAGATTGAAAAAGGGCTAAATATCAAGATCTGCTAGTGAACTCAGGCAAATGTACTCGGGCTACTCTGTGAAACTGGTAGTCCTCATCGTGGGCGTGCTTGGTGGTGTCAAGAGCTCAACTGGTCGAAAATCTCAAGTGCATCCCAGCGTGCAGGGCACGAGCGGATGCACTTGCAAGTTCAATGCAGAAGGCTGTCCTTCTCGGGTCCCTCCGCCTGCTTCATGCGCATGACCCTAATGCTGGCTAGCCACCTATCCACCGGTGGTGGACGTGGCTACCCATAGGCACGACTCCTCTCAAGTCTCCGGCAATTATGACAGCAACGAAACCCAATGCTAGCCGGAGACTCGGAGGTGGATGTTACTTTACTGTAACAAATGATAAATTTATTCATCCCAGGACTTTTTTACATGTATAGAACAAGTCAGAAAAGGAAAATATATCTTTTTTCGTAGCCTCTGCATCAGCACAACGAAGAAATTCCTTATCTTTTTTGGTATTTGGCGCATTCATTGCTTCCGCGAGAGATTCGCATCTTTTTTAATTATTTCTTCAAAATTTCTCTTCCTTACAGTATGGACATCTTCCATCTTCCTTTTCTATGAAAATGAGAAACTCTGTCAAGCAAGACTTAACCAATATGGTAATACATACACTAAATCCCACAATACATAAGTAATTTAGCAGTACGAGGTCCGGATGCACTGAGAATGGGTATCGTTAAAATATTCATTGCGAAACTTACTCTGACTGCTGCTGAAGTCTGAACAGCATCCTCATTGTCCCCACTTGAGGATTCTGAATCCTCAGAGCTGACCCATGGTGTTATCCTTAAACACTGTCTCGGTTTCAGCAACTTCTCCTCAAGCTCTTCCTTTGATTCTAACAAGTACAATGGTTAATTACACCTTATTCATAATTATAAACCATAAGAGATTGTAATTCATCATCATGTGAGGTGAAAGTAATAAAAACGATTTTAATTCAGTCAATCATGTACCCACCTCCAACGAGTACAATTTGTGCACTGAAGAAATCTTCCGTCCACTTTTTCCTTCCTGGATCAAACCACTTCGCCTAGTACCTCTTTGATCGGCTACATTTCAGGCTCATGCTTATCATCTCCCCATTCTTGAACTTGGCCACCGGAATAAATTTCAACTTGTTCTTATCATCGCAGTATCTTACTATGGCATGCATGACCGATCAATTTATTAAAGTGAAACGCGTAACGCAAACCAAGCCACCCACATGCACACGCTGAAATCCACTGAAATCACTGTTACTTTCACCTCAACCTGTCAACAACCTAGAACAGGTCTCTGTTGGAAACTGCAGTTTGTTTGCTTGTATCCAAGGAGACTACATTGTAATATTCGTGCTTGTATCTCTCGTATTCACGATATTTCCTGTATAAGTGTCAGGAAATAGTTAGTAAATGTATGCAATTAATTTTGAAAGTTTTTGTGTTGTAAAAATATAGTACCGGAAAGTTGATTAGACATGGCACCGAAACGCCGAAAATATAAACGTTACTTGGAACCTGATGCAAGGATGATGGCTTGAAAATCCCGAGGTGAACAATGAAATGATATGCAGAGGGTAGTCAGCGTGGCTTGGTAAACAATTCTTCTGGAAGGAATAACGATATCACTACTGCAAGTTTTGGGAGTGGATGCGAAGGAACCTCCAATTAATTGGGTGTTACATCAATTGGAGCATGAGCATTCAGCAATTGCAGAGGTAAATTCACTTCTTAAATTCCTCAACCCCCGTTACTTTATTGATATCACTGTAGGAGTTATGTATACATACTTATTTCGGGCGGGCGAATTATTTTTTCATCTTCTGTTGATAACAATTTACCTTTTTGTTAATGAGTTTATTCACCTGTAGGTATCAGATCTTGATTCCGAAGATTGTGAAGATTCAACGTGTAGTTATTCAAGCGATTCCAGTGTCCGATATGATGCCTCAAGCATGATGAACAATGACACAAATGGTGTACATATTCAATATTATTGCCCTTTGGTAGACAACCCTAGTGAAAATATTTGTGAGGCATTTGTGGGAAGTCCCTCATAAATTAATGAGAAATGTAGTATTTGTGAGAAAAGTCCGAGAGAAATGTGAGACTTTATGAGACAATTTTTTTGTTGCTAGCCTCGACCTTTGGTTTCCTGGGATGTTAATAAGAAAACTGTAAGACGTGGACCAGCTATGAGACTTTTGTAAGAAAACTGAGAGACTCCAAGCATGTAGTCGTCCCTTTATGGCCGGACAGGAAACCTTTTTGGTGGGTGCACCCTCCCGGCTAAGCCGGGTCTCCTCATGGGGAGCCCTAGCATGATGATGCACAAGTGGACGATTAAAAATTTTAAAAGTTGCTCCTTATGCATTAAATTTGATGCAAAATGACACTAATATTAATGATCCTTGTAGTTAGCTGATTTATTTGATAACAAAAGGCATACGATTCCGTTAATTTTCAACCGTGGCAATTTTCATTAGTATTTCGCACGTTTCTCAGATATTTTGAATGACAGTAGAAATTGATGGAACTATTGCCTCTTATCATTCAGTAGGTACTGTTGTGAGGAAATTACTGAAGTTCAATTTCATAATTTAAATTCACTTTCATCACTTCCACAGGTTAGCATTTTTTGATGACACGGAAAGCATTGCATCAAAATTAGTGAAATTATTTCATTCTGGAATACTATGCTTTTCACGACATAAGCCTTATACAACCACACTATGCATGCAGAGGAATCCAGCATTTGTTCTTGGAGGAATATTAAATGCCGTTCTGTAATTCCTAATAATCCGTCATATTGGAATAATATCACGATGTCACCTCGGCTATCGAGGCATAGCAATTGCTTGGGTCAAACATAGTTTTGTGATTTCAGGAGGCAATACAAGATCTTCAAAATTTTATTGGCATTATTCCACATATCTATGAGTTATATAAATAAGAATTAATGCATGATCTTGTTTACGATATTTTTTTTAGTTTCCGCTTATAAGCAAATTAAGAGTTATAATTTATTACAACGGCTGGGATTCGATGTGATATCTCGCTCATAACCAGCTGGACGGAGACCCATTCAAAGAAGTCACTTGTAACAAAATTGAAGATTTGTTCTCTGCCATTGTGCGACTGAGGAACTTGTCCATCCTTGTGCACATGTGGTGGGTCACTTGCTTGCTAACGTTGCTAACCGACCCGGTGCTAACGGTCTCTTGCTTCGGGAAGCATGGCCATAGCGTCTTATTATTCTGGCACTTGGAGATGGAGGCACTCATAAGTATACATTGCCGAGAGCATTTTTTCCATTGTCTTTTGGGGAATTTACGTTTTCTTAAATTTATTATGTGTATTTGAATTGATGTGTGCTTGAATATGAATACTGTTTAATGTTAAATGTGAACTAGTACTTTATGTTCGAAGTAATTTTTCTTTGAACCTGTGTTCAGTGTTAAATCACAATGTGATGTTAAGCAATTGTGTTGTTAATGATTATGTTGTAATTAATGAATATTGTTTCTAAGAATATGGTATGTATGAATAAATTAAGTTACAGTTTTAATGAATATACTATCTAATTTCAATTTTATTATATCCATGTTTCAGGCATGAATATAAAAGAAGATAGGGATGGGTAAAAGTAATTGCTATTTTTTAGTAATTTATTGAAATTGGATTACCCTACTTAATTTCTCAACGATTTCTCATAGTATAAAATCCTAAAAATTTCTGTAGAATTTCTCATTAATGCCTTGGGGATTTCTCAGTTTGACCTGGGATTTCTTATGAATTTCTTGGGGATTTCTCACTGAGTTAGGTTGGGAATTTAAGAGGATTTTTTGAGAAAAGTGTCTCATTTCTCAGACTTTCCTCATACACACTCTTATTAATTTCACAGGACATTTTTTTCACTAGGGAAGTAGTTTCGAATGTGAAATGTGAATTCATTGCCATATATTGCATCTTTTTCCACGTTGCATTTACTAAATTCTCTAATGCCCAGGACGGTTAAATATTATTTTTACTCCCTGAATGTTTATAGCCAGTCATTTGAAATTTAATGTAGGTATATTCCATATTCCAAAAAATATTAGAGTGAAGATTATCCTAACGAATTGGAGCGTTACCAACACTAGGACGATGGTGATGCAGATGATTTGGATCCCATCACTTTTGGGATGGGATCCCCTAACAGAGAAGGACTGGACAGACTATGCAGGGAATTGAATGAGGAAAAGAAAATTAATATTTCTACAACAAAAGGAGAGTTGCTTTTAATTGCCCTTAAATTTAGTGTTATGCATAATTTGTCACACATGGCAACTGTAAATCTAGTTCAGTCATACAATATTTTGTTCCCTGAGCCACTGGTGCCAGACTCAGTTTACAAGCTGCAAAAGCTAATAAGCAGAAGTAACGCTAACCGTGTGAGATACCATTTTGTCTGAAGTAACTGCACTAATTTTATGGCAACATATAGAAAGGGCAGTGTTAAAAATGCCACATGCTCTGTCTGTAATGTATATCATGACTTTCAAGACTTGACCAAGGAATATTTCTTTTGATTTGGCTCAGTCACTGAGACAGTTACTTGAAATTCCAGGAATTGTGGATGACATCAAGAGAAGCAACTCTGCACCTAGTAAAGAATTCATTGAGGATTTTCAAGATGGTGTCAAATACAAGGAGTTGGTCAATGATATGAAAATTACTGACACTAATTTATTGATGACAAGCACATTTAATGCTGATGGTTCACCATTGTGCAAAACATCAACGTGTTCAATTTGGCCACTTCATTTAATGATTGATGAAATACATCCCACGCGCAGAGGGAAACATGTCATTCATTCTTGCTGGGCTTTGGTTTGGAAATGAGAAACCGTGGATGGAAGTGTTTTTATTTCCATTTGCTGATGAGTGGAATTATCTTGAAATCAGAGTAATTGACATTGCATTACTTGAACAACCATGTATTGCCATGAAGGTTGATAAAGAGCAATATATTTTTCCTCTCACTTTTACTCGCTCTCTTACATCATAAGGGGTCATAACGTGCCAGTGGGTGAGCATTGGGTTACAGATCTTAATCCTTTGTTTACTGTATTGTCAATTTTCCTTGGAATAATCTTTTCCTATTCAAATATAGTGAATACTTAACTAGTGATGGCCGGATCGGATCCGTCGGATCTCTCATTTTTTCGGTTCCGGATTCGGATCCAAAGACACGGAGTAAAATCGGATCCGGATCGTAGATTTTAAATTTTCGCGGCTTAGCGATCGAAGAGCCCCGTGAATGGAATGTAGTTGCGGTAGATATTGACACGAAGAGGATGTGTAACTCAGGTCATGAAATTAGATGAAAATGTTCCCGTGCAACTAGAAGCAAAATAAAGAAATATGACTTTTTTCCCCATTATCCCGGGATCGTGAGAAAAACAATACGTAAGATGTCACGCGGGTAGCCTACATTCGCCGGGATCAGGCGTACAACGAGAGCTAGTGTACTGTGCGAAGTTCGATCCCTATCGCAGTTTAATTTTTTCTTTCAGTCGTTGCATCGAAAATGTTATCCTCTTCAATTTCAAACCATTAAATCTGAATACTCACTTTATCAACTTTTGTTGTTTAAATTAGATTTAAAAATGAACCATTAATAAATTAAGGATGGTCGGGGTCGGATCCACGGGTCTTTCATTTAATTCGCTACTGAAATCATATCCGAAGGCAGTAAAAATTCAGATCCAGAACGGAGATTTTAAAATTTCGCGGCCTCGTGATCGATGCGTCCCGCGAATGGAATGTACGTATGGTAGAAACTGACAAGGAGAGGTTGTGTAACTCGGTCACGAAATGAGAAGAAGAGTTGTCCGTGCCACAAAAACAAAATAAAAAAATATTCGTCGTGACTTTTTTCTTCATAGGCCCGGATGCGCGAGAAGAAAAATAAAGCCGAATGTCACGCGGGTTGCCTACATTCGCCATATTCCCGTGAACATATGACAGCGTAGTTGTTAAACATGAGGGCTAGTGTACTGCCGGTCTCGAGTTCGATTCTTAATACTGCCTGATGCAAGTGCACTGGGTGATGCAAGTAGGCAGCTAAAAATGTAGATTATCAGAAATTTCATGTCAATTTATAAGTCAAAATAATAATAAAATTTGGCATTAGAGAAATGATTGGAAAAAATTTTTAATGCAGAATTAAATCGTGGAATCATTATGTTAACTTTACCATGTATTTTTCAGTGATGCATTTGTAAATGTAGTTTAAACGATAGGAGTACAAAAATGTTAGTATCCACACAAAGGTTGGAAATGAAGGATGATAAAGTTTTTGATTCAGTGGCTGAAAGAAAAATTTTAAACAGCGATAAGAATCGAAGTTCATTACCCTGCAGTCACTACCCCACTCTGCTATTGTGGGCTTGCCTGATTTTGGAGAATACATGCTCCCCACATGCCATTCTACATTTTTCTTGAAAACCTGAGCCAAAGGAGAAAAAATCCGAGACTTTTTTAAATTTTGCTTCTAGTAGCATGAAAAAAGGCAAATCTCATTTCATGATCCGAGTTACACCTCTCCTTATGAGTATAAAATTCTATAGATTCATTTTAAAGGTTATTATTAATGAGACAGTGCAAAATTACTAGTTTAACAGCTTGAAATATTCTATAATGATTTTTTCATCTTAAAAATGGAATTCCCAGATATTTCATAAATGGGATCTCTTGGCCGCATTAAAATTTTTTTGTTTCTAAAAAAGAATATGAAAGCATTCAAGGATTTGATTAATAATTGGAAAATAATTCCTTTATTAATAAAAATGAACTTATGTTTCTTTTAACTGCACTCTAAAGATTAATTGTACTGGTTTCAAAAATATATTGTTTGATGAGTATGTGATAAGGAAGTTGATCTTTATATTAGAAGTAATAAGATATAGTTATTGCATCCGTAAATCTTGTTCCAGGAAAATATTATCCACATAGATTTGAAAGTTGATTTTTTCTACAATAAATTTACTTGTTTTTGGTAATTCTATTGTTGCTGTATTTATATATTTTTAAAAAATCTAGGTTTTGAAAATGAATGACATTCAGAATCGAGTATCTGAAACTAAGGATCCGAAACCGAGATAAAGATCCGAAACCCAGGCAAGGATCCGGTTCCGGATCCGACAAAAAACCTGGATCCGTCCATCACTATACTTAACCCATTTCTGGAGCATAGTGAAATAACAAATATGTTATTAATGTTTTTGATGGAATCCATATGTTTATCGATTAAATGGAATAGTGTTTTAATCAGACAATTTTTTTTAAACATTTATATTGTATTGCTTTTTACATGCACGTATAGATATTCAACATTTGATATTAATGGTAATAAAATGAACATTACACAATAATAATGTAGGAATTTAATGAAATTTAAATTAAATGCTTACATTTTTACTTGAATGCATTAAGTGTTTCTTAAAAAAATTTACTCATTAAAAACCCAACAGTATTGTTTGCAGAATCCTGCTGGAAATTAAATCATAAGTCAAATTGAAGTTGAGTCCTGTTAGAATTCCTGCTAGATCCTGCAGATATTCCTTCTAATCCTGCTGGGCTCAGGTAATTCCTGCAATATCCTGCTAAAGTCCCTGCTAATCTTGCTAATCCTGTTAAAATTCCTGCTAATCCTTCTAAAATTCCTGCCTATCCTGCTGGTTCCTTCTAAATATTTACCAGAGTCATGTATCTCATTTCCCAAGAAAGGTAGAAGACTGCTGAAGCAGAGTAAATTATATTCCTTACCCTTGACAGTTGTTCCACTCTCTAGAAGAGGCACTCCATTTCCTAAGGAATAAGGCAGGATAAAAATTGTCAGGCATTACATTCAACAACCAAGCAAAGGCATACAGCAGCTCAAAAATTGAAATAATAAGTAATCAAACAAATGAAGCACCCTAGCTTGGTAAATAAAACCATTGATTCTAAAAGGGCACACCAAAGATTTCATAATAAAGAGATCTCAGAGCATGAGAATTACAAAGTTACGACCCAGATCTACAGTGGAACCTTTTTCATTCAAACTCTTATGAGGACTTTCAGCATCCTCAATCTTCACGATTAACGAACATTAAGCCTAACCATGATTATTAAATTACCTAAAGAGGTGTTACCGAAGTTTTTAACTTCCAGCATGACGTAAGGAGAGGTTAAAAGTTAACTTGAATGTGTATGGAAAACAAAAAAATAAATAAATGCAAAGTTCGTATGATATATAAAGAGACGAAAGAAAACAAAATGCTTAGCGGCAGGAAATAAGAGTTAACTATGTATCATGAACTCTTATCTTTAATCAAAATTAAACTAAATATCAATTTTTGAACCTTTTAAAAGTAGTATGACCCAATTTCACTGATTAAATCAGAAAAAATGGGATTGAAATTCACACATTGAAACCAAATGATAAAATTAGCATTAAATCAAATATTCAGTCATCTAAAAATGCAAATGATTCATATATGATTATCACTCATTATTACGGGCATGTTTGCATCTATATATTACTACAGAAGCCTTCCTCGAGATTAGCACCAACGGCATGCATGGAAAGCCAAATTAATCATCTAAACCAAGAGAAAGTTTCAAAACACATGAATGAAAGACTTCTAGGATGCCATATGAAAAATATTATGATGGGTTACACCAAAGAATAACAAATCATGGGCTTTTAGCTGGTGATAGTTGAACAAAAATAATTTTTTTAAGGAAAAAATATGGCTTTTAAATCAAATTAATGATCTACAAAAGTATCTCAACTCTTCCAGGTTTACCCAGATATATCACCACAGAGACATTAGTTATGTCACTATCTACTGGCTTCAGATACTACCACCTTATCTAAGAAGCAATGCCAGTTATAACAATAATATGTTCATATGATAAATGACATTAATACTAATTTAATTAAGTGATATCCTTTGCAACATGGCCCAAAATTACTCAGTAGTAAGGATAATATTTGAAGGGCATATGAAATGATAGAAGATGATTTCCTGATAGATGAAATATAACATGAAACCGTAATAAGATATGAAAAAGTAGCATGAGATAATGAATCCCTTAAAAATAAATACAGTAAAGCAAGTTAATTGCAACCTAATAAGTACTTAAAGCCTACAGATTGATTTATAAAAGAAGAAATTAAGACACCATCTATAAATGAATCATTTACAAATGGTACAATCTATGACACAGGATAATAAAATCCTAAACAAAGTAATGGATATAGTTAATTTTCACCCATACAGCATTTTTTATCCTCTAATGAATGCTTTTACCTTATACAAATAGATTACACTTTACCCCATTAGTATACTAGATTCCAGAAGTTAATTTAAAGAAGCAACGACTGAATGTAAAAAGCTGGCATTCATACATTCTACACACATTCATATATTCTACTTACACATAAAATAGATAAAAATACACACCATATACTTAACCATTATAATTTTTAAGAACAAATTAAAATGAAATTTGAAGAGAGAAAAACAAGACTGGAATAGTATCCTCAGTGAGCAGACGAAGTCACAAGGACAAAACAGAAATGCAAGAAAGAAACATCGGGCTTTTGGTTCTGATGTAAAATGACACAAGATTTTATGGATTCTTTACAACTTTGTTGAAAAGGATTTGATTGAAAATTATGGAAAAAAATGCTATTGCACTAAAGCCTAATTATAACAGCCAGCCCTATCATAAAAATTTGTAGCATAACAGAATTGCAAAAGGCTATCTTCCATTGAAAATGGATCTTTTTAGCATTAAAAAAATATTTTCTCATCACCATTGCCCCAATAATTTTAAACAGCAAATAATTGTGATTTTTGATTAAGTTAATTCAAGCTCTATAAAAATAAATGAAAAATTAAGCTGAGCTCCTAGGAGGAAAATACTGACCACGCACATCAGTCCTTGAATGAGACTCCAAAAAACATGATCTTTTAATTGGTTATAATTTTTATGTGAGAGAGAAACGATCATCATGCTTTCTGCACATCTGATAATGGAAAAAAATTTTGCAAAGTCAAGCTAATTTTTTATGGTTGAGATAAGGTTTAAGGAAGACTAGTCCTCACTAAATCTGTCAAATATGTTTATGAATGGTGATTCAAAATTTTCATAAAACTACCCCCTTCAATCAAGATATATGTAGGTTAAAATGACCAGTAAAATAATTATTTGCAGTCAAAAACTCATGAATTATATACAAGTAAGGCAATGATTTGAAAACGAGAATGAAAAAGATAGCACCAGCTTGCTTATACAGAGCGAAGATAGTTTCATTTAACATGCATTCCTCATGGAATCAACAATTTACTGCTTAAAGTTCATAAAATGAGAGTACAATCAAACAATTACCAAAGAAACATGCCATCTAAAATACATATATATTAATTTAAAGATATTTATGTTGAATGTAACCTAAATTTAAAAAAATTGTGGACACTGACCTGCTGCTGTAGTGAATGACACTGTGGAAGACAGAGGTCCATAACCCTTATGATTTCGAGCCTGTATCTTGAAATAATACGTAGTTGCTGGAGTAAGCCCCTTTATAAGAGTTGTCATTCTGTCTCCTACAACACCCTCAACCACCCAATCACGGTCTCGCTGAGAGCTGTCTGTGGTATAGAATACCACATACCCTGAAAAGGAACAATTTGCCATAATAAAGTAATTCATTTACTCTACAACAACCCTAGTAGAACAAAAGATGCTGAGCATATACTCACGGCATTTCCATTATGCTCAAGGAAACATTTTCGAATCATATTGTGAGCATATGCTGAAAATGTTTTCATGTCATTTTAGGAGTCACTCATTTTATAACATGCAGTCTGCATATTTATAGCATGTGTTGGAAAAACATGCTCAAAATATTTTGATGCTATGTGCTCAGCATATTTCTAGCATATGTTCATAGAACATGTCTAAAATATTTTGATTGAAATAGCTCATTGTTTATTGATAGACATGTTTATTTATATGTTTCCATAACTCACTTTGCAGTTTTGAGTTGAATTTATCAGTCCTCGATCGTGTTCAGTCATGCTATGACAACTGATCATACCAATATTGCCATCATCATTGCGCTTAATTTTGTCGGTATGTCCATGGTTTTTGGAGCGCTTTCTATTGATTAGACCTAAATTGATGTTAATGATAGTAAATACCTGTGTTGTATGTTCATAATTGTGCCGATGGTGTTCATTTAGCTCAACATTCATCTCATATTTCGCGGCGTTTGGAAAGGGTATACCAACATCGCAAGAGAAACAAATGTGGGAGTTAGCCAGAGTAAGCTCCTCGCTAAATTGCATTTTTAACTGTTGGTGTTCACGGCAGCTTAATTTGATAATGGGATGATCATCCTATCATCGATGATCATGTTCAAGCATTCAGGCGATTCAGCTACGGCGAGTAATTATTTACATAATTGAAAATAGATTTTGTTAAAGAAAATTCATCAATTTGTCATTGTTTTAATAACCCTTCCAATGGTTTTACCTGGATTCCTGCCTCGAGTAGTAAAGACAATTCTTTTTCTTCTTTCAGAAATGTTATATTATTACCGTACTCGACGTTTTGGAATGAGCTAACGAGGACATAATTCAACTATGACCACATGCGAATGTGAAAACGTTGAAATTGTTGATTAACCTTAGTGCAGTAATGAGTGTTGAAACAATTTAAAAGAACTTCCTCTCGGGAAAATGTATAGTTACATTACTGAGACGAGAGTGGATTAAAAATATCTTTGGTTATTACATAAGCAGAACAAATAAAATTAAAGTTGTGTTCTTGGTTTGTGTAAAAGCGATCTCAATTCTTTCTATTCTCGTGTAGTGTGCTGTCATACTGATTTTCTTTGAGAAGACGCGTGGTATGTTGAAACGCATGTTTTATGTGGTACGGATCGTCAAGTGAATGAAATAATTGAATTTAGAAGGAGTACTAATAAATGTTTAAATCTACAGCTGTTTCCCAAATTTCCCAAAAGTCATGAAAATTAAATGTGAATACATGTGTGCAGGAAGCCAGTGCAGTAGCAATTATGGGCACTTCACTCCTTCACTTGTCACCCATTGAAAGGAGGATCAGAAGTATAACATTACGAATAGTAGTACTTTGCATCTAACTTTAAGATGAAATTACAGTCGGAGCAACGATCGGAAGTCTCCTAATTCTGTCATATCTTGTGCTGGAGATATTTTATTCGGATGAAGAAAAGTCCGGAAAGCTAGTTAAATGAAAGAAAATCAAACTCCGATATTTCACTTAAAAACTGACCATAGTACATGGTACATTTCTGACTGAAATACCGGTATTGAAGCTCAAATTTCTTCCATTTAATTTGCTTTTCGGACTTTTCTTCCTCCGATAAAATGACCCTGAATGGTGATAGATTAAATATGCTGCATAACATAATTGAAATATGCTCAGCATGTTTTCTCAAATATGCCATGCCAGTGTTGACAACATGCTCAGCATATTTTCGAAAATGTTTTCAGCACATTTCTAGCATATGATTACCCAGACATTTGCTAATGCTCAGCATATGCTAGAAACATTTTCAACATATTTTACGAAAATGTGCTCAGCATATTGTGAGCATTAATTGTGCTACTAGGGATGGTTAGAAAGGCTGATTAATCTTTATAATAAATATGCTCAGTTTCACTTCCAAAACAAAAACAAGCAATTTGAATAGCTTCCACTATCTAATGTTATAAGACCAAATTGATTCAATAGGGTAGTTTCCTATTATTTTTTTTGTCTTGATTAAAAGATTATAACCTCTGAAGAGGATATTTTAAACCGATCAATTTTAAAATGACATTAACTATTTTTCCTCATTAAGTAAAAAGTGAAGTCAATGGCGTGAAAACATGATGGCAAACTATAATTGCATGCCAGCAAATCATACGTGTGACCTCTTTCCTCTACCTGCATCTAGGTGGGGCTGTAGACACTTCCAAGCAGGCGGTGTACTCCATTACAGCTTATTAACTACATAGTATCTGAGGTATATTTATTCAGTAATTTATTAAGATTAACTTTTATTTATTTATTTTAAATAATTCATTCAGTTGATTCATTTTACAGCTAGCATTCATTTTACTAAGCGCACTGTGAAGTTGGTCCATAGTTGTGCGAACTTCATACCATGCTTCGCAGTAGCAGAGTACTCCACGACAGGGCTGCAAGTGGTCCTACCCGTTGGTTTTAATGGAAAAATGACTAATTTTTGCCCATATAATGACTTTTAGTGACTTTTTAGCATAATAATGACTTTTAATGACCAAGATCAGAAATAATGACTAATAATGGTAATAATGACCGACTTGCAGCCCTGCTCCACGAGCAGCATACCCTGGAGTCCATAAAATGGCTATTATTACCACCCTGAGAGCACACTAAAAATTGTAGACATCAAATTTGGTCTATTTAACATCTACAGATAACTTCACTGATTGAAGTTTGCTGTAGACCAAGAATAGACCTAATGTAGACACGATAATAAAGTCCTAATGACGGAAACGGTCGACCAAATTTGAACCCAAAAATTATCAACCAAAATAAATGTAATATAATATGTTTTCAATAGTTCACCATGAGACTCATTTAAATATTTATAAAAAATGGAATTGTTGGTACATCAGCAAACATTATTTCATCATTATCAGTCCATTACTGCGCTTAAACAATATAATCCGGTATAAATTCCTCTCATGTGGCCAAGTTGGCTGCGCACGCATTGGAAGTTTTCTTTTAATAGAAATCGTGCCCGCGCATGGAAATGCAATAAACACACGTAAAAATGTGCCGAATCTTATTGGAGTGTACTATCCATACTATCCATAACACCTTTCCTCTTTCTCCTTGGTCCTTGCTTACTTAAAATTCTTCCTTCAATAATAACATTCAGTATTCCATTTCTCCCAAGTACCTGATCAATCCACCAACTCTACCTCTTCCTAATTTTTGTTAGTAATCTACTCTCATCCAAAACCCTATTCATTAGTATATCCTAATCTACTAAGTCAAACACAATTTCAAAGTCAACAAAACAAGAAAAAACATCCTGACTATACTCAGCATTTTCCCCACTAACATTCTGCTTAACCCCTCCAGCGCGTGCGACGTAGCAGTTGCGTCCGCTAAATTCCATGCCTCAAGCGTGACTTTAATCGAGGTATTTAAATCGCTCAGGGTGCTTTTTTTCTGGGCCGTGCCGATCATTTGTGCAGACGTTAGCCTAATTATTTTTAACACAATAGTTGCTCTTCAAAAAAATTTTAAAAAATTACAGTCAATACAAAAATATTTTCTCTTCATTATTATAAATGGATACTTACATTTTTTCGAGTCATTTATTTTTTCTTGCACTCCATATCCGGCATTTAGTAGTGGACCTGAGTGTGTTATTTCTCGAAACAGGGGTCTAAGCAGAGTGACGGGCCCCTGGGCAGTTTTTACACATGTATCTTGTATCTTTCCTCTTTCTGTTTTTCGTACACACCACGCACTTTCTTCTTCCAACCTTCAATGATTCTGTTCTTGGGTTTTCTTCAATAAAATGCTGGCCTGTCAAGCGTGTACATTCCGTATCCATATCTGAGGGCCGCCCTTTGCATTTCTCGATGTTCTGTCCATGATACTTGACTATGATTTTATTGACTACTCTACTCGGAACGAGAGATGATCATTTTTGTTACCAGCCTTGCAGTACAGAATGTAAGAATTTAAGACAGCTATATTTATGAAGTGGTAAAATAATTTCTTGTACCACACTTTTGTCCTTTTCCTTTCTAGCAAGAATGATTCTAAAAGTTGGTCTTTCAAGTCTACGCCTCCCATATATTTATTGTAATCTAATACACACGCAGGTTTGTTCACACATTCTAACCCACCCTTCCGACTAACGGGATGCATTTGGTCTGAATGTTTAGTAGTTAGCATTGTCACATCGCGCTTATCCTTCCACTTCAATACAACTAATTTCCCACACTTTGCGCTAACCACTTCTCCTTTCTTTAGCTTCCTTTTAAAATTTGCTGGTATGCCTTTGCATGTGATTTTCACTATTCCTACAGCATCTGTTGTCCTCTGAACTAATCTCAAAAAAAGATCAGGACTACTGTAGTAATTGTCCATACAAATACATCTGCCTGAGACTAAAAGTTTCTCGCATAGACTTAGAACAACTTTTGTTGAAAAAAGGTCTTTGTCATTTGTAATTTCACACCCTAACTTGGTCCCTGAGCCACTGTAAATAATAAAATTCCATAAATACCCTACGGAGTCAAAAAGTTCGAAAATTTTTATCCCAAACCGAGAAGCTTTCATGGGAATATATTGTTTCCAAAAAAGTCTAGCTTACCACAATAACAAAGATTCTTCAACACTGACTTCCTTTCCCAGCACATACTCTTTTTGGAATTTATTTTTTAAATATTCACTAATTGGTAAAATTTTATACAGTTTTGGATCCCTTTTTACTAATTCTTCATTGGTGTTATCCACAAAATGGAGAAATTTTGTCAGTAATGAAAACTTTTCCTCGCTCATTACATTAGGAAAAAATTGAGTTTCTAATATATGTTGTCTACTAAAATACATTCTGAGGCTTGGTTTCTGAATTATTCCCATCAACATAACCAAACCTAGGAATACTCTTATTTCTCTCGGAGTTGTAGGAACCCATTTTTGAAAGCGCAATTTTTTTTGTGCCAAGATATTTTCTTTCTCACAGGCAAGAAACTGTTCTGCATAGCGGTTTGTTTCAGTCACTATTATTGCAATTAGATCATTGTTGAAAAATAACTCAAAATAATCCAGGGGATTAGCAACACACTGAACAGACAATTTGTTTCCCAAGCAAATCACATGCAAAAGGCACAGGAGGATTAGCACTGTCAATCTCTTCCCAATTATTTTCTAGAATAATCACAGACAATTGAGGAGGTTCTCCCTCCACGAAACTAGAATCCAGAGAGTAGCCAATTGAATCCTCTGAAATTGTATCTGAACATACTGCACTCTCATCTTCCAGAACGTCAAGCATTTGCTCATCAGATAACTCACGCGAGCTAGAAGGCATGGTCAACTAAAGAGGGGATTAACGACGGGGCGGTCCCAACGAAGAAAAAAAAACTAAGCCCCCAACTCAATCATAGGTGTCAGGGTCGACCCTTATCTTTAAACATCGTAAATAAGAAACCGGAGCTGACACGTCCTCGAAGTTCCTAGAAGCATTGAATGACCATGCCTGGAAGGACAGTGGCTTCATAATTATTACCACGATGAAAGAGAAAGGAAATGTTGACACAGAAAAACAGATAACAAGGAACCACAGACGAAAGCATTCAGCATCAGCATGCCCGTATCATCTCTCTGGAAGCCCATAAAGGAGATCGTGAGAGGGAAAAAATACGTTCGTATGCAGACACCAGATGCTGGGCTGCAAGAGAACCTTCCCTTTCCCAGGTATGAGTTGAAAAAAATTTTTTTAGATGCATAAACATTAACACAGGTACGTAGGAGGACCAGGACGAAGGCAGGAGGCATTGGACCACATATATACTCACTGAAAAAAACATAATTTGAGCGTGAGCGATAAGAATACCCAATGAAAAACCTGGACGCAAGTGGTGCACCGCACACGCTTGAGACATGGATTCTAGCGGACACAGATGGTACGTCGCACACACTGAGGGATTAAATGCCTCCATTTAAAGTCAAGCTTGAGGGGTTAATGCTATCACATCATTATTCTACCTTTTCTAAAACCAAATTGATTTTCTCCTAACACCTCATTTACCCTCTTTCTCAGCTTCCTGTTCATCACTCTAAGAACTACTTTTGCTACATGTGGATCAAGCAAATTTTTCTAATGTCCAAGTAAACATTTATTTTTCTCTTTTTAGGGATACAGATAAACATGGTTTTTACGAAGTTCTCTGGAAGGTTCTCACTCCACACATGTATATATCTATGTATATACTCACTTCATAAAAATATATCTATAATTTTGCCTTCACATTTTCCTTGCACTCTTCTAAATCCTTTCTTCTGTAACTAATGCTTCTTAATTTATTTCCCACCAATTGTTCCTATAGTTGTACCTGCTGCTTTCATTATCCTTATTTTTAGTTCTTCCCGGCTTTCCTCAAGAAACATCTTTTTTTTTAGTTCTTTCCTATATGGCTATCAACTAACTCTTGGCACTCCTCTTATCAATGCCATTAACACTACTTCACTACACTACCATTACTTGAAAGGCCACCCCACTGGTCTTAGATGCCTTCTCGAAGCCACCTCAGTGAGGAAACAACAGTGCAAGTATTGCGTACCTACGGAATACCTTTCATCATGCTCCTACCCTTTCAACTATCTGATACGGATGGCCCTACCAGGAATAATTATCATTGATCCCACTAGATCAGTTCTAAGGTTCACAGGAAACCACAAGACAATTCTACCATGACAAGGCATAGTTTGTAAATAAGTACTGCATTTAAAAAAAATCTAAAAGCAAACACAAAATTTACCTCTATAATTGATGAAGAAGCTACAATTTTAAAAATAATGAAAAAATTACCCCAAATTCAACATTTTACATGGCATCATCTTTACCTGTGATTTGTCCATTGGGCTGTTTTGGAGGTTGCCAGTTTAAGTTGACTACACTTGGCTGGCCTTCCACAGGAACAACAGTCAAATCACGAGGAGGTGATGATGGTGCTGCTTCTTGGGTAGTGTTTAGAACCACCATACTCCATGGACTTTCTCTCCTTGCCTATAAAAAATTTTAATTGATAGGGATTCAATGAATGTTGACTATGCACTACCTATTGAATATCAATAACTCACAAGAGCTTTCATAAAAAAATATTTGAAAGTTAATCTTTTGCTCAACAGAATAGTGGAAATTCAGAGTAAGCTAGGTTCACGAAGTGAAAAATATCTTAAAGATGCATACCTTGACAAGTTTCACAGTGAATTCATACTGAGTATTTGGCCTGAGGTCATCCAGCATGCAATTGAGATCTGTGGCATTGAAGTACCTGTACCGTGGGCTGGGTGAGTGATGAGATGAAGTGTAACGAACAACGTAGTGTCGGTTGTCAGTCACCTAAATGATAGTAAAATAGAATTGAAAATTCAAGACTAAAGAAAACTACTCAAAACAAGTATAAACATTATCATTACATTTTTACATAGTAAAATCTCTGATTTTAACTACAGAGTACATAATACAACATGGATTGATAGAATGTACAGTAAAACCTCTTTATATCAAAATGGAAGGGAACAAATTTTTTGGTTATTTTGATAAATAGAGGTTCCAGTTCCATAATTAGTGTACCAGTTTTTCACACAAGTTGTACAAAAAAATTATCGCCAGGGTAGAGGTTCGTTATAATGAGGTTTCAGCAAAATGAACACCTATATTCTGCCTTATGGAACGTTTTGGCAATGATATGTGCTGCTGTCTCTTTAATTACTATATTTGTATATTTAAATAAATGCAGTTATGATTTTACTAGTTTTAATGTTTATAATAATAAAAACAAGGGAACTAAAACTTACTTAAGAACTCTTCACTGAAAAAATTTTAATATGTTCCTTTCATTTTTTTCAAATTCTTTTGAAATGATATTTTCTACCTTATTTAATGATAATAGATTCTCACTGCCGCAGTGTTCCATACAAAAAAAATCCCACCTAAAGCATCCTGCACCTCTTTTTTGATTGTCACTAAAATTCACTCCTCACCATCACCCATTTCTTCCATTTAAAGATATATTGGTGACTACCCTCCAATTTCTTCCTCCACTTCTCCCACCATCATATCCCCTCAATTTGGGGAGCATGTGATAAAGGCATTGTCAACATTTATTAAGTCATCAAACTATGATTGAAAATTAATTATTTTATTTATTTCATGCCACTCTTCTCTTCACATTGGAAATATTCTTTTATTAAGGGGTTGCCTTTTACTGAAGGTATTTGGAGAAATTTTGAAGCACAGTAAAACAATCCCCTCAATTTTGTGATGTACACTGATCAATAAAGAGGACTATTTTCCAGTTGTTCATTTCCACCTTTGAGCATTTTTAAAGCCTCTAGGCTTTATATATTTCTCAATAACAAGTTAGAAAACATTCCTGCCTCATCAGCATTAAAATGTCTCGTGGTTTATACCCCACTAAAAACGTCTGCAAAGTTTTTTCTTCACTCTTCTACCACTGTATCACTTACAGTAGCTTCTTCCACACACATCTCCAATGTTTTGAGATAACACCACACTTGAAACTTTTGTAACCATCCTTTGACTCTTGAAAATTTTCAATTCCCATGTTTACTGTTACTTTTCTCGCCTTTGTTGTAGAATAGATCCAGATATGGGAATATTTCTGGCTCTACCTACCATCAACCAATCAAACATGTGCTCATCCAGCTGTTCACTTTTCACTTCCCAAGACTTTTTAATTTATAGCCCTCAACGTGTTGCTTCTTCAGTTTCTAAACATTAAAAAAAATGGATATCAGGGTGGATGGTGGTATTCTAAACGTCTATTTTTCACTTCCCCTCATCAATGGGCTTGGAAAATTGCTAATTTAGATTGTTGTTTCCAGCTGCCTCTTTTTTTTAAAGATTTGTCATGTCCATTGTGGACCTAAAATTTATGATGTAAGTAATTTACATTTGTGCGCATATTTAAAATGCTAGAAAATTATTTAAATAAATATTAATAGAAAATTATGAAATCAAAAATAGGTAAGAACATTCATAATATGTATAAGGCCATCAAATAAATAAATGGTAATTTCAACGCAGAAGTGAGGCCTAATTCACTGTCATCAACTACAAAAATGTGACTCTAATCACAAATAATGTTGCATATGGGGGGATGGCATTAATTGTTAAGAGTGGTTGAATTAAAATTCGTGGCAAAGATACTCCGAAAAAACAGATGACTGCTGCGAGGTGCAAGCCTGGAAATAAATGCAATGTAATTTTCTAAGGGTACTGTTGTAACAATATCGAGATTTTATGGAGAATCGACAATAAAATGAAGTCAGAATAGGCTAAATTCCCCTTAAAAATTATTTAAACCCTAAAATACAACTTCGGATCAACTTCGCATCTTTGGATTCACGTATAATAGTTGCGTCAGATGGTAATCTCGTACGTGGGTATGAAGAAGTTCATCTGAGAGGTTTATGTCGGTTTAAAAGTTCTATTTAGACCAGAGGTTAGTTTTACTATCATTTTCGCTAACATAATAGCTGAATACGCTGAATATTTACTCCTTGGGAGGTAGTTGGCTAATCATGGGGCAGTATTCTCGGTATGAAGTGTGGAGGTTTTTTGAAAATATAGAGGTACGATAGGAAGAGGTTTCTCCAAATAAATGCATATAATTTTGGCAGGACCTCGAAGTCTTTACGAAAAACGGAGGTTTATGATATGAAGAGGTTCACTAGGTGGAGGTTTTATGGTACATACTTTTAATATTAAGGATTACATTAATTGCTAAAATTACAAATACTGCATTCGCAAACTACCTGAATATTAACCAACATATCATACCTGACTCTTTGGCAAAGATGAGTCCGTCCAATAAAGGACAACAGTTGAGGCTGAAAGAATGATAGCACGCAGCCCCACTGGTGGCACAAGAGGTTGGCTCTGTGGTTCTTGTACAGCAGGCTCTCTTGTTCTCACTGTTTCATACACAGGACGCCCATCTCCCATCTCATTGTAAGCCCTCAGACTTATGACATATTCTGAGTTGGCCTCTGGAAAGGTATGATAAAGATTTAAGTTATCAGCCTAAGATGCTGAAACTACCTCCTACATTTAAATGTAGAGTGTACCTAGCATACCACCATGACAAAATACAATCGTTTTATGAATTGTATTATTGTTGTAATTTAGATCTCAATTACAACTGTATCACAAAAACAATATTTCGTATTACCCCAGTAATTTTGTAGGAAATACAGGACTTTCAAGTAAAAATAAAAGTATTTGCTCTGTAACATTAAATTTCTTTTATTCAAAAGAGAACTGTGGTCAAGCATATTTATTGGTACGTACAGCAAAACGGGTATCTCCTCAATGCCTCTCCTTATCGTGAACTTCCACCAAATAAACAATATACAGAGCAACCATACATAAAACTATCGATTTCAAAAATATCTATGATATTCTCAACGAAATAATCAATTTCATTAACGAGCTTGCTGGTAAATATACAAGAGTTACACAAAACATTTATCTTTATAACTCAGGCATTTTTTAAAGATACGTGAATTCAGTCATCCCGTGGAGGAATGAAGGCGTGGAAAGTAAACACAATGTGGGACGTCTTGCACATTTACCGGATTCTCAGTTAAAGGGGGCACAATTCATAGGTCTGGTCACACATTGCATAAACTGGGCAAGTTCATGTACTAAAGCATGCCTCATCCGCCCCATTAAAATATCATCGTGAAACCATGCGTAACAATTTCTATGAATGAATGGGTGCTTGTCAATGCAAAAGAACCAGTTATAATTTCATCCATCCACACGAACATGGAATCACATGAACATGCATCGTATAACCAGGACCTATAACCCATGGCATAACTTGTAGCTAACTACACTCCAAGTAAGTTGAGGCAATTAAATTATTATGCACAGAGGCATTAAGGAAAAATACATAATACTCTTACCAAGATCTAAATCGTAACAATATTGTTCAACAGCATTTACACTTGCCATTATATCTCACAAACAGTATAACTCATTTAGGACTTAAGTATGCACACAATTAAAAGCTTACTAACATTGCTGTGGATCTGCGGATTCATAATAAACAAATATAAATTTGCGATACTAGAGGTGTCCTGCACTAAAGAAACACACCAAGCTTTTGCATGCACGCGAACAATACTTTTGTACTATTTTCACTATTACAAATGTAATACATTGGCTTTACGAATTGTATATTCTTGGTATTTTAATGCTGTTTTACAATCATATTACCATTGGCCACATAGGCACCTTCATATTCGTGTGCACAAGATGTTTGTATTATTTTTCGTGTTACAATTGTAATACAGTTGAGCACCCTTAATCCGGGAACCCCTAATCCGGGAGCACCTACAATCCAGCAATTTTGCCATGACCAACCATCTGGTACTTAGTGGAAAATGCTGAAACATTATTAACCGGAACATTGCTTCATAACCTGCCGAGATATTATTCTTATATTAATACCGAGATACCATTCTTAACGTTAATTTTCCCATTTCAAGAATCAGAATAATTTAAACGTATTAATTTCTGGTACTTTGCCTACACTGGAATTATTCTGGAACTTGAAGTAAACATATAAATTTGACGACATCGCCAAGACGGACTACGACTTTTACAGATCGGCCACTTTCAATGGCGTGCGCATTTTTGATTGACCACTAGATGTAATATGATAACATTATTGGTTATATTCTTATATTTCACGCAAAACATGTCTCATCCATACAGTTGTGGCAACAGCACAAAACGTTAACCATCGCAGAAAAAGTGCAAGTTGTGAAAAAGCTTGACGCCGTTGCATCAGTAAAGCGTTTGACTGAAACACTACGTGGGATCTTCAACAATATAGCAAATTAAGAAGCTGAAAGAGAAAAATCATCAAAATTTTACTGTTAAAGTGACATGAAGAAGTAGATAACAGAGAGAAAAACTATGAAAGAAGATTTAAGTGCTGATTTAGATAGCCTGGTTTCGATTGCGTCGAAGTGAAGGGCTTAGTTAATATAGAAATAGATGTGATCAATCCAAAAGACGTGATTCGGGAAATTTCACGTGCAGGCAATAGCATTTCACCGTCCGTTCTAAAAACACGCGTGGTTTAAATTGTGGACTGCTTTAAGGGTTGATATAGACGAAATAATTGGGGATTTAAAAAATTTCATGTTTATGAGGATAAAAATATAATGATAGTTTGCAAACATCATCCATAACCATGAATTAAAGGAAATGGAATTGGTAAATTTAGACGAAAGGATAGTTAGCGGCCACGATATTCTCACCACACAACATATCATAGATGATGAAATCATTGAAATGGTAATTAATAACAATAAATCTGGGTGGGGATGAAGATGATCAGCCTGAAATTGTTAAAGGAAGACTACTATTGATGATGGTCTTTAAAGAATAATCCAGTCCGGTCGGCCACAGCGACATAGTGATGGGTGGCCGTACACACGGCACCCACGCATTGGCATCGCGCTGAATCAGCTGATAACAAATCGAGCGCGGTAGGAAATTATGTTACGCAAAGCACAGCTTAAGAAATATCAAATTTTATACCCTTTTCCAGTAACAATATGAAACTTTTAAACGTGCAGCAATAGGATGCACACGATGCTTAGATTCCGTTATTTTCACTCACTGTGCAACTTCGATAATTTTAAATTATAACTTTGTTTATTAAGAAACCATACTTTCTGATTATTCTCAGTAACTCTTTTTACAATAATGTTCAGTAAATGGCAAACGAATATATTTTGTTATAAATAATTGACTCCTTTCAATGAAAACACCTCGGACGTCAGAAATAGACCAGTTGCCATGCATGACCCATAGTCCGGCAAAATCCCTAATCCGGTATCACTTCGGTCCCGACTGTGCCGGATTAAAGATGCTCAACTGTACAATGGTTTTACAAATTTGTATATTCCTTGTATTTTTGATGCTGTAATACAATAGTATTACAATTGCTTTGTCTGAAATGTCCTGTAATACAATTGTATTCAAATATTTTTAAGAAAGCTATACAATTTGTAACTGTACAAGGGAATTACAATGTGTATACCAGTGGCTGTGCTGTCTGGGAAGGTGCATGGCAGGGAGACACTCCACATCAGGCATGCATTAACAGTGAGAGCACGATAATACTTTTTAATGATCTTATTGTTGGTAACTACAACCTGATCCTATAAAAATAATAACATAGAAAGAAAACATGAGCCAAATCCATTAAAATTTTGGTGGATTTGGCTCGTTTTTTCTTTCTATGTTATTATATTACGCTTCCACTCCATATCACCAGAATTAGTTCCTATAAAAATAGTTTAATGTTTGAGGCTTAACTTTGAGGAACAACAAGATTGGAAAAGATATGTCGCATTGTATATTCCAGACCTTGATAGTGACATTTACATGTCAAAACCATGAAGTTAATAGTCTGTGTGTGGAAAGTACAATGCGATGTTTCTTTTCCTATAAAAATATTTCTAATTATGGGCCATTTACACAATGAGATACCTAAACAATTAACCTCAACAAATTTTTATCACTGAAATAAGTTCTGATGAATTTTTATGACTAGAAAAGTCCCAGTTAATATGTGAAATAATCATCAACCTTACTCACCTAAAGATTCAATAGTGTAGGTCCTCTGTTTCCCATCTAACAGCTGGGTGTAAACATCTGGTATACCTTTGCCCCATCCAATAGTGTAGCCTCTTACCATTATGCTGGGGTTTCGTGGAGGATTCCACGTCACCAAAATGGAATTGGCCATAGGGCGTGCTGATGGGAAAAAATGCGTTGAGTTTGAATAAAAGCATTGGTATGAGTGAGAAATTAATTGAAACAATGGTTTATTACAAAAATGGATCATTGAAGTGATCTTGCATACAAACACACATTTAACACAAAAAATTATGATTAGTACTGAGATAAAAAAATTTACATACAAGCTTTCAGCTAGAGTATGTAGGATTGCAAAGCTTAGTAGGAATACGGAGAAATCCTGTCTTTAATTAGGGAAAAGCTATTTATCATATCCAATACTAACCAATGAACTTAACAAATTTCTAAAAATTGCATAATATGGTACAATATAGTCAGTTGCTACAAACCTGAGATGACTAATAATTACGACCATCATCTTCAAGCATTTTGCTCTAACAAAATGTAATCTATATTCACATTTGAGGTATCAACTGACCATTTTCAATTTTTTTTCAATTCAATTTTCATTAGTCTCAGGACTTTACATTGTAAAATATAGGACAAGTCAAAACAAAAAATACATACATATTCAAAATCATACACTTCTGTGGTCGACAAATTCCTCCAGAAACTGATTTGTGCTATAATAGCCTTTGTTTACCAGAAAGAGTATCAGATTAAACTTAAAATTTGCCCTCATAGGAGCATTTTTTAAGCTTGGAGGCAGAGCGTTATAAACCTTGGTAGCCATGTGAAAGGGGCTCTTATTGTTAATGGCAGTAGAGTGGAAGTACATATGTACAGGCACTTCCAAAAAAAGTTAACACTTCAGAGCCGAAAATTTTCTAAGTCCCGAGTTGACGGTGATTTGACAACGCTGCGTCACGGCTTCCCTCTGGCGGAGCCTCGAGAAGCTCTGACCGAAAACAAACCCCCTTCCCTGTTTAGCAGAAGGGATTACTGCACGGTCGGTCTTATTATGCCCTAAAGAAGGGGGCTATGGTGGGCACTCCATGGTCGTTTTTTCCGACTCGCGCTGAACGACATTTGAAGTCCTGAACATATTTCTACCGTCGCATAGTGGTCGGAAATCGGAAAAATCTGGACAAAATTCAAAAATAGCTTTCTTTGAAATATGACTTAATACTTCACACAAAAAAAGACTGCTAATTAAGGAATAATACATCATTTGACATGCTTTTCATCTATTAGCCAGATACAGGAGCTCAAACATGACCAAATTTCCCAATAAACACCTGAACTAATTTTTCTCCGAATGTCTTCCAAGTTAAGTTGATAGTGACGTTATGTGAGGAATTTGATTGAATAAATAATAGCATGATCTATTAACACAAGTATTTGCCTTTAAATTACCAAAGCTTCAAATATTTTTGAAGCATTTTAGTGCAATTCCGTTAAAAAATGTCAGACGCTGTTCTCAGATAAAATGTTTACATAATATAGAGAATATCTAGCGTTTTATGGAGAGACCTGTCAAGTGACTTATATCAGAGCACTCGTTGAAGACTCATAAACACGAAATTGAAGAGAAAATAAAAATAAATCTATGACACCGAAAAATACATATGATTTTCCGATAGCGCGTCCGGGGCATGGCTCCGCGCGGCTTGGGCTGGAAGTGCCGTGACTCGCTTACTTTACTCAAGTGACATGGACCCAAGGCTTCCATTTCGTCGTTTTTCAGCTGCACTCATTGTCACTAACCTTCACTGATCTATGCTGATGAAATCGTGAGAATATTGAATCGTGCGACGGGATAAGATTACGCGGAATCACTTTATTTTTCTTCGCGTGCGCTTCGGGAACATACTTCTTATTCACGCCCTTGAAAAGAGTGTAGTCTTTCTAGGGCCCATGTAACATTCTAGAAATACACTGGTTTCTCTTTTGAATTCCTTTTGCCCCCTTCTTTTTATTCACGCGGTAAGAGATGCACCGACGATTTCAGAGCCTTGGTCTTCGTTTTCCCAGCCACCTTTTCCCCTTTCCTCAGAGGAGATCTGAATGCCAAATGGGGGGAGCGGCATGTTCCCTCTGACTCAGTTCAGTCCCTGTACTGAGACAATGGGGATGGGGAGGACCGGTCTCCGTGAGGAATAATTTTCCACTGCCCAAAAACCTTACTCCATACGTTTTATTGCACCCACGACCCCTTCCATGCGGTATGCCTTGGGTCTACCTCCTCCGAGTTTATGCCCTTGCAGCCCAGAGCCTATTCATAAGGGGTGATCCGGAAGCAGGTAAAACATCGCAGACGTCTGCCCATCCACTCCTCCACCTGAGCGCTTTTAGGTTTGTTTCTACTCACATTACCGGGCGAATATTTCAAAAACATTTACATGCCCAAAAGTGAACACGTTTATCAACATGGTTTCATGATTTAGGTTTGATAGTCTCTTATTAATTTCATATGTGATGCCAAGGAAGTAACAATTCATTCACAAAAATGAATTAATTCCGTCCATTAAAGAAATATATACAAAGCTTTTGGCGGTATTGTTTAGCATGTAATATGGTCGAATAATGGATCACCTTTCCATCAGAAGGAAATATAGGAACAGCTTATCAATATGCAATTACTATTCTCAGTTGCGATATAGGTCCTTAAGGAAATTTACTAATTGCCGTCCACCCACTTCGCAATCCGAGCAATTGGCCCCTCGAGAGGAGATCACCGTATGGCGGCCGGGTGCCCGCGCGTAACGTGTGCAAACCCTTTCTGAGAGGGAATTCCCAGCTAGCCATGCTTCCTCGCCGCCCCTCCCTTTCGGTAGGAGGAGAATAGTGGGTGGCGATCCTTCAGCAGGGTTAGGAGGACACGCAGCTCAACGCCGCGGTCGGGAATAAGGGTGAGGCGGGAGTCGGGGGTATTTTGCGACCACCTGCAGGTGTCCTATAAACAATGGGTATTCGGGAATATTGGTATGTTGTCACAGTCCTCATCCTTTTGAAGAACGGAAAAAGGCATTGAATAACCAATTAGAGCGTAACATTAGTTACAGTTTGACCAACGGAAATGTCTTCACATGCTTACGGAGCTCTTGCAATCAGTTAAATCTCATACGAATAATTATTTAGTTGTGGTCTCATGCGCGCGCAATTAGCTGTATTAGGACCTGAAACCTTTAGTGATCATAAAATAGTTAATGTGAAATTTATTGTAGGCGTTGAAAGACATTATCAACCAAGGAAGAGGATATACTTATTTGGCAAGGCCCATTACGACGGTAATAAAAAGGAATTAAGGGAATCGTTTAATATATTTAGCGAACAAAGCAAAGGATTCGATACAGAGGATTCGGGGAGAGAATTTCTTGAGGACACCCTTAAAGCAGTTAATGAATACATACCAAGGAAATTCATTAGTGATAATACAGAGCCAAGGTGGTATAATGCGGAGGTTAGGAAATCACTAAAGCGACAAAGGGTATGCCACGCTAGGATGAAAAATGCAGGACGGGGTCTATCGGTAGAGGAAACAAATGAGTTAGTTCAAAACTATAAAAAAAATCGAAAGCATTAGCAAGGAAATCATGTCGACAAGCGTTATAACATTTCAAGAGCAAGATGTTAGGAGAATATTTAGATAGCAATCCTAAAGCGTTTTGGTCATATGTGAGAGAGATTCGGGCAAATAGGTCCACAGTGCACACACTTAAAAACGATAAAGGAATTAGAGTCACCAGCAGTGTAGAAAAAGCCAATTCTTTAAACACCTTCTTCCAAAGGGTTAGATTAGACATTAGACCAGATTTTAGGGAAACGGCTGCGTGGTCAGTAACAGATTTGTATTGGTATAATACAAATAATAATCTCATGGGCATTATTATTATTATTATTATTCAAATTAGGACTCCTAAACTATAAATGCTAAATGGTTTTTTCTACGACGATGGTGGCGAGCATAGATATATGTTCGGGACTTCAGACGTCGTGCAGCTCGCGTCGAAGAAAATCTCGGGACATAGGACCGACCCACATTAGTCGGAAATCGAAAAAAGCTGGACAAAAACCTAAAATAACTTTTTTTTAGATATACACTTGAAACTTCACACATATTCTAAGAAAAGTTTGCTACTTAAGGAATAATGCATCATTTGTCATGGTTCTCATCCGTTAGTGAGACACAATGGGGATCAAACATCACGAAGTTTAAAAAAATCCTGTAATAATATTTATCCTAATATCTTACAAGTTGATGATGACGATGTGGGAGGAATTTGATCAAATAAAAATAGCATGATCTATTATTAGCACAATGCTTTTCTTTTAATTGCCTGAGCTACAAATATATTTGAATCGTTTATTTGCTATTCCATTACTTAATGGCGGACACTGTTCTCAGACAAAACTTTTACATCAAGCAGAGTATATCTAACGTTTTAGGGAGACGCTTGTCAAGTAACTTATATCTGAGCAGTCTTTGAAAACTCATTTTCACGAAAGTGAAGAGAAATTAAAAGTAAGTTTGCGACACCCTAAAATACATATGATTTTCCACCGCGCGTTTGGGGTTTGGCTCCACGCGTCGGGGGAATTGACGTGACTCGCTTACATTGCTGAAGTGACATGGTCCCTAAGGCTTTTAATTCGTTGTTTTTGAGCTGTAACCATTGTCAGTAACCTCCATCACTCTTATTTGATGAAATCGCGAGAATCTTGAGCCGTGCGATGGGATAGATTACGCGGAATAGAGTTATTTTTCTTTGCGTCCGCTCCGGGAACATACTTCTTATTCAAGCCCTTGAAAAGAGTGAAGTCTTTCTAGGGCCCATGTGAACTAGATATATTCTAGCTTTTATAAGTAAGGGAATAGCAATGAAACGATTAAAAAAGTATTTGTAGCTCAGCAATTTAAAGGCAAAGCATTGTGTTAATAGGCAAATGATGCAGGTGTTTATTTGGAAATTTGGTTATGTTTGAGCCCCTGTATCTGACTAACAGATACGAATTATGTCAAATGATGCATTACTCCTTAATTAGCAATCTTTCCTGAGTATTTATGCGACGTTTCAAGTCTATATCTCAAAGAAAGCCATTTTCAAAATTTGTCCAGTTTTTTTCGCGACGTAGCTTTTTTGGCGAGCGTAGAGATGTGTTCAGGACTTCGTCGGGAGTGAGTCGGAATGAACGACCATGGAGTGCCCACAATAGCCCCCTGCTTTAGGGCATAATAAGACCGACCGTGCAGTAATCCCTTCTGCTAAACAGGGAAAGGCGTGGACGGGGGAGGAGGGAAGGGGGTTTGTTTTCGGTTAGAACTTCGCGAGGCTCCGCCAGAGGGAGGCCGTGACGCAGCGTTGTCAAATCACCGTCAACTCGGGACTTGGAAAATTTTCGGCTCTGAAGTGTTAACTTTTTTTTGGAAGTGCCTGTACTTCCCCACTATGGCGAGTGGTACGTCCATGCACATGACCATTGGTATTTTGGTCTTTTATATTATCTTTGACATACATACACAAGTGATATATGTATATACATAGAAGGTAACGTTAGCAGTTTACAAGATTTCCAAGGGGGTATCTTTGCTATATACCTTATACTTCTTTTTTGTATTGAGAAAACTCTACGAAATCCAGGCGATAATCCCCAGAAAATAATTCCATCGAACAAATGGGTTTGAAAATAACCATAATAGACCATTTTCAGCACATTTGAATCAACAATATCCACAAGATTCCTCAGAACATATCCACTTTTAGCCAGGGTAGTGCATAGGGCATTGGTATGGGTCTCCCAGTTTAGGGAATCATAAATAGCTAAACCTAGAAACCTGGTAACATTTACCTTCTCTATGGACTGACCGTTTAAGAATGCCTCTAACTGTGGCACATCCTTCTTTTTTTTAAATTAAATGTAATTAGTTCTCTTAACATTTACAGAGAGTTTATTAAGGCTAAACCACTTTTCTAGGAGTAATAATGAACTCTCCAGCTTGGTTTTCAGCAGCTTAGGATACCTGTGGCTCATTGCTAAAAATGTATCACCAGCATATAATACAATATCATTATTAAAATAATCACTTGGTAAGATTCCACAAATTTTATTTTTCCCCGACCTAGGTTTCGATTGGTTTGACAATCATTATCAAGGTCCTTAAAATAAAAATTGTGGAATCTTACCAAGTGATTATTTTAATAACTATGCGGTTCCACCAAGTGAAGCCTGAGGATTTCCTCTTTATACAATATCATTGTTTTTAATAAACCTCGGCAAATCATTGATGTATAATAAGAATAAGAGCGGTCCCAAAATACTGCCCTGTGGTACCCCTACATTTATTATTTCTGTGGGTGATAAGTAGTTTACAACAATGTTGTTGATGCCTGTACCCTCGACCTCTACCATCTGTTGCCTATCCTTTAGATATTATTGCAACCATTTATGAGCAATACCCCTGATCCCATAGCGCTCACATTTACTGAGAAGGATTTCGTGATCTACCGTGTCATATGCCCGTGAAAGGTCATTAAATATACCCACCGAGAATTCATTCCTGTCCCAAGAAGTCATGATTTTTTTAGAAAGCATGCAATGGCATCATTGGTGCTTCTCCCCTTTTGGAATCCAAATTGTTCCATGTTTAATAGTTTGAATTAGATGACATAGTTCATAATCCTGTCTCTCATCAATAGCTCAAAAATGTTAGATACATTAGTCAACAAGAATACCGGTCGGTAATTTTCTATGTTATCGACATCACCTTTTTTGTGGATCAGCTTTGTTTTTGCTATCTTTAAATAGTTAGGAAACTCACCCTTTTTAAAGGACTCATTTATTATGAAAGTTAAGGGTTTAATAATAGCTTTAAATAATTTTTTTAGGATTGAGGAAGGAATATCGTGTATTCTAACTGATGGTAATTGTCTTTCAGGCTTTTTATGCACTTCAATACCTAATTTTTTGTTACCGGAAAAAGGACCGTAGAGGACCTCATGTTGACAGTGCTCAGTATTAAATCTGTCGTTACTTACTATCGAATTATGTAAGTGTAGAGGCACATTGGCGAGGTACTTATTGGCAAACATGCCACTTGCATGGGATCAGTTAAGCTTATCCCCTCCCCATTTTTTATGGTTACATTTCCACTCCTGTTTAACTTAGATTTGGTTACCTTTTTTACTACTTGCCATGATGTTTTGGTCAAATTTTCAGCTTGACTAATAACTCTGCTGTAATATGCTTTCTTAGTTTGAACTATAAGGTCCCTGTACGCTATTTTGTAACTCTGGAAATAGTTATTGCGGTCAGAGCCCTTCCGCCCTTTTCTTAATTGGCATAATTCCCTAAAAGTATTGCTGGCAGCCCTTATTTCGTCTTCACCCAGCACTTAGTATTATCATGACACTTCAATGTCACTAATTTTCTGGAAAAGAATTCCTCAAAGATGGGTTTTCAATTTCTAATAAAAAACAGGTATATTTCCTGGACACACTTAAAGTTGAATAATTTATCCCAGGAAATCTCACATAATTTATCACTGAATGAATTTACACTATCGTTTGGGTAGCACCTTTTGTACATCTTTTAGATCACTTCCTTTGCCTTGGGGATGCATACCATTTGGGCATAATGAGAACAAATTCCTAGATTCACAAGCTTAGTGTGTTCATTTTCTGTTAGTTGCAGAGCAGTGATAACAATTATTATTGTTGTAACAACATTAGTATTCAAGCTTCAGAAATAAAATACATTGTTGGCAGTTTGTATCCTAAAATATTGATCTGTAATGGACTGAGAATAATGGCAAGAAAATATGAAAAAGGGGAGCTCAGGTATTTTAAAATAAACGTGGAAAAGGATGCTTTGTAGGTATGCTTCTGATGAGAAGATTAATGAGAGAGGTCAGAATTGATAACCAGTAATGAAGGTGATAATTATGAACAAAACTAATTTATTCTCTTCATTCCAATATTTCTTTTATTTTCCATTTTTAGCATTTAAAGGCCATACAGATAACAGAAAAAAACAAACCATTACACAGAGGGAAAAAAATCATCACATCACTTTTGAAATAAAATGTAATACTTCTGAAATATAATGGAATTAGAAATTATATTCCAGCAGAGATTTTGAGTAAAAATGCAAAATATATTTAATTTAAAATTACCTTTTAGAGAGCTTGGTGGATCTGGCACTTGAATCTCCTCACGATCATTTTCATAAGTTTCTGCAGATATCCACTCAGTAGAAGGTCCAGTTCCATTTACTGTTAATGCCCACATTCGAATCTGAAAAAATAACATGACTCAATTACTTGATGCATCATACAGCATTTAATTAGGTAAACAGAACGATTCTATAGTTCAAAATTTCTCCTTAGTTAAAACATTGCTCAAAAAAGGTTCACCATTCATTGATTTGAAATAAATATAGGACCAATTTATGAGTGACAAAAATCACAATTCAAGCTAAGTTTTCCCTCCCAGAGTATTCTGTCTCTGCACAAAACTAAGAGCTGTCATGAAATATTTTTTCTGGATGAAAAGTAAATTATCAATGAATGCATACATTTTTATTGCTGAAACTTGTTACCATACTTCACATGGCATTTACCATTTTATTTTGAAACGAACAAGAGTGAATAAGAAAATTCTTGGCAAAATAAATGCAAATATTTTGTGAATGGAAAAACCACCAGTGATGCTGTTGCAATAACCTAGACAGCACAGATTTGGTATTACTACCGTATTACAGTTTTATTAAACTTAAATTTATCCTTAAATTTATAGCACCATTGTGTAGGAAATTATTAAATTGATAAAGATATTTACCATTAGATCTTAAAAGAGTCATTGATCCTGTTATTCAGAGAAACAGTTTTTTCGGGCACTCAGAAAATTTACTCCTCCCAATGATTGCTGACAATGGAGAGGAAGTGTGAAGAGATGCATGGAAAATAATCTTAGAGGCATGAAAAATACGCGTGTGACAAAAATCCAAGAACTTTTAAGCTAACAGATTTTAAATTTGATGTAGAAGACCACAAGCTGCTGATAAAATGGGACGAGAACACCAACCCGTGCTCTATCGCATCTCACGACTGAAGAAATTCGAGAATTACTTGAGTATAATGCTCAACTGTGGAACGCAATTGTCCTTGTCACACGCAAGCTTTTGAAATATTTGTAAAAGAGGTAACCCAAGCTTCATGGGCATCCGCAACAACGAGAGATAATAAGAAATACTGAAAATACTAGAGCGCAGAACCAAAATGCCAACCTTCAAAACCTAGTCTCAGTTCATGCTGTGATGGAGTAAGTTATACATTTATCTGCTTGACTTAAAAAATAAAAAAATCGATAATGATATTAGTGTTCAATGAAAATAAAGTTTAAAACGAATACTTGCACACACATAAACCGACTGGTACTTCAAAATAACCACTTTCTTATTTTTTTGATAGCATATAATCTGATAAAGGAAAAGCGTTCCTCTATTGTATGAGTGGTTGTGTGGGCAGGGGAGTTCATAGTGCAGGTACCTCAACGTGGTGAGCTCTGGTAACTACTTTAATTATTTTTGCATTCTTTCTCCATACTGAAAAATAATAGTAAAAGTAGGCTAAAAATCAGGCAGTGTTTCTTTACTCCCTGAATGATGACGGTGTTTTATATTACTTTCATACAGTTCTTCCGTAATTGTTATTCACTGGAAATTGTTAAATTATCTAATATTAATGACACCAACGATGGAAGATGCATCCGTGATGAGTTTTGCTGCATTCGCGGTGACTGGGCAGGAGGAGCGTGCTGGCAGGATGCGCAAGTGGCCTTCTGACCATTGCACCGCGATGCTGTGTGGGAGGTGCATAATTACGTGTGGCCTTGCACTCAAAATAGACAATTTGTGGTTTAACGGCTGCAGATACCTACAAATGGACGAAATTATTGCCCTAAAGGGCCGCAACTCGGGAAAATCCATGGGGAACCGCTATAAAAACATGACTTTTTCCATTTTCAGCCCCCCTCCCCATAAATGGCCATGGTGCGAGGGTCTAGGTTTGACCTAGAGGCCCCAAATTTTTCTGGCCTCATTTTGAGTCACTTTGACAACTTTTTCCAGAGGGCCAAGTTTCTCCACGAAAAATTGATTTTTCCAATCCACCCTAATGTACAAGTGTTACACATAACATTTGTCTTTATAACTCAGCCATTTTTTAAAGATATGTGAATTCAGTTATCTCGTGTAGGAGTGAAGGCGTGAGAAGTAAACACTATGTGGAACGCTCATTAACATTTACCGGATTCGCAGTTAAAGGGTGTGCAATTTGTAGGGCTGGTCACACAATGCATAAACTATGCAAGTTCAAGTATTAAAGTATGCCTCATCATCATGCAACATGTCCCATCAAAATAACATCGTGAAACCATATGTAACAACTTCTATGAATGAGTGGGTGCTTGTCAATACAACAGAACCAGTTATAATTTCATCCATCCACACGAACATAGAATCACACGAGTTCATACATTGCGTAACCAGGCCCAATAAACCATGACTTAACTTGTAGCCAACCACGCTCCACAAATCAAGACAATTAAAATTATTATGCACAGAGGCATCAAGGAAAAATAAATCACACTCTTACGTGCCGTTACCTCTCACAAACAGTATAATTCGTTTAGGACTAAGTACCCATGGGTAAAAATCCACTAAAATTTTTAGTGGATATCCACTAAATATTGTGAATATTCACATCAAATATAGTGGATGTCACCTAAAGTTTGTGGATGTCCGCTAATTATTGTGGATATTCACATCAAATATAGTGGATGTCCACTCAAGTTTGTGGATGCCCACTAAAATTTGTGGATGCTCACATAACATGTAGTGAAATTAAGTACATAGATTGTGGTTGTCCACAAAATTTAGTGGATCCTTAGATATATCCACTTAGTTGTGGATATCCCCATTTTTAGTGGATATCCTCATTGCAGAGGATACACACATTTTATTGGATATGATGAATGGCATTATTAATTAATTCCCTTTTTGTCGACAGGATCCTGCTAAAATAACTGTTATAACCCTTATACCTCTTCTTTTCCTCCCATCTTTTATTTCCCCATCCAATTGATTAGGAGAAACTTTTGCAAACAACCTATGGATTTTAGTCACAGAAATAATATCAAATTATAAAATCTATTTTTCACGACTATAATAGCTATAATTTTTCCCATAAGTAGAACTTAGAATTTGCTTCAATATTATACGTAGACGATGAAATTGTTAGTAATACGATTTATCACAAAACCGCAGGGTAGGTAGGTATGTATTTTTCAATATACAATTGTTTTTCTATCATAATTCGCTGGTTTTGTGAGTTATATGGTCGTAGTTAATCACATTCGTGTTGACCAGCGAAAGTCTAGCAGTCACGTGACGTTCAATAGTAACCATAGAAACAACAACAACCAATAACAGATGCAGCACACAAAAACTGTTTAACCAGTGATATTGATAACGAATATTTGTCTCTAGTAATCTTTGTTGCATCAGAGGAATTTCACATAAGGCCATGGCGAGCTTTGTGTATGTATAATGCTTCGCGGAGAGAGTGGAAAGACTATAATGCAGATATCTTTCATAAAAGACTTCAATAAAAAAGAATGGAGTCCAAAAACACTCTACCAAGTTTTCAGAAGTAGCATGGAGGACGATTCCCCAAGGGAAAAGCTACAGCAAGAAGTGAAAACCCCAGAGTACGACAAATTTCGCACCTTAACCAGTGCAAACGCTACTGTGGATGTTACTTTCTTTTTTCCGCTTAAACATGTCGATCTTCGAAAATTTTAGTGGACTCCAATATCACCACTATTTGTGGATCCACTTAAATTTTAGTGGATGCCGAAATCGTCACTTATTGTGGATCCACTAATAATGGATTTTTACCCATGGGTACGCACACGATTAAAAGCTTGCGAACTGTGGGTCGGCAGATTCATAATAAACAACATGATAAACAAACATAATAAATTGGTGGTACTAGTGGCGCCCTGTGCTAAAGAAACAGACGAAGCCTTTGCATGGGCGCAAACAATACTTTTGTATTATTTTCTGTATTACAAATGAATTCTGTATTACAAATAATACAAGAATATACGAATTGCATATTCTTGGTATTTTTACGTTGTGTTACAATCATATTACCATTGGCCACATACGCACTTTTGCATGCGCGCGCACAAGACGTTTGTAATTTTTTCTGTATTACAAATGCAATACAAAAATTTTACGAATTGTATATTCTTGGTATTTTGATGCTGCTTTACAATCAAATTACCATTGGCCACACAGGCATCTTTGTATGCGCATGCATAAGACGTTTGTATCATTTACCGTTCTACAAGGGGATCGGGTTGGTGTGGTGGCTAGAGTACTGGCCTCCCATCCCGAGGGCCCGGGTTCGATTCCCGGCATGGCGGATTTTTCAGTGGAAAACCGGTCCCCACTTGAGTGCCTAGTGGAGGGCATTTCAAGTACAGTACTCCGTCCGTCGGATGGGACGTTAAGCCGTGGTCCCCTTGGTGCCTTTCCTTAAGAGTAGGCTAATGCCGACGCCGGGTTTCTCTCCACCCTTCCTCCGTTCCCTAAAAACTCCTACCATTACCCAATTATCCACCTATCCAATATGGCATAAATGACCTCAGCTGTCGGTCGCCTCCCCTAAATAACCAACCAACCGTTCTACAATTGTAATACATTGGTTTTACAAATGTATATATTCCTTGTATTTTTGATGTTGCAATACAATAGCATTACAAAAGTTCTTACGAAAACTATACAATTTCTAACTGTACAAGGGATTTACAATTTACATACAAGCATCTATGTTGTCTGGGAAATGCCTTGCCATTATCTAGGCAATAAAGTCTAGTAAGTAAGGAAGGACTTAATACATTTTTTGCTTGTCAAAATGCATTAATGCAAGTCATTTAAATCTCTGACATCTTACAAAATTACTTTCCTGAAATTACCCCATTGCTTTAGCTTACATCCTATAAGAGATATCCAGTAACTTCCCACCGATGGCTCATATGGCTTTTAAAAACAACCATAACTTTGTAAAGATTAAATCAAGATAAAATACAAATTAATTAGGATATTAGTTTTTTGGTGCTTTCTTCATATCATTTTAGTCCATTATTCACGGACTGAGCGAACTAGAATTATGCAGCTGAGCAGCACCATTCATGCCCCTGCCCAGAGCTCTCAAACTGTTACATGTTGAATAAGTCATACATCAATTGATGACTGACTAAATAACTTCAAAGAGAATTGCTCTAAAACATCCAATATTACAAAATCATATAATTTATGGCCAATATTACCCTTATATTGTGGGTTCATCTACAATTTATTCTGCGAGCCATTGCAAGGAAGTGTGGAGGTTACTGTTAAACTCACCTGATACTCTGATGACTTTTCTAATGCAGTAAGCACATATAAACGCTGGTCTCCAGCAGTGGTAACAGTTTCACCACGCCTTTTACCTTTACGTTTATAACGAATCTTGTAGCCAGTGATAACACCATTCTGTCCTTCCAATGATGGTGGCTCCCAGCGCATGATAATGCTCTTTAAATAAAAAGAAAAGCTAAATTTGAGAACAAAAATTAAAAAATAAGAAATAGGGTAATCATATATCCTTATTAACCGGATGGTGCTGAATGACCAATGTTATCGATGTTAACTAACTACTACTATTGCAGTTAGTTTTTTCAGTAGCATTGATAACACTACTATACTACCTTATTAACCTCTGAAGTGAATATCAAGGTTTTCATGAATCTTAATTTCAAAGACAAAACATAAAGCTAAATAGCTTTGAAATAAAATCTTTAATATATACTGATTTTATTTTAACTTCTTTTTTTACACTGAACAGCTACCATATTATTGCTGAGAATTTTTATTGTGATAGTATATAGCCCATTCAAGAATTCTTCTCTGGTCAACAAATAACTCCCAATATTAGCATTCCATGAAAATAAAAATAGGCTTTACCAATAAATTACAAGATATTTTATAACTTTAGTAGGATGCACATACATGTTACAAAGAAGTTCATAAAAAAATACTAAAAGAATTTTGAATGAGTACCGTTGATGAAACAGTCTCTACTGTCACATTCTGTGGTGCTTCTGATGGTAAATCTGATAATGTCCGAGCCTTTGCTTCTTCTGATGCTGCTCCTGGACCTTCAGGGCTGATAGCTGCCACCCAAATAATATATTCCCAGTACTTTTTCAAATTTCGCAGTTCATATTTGTGCTCTGAGGTTAATATACGATGCTCTTCACGGGAACCCTCCTGCAAAAGATGATCAAAGCACCACATGAAGAATGAAAAATTACAGAGATGTGGGGGGATAGAGGTTATGTGAATTAAATAAATGAACAACGTTGCCAGAAATATTAAGACAAAAGCATAACTGGCACAAGGTTTTTATACGAAAAAACAGAAGAGAGACATTACTTGTATTAGAAGGCATTTGGCCAATGTTCCATCGATGACTACAAGCAAATTAAGATTTTCATGATATGGAATACCAATACTCAATGAAAAATTCACAACTAAGCATTTTCTGGCAGAGGAAAAAAACAATGATTTTCCAAGAACTGAAAGACAATGATCATCAACAATAAACCATTAAAATACAATTCAGTTAAAATATCATTCATCATCTCCATAAACAGAAAAGAAAATACCAGTGGAAAACCTAGAGTTGTGGATAATCCATACACTTCTTTTTTAAATAAGTATGACTATGTGTTTTTGGGGCAACACTTAAGTCTACCATGAATTATGGTTTAAATCCAATTTTTTCTACCCAGTACTTTGTCAATCAAATTGCAGTTCAATATTTTGAAATGTTTAGCATGGAGAGAACCAGACATGGTTAATCATTACTTCAAACAATTATAAAAAATACATTAACAATGCCATATTTCTAAGATTACCCATCACAACTAATCTTAGAGACTTTTACCATACAAGGCAGTGTAATTTTAATTTTCGGAAAAGTGAATAGGTGTGTAAAGCATAGATCAAGACTAACCTCAGAGTAATAGAGCTCATACTGATGTGGCTTTGGGGCAGGTGGTGATGTAGGTGGCTCCCACTGGACGAGAAGAGAAGTGGCTGATGTGGGCACAACACGCAGATTACTCGGAGGTCCAGGCACATGCGCTTCAGGTTGTGTCCTCACTTTCAGAGGAGAAGATGGTGCCCCAGCACCATGCCGGTTGTGTGCCACCACCCTGAACCAGTACTCCCGCCCAGGAACTAATCCGGGCACATTCACTTCCTCAAGGCGGGAGCGAGTAGTGTTCACCACTCGCTCTCTGGGTACCAAACAAAGATTAGATATGATGAGAGAACATAACAGTAATAAAGAGTATGTCCACTTAAAAATAGCTTAACTTATCAATAAGATTCCTAACATAATATGTACATGAAGGCATGTTGAATGTAAAAATTGTTCAAATTTGGATTTTTTTTAAATCAGATGTAATCAAAATCTGGAAATAGCAAGAATGAATTATAGAATTGCAAGAATGATGAAGAATAACCCCACTGTTTAAAACCTCAAAAGATTTTTTCACCTTTCATTACCACCACCAAAAAAATAAACAGACTGGTAGCAACAAGATATAAGTAAATAAATAAACTTTGTTATATTCCACATAAATATAATTAAATACTGCTTGACAGGTTTTGACCTTTCCAGGTCATTTACAAGAGCTTCGAGTGACATAGAACAAATTTTTATTTTACATATATAATGTTGAAATTCCACAACATTGACTTGTCTGCTGTTTCTATTAAGTAGCAACAAGGCTTCAATGCATAAAATATATCATGAGAGAAAAGAAAATAAAATTTTCTTCTAGTAATACCTTTCTGATCCCTCCTGACGGTAGAACACTGAGTATGTGAATATGGTACTGTTGCTCTTGGTAGGCGGCTTCCACTTTAGGGTCACAAACCTCTTGTCCACGTAGACAGCAGCCAGTGAACGGGGCATTGAAGGTACATCTTTGTTTGGCAGAGATTCACCTGTTGTGGGCGTACCATCATCAGGTGATGGCAAATGGGAGGAAATGACAGGTGAAAGGGTGTGCGCCGCAGCAGCAGCAGGGTAGCGAGGGGTTGCAGGTTGTGGATATTTCATCTTAGAATCTGAGCATTGAAAACGTTTAGGGCAAAAATAGGATATTTTTGACAGATTTTTGAGCGTCAATAAACCATTAACAGCAGAATTAAAAATAATAGGGTGATTGGAATCATTAAACACATTGAAGGAACGTGCAATATAGGTAGCAGAGAGTTGAGTTATGTGTGTTCAGGTATAATTAGTTTTTTGTTCATTAATGCAGGGTTAAAGAGTGTTTTTTTGGAATTAATGGAAATATAGCCGTGAAGGAAAGAAAAAAAATGGACAAAAAGAGGAAGAAAATCATAATGCTGTCAACACAAAGTGAATATCAAATAAAACAAATTATATGTTAGCACAGAAAACAAACTAAAAGCTAACTCAAAACAAGATAAAATAAACATGCAGAGGATATAATGAAAAAGCATCCAGTAAAAATAATGTAAAAATCACAATAAATCATCAATTCAAGGCCAAAGGACCAGCAGAATTATTTAAAAGCAGGTTATTCAGAAAAATCTCAGTTAGGCACAATGAAGGACATTATCTTACAAGATTCCACACTTTAACAAAAAGAAGACTATTTTAAGCTTGAGGCTGTCTTTTTTCTTCTCCTCACTCATCATGTGATGGCACATCTTTTTCATTTAATTTGTAAAATACTCTGAAAATATCTTTCACTGTATCAAACTATTTTTTTTAAACTATGAGAATTCTCAAACCAGAAAAATAACTCATCTTTGGAGCAAAACTCAGTTGTAACAATTAAATTTAAGAATCATTGAAATATATCTTCCAGCAAAACAAAATTCACTGAAATGTACTGATGTGCTTCCCCACTAGCTATAAATTTTCATATTTTTATAACAGCAGACTCTTAAGAACTAAATTTAAATTATTCTCAATAAACAAAATCCACCTCAATCTGATTAATAAATTTAAAAAAGCCTTTAAGTATTCACCCCAACTTTTCATAAAATTGATGACAGGCTCTGCACAGTATATCTGACCAAATACTGACCAATAGCATGCTATGGACACAAACATATTATTTATAATTATAGCATTTTTTCATATTTTCTAAACTGAAATAGCAAATCCATAAAGTTTATTTGCATCTCTATATTTTTCATTTAATGAACAAAAATATCTTAATAGCAAATTAAATTGGATAGACATTGCACCAATTGGTTTCATGTTGGATAGGTTCCATAAAATTATTTTTATTTACATTTATAATCACATAATTAAAACTATATTGACATTAAGAGATTCTCAAACTTCCTACAGTAATGCAAAGAAAAATTAGCAATTGTTTTAATTTAAAGACCAAATTATTGTGAGAATCCCTCGCACCTAATCAAATCTCTTAAGCAAGTTCATGAGCAAGAAATCGCATAATATACAACATTCTTAACCATATTTATTCTTAAACTATTACAGAAAATAGAATTTAGTAAATAAGCACAATAAGGGCAGTTAACTTTCCTTAAGCATATAAAATGACTTGATTTGATAGCATAATTAAAAAAATTCAATCCCTGAACAACATATATAATACGCTGTAGAATGTACCTTGCTGTAATATGTGAAGTCTGGCTTCTGCATGCACGTTTCCAGCTGGATTTGATGCTATGCATTGAAAAATCCCAGAATCAAGGCCCATTAGTCCAAGTATCCTTAGATTGTATCCATTAACAACCTGTTACAATAAAATCGGAAAACTTATAACTTCAAGTGAAAATAATTCAGTTTTATTAATTAGTTGAAATAACCAATCTTTCCAAACAAGAGTCTGCAAAAACTTCTCTGGCTCTACAAAGATCGTGAGAGACAAACTTCGTATGGTCTCCACTAGACTTTTTTTACCATCAGGCATTTGTCAAAGGAAAGATCAACCCCTATGATGACTATGTAAACCTTCAGCAGAACATTGCTTGCATGCACTTCATCTTTCCCCTCTCATGTAGCAAATATTCCTATGCACAAGTACATATCTCTAACTTATGATCACAAAATACAGACTGCTCCCAAAAGTCACAGGACGGGAAAATCCATTAGAAACTGTTCTGTCATAATGTTAACTCTATTACTGCCAGGAGGTTGATCTACCAGCCCTCTTGGGTTGGGTGAAAACTGCCACCTGCAACACTGATCAAGCCGATCTATTAGCTGACATACATCAGATTATTACATACTCATATTTTTATTTTATTTCCTTCAAATCAAGGGAAGCACAAACGATTTCTTCATCTTCCTAAACCTCAATTATATCATCAACATTGAGATTAATACATTTCTCATAAAGTAAAATTAAGTACTCAAAATAATGTGCATTAAAAATCTTACAACTTCATGGAAATGTGCTTGGCAGTTTTCACACAGTCTACCTGCAAGGAGCTGGCACCCTGGCAAAAATGAATGGTAGGCGGAGGGTAGGAAAATAACACGATGGGTGGTAGGCAGAAGGTAGCAGTACCCACACCTTACCTTCGAGCGGTGGTAGAGGAAGGGTAGTTTAGAACATTCCAAGGGTAGAGGAAGGGTAGTACGCAATGTTTTTGTGGGGGGTAGGGGAAGGGTAGCACACGTGCCCGTGGTGGGTATGGAAAAGGTAGGGGAAGGGAATGAGGCACAAAAGCATACAAATTATGGTGGAAAGAACATTTCACGTAGCAGACATAAGCGTTCACGAGCCGTACACAAAAACATTGACTGGAGCATGGAAGTGTACAGAGGAGCTGTACCCCTGTAGCAAAAAAAAATTTGCTATCAAAAGATCACTACTTGCTTGGGTGCACCTTGAACCAAAAATTATATAAGAAAATAAACATAAGTAGAGGAACTCAATATTAAGTCATACTATCTTTATTACACATATGATACGTCCAATCATAATATCCCTGTAGTCCACGCACCTACCTCAATTGTAACCACTACCCTTCAATCGACCTAACAGCCTACAATTTTAAACGACGACTGAAAAATGCTTTTCAGTCAACAATTGAAAGTTGGGAGGCCATATATATAGCCCTGCTGGCTGCCATCAATTCGTTCGTGGCTATTAACTTTACAAAAATATTGACACTGGGTTATTTTGCATCCTTACAACATTTCCCAATTACCATTTTGTGGATAAAAATAAACATGACTGTTATGAATATACATCATCGATAGTCTTTCAACTCCAGAGGAGAAAAATAAGATTTTCCTCCATAATGTGCCATTCATTTCGGGCACTTACGAATTGCTCGATAGCCAGTGCTTTCTGTTGTTCTTTTGTTACTCTCACGCTTATGTAGAATCTTCAGTCCGACAACAGCATTATTAGGTCCTTGGATCTGCAAGGATCGCCAAGAAGACCATTACAGCTACAGTACGTAGGATGACTGCCGGCTGATGTTTGGTGTGGAACTGTTTTGAAAGTAAATTGACCTCTACATCGTTATTATTACCTAATCGTCGGACGAGCCACACGATCCCAGGCGCTATAAGTATAGGCACCCTGGCATCAATACCACTGACATAATTATCCTGTATTCACGAACTTTTCAGCCTGGATCTGATCTTCCAGCAAGTTAAAGGCAAATTTATTGTAAAAGTCAGTGTGAAATTAATGTTAGCGTGATACTAGCACCGGATTTGAAAACCCATACCAGCAACGGCACCGTTCATGTAAACAGTGCGAAACATGTCTTAAGTTAAAGATAATTAACATCGAAAAAGGATGGGTGGATTTTTAATAAGTTTGAAATTAACTTAAGAGCATGAAGTCATAGTCATTTGTTTCGGCGCTTTTCTTCAGGGATTTGTTAATAATTGTCATGCATCTTGGGAATTAAATATCACGGGATGAAAAATATGAAATAGACGTCTACTCCATTTTCCGCCAGACTCCAAGGCAGTTTTCCTGCATATATGACATGAGATTTCCACAATCTTTCCGAGAGTAAAAACAGAACAATATGCTTAAAGCTGAGAATTCACAATTAGTTCTAAGATGCGAATAAATAGCATCCAGTCCACGCTATTTTTTATATAAACGCCCCATGGGTATCAAGTCAATTTTTAATTAAGTTTTAGTTACACGCTAATTTTTTCTATGAACATGCCTTTACTCTTCAATATGGCATGGGTGGTTTTTCTCCTAAGGGAAATTGGTCGCCACAAGTAAGCCGTGCGTGTTCTAGCATGGGTAGAATGAGGGAAGTGCTACCCTTCCCTTAACCTCCACGGTGGGTAGGCGGTGGTAAGCAACGGAGTTCCCAGCGAGGGTAGTGGAAGGGTAGTGCTACCTTTCCCTTACCCTCCACGGAGTGATGAGCATGGGTTGATGGAAGAGTTTCTTTTCACCAAGGCAGTAAAAGTTAAATAGTATATGCTCAGAAAGAACTAACTGTTAGATGAGACAAACACTAAACAACAGCAGACATGCAACACAAGGCTGAATTTCATAGGGATTACTGACTGATAGCAATGTTGTATTACTTTAAGGTTTCAATTGAAATCCACACCTCTGCAACAGTAGTTGGCTTATGGAGAATTAAGACCCTGAATATGCCAAGTGATGCCACTGGTATCACATCATATCCCAGTAATTAACCAAAATTCAGGAAATAAAACTTCAAGTAGTAATTATTTTTAGTTCACTAATGAAATATACTTTAAAATATTAAAAATAGAAAAATATTTCAGCGTTGAAGGGTTAATGTTTAAAAATTAATATTCTAAAACATAGAAACATGTGAAAACATTAGGTTATGGAATACTATACTGGATGATGCCTACCATCTTATAACTTTCTCTAAATATTTGAAAACTTTTTATGACTCAAAACTAGCTGCAGCTAATCCTTAACACGTTCACTGCGGAGCTGTTTAAAGCCCTACTCCCCACAGCGCGGCGTGACCCACCGGTGGGTCACACTCAAGCCTTTTGCATGGGCGGTGTGACCCACCGGTGGGTCACAGTCCTTCCGAGCTTCTGGCCACTGCCGAGGGATGGTGGTTGAAGCGGCAACACTCAGCTGTTTCCTGAGATTAGAGGAAGGCTGGGGGAGGCTACTCCCAGCTCCGCCCCGAGCCCACCCCTCCCCCGGCCACGTGGGGCACGCTATCAGCTAGACCCTGGCGTGGGATAGGGGAAGAGAGGGCCAACAATACAATGCATGTGGTAAAGATTTGCTGACGTTCGGAAAACCCAGGAGACACCCACCCGTCTCTGTTTATTGCGCCTGCCCTTGTTCGCGCCCGTCTGTGAGACGTAGACGCCCGTCCGTGCGTACCGATTCCTCAGCCCTGCTCACACTATGAGAAAAGGGAAGGGGGATCCTTTGGAAAGAGTACATAGTGGTTTGTCTCACTCAGAAAAAAGTAGTGTCTGCAATTCGGAAGACGTTCACCCGGCAAGGGCACGGTCACTCATTCACCACTGAGGGATTGGCTCAAGAACGCTATGCGACTCTTTCCCAATTGCCCTTCCATAGAGGGGGGGGGGGTGAAGGGAAGAGAGAGAGTCAATCTCTCACACAGCCGGGCGAGTGCAGTTCGGACTGTTTAGTTTCGAGCAACTGACGGACAGCCAAGAGGTTGAGGAGAAAAAAATGTCCTAAACATTTTCATTATTTTTAATAAGTTGATATGTTTTACTATATCGAGTATTGTTCATCCTTATGTATAAAAATCGCATAAACATGAAAAAAAAACAAAAAGAAAGCAAAAAATAAACGCATTTTGGATATAATACGCTAATATGTAAATTTGTTCGTGACCCACCGGTGGGTCACACCGCTCACGCTGAAAAAAGTTTCAGGAGGGGCGGCGTGACCCACCGGTGGGTCACACTAAGTGACACATAGCAGTCTGTTATTTGAACTGTGACTAACCTCTGGGTGAAGTCACTCGAGAAGATCTCGATTCCTACTCTCACAATACTCCTCGCAAGTTGAGACAATTCAAAGAATTAAAAGGCCGCGGCGCTAGAAGGATTAGCGTGACCCACCGGTGGGTCACGCCGCAGCGAACGTGTTAATAAAAGAATATAAAAAATCAACAAAATCATAGTTTTCTACATCTAAGAATCAATACCCTTTACAATGGAAAGTGGCCAAGGGCATAGACATGTTGAAACACTGGTTGCCATCAGATCACCGAAAGTTAAGCAACGCTGGGCCTGGATGTTAGGGGGCCTGGGCCTGGGAGGTTAGATGGGTGACCCTCCTCCATATCTCTACTGTGGTGTGCTTGTCCCCTGTCTGCAAGCGGGCAGGGGTTAAATGCAGGTTGACACAAAGGACAAAGAGGTCTAAGTGCCAGGGGGGCACCAGAAGGCCCCCGCTCACCCCTCCAATTTACATTTTTACAATGGCAAGTAGAGCATTATTAAAACCATATGATTAGTGATGACAAAAAAAACATTTTTTTCATTTGACATTTCCACCAAGATAATGCTTGTTACATTAAAGATACACTTTCTAAATTGCCAAAAGAACACACATAATGTAAGTAACAGCAACAATTTTATTGACTTAACTGTACAATAATATGAGGTTCATTTTTAAGTACCTAAAATTTTGGTGTTGGCTTTACCAACAAACCTCATGCACATTAGGATGAAAAGGAAACCACTTAGGTATTGTTCACAATGGATATTATAATATTGAAACACAAATAGATGCAATGTATAAAACAAGTGACTAAGGATGTGAAAGAGAAGAAATATGTAAATTTACTTATCACTGACCCAAAAACAACACATGTGGTCTTTATATCAGGTACTTCAACTAATAACAATTACAAAAATATGTAGGATATTTCAAGCCTGCCGCGTGAACGGCGGTAAATGCACATTAATTGCCATGCGAAAAAATTCACCTGGACCGGGAATTGAACCACAGACCTTCGGCTTTCCGGGCCACTGCACAGACCACTATGCTACCCACGATCCCTAATTCGCATTCTAAGGATTGATGACTGATTATGATGTTGATGAATGCAATAGATGATCAGCTGTCATAAGCCAAGTCATGATTCCTATCCCAACTTTGCGATACAATAAATCCATTTGCATGGCAATTTTACCGAGGGTCAAGGTACTAGATGCATGATGAAATTAAATCCTAGATGAAATATCCTACATTTACTGCCAAGCCCAGCTTTAGCGCTGGATGGGGTTCATCTTTGGTTGTGGCTTCTTTGAAGACCTTTCTACCTTGTGTTGCCATCCTTGATGGACCGATAGGGCTCCACATCTAGTACCTTGAACCTTGGTAAAACTGCCATGCGAATTAGGGATCCTGGGTAGCGTAGGGGTCTGTGCAGTGGCCCGGAAAGCCATAGGTTCGTGGTTCGATTCTCGGTCCAGGTGAATTTTTTCGCATGGCAATTAATGTGAACAATTACACAAGCACAAACATCCAATGCACCGATGATGATGAATGCAATAGATGATCAGCTGTCATAAGCCAAGTCATGATTCCTACCCCAACTTTGCAATACAATAAATCCATTCAAATAATAATTCAATTACGGCCATTTACAGGTCCCTCGAAAAGTTTTCTTGCTCGTGAAAAAGTATTAAATTTGAATGGTAATGTAAATTAGAGTACTTCATTTTTCAAACTAATTAGCAAAACATTTTCATATATTTTATTTATGGAAAACATTTGTTTGTTTCTTTGGCTGGAAAAAAATTGTTTTAAGATTTGTTTTTATTTTTAAGTTCCAATTAACCCTTAAAAAAAAACCATTTACAACCCTTCAAGCTCTAACAAACATGCCTCAGAGGTTAAGTGCACAAATACCACTCATGTGAGCAAAGCTCTTTTTGATACAATTTTAATAAAGAGTTCTGTAATTTAAGTTTCAAATAGTATTCCTTGTTCAACATTCGATCACATCTATGTGTATCAAAACAACCTTTTTTATAAAGCTCTCTAGTATTTTTTCTGCTTTGAAATCAACATAAGAGAAATATTTTGGATTGGAAGCCCTGAGTATAATTTAGAATTAAATTTTAATTCAACATTGAAAATGTACACTTACCTGAAGATATTCATTCTGGTTAATGGGATCTCCATTTTTAACCCAATGCACTCTTGGCTCGGGCCTGCCCGATACTTTGCATTCCAGCTCAAGATCTTCCTTTTCGAATGCCAAATGATCTTTGGGCTTCTTGACAAATATTGGGGGAACTGAAAAGATGATTTTATGTTGGGTAAAATGGGTGAAATGCTAGGTTATAAATTATTAAAAGATTGTAAATGAGAATCACAAGAAATAATTCTGGCTCACCTAATACTTGAAGGGAAGCAGAGGCATCAACGGAGTCTTCTTTGTTTTCAGCCCGACATTGGTATGTTCCTTCATCATCTTCCTGAACTCTTTCTATCTGTAAACTACCTGAGCCAACCATCATCAAACGACTGTCCAAAAACCTTAATTGAAAGATAATGCAAAAGGTGATGAAACAAATTATGACACATGGCTGACAAAAAATATTCAAAATTTTCAACAGTCAATCATAAAATAAATTCACTACTATTAGAACATACATTTCATAGAATAACCCTGTCATTCAAATAATTATTATATTGCATTATTTTAAATAATTCAACTATGGGTCGAATAGCAGATTTCTTGAATTCGAATATCAAAATCAAATATTAACCCTTTGAGTGTCACCGATTTTTAGGTGGGTATTCCCAGAAGTGCCATGGGTATTTTGCTTATTTTGTAGGCCTTCATTAAAAAAATCATTATTTGTTGCTATTTTTACATGATTTCTTCTGCAATTGAAAGTGAATACTTTCTTCCAAATTAATATGAAAAAAATCGGCTGATTTTCTCAATGACACGCAATTGTTATACTTTAATTTCGAATTTACAGGTTTCAATTACTTTATTTCTCAATTTTGACCAATAAATCGAGAAATAATATCAACTTTAAAGAAATAAACCATTGATAAATATAGAAGATTATTATTTTTCTAGGATATGATCATATAATATCCAAGGAATTTGCAAGAATTTTCAATAGATATTCGTAAGATAGATAGTATGATTCAATAGATATTCGTAACACTATGCAAATTGCATAAAATTCAGGGGAAATTATCAAAATGATTGGAGGTTTATAATGTGAATATTTTTGCAGACAAGAGAATATTTGTATGTGAAAACGTTATGAAACATGGTATCTGAATAATAATAACAAGAATTTAAGTCTGTTATTGCTTACAAAATGTTAACAAATACATTACAAATTATTGAAAATATATACTCATACTTAGAAAACGGTAACAATATTACAAACCCTATTCCAAATCAAATAATTAATTTTTATATCATTCATATATATGATGAGAAACAAATCCATGTAGACCTTATTCACATTTCATGCAGTTCTAGATCTATGGACAGGGCCACGGCCTTTCCTACTGCATACAGCACAAACTTTTTCTCTCCGCTCTGAAAGTTTCCTTATCCCATATATTCCTGGCGATACTGTCCTAGGAGTTGACTGACTGGGATTATTCCATCTAAGTAACCAGCCACTCACAATGCTATCTATTATTTCTGAAAAAAAAAAACTGCAGTCTTGATATTTTTTTCAAGATTGTATGATTTGTAAGTAATATAAGCATTTACCACCATTTTTGTAATTACATTGAAGACCATTTTCTTCCAGTATAACAAATAATCTTCTCTCATCTAAATACACATACAACATAATATCTGAAGAATAAATGCCTCCCATATAACGGTTGTACTGCTCAATGATTTGTGGACTTTCCTTTGGAAATTCTTGACCCTTGAGAATGACTAAATTGCTTTTGGCTATCGAGTTGGTGGAAAGTAATAAAACTGGATTTTTTGTGATTTATTTTCTCGATACCCAAGAATAAGTAGCTCTTCACTTCTAAAACACTTTTTCTTGCCCACACTAAAGTTTTATTTGAGAGGTTGAGGTAACATGGTCCAGAATGCGTTGGTAAAAAGAGGTTGAAGTGCACGATTGAAGAAGATTTTGGTGGCGGAAGATGTTTGGGACCAGGAGTTTCCAGGAATTCAAAATTTGGAGGAGGGAGTGAATCACAATTGTCCTGAACCTCAATGAATTCTGCAGAATGATCACGGCTTCCACTTTCACGTTCATCAGAACTGACGCTATCATTGCTATACTCAATAATTGCCAGTCTCTTCTTAGGAAGGATTATCACGCTTTCATCTGAGTCTGATAACACTTCCCCTTCACTAGTGTCTCGATGAAAATGGGCGTTGTTTTCACTTTCCACAGAGTCGTCGTCATTACTTAGTGAATTTATATATTCAGCGAATCTGTCATCGTCAAAACCAGGTGAAAAATCATCTATAGAAGTTGATGCCATTTATTAGGTAAAAAGGTTATTTCACTTTCAAAAAGCCACTAGTGAAATTTCAATGTGTAAACAACTACAAGAGATGGGACACAGTGTATTTTTTATGCCCAGCATCACATTTCAATTACTACTGCTGAATCTACTATGATAATGAGGCTGACAATCGGAGCCGCATTGCTGACTCAACACCCCAGCTGACTCAACCCACCAGCTGCGAGAGACAGCATGATAGCAGTTACATAGTAACTTTTCGTCTGACTTTCGTAGCTAAAAATCAAGGACTTGATTGCAGTGAAACAGTCAGCAACAATTTATCTCATTAGAAGCGACATAGCAGTGATGTTGTGAAGCCTTAAGTCTTTTTGCTATGTCATCGTTAGCAAAACGAACGAGAATGCGATGCACTTCACAAAGAATAAAATGTTTCTAAGCATGTAAAAAAAATAAGAACACACCAAACATAATATCTCCGATATAAATACAAAGTTTAAAATATTAGAAGAAAGTCAATTGGCTTTAGGCTAACAAACAATGTAGTTTCCAAAGCGTTGCACCAGAAGCAGTTTCGTGAGAACCAAATGTGGTGCTCGGAAAATTCAATCCGACATACAGTTATTTAAATTACCAAAGCTGTTGATCATTTCCATTAACAATCAGAATTTTGTTCTACGTAGTTATTAAAAGATTATTCTTGTATTATGTACAATTTAAAAGAGTTAAAGATTAAGAAAAACATTGTTTTAACAGGTCTCCTCATATACAATGATATATCGTCGTTGGCACTTCTGGCACATTCTGCAAATGACAATATATCGTCGTGTGGCACTCAAAGGGTTAAATCATGGCTCCAGTAGTCACATATCTCAAATTTGAAATACCTCAAATGCCAGAATAGCAATTATGCATAAAATATTTTTCTGCTAAGTTGTTTGTTGACTGGTGAAGTAAAAACCTGTGACTTGATCAAATAAAAAAAAATAATTCTGGTTTTAAAATGTCAAATATATAATAAAATAAATTTACTACCAATTATGGATCATTAAATACACTTAACTTTTATAAGCATAAATAAGTGAGCAGAAAGTTAATGCACATTCAAGTTGTCTAGTTATGAAATAACCACAAACTAGTGTCACAGTTCGAGTGCATTTTAATTTACATAAAAGACTAAACTTGGAAATATTAACCTCAGATCTCAGAATGAAATATGGTATTACTATGACAATATAAACATTTTGCATGCGATTGACACAAAAATTGGTAAGGGTCAACTGTCAGTAAAATAACTTTTTTTAAATGCGTTTAATAACATTTGAATATTTGAAATAAACAAAAATCCAACAGGGGTTTTATTTAGTTGAAATTTCAACTTAATATCAGCACAGCTAACAGAATAAATAGTAGTATTAAAAAGAATTATTGCCATAGGAGTTATTCATGTATAATTTAGATAAAGGCTCTCTGGAAAAAAATTACTGATTAAAGATAAAAATACCAAAATTCCACACTGTCACTGTAATATCGACAAAAACCTTGGCTCTTTAATATGTAAAAGACAATTTTTTGTCCTATATGTACACAGGTTAAAGCTGTATTGCATTCACTTTTAACATTTAAAAATGGTAACCACTAAGAAAAAATTCAATATTAATTTATGTAAACTTGACAGAACCAGATAGATAAACTTACGTCATATCTATGGTAACACCATCTTTGAGCCACATGATCACAGGTCGTGGGTTTCCACTTGCAGCACAATCAAGAACAACTGTTCTTCCCTTGACAACCACAGAAGAACGAGGCTTTGCAGTGAATACTGGTGCTGATATTCGAGAAGCTCCCTCTGAAAGTTAGAAGAAATCAATCTGAAGTCAGTGAAAACCTCAAATGGCATGAAACTGTTATCATTTCTAATAAAGTTCTTTTTAATCAATATATTGAACATTTACTGACAACTATTAACAGAAAAAAGAAATTTCATAACACAGCAAACATAACAGGAGCAAAAAGTACAATATTTTTTATAGAGTGTTATATATACAAAAATGGTAGAAATGAAAACAACTGATTTTTTTAGCATCCATTAGAAAGGTATGTGAGGTAAATCAAATGTAATACATACAAAACTAAGGTATAAGAATGTCAAAAAAGTTTGGGGTAGATGGTATTCATTATGTTTGTCTTATCTAATGAAAAATATGGTAGATTATTATGATTATGAACTGTAAATGACAACCAGAACCATGGAATTTTCTCAAAATGGAAATAACACTACTTCTGCACAAGATCTTGATAATGGAGGCGTTTACTCGGAACCGAAAGAGCAATTTTGTACACGAAATTGTTAGATGGAAGCAAAAAATGAATTTTAGTGAAAAATTAATCTTCTAACCAGAACCATTCACTCATAAACCAAAAATAAAATAAGCAAAATTTGACACCCACCAAAGAAGCTGCTTTGAGATCATTTACATCAGCTACCTCCCTTCCTTGACTGCTTTTCAGGAAAGGGAAGGGAGTAGAGAGGGGATGTCGGAAGGTCTGCTTTCACAGGTTGTCGCAATTGCTTACATTAACAGAGTCAGCTGTGTGTCCCCCATTGCAATAAGTAGAAGTAGCTTCGCGAGGTCAGTTATAGAATTGGACAAAGTGGCTCGCGTAAGACGTCGCATGCACGCCCATTCAGGAAGAAAGGTTTATAAAACATCAGTTTTTTGCTGCTTATAATTCGAGAGCTAATTGATGGATCGAAAAACAGAAAAATAAGGGTCTTTTTATTTTACAAACTCTATCTGATTCGGCAATAAAAAATATAGCAAATGACCCCATTATAGCGATTTTGAAATTCTCCAAGGAAGGTAGAATAAACAATAACAATATAGGATTAAAACCCAAACGGCTCCACTAACAATCTGGTGTTTCAGCTACAGTACCAAAAAGTGATGAAACTTCAAGACATTATTCATTGTGAATGAGAATTTTTTGATATCAACTATCAATATTGACAAGCCATCTCATTATATCTCAAACACACTGCAATGATTCATGATAGTAATTCTAAGGGGTATATCAAGTAGAAAGTTTTAAACTCACATTCTCTGCAGTAAATTAATGAAATCACTTTTGCAGTTTAGAAGTACAGATCATGACCTCTAACATGGAATAAGTATAAACATTCTATTACTCCAAGTCAGGTCTGTACTTACTCCATGTGGACAAGTCCATGCTTTATACTGTGACAATTTTTTATTCTTCAAATACCATCTTAATTCCTAAACAATGATTGCACATAGGGATGTGTCGATTCTTGATACCACCAATTCTTGAGGAGTGGTATCGGTATCGAGAATAGATCACCTACAGTCATTACCAATACCATCGATACTAGGGATGGTCTGATCGGATCCGTCAGGTCTAAGGATCCACAGCTCTATCTTATTTTACTCAGATCCAGATTCAAATCCAAAGACAAAGAGTAAAATCGGATCCAGATCGTAGATTTTAAATTTTCGTGGCCTAGCGATCAAAGCATCCCCCTGCGGTACTAGGTGAGGTAGATATTGACAAGGAGACTTTGAGTAATTCTGATCACCAAATTAGATATAAATTTTCCCATGCAACTAGAAGCAAAACAATGAAATATGACTTTTTTCCCCATTACCACGGCGTGGAACTATTGAAAATAGCTTAGTAGTTATTTCGTCGTAGTTACTATTGGATAGCTTAGTAGTTATTTGGGACATCTAGTAGTTACTATTGGATATCTTAGTAGTAAACCACGGTCCCTTAATACGCTGAAAACAGCTTAGTAGTTATTTTGGAAATCTTGTAGTTACTATTGGATATCTTAGTAGTAAACTACTGAAAAGAGCATACAGTGGCTACGATTTTAGCTCACGAGCTCCGCAGCCCACGGATGAAAATGAAAAAAAAATGGCAGTGCTGCCAACAGGATTATTATAAAGAATACTTTTGTGCACATAATAGCGTATATCTATTCAATTTTTGATAAAGAGGTATTGCAAGCTTATGCAGAGGAATGTGAGGAAGTGGATCCGTCAGGTGCGGAATATTACGTAGAAACCATCGAGAATACGAATGGAGTTAAATAAAAGCAAGTAGTATACGTATGCCTCTCAGAACAATTTTTCCGCGAATTCTTATTAATGTCGTAAGTGAATCACACTTAAGTCCAAAATAATGGAACCTCTTTCGTGGTAGGTTTTTTCTTTGATATAGAAACTGTTGTCCTCCTCACAAAAACCAATAATATAATAATAAGTCAATCACCCCCACCCTCAGAGGAAATTGCAGTAAATGTAAGTACGCTTAGAGGTACCTTTGTAACTGATCGCGAATTACCTCAAAGAGTACCCTGCGGAAAATTTCCAGTTGAAACAAATTGCACTTTAACTAGGATCATCTTGTAATTACGAGTTCCAAACTCATAACAAAATGTTCCCAACTCCCACTCCCTGTGAACTTAGACATGGGTATATACGTACATATGTTAATGCAGCAAAATGCTAAATGACCCTTGCGGCGGATCGGCACATAGATGCAGCCAAAAAGAAAATAGCAAATGGAACTTACTTCTGTATGTATTTACAGTAAAAAAATATGGCATTACTGCTAGAAGGCATAAATTAAAGGAGGTAATTATTTCTGGAAAGGGAAGATCTCAATGAACAACTCAAAGTCATTAGCACTATATTCATGGCAAAAGTAAAATTATTTACCTGGATCACGCTCCACACTGAGACGTGCCACACGACTTAATCGATATTTCCCCAAACTCGACACATTGCAACGGTATTGTCCAGAATCTGAAAATGACACTTCATCAACTTCCAATGAACCTGGGAAAAGAAAAAATATTTTTAAAAAATAATTACATGCAACAGCAAGTTCAACACAAAATGACTAAAAATTATTGGCAAATATCCAAATATCATGGAAAACAGTCACCGGAATCAGAGTTCTTTGCAGTGGCTGGCATTGCAAGTAGTTAACCAAGAATATGCCCAAGTGTCATTCAAATCTGCCATTTGCATAGTGATAAGACGCTTCTAAAATTAAACACTAAAATATTTTTTTCTTTTTTGAAGATATACTTTCTGTCACACCAACTGATAACCTTATTACATGTCATTTGACTTATGCTTATGGCCAGGAAAGTCACATTATCACTATGATACTGAGTGAGCTCAAGTACAAAACTAACAGCAATACTATGCTGTGTATCTTCAATTTATTCTGTAAGGGAAAAGCATGCAAGAACCATTATTAGTAATGCAATTGTTCATTTTCATTTTTACTTCATCTAGGTACTTTAATGTGCATCAACAAACAGCTTATTTAGGATAACATGGTACATTATGAATGATTAAATGCATTGCTATATCAATCCTATTTTCTTATCTTTCTCTGCATTAATGAAAACTAAAAAATCAACCCTTGCATACCTGTGCATCCTAAATAGGCTAGAATTAATGTCTTAGGTGCAGTGTTAAACAGGGAGTAAATATATTTATATTCATCCACTATAGTGGTGATGACCAATGTACAACTTTCTGATTCAAAAACCTCTCCAGGAATCATAGCAAACAAACTGGGAGCAATTCCAGTTTCTTTTTCCCCAAATGCTTTAAGACAAAAAAATAAGACATTTTGCCAAATGTGAACAGAATAACTTACCCGATGGCAAAACTGTCATCCGTGTTGTATCCAAAGACAGCGGTTGTCCATCCCGCAGCCAGGTAATGGACACTTTAGGAGAGGAAGCAGCTGCATAGGTTGATCCCACAAATGGAGGGCCACTGGAGGAGGCGGCTGGGAGGCAGGCCAAATGAGCAGTTCCCCCTGGCAAGACCATTTGGTCCTGTGGATGAATTTCTATGCAAGGAGGCCCTAGGAATGAGGAATGACAGGTTGGTTATCCATAAAAAGCATAATTGATGAATTTAATATCCTCATTCATATCCACAAAATATACCAGAATTTGCATGAGAAAGGTACTTTTCACATTCAAAAAGAATGTGTATAGGTTCCTCTTTCAATACCGAAGTCAAACTAAGGACATTTGGAGAGATGGAATGTAAAGTCTGAGTTCATAACAATACTTATAATAAGAATTTTAATATGCATGAAAGCAAAAAATATATACATGTACTCAGAACTACCCACTACCTTGTTATGTGACAGTGACAAATGTTTATACTTCTGAAGAGAAATGATAGAAAAGAAGCAGAAAAAAGCAATTTCTAACGTTCTAACCAAGAACAAAAAGCAATAAAACATGGAAAAAGAGGTTTATACTAGAGTGGAAGATTAAAAACTAATGAGTTGCCTGAAGAAAAAATCACATAAAAGATATACTTCCGCCAAATTGAACCCTTACATGCAAATCCCAAACATAGCATTGACAGACACATGCAATCTGCTCATTTAGCTCAAAATTGAAATTACATAGGTAATACTATTCCAACAGGGGTTATCAATTATCATGAATGCGAAAGACATAAAAATTAAGCCCTATACAGTGGTTCGATTCATGAATGATACATATTCTACCCATGAGTTTAATCATACGCCAATAGCTAACAATTTTACACAAAAATTTTAAGCTATTAAGGCAGGCTTGTAAAAGGTTTGGACAAACAATTCATGAAAGCTTCTGATATAAATTGATACATGAGATGAATATTGGAGTTTTAAAATTTATTTAACTGATTAAAATAAAATAAAAATATGAAATCCTTGCACTTTCTCCCAGAATTACTAGAATCAAACAACGAAGGAAAGGTCAATTCTTTTCATTACTCATTATAGAATGTCTAAAGTAAAATTCGGCCATGAAAATGAAAACATTTTAAATTTAGTATGCATCATATTATACGACATTCTGGGGAGAAAGCAATGGAGAAGTGAAGCGTCGGACTACCGCTGAGGCAGCCGTGATTTATGACTAGGATGACTCACGTGCAACCCCGACCCAAGCCTTCCGGCTGACGATGGATCCAACCGATTCGATGGTCGCCATGCACTGATAGAAGCCCTCCTGGGCTCCAGTGCCGCTTCGCATGCCCACCGTGGACCCACATCCCTCGTCCTGATCGTCATCGGAAGCGATTACAACCCCATCCTCCGGTCCCCGACCACCTCTGACCCCGGATCCCAACGTCCAGATGTTCGTCAGCAATAGAGAGCCGTTCGGGAGCTGTGACCTGAAAGGGAGAGGCGAAAACAATTACGGGGGATGTTCATGAACGGAATGGGGGCGAACCCTTTGTTCAAACTACCCACAATGCCGGTACCCTTCGAAAACAGCACAATCAAATTCGAAGCGTGATCGCAGGACTTAGGCGGAAGATAAGGAAATTACGTGGCCTTCCCGAGCCTCAGATGACTGCTCGAGAAATTAAGAAGTCACCACCACAAACCAATTTTCACAGACAACGACCAAGAAAGGCGTTCCCACCATCAATAGCACCAAGGATACCGGGCCGTTCGAAAAAGTAACCAAAGAGCAGCCTTAAGGTTCCAGCCTTAACTACTTTTAAAGGCTTTAGATTTAAACGCTAGTTCTATGATACCGAAAACTTATAAACATCGGTTAAGTTGTGGGAAACAAATTTTCCGAATTATTAAGCATTTAAAAACAAATCTACTTCACGCAAGGACAGTAAAAACATAAACTTCAACGGAATGAAAATTCCAGGCATTACCTGTAACCAACTCAATCGTCTACGTAGACCTCAACTGAGTTGTTTTTCTATACGATAGGATTTCAAACATTAGCGTTTATCAATTCTAGAGAAACCCTAATTTACAGTTCGCAGAACCATAGAACCCCGAGGGACCTCATTTTAAGAAACCCTTCTAGGGAAAGCCAGACCCTCGCTTCCTCTCCCCTACCTCCATCACTGTCACTGCTACACAGGCATAGAAATAGGATATGAAACAGGCTCAACTAGTAAGAAAACAGATGGGGGACTAGGAACCGAATTCTTTCCGAACAATAAATTTCATTTCGCTTGTCGCAATAGGATTCATTCATTCTTACTTATCAGGCACGACAGAAGAATTAACCCACGCCGACAGTACACATATAATGTCAGTGCTGGTGAATGATTCCGTTGCAAATAGCCGAAGTCACATGATGTATACTATATATCAAGAGATAAATGCACCTTTTTCTGAGCTAATTTTACATGATTTGATGTGCAAGGAATCATATGTATTTTAACACTGAGGTCAGAAAAAACAAACAACATACATATTCAATCATCACCTTACAGAGCGAAACTGTTGATACCATAGACGACTACGGCGTATATTGACCAACGTAAAACTTTAGCTTTTGGCTTTTTCCACCACTTTTCGTTTTTCATTTCTTTAGAGCATCCCTATAGCTCCATGGTTGAAATCATTAACGTTTTTCAAGCATTATTAATCACAACATACATTGCATATTTAAGGCACAATCTTTAATAAACACTGTTGATAAAGTTTGACACTTGAAATTTTATTTGACGTTATTATCAATTGAATTACAATCCTGAATAAGCATCTGAAAGTACGAAATGTGTTTGAATTTGGTTATCGGTCACGGAGGAGGGATAGCTGATAATGATCCGTCCCTCAAGGTATAATTAAATAACTAAGAGACCTGGAAAAGAGAATTAACATTTAGAATCGCATGTGATACCATGATACCTAAATATGTACTACGCTAATTTATAACTGAATGTATGAATACGTCTTGGAGATTTCCATACGATTTTATAAATATTAGATCGTACAAACGGATACCCTTTGTACCTGTTGGTGGCGTAACTGCCGGAACCGGTTAAAGATCTAGTACAAAATAAATCGTGAGGAAATCACCAAGATGGAAATCACCATACATTCAATCATAGAAATATTTCAGTAAGTAAATCATATTTAATGGATTACTGATTTATAACGTTCACATGGTGACCGAGGGATATGTAAAGGCTGACGCAAAATCTAATGCAGAAATCTTTGATGAGGATTTGACCCACCAAAAGCAAGAATCATTTGCCTATTGGAAAAAAGGAAAGCGGTGAATTACAAAAATACCCGATTCAAATAGGCCAAACTAGTGATTAAAATATTAGTCGATAACCTGGTTGAAAATCAGTATTCTAGTTTTAAATCACATCAATCGGAAATATTTTCCAATAACTTGCCTCATTCGTCATATATTTCCACAGCCACCAACTCGAGGGTCATGGACGTTAATTTGTAACTCATGGACTATGAGTTATAAATTACATAATTTGAACGTTAATACACGAGAAAGTCACATATCCAGCCTGTTGGCCATAGTAAGCCCATAAGCACTCGATTCCTTTGAGTCGCTTGCAATGAATATGAAAAACTCTATTTTGCATTTGGCCTAAAGCAACGAGAAACCATTGGACCCTGTACTGGATTACGTCCGTGAAGAGTTTCATCACGGCGTTCCAGTGTTTATGTTTCCCCTTCGATAAGTGAGCAAAGCTATGCCCGTAAAAGAGTAAAAACAATTATAACGCCACGGTTTAAAAATTAGGGCCCGCCTAATATGGAAAACAAGGGTTCGAGTCCCAAATATAAGGGTGCTGAAAATATAAATTTTTAGGAATAGAGGGAGCTTGTATTGACATTTGCTTCTATTTGAATAGATAAAATGTAAGGATTTGGAAAAGGAAAAAATACGCGATACAATTAATGTTAAAATATAAATTTAGAGAAAAATATAAATTTATATAAAGTTGAATATAAATTTGGAACCGTTAATGCCTTAGTTGTGCCCACAAAAAAATTTAGAGATAGCTTGACAATCTTGGGATTACTCTGTTCGAAACTTTATTGTAAAAGTTTCTCACAAAACGATTTGCTTTTTAGTTAAAATTCTTTTATCGGTGGAATATTCGTTAACAAATAAATGTTTGAGAAAATACGTAATGCAAAAAACGCTACCGTGATCAAATATTTCCATGACGTCATGCACCGGATTTTGCAATATTGGATTTCGTGTTTACACAGATATGGTTGGTACCGAAAATTGGAAAAAATGTCAATAAGTCGCGCAAAAGGAAATTATTGGATTCGGATTTATTTTTTACTCACTGCTCTGACCAATTCCCTCTTTCTCGTGAACTTCCAGTTTCCCCAAATAACATTTGAAAACAGAGAAAGACAGAGCATCCGCAGCCAACTTTCCGAGCTCCACGTTCCCCATTAATACGCTGAACGTTGTTGGGGATCGGGGGTGGGGGGTGTGTGTGGTGGTTAGAATACTGGCCTCCGATCCCAAGGGCCCGCGTTCGAATTATCCATGCAGTGGCGGATTTTTCAGTGGCAAACCAGTCCCTACTTGAGTGCCTAGTGGAGCGCATTTCAGAATCAGTACTCCGTCCGCCGGATGGGACGTTAAGCCGTGGTCCCCTTGGCGCCTATCATTAAGGGTACGCTAATGCCGACTCCGGGTTTCTCTCCACCCTACCTCCGTTCCCTGAAAACTCCTACTATTACCCAATTATCCTTAAGCCGAGTTTACACGATGCATTTACACGCGCGGGTAGATGCGTGAACACATTCACCATCAAAATTGCACCGTGTAAACACCCAAAATTGCGCAAATGCGTGAATGCGTGCACAGAAAATAGCCCCTGTTCTATTTTGGTGAATGTGTGCGAGCAATTTGTAGTCGTCAACAACAAAGTCAATAACAATAACTGAAGTTCACGTATGATGTTGTCTGTTTCGTAGAAGTGGCGCTTGATGCTAGTAAAACAAAAGAAATCGCGTAATGCGTATCTAGAAAATGGTCGAACAATTGCGCGAACACAAGCATCGTGTAAACACTCCTCAAGTGCGAGAACGCGCATCTGTCCAGACATCTATTCACGCATCTGTCCAGCCACGTACTTGCGCGGGTAAATGCATCGTGTAAACTCGGCTTTAAGGGCGGACCTCAGCTACCGGTCGCCTTCCTTGAATAGCTAGCTAGCTGAATGTGCTAAGGCGATCACAACATGTCCTGAAAAAATAATATCTTAAGAGTTGGATTTTCATCCCAAAGGAATGACGCCAACCTTGGACTAGGAAATAAGGCATGCTCGGGTTGGTTATTAGCTCCGAAAATAAATAACGACCCTGCCACGGTCCACGTGCTCACAGGAGTAGCCCTAACATATGGTCGAGCTTTTCGTTTGTATCATAAGTTTTGGTAATCTAAAATATTCAACCTTATCCGAAGAGATATGTGACTCACACGACCATCGCTAATGTATTCACGTGCGCACGGCACCACAGCATTTCTGGAAACTGTTCGTGACGATCGACAGCGTGCAGCTTGAAGAGGGCGGCAGATGTGCATTTAGTCGCCACCCCCCTTTGGGTCGACCGGAGGTGGTGGGGTCAACCAGCCGACACCCCCATAATGGCTCAGCCGCCTAGCGGAGGGTGGGGCCAGAAGTTCGCAGCGCGTCGTCAGCTGGTTTCAATTTCGTCGGCGCAACCTGCCTCCGTGAGGCAAAACCACGCCAGAATCGGGCCATTCCTCTTACTGCTTTGCAAACGGAAAAGTTAATGGCCGTAATGGAAATATCGTAACGGAGGAGCATTACGCGCGCAGGTATCAAGGAACGTGAATGCTCTTAACATTCGCACGCCACCTTACCGCGTAAGCGTACGCCAGTGGAATCCTCAAACACATCCTACGGGAAACCCCCTAAAAAATAAATAGGTAATGATAACAATCGGAAAAGGATTCAGCGTTAGTCGTTCTCGTCACTGTGAACGACGGGGCCAAGGTTGACATACTGGGCTTGCGCAGCACCTCTATCACAAATAAAATTCGAGTATCCAGTTTTAATTTCGACGCCAACGAGTGCAGCCAATCGTGGGTGTCACAATTGACACTCAACTAGGGTCGCACGATCTTATAATTTGCACATCCGTTGCATCGGAAAATTTTGAAGTGTCGACGCATGTACATAGTGATGCAAATGAGGATTGATGCATTTAAAATGTAAAAGAAGGCTGTGGGATTTTATGGCGTATCAATTATCACATACACGTCTCCCTTTGCTCCATTACGATGCCAGTCAGTATTGTCAGCAAAACTAATTTGCATGCCCAATTAATATACTAATAAATCCAAATGTTACGGGATTCGAGAATTTCAATCGGATTGTTTGACTGCTCAACACCGTAATATAATGGCATCAGCGTCACATTACTCTGAATAAGGGTTGCCAACTGAGGCATTTTGACCTGAGACTTCGGGCGAAGCAATATTTCTCAGGGTTTAGCAATTCTTCCGCGCCAGTGTAAGGAAGGAAACAGTAAATATTTTATTTGCGCTAATATATCATCGGTTAGTGCAATAAAAACACGAAAAAATGGATACACTGATTTAAATCAACATTTCCTGAAAGATTGCTGCATTTATCATCATCATAAGTCAAAATAATAGTAGGATTGCTGACTTATGATGATGAAGAATGCAATTATCTCTCAGGAAATGGCGATAGAGATCCGTACATCCGTTTTTACGCGATTTTTATTGGGCACAGAATAATATCTTAGTTGATCGCACATTTGGCATTTATAGGGCTTAGATCGGCGGTTTTTTTAGCATACTCCCACAGCTCCGTTAACTGCGGCAACATGTAAATATCACAAAATAATAAATGTACAATATTTATCCACAAACAAGGAATAAAATTTTATAGAACATCGATTCAATCTTCATCTAAATCTATTGCTACGTAACAGCTGAAACCTCGTGACAACGGAAATAAAGACTGACTTTTCGTATCCGAGTTGCCGACCTAGATCTCATAGCAGAGGTTTTGCAGTTGGTAACCATACTTTCAATTCAACGCGAGATTGGGGATGTAGAATATGAAGGGTTTAGCAGAACTCTTTAAAACTCAATAATGCCTTCGAGGTGTATGGTAAGAAAATACCACTACCGTAGCAGGAGTGCGGTCGTGACACGCGTATTTCCAAGAGATTTTAGGTGCACTAACGACACATACATATCTGCAAGAAAATGACATACAGAGCTTAATTTGACACTCACAACTTTGACTTCTTCGTGTCCTTCGTAGACGGTCAGAGGACGAGAAATCTATCGAACAGTCACGAAGGACACGGGGTTCTATTAAGCCGAAGAGCATTGAGAATTGGGGAAAAAACACTTTTTTCGCTAATTATAACATTGTTCTGAAGGGCGTTTACCTAATATTCTGATGGAAACATGTCGTAACATCCAAGATTCACTCGATTCTCCACCCATAAACTAAGCTAACAGTTTAACATTTTTTTATTGAGCGACAGACGGATTCGACAGCCCCGACCAAAAAAAAACATCGACGAAAGCTTTTTTTATTATTTTTCCTGGCCAGTAACGACACCGCGGAGAGTATTTGAAGACCCATTCATCCGATTGGGCCCATTATGTGAGCTGAAGCGTGAAAACACTGCGGGAGAGAAACTATTAGCGGGAGAAACGGGCGAACGATACCGCCACTACGCAGAGCTCACCTGCGTTTTAATTTTTACATTGTTATCCAGAATTTGCTACAGCCCGCGACGGAGCATACCCTCAACGCGGGAGCAGCTGAAGCGATTCCAGCCCGGAAAGGCACTTGATTCCGTACCATCCAAGTAGCCTCGTACCCCTCCACCCCACCCGGGCATCAGAACCAGGGTCATAAATAACGCTGAATTACCACACTCCGCATGGATGCCTCCGTACGTGAGTATAATCTTGACCCGAAATTTTCCACGCAAATGGGTTACGAAAATAAACGGGGGAAACGGCCGGAATATCAATAATGCGGAGAATAAATAACAATCACAAACAAAGAAAGGGGTTGAGACTTCAGGGCGAACTTTATACTGTCTCTAGGTCTCGGAGGGAAACGAAATTAAAATACCCTCCTAACCCTTTATTTTTTTCGTTAAACTGAAAGCGGCGCAACCCGGTGACGTGAAATAAAGCATACGATATAGGCTACGCTAAGCATAATTCTTCGCGAGGGAACACTTGAGAAACACGGCGGTGAGGAAACGACGAAAGCATGACTGCAGCCAGCAGTGCTCTTGGAGGGTGGGGACTCCTGGGCATTACTTTGGCACACATGCTCTCGCTGTGACAATTAATTCGCCCGAGAGAAGATATCCATGGAGCTGCTCTTGAAACAGGGAGGAGAAGATACGCTTTCATTAACGGAGGATTTCAAGTCGCAGAGGACGGCTAAATTGCAACTTCAGACCACAAGTCTAGTGGACATTTGACGAGGCTGTGCTAGCGACAAGAAATTTAGGAAACCTATTGAGTTCTGTCAAACGAAAGCTTTTATTAAAAGCTGTTCGATTCGAAATTTTCCGAAAATTTATAAAACAGATGATTATGAAGATTACGAAACCCTATACACTCAAATTATGGATAAAATTCTTTGAGAAGACTTCCGCGGTGAAATGTTGGATTTGAGTTTCTTCCCAGGTATCTCCCACGGAGGTCCATACTGATAAGGCAAAAATTAAAATTAATATAATATTTTAATGAAAATTTAGCATACAGCGTAATTGCTCAAGTGGTACAGCGTTGGGAGAACTCAGGGAGGTCCTGAGCTCAAATCTAGGCAGAGGCCTTTTAGAGACGTGTAGCTGAACTATATATCTTTTCATGTTATTAGATCTTATCTTCAAGGTCTTTGGTACCAGATCTTAGGATGAGATTTTTTAGGGGATTCATTAGTTGTACAGAGAGACGACTAGCCTCTATTTCTCAGATCAGTACACACTTGGGAGATTATTACTTGGTGAGATCTATACCCTCACCAACCAGGCCGACCTTCAATTAATTAACAATGAGTAAATATATAAAATCCCCAAAATAAGAAAAAAACTAAGAATATTTCGCTTTTCCCCTAATTATTTAAAGTTGGTCGATCTACGCCAAAAATGTCGATCTACAATCAGGAAAATCAAATTTGGTCTTTTGACAACTCAGGATACAAGTATTATACCCTCATCAGCAGAGTACTTTGGAGTTTTGGTTGCGAGGTTTGAAGCGAATTATGATTTCAATTATAATAATTGTAATTTCAAAGTATTACAAATAAACTACAATTTCAAAGTATTACTCAACATGAGAAAGAAAATGGTAGCTTGACTTTATTCGTGGTAGGTTTCAAAACGAATACAGTTGGACGATCAGTTAGAGGGCAGGAGTGCTTGAGAGAGTCGAGGTGGGATAAACTTTTCAATATTATTTTGAGTCAATCCTCAGCCCTTAATGTGTAAAACATTTTAAAATATTTCCTTCCCACGCATGGAAAACCGTAACATATATGGTGTATGAAGAGCTCTCGGGATCTCCACCGGGTCAGGAACTTGAAGTTTGCCGACGTTTTGATGTCCGACTCGGCCATCGTCTTCGGGGCTAATGATCATTCGCATCATAATGATCGTCGGCAAACTTCAAGTTCCTGACCCGGTGGAGATCCCGAGAGCTGTTCATACAATCTATTCGCCGGGAAAGCACCAAATCCTTATAACATATATGCTACAGCGTCATGCAAGATCAGTAATATATACTTTCAATTCGATTTTTAATGCCAGTTTACGAAACGCAATACAAGTTGAAGTAGCCCTTAAAATTTTAGAAGTGCATATGTCCCTTGATTGGTGAACTTGTAAGAAAGAGACACTGATGAACTAAAATATTATACCAATTTTTTCTAAAAAAAATATATCAACGACAATTTCAGGACAAATTTATGGCAGAATTTCCTTCCGGAAGAAAACTAAAAGAACATAGCCCCAGGCCACTACGGGGCATGGACAAGAACACCCATTCACAGTTTCGTTGAAAGAGGAGAGAATGGAGATAGAGAAACTCGACGGAGAGCGGTAAAGAGCGCTCGGTACCTGCATGAACGCCCACAGATTCTAGACTTTTCGCCGATGCCGGCACGCGAGCGCGGAAGTCGCGTTCGGGAGCGGCACGCACGCGCTTGGGGATTAATAAAAGTTCTCCCCGACACGGCACGCAGGGCATGCATCACCGTCAAACGCAGAGGCTTGAACTTCCTCTGGGAGGCCTCGGAGTTCATTCCAGAGGTCTTCGAGTTTGCGATCAGGCGCAGCGGTGGTGGGAGATTAAAATCGTGCGACTTTTCTTCCCATAAGGCGCCTTCCCATAGAGGGCTCAACGCAAAGAAAGAAGGACGCACCGCGATTAATATTGTTTCCCACTTAGTGTGGCAACCGAAAGCAGTTCCGAATCATAAATCCACCTACCTGCTACTCGCCTGGACCTAGTCTCACTTTTTCGGCAGACAACGAATCCGCCAAAACTTGGGAGAGCCAACCCCAAAAATTCCGTGAAATTATTGTCAACCGAGTACATTTTTGAAAAAAATACTTTCACATTATCTTTCCTAAAAAAAGGAAACGACCGACCCGTACAGATCATCTTTTCTGAGACAACAAGGATATGTATTAACGAAAAACACGAAACAAGAACTAAAGCAAATGTGAAAGTAGAAAAATTTCGCTGCTGAAAATGTTTCCACATCCTTTGGTTTGAAGCAATAAATAATGGGAATATTTTCTTTGGGTATAGCTTGAAAATAATTTATAAGACTGAATAGACGGCGATGAGACCTTAAAACAACGAAATGCGAAGTTTAAAACAAACCAGGATATATAAATGAGAAACTATCCGATGAAATTTCTTTTTAATTTAGCTTGCAAATAAATGGATGACTTTATAAAATGATGAACACATAAATAAAGACTAACTACTTTAGAAACGCAGCGAAATAATAAGAGCGAAAAAATGACTGAAATTCTTAATGTAGTAGATATAATATTAGAAAAGTAGCGTACGAATACACCGTTGCAAGTACCTAAGGCGAAAAATCTGTTCTGTTTCAATTTCCTTGCTGATATTAAAATACAGAAAAACTCGTAAGGTTTAGCACAAGCGTAATCCGTCATAAAAACAGACACCGCGAATCAAACCTTAAAATAGAGGACATGAACTGCCAACAGAGATTTGTGGATACGTGCATCTTCTGAGCAACTGGGTGTTAGCGACCATTCTCATTAATACGCAAGCCCTACTGTAAGTGCACACAATCTAACGAGGAACGTGACGAAATGTGTACTACAATGGCCCTTAGTCATTAAAGGCAGTCACTTTCATTCACAACTGGACACAACGGAGCAGAGTCTAAGAAATTGATAAGGAACACAAAAGACGCTAAAGAGGCCTTACACAAGCAGGATTTAGTCGGTCTTCGCTAAATTTTACTTAGGAAAAATATTACTAGAAATTTTTCTCAGTGCAAGACCTTGATGGGTAGGTAGCCGTAGGAGGAGCAAGAAAAGGCACTCCCTCCCTCAACGTCACACCCGGTTCGGTTTGGTACATGGTCAGCCATGATTTAGCTAGCACAACCACAATACTTGGTTGTCGATTAGTAGGTCACTTAAATTTTTTTTAGCTGCGGAGCTGTGAAGACTTGAGAACCCTGTGAAGGAATACGAGTCGGAAACGACTTCTCCGATCGGAACGTGATTTCTTAACTTTCTGGGAGCAATTATGTATATGGAAGTAAAAGACGAATCATTAGCAATATACCTTTTAAGCATAATGTACATCATCGTAATTAAACTATTCGGCTAAAATATGATTTAAATAGTGCTACGACAATTCATTCATTCGCTAATAACTTTTCAAGAATTTTACACGGAATTGTAAAAGGCCTAAGGTCATATGACGGATCCTTGCTATTTCGAAAACAAAATCCGGATCATTGATCCAGATCCCTTGTAAAACGTTAACATCTTATCGCTTTGAATAAATCATACAAATTGATGGATTATAAGCCAATAACATAAAAAACGAAAATGGGAAAATAAGCTTCCTCCGTGAATAAAACCCATAAATGTTCATTTGTTTATACAATCTCGATCAAGGACTAATGATATTATTCCGTCTTGATGAACACTACCGGCAACCAGGGCGATAATTTCTGCGATAGAAAGACTGCCATACACAAAAAAAAACCGTATTTTCTCCAATCACAAACTAACATGTTGCTAAAAACGAGTAAACAGGATATTTTTCCATTTGTTAAAAGTTAAGAGCAAGGAAATTTTGAAATTACATAGGCTCAGCTAGGGAAAAAGGTGGGTAACGCGGGAAAAAATGGATTTTTACATAACAACAAAATTCTTTTCTATCAAAATAAGTGCACTAGATAAGACACTAGATGATTATAAAATGAAACATAAAATCCAACTCAGTTTTTGAAAAATTCAGGAGAAGCAGAAATTAATAACGGCGATATGCTTTAGTTCGATAAAGTTGTTGCCACATTTGCTTCTCGGACTGAGAAAAGTAATACCTAATAAAAATTTATACGTCGACTTATCTGCATATCTTAAGCCTTAATTTTATTCCACGGCGGCTTAGGCACGTTATCAGCAATAGGGGTATTTTTAAAACAGCATTCATATAATGCTGGAATTCCTTACTTGTTTGACTCACGCAGTCTCGGAGGGACGGCTTCGATTGCAATAGGCGATAACTTTATTCCGGGAAGAAGGGTGACCTATCATCATATTAGCAGTGGGTTGCAACATTTCGTTCCTCACGTTCAACATTTCAAATTACCAACATTTATTCAACGCGGAATGCTCATATGTATTTAAGTAATCCGAAATTTAGATGTTTTCGATGAAATTCTTAATTATTAGATATTCTTCCGATTAGGGTGGGTTTCAATGAAATACTCTGTTCCCTGAAAAATGCCTACCTCTAACGAAATACCCACCTTTTCTACATGGCGCAAATAACCTTGGCTGCCGGTCGGTACCATTAATTTCTTCCTCTCTTCATCCCATCTAAAGTGGCCAACATCTCTCCCTCTTCCTCACTTTTCTCACATTCTTCCTTCAACTAACCTTAGAGGTTACGTAATCTTAGCTAAGTCATTGTTTTCCATCCTTAAAGGATCTATTATAGAGGCCTCGAATTCATTTGCATTTTCTATCGAAGAGCCTCACATATCGGAACTATATAACGCCATTTTAAATCTTTTACTCGCATTTTATTGAAATATTAAAATCAAAGTTCCAGGCCGAAGCTCTATCCTACACAGCTTGTAAGAGCAATGAATTTTAGTATGGTGGGTATCCAGGGACTTGACTATGATAATTATTATCATTTACAATGCGCAAGTGTGTGCAACCCTTATTCATTGATTGCGCTTAAGAGAGGGAAAAATGTATCACTGTTCACAAACTTTTTTTCCTGGGTGATCCCAATCGCTCGTAGCCATTGGTGGAGCTCGTTGAAAGAGCAATGCACTTTTGGAGAGGCTCGCCTGATAGACGGCGATAACAATATCGTGAAATAAAGCACTACATTCGCCCCTCTCCCAAGTTTACGCGATTGCGTTAATACACAGCCACTCATTCACTACAACTTGAAAGCTGGTTAGGTATTTCACAATAGAGATAATCAGAGTCACCATCTTACAATGATTAAAAGTAGACCACGAAAAGATAACAGTGCGGATAATGCTTTACAACTACAGGGAACACAATACGGTAACCATGCCAACACTTTAGCAAGGAATAAAAACGGGAACCTGATTAAAGATAAATGCTAGAGAAATCAGATTAAAGAGATTTCTATCGGAAATTCCATTCCATTGCTATCAGCAGTATTCCATTGTTCTTATAATTATCAGCGTTCATACACTAGCTCATTTTCCCTGTGTACGATGGCCGTAAAAAATACAAAATGAAACGAAAAGTTGAAAACCACATAATTACCAGCACTTTAACAGCATGACGATGATGGCCCGGCATGAAACCACCGTCGAGTCCTGAGCAAACGTGTAAATATCTTAGAAATCAAACTCGGTATCTTAGAAATAAAACTCACTAAGCGGGGCATAAAATTCGGCAAGTACTCGAAGAACGGTTCCCGGAAATCAAAAAATATGCCCGTCGTAAACCGTACCAATTATTCGCAATAAAATGAATAACGGACCGATCGCAAGAGGTGATGGGATATAAAGTCACTGTAGCAAATCAGCGACGTCCCGATTTGATACCACTTATCGACGGAATTAAGGATTTGTAGTCAATCAATTCCACGAGCGTCCAGCATACGAAGAGCTTCGGATGAGAAAATTTATTCATTCAAAAACAGACTACTTGACATTCTTCCACAAACGAATATTACAGGGACGTGCTTGCAGAGGAGTAGCAGCGCAGATGCGAGTAAGAAAGTTAAATTGGTTTCCGACACATTAGTAACGGCAGTCATTAACTTTTCGTCTCGGGTTTTTAGCATGAAAACGCGACTTGAGATCCCGCTTCCACGCGGTCCGAGTCTTCGATTTCTGCACCAGACGGGCGAGAGCAGCGGGAATGACTGGCGTGGGCGGGTCATTTCATTCTGAAACGTGACGTTCGGTAAGCGGCGGAATTGAGGCCATAATCGAAAAGTTAACGGCGCCCGTTCCATTGTAGACCATGAAGGCACCATCGCGACTTGAGGACAGGCCGTTTCCAAGGACACGCGCTGGAAACGTCAATATCGACAAGTGGTATTATCGAGGGAAAGAGAGCGAATGGGGATGGGTGGATTGATCACTCACACTCATAGGGAACATGTCGACCGACTAATATGAATGCCCGCCGATCGTCATTACGCTCGAGGAAATGGGAGATGGCGACGCTTTATTGAACAGTTCATTTGTCTCGGGAGCATTGCAGATGAAAATGGATTCCACGGGGAGGAACTGCACTCGCCAAGGAAGCGATTGCGATTAGGAGGGAATTGATGAGGTAGAGAATCTCCACGAAAAGACCAGAATAAAATATTACTCTACACTAGTGGAGAAAAAACACGGGAACAGTGTTTATGGTTAAAAAACTAGATGCGGAAACAGTATGAGAGGAAATTTGACCCGTTTGAGATGGGAGAGCGGAGAAGAATGGAGGTTAATTGAACGAAGATGCAAACGAATGAAGTGTTTAATATGAGGAGAGGAATGGAAGTCGATCAGATAAACCAGAAGGAGGCAACGAAAGTAAATGGGGGACGATTTGAAAGACAAAGGAATCCTGAAGAGGAGAAGGGAGTGATGGGTACGAGCGGAAGAGGGAGGGAACGATTAGGTATTCTGGATGGCATAAAGGCAGGCATGAAGATATAAAGATTGGGATTTAAAAGATAAGTCACGATTGGATGGGAAGGAAGTTAAGAGACGACCTACAAGGGTAGGGAATAGCAAGCATGGACCATACACCAACCTACCAATCTAAGTAGAATATTTATGACTATAAACGCTTCGTTAACGACATGAGCGTCTCTTTTCCTTCATCGCCGTGATCTCCACAAGGATTTCCTTGGCACCCGAGATCATTGTTGCCCGGGAATAATAACATTCCCTCTCTCGCTCCACTCACCTGAAGGCATCTCCGATGAAGGTGAGCGTGTTGCCGTCGGGGCCGCGCCAGCTGATGGAGGCCTCGGACACGCCGGAGGCGGAGCAATCAAGCACCGCCGACCCCCCGGGCTCCACCACCTCGTCCCGCGGCTCGCTGTCAAAGCGGAGGTCAGCGAAGCCTGAGGGAGACAAGCAGAAGAAAACATTAGGGGTGAACAGTGAAGTTAAGTCCGCCAAGTATAACCCTCCCTTTCCACGGGACTCGAGAGGAGGGTGGAAACGAACACTTTTCGCCGCGTCCGATTTAATCAGTCTTCAGGAATAAGCCCCGAAAGGTATCCAAAATCCTAGAAGACTAAAAAACCAAACGTTAATAAAAAATGTGGCGATTACAGTTCGATAAAACGAATGAATGACAACGTCCGCACTTCTGATCATACACTTTCGTCGAATATATTTCCTGTTTCTTTAGTATTACGGTATTTTTTCGAATTTGTACGCTAAATGATGTGATTTTGCACTTCGAAAAACGAGGAGGAAAAAGTATCATTAATTTCTACTAAAAACTCCCACATGGTGTCGCAAACAGATACATGTGTTATCAAGTCAGTGATTTCAGGTCTTTTCTGCACATAAAATGCATCTCAGACCGGTAGGAAAGATATAAGCATGGGGTGGAAAAGGAAAAGGAAGGTTATGTAGAAACCCGGAATTAGTCTGATCCGAAATGAAGGCGCCAAGAGGACCACGGTTTAACGTACCATCCGACGGACGGAGTTCTGAACTTGAAATATTCCACGCAAGACACCCACGTCGAGATTTCACGCAATTTCTACAACAATTCGAAACCGGTCTGTGAGGGCGGGTAGTTAGTATTATATACCTTGTAGTATACACGCGTTAACCATTTCCCAAGGGTCCAAGTCACCAACAGATGGCTAAACACGGCGGTTAAACTGATGCGTAATGAATTCGGGTAAGCTTCAAAATGGCTCCCTCTCTGCGAACACATCATTTAAGAATGCAAATTCTATAAGTAGCCCAATATTCATTTATAATATCAAATTTCCAAAATTTTACGTAACAGGTTTCCTCGTTTTCCATTTTCAAAATGCTATTATGAAAAAGACAAATTTGCCATTTTCATAATTGCTCTTGTTCATTTCGGCTGTTCTTTTCAGATTTACGATCGGTATCGTTTTTCTTAAGCCAATATTCAACCTTCGGAATCGTGAGGGAACCCGTCTCGTGGTGTAAGAATATAGGAGCGGCATCTATTTCTATGCCTCATGACGTGACTCACATGAACCTCATAGTGCGCGCGCACTAAACATTTTTCAGTTCAGTGAAAAGAAACGGGTAACCTGGAGTAATGGTGGAAGAGCGGTGGGAAACTGCTCATGCTTTCAAGGCGAAGAGACTATAAACAAAATAATTTTACCTCGGGGAATAAAAAGCTGACATGCGAAACAAAGGTGGATGTAAACTCACAGCCTTGACGGAAAAGTCAATCTGGAAGATATTTTTCAGATTTTACGATCTTTATAAAAATCTATGCAAAAATGCGACCTTCCTTTCAAGTGTATCGGATTGGATTCTATTTACTTCACAAAAATCCACTGTCACATTTGACTGATGCATAGTGAAAGACCTACTGAACAAATTACCGTAAGTAACAAATCATAGATTTCACGACTTTACGTACTGTCAGTGCATTTTTGTGACTACCTCTAAAACACAATGAATACGGCAATCGGAAGCCTTCGTTGGACTCTACGATTAGCGGAAATTTTCCGTTCCACTGAAATATAAAACGGTCATGTCCCACCCCGTTTTTATTTATATTGTCATTTGAAATACGAAGTAACTGGCTCCTAAAACACCAATTTGGACTAAAAGACGGTCCAATATTTGAAGATCTTCATTCCCCGCTAGTAAAACGATAATGTATTTTGAACAGAATTTTCTATGGTATCTGCGATAAAGGTGCGCAAGAATGGATAGGGTTAGGAATGATAGGGTATCATTTTTATTTTATCGTTCCTATGCCCTCTTTTCTCGGATAAAAGGAATACCTAAATATTGGAATAACACGCAAAGTCCGCGACTTATATCAAGACTTCCGTTTCGGTTACTTTCGGAAAATGAGCGCACAAGAGCTAAAGGTTGCAAGGTTTGGGGATAGTTCCGTATGGGCATGGGAATCCAATATAAAAGATTGTGTGCGACTGTAATAACTACTTCAGGGAAGTGATTCCACGTCAAAATATGGATAACACACTTTGGTCCACGAGATGGGATACAGAGATAGAGAGACACACAAATAAAGATAGGAGATAGATTTTTCACATACATCCTTTACTAATGCCCATTTGGCCTAACTATTGCTCTTATTGACTAGCTACAGAACCCAGTACCATCCTTAACTCCATGCAGGTAAATACATTATTCCACTTGCTTCGAAAATCGCTCTCAAACTTGATAATTATAGCTTAGTCTTCCTACCTCTTGAGAATCTCATTGCTCACTTTCTGTATCACTCTAATGGGGTCGTTTACCATATTTTTTTATTGCCGAATCTGATAGAGCTGGTAAAATAAAAATAGCAGTATTTTCCGTTTTTCTATCCGTCAATTAGTTCTTGAGTTACAAGCGGCGAAAACTGATGTTTTTAACTCTTTCGGAAAAGTGGGCGTGCATGCGATCTCTTACGTCATACACTTCGTCCAATAACAACGGAGCCTGCGAAGCTACTTCGCCTTATCGCAATGAGGGACACACAGCTGTCTCAGCCAATGGAAGCTGTTGCGACAGGATCTGTGCCAGCAGATCTTCCGACACCTCCCTCCACTCCCTTCACTTTCCCTAAAAGCAGTCAAGGACGGGAGGTGGATGACGTAAATGGTCTCAAAGCAGCTTCTTCGGTGGGCGTCACCTTTTGCTTATTTTAATTTTTGATTTATGAGCGAATGGCTCCGGTTAGATGATTAATTTTTTCACTAAAATTCATTTTTCGTTTCTATCTAACGATTTCGTGAAAAAATTGCGATTTCGGTTCCGAATAAACGCCCCCATTAAAATAACTCCTCCACCACTCAACAAACTTAATTTAAATGCGACTAAGACCTAATCCTTATAGATCATCCAAAAAATTGCCACTGCGAAGAGGAATCCTCGGTAGTTTTGTAGTCTCCGCGCTTTAGCCCGGCAAACCGGTACGGGAACGGTAGTTCCATTCCTGGTCCAGGAAACAATATGCCGCCGGCAATTTTCTAAAACTTAATACTGAGACATGCATTCATGCTATACACAGGCAGGAATCGAACCCACGCGGCCATCTTTTGTTTATCAGACTGGCAAATTACTGACTTGGCTATCTCCCTAAGTAGAAAAAAAAGTTGTGATGCGAATTTAACCGTTACTTGTGCGAAGAAGTGTTCGTAAAAGCAAGGTTAAACTCCTACGCGGCAACTTTAGTACGTCCAAACTGCGAAAAAAAACAATCACACAAGCTAGAACCAGCCGTGTAGCAAACGAAATAGGACGGAAAACTGCTACGAAGAGGACACCAAACGTTTAACAGCGAAATTATCTTCCGCTGATAGACTGCAACAATTTAAACTCCTTCAAAACTTAATAACGATTGAACTGAAAAAAACACAAAAGTTCGAGAAGAAATGTTTGCTCGTTAGGTGAAGATGAAGAAAAATGTTACGTGAAGAAAAATTCCCAAGAAAAGTACCAGAGAGAGAGAGAGAGGTGATAAGAAAATAAAGTTTGGTCGTAAAAGGTTTTCTACTAAAAGGGGTTAAGTGAGTTTTAAGGGAAGCTAGATTTAAAAAAAATGCCTCAAATCACATATGTAGGTATCTACCGAATCTTAGGATGCAAGATGTTTTTAACGACGACTATTCTATTAAACATTTCGACATTCCTAAGCTTTCCAAATACAAGGTATTGAGGGGTTATTCAGCCGGCCTGGGATGACTGTTCATTACATTTTTCGTAACATACGGGCCAAGATTATACAGGGATTTAATAATAAAATCATTCATCATTTACTCACCTAATATCTAAACCTAAATCATCTATAAATCTTGATGCATTTATCCAAGTGATGCACACTCCTAACGATGATAGGTGATACAAAATTTCAAACATCGACATTCAAAATTAAACCATTATGGTAATACTACACAGAAGACTTTATGTACCTGATGATGGCCTAACGGCTGAAACCGGTAGCCCCGACATTAAACCAGTGGAATTTAATATCTCTTTATTATTATGGAAAATTTCCACTAAATAAGTACCCAATCACTAAGTTTTACACCGAAGACGTCTACTCGAACCGGGACGGAATTTCTGAGAATGAAACCTACGGCAATCTTACTAAGTATTCAGCTATATATACACGGAAGCGATATTTACAAGACAGTTTTTATTGCCAATATTTAATCACTATTCCAGAGTTCTTGGGCAAAAATTATAAATAATCAGAAGAGACTTGCTCATCCTTCGCCAACGATTTCCAAAAAAGCACACGTTTTATGCTCACGTATTTTACATACGCGAGCATATCTATATCATACTCACTGCGGACCTGATTACACCTTTAACTTAGCGTCCAAAGATTGCACATTTTATTTTGATTAACATCCCTTTATCCTTTGGGTTTATCTTAACTAGAATCAATGAAAAAGCTATATCATTGGACGTTTTGCAACATCATCATTTAGCTGCACTTTCTGATACTATTATTCCTATACCTAGTATTACATCGCAGTTCTACTTCATCACATTTGTCTGGAATCAGGCGATGTCTTGCCTGTGAAACCTTACCATCAGAACTTCTATACGATTTTAACTTTTATAACCGAGGCATACAAATATCAATTATATCATGGTATTACCATGATAAAAACAATACATCTCAATCTATGAATACGGCCTTCATAACGCTTAATGCTTACGTCAAGCCTCAAACTATTTTAGAACGTATAGCACAAATCTTGTGCTACAACACAAATGAGGTCTACGCCAAGAAAGAAGTATGTACATTCATTAGTGCAATGACTGATAGTAATTTTACTCACTTTTATAAGTTAATGAAAATTGAATGTAGAACTATTCGAATACCTAATGTTCAAATGCTACTTTCCTATTTCTAAGATGGACGCATTGATTTGAGAAGACTGATTGAAGAACAGCTTTATTCAATTCAAACCGTAATTTCCAATAGGATATGGTTACGTTTTTGGAGAATTCTCTTCACAATAAGGAAGATAATTGGTCCTCACCTTTTTTTAGCTCCTGGCCAAGCCAAGTAAGTATACCTATGACCTTTTCTCATTCCCCCCTTGCCCTCAGGTTTTCGTCGCAGGTAGCCAAAATCGCCCTTCTCCTTATTAAACGAGGTACTGCGATCATGCACAAGTGAAAAAGTTCCCTGGTTCTAACAATAAGTTATAATCTTCCCTGGATGCAAACGGAAATTCCTGAAGGTCCAAGAGATTTATTTCACGGAAACCAATCGCAAACACGATCAACACTTACGACACGTAGAGGAAAAGGGGAGGCCTTGCCAGAAAAGGAAAACGCCCTCTCCAGTAATCGTTGCTGAAATGACCACGCAATAATAATAAATATTTTTTTCGAATTTTTATTGCATGTTTTTTGCTTTTTAAACTAACCCAAATAATGTATCACAACCGTCGTGAATATCGTGTATTTCTATTTAAATTACGTCTTCAACATTCATTTAATCCGCCGTCCATCATAAATGGCCAATACCACAGCTAAATATGTATTCATGCATATACTGAAGTTGGCAAAAATGATCGACCGGAAATGGACATTCTTAAATAATTATTTTAACTGTTGCAATTGTTAAAGTGCGACAGGCGGTCCAAGCATATTTATTTCCCAGAGGATTCAACTTTTCCCTTCTTTTCCACATTTTTGGCAGCTTCAAACGTTTTATTTACTTCATTATAACACTGACGCAACAATATCAAATGGACGGTTGAACTTTAGCACTTAATCAGAAGCAAAACACTAGCGCCGTCAATTGTGGCGCTGGTTTTTTGAGCTAGAAAACTACTATGCCACGCAAAGTATACTTCGTTGCTAATCGTCGGAATGTGAATCACTGGAAAGATTTCACCCATTTTTACTTCCATGGGTAACTTATTACCAAAAAAATTACACTGCTCGAGGGAGAGATTTCCCACCGACCTCGGACATGAATGGTGCTTTATTTCTCGTTCAGAGATTTAAATCGTTTAACTGCCTTGAAGAAAAACATCTGATTTATTTATATCTCGGCTCGGACAATATCATCGCCATAAGTCATCAATCCTCAGATTGGTTTGGCGCAGCTCTCCACTGAGTTTTTCTATCAGCTAATCTCTTCATATTTACGTAATTCTTTTCTTTCACATCCTTTATCACTTGTTTCATATATCTTGCACGAGGACTTCCTTTCCCATTCTTCCCTTCCACTTGTTCCTCGACGATTGTCTTCATCAGGCCATCATGTCTCATGATGTGGCCGATCAAGTTGTCCCGTCTTCTTCTTAGGATATTCAGAAGAATTCTCTTTTCTCCCACTCTTCTTAGAACTTCCTTGTTACTTACTCGGTCGATCCATTTAATCTTCATCATTCTTCTGTAGCACCATATTTCGAATGCTTCCACCCTTTTCTTTTCCGTTGCTGTCATTGTCCATGCTTCGCTGCCATAAAGAAACACGCACCAATGTACGTGGATGTAAATACGACAAAGAATCGTTACCTGTGGCATGTGAACGTACTTAAAAAGCAAATATCCGTATTAAGAACTCCGAAATTCAGAAATTTTCCTTGAAAATATTATTCATCAAGCAATGAAACGATAGCTCCGCATTTATATTCCAAGAGGAATTGTGAGGAGGAGCAAATCTAACGCGTTGCAAAACGTGGGTTTAAAGTAATGTCTTTTCGAGGCAAATGCTTTTACAGAGTGAGCAAAGGAAATATTCTAGACCCTCTATCAAATAATGGACGGATCCTGTTTTCAGCTGAAGGGTTCTGAGGCAATGATAATTTAGGAAAGGAAGAATATTAATCCGATGCAAAAGAGTTTCCATGTTCTACCTTGCAAATGTTTGCAATTTATCACAACGTAGAGAGTTCTTCCGGGAAAAACTAACACACGTTTAGGCTCACGCTTAAGGAAATAGAATGCATGGCAAGCAGCCCAAGTGAGGGTGGCACAGACAACATTTTGCCAAACAATGCTGTATTTTGAGTTGGGTCTGTGCTCATATAAAACAATTCCCCTCAAAGATCGGACCTTAAAACTTGAGGCAGCAAACTCTTGAATCAATATCAAATTAATAGGGAAGATGTTTTAGAATCACCAATTCACGATTCAAGATAAAGTTTTACAACCTTATAGCTTGAAAAAAATGACCAAGAATCGGAATATACGTTATAATTAATGCTACGAGTCATCTGTTAATAAAGAAAACTACAATTCGAACAAGATTTGTATGAATCCGATTCCAATGAATCAATTCTGGCACCCTTTCCCCATGAAAATTTCACCTTCACAACCACTTTGAAACTTCGCTTCCGAATGTTCTCCAGGCAAGACTTCAAATATATATTGAAGACAAGAATATTGTAAACAAGAAGAAGGAAGAACCTTGAGCGTGGATGTGACTATTACCCGATAGGGAGATCGATAAAACGCCTTTCACAACGCTAGTCATGGATACGATTCATTCTCAAGCATAAAATAAATGGCTCACAGTAAAGCACGTTTAAGCCCACTTCATTTTCCTTTGCGGGTGATCGCGATACGGATATACGTATCAGTCGATAACAAGCAATCGCTTTTAGATCATAGTAAGTGATAAACACGACACTTCTACTCACTCCTACATCCATTCCCCATATGCATTGTATCCCGCACAGTCCTTTTTTTACGGCTGAGTGATCAACAACTAAACCAAACATATATTCACAGCCGGAAATCCTCGACTGGAGGTGAAAATGGTGACATAAAAGTCCATCGAGATGTTTCTGAATACGAAACATAAAATAAGGTTCGTCCCCGTCTCACCGACAACTCATTTTTCATGGCTTTCGTGTGAAATACCCCCCTAAATGCAGAAACCAATGGCAAAAAATTAAATCGACCCGCGCCAGATATTATATCCAAAGCAAGTAACGACCGAAGTCTTACATGGAACACCGAGTAAACGAAGAGAGGAAAAAACAGCGAGGCGAAGTAAACGTTCTACCTGGAAAAGATACGCTGTTTCCGAATATTTCCTGGCACACGGAGCACGCCTTTCCCGAGACATTTATGGGCGATCGGCTTGGCACCCAAGCGTAACACGAAGTCTTATATTTATGCTAATTTTAGGGTCCCGTGCACCCTGGAGTTCGCATAAATATAAGATTTATCGCGCACGATTCAGGGAACAGCATGGAAGTACTGGATTCAGAAAAAGTAATGGTTTAACAGAAAATCGAACAAAAACACGTTAGATGCGTGGTTACCGCGTTAACCTCACAGCATCCGAGTCACGGCCCTTGCGAAACCTCGATGCTCGACCAAGTGAGGAAGCCAAATGTATGGCGAAATTTTTATTGTCACTACTAAGTAGATTTAAGGAGAACTCCACAAGTACATCGTTAAAAGCGGTTCCAATTGGTGAGCTTTACTATGTGTAAACCTCGCGGAAAAGATTACACGTGATTCTCAAAGGTATAAATAATATAACATATGGCGAGAGAGAATCGCACATCGGCGATGACACGCAGCATACTTTATGCATATGTACATTTGACATGAGACGAGGAAATCACCCTACCCATAAGTCATTAAGGGACAAGTGGTAAATGGTATTCACCATGACTAACAACAGAAGTGAAAAGTTTCCATTCTATGCTATCATTTACGCAGCTTTGTAGTAGAGAAAGGAAGGAGTACAAGGGTAGAATATCAATATGACTATCGAGTATATTTATCTCTAAGTTAAGGAGCTTGATCCGAAAAGTGAAAGTCATGTAATTTTTTTATATTTTCAGCACTTATACAACTAAAGTTACTCTATCTAATAAATTAAAGATAATTATACCAACCCATACTCCTTTTTGCACCAATTGCATTTGAAATTACATACGATTAACGGCGAAAATGGCCGCCACATGGGAATATAACGTTTAAAAATACCGTAGTGACATGTCATTTTTCCAAAAAAAACTGATATTTTATGCGTAATTTCACAAGGAATAAATGACACGAAAAAAAGGCATCAACCTACCGTATTTTTCGCTAAATCCATCAATTTCTGCGCTTATAGCAGACGAAATGCGTTAGTTGACTTCAAGTGGCGCTGCGGTCGCTGTTGCCAAAATTGTTGGCGTATGAATAATATCATTACTAATGAGGTATTAAAGAATATTTCAAGAAATATATAATAACATAACGTTTGATAGGATATTCTGGTGTTATAAATTAGTAAATTCATTGAGTACATGCATTTATTTCTGTAACGTAAATGCTGAATTGACTCCATCGTCGAGCGGATTAAAATCATCATAAAAAATAAATCCTTCGACTTTACATCGTATTTCTTGTGATACTAATGACTTTCAATAGCTTAGGTAATTTTCTTTGTGAAGTAAGGATCACTTAGCAGGCATATACTCGTACTTGAATTAATAAGATTCCTTAGACAACTTGGCTGAAGCAGTCGCGAGCCAACCTCCTTAAATCCAACGTGCCGCCACCTATGAGTATCGCAGAGAGTGTTAGAATTCCAGACAGATTAGTAGTCCTGAGAGACTACTTATATATGTAGTTGTTATATACCATTCTTCATCAACACTTGCACCGCAAGGTTCAACCCGAAGGTCGGTCTCACAGCTGAACGGCGCGCCGTGTGGAATTCACACATGGTTGACCCAGTCGCCTGCGGTTTCCCATTAATATGTGTACCCAGAGATTCACTCAGCCTTGGTTAAGCTAGGCTTGTCCAAAGGTCTTTCCCGAATTTCCCGAGGCCGGAAGGTATTTCAATACTTTAACTGCTATGCGAACGGAAGAAGTTGAGAACATAGCTATTTGTTTGAATCTTCAAGGGTTTGCAGCTACCAATGGATGGCTGGATCGGTTTAGGAAGAGGAAAGCAATTGTACACCGGCAGTAAGTGATGAATCTAAAACTGTTGATCAAATATCCATTGATATAACTGATATTGTTTGGTTCTGCAGATTTTACCAAGAATTATCAAACATCCAGGATGAGGAACTCGCCAGTGACTCTAGCAGAGGGGATGGAAGCGCTGTACATGTTTTGGCCACGAATATTACATGTAGCCTCCTTGGTTTTGGCAATGCAAGTGCCAGATGAACATGGGTGAGGAAGTGCTCAGGATGATTCACCACCTTGAAAATTCTGTCTATGCAGCCTCATACACTCCGAAATGCCAATCAAGAATCAACTCTTTTTTGCTTAAGTTTGAATTAAAAGAGAAATGTAATGGAGATGCTCAACGAGTTAGATACGTATTTATCAGTTAAATTGTGCAGCGTGGGTCGAATATATTCACAGTAAGCTTTTTCCAGGGTTGTGGCATTAATTTTCGTCGATTTAGTAAATAACATTAAACTGGTTTGTATATTTTAAAATTGTTAAAAATATATCATGGAGCATTACAGAGTTCACAATGGAGAGATTGCCTTTGCACCGTACACCTTGTGGGCAGGATTTGCCGAGCAGCTGCATTGCCACACGTAAACGCTCTGAGGCAGGCCAAGTAATGGCCTGCATGCATGACAACTTACTTACTAGGTGCGGGTGTAGGCGGTTAGGTTACGGAGATGGCGAGAAAATCGTCATGAAAAAGGCAGTAATTGGCCAAGGGACCAAAGAATAGTTCACTATAGCCGGGATTTCGTATCATCCGTAATCGTTACATGCAGGATATTTAACATCTGCGACCACAGGAAAGTCCAAGGGACCAAGAACTCACCTTGTTGTAGGAGGGATTTCGTTACATGCGTGATCGTTATAAACGAGTTATACTCTATGAGATTCCGAATCACGCTCCCGAACAGGCAAAAAACCACAGAGCGATTTCATGCCATGGATTTAATATACACTGACGGAAACTATGGAGATGACAAAAATGTTTGGCCCCGAGGGGTTGGATTGCGAGGGGGCAACATGAAAAGAAAAACTCAACACATTTTCATACATGCGGTAGAGAAAATACAAAGACTGCTTCCGGTGAATATATGGCTGAGCTTCTAAGAAAAGATAAATTAACAGACGCGTCATTTCTAATGGACAATTGTATTTTGCCGGATTGCGAACTACCAGTAGTAGTCACGGGAACCCGGAAATACCCGCTGATAATAACCCAGTCAAGGTGAATGATTTTTTCTCTCCCGTGGAAATCATGCTATTGCATGCTGTCGGGAAACGGACATTAATTTCCATATAATAGAAAAATGATTATTAAAATTAATTACAACTCTAATGTACCTGAATGATGCTAGCATTTTAATTCTCAGCAACGTCACTTGAGCGGGAAAGTCTTATTCAATGAACGGCGAGCTTTATATTTTTAACAATTATGATATGACATTATGTTAAATTAAATCTTTTGATTAAATCATATGATGTTATGTTAAATTTTTTCAACGCACCGTATAATTCTTTCCACCTTTCTTTTCCAACACCATAGCCATTCACACCTTCAACTCATGACGGTAATGTGGAAAGGTAGGATTCTATGCCGACGGTTGAAAGGATATTTCTGCTAGTATCTCACATTTAAAAAGTTTGACACAATAAATTCCACGAGAAAAACTCCCGTGGATTCGCGGGACGACATAGATAGCCGAAATGATTTTAAAAAATGGCAACGTAATAGAGTCGGGAATAACATGATCTCAAAGAAGAGAAGGAAGAATGTGCGCGCGGAATGGAACAGCGCTGACAACCGCGCATGACTGAGATGAATCAGGGCCGCTCCCTCCCCGACGGAGCTCGCATGACAAACGAAAGGCAAAGAATTTGGCGCCGGTGGCGCTAATGCACCCCGCCAAACACACACAGGTAAGCGCATTTCGAAACGAACAACCCCGTGAGGAGAATGAAATGGGAAAAATGATACAGAGTAGTAAGGGTAGATTACTCGCTCCTCTTTCCCTCACGTTCCCTCATTCTCCCCGTTTCCAGTCACACAATCATCAGGAACGCAGTGCGAAGACGACACTCCCCATAAACAAAACCAACCCCGGGGCTCTACTCAGTTTTCAGTATCGACCCCCCATCGAAAAAAATTACCATGGCGGAGACATTATACGGACGGGTCGATGATTTTCGGCTACATCGCGCATTGCCGATAATGCCGTCCATGTCCTAAAAAACTATAATTTTCACAACAAAGATAACATAGAAACCGAACGCGGTAGAGAGGGGCAGTGTACCTTACGCTTGCGCTATTGTTGTTTTTTTCAAATGTGCTTGGAAGAGCGAAAGCCTGATCGTCACTCTTCAAATTTTGTGCGATTTTTCTAAACGCTCGTTTAAATATAAGATTGTAGGAGTTTTGACTGTGAGAACGGTGCTTCTGGAGAAGATTGACTTTACATGGGTAATGATAGTACAATGCGAAACAACTACCCAGGAAGAATCCGCTGTCGTGCTAGGCCAAAGATCGCGGGTTTAACTCCCACAACAAATATGACTATCGTGCTTCCCTCAGGAATTATATTCAGTTAGACAGTGCGATGCATTGCGAATTTCAGCACATACCTTAAAATATTATACTGCTACTAAGATGATATCGTCCACACCAACATGTCGAAAATTAACGACATTCGATATATAAGCAGGCTTTCATTCGATATTTTCATATCGACAATATCAACGTGACATTGATGTAAATATGCATAGCAACATTGCACAGTCCTGCAATCCTAACAGAGGCCTCATCATTCCGCAAATGCAGGACCACGTTTGCCTCAGCCACTCCTCCCCCCTCTTCCCGTATCTCCTCTCCCGCCCGAATTTTTTTACTTCATCTCGGAGATGCGATTTATATCCCAGACTCCATTTGCCGATTGAGCCCCTCGCACGGCACCCCTTTTGTTTTGCCCGCTGCACCGCGTCGAAAAGTCCTTTTGTGCGGTCCTTTCCCCGAGGAAGAAAAGAAAGCGAGTAAAAATCACCCCCCGCCCTCCGTTTCGGACGCGGCGTACTTCAATGGTCGTCTCGGCGGAGGTCCTTGGGCGGGATTTGCGGCGGCCACAATTATTAATTAAATCACGAATAATTACAAGACGTTGCATATACCATCAATCTGAGTGCGCGGTTTGGAAAGTACTTTGCATTCGGAGATTTCGGAAGAATAAATTCATATGGATCCCGTCCGGGAGTACAGAGGTTTGTTGAATGGATCGCAAGAAAGTTGATCCAGCGAAAAAGTAGAAGTGAGATTTAATTCTACGCTGGTTAGGCTAAATATGGGGTACGCACACAGCTGTTGGCATCCAGAACATTAACTTTTACTTTCGGAACTGAATGAGGTTCATGGGAAAGCAGTGCGTTTTATAAAAATCTCATATGTACTTACAATGCTACCTGCTCGGTTACCAGAAGGATTGCTATAGACACTTGGGAAAGGGTAACAGATTTCTCGCCAGATTAAATTACTTGATACATTAAAAACGCACAAGTTTACTTTGACATCACAGATGTACTTCCATCTATACTCCATCGGAAGAACAGACGGAAGGAAAAAATTAAAAGACATCAATTTTAGGAATAGTAATATTAACAATTAAGTTTTTTTCACCACCCACGACCACAATTCGCCAATGCTAGGTACTTTTCAAGAAAATTACTCCCTTATTGTCGTCCGTTTTGTCCCATTTTTACTCTTTATCATATTTACCATATTTGTCCGAATATAGCCCCCGCACGAATATAAGACCCCTCCTCCCCCAACTTTAGCTTACTTAACTTAGCCAACTTTAGCCAATTTTAACTCTTAATCACAATTTCTTCAGGAATGCTATTCCAACAATTTAGTACCATTAAGTGATGAGGGCAGGAGAAGGTTTCTTTATTCTTCCTGATAGTGTATATTCCTTTTCCTCTTCCAGCTTCCACTCAGCATAAGTTGCCTTCATCCTGTCTTTAAAGGGTTTGTTTATAAACACATTGAGTGGCTGAAGCAGGCTCGTCATTCCTCCAGAGATTATAACCATGTCAGAATTCCCTGCCCTGATATCCTTTTTTACTTCCTCAGTAACATGTCCCTTAAAGGAATCTAGGAGAAGCATTGATGGCATGTTGAGGAGAGCTCCTGGTCTTCTTTCTCACTAAGTCTTCTGTCATCCACCCTTTCTGTTGAACCTGTACATGAATCCCAGGAGGAAACTTATCTTTTGGCTGAGTCTTCCTCTTAAATATCACATAAGGTGGTAGCTTCCATCAGCTGTGATGCCCAGCATGCACGTATAAAAAAATTATAATTCTTGTATTTATGTATAATGTATAATTGTAATTGCAAATGTATGATTCTTGTCTTTTCATTTTCCGTTGTTTTAATCAATACTGATTTGAACCCCTCTCTTTCACAGTAGTAGAACTGGGCAAGTCAAAATAGATTAGTGTTTGGCCAGTGTTACCAATTTGCTCCAACAGGTATCGTTTCCGCTGTCGTAAGTGAATAATGAAATGCTGGAAACTTAGCATCTTCTCATCATAGAATTGGGGTAGACGCTGGGTGTTCATCGTTCGTCTTCGCAAGGAAAACCCATTCCTCTTCATCATCATCAGTAACCACCCAGAACTTGCTTGAAAATCTGCCCTCGAAATCCCCATTTCACTCGTAATCCTTCTAGCTTCCTTACAGATCATATGTCGTGTCACAGCTAAACCATTCCTTCAATTTTCGCGTACAAATCTGACAACACGTGCTTCCAATTCCGTGTGTCTACCTTGTTGGACCCCGAAATGCGCAGCGAGATGCACAGGTTTTGAGAATTAGAGGAAGCTGTGTTCACCAAAATCTGACACTTTTTCTGTCCACACCGTATTTTTCAGCCGCTGAATGGTTTCCATTGCCTCCGGCATATTTAGCTACAGCAATTTTCAAATTTGCGTCGCAACTCCTACGCTGATGGGCCTTTAATTGTATCGTATCGTAGACCCCCTTCTCTGTACTGGATTCATATTTATTACTTATCTGCAAACAGCAATGACTGCCTGTGAAATGAAGGCTATTTCCAAACTACTCGGAACACGGTGGAGCAGACCGGTATTTCGAAATAAGCGCCTCTGAAACAAAAGAACAACAGCACCCGATCTTCGTTTTCTTGCCGCGAGCACGTCAATCCTGTGAAAGATTACGAAATAATTGTCATGGATCTCTGTAATTGTCTTTGTTTCTACATTTTAAGGATCAATGGTTTTCCTTGTGATCTATGGTGTGGGCATTCAACAAGTGTTTTATATATTTATTGGGATGATGACGATGCATCTCACTCTAGTCTTGGCCATGTTATTTACGTTTAATGGTTACTGGTTAGTTGGTAGTTACCTTTGATGTGATTGAAATTTATCGCAATATAACGCATTTCTGTTTACTTTTTAGTTTGTGTTTAAATAAAAATGGTAGAAAGATAAATGTGAAGGGGCAATATTTCGACTATCTACTCAATGGACTTTATATGGTACCTATTGAGTAAATTTTGGTGAAGGGTAAATTGGATGTTTTGACAGGCTAAAACGAGGGTTTTCATTTATTTCCCCTCATTAAAGATCTCCTTGTGATTCCCTCCCAGCTGCTTAATGTACTCCATTCACAATGTTGCCCATCTTGTTTAGACAGGTCTGAATCTTGAACGCGAAAGTATATTTTTTACGACGGAGTTATGGACCACAGGATTTACCAATATATGTGTAATTAAAATATTAGTACCGGTTATTGCTTATTTCAATAGCATTTATGTTTTACGCACTTACTAATATTTTTCGTGTTTACGCAAGTAAGTGCACTTTTTAGAACTCAGTTTTATTGCCGATTTTGTTCTTTGCCGGGGGAGTATTAGGGATACCAGACAGCATACTTAAAAGTGACAGTACATATCAGAAAGAGAAAATGATGAAATAGAAATAACATTTCAAACCACTTTACAAAGTATCATGGTGTTTATTGCCCTTATGTATATTTACGTATTATTTCCCAATAACGTTATCGTTTTTTGGACGCATATACATAATGAAACTTTGTAGTGCCCGAAAATGGCCCCCCCTCACTTTTTATGACCGATATTTTATCAAAAATGGGAGCTTATATTCGGACTAATACGGTAAGTTACTTTCACAGCCGGCGCCCCTAACATCCTATAATTCATCAAGACGCAAATAAATTACAATTTGGATCATTTGACTCAATTTCTTAATAATAGAAAACCTTTAAAAACCTCTTAAATGTTTTAATTACGACTCATATCTTAGTTTATATCTTCGGATAACGACGACACGTCACAACAGGAAATGTAAAGAAAAAGTTGTTAATAACCAACATTTAAATACGCCTTTTCATAATGAAATTGTGTACCCTCCCAGGCACGCCTTTTCATAATGAAATTGTGTACCCTCCCAGTTCTTATTCATTAACCCAACATTAGTTAATAGCAATGGGATAGACAGAATTAACTGGATCACCTCCGTCGAAAAAATAAAAATTAAAAAAAGAGGAAGAAATTTACTTCTCAAAATATGCAGATGTTTCCAAAAAAAACAGCATACATTTTACTGGTAGTTTTTTTATGCCTAATATATCGCACATGTAAAAACAAAGTAAATTCAAGCAATTTTAAATTGTGGCACTGGTTACAATAAATAACGCCTATTACTTCGTATAAAAGTAATAGGAAAATATTTTCCCATCCTAGCACACGAACGCACTGAAAATCCTAGCTTTAAACTGAAATGTAACGCGTCGCGTGAGCTTCGGCATCCACTTCAAAATCATTTCCGGTTTTGACAATTGTCTATTCTTTAAAAAAAATAGGAGTCAGAATCACCCGGATATGAATTATGGACTTGGTGGTGTCGAGCCCATCATTCGGCGGAAAATGGTCACGGGGGACGAGATTTCTTGTCAATGACAATTTACTCTGTCGCGCAGAGAACAAAGCAGGGCTCTTCCAGCGCACCCTTTTCGATGGAGACCAGTGGCGATGCTCCAGTGAACAGATTTAAATCGCCTTTGGTGCCCTCGGCACCTCGTGTTTTTGCCTCCCCGCATCGCCATGCCGGCCCTTGATGAAAAGCGCCCGGGAATCAAACAGAGCCAAGGCTGGTGTATTTACGCCGAACTCATAAAAGGTCGTCCAAACGAGACCTACCAAGTGGGAGTGGGTGACGGAGAGAAAGATGTAATTCCTAACAATGTCCGAATACGATCTTCGGTATTCAAAATTATAAAGCCTGGTAGAATTGAATTCATTCACCCCTGCTCGAACGAATGAGGATGATTGCCAATTATTTAACTCGTCCTTTTCTCGCTGGAATGCGATGCAACACTGCTTTGGCATAACCGCAATCACCTCTGAATCTCCAGACTAAAATCATCTAATGCCTCCATCTCTCAGCACACACTTTTCTCTCGTTTTCCATTCCATTGCTTGAAATGAAGACGACACACGATGAAACGACGAGGTGAAAATCAACGTCAATTTAAGACATAAACGCAGACATATCATGTAAATGAGAGACAGGATGTAGAGGGTTTGGAGGAGCGAAGAAAATTTTATACTTGTTGGAGCCAATGAAAATTAGCAGCAAAAAGTTGACAATAAAAGGTGGCGTTACGATTGATTTGTCTCGGAAAATGACCAAATAAACGAGAATCACAGTGACTATCACGGCGTCCTCCGATTTCCGCTAATATTATTTGGATTCAATGTAAAACACATAAATATGGGTCCCTCCTAACGATTTCTGCCTAATTGAGAAGGGAAGGTGAATCTAAGTTCTACAGCAAACATAATTATCACCTGATGGTGTTAATTCCAGGAAGATTATTCTGATTAATCTTCCCTGTGTGTGAAATAGGTAAGCTAAAATCTCCTTAGCTGGTGGTGGTGGTTATGTCTACGAGTACATGGTGATTTGGGCCGATGTTATGACTTTACACCATTTTTATGACGTTAAGGGTAAACGTAATGATTCTCGAGTTTATTTTGACTTTGTTATGACCTAAAAATACTTAGCGGAGGCAAATTTCAGAAGACTGAGGCGAAACCCGAGCTTACGGGAAGAATCTATCTCCACGTTTAAATCCCAGGGTCCTGCTCGGTCAATCTTCCGCTTGGTGGATCCCAAAAACATGCATGCAATCTCGCACCCGATAGGCCGAGGGCGTCATGAATATTCAACCTACCTCGACAGGAGGGGCGCGGAAACTTAACGATCCGCATTTACGGGGGGCACCCGAACGGATTAAGTCACTACAATTCCCAAAATCGCAAAGCTTCTGAGACTGAAGGTCGCAGGGAAATGAGGGAGGGATATGGAACGGTAGGAGCCCAAAGCCCTTCGGCGTAACCTTTGTGCCGAACCCTGCTACTAGCTGCCAAGCCCGCCCGTGTGCATACGCTACGCGGGAAGGGCATGGGGTGAGTAGAGAAGGGTCCACCATATTTCTCAGCGGCGCTGACCCTTCCCCTGCTCCCTTTGTCATCCTTATTTTCTCCCACTGCTCTTGGTTCTCGTGGGAGCTTGTGCGAGAGTATGTTCGAACTTTTTTTTGGCCGCGGCGCCAAGAAAAAAGAACAGGAATATGTGTACCTGGGGGCCATCCCTCTCACAATCATGTGGGCAATGGAGCGGAGAGCGAAACATAGGGGCTGGGAGTGTAGGTTTGGGGAGGGAGACGGCGGGGAGAGAAAGGTCGCGCCAAGATATACCGAAAGCACCGAGCAAGCCCCTGGTCAAAAGGAGTAGAGGAGCCCGCAGAGTTTTCGACAATGGTCGCATCGAATTTAATTCAGGCGGGGCTGACGCCAGCGAAAACCCTCAAAAATACAAGAGACATGCCCCACAGCCGGAGGCCCAACGATACATCTCGAGTGGAAAAAATGCATACACCTGTCCATCCTGGGTGCACGCTATCAAAAAAAGGGTACAAATATAATAATGAATATTCAGCATTGAAAAATGATGGCAGGTAAACAAACAAAAGATCCAACTAAACTAATAATTTCACGCGGATCACTTCCGAAAGATTATTTTAATGAAGTGCAGGGCGGGTCAACTCATGGCCTACTCGTTTCCCTGAGGAATATAAATGGATATGATTAAAAGGGGTTTCCAGGTTGAGACCAAAGCATATGAGGAACGGCTATTCTTCCCGCTGCACGACTGTCTTGAAATCGCAAACTGGAAAAGTTCATAACGCCGAAAGGGGTGGATGACGAACCTTCATTCTAATCTGGTGAGTTATTTCGCCTCGAATCTAGCACGGAGATGCTATGGCCTTTCTCGCCCCCATCAGTAAAAGTCGGATGCCCGGATTAGGGTCTCAAATAAATCTCCCTACACCTAAGTCCGAGAGTACACGACTTGTAAGAAATAGTACCAAAGATTTTGCCAGTTTGCCGCACATTCTTAGAGAAACACAGGTGTTTCACAGCGAACATGCCAACCTACGACGAGAAAATACAACGGAACTTTACCCGGCTCGCCCATTTTAAGAAGGATTTCCAACCACCCCCCCATTTCAGCCTGCTACGAAGAAGCTTCAAACCTGAGAGTCACCGCCTCTTACGGGGTATCCAAGAAATTAAAGTATTGTATTCTTTCGAACGCCGGGAAAACATAAAGAATGAAGTACAATCGCGTTCTGGCATTCCACAAAAGGTAAGAGAGATTTCAAATTCGAATTCAGCTTACATCTTCCCCAGATATGTTCCCACCATTTCGGCCAAGCACTAACAGGTAAAATAAAGAGGGCGGATTCCATCTATCTACTAACTCGGCGGTGGCTAGGAAGGCGGTCTCATCGCGATCTATCATCCGGGACTGACGAAAGAACTTTTACCGCTCCTCCCAATCATTTCTTTTTACATCGAGGGATTTTTTTCCTCAAGCCTCACTTTTATCTCGGCTTTGAATTTTGGCCGGGGAATACTCTCTGCCACCCCCTCGTCTCTGCTGCGGCAAGTTTCCAGTCGTTGGCTCTCCTCCTCCCCCTCCTGCTTTTTAGTCTACCACCACGGATCCATTTCCAATTATTCTCCCTCCCTCCCGCCGACCCACAATCTCTCCACGCACTCCTCCGCGATCCCCCCTCTCCCCACGGTATCTCCGTTCTCTCTCGCAATCCCCTCACATTAATCATACCCTCGCCAACCTTTTATGTTCCTCGCGAAAAGCCTTTGTTTCCACTGCTCGAAAGCATTCCAGTGCGAAGGAGACAAGGTGGAGAGTGGACGCCCCGCTTCCTCCATGCCATCTCTCTTATCCTTCCTCCTTGCAACCCCTTCATACTCTCGCCTCCCCTTACACTTGCCTCTTGAACATTCCGAAGCAATCTCGAATTACTTTGCGAAAAGTAATATCATTCGACTCAGCTGATAAACATCTCCTTTCGACCCTCTCGAGTGTCTTCCTTAGTTGGAGCTCCCTTTATATTAAACCATAGAGAGAGGTAGTGGCTTTTCGTGATCGTTTTGAAGTCCACTCGACGTTTACGCCTGCAGCGTAAAAGTGAGACGGGTGGAAAGATTCACGTCCACGGGGTTTTATCGGGTACAGAAAGCAAGAGGGATGCAAAACTTTATTTTTGTGTACATTATTCCCTTTGAGCAGACCTGCAGACAAGCGGGCATTTCGGACCTGCTTCTGAATCTATACACTGCCACAAAAGTCACAAAGGTGTGCGGCAGGGTGAGGGAAGGGAGATAAAATCACAAAAAAAGAGGGTGTGTTGCGGTACCTTGTTGGTTTTGATCTGATTGTGGCCATGAATGTTGCGTGGAAAAACGAACACATGAACCTCATACTCGGCAGGTAATCTATCTTTTGGACACCTTTTGATTTACAAGTTTCGTAATGAACATCCATATTTTTGAGAAAAGTTTTTTTGTGTCTTCTAAAAGGGTCGATGATGTATTTCAGTACACTTTGGCAGAGGAGTAAAGGAACATAATATTTTAAAAGGATTAAATGACGAAAAGACTTACGAGCGTATCAGAAGCGTTGATTTCTTTCACGCTGGTTTCGCCGAGACAGCGAAAATTGCGCTGGGAAATATGCGAATGAATTTTCCGATCCATCTATTTTTTTAAAGGTGTTCTGTCGTGATCTATTCCTCAAAGTCTTACGATGTCACATATGCGTATGCATGAGTATTTCATTACTTTCCTCTGACAGTACTTCAAGTACAACGAACACTGAAAGAAACGAGCATTTATTTCCACCAAATTTTGCGTTACTCCAGCAATATTAGCATGTGTTAGCGGTTAAATGTAAAGGTTCTCAGCATAAAATCATAATCGGATGGAGAATTAATCGATTTATACTCTTTAAATAACATATTCATAAATCTTACTGAGAATGAGAACTATTGACCACCAGTAGGTAACGATCAAAGAAGTGCAAAACGTAATTTGGCTCGTTCTCATGTACGTAACAACCGGGATTCTCACCTTAGTATTAACTGAAAACATGCATGTTCTACAAAATGCGTTATACATCGCCTGAGTTTTGGGTTCAGAGTCCTGAAAATTAAAAACTGCATATCCATCGAAGTTTCATTCCCGAACGCTCTCACTGTTTTGAGGTCATTCAGCATAGTTTCCCACGTAAAACTCGAATCTTCCAAGCTGTTAGACGCTCGCAGAACAACATGTTTTGATAGACTAAAAAGATTCGGTTCACATTTCCTCATTAAATTCGCGCCAAAATGGTTGCATCTTTAAAGTAAAGGCGTTAGACAAGATAAAACTCTAACATATTTCAGAGACCTAAATACCACCACAACTTCACGTGAAATTTATTACAGGAGTAATCAGCTGGTTAGGTCAAATAAATATATGCATCAACAATGGATCTGGATAAATATAATGACCATATATTTCTCACAGTTCAATGATGACTAGATATTTCTCGTGCCACGTACTTGAGGATAACTCCATGCGAAGATTGAAAATACAGCGTAAATGATAACACACATTTTATAGACATTTTTAAGCTTTACTATCAACATTTATTTGATTTATTAAATCAATTTTATAAGACATTAGTATGCGTTAAAAAGAATAATCTATCCTCCAGTCAACAAACGTGGTTGCAAAAAACACAAATACCGTGTCCGAAAGTGGCGAACTGATGGCATGTCGGAGTTACATTCATACGAAAATATTTAGCAACCGCCACGGTTTCCTCTATAAACATACAAATATGATCCCCCTATCATATTCAATGGTAATTCGTCCATGAAATTTTGGAATTCTGAGACATTTGTTGACACACGAGCCTTTGTGATAAAAACAATGGTATTTTGCGATTCTGGACACGAATGTTGTTTACTGTACGGTAGATTTAGACTCTGACACCATGAAAAAGAATAAATATACGATTTCCGATCGCGGACTGATGGTTTCGTCCGGTTGACAAAAAACAAGCTTCGAGCCAAAATCAACTACAGCCCGCGGGGCAGAAACCGGAGCGGTTCGCTTTATTTCAAACACCGTAATTTTGCGGCTGTATGGGAAAGAGGTTGACGAGCCATTTGTGGGACCGGTTAGGGATATTTTATTTTGGCTTTCACTTAAAGACATCAGCTTATTTTCAATTACTAAATATCAAGTTATTAAAAGCTATTATACTTTTTTTAAGAGAAGATTGTTGCGAAATTTTCAGTAGAATTAGAATCTTCATTAGTTCAGAATTTGTACTCTCTGAGTGGTACTTCCATTAGGTTGTAGTTTTAATCACAATTAATGCGACATTGGACCGTCTTCCACAAACGATTGGCAATGGTCAAAGACGTGGAGGCAACGGGTCACATTCCAATAGTAAATTAAATGAACTATCTCAAATGCAAAAAGAAACGCTGTACCTCACTACTTAAAAGCGAGTAAAGAGTATTTGTTAGATATTCGGGAAGGCGACTGACAGCTAAGGACATTTGTGCGATTTAAGATACTTGGGTAATTTGGTAAAGGTAGGAATTTTCTAGGGAACTAAGGAAGGGTGGAAAGAAATTCGGGTACTCTAAACAACAGGCGCCAAGGGTCCACAGTTTTACGTACCATCCGAAAAACTCGGAGAAAAGAATCCTCGCTACCCTCGGAACTCGAGTCCGAGCCTGCGGAATGGGAGGCCAGTAATCCAGCCACCAAAGAAATCCAATCCCCACAGGATAGTAATGTAAAATAGCGAAAACGCAACACTGAGTGACATAAATACCTTAATAGTGGTAGATTTGAATTTCAGGAGTCAGATATGTTTATAAAGCAATATTTAACAGAAGCTTAACAAAATACAAACAAAACGTCAAATACCTGGGTGTAATTCGAACCCGTGACCAATGGGTTGCGTTTCCGACGTAATTACTACGTTGAATTGGATAGGCTGATAGCACCAATATGTCGCGATCTGTGCGACATCATTAAGTTTTCAGTAAAGTTCCGCTGCGAATCATTTTCTTATCATGAAATACCACATTAGGGTATTTCCACAACTGCACATTCAAAATTAAATCTATTGTTTCCCATGGTCATCATGTACTCGCAGGAAACTTTATTTCTAAATTACCTGAATTTGGAGTTGGCCACACCGTTCACAAATAATTCACGGGTTCAAAAATTGCTACGTGGATGCGTTCGAAGCTATTAAAACCCGATAACTCGAGGCTTATGACACACGTATTCGTGTTTAAATATATCAAAATGAGCCTGCTGTCAATCAAGTATAATTAACTAATCAAAATTAACATTTTTAATTGGTACTTTTAAGAAGCACAATTCTTAATTTTTGCTCCGATGATGCTCCGTTTTCTTTCACTTTCAGCTCCACCCAACGAAAGTACAGTAATGGAGAAGAAATGATTTTTATATACACTTGGGATTAGAACGGCGAGGTTGCTATAAAATAGACGTTTAAAATTGAGAAGGGATGACGCAAGAAGTTGGGGTCAATGAATTGCACGAAGATTAAAGATAGTATTTTCTTAACTTTTTTATCCATGCCCTGGAAAAGAGATCAAGGAATGCGGCCGCAAGAATCTGAATTCCGGCAGACTGATCCCTCAGACAAGGGTCCGTTGTGATCGGCTAATGACTCGTCGCGAGAATACTTGGAGATGGACATTCCGAACACGTGGAGCCCACGGCGGCGGCGCTGAACTGCCTTCGTCTACGAAACAAACTTGACGCCAGAAGAAAATGAAATTTAACTAATACAAATGCCGAAAACTATGAGATTTCGCGTCGATCCCGATCGAATTCTCTTGAAATTGTTACAATTAACACGTCAATTATTCTCAGCGATTATATAAAATTATAAAGATTATTGGGCTTTAAGTATCACACGGGAGAGATTTGGTGTCTTGTTATGAGTACTACCACCTGTCCTCAGGTTCCTAGTTAGGATCCCGGATGTGGAATATTTTTTCGGGTCATGAGAGAACAGATTGGATGTGACACCTTAAAATCTTTTCGGTGGGGAAGTTTGGATGTGCCATCAAAAATGATGCGACGTCAGAACTAATTATTAGGATGTAGTAAACAAAGGCAATGAGTATCACACCAAACAAAGCCAGTCGTCGCATTTTGTGCGGGAGGCCCTAAGTTGTAGGTGCTACATTCTACCGATTCGGATGCGATATCTAAAGCTATATCTGCACTCCCATGAAGCTCCAGCACCAGGCAGCCCGTCTCCAGCCGTCAACGTGGGTGAGCGCTTCAAAGGCGAATTTAAACTATCTATGGATTAATGAAAGAACTTACTCGGGACATCAGACCTGATAATGACACTACGTGTCGAAACCTAGGTCGTCCCAATAAAACGTACCGTGGAGTCCACTAGGTTCTTTCATTGATTCATAATAGAAAACTTCCAACATTTCTCGCCGGAATTAGTTTCCGCTGTTAGCCTATTTACTTTTAAGTTTTCCGTTCAATGCTCCGTAAGGACATTGACGAGTAAAACGAGGACAAACGAAGGCTGGACTTGGAGCATATAGCCAGGCTTTCGCGGGTAAGCTGCAAAAATAAGCGCGACCAATATTTGCTTTGATTCGCAGCCCACAACCCTACACTTCCAGCTAAGACGCCTTTTAGAATCCCGTTATCTGTAGTTATCCTCCATGCATTTACTACATCAGTGTATCACGATCTTGCTTTTGTTTTCCAGTATCTATGGCACAGCCTATTTAGAACAAATGAGGATGAAACCTCACTTCCGACAGGAAAACTAACTACCAGTATAAGACTATTTGAAAGGAGTTGCGGAATTTCCGTTTAGGAGAGTCAAGGCGAGAGACCAAGAGATGTAAGGACGACGTTACACTTTGTGATGTCTGTGCAGATGAAATGGCTCGAATCCCTCAATTTACAATAAATGAAGAAGATATTTTGATTTTCTGTTTTTGTTAAACATGTACATTTGAACGTCTTGATAGTTTACACATTGTTCTTTACTCCTCTTGCTCTGTTATGTTTCAGACGTTGAAGAAAGGTTGCAATTTCTGTAGTCGGAACTGAACGAATGGGATACGATTACTTAATACTGGAAAGAGACAGAGATTGTATGAATTATGTTCACATATTTTATATAAATAGTAGTCATCACAACCACAGAGCTCTGTTTTCTCTTTTTTCTTGATGTACCGTCCTACTCCCCTATTTCAATGGGTTTGAAAGGGAAAAAGAAAGGGGTAGTCTAAATGGAGATAAATAGGAGAGAAGGTAGGTAAGGCCTTTGGGCTGGACACTGGTGATACATCCAACGCCTTATTACCCATTCAGTTTGGATGCAAAATCCAAACGTATGGACAATTCCTTTCATTGACTTCTGGTATGGGTGAGGCATTAAAACTCGGGATTATCAGCTCCAAAGTGTTCTTCCAGTGCTATACCGGTATCTCCTTGACTGCGATGCGGAGAGCATTTATAGTGTAGCGCTCCATCCGTCGATCAACCTTTAAAAATGTGGACCCAATGGTGCCCGTTCGTAAGAGGCCGACTAGAGATTCCCATGGCCGACGCCGGGTTTCACCACTCCGTCACTCCCAATATTCCTTTTTCTTCTTAAATGCATACCTCCATCAAGGAGAAATTGGCCTCAATGGTCACTCCTCTTACCCTTACAACGACGAAAAGTAGGTACCAAACAAAAACAATTAAAATAGAGAAATACACTTTACTAAATAAAACGGTGCAATTTTTAAGAACTCCTCGCCAAGCTCTTACTAGCACATTTCAGGCAATCGTAGAATTATTTATGCGTACGATAGAACATGGCCCTTGAGTGAAATTGTTTACATTGAGTACGGGTTACCTGTCACTACCGCAGGTTGCACGAAGCCATTTATCAAGTCGACATCTGATTGGCACATTATGCATTTCTCGGATAAAAAGAACTTTCACCGAAGAATGAATATTGGTTTTAAATATTGTCTTTTGCCTTCAGATTAAAACAAATTTTAAAACGTGATATAATAGAGGAGAAAAAATATATAATAGATGAAAGGATAACATTACGACTTGAATCCCATACAACCACTTCATTACCAATAGATCTGACGGATCATTATTTGTAACTCTTCGTTTCGATGGTTCTCTGGGAATAGAAATCGTAGAGCCAGCTTTGCATAGTTATTTTTAGAAAGAGCATGAATATAATTTAACCTATAAAATCAACGGCGAAAAAAATAGATCATTGAATAGCAAAATAATCGCATTATTTGTGAGCTCAGAGAAGCCTGCTAAAGATATAAAAGCCGTAAGAGATATATAACACGTTTATATGCCTTTTTCAGTTTGCGTAAAACCCATAGAGTAAACCTACCATAGAAATAAATAAATCCGAAATGTTTTGATAGTTTGTCGAAGTTTGATTTGATAACTATGTATGACGCAAAACTAGAAACTGTCTTCATAAACAAAACCTTTATTTCACTGATATATTGCCAAAATACAGGGAGAATTCTTTACCACGGCTCTCGTACGAAAAGAATACAACTCGAAACTTAAGCGAGAACAGTGATGTGCTTAAAGAACTGAGAATTGTCGAAAAACGACCGCCTAAGCACAATAGGAGGCTGGGACCGGAGGAATCGAGAGAGTTGGAAATAGTGGGAGGAGCAAGGCAAAGGGTTGAAATCCTCGGATGACTTCTTGCTAGACGTCGGAGTGAAAAAAACCCTGGATCTTTAGGGATTAGGGCCCGATCCGGATGTCGAGCACGTCGATTGCTTCCCGAAGAAAAAAGGAGCGCGCGTGGTAGCAACAATACCCACCCTAGGCACATTACATCTCTTTTAATCGCTCATCCACATCCGGGAGATATAGGGCTCCGGGTGAGCTGGATTCCAGCTATTACTCTCCCTCGGGTTCCAGTTCAAGCATTCGAAACAGGCGACCGAATAAAAAGGCCCCCATTGTCGGAGAACCAAGTTTCCCACGGGAGAGAGAGGGAAAATAACGGTCGGAGCGCATACTCGCTCTTATGCAGCTGACTAATATCTCAACAATAGCGCACTCACAAAACTTTTTGTTGTTCCGCAAGATATGCAAATTCTGAATGAGCAATAATCGTAATAAAAGACCACCACAGAAATCTTAAATTTTGGGAATTTCAGACCTTAAATATTTCCAAATTACATCCGCCTTAATGGAAACCCAGTATTTTAATTTTTTTGGAAAATTTCACGCTGCATGGATACAAAATACACAGAAAATGGCGTACCAACTGGCAAATACTTACACCAAAATGTTCGCCGACTTCTGGAAACAATGAATAGTAGAAACGTTGACAATTTAGCATTGATTTTTAGCTATTTATCATCGAAACGTCTACAATAATACTGCACTAGAAAAACAGCATTTTTAAGAGACTTAGGCTACAATGAGCCGGAAAAATATTTTCCGAATGGAAAAATTCTGGATCTTTCTGCGCGGGAATTTTCCAGTCTTACCGACGTTGGGCCCGGTTTAGTGTTTCTCAGCAGCCATTTGACGAACTTTGGAATGTTCCCGGGATCGACTCCTGAGAGAAAATAAATGAATAAAAGAACGTAATTTCCGCATCTTTCGGATTTTACGATACCAAAATTACATCTCATAGGGAGGTAACTTGCATATCAATGTTCCCTTTAGAAAACGTTTGAAAGCGAAGCTTTGCTTTCCCCACTTCGCACAAGGGTCTTTCGCTTTCCACCACACACAACTCATACTCGAAACGCACGATCAAACTTTCCCCGATACTTTTTTTTCTAACTCCACCCTGCTTGCTCCCGCCGAGAAATAGAAGCAAACACTTCCCTCGCTCACATAGCCATGCAACATTATCTTCCTCGAGAGGACAATGATTAAAAGAAAAACAAAACCACCTTCTTTCTTCTGCCCCGGAAAGAAAACAAGGACATATCAAAAAGAGTCCGGTACGAGTGGAAGGCAAGTGATTTCACCTCCCACAATGGAGCCTTTCGGAGCATAAAACCCTGGATTCAGCACAGACAAACACACACGCAGGCGGGAGGCAGACAGGCGCACAACACTCCGGGCCGACTCTAGACCACGTAGCCGCAGGGGGGAACTTAAAAAGGGGGACGATCACCCTTCCCCACACAGAAATCCTCCGGCTCTGACAAAGAGGCATCCTGGAGTTTGCTGAGGCGTTAGTTTTTCCGATGGCGAATCTCCGCTACCACCACTCCTCCCTCCCACTCTTTCCTCGCCCACCCTTTTCCGGCTCTGCCTCGGATTCTCCGGCGCAAACACATACGAACCACATACATTCCCTCCTGCTAAACACACGCGCGAAAGGGGTGGAGTGGAGATCTCACCCTCCGCCCCCATCCTTCCGCGGCATAGTCCCCCGCATTCACCTCTCCCGCGCCGCCCTCGCGGCGTAAACTCCTCCGCTTCCGCTTTTTTTAGAATGGGCCCCGACGTCGACCGACGACGAGGACGACGTCGGCGACGCCAACACACACGCGCGGACGGATTTTCGCGTCTCCCTTGGCGTCGTTTTTTTGGCGAACCATTTTATGCTTTCCGGATGGAACCGCCTCGCCGACCCGCTTACCCATCTCTCTGCATCCCTCGCGCCAGCTTCCCTTTCATTCCCCGCTGCGCCAAGGGGCACGTCTCGCGCGACAGGTTAATGTGCGCGGGCCGTTAATTTTTTCCACCCCGCCGAAAATGAAAACAAGCATATACGTTCATACAAACACTCACGTGTACGGACGGATGTATATGCATGGAGAATCGTCACTGACGATGAGCAGGGTGGTTCGCGCTGACAACTTAGCGGGAGGAAAAATTACAGTGTACCAGAGGAGAGGCCAGCCACTCCCATCTACTGAGCTACCCCTGGCTTAAAACTCCAATTACGCCAGGGTTAGTTTCTGCGAATGAGCTAGGGTTTTACGCCTCCTAGAGTTTAAGGAGACGAAAAACACTATAAAAGACACTGGCACAGATTAGTACTCAAGACGCGATCTATAACGACAACAGGGATATTGCAAAAGCGGCGGACGGTTGTGATATGAAGAAACATGTTCTACTTAAAAGGTAAAGGGGAAAGCATGCCTCAGATATGAATGCTATAAAATTAATGAATTTATGAACAACTCCCAGAATTAATTTCAACTGATTATACGAAATACGGGCAGTGATATTAAAGACTAGAAATTAGTCAAACCATGTATGCATTAATTTTCATGGGACTGTAATTCAAATACTCATCGGATCTCGTACGGAAAGCAAGCCAGGGCAAATATTTGACACACTCACTGACTGGGAAGGTTTTGGTGTTTTCATTTGATGTAGGCATTTGCTATTTGAAGTATAACACTAGAAAACATCGTAAAGTTGATGTGGCCTGAATCATTCCCGCGGTCACCTAACCGACCATACTTTTATACTTACATTTTTCACAGCAGATTGAGCGAACAGCAAACAATTTCAACAGTTGCGCACGCACCTCTCCCAATGTGTCAAAGCTAGTACACCTTGACGGACCGCGATGCAAAGAATTCTAAATCGCCTACGGACTAGTCCTCAACTCGCCATCGACCAAGTCAAGTCAAGGAGTTTATTGACCCCAAATAAAATTGTACAAAATATATATATAAAACTTAGCAAATAAAAAAAATTGTAGTGCCCTGTTCTAGGAACAGTTTCCTCTTCAGGGCTAGACAGTGTGTATTTGCATTTTGTATTCATGGTATTCATAGCTTGATCATTTGGACTCACGGCATTGCCATAGGTCCGGTATTCACGCGAAGTGCAGGGAAACCTGTAAAAACCCGCACGGAGCGGCATTTTTCCCGGATTAAAACTCGTCCGGAAGCGTTTCGATTCGCGAGAGCCAATCAAATTAAACACGTTACTCCCGCGTCAATAATTCCCATAGGGGTCTCAGATGGAAAGGGGTGTGGCCAGTATCGCTGCTGCTCCAGGCAATTGCCGATTTCGTGTTTGGCGTTTGTTTCGATCACTGGCAGAGGAGAAAGGTTACCGAAGACAAGGAAGTGTGGAGGGAGGACCGGATTAGAAGACCCTTTCGCTCATCCACCACAGATAACTTCCAGGGCCAGATGGTTAGGCAAGCCTCATTTTGCGCGAAGTGCGAGGGGATTCGGGGACGTGCGTTGGGCACGAATTCATTAGTAAACATTCACGAGAGCAAAGCCACAATGCGAGTGGATGGTACTCGCCCGTGCATCGGCACTTTTCAACGAAGGAAGCATGAACCAGGGCTGCTATTCTGAACGAGATAAGGCCGGCCTTATAAGTCATAATAGCGGAAAAAGTCGATATTTTCAAGAGTATTACGACCCAGTCGTTATTTGCTATTCTGAATGCCGAAGAGTCACCGGAAGTCGCTATTCTACAGATATCCCATAGCGCGGTCGAAATATGGTATTCTGAACGGCAGATAGCGACCGGTCGGGTCGTAATATTATTCCCCGATTCTGAAGACCGGGCAATCTGGACAGCGCGACGTAAATCAGCTCGCTGAATGACTTTCAAATGTTTATAATGTTTACTTCGAGTAGCATCGGGTATATATTTGACGTTTGTTTACTATTTGAAAGGACTGGACGTCTGCATTTCAAGTTTTGGCAATTGTTAATGCATATGTAGAAGCCCGGGGTAGGCTACGATTAGTGAAAGTGATACATATGTGTTTGTTTTTTGTGAAATCAGTGGACTGTGGTGTTTCTATTTACTTTGAAGTCATTGGTGGTGCCTGTTTTAGTTTCTGTGGTTGTTGTATCGGAAAATTTCAAGCATGTTCATTTATCTGGTAAGAATAAAAGCCTGTTAAGAATTACTAGAAAGTGTTATTTATAAATTTACCGGAGGACCACAGAGGTTCCATCCCATGCCCCTCTGTAAACTGACCTCTGCACGCAAATACCTTCGCAAACCGACCACGATTTATAAACAATAATAATAACAGGATGATAGTATAAATTCATTTGAAGTGATGGAGGACAGATTTATTAACCATTTCCGTGTGTCGAGTGAAGTGACTATGTTTGTAGTAAACTGACTTGATTAAAACTTGCGGCGAGAGAAATCCTGCAAGCCATGGCTTGATGATGTGTAAATACTCATTAATAGATCATAATAGTAGACGGGGAAAGTGTGATGTGCCATATTATACTTCATTGCAAAGGCAGTTTATTAATGTGTACGTATTTTCAGTTTATAGAACCTTTTATTTACCTGCCCGATGAAAAGCAATAAAACTCCTACCGACAATAATCCTTTTCATCTCATTGTGTATTTACGTCTCCATTGGGTCGTTCTTAATTGTAAATATATTAATAACTATAGTTACCCTTGAGTGTAAACTATTTTTATTTTGCTTGCATTGTAAACAAACAACAGTGATTTCATGAAAATACCGGTACAGAAACGAAATTGCCGAACGTGAGCAGCTGTGTGTCACTTAATAATCCTGAAGGGTACAGAAACCACAATCATTTCCATTCTATTAATTTGCAAATTGTATAATTATGAAACTATTGATCTTTTATGATGATAAGTACGATTTTCGTGCGAGTACCCTAGCCTCCGTAGCAAAACGTATTTAATGTTTATCAACATTGCCTATGAAGATGATAAAGTAATTAATATAAGTTCTACCACTTAATATTTGTGATAATCGGATGAATATAATGAAAGTGGTTGCTTACCCCATAGCGGAGCATTAGGTACTAATTCATCATTAATAAACTCGTATTTATATACCATTAATAACCACCACATGAATATTGATAATGAGTTCGTTTTCAACGACGGCCCTTTTCTCTGGCATGCTTTTTAACGTAAAATATCCACGGAGAAGTTCATATTTCGTATTTATAGCTGAGGATTTTAATCAACTACAGGCGAAAACAATTTTACGACGAGTTTGGCTGTTTCATATGCAAATGTAAGCAGGAGAGTTACCTCAGTTAATGATGTTTGCTCGAAAGATACATTGATCTGGATGAATACGCGAATTTTTCAAGCAGGATAATAAACAATTCATTTATAATTTTATACATTAATATCAGCTGTTCGCTGGCCATTGTGAGAGGCGTAAAGTTGGCCGTAAATCTATCCCAAACTGTCCCAGAAATTGTAAACATCGCTTGCTATTGGCTGCCGGAATTTTTGTTTTCTGATCTTTACGGTTCTCATACCGGAAGGGGCGGGTACAATTATTCCACCTCAGAACTGGGCAATTTATTCCCCACCTCGATTCAGAATACCAGATCGGGGAATAATGACCCGTGGAATAGCGCGGCCTTATAATAGCGACCCCGATTCAGAATACCAGCCCAGGTGTCTCCTAACGCGGTCACCGCACTCCCGTCATCCCATCTACGGAATGATCGGCGCTAAACAAACCGAACGACCGGCACTTGTGAAAAATACGAGGCCCTCAAATTCAATGTTATCCACCGATAGCATAAAATGTAAATCGTAAATGTAGACAACGTGCGCGATAGGGTTAATACGACTTCGCTTCCTTCAATGCCCTTAAACATTGAACCACTGGAGGTACGAAATACTATTAATGGGTTTTCTGATGAAGAATCTAGGAAGTAAATCGATTTAATTTTACTTTCCTGAAGATGTTACGAACGGATTTGAACCAGGCGCACTCGCAAATCAGGGGCTTAACGTTTCGTATAACATGCTATTAGAATTACTGGATCACGAATGTACTTAAGTTCCTATAATATGACAAAATGTTATCACAAGTTAAACCTACCCAAATAATAACCCAATCAGCAACTCAACGTTACGTATTGATAATGTAATTCGTACTGTACCTATACATAAGCGTGAAACAAAATAGACATAAAAGGACGGGGAAAATACGCATTGAGCACCAATAATTGTATTAGTTATGGCCGAACATCTTCGCGTGTATTTAGATTATTGCGTGCGAATTAGAAGTACATAAATCTAATCTGGATAGATTAAGAGAAAAATAAATAATATTTGCAATCATATGTATACCAATATATACTACAGACACCTCGGTGGATAAGGCGAATGGTTTCCTGGACAGTGCTTCAACGTATTTTGTAACCATTTCGTTTTCCAAGTGCGAAGAAACATTGAGCCCGTTACGGAAAAAGTTTTAAGATAACTTTTCCATTGATATCATATTCAATTTGGGAGGTTTCGCAGTGAACAACCGAAATGTTGCTGAATATAAGGGGTTACCGGCCATTAAAACTTTAAGGAAACTAAAAATCAAGATTAAAACTACTTAGCACGACCTATACCTCAACAACACCCTCACTGAAATCGATATTCTCGGTCTTAAACTTTGTGAAACCTCATTACCACAATTGAGAAAAACTGTGCCAATTTCACGAGCACCAATATCTTGAGGTACCGAAGATAACAAGGTAGATACATAAATGTTCAGATACCGAAGTTATCCCAGAAGTACCTACCAAAAGAAGTTACATTAGTGATGACTCCGACTGTACCGAAATAAATATGGTTGTGAATCTATTTGTGAAACCTAGAAAGTTTTTTCAGTTGTAACACCCTCGACCACAAGTTTTGCGGAACGAAATTATTTCAGACCTTGAGACTTCCAAAGGGGAGAGAGAGAGAGGAACAGTCATCACTTCCGAATCTGAAAACACATAATACAAAGTAATCTGATGATCCGAAAACCGATGATGGTTCTCGATGCGACCGAAGATCAACACCACAACCAAACATTGTCCCGCGGCGTTAATTTTATAGAGCTCGTGTTTACTCCGAGTTTACATGCTAGGGTTGTTTTCTTTCAGCCATTTCTCATCGTATATCTCTGTTTCTTTGCATCCAAACTATAAAAAATGTCAAAACTGCTCGAATACGAGCAAACACACACTTAGAAATAATGACACAAGCAAGTAAGGAGAAACATTAACAGGACGAGAACATTTACACATTGGCTGCTAGGAGATTACGTCCATCTTCCTAACTAACAATCGGGCTGCAGGACACTTCCATTAAATATCATTTTACGGCAAAGTTTAAAAAAAACACTTCACATCTTCTATCATGCAAGAACTGCATTTTTACAGCATCTTGCGCGGAGTCACGATTACCTACTCACCCAGAACGAAAGAAAGAAATCGATTTGGAATGAAGATGATGTTTACCCTCAATATATCTTGATGAACATGAATTACATACCAGCCGCAGTAGCCAGGTCATTAATGGGATTGGTCGTTAATGGGTCTACTATAGAAGGCCAAGGGTTCGAATCCCGCCTCGGGCAAGGATGTGATCCTGTTCTTAGAATAAAGTGCGCGTTACATATGAACGTACAATGCAACTGCATTACTTGGACGCTATTGACACCTGCATTCTACCATTACTACAGAACTGAACCCCAACCGGGACAATATTTTTGTAATAGAATAGAATATTAGGAATAACGCATACATAATAATTCAATCTCGTAAGACACTTCCATACTCTCAGCATGCACGCGATGTCTTGGGCAGATTTAGATCGGGACAACTGAGTCGGGTGGGCATTTAAGGGAGAATTCCCCGAAGAATGGGAGAGGCTTCAAGAAAACGTATTTTTCGGAAATGATCTAGAAAGGAGATATCTAGAGCTTCAGAAAACAACAGATTTAGGCGAAATTATATCCTGGATAAACTGGTTCGGGGGAACGTGACGAGGGGATTGAGGAGAAACGAAACGGTACTCCCCCGGTAGCCTGTCGCGATCATCGCGAAGTAATCTATACGAAGGAGTCGCCTTGAGAGAGGATTTGCCCAGAAGTCGGGGAAGAGGCTGGAAACCATTCGACGAAGTTGCTTTCACTCCTCTGCGGATTAAATAAAGAGGTGGTCGGGGTAGGGGGAAAAGCTTCGGGCCACCCAAGACTCGCGACAATAAACATGTACCCACGGTAAACATCATTTCCACGCTGAATCAAAATCTATGCCCGATATTTACATTCCTACCCGCTCCTCTCTCGGTTGGCTGGAGCACCGCGGAGGGAAGTTGACTACGGTTCTCGATTAAGGAAATGCCCCCGAGCTCCCACGCATCGTATGGGTGGTGCGGGAACGTAGCCTTTCCAAGGTCCAAACGCGGCTTGAGAGAATAGATGATACGGTGTGGAACCGCGGGTAAACAAACGGTCCGCGACCTTTAGGCCTCAACCATTTTTCTGTCAAATCCAAATACCATGAAAACGCAGAATGTCGTAAGCAAGTCCGCTCCGGTAATGATGAAACAAAGAAGCGGCACAGGATCATAAATCAACCCACTCGAGCCCTCTAGACTAATTAATCGTGATGCCTCTTTTGCACGGCGCCTAGTTGGAGCAGTAAATGATACTTCGGACGAGAGGATCGCTCTAATATGAAAATCAACTTAACCATACCAACTACAGTATTAATTTTTTTATTTACCCTACCACAAACGGCGTCTGAGTAAGGATAATTATTTATCGCGAATAAAATATCACTAGCGCCAAAACGGAATAGTTTTCTTTGAATCAGAAGAGAAGACGGGAATATCACGTTGAAGTAATTCATTTCTTTTATACACAACACAATTTTAGGCCTAATTTTATGGATTTCTTTAGGTATGGTAGGATTGTAGTAAGAAGACATAACGTCGCAATTCCACAAGGAGTTTCATTAATCACGACCTGGTTTCGTCGCAGTAACATCTGCAGCTTAGATGACGCTCTGTAACGAAATAAAATGATTAATAAAACTTGTGAGTTTTAAACTCTGTCTTCTAACTTCTCTTATTATTGACACTAATCAACTTGAATTATGATTTTCCTAACAATGGCACTGGTGTCGACAGACTGAATTGACCAAAGCGACACTAAAATTTCACCGCACGATCAATAAAAAGTTTTTGAACGACAACTAATGATAAAAATTTCCATGCTATATTTTTATTCCTCGACCATGACACTTAACCGTTAATATCAAGGGTCATTATCAGAGCCTAATCAGCGTAAAACACCGATGTGAAACACAGTGCCGAAGTACTGAAACCACTTGGGAAATAACATTGTGTGAAGAAGTACTAAGTTATTTAGGTCGTACACTTAGATACTTTCTCTTCATTTATGGAAGAAAGACGCTCCTGTTTACATACTGTTCTAAAATTGATGTGGAGCATAATAATTCGTCGACATCATCGCTGTCAAGCACAAGACATCAATATTTAAACTAATGGTTTTCTGTGCATAACATTTAATGAAGATATTTTAAAGTGTTCGCATGTTTCCAACGTTGTCTGAGATATTCCGTGCATGAAGTTACTAGCAGGCAAAAAAAGTAATTCGATAATACAAAAGTCCAGATATATAATAATATTAAAACATTAAAAACTTTGTGGGCAAAGCGATACTGCAAAACAAAACCTGGGATAATCATTCCTCCTCACCGTAAAGGCAACAGATTATTATAATATTATATAAACCTAAACCGGTAAAAAAAACACCATCATAGCTTTAAATATAGAGGAGATTGTAAGAATTCTTCTGCAAGTATATCAGCAAAAAGGTGCTGGTGGAATTAAAGAAGAAACGAGCTTGGATACTCGTCTAAGGAAAAGACTAGTGCTCTCTTTACACTCTTCCGTCGATACTTTCGCGTCCCTTCTTTCCAGAAGTAAATAACCCATGCCACGATCACAAAGTTTCCATCAGTTTAATCTGGAAGGAAGACCGAGAACGACCAACAAGCGTACCCTGGTTTAAATAGAGAAAATACTCACAATAAATGCCACCTAGTGTCGTAAAATTAAGGCAGGCTACGGAGAGTATCTGAGTAAAAAATAAAAATAAAGGAAAAGGCACCTTACATTATGAAACGAGAGCACAATCGAGGCTCAATGAACAACTTCCTATCTGATTTATCACCATACCAATCTGTACACTGATGTTTATGCGCATACCAAATTTCCTCGGCGTAGCGCCGGCGTGATACCGTTACCGGTCACAAACAACTAAGACATGATTAATTTTCAGGAATATTAGTTCGACTTAAATCAACGTGCTTCTATACCTTTGAGCACCTGAGCCATCTCCGCATTGAATATTGGAGGAGTTTCTTTACAAGGAACCGTCATCATAAGAAGGCTGAATGGAAGATAAATTAAAAAAAAAGTTGAAGTAACACAGCAACTCATCACCCCGGTTGCAATTACGGGCGTGGCCGTTCGTTCCGAGGCATAGCGGCATCAAGCGCACTAATTAATCTTTGTGATGCGTCGTGTTACCCCCGAGCAGCACTATACCGAAATGAAAGGAAAAACATAAAGCAAGCTGCACGGCAGGATCATCGGACTCCCTAAGCCAAAAATCGATAAAAAGTAATCAATACCCTTCTTCCGACCTCTCTCTTCACCTTCTATTCTTTGCTCCCTCTAATTCTCCCCACAAACCCCATCCCCAACACCACTTTTCACTCATCCCACCAGTCCTCCCTATTTCCGAGTTTCTCGCTCCGCCCCAACCCCTCCTTACTTTAAGCATCCGACCTTACTCCTGCTTATTTTTTCCTCCCCCGCGACCATCCGTCTCACTTCATCTTCCAAGCGCTAATGGGACGGACGGCAACTAATAAATGGCTGCTCACGATTTCGACGCGAGAGCTGCATTGAGTCGCAAAGGAGGACAACGAGGAAAATCTCTCCACCTCCGCGACCGCTCGACGCAACGGCAACCAAAACGACTCTGATGAACATTCAGCGAACCGAGCGGTATGAAACCAAGGGAAGAGGGAAAACGAGAACTTCGCAAAGGTAAAAACTTCGTACTTCATGAAGATACTGATTGACCTCCCAATCATCAATGAAGATGATATTTATTTCATTCGAACTTACTTACGCCTCATAACAAAAATATTGGCTAGGAACTAAGGGTCACATTAAAAATCCCTTCGTCTCTTCAGCGCTTGCTAGTTTTCTTCCAAGGTCGTTAGCCATAAGCCACAGATTTGAATCCCGTCTCGGTCATGGCTTTTGGATTTGTCTTACGATGAGTTTGGCACTACGTTATATAGCCCTTGCAGTTGGAGCGCCTAAAAACCTCATTCTACAACTCTTGCTCTCTAGGAAGTGACGGAAGAAACACCAATCACCCTGTTTTTGTCAGCACGAGAGGCATTTGCACGAAAACAGTAACACATTTTAAACGAAAATAATACTATTTATATACATGAGTTTTGGAATTAAGTCACTTATCTGACTTTATTTGATTAGCATAACTCAAAGATAAGAGAGAGAAATTATAAAATCCCACACTCAGGGCAAATTATATATACGGCACAAACGACGAAACTACTGCACGTCTCATGACCTCCAGATGAAGACTGCTTATGGTGAACGTGCAAGTGACGAAGATGAAGACGTGCAAAACCACATCATGGTTTAAGCATGCATAAAAATACACTTTTGGTCCTTTTCTGTTAATAAGTGCTGATCGACAATTTGTTCAAAAATTCATTGACATATGTGCGTTACGTTTCGTAAACGTAACTCTCGGTGATAGGCATACTTTCAACTCCTGGTTTGTGTAATTATTATATAGCGCTAGCTTAAAGCAGATAAACTTTAGATTGAATACCGGGGCGTAAAGAGTAGGTATCCGCTGCAATAATCAATAATGCTAAAACCGAGATTTAAAAAAAATATGGAAAATCTATACATCAAGTAGTGAAAGTGAACCATAAAATTGGGCTGCATGATCCATATTTTTTATCATGGGGACAAATGAAGGATGAGTATTGAAATTCCGGGTAGCTCTCCGAGAAAAACACCGATGGAAAATATCCATACGACGGAATAAAATCAAGGAACGACAGTCTCCTTCCGTCGTATAAATAAATTATATATCGAAGCGGATGTGACTATTCTATCCATTTTTCTCATTAATTAAACTTCTTTCCAAACTTTTTCAATCAAAATAGTACCCTTATAAAGTTCGTTTCACTGGCATTTCTCTTGCATACTCCACGGGACTACAAGACGCGCTTGATAATCAACGCCTAACAACTTTCATACAAAATAGATGTTTTGAATACCATTCGTAAGCAGGTATTTGAATATGAATGGCATATAGGGAAAAATGGGGGTCATGGTGGCCTAGTGGGTAGAGGACTGAGCTACTGACCGGAGGGTCCCCGGTTCAAATCCCGGGCAAGATTCTTTCTGGACACCCTCTAAAATCCTCGCGATTCGATTTTCTGCGTGTCAGAACTTTGTCATGCCGACTGTTATTACCCGGAGAAGTGCTTGCGTAGGACTTCGCAGGTGGCCCAGGGAAAGGAACTGGCCTCCCTACCCTGAATGTGTGAAATTCACATTCACATTGAAATTCAGGTTCATTTAGTACGGGGTGAGCTCTACTCTCACCTATCAAAGACCAACCTTCGGGTTGAATCACTGAGTGAGTGACAGGGCAAAATACTACTTCAGAGATCGTTTTTCAATTAACAATTATGTTCCAAAGCAGGAGATTCGAATTCAGTGAAATAACTATTTCGAGGAAGAAAATACGTCAATACGTCACAATATAATTTTATTTTTCGAAAATTATGGACCCGATCCGGAAAGGAGGAAATAATGCGACTTCCTCCCTGGCCATAAAGGCATAATTTGAGAACACCAAATTTGCGCATGCTTATTATTCAAGAAAATTATTCAAAAGTAATTACCACGATCATTTCAGTTATTATTATATCCTGTGGATACACATGGCGTAGTCATGAATTTTCATTAGGTTGATGCAAGATAACAGAAAAATGAAACGAGACATACGACTCTTGGTTAGGTTAAGCTAAACCTGTCATTAGGGCCCGAGGTGTTTTTGCAAGAAGATTATTCTGTTCTACAACCCGTATCGTATGGGAGACGTATTTTTAGTGAAATTTCAATTATGGTTTCAGCCAAAAATTGGATACACGTTCAGTTTAATCACTCATTTTGAATGGAATCCCGAAAGATAAAACTCAAAGTATCATCAAACGAACCCGCCCGCAAACTCCTTGGACTATTTGCTCAACTTTCTACTTGAGGTGACAAGACATAAAAATATGATTTCATTTTTTGGCCATTCTAATAGAACTTTCCACTAATAACATTTTCCTCGAAAGGATAAAAAAATGCTATGCCACCGCTGAATATCACATTCACGCAGAAAAAATAGTATCCGTTTCATTTTTCAAATCTATTATAAATCTAATGAAATGATTGATCAAACCTGGATCTAAAGACCATTTGCACCACCCCATTTTTATTTTTTTCTCGGCACTCGTTCCAAATCCTTCAGTTCAAATAATGTATGCAACCCAATTATTTAACTCTTCAACAGATCGACAGAACAAATATTCACGTAACTCGTTCTAGGTGGGCCATAAATGACGGACGAGAGTTTAACATGTATTTTATTTCCATCAGCATTGTAAAATATTTTTAAAATGACGCTCTCGAAGAACATATGAAAAAGCCAGTTACACCTCAGATGATAAGACCAGCAATTATAATCTCGACGCTAAATTTCTATTCCATTTCCCCTCTGCCTCTCCCAGAGAGTGTTTCCCTCCTTGACGCGTTACACCCTTGGGAGAAATGCTTGTGTAAGCAACTCGGGGCACGGTACATTTCTGCACCGAAAGAACTCGGTTTAACCCCTCCCAGAGATAAATTCCTTTCCCACCATGGTCTAACACTCAGCTTCTTGGCACACAGTTGCTAACGAAGTTAATGCTATCAAGCCATTTAGAACGAGTCCACCGGAAACTTTCCGGAAAGTTTGGACACTTTTCTTCTGGAATAAGAAGGCGTCTTCACGTCTCTACACCGTTGGTTATATTCCCGGCTGTCAGGTCGGGAAACACCTAATTTCATTTTCTCCGGGTGTGTGAGGATAAGACTACTTTAATCCATTCGCCCGAGTACGGAACGTGGATTCATAATTCAAGAGCCTCAAGTCCTGAAGTGTATTGCTACCGGGATATAAATGTGGCTTGCCCACGCAAAACCGAACTAATCGAGCATCTACAGAGCGAGAGATTCAAAGAAAATTATTTCGCGCGTTAAAAATTCACGCGTCATGAATTACAGCACGCCGCACTTGACCAAGATGTCCATCGATTTTTTTGTGACTCCCTACGAATAATGCCTCCTACCTTTTGAATTATGCTAATCCCATTTATCCATCACACTCTAGACATAGACGTGCTATTGCATTAAAATGTGTTATACAGGAGTGCTTTCACGGGGGACATCGTACTCAAATATCGGCAAGCATTTATAATTGCAAGGATACTACGTGAACTTCCAACTTCCCATGGGCAACAATGAAGAAAACACTATACTGAGTGATTTCCATAGAACATTCAATAAATAATGTTGTAGGAACTGAAAATAATTCAACATTAATTACCGGACCACGACTTATTGATGTATTTCTAGATATTCATACACACATGTACTGACATACCCATTCAAACAGTTAGGACTCCAGTATATGGTGTTGTGTTCTCTCATTTCAAACTACCAACATCGTTACCTCATGTCGGGCTGGAAAAACCTTGAATTGTTACGAAACAAAGGTTACATTGGTCATAAATATCTGTAATGTCAACCGATCAAACAGGGAGTATATACTTTATTTAAATGTTATTCAGCCATTATGGGAAAATTGGCACATTTTTCATGCCGGTCATAAACTTAGCAGAAATTATTACTTTCACTTCAATTATCCCATTCGGCCTCTCATACTAATAGTCGTTAGTTTCGTTTGCAAAATCCAACTCAAAGGTCGAGACTTCACACATTATCGATATGAATAGATATATTTCCAGGTTTTTAGTTTCCGGAACCAGACGACCGCTACTGTGGAAGTACCGCACGATTCAACTTACTACCGCTACTTACGTCGCTTTGCTGAGCAGCGGATCGACAACCATAATCAACCGACCATCCATTCTAAAAGTGAAGGTTCGACGCTGCAAAACCCGAGCGAGAGTAATTCACGTCATGTTCACGCGTGTGCACGTACCGATGTCCAGTTGAGGCAATCAGAAACAGCCTTGGGCAGGAAACAAGATGAAATAAACGGCATGACGTCAACGTCCACGTTCCCTAGCCATTTGGTCAGGGTTCGCACCCAGCTCTAAGTGTATTAATGAAGTATTCGGAGTGCTTCGACGGCTTTAGGCCACTTGGCACCACTCATGCAAACAATATTACACTGAACATTTTCAACAAATATTTGTGAAATGAAGCAGACTTTTTTAATTTCAACATTATTATAAGATGCCAGCTGACCTAAAATACACCATCACTCGGCTAAAACGATAGCTTTCGGAAACGGAGCTTCCCAAGGTACGTACGTTCGCCCTTCCGAGATGCCTAGCCTGTTGCGCGCGTCCTGGTGCTAGTCACACATCGTCGCCAAGAAAGTAAGAACGTGTAGACTACGATTCACTGCTTCTTAAGTATGAGACCGTGCACAGCTCCTGTGTCGACCGTGCTTTAGTGGCACGGTTACAGTCGAAAAAGAATTTTGAAAAAGAAAAAAACTTTCAAGAGAAGGAAAATTTCAAGTATATTGACGTAATGTTGGGAAAAACTACCAGCGTCATGCAGTTAAATCTCAGTTGGGAGGAAGACAGGGTCAATCCCGTTTGACTTAAATCTTGTTATCGTCCCACTAGCCATCAGGGAAAACTAAGGCGCCGTTCATGTAGTACGTCATTTACTAAAGGGAAGTAAAGGAATTTTGGCTCAACGCAACGTTCGGGGACGTCGGTGGAAGGAAGGAGTGCGACTATTCTTGATGTTAACAGCAGACATCAGGGTTCAATAGGCTAACCCCTTCACGTAGGAAAGCGTAGGGATAAATGGATATCTTGAGTACTGACTATCTATTCTGAGGGCTAGGGATCGATTCCTGGCAGCGGAAGAATGCTTTTAGACGTACTTAGGGCTTTAATTAAAGGACAGATGGTTGTAGCCAGAGAGTATTTCAAATTCAGAGCTCTTCCGCGGCTGGGACACGAGACCGTGGAACCCTTGCCATTTTACGTCACGCGCAGCCGAGAGCCGACTTGGTTTCATTTCCCCCCTCCTTTACCCGACAAAGTCTTGCCTTTACCCTATCCAACCATCCTTCACGGTAGGTATGTACAATTAACATATTAGCTATCCATCATCAGATTGAGCCGCTGACTACATATATTTCTTCGTGAAGAACATAAAAAACATCTACGCTAATTGCAAAGAAGTGATAATGTTTAATTTACTATTCTGCTCAACTAAATGAGAATTTTCAGCATTCGATTAGTCAATTCAAACATGTCTAGCAGAAAGCTGTCAAAGCTGATCGTGAAAGATTCGCTAATTTCCACCATCGCGCCATGTATCGCTTGGAAATAATTCTTGAGTGGTGCGGAAAACGGGACAATTTATCGGATGAAAGCATTTACGCAAAGTGCTACCGACAAAATATAGTCTAAATCTTACCAACAGAGCGAGGATTATGTCGAGACACCAAAAAGTTGATTACAAAACCGGTGCATATATTTACCAGCATTACTGAGGGTAAAATAATGTAACATCCACTCTACTTCATTTTGAGGAGTCATTCATGGCGTGAAGGAGAGAGAATTTGTGGAAGAGAACATCAAAATGGCCCAAACCGGCGACACTGTTTTTTTGGACAACGCCTATCCGTTCCCAGCAAAATTTGTTTCGTCCACAACGCAGATACGAGCCTGAGTTCGGGAGAGTCAATTGGCATGGAAAGAAGTATTTTATCTTGAAAAAACGAACGAAATATGTGAAAGGTTAAAGGAGCATATATATACTTATTTAGCAATTTAATTAAAATATTAATTTAAAAATAGTCATATTCATTTTTAAGCAGTTCTTGGCGATGATTCTACATTCTTCAATGAATCGATAAAATAAAAAAAACTCGCGTTTCGTTTCTCAATTATGGCATCAATATTTTACATAAATAACGGCAGAAAAAAAGAAGAAGAAAACAATTCCACAGGTGGTGTAAAATTAAATCTCTAATCAAAGTAAAAAAAAAACGATTGCTGCTCGTGCATGCGTTAAAGTCAAACGTGTCTTTCCAAGGTTAAAGTGCATCTTTGGTATCCCCATTAAAAAAAAAACCTCGATATCGCTCTACCATTCTCAGTAATCGGAGGCATAACATGACATCGACTTAAAGATCTACGTTGTCCGACTAATACCGAGCACACAACCCTGCCATCAGCCAGACACAGAAAAAGGGGGGTCAGCCTCAATTAGAGCAACACATACACGGAACGAAGGAAATAATACGAGCAATTAGACGGTAAATTGACGGCGGAAAATTCACTCCCGAAGGTCAAAATCATCTCCTTTGAATCCTTATCTTGCGCGCAATTACTCAGGTATTGATCGACGGGATGATTCCCATGCGATCACCAAAAAGATACTGCATTGCACATAGAATATATTCAAAGATTTTCCGCGCTGAAAGCAAAACAGTGGCATACTTAATGGCTGGTCATTAAATTTATCGAAAAATCAACACAAACATTTTTCCGATAATTTCCAATCATCCGAACTTTTTGAGTAGAGGGTTCTGGTATTTATAACAATACCCCATTTACTATCTACACAATAGCCGCAGATAGGTATAAAAATATTAAACAGATGCATCTTGACTTAATGCCATAGTGAAGGCAATCATACCTGATCGTTATCGTAGCATAACAATCAACCATGCATGCAAATAAATCCATCATAAAGACAAAATAAATTATTGGAAAAGTTCAACGCTTCGGAGTCCGTTCAAACACTACCAACATTTTCCTCTACAAAAAGATACTCGTGAATGCATAAATCAAATTTAGCGCTCGACATAAAACAATTACTAAAACTATAAATGATAATTTTCAAAGGAATACATTTACGACATCTAGTGCTCCGAGAGAAAAAAAACTACTGCGCGATCCACACTCACCTCAAGTTACGAACGATTTTATTCATAATTTATCCAGAGTACCGCGAACTATGCGAGAGAATACAAGTGCATTAAAAGCAAGTGCTTATAGTAACTTCCACGAACAAGGTCTTATAAAAAGAGTAACCATTCGTCACTGATAACCGAACATTGATCAATGAAACAGGACCTAGTAATACACCAGGGAGAAAGGTCAATTCAGAGCCTAAACTGGCCACTCGGCGTAATATCGAGTAATCTTGGAACAAATCACGGCATACGTGGATAATTTTTTACGCCTAGGAATTTTTAATAATATTATGCTCCTTTCCTTTTTCTCGAACACCATTCGAACAATATCAAATAATTCAAGCAATATACCTATCTACATTGTAATTTACAAGCTGCCATTATTCATAGGCTACGCGACGTAACGGCTGAACTCAGCAGTGACGTCAGAAAGCTGGGAGATCAAGCGAGTGTACCCATAACAACTCACTATGCTCGGGAAACGGGTCAGCGTGTTCGAGAACCGCTCGTCTAGCCCTGAACGGGTCTCGAACGGGCGCGCCGGGCAATTTGCAGAACTCTGAGGATGGCAAGTCGGATCGTACGTGAAAATCACCACCAGGAACGATTCCCGCACACAAAATGTATTTTTGATGATCACGCGGGGCCCTATCTGAAGTTCGATAATTCTCTCCAAGCAACGATCCCGAGTGACTGGAGATCGATTTCGAAGCAAAACGGTCTCTGGAGACCCGAGGGCCGCAGCGCGCATTTTCGATGTTGCGAACCATCAATATCCCCGCCCCGAAATTAACTGGCTGGAAGTTCGTCGCCTCGGTGTTCCCGAATATTTACGATCTCGAAAAAATTCTTTCTAAATTAAAAGAATATTTCCCCTTTTCCACCAGGAATGCAGTAGGCTTGTTGAAAAAAAGGGGAATCCTGGGAATGATAAAGGCCGATACATGACATGCGGGAAACCCAAATGAGTTATGGGCAAACGCACACAAATACCCACAATGTCATGAAAAATACGAGTATTAATAACAATACGTAAACATACAGACGCAAGGATGGTTCTCCATGTATATCGATTCCATTAAACAAATTTTCGTAGGGTGACCTTCGATTCTTACAGACGTGGGTTCCATAAATGTAATGTACATACGATAAAAAAATCTCTTCAGTAAATCTACACGTTACCCCTACGAGCTGCTGCTTAGACGTGAGGTAAAAGATGGTAAATCAGGAGTCACGAAAATAAGGTTGGAATGACAAGAGGTAAAAAATTAACAACAATTGAGTGAATAAGAAGTAATTTTTTTGGAAAGCATCACGCTTTTTATACTCTAGTCGGCGATGGTGGGCATAATGTGGAAAGTGAGTTCCTGAATTTTTCGATCCTAGAATTGAACCTTCTATGTGTCGCCAAGATGTCAGTCCGTTGATATCCTGCGAGGGAAAAAACGAATTTACAGCGCAGGCTAGGAACTCATGAGAAATGAATTTATCAAGTAATTTCAATCTGGTTCAAAACTTCGTCTCCAAAGCTTCCCAACAAAGGATGTCCAATAGCTGAATAAGGATTTATGTATAGAGGGTATTTTTATGACATGCGCTACTTTCCTTTCCATCGCATTCAGCTTCTAACATGAATCAATAAAAGAATCTTATGCGCTACATGAGTACTCCAAATAATACCTTTCTAGAGTGAAATAATGTTTTTTAGTTGGTACACCTTCTCACGATCATGATTCCTATTACAGAGAGAGCGTTTAACATAGTGCCTTAAATAATTAGAAGGTGTAATTTCCAAAGGTAAATTTAAAACAATAGTCCGACCTAATCATTTACCCTCACAACGCTTACTAATTTGGCACAGTTCTCATTGAAACGGCGGGATTCGATTTAATTAGGCGATTTTCAATCATGGGGCAGAAGATGCTCAATTAAGTTGCATCAAAATTAAGATGCGCAATTTTAGCGACCAGTTTCGTGAAAACTCCTATCCCAAATTGTGAAAAGAACAATTGCCAAAAAATGAAATTTCACAAAGCAATATGAAAAACTGAATGAATGCATGTGCTAATATTTTTAAAATTATACCTGGGAAATGAAAGAAGCCAAAAGGCATTAAGAGTAAGCTTCCATAAAAAAATATAAAACAATCCTCTTCTTCCCGAAATAAGGCAAAAATCATAATATAGAAAACATTTCAAAAATTACCCCAATACTATATCAAGATTTGTTAAATTTGATGAGGATAAAAATCAGTATTTTATAAAAGCCGTGGAAATTGTGCAAATAAATCCGAGAATAATATCCACAATTGTGTATTTTCGTCAAATACAACAGGACATGCGAATATCTAGCTGAAATGACTCCTCTTCAGTCCATGACAGGAATCCCCAGTTTTCATCATATTTCTCTTTTCTCCCTTCCTTTAGAACTTCTCATTTAGTTACTCGGAAATCATCATTCGAACAAAAAAATCCACTTGTGTGACAAAAAGTACATTTAATAACGCGCGCCATAATTTTCGGCCCAGATTACAGGAACGGCGACGCACACGATTGAAAAATCAAACACCCACGGAAAGTTGATAGCAGCGGGATCACCACAACCATTAGTCAAAAGACTACCGACAACCGTGGAACACTTCCAACGCTCGAAGCGAATCTCTCAATTCGGGGCCTGCAGCCAGCGGGGTCGCTCGCTCGCCGGCAGAGCGTTCACCCGCGTTCCGCGCGGCTTCAAACCAATGCAAAACTTTACGAGACAACCGGAGTGCAGATCAAAACCGCTCGAGAAGAGGCGCCCTCGACGACCGTCGGAGCCGATGAATTATTCATGGCACACCGAAATACTTCGCTCGCTTGTGACGACCGCGCCGACGTGCCCCAGGCGATTCATCTCGCGACCGCGTGCGCTGGACAAACATTCATCAAAGCAACCGTCTCCCGGGCGACCGCTTCTCCCCCTCTCCCCCTTCGCACCGCACGCTGCCACTCCGACTTGTTCGGGCGCGCGCAATTAACGCGCGCAAGCCTTGCAAACCGCGCGCGTCAAGTGTTTTGTTTACGGGAAATCGAAATGAGGGCCACCGGGGGACGGTCGAAACGCGGTTTTTGATCATCCGTTCGAATGTAAATTATTTTCGCACACCGGTCCTAATTATTCCGCCCGCTTTTTTCGCAATATATCAAAATACGAACATTAAAAAAATACCGAATTTCAATTATAAGACTGCCCTCGTAAAAAATTCATTCTCACCCATTAACCGGTGGGGTTACATAGGTTAGTGCAATGGGATAGGAGCGGTCAAAGCCTCCAAACTGGAAACCCGAAATGAAACCTTATGGCTATGCGAAACCCCACCACGAAGCTTGCTCAACCACTTGCGCCAGTCACAGAAACAATTTCCTCAAATACGACCTCTATTGTATGTACAATAGAATACATGCTTGGGAGCTGTATCGGGGATCTTTAGCATCGACTTTTGAGAGGAACACAACAATGGGAAAGTTATTGAATGTTCATTTAATGCTTAGTGACGTTGTCGTCTCTTGCAACCGTATAAAATTGAGCGATTATCATCAACACTGGATAACCAAAGGCTGTTTTGATTCATCTCTCCAATCTCCTTCGACATCAGTCTTCGTAACACCATCCTGTGTAAGGATATGCATGTACATACATTGTACAATGAAGTCACACTTTTATCAGATTTTCTATTGGAGCATTTTTTGGACCCCTTATTTGTTCCTCAAAGTAGAGGATTTAGTCTTTCGGGTTATCCACCAACTAACGCTATGTTGTACATTATAACAAACGATCGATACTATAGCAAACGTGATACCTATGTTCGGGGAAGAATTCGACACCGCGAATTTTGGGACGACAGCATCGTGGCCAGTTTGATTGATCGCCTAGGGTCATGGGTTTGAAATCCTCCTCGCATTTATATAAGAATTTAGCTAAGGGCTAGGAATTATATGATTATTTAACCTTAGGAGTTGGAGTAACGTAAAATCTAACAGTAATACTACGACATCTCCCGAGGGATAATAGTGTATTAGCTTCCCCGTACCTTCCACATTACTACTTCATTAAAGTCATTAATACCATGTCTGGAGAGGAAGGTGTTTCGCCTTGCAGACTACTGTGGTCTCAACCTTCGATCATATAAAGAAGAGTAGCTGCCCCCTCTCTAGCGGAAGATGGGATGCATATTTGTTAGCAGGTTACCAACTCCAAGTCACGGCAAGTTCAGTTTTTTGATCATTTGATGGGCTTATCTTACTTAAGGATAGACACACACTTCCACCGATTGACATCGATTATTACCACCACGTGCCTACCTGACGCGTTATCACACTTTTTCGCGGCTAACTTCCTAGGCAGAGGTCTACAATCCGCAACCCTGTGTCCAAACTCAGCCCCGAGATATCCTGGGGATCGAATTGGAGTGGTGGATTCAGTTCCGGATCCCATTCCGAGGACCCAGATTCGAATCCAGGCTATACCAGATTTTTTTTCATTTATATACCGGAACCCACTTTCATGTTGCGCGGAGAGCACCACTAGTTCAGAACTCCTTCCGTCGGATGGGACATTAATCCGTTAGCGCCTTTGTTGAGAGCAGACTAATGCAGACGCCGTATTTCTCTCCGCCCTTCCACCGTTCCCTGGAATAGTCATACCTCTACCCAATAACTCAACTATCCTAAATGGCACAAATGATCTAGCTGTCGGTCGTATCCTCCAAATAACTACTACTCGGGATAGTCCACTGAAAAGAGAAATTTAAAAAAATAATTTCGTTCGCAGAGCTGAAAACGGTTCCTTTTGAGGAGACATCCCGTGCCCCTATTCATAGCAACCAATCTCATGGGACACGGCATGTCAGTTCGTGTGAAAACAACTCGGCATACACGCGGGCGAACGGAACTTTTTAGGCATGTGACCAGCGAGCGGCATCATACACACGCAACGCAACACCAAGTAACGAATCCGGGATTATAAATAAACTCGAATATATTTACGGCAAAAACATGGGAAATAAACAAAACTGTTTCGCCTATACAGTTCGTCAGGACCGCAACACGCTGAACTATAAAAAGGCTATATCATAAAAATTAAGACTATGTCACGGCTATCGCGCGATACGCTTGTACGCAAAAAAGGACGTGATCGTCAAATTGAAAATACACCCGCCACGCTTCGAGTCGATATCGGCGAATTCGGAGACGTTAAAAGAGTTCAAATTGAAATACGGCGTCGATTGAAGGCACTTCTAGGCACGAGACTTTTACGACTTCGGAACTTCAACATATCGCCAGAAACTGCTCCATTCCTCAAAGTCTTGGGAGGTAGGTAATGGATTACGCCACGAAGGGGCACTGCGGCGGCGAAATGGTGAGCGAGAATGCCTGGGGAAAATACGGTGTTAGCAGGAGTATAGGGAGCATGAAGTACACAAGGGATTCGTGTGCTTGTGCTCTTCATGCCCTCCACTGACAAAGCTGAAAGACAGCACTGGAGACAATTCCCCTCAATGGATTGCTGATATTTTAGCAATCGCGTCATTCAACTGAGGGCAAGGTGAAGTACCGAGGGGTTACATACGTGTCCATCCCTATACGTTGACGCGCATAAACGCGTCGAACTTTGCGGGGCGAAGGCCCCTGAAGAAAGCAGCGCACCGAAAAAGAGCACCAGCCTGAAGAGCACGAAGGAGCCGAGCAGGCAACATCCCGCGAACGCGCGGGTTTCACCAGTCGTCCATCCCTATCCTTATACCTTTCTTCCCGGTCTGAAGCGCCTATTAGTGCGGAAACAGACTTGAAAACACCCTAGAAAAACGTAGGAAAATGAGGAGGATACATGAAGAAATTATCGTCCGGAGTCCGCCACACGAAGGACAACGAGCGCATAATCTATTTTCCACCGTGAGAGCAATTATCGTCCGGAGTCAGACAAGAGTGTCGGTTTACATGCGATAGTAACGCGTTCTGTCTGGGCAGGTATATTCTTATCGGATTCCAAACTTGTCATGAAAGTAAAAGAGTCGATAAGTTAGTGATTGAGAGCTCCAAAATATGGAAGCATTAAAAATGTCCATCGTACGGAAAATGTGACCTACATTTGGGTTGCCAATGTGAGGAGATTCACTAAATGACTATAAACAAAAAAACAAGAAAGGGATGACCACCGAAGATGATTGTTGTTGTCGTTATATAGGGAGGAGAAAGTTGAGATACGCATTATATGCATCATCTTGCTCTTAACGGAAGGCAACAAAGGGTTCATGATTTAAACATACAATGCCAGGGAAGGAGTGTTGAACTTGAAGTACTCTCCATACAGCTCTCTAGTATGATCAATATTCCACTATTTCTGCCACTAATTGAATCCGAACCATTGAGATGACAATAAAGGAATTTGGAACGGAAAAACGGCGCTCGAGTTCTCACACCAACCCGATGCTTCCGGAAATTATTTCACTGCACAATTCCGCTAGCAGTGGACGTATTTTTTTCCAATTCCTGACATGCAACATAAATATATCCGAGGGAACGCAGATTCTCAAGAATATGGGTGGATAGCAATTATAAGCAGAAAAAACTAGAGTTTTGAGGTTAAGGGGTTGAGAAATAAAAGCCAGGTGTTCGCGATTAGGCGTTTGGGCGCCTAAGTGTCGCTTTAGTTTTGAGGGCGTAGAGGGAGGGACAAGCACGAGCTGCTGAAAAAATCGACCTCAGAACGGAGCAGCGTCTCCCAATATAAACAACTTAAACAGTACAATTTAATTGTTCAACATTCCACATATTAGAGAATGTTTTGAAGTATCGCTCCGACTATTGTTTACTCAATGACCCTACCTTTCCACCTTTCCTGAGAGTAAACCTCTTAGAATCCTTCAGCAATCAAAAGCCACTAATCCATTTGAATCTTTTCTCCCCATAGTCCAGGCTTCAGAAACATATAATACTACGCGCCACTTAAAGTACCTCACCAACTTTCCTCCGCATCTTTGCTCAACATTTTCGTCGCATATAAGTCCTCTTCAGACGGTAGACTCAGCGATTTTCCTCGTCTCAAGTACTATGCCCACCTTCTTGAAAAACGCAGCCTATGAAAGTAATCGGATTCACCAGTTTCTCTCTTATGCCCTCCTAATTTTACGTTCAGCTTACACTTTATTTTCTACGCAAATATAATTAAATTCATTTCTTATTATCCATGGTCACATAATCTCCCGCAAATCTTTAACATATTTGACATTGATCACAGTCCTTAGACATTTTGAATAACAAGCATTTGGTCACTCGCATACCTGAGTGTTTTAATCACATCTCCTGATTTTATGCGTATTACCAGTATCCTAGTTTCAACCACTTCCTTCGCAGATACGTCGAAGAGAGTAGATAGCCTTTCCTTACTCCACGCCAAATTACTGCCAACCTATCAACATATTAGTTGAATGTTATAATTAATTTTTGAGGTCGTTTACCTCCACTGGCTTTTTGTCAATAATTCTTAGTCTACGCGCAATCAATCTAATTTTCCACTAGTGTTCGCAATCTTCTGCTTTTCAGTTTTTTAAGAAGGACCAAAAGGTGCTTTAATAAAATGCTCACATCAAAATCATTCTTCATAAATTACTCTAATTACATCTAAGAATTCGTCTTCCACTTTTCCCAGACTTTCCGGGCATTCCTTTGCAGGGAAATTATCTATTTACACCACTTTAATTACACGCTGTTTTTTATTCTTGAATTCTACAAATCCTGGACTCAGGTTTTCCTACCCACTTCTGATTCCGTTTCCACAATTCAGCACTGTTACAAGCTGTTATCTCCCTTAGCTCTTCAACAAAGTTTCCAGTCTTAAACTAACCTAAACCAAGGGGGTTTAGGCAGTAATTTTCCTGCCTTCTTCTTACGAAATAGTATCTTCTTCCTTTCCCTTACCTGACAACACTTCACCTCCGCATGTGAGGCCCGTATTCCTCCGTCTCTCTGTAACTTTTCCATTTCGCCGCTTTCCATCCCTCATGATTCTTTGCCCGTTTCTTGGTCAATGGTAAAATTCTTTTCACGTTCCCATTACTGCACGGAAAAAAATATTTTTGTCCTCCGTACAAAAACCCATTTGCTGACTCGGTATTTGTCCTAAAAGCAAAAGCATATGTCACTCTAGCAAACCAATCGTTGGAATAACAAATGCTCAATGGTGGCTGGAGCAAATGGCATTTGTTCCCCTGCGTTTGTCGTGACAACAAATGCGTCTGCTAGGCGAGCTATGATCTTGCCAGCGGAAACTCTGAACTAAACAGTTTTGCTGTGTGTTGTGGGTGAAAGAAAATTGCTGCATTTCTACAAAACTGTCGAAATTAATTATTAGAGATTTCTTAGTTTGTAATGAAAGTGCATCAGAGCGAGATGATCATATCTGATTATTAACATTTTTCCGAAGTTTTTGCCCACGTATAGTTCGCTACGAATATGCGTTCCTGAGGTAATGCAAGAAGATGTTCCAAACGAGTGAAAAAAACAATCAGCTCGGTAAGTTACAGTGCATATATTTCATTTCTCTCGAACAACTAAATTCATAAAATATTCTTATACGAAGCACTTAAACGAAGCTATTAATCATCATGAACAGAAATATGTTCGTTCGTTCCGTATGTCCGTTCCGTTAGTGCAGTTAGTGGGATCGTTCCGTACGTTCCGTTCCGTTCCGTACAAAGCGACCTTGTTAGCGGAACGGATATGCGGAGCGAACGAGTGTATTTCTGTTCATGATGATTAATTGTTTGATAGTGCTGTACATATTATTACCATTTTGGTAGCAAAAGCTGACAATTGAAATTCTATTCTTATAGCGTAAATAACTCCAAAAAGCTACCCATGCTAGCATATTTTCACATACAATGGCCAATGGAGAGAGGTATGTTTCTATCTATCTATCTATCTACACGATACCCTGCAAGCCACCGCGAGGGTGTGTGGCAGGGGGTGAAGGTCACCAAGCATTCACTACTAGCATGCAAGCAAGCAACTAAAGGGTCTCATGCAACTAGATTGTTAGTATCTATAGTATTTGAGGGGTTAATACATGCATCATGCACTACAGAATACTCTAAAATATTTCCCCTACCTATCCCTTTCCTATGCTGCCTATTCTGTTCTCTTATAGTACGGGGGAAAAATGCCATTTTGAATCTATCTGTACGACAATCTATCTCTCTAATCTTATTTATCTGGTCGAATCTAGCATAATACGCTGGTGTTTTCAATATGTGCCTAACATCTTCAGTAAAGCTATCCGATTGAAATTTCTGCAATAGATTAAATCTGAACTTTAATCTACGCTCTGATAATGATTCCCACCCTAATTCTTGTATTAATTCTGATACACTACTCAACCTATCGTAACACCTTTTGACGAACCTAGCTGCTCTACGCTGCACACTGTCTAGTTCTCTCATCAAACCTAATTCATTAGGATCCCATACACTGGCTGCATACTCAAGGTGGGGCCTAACTAGTGAAAAGTAGCATCGCTCTTTTGTCTTCTCATCACATTTCCCAAGTACTCTTTTTATAAATCCTAGCTTTCTCTTCGCTCGGCCGCATATTTCCCTTATGTGTCTTCCCCACGATAAATCTTTAGTGATTGTTACACCTAAATATCTTACGGTTTCAACGTTTTCGATCTTCGTGTTATTAATTCTATAGGATCGCTCTATCGAATTATTCCTCCTCCAAAAATTGATAGCTACACACTTTTTAAGGTTGAGTTCTAACTGCCATTTGTCGCACCACTCTTCAATTGCATCTAAATCCTTGCTAAGTGATTTCATGTCCTCTTCGTTTGATATACCCCTGTACACCACCGCATCGTCTGCAAAAAGTCTAAGGTTACTACTAACTACGGTACCCAAATCGTTTATGTATAAAAGAAATAGAAGCGGACCTACTACGCTACCCTGGGGAACTCCCGATGTGACTTCGATTGTGTCCGACATGATACCATCTATGACAACCCTCTGCTCTCGCCCACTTAAGAATTCTTTTACCCAACATACAACGTCTTTATTTATACCAAAACTCTCTAACTTCAAGATTAATTTGTCATGAGGAACTTTATCGAAAGCCTTTTTAAAATCTAAAAATATCGCATCAACTTCAGTACTGCTTTCGCCGTGGACTAAAATATCGTGTACGAATAAAGCTAATTGTGTCTCGCAAGATCTACCTTTCCGGAACCCATGCTGGCTGTTTATGAGTAATCCCTGACTATCCAAATGCCCCATGATCGAACTGACTACTATGTGCTCAAATATCTTACAAGAGATTGACGTGAGTGAAATGGGTCTGTAGTTACTAGGTTCTTCCCTATCACCGCTTTTAAATATAGGTGTAATGTTAGCTACTTTCCAATCCTTGGGTACTGTGTGGTTCTTTAGTGTTTTATTGAATATTATTTCTAGATAGGGGGCTATTTCAGAAGCTAATGTTTTATAAACTCTGGAAGGAATTTGATCGGGACCTGGTGCTTTGTTTTTACTTATGCTTTTTAACTGCTGCTCTATTCCGCGACATGAAATTTTTATTTCGGGCATTTGCTCACTGAAAGTGTTCGGCGGTGGTTCCACTGCGTTTTGTGACGATGAGTTGAATACACTTTGGAAGAAGGTGTTTAAAGTGTTGGCTTTTTCTACACTGCTGGTGACTCTGATTCCTTTATCATTTTTAAGTGTGTGCACTGTGGACTTATTTCCCTGAAGCTCTCTCACATATGACCAAAACGCTTTAGGATTGCTATCTAAATATTCTCCTAACATCTTGCTCTTGAAATGTGATAACGCTTGCCGACATGATTTCCTTGCTAATGCTCTCGATTTTTTATAGTTTTGAACTAGCTCATTTTTTTCCTCTACCGATAGACCCCGTCTGGCATTTTTCATCTTAGCGTGGCATACCCTTTGTCGCTTTAGTGATTTCCTAACCTCCGCGTTATACCACCTTGGCTCTGTATTATCACTAATATATTTACTTGGTATGTATTTATGAACTGCGTTACGGGTGACCTCAAGAAATTCTCTCCACGAATCCTCTGTATTTAATCCTTTGCTTTGTTCGCTGAATACATTAAACGCTTCCCTTAATTCCTCTTTCATACCGTCGTAATTTGCCTTGCCAAATAAGTACACCCTCCTCCTTGGTTTATAATGTCTTTCAACGACTACAATAAATTTCGCATGCACTATTTTATGGTCACTAATTCCTGTGTCTGTAACTGTATTTAGAACTCTCTCGGGTATATTTGTTGCTAATAAGTCTAGAATGTTGTTACCCCTGGTCGGCTCTGTTACTAGCTGTTGTAGAGAATGTGTCGTAAAGGTGTTCAACAGTGATTCGCAATGTTCCTTATCCAATGTTCCGTATGTTGTGCTGAGGCATTCCCTTTAGAGCTGTGGTGTGAAGAGTTGTTGAGGATTATTATATTGAGTATATTATTATGAGGTAATTGGTTTATTTTTAAATTTATTTTTTGTAAATTACTCTACTTTGGTGAACTTGAATGATTTATTGTACATATTTTAACTACCTACCTAATGCTTTTCAAACTTTGATGTGACGTTGTTATTTACGTACTTGTTGTGCTACTTGATGCGATGCTCAGTTAAAGTGTCACCGGTAATTGTTTTAATTTAAAATGTATTGTTGTAAATAACTCTAATGAACTTGAGTGAATGTATTGTGCATATTTTACTTACTTAATTTTTTTCTCACTTTTGACCTACCTACCTATGTGACATTTAACGTAACTTACGTGGTGAATGATATGCTGTTTATTGTATATTGAATTATTATGAAAACGTGTTGATTTCATTGTTTGTATTTTTCAAATACAATGAAATTAAGCTGAAACATTTGTGTTTCATTTAATCCACTGCCCGCAATAACAATGGCAGCCATTTTGTTAGTCGTACAAAAGATTTGCTGAAAAGTCCCTAGCTGGCGCTGCCAACCGTCCTGCTCGGGTTACAAATGGAATTGCTGGAGGAACAACTTCATAGCGCAATGACAAATACGTTTGTCGCCCCGACAAATCCTATTTGTTGGCGGAACAGTAGTAATGGTACCGTCAGCCTATGTAATTAGCCCGGCAGACGAATAGAGCCCAGCATATAGCATTTGCTACGGTAACAATCGACTTTGCTGTCACTATATTGACAAACGTATTTTGCTGGGGTAGCATAGGATAGGTAACCTCAACAAAGTTTTTTTCTCCGTGTGACAGAAAATAAATTGTTTTATTTTCTTCCCTTCCACATACTCCTAATCATTACAGCTATTTGAAATTTCAAAATCTTTCTCACAATACAAATAGCGTTTTCTACTGATTTTTCGTCCATGTATTTAATTCTCCCAACTTCTCCTACATACCATCGTTTATCTTCGGATGATATCAAGTAACTCGTGGAATTTTCTCTTTTTCATCTAAATTCTATGTATGTACATACTTAACACCTCTTTATCAACGAAAAAAAACTACTAAAAAAAATAACTCCTTCGACACTACAAATTATTAGGCTAACAGCACGGGGATGAAAACGGGGTATTATCCATCCACATGGCTTGGATAGATAATTTTTCACCGCTCTTAGCCAACTAAGGGGCATCAGTCCGTGAGGCGGAGGACCGAAACAGAAACACTCCCGAGACCGGCTAGACGCACCCCTTGAGAGGTATGTTACGTATTCCACCACACGCCGGCCTCGTAATATCTGAGAGATGATTTAGGGTGCCGGCAATTTTTCAACCAACAACTACCGCACGAGAAATGCGAAGGGGCGCCTCCGAGCGAATTAAAAACGGCCGAAAGCACGATAATTGCCGATTATAACCCTTCCGGGCGCGAGAAATGCGTGAGATTAATATCGTAGGGGGATCTTAAAATTCAGACGCGGGTATCAGGCAGAGCAAACACCGGAACCAAACGGCTCGGAAATGAAATTAACCCGGTGAAAGGAGGGGCGCGGTGGTAAAGGAGAGAGAGAGATAGAAGGGCCACGGGCGCCACTGATCCTCGGCACGACTCTTGACTTGACACCTGTAGCTCCGTGAAGTGTGTGCGAGGGAAAAGAGAGAGAGAGAGGGAGGGAATGGAGTGGGAGATAGGGTACAAAGAGAGAGAGGGGATGGCGGGGGGGGGGGGCAGAGAGAGTGGTGGGAAGGAGGTAGGCGGGCATGGAATGGAATGAGCCGAGAGGAGGAGAGGCGGGTGGTTGAAGAAAGGGGTCGAGCGGAATTTTTTTGTGTATACCTTCTTTATTTCGAAGGAGAGCGAGGGTTTTTCAAAAAAAAAGGGAGGCAGGGATGTGTGAAACGCCGAAAGGGGAGTGAAAAGAAGAGCAAAGCGACAAGGGGGGACCTCATTAAGCACGGCGTAATACCTCGCTTTACTTTCCTACCTCTGGCAACGGTTTGACCTTCGACAAAGGACTCGCCGGGGACCCGCAAGCGAATTACCTCCTACCGCCGGAGCAGAGACGAGATTACGCTAATGCTGCGGGTTAGCCCTCGGCGTCAGATCCCTCCAATCAGGCCACGGCAGCGATAAGGACGGGGCGGGAATTAGCGAGAGCAAGTCGATCCCGGAGCCGGTATTTGCCGACGGACCAAGGTTTAAATGTCCCATTTGCCGGATGGGATGACTTCCAGATGGGGAGCAAGAGGGTCTCACAGTGGAATCCTGCCGCCTTAGGGTGACGACTCCGCTCCCTCGCCCTGGGAAATCAATACGTAGGCCTACGTAACACTATTACCCCTACGCCCGACCGCTTCTTGCGTTTCCTATCACGTCCATGACATTAGCAGGCACGACGAAATGTACACCGACATCCCAGTGATTTCTTGCCCATGGTTATCTTCCTCCGAAGGAATTTAAATTTTAAATCTCACACTATCATTACGCATTCGTTGAGCGTTCGACCCCTACGGCCGTCTCCCAACAACACATTTGTCTTTATCAATGAACACGAAGCATAATTTAAAAAATTGAACTATTTCGTAGAACAAATAAGGTAAAACATAAGAACAATAAAAAGTTGGCGTTAGTTCCATAACGTAGAGAAATATGATTCTGAACTACGTACTGAACATATTACTTTAAAAATTACTGTCTCTACTTCCTTCCCCCAGCAAATGATGCGAATTCCACAACGAAGAAAATTACAATCCAACGCACACGACAAATGAAACTGGCAGCAGAATCAAAGAATTACGACAATGAACGCCAGCAACAGCTTAATTCTCATCAAGGCAAAGTACGGCCAAAATAAAATACAGTCATTAATACTCTGTACCATGTTAAATTCATTCAATCATACAGTAGACGTCATTATATTTGGAGATGAAGGCAAAGAGTCCTGTAAATTTGGGGAAGACATGAAAACTTTTTGAGACTGAAACAATCAATTTATCAAATGGTACTAAATAGGATAGAGCAAATGATGTGAATGAACGATTCGAACACTCGGGTCACATCGATTCCACCCTAATATCTCGGCAACGTAAACTTAGCAATGTGACTCTCCATCCTCTGTTTCTACCTCAAAAAGGACGAATACAAATGTGTGTCAAAGATTAAGAGAGAGACCCCGTTTTTTGTGTTCATACAAAACAAAACGAAAACCCATTTCATCTAAACGACATCCGCCGCCGGGCAAGGTCTACGTTGACATTGCATTTCTAAAACCGTCCCACAAGGTGCCCCATTTTCTCCCTCCCACAAAAGGCAAAAGTGAACTCTGGCTGCCTATTGCCTACCACAAAAGGTGACATTGTTCCAGCACAGCGTACTGATCACAGATGATGAACTAGTTTAGTAAAACACGGGTTTCACGAAAGCGCAAGTTTTTTTTATATGTACGCGTGGAGATCCAACCCTTTTTGTTTCGTGACTAAACGATGACCCGAGTGTCACAGTTCTTGCCAGTGTAAATTCCGCCATGCCTTCCAGCATCGCAACTTTTCTCCCTGCCGTTCCTATAACAAACGTGAAAATTAGAGGAAAGTGAAAAATTGTGGGTACGGGTACAATCTCAACTTCTTGCAACAGCAATCTCTGATTGTGAGATCTTTCAGCAATAATTTCTTCTTTCTTAATCTGAGCACCTAACTCCTCATCCCTGATCTAGGAAATGAAGAAATTTGTAAAGTATGTAGCTGCATTTGCGAGAGATAACGATGAATGGCACAATGTCAATACCTACTATTACGGTACAGCCAAATTATATCCTTCGTAAAAAAATATAAATTCGAGGACAAATAAGTAACATCCACATGACGATATGGTGGGCATTTTTAATACTCACCTAACATTAATGACATTCATACCCGAAGTTGCGGATTACGTCTTGATTGATTTGCGTTTCGTCATATCAAAATTGGTCGCAAATTTAAATTTAAGGTCCTCCAAAAGCTAAGTTTACATCATAGCCTAACCTAAACATAGTACAACACGAAAACCGGGCCTAAAATCAAACCCACGACCTTTGGGTTGCCAGGTCGGCGAGTTACCATACACTAAAAAGTTGTGCCTGCCTCCATCGCAATATCTTATGGCATGGTGGATCGATACTGAAAATAGGATGACTCAAATGTGTAGGTAGCGCCAATTCGAGTGTTAAATTTCTGCCCCATTGGTGCATGAATTTTATTTATTAATTCGGGAAACACCAATAACTTATTTTGTCAATGAAATACTACGAAACAATCGGGAAAGTTTTGTACATCGGGACTTTCAAAAATACTATAAACGGCATGGAAAAGAAACGCTCGTAATTTAGACACAAAATCAGTGCAGAGTAACACGTGGAGTTTGGATAACCACACCTTACAAATAAGCAAACTTTCGGAACCGAAACCTTGAGATAAGATTAAGAGCCCGAAGACGTTATGGGTTTTCGCGGCGATCATCGTGTGTGTTCCGCTGAGGGAGAGGCAGAAAAAAAGTTGCCGAGAGCAAGAGAGTAGGCGACTCTGCGAATGACAGAGCGGCAAAACATGAAACGCCCCAAAATAAAACAAGAGAGAGAGGATGGGCGTGAGGGAAGGAGAGGTGCACTCGGGGCGATGCAAAAAGGAGGCGACAAATCTCGCGAGGCGTTTATCGGTCTTCCGGGCGACCAACGATAACAACCCACCCAATTTTCAGAGGTGCCGCCCGTAGGGGATATGGGGGAAACAAGAGTCAAGATACCAGAGTACAGAGTGCTTATCTCCTATACCCACTATGCAGGCGAAGTGTTCCGATTTCTTTCCGCCATATTGGCATCAATGCCAAGCGGGTCGCATACCTTCAGGATACCATCGGTGTCTGCCATTCTTGCTTTCTGTCGGAGAAATAGCTGCGAAAACATGCATAGTTCTTTTGCCTATGGCCAAGAAATAGCCATGAATGAGGACAATGGGAAGCCAATACGTGGAACACATCGTAGGTGATGACTAGTTCTTTAAGATCGAGACAAGGAGTCCTGTAAAAATTAGGACATGTTTTCAGCGTTCATTAAAAAGTTGAGTCCCTTGAGTTAAGAAGTGTATATTTCCTGGAGAGTTGAATAAATTATTTAAAAATAAATAGCATCTGATAGAACGCTTGTTTCTTCATTTGTTTACGAGCGTAGACTTTTCTCTCTCCTAATCTGTACATTTACGTTATTTTATTTGGAAAAAATACATGGTTTTCGACATTCAAATCCTGATGTTCCAGGCTTAGGTTACCCATTTTCTTAGCACTCTTAACGTTAACTTCAAATTTTGAAATGTGTAGGCTTGGAATATTTGCGCGTGCTATCTTAAATTTTGAAAAAGCAGTAGTACAAAGTGTAAACTTCCACATATTAAAAAAAGATGCGATGAAGTATAGAAGAGAACCATATGGAGCACTATGAAGGAAACAAGGTCCTGATAAATAAACCACATTTTAAGATACAATGACCTATTAAGGAGCATGATAGGAGGGAAAATAATAGAGAAAGTCCCTCGAGGAATACCGAGAGACAGGTATATTGTCAGGGTGAAGCAGAATATGAAACAGCCAAGCTCCCAGAATGACTCTTTTTCCAATATTAGTGGGGTATCCATTAAAAGTGAGACACCCCACATCGACTCCTATGCATGTCAGCTTAGCTGTACATGAATTGACTAGAGAGTAATGCTCTTCTACATTTGTGCTATTGGCGAGTAAGCACCTCACTGGCCGTCGGAATTCGTCGTTTACACTAACAATCGTGAAAACTAATTCCTGAGTGGCGAATGTCCTAGTCCCTTGTAGATTGCCTAAGCTCATGTCGACAAATTCATCGCTGCAGTCTACGTAGCCCATGACTTTTCCACGTCCTCCATCGAGATGTTTTCGCATATGCATCTACGATAAGACAAACTTTCTCGCTCTTTTTCTTTTCGGCTCTCTTCCCCACGTACTCCTCGAGTATATCGAAGGACTCCTGTGCGGACTCTAGGTTCCCGATTGTAGAAGCATACCACGCTCGTATAACACTTTCACGTGGTAAACAATGCCCTAGGTGAGCCCTAACATTATTGTATACCAGAACGGAGTAGTAACGAAAGCTCAGTGTAAATATACGGATCTCCTCTAGGTGCCGAATGCCATTAGTACCTTATCTTTACCCTTCTGTTTTCTGTTAGCCTTTAGTTGTTCAATTATAGCTGCTCTGTTCTTTGGCAGAATTGAATGCAGATCATACAGACCTTTAGTCGAGATTTTTCCCGAGTTGATCAATAGCCTCCTCCAATGTATTTATCTTCCTTTCTCTTCTTTCTATATTCTGCTTTAAGCATTTCATTTATTATCCACGAATAATTCACTCTACCATATGATATGGGAGCATCATTATCGGATCGCAATTTTACGCAGCAGTAAGGGACCTTCGCATGAATAAGGCATCTGGAATTTATGATATTCCTGCAGAACTAATTAAAAATGCAGGAGAGAAGGCATTAACCCATCTTTACAAAACCATCTGCGACATGTACTCAACAGGATAAGTACCGAGGGACTTCGAGATAAACACCATCATTCCTATTCCCAAAAAGAAGAGAGCGGAGACGTCTCGAAGGGTTTCGGGTTCCTCTCGCGTTGATCTTCAGAAGCCGACTGAAGAACCGGTGAAACTGTCGTCCAGCAGCAGGATGAATCAACGCGGGAGGAACCCGAAAACCCTCGAGACGTTACCTGATCACCGCGGAAGCCATCGCAATAAGAGAGTGGAGAAATACGAAAATTTTAGGACTATAAGTCTTACAACGCATGCATCGAAGATATTGACAAGGATCATGTACTACAGAAGAATAGAACGAAAAGCAGAGGAGTTCCTGGATGAAGATCAATTCGGATTTAGGAAAAGTAAGGGTACAAGGGAAGCAATATTGGCCCTTAGACTGCTCATAGAGAAGAGAATGGAGAAGAACAAGCCTACGTTCATTGCATTTGTGTATTTAGAGAAGGCTTTTGACAACGTATATTGGGATTCATTGCTTGGAATTCTGAAAGGAATTGGAGTGTCATGCAATGATCGAAGAATATTACACACTTTTTTATAAAAACCAAGTAGCTGTGATTAAATCTGGACCCAGCAGTGAAGAAGCAAGAATAAAAAAAGGAGTGAGATAAGGCTATGCACTGTCTCTCGCAATTTTCAATGCTTCCATCAAGAGAGCCATCAACAAAATCAAAGAAAAGTCTTCTGGAATGAACAACCATGGAGAAAAAATTAGCATGCTTCGATTCGCTGATGACATAGCACTCATAGCAGAGACAGCGAAGGATTGATGACTAATCTGAGGATTGATGACTTATGATGATGACCATATGATTTGTCGAATAATCCCTAGGTACCAGCTAAATCACCTTGAGAGGGTAAAACGAGAAGTATTTCAGAGAATATATTGGAGATGTCAAATTGCGACATTTAATTGATCTGCACACAAACGGTAATGAAGACGTACTTCCAGAGTCTATGGGGATGGGTAGTGGTGATTTAGTTTCTGTCTCTCCTTTTGGGCTCTAAAAATTATTTTCAGTGCATTATTAACTGCACTTACAAGGCATGATTTTGAATAAATAATGCATGAGTAATATGATCTGACATTCTTACAGAAATGCTTACCAAATGAAGATCATGCGGAGCTATTATCGAATTTATTTATTCATTAATGCTGTCACGGAGTGAGTTTTCATTTCCCACAGTTTAATGGTGTCTATTATTCGCAGAATCTTGCATGATATTGCCGAAAAAATCTATTTCATTTATTAATTTTCTTCCAGCGTGTTCCTCATAGTCAGGTGTTTGAAAAAGCTTTTAACTGGGTATGTATATGATAAGGAACCAATACCTCAAAAGGAAAGTTGCTAACTATACGCCTCACCTTTGCTAGATTCAACGAAGGACAAGACCTTGGACGAAGATTTACCCTTATATCATAGCATTCCCCCTTTAAATGAGAGGAGCAAATGCGATCACTCTGTGGAGTTTTCCGGTCCGAACCTCTACCGCAAAATTTTATCCAGACTAACTTTAGATTCTAAGGCTCCTTCGGGAAACTGCCATGTAATATTGTATTCCGATGATAGGACCAAGCAAAGGACCACAGAAAAAAAATTTCAAAAGTGAAAAAAATATGGACGCACTGACGTTGAAAATATGTATTCAATGATATATTTGGGAAAATCTATTTTCCCGTAAGAACAATAGGTTGCGTTTTTCTGTAACGCTCAACAATATTTTAGTGCAAAAACTTATCGATGGATTTTTGCTAAGCATTCTTCTGAATCGCCCTACAACCGTAAACGCTGCTCCTATTTCCCGACGGAATTGCCATGGTAAACTAGGAAATACTGCTAAATACCAGTAAGGCAGCACGAACTACAGTGAATCAACCCACTACTGAGTGGGCCTTTCCACCGTAAAGTGACTTCTTCGTACCATTCCTTTGCCACTTTGAAGCCTCTCGTCTTTGTTTTCCACGTCCCAGGCGTAATAGATCATTTTGTTTCATTGAGGTGACGCCCGCGCCTGATATACGGTCGGCGACCCGGCTGGTAGCCTACCCTTGGTAATCCTAGCACCTGTAAATACCGCAACCCGCGAAACTTTGATGCCAATATGGCGTCAAGAAATGGGAACGCCTTGAGCGCGAGATCAGCTCTCTGTACTCTGGTGTCAAGATGCTTACTTCCCTGTTCCCCAATTGAACGACATGGTGGGGTAAAAGTGAGCCCGCCATACCGAGCGAGTCAAGCCCCGCAGGAAATGTGGAAGGCGCGTAAATACATTTTTTTGCGTGCCGACGATCACGGAGACTTTGCTGCACCCCACCCTGCCGGCACGACACCCACCGCCGGGGCCTGAGAACCCTCACTGACAACTGATTCATTAATCTTCGGGCCGTCGATTTCAAGAGTGCTAAGGAGAATCATTTGAGGCCTGCCTCAAAAGTGTTTTTAACGAGAAATCATGACCTCAGAGGCCACCTCACTACAAAGAGGCGCCTACTTTGAGTACTACAAGTTAAGGAAAAGACTTCGTATGCTTTACCTTCAACTTAGGCTCCAACCCCTCGATCCACCTAACCTGAGTGTGTTAACTCCGGTATAGCGTGGAAGCCATTTCACCAAGCCAAGGTAGTAGTCCTCGGAAAGGAAATAACGATTTCACAAATATTTTAACCTGGCACACGGCTACAACACCAAGCCGATGAATTTAGAGATATATTCTGCAAACTGAGTTGAAGGTGAGGGAATTAATAATTAATTTACGCGGTAAGTAAGTTAGCATTGTAAGTTTTTTTCCGCTGAGGAAGTTTCCTGCAAAGAATACTAAATGTCATCAATAGATATTTGGGCCAATATAGCAGAAGTAAGTACCCAGAAAATTAAAATCTACTTCAAATAGTTAGTACTCGAGGACCTTTTGTAATAGCACGTTGTTAATGAGTAGTTCGAACTCATCGAGTTAAAATCAGCAAGATTTTCAGAACTTTGATTCCCCGAAAATCAGCCATTTAATTTATTTACAAATTATTTAATCAGAACAAATAAAGCGCCAATTAACTTAACAGATTTCAAACATACGAAGGACTAGGTCCCGCATAGCTACCTAATATTCTAACTGCTGTTTTGCCAATTCCGACGAAAAATTTCAATAGATTACACACACAACTCTTGATTAATATTCATCCGAGTATCAGTTGGTAGAAATAGTCCCGACTAATGGTCATCTCCGGTTTCCACAAGGAAGTAGATCGGCCGACAGTGAAACTTTCCAAACTCAACAACAATTTCAATTAAAATCAATTGGCAAAATAAGCTTATTTGATGAGAATGCGGTCATCGATTGATCGATTGAAAAAATAACTCAGGAGCAGATAAAAAAGACTTTTATTTCTCACCGACACTGATATCAAATTACAAGCAGAAAAACCTATCAATTATACAAACCAAAATGGATTGAGGAAGCTCTTACTTAGCTCACTCAAGATAGGTTTTCGAGTTCCAAAAACAAAACAAATTTTTTCTAGTTTTTTTTTATTCTATACACCATTCCCCATAATTTCACAACTGAAACGTGACCTGCTTGAAAACGGCATGATATTTGTACAGTCGAGTGATGAAGAATAGATTCCGAGGTAATGAACGCTAATGTCGTGATCCTCTCCGCCTGGGCCATCTATCAGATACGCTCTACTCTCCATATCGGATTGGGGAAAAACGCAGAGGTAACGACGTAGACATGCCGACATTTTGGAGAGGACGAAGAGAAAATCAATTTTTGGAAGGCATTACGCCAGCGATGGCACGAGATAAGGTGCTTAATGGCGCCGAGCATTAAGTCGCAAAAAAATGGCACACACCGTCCGGAATCTCGAACTCAGGGAAAAATTTTGGCGCGTGAAATTCCATCGTTTGACGACGAAACTTAAATCCCTTTCAGACGCCCGAATAGACTTCCTCCTCCTCTCGCATGGTCCTCCACGGAGTATATCGACCGAGTCTATCGATCTAAGTCAGTGGTTCCAAATGTTTTCGGCATCAAATACCGATACATTTAGGGGAAAAGGATTGCCTACTGGTAGCTAAGCATTTATCCTACCGGTGCCAGTACGTATCCCACAAGTCTGGGACCGCTGATCTAAAGAGTAAACCATAGCTTTCCCGTGAATGTAGTCATTGTCCCTTTTTTTTATTCCCACTGAATTGGCCTGCATATTGGACGAAGGCGAGCGTAGAATGTACATGTAAGCGATACCCTGCAAGCCACCGCGAGGGTGTATGGCAGGGAGTTAAAGTCACCAAAAATGCACTATTGACATGCATATACGCTACTACTATAGGGTCACATGCAGCTATATGGCTAATATCTACATATAAATAAAGGGATTGGTTGTTAATACATGCATCATGCACTACAGACCACTCAAACAATATTTCACCAACCTATCCCTTTGCTCTGCTGCCTATTGTGTTCTCTTACAGTGCGAGGGAAAATGACATTTTGAATAGTAGGTGCGATTTTAAGAGAAGCATTGATTGGTTTATTATCAAGAGTTTACTACAGAAGGAAACCTAGAGCAGGAACGTGAAGAGCTTGATGTGGAGCGTTTTTTTGGTACGGATATATAACATGGACTTTAAAGAAAGGTGAAGAAAAATAGGGGACTTTAGAGCAGTGATTATGGAGTCGAATATAATTAGTGCGATGAACGGAAAATGAGACGAAGGAGGTAGTGTTTGATGTGGTAGCGGAGAAAAAAATGCTGTTGGCCGAAATTAGTAAGCAGAGTAGGTGAATGGAACAAGTAATTAGATACTGAAGGCCAATATCGAGGGCAGAATGTTGGATAGCGTTCAGAGGGAAGAAAACGGAAAGGAATTTACGATAATGTAAAGAGACGTGGGAAATACTCCTATCTGAAGGAAGAAATTACGCAGGGGAGGGTCGTTATCCGAAAGCAATGTAAAGATGATCAGGAACAGTTCATAAAAACCTATCGTAAACGATAGAATACAATCATAATTAATATGACATAACCGCACACAAATAAAAGTTTCTCGCTACTCTCCGTTAAAAAAAATCCCAGCTTTGAGCACCCGACTTCGCGTTCCTGTGCAAACATTTAAAAATCATTGAATGACGCATAAGAATGAATCAAATACGACTGACCAATAAAAATTTAACCCTTCACATTGAGGTCAAAAAGAGATTCCGGGGAATTTTGAAGAAGGCGTCTAACGACTTGTCGACTAAGAGCAAAATTCATTTCTTTCTCAGAAGGAAAAAGACTTGGCAGCTAAATAGATTTAATAACATAAATATATATTCAGTTCCCATCACATTAAAGGCAATCGATACACTAAAATGAAGGAGATTTGTCGATTAAAACTTGACTATCACAACGAAGGTTATTCATAATTTTGACGCAATGCTTTTAGAATATTTAATGTGATTGACACTGAATTACTCTTTTGCTTTGATATCCCTTCTTTAGTAACGATTCACTGTCGGATTAAAATAAATATATTCATATTCTAATGAATATCTAAGCAGTGAAATGACACAAACAGCCGGATGGAGAAAGAAAATCTCCACAGTAAACATTGTCCATGAAAAAGCATATTTGGAATATCATGGAGTATTTGCTGCTTCATTGCACTACAACACCTTTCTGGAAGCCATTCAAACTAAGAGAACACTTATCAACGCAGAAATGAACACATATTTGTAGGCTCTAGCGCTTACTCTGTAAACGGAAGCCGAATAATAAACTCCTATAGTAGTTAAAATTTTCTTTTCGTAAGGTTCAAATATAAACAGAATTTAATTTTTATTCTTTAGAAGGGGCATACGGAGGAAAGACTTTTCATTGACTCGTAAGAAACTCTCGCAAATAGTCGACAACCATGCTTTCAAAATTATCGTGCAAGTCGCCACAATGACATACAAAAAGGCTCTAGATTCAAAAACCGTAACATTACCAAATTTATTGGAGATTTATAGGATGGGGAAAATAATGGAGACATATGCAAGATGAGCACCAAAAAACTTGGGTTCTCGTATTGGTTACAAGGGAGTGGATCGACACAATATCGAATGCTCTTGGGCATAATGATACTGAATACCCGTGCCACACAATCTAGGTGTGGCTCTCGGAATACACAACAGACGTAGAGTTAGTTTAAGGAAAATATTAACACTGTGTGTCTCCTTGGTCAAGACTCGATCTCACTTATTTTACAGCAAGCCTCACATTTTGGCACACAATTCAAACGGAGTGCGAGGCATAATACTTTTCTGAGCCATTTGCAATAAGTTCCGACAGATCATCGACTAGGTTATTCATTTCTACTTATTCATAAAAATACTCCCAGCTCTACAGTGAGTTTTTTTACACAAGCCCAAGAACTCTTTTTAGGGTAAGAAAGGATAAATTAAAAGACAATCTCCTTGCGGAACATGTAATACAGTGAAAGCACTAACAGCATATTTGAGCTGCTTGCAAGATCAATACAGCTCACCATCGCAATAATCTCATTAGGGGCTTCCGGCGGATGCGAGACCCGATCTTCCTCCTGCTAATGAGAAACGAGACAAACGTAGGGTATGCAGCTCGCAGGAGCGGAAGAAAACCCAGGCTTTCCAAGGTTTCAGATGAGGGGTAGGCAAGTACCCAGTTCTCCATGAGCAGAGGGTGTTTGGCTCAGGGAACATGGGGATATTTTTGTCATTCCTAAGGTTTCAATGCTTGGGAAAGGCCCATTAAAGCGGGTGACACCACTTCAGTTAAGCCTTCCAGGGCATAATTCAAATTCGCTCAGCTACTTACTCAGTCGAAATACTTTCTATCACTATATTCGGGCTAAAAATAACGAATATAGTACGAGTGAACACAGCTGCTATATATACAAAAATAGGTACTTCACGAAATATTTCAAGGTTAATGAACCGGAAAATGGCAAAATATATGCATTTACATTTTACATGTTTTTTTTTTTTTAATCTCAAACTTGCGGACATCAACCAATAGATAAAGTTTTAGGGGGAGAGTACATGACTGCGAACTCATACGCGGCATGTGCAACCTAATCAACCAAGGATGAATGTACGACGTGGCTTTCATTTTTCTGCTATTATCAAAAGAGCATAGCCATAATTCCTCCATCATGTTGTGCGCTCGCCAATCTTCCGATTCACGTCTGACTGCAGATAAAAGGCAACTGTTTCACTCTGTAAGACAATGTCTATAAAACAAGTCTAGTACATCTACATTTACGTAATACCCTTCGAGCCACCTGGAATGTGTGGCAGGGGGCAGCGTGCATGTTTAATGATCTTGACTACTGACATGTAACTAAGAGCTACAATGATACTACTATTTGGAAACATGTGTAAGAGTAACGTGCAACTAGATGGTTAGAGTCTGCATAGTAACGAAGTGATTACAGGTAAGAAAGGTTTTCTCTAAATATATTTATCTGCATTTCCCTGGGATGCATAGGTTAGTAATGTATGCTTCATTCAGTACAGACTACTCCAACAATCACTTACCAACCTATTCCTTTGCAGCTGTGTTCTCTTATGGTACGCAGGAAAAGTGGCATTTTAAATCTATCGGTACGACAAACTATCACTAGTACGAGTGGGTGGGATGAATATGTCATTAATAGACAAACGAGATTTTTTTCTGTTTAACGACCAATAGTTAGTACCGCAGAACGCACAAGGATCGCGCCACCCATTTCACACAAAGCCAATTGACAAACAACGAAGGATAGTTCCGAAGACTCCATGAAAAGCTGCTCCAGCAAAAGTGAGAATCAGAGCAATGAGGTTATAATCTTTTGAATTTCTATTGTATCCACGATTCATATGCTTTTTTGGGAGGTGGCTATTATCACGGTCAGCATTGGCACTCTAATCAACCACGGTACACGCTGTTGCCTTTGACCCACGCATGTTCAACGAAATTGAACGAGATCGCGAAATTCTGGCAATCTCCCATCCCAGAAATTAAAAATATATTTAGCGGAAGTTACAAGCATTTTCACAAGTAGTTGCAAGTAATTATTTCAGAGACCTTGGACTATTAGGCCACATTAAATACATTCACTTTTGCGAAAACATTCTACTAATGCTATCAGAGATCAACCAGACCACAGACCTTGCTATAGGCATTCTTTCGTCGACAGGATGGCTTCGATTCCACGGCTTGGCGATACGGAAAAGTAAAGCAAGCAACTCAGCTTTCGGACATCTCTCCACAAATTACACCCGAAATACACATTTAAAGAATGTCAAGCAAGAGACGACTGATGCAAACACGCTTAAGAGGAAAATTCTCAAGTCATGTCGCGCGAATGAACGGTATGTGGAACTACTTTTGGGATTTCTATCCACTTGTTGAATAAGTGGTCACACTTTTTCCCAGCCGCATGGGAGAAAAGCGAAAGAAAAAAATTGAAACGCGGGCACGTGACTCGTCACGATGACCTGTTGGACGAAGTTGAACGTGTGGGACATTTCCCGTGGGAGCCAACGACCACTTTTCTGTTTTTTTTTGCTGCCCTCCCCGGAAAAGAGCAAATACCGAAATGCTTCTCCACACTGAGCAAACCCTCTCTTCCTCCAGCGTCATTCGACAGAGGGCGGGAATGGATGCGACCGATAAATCAATAATGGGAAATAGGTTGACAGCGGAGAGTGACGGAAGACCAAACTTTGCTTTCAACTTCTTTCCCTAGTGGGAACTTTCCTCGATTCCACGCGTATTCACGTCCCGTTCGTGAATAAGGAATGTTGGTCTAAAGGGTGCGTGCCGCACTCGGGCCTTGAATTCCCTGCTTTCGGGGGTCGTCTAAAAAATAGCACTTCATGTTCACGTTGTATGTTTACTTGAATGCTTGATCCTCCTATCCACACGACCGAGTGTTAACAACAGTTTTCCACGTGCTCGACCGCAGGTTTTCCCCAACTCCAACCCTCATCCCACCGAATGACGTGTTTCTAAAATCGGGAGGCGTTAAAAAATGTCCTTAAAACACCCATTACTACGACCCAACCAGCTGTGACACTAACGGCCCATTTAGTCGATTGCTTACTTCGCAGCACAAAAGTGATTAATAACGATTACACAGGCTCCCGTAATTTTTCGGCGTCGTTCGACGACAGCGGCTAACGCGTCCTCACTGTCGATGACGCGATAGAAATAATACCCGAAGAACAAGCTTTTAAGAAAGGATCCGGTTCATGTTAAACAGAAGGTAAAGATCCACATAAAAAACATTAGCTTACTGCAATTTGCAGATAACGCTAGTGTAACTGCAGAAAAAGCAGGAAATCTTATAAAGGCATTTATAAACTTCGAGAAGATATTGTGGTGATAACAAGGTTTGGGTTTTTTATTCATGCTTCAACTGCAAAAGCAATGTTGCACCGTCTAAGTCAACTTAAAACTATGCTCAATCCTAGGATAAGGACATCATCCTTACCCGAGGCGGGAACCGAATCCGCGACCTTTGGTTGTTAGATGGAATACAACCAGAAAGTTTTTTCAAAATAAAAAAAAAGGTTACAGCTTGAAGAAAAAGAGTACAAAATATGCAACAAATATAAGGTAGGGAAAAAAGCTTGAAGAGGCTGAAGAATAATGCCTATTGGAAGCAGAATAACTAATATTGGAAGACGCAAGAAGGAAATACTAATTTGAATATCCCAGACGAAGAGGATATCGTACCAAAAGAAGAATCTTCAAACAGAGAGAAATAGAAACTCATAAGTCAGGAATCAATAATTAAAACAAATATCTTGAGTGGGCTTCTTCTTGTGAAGTAATAACAAACAAAAACAGCCGCAGAAAAGGCTAGAATGAAAACGTTTAAAAAGTGGTTTTAAAAAAGAGTAATGAAGATCAAATGGATGGATCTCCAACACAACTTGTGACATTATGGCTTCATCGAGACAGATGTCGAATGTGAATGGGAAGAACGACAAAGGAGACCTTGGATGAGATGTACAAAGCAAGCAGTGAACGATGTAAAAGAGACTAATTTCGTTAATATGAAAAGATAAGCTGAAAGATAAATCGTGTGGAGAGCTGCGTCAAACCAGCTTCAGGATTGATGTCTAGTGATGATGATGATAAATGATGATGATGTTGGCTAGTGGGGAAGCATATGCTTTACTAAGCTCCACTGTAAATTCAGACGCAGAGACTAACTTTGAAAATATCATTGGTATGTACTCGAGATACGGCACGAAAATGACATTAAATGCGTCAAAACCACAGTAAGCAAATTATACGGAGTTCGAAGAAATGAAGCTTTATTGATATAAAAAAATGAGGAAATGGGAGGGAATTGGGAAACCGCTAAACAGACAAACATCGAAGAGCACTCCCGCAACACCCACGAGCTGGGAACAGGCGGCACCACTTTATACCTCAATTATATCTTTTTATTTCTACAATGGCTACAATTGCAATAGCGTAAAGCCAAGAAATAGGACGTTTGTAGAACGGAATTCAGTCTTACACCGATAGGTAGATGAAGTAGAGTCACAGCTCAATATCCCGAACACCTTATTCAGCATCCCACCTGCCGCATATCCCCACGTAGACCACTACGATGTTCGCCACGATGGAAAGTCACAGGTTACGGCACAATAAAAAAACATTCTCATTGTAGTAAAGTGCCCAGCTAGCTTTTCGAACACTTGGAAATATTTTCGACACACTCTCTCAAGTAATAAATGAAATTTAGTATTACTACACAGGTCCAAGTTACAATTATGATGATGATGGATCTATAACCTAAGGCGCGATCACCGATATTTACGGCACACGAGCTCGATTTACCGTTATTTTTCCATTGGGCATAAGAGAGTGAAAGAGAGACTATTGTTCCTTAATCACTTCGGACGAATCACTTCAGTCGACAGGGTAGCCACAAAGTGGTAACTGCGAGTGATGTGCTTCTGGAAAGGTTCGAGTTATAAATAGTGATAGCGGCAATATGCAATGAACAAACATCCGTGACCAATTCCCTGAGTAACTATTACCTAACAATGCTACTACATTAGGCCACCACCACCGCAACTGGGAGCCAAGATATACCCCATAGAGCGAAGAGCCCACGACTACTTATAGCTATTGTGTCTATAGCTGGCGCCACCCATCACATGTCCGGAAAAAACTTTCAGAAGCAAGAGGAATCAAAAGAGGAAAATATCTTTGTTGACGGGAGCTGTCACATTCCCCAACTGACACGATCCAAACCAAGTCGTTTAACTCTACTTCGGACGATTGAAATAATTTGACCAGGACTATTTAAACCCATTTATTTGGACATTTGATTCCTAACGAATAGTCAAATCGGATCCAAGTACATATTATCTTCATAAAAAACTGGATACTAATTGACGGCTACGGAAAGCTTCTTGATTCATAAGACAATTTTGAACAAAGAGCGTAAAGAAAATAGTCGGAAAGCAAAAGACGGGAGCCTCTCCAATTGCATGGCTCTATAATCAAGACTGAATCAAGATTGGAAATATTAAACTCGTGCAAGGGTAGGTAGTAATATTTTCCTCGGGAAAATAATTCTCTCCATGCAATACATAGCTGTCTCTACCACCATGTAAGTTGTGAGGAATTCAATGTCAAATAAATCAGGGTAAAAATGGCTCTCTTACGCACGTTACCAGACAATAATCACTAAAAATGGCGCAGCTTTTTAAGCGAATACGTATACCGATATCTTTATTATTACAAACTTCACAATAAGTCCTCACCTAATTTTAATTTGATGGTTAGGGGAGGAAAATTAATCGTAGAAACATGCCATTCCAAGGCTTACACGGTAATTGGAAAGATATATGAGTAGATCCCGGGAAAAGAGCCGAGTGAGCATCCATGACAATGTCGTACGTATGTACATCGGAAAATTGCTGTTAAATGGCTGATCACGTAGAAACCCAGATCATAAGCTCCCCTTCCGCTGGTATACATGGTAAAATTATGGATACAGAAAACGTATAGCGGAAAGGAAATAGACGCGTACGTATATAAGAATGTTCTTTTAAAATGCGGTTTATGCGGTTCCCTTTTCGCCCACCATGCATAAACCCTAGCCCAAATCTGCCGTAGCGGCTAACACGGCGACAACGCAGATTTTGAAGCACAGACACTCGACAGAGTTACGGGAATGCAATCCGAAACTGGAACGATTCACGAAAAGACAAGGGGGTGGAGGAAAGGATGAGCGGCAAGTGCCTCGAGGCCCGTTTTATGTTCAACCCGAGAGAAGCATCAAACCTCGTCGCAGTCGGGCCGTTATAGCCTCCTCAGCGAACGAGAGGGAGAGAGGAGAAGCGCGCACACGGTGACGCGAAGGGCATTTTATTTTTTCCCCCACGACTGGAAAGCGAATCCCTGCAGCAACCCCATTACGGGCGGCGACCCCTCCGCATGAAAAGGGTGGGGAGGAGTGCCATGACCTTAAAAGGGTCTCGCTCTCTCTCCACCGAACCCTCGGAGCGGGGGCGGGGAGCCACTGCTTTCATGGGTGAAAAGGATAGGGGTGAGGCATCCGAGGGGACCAGGGTAGAAGTTTTCGTTCCACTGCATTAGGACTTCCACCCCATTCTCCTCCCCCCTCGCGCTGAGCCCAGGCGAGAGAGAAGAAGGCTCAAATATGCTTTCGCGGTGCCTTCGACCGTTTAATCCCGTCCAACCCTCCATCATTTTTCCGTCCGCACGCAATTGATTCAGGAGCGGTTGCTGTGACAGGTTCCCCACAAACCCGGAAATGCCAACTGCCCCGATTACATGCCTTCATGAGAGAGTATCGTCACTAACCGAGAGTGATCTATGGTATCGCACTCACTACCCAGCCTCCGATGGAGCGAACGAAAGGGGTGTAACTTATGTCAGAATTTGGCGCGGATATTTCGCGAACTGATCGGAGAAGCGTTATTTTACATATTTTCATTTCATTTAGTAGCCCGTAATGGGTACGTCCCACGTAAGGGGGCGAGTCTCTCTTAATTACTTTAAACGTTGTCCCCTGAAAATATCTCTTATTAGAGGCTCAGAATTTGAAATAAGATACTCATTAACGTCTACGCTCCAACTGCCGAATATCCACAAAGAGAGTAAACGGTGTAGAAGCATCCGAGTACAAATTAAGGCCTTTCTCATTTAAGACTCATTCTCATTCAAAGAGTTCTCATTGGATTCCTTAAAACTGAAAGGTGCTCACACCCCTGAGCATAGATTCTTAAGATTTAGAAGTAAACACGAGAAAAAAAATGCTACAATCCAGTTCAAAAATGGCGTCGTAGCCCAGAGGGTTGATTGTTGGCCTAGTGACTGGAGGTCTCGTATTCGGTTCCAAGCTTTGGACACGTTAGGTCAAACTCAAGTGGTTTGATTTTCTGGCGGCCAGATCTTTTCAGGATACAGGCTGCCCAACCCTCACCTGTGATTTTCACACGCAGTTGGGCCAAATACGAGTACTCGTAGTATTTACTTGGGAGCTCAATCAGACTGATGTTCGGGTTCGACACAGATTTGGTTCGCGTTCGCATGATGTAAGAACTGTGCTAACCAATTTTTTTGGCATCACCAACCTCGAATCATTCCGACATCAGCAAAATAATCACAGTATAAAATTTTCCAATGCCCCATTCAGCGTAAAATGTTTCTCGATTTTCTCAATTTCACTTCAATTCTTTCTATTACAACAAAAAAGCTTTTTGCGGAACTATAATCAATTGTTTGGTTGTTTTCTCAGTATTGTTTGGTTATTTTCTCAAGTGAAGATAGCAAAGTTCATGACCATGCATAGATATTGATGATCATATGGTGTACTGTGTACTTCTTCTTATACCCACACAATGGAAGGATAATATTCAATAGAAGTATTAGATAAAATTCATAGGAGATCAGTTAGATTTGTGAACAATTGCTATGATAAGGGGTAAGTATAACTTCGTTTCGTGAGAATTTGGGATGGGAGAACCTTGAAACGCGAAGACAGCAAGCCAGATTACAGGCTTCTAAAGAAGTACAGGGCAGACGAATTCACCTCCGACATCGAGTTAATTATAAGAACTACAAAGAATAACACTACATTGGCAGACAGGACCACACAGATAAGATAAGAGAAACACACTACACCACAGATAGATTCAAATATTCATTCTTTCCTCAAACAATTCGTGACCATAATAACATCAAGACTTCTCACACCGTGATACCTGCATAAAATAAATTTACATTAACATGAAAATAAAATTGCACATATTATATTATTACGGATTAATAAAACAAACAGATTAGGTGGATTTTTTACTGTAGGATTTAAACATGCCTGCATGAAATAATAATATGTGTAATACATGTTTGTAGTACTTCTTTGAGTAGTGTTCCTTAGCATGTTGGATGAAAAGTAGATCTGGTAATGCGTCCCGCATGACACTACTAGAAACATCTCCTTAGGCATGTAGATTAAGTAATCTTTAGCGCATGTACGTAGTGCTTGCTTGGTGATAACTCACCTTCTGCCATACACCCTCAAGGTCGCTAGCAGGGTAGTTGGTAGATATAGATAAGATGCATACCAGCGAGCCATCAAGCAAACGACCTTAGCAATGACAGATGAATGTAAGCTGCCCCCTCACCTTCCACTATTCGGCCATCACGGGAAGCGCGCAGCGGATACCCAGGAACGATCAATTCCTCTGTTTCGATATACGCTAAAAAATCGTCAAGCCCTTTCATTACTCCGGCGGAAGTTCGAGAATGGATTGTTTCCATCAAATACCAGAATTTGATAAGGCGTATCGGAGTTCCATTTGTGCCCACTCCATAATAATAGACGGGGAAACACCACAAGCGTCGAGCAGCAGGCAGGCTTCCGAATAATTTGCGATTTAAGTTTCCCCAAACTCAGCCGCCTCTCTTTCCACTCGGATGATTTAATCCCGCAATATCCAGCATTTCCAACGGCCTCACTAGAAGACCGACCGCGAGATTTTTTTCCGAATATCTGATTTGCCAAGCACCGCAAGCAGCAAGTTTGACTGCAGTAAATCACGCACATGGGTATGCAGGGAAATCCTATACGTCAGTCCCCATGGTTGCCAGTTTGGAAACAGCCGGCCGGCAAGCACAGCGACATGTAGTTCACTCGCTTCCAGGTCTCTTTTGTGGAATACATCTGTCCTGTGTGGGTCATCCGTCAAACATTTTGGGCACACCTGGAACCAATGCCCATACGCTAGGCTTTTCCTTTTGAGCCGGCCACGTCGGCAATTTTCCCGTCGTTGCGTCAAGAATCACCCCGAGCACCAATATATGATGCTTTCATAGTTGCGCAGGCCGTGATGGCGTGGTCGGTAACGGGCTGGTCTGCAAACCCAAAGGCCGCGGGGTTGAATCCCGCCGGTACCTGTCTTCGAATTAGATTGGACGCGATAAAATCTCAATCTTAACAGCTGAACAACCTTAAATTCTAGTACTTTTGTAATTACATTATACTCTCAATAAATAACACGTAACTCAATACATCAGCTACTGCGCCAAACGACAGTATTGAACTTTCTTATGCTAAATTAACGAGTAAAAATATCGTTTATAACCAAATATTTCCTATTTTTTTGCATTTTTTTCACTGACAAAAATTTAACACGTGAATCGTACGCGAGAACACCACAACACAAAGCATGAGCTTGAAAAGGAGAAGGAATATTAAAGGTAACCAAAGAGAAAGCCTAAACTACTAAAGCTAAAACTAAAACTATGCAAGCCTAGATGAAACTTATGGGAGAAAAACAAGGAGCGGGGAATTATATCGAAAAAAAACGAAATCAGGAATGATAAACCAAGGTCAGGAGGTGGTACAAGAAGTTGGTGCGCGGAACCCAGCAAACTTGCCGAGATTAAGGACCGAAACATTGAGGAGCCGCAACGACTATCATCACGTAATGAACTCCCTAGTACGACGAGGCGCCAAGGAGAGCTCCTCCTCGGACCCCTAATCAAGGCGTTCTGAAATATACCAGCTATAAATCCAAGCCCGACCTCGAAGAACGCAACTTCTTCCTCACAATTCGGTCGCTTTATTCTCGGAAAAAAATAGGGTTCTCAGAAGCTACGGTCCCCGACGAGAGAAAGAGAGAGAGACAGAAAAAGCCTTGGGTGAAACCACACGAGTTCCCTCCCTCCCGATGGCAAAACGATTCCGCCAAGTGACGGCGGGAAATGGTAATGTGATGTGAAGTTAAATCGCTGGAAAGCCGCGCCGGGAAAGCAATACGATTGGCTCCCGCGGAGGGAAATGCCTTACTCCCCTCCGCCCTCACACCCTTGGCTGCTCTTTATATAGCGACGAAATGAGGAAGGGTGGGAAAGGAGAGGTGCAGAGGGGTGAGCCATGGGGGGAAATGAAGGGGAGTGGGAGAGAAAAAAGGGAGCGAGAGTGAGGACCGAGGGAGAGACCCCGACACTCCCCGGCCCTATACTCCACGTGTCCTCACGCCAGGGGGAACAGCTGCGGGACTACGATGGGTTATGTAAATATAAACAAACCGTAGAGGAGGAAAAGCTAGTTTCCCCACCAATTCACGGCTTCGCTTTTGAACAAACCCGGGTTTTAAAAGCGCTAGGGGGATATTTGGTCGACACTTTGAGAGCTGTGGGCTCGATCAATGCGTCCATCTTCATGACCCTCCCACACCCTTTCCTAATCCCTGCGTTTATTTGACTTGAGCGCACAGAATACCTAGCTTACATCAACCCTTCAAGATGCCTCTTTTAAGAAATCAATATTCAGGAAAATCAACGCGAAATTTAATACCACATCTCGATGCCTGAGCGCGCAGGCGCTCTCTGTATTCACATGGCCACCGAAATTACGACGATTTCGAAACACTTGCTCAGGGCACGAAATTATCAACTTTGAAAGTAATTACACCTCGATTAATATTTAATTTCAGCTCAGGTAAGAGGACGAGACATAAGGGTCGATAACGATTTTTAATTATTCGGGAAATGACGAAACAAAGACATAGTGTGCCCGCAACAAGTAAAACCAGCTTTAAAAATGCCAATATGCGCAACGCAGTCTAGAAAAAATAATGAAATCTCGAAACAGATATAGCATTCCAATTCTTGAAAACGAAATGGGGGCGTGAACGATAAGGAAAGATAAAATTTAGGCACATCAAAAAATTTATCTCCTATCGATTAATTTTATGGTCCAAACTGGTTTCCGAGTAGGTCTTCGGGTATTTTCAATCGAAGAACTACTGTAAAAGCCGTCAAACCTCATCCGGAACAAGAGGCACACTAGAGTTTTCCGCCAAGGCGAAATGGAACAAACCACGATTCCGTCCAGGGGTACTTACACCCAAATTAATCCCAAAGAGAAACTAGAGACAAGTGCAAAATAGTAATCCAAAGGAAACTCAAAGAACCTACGTGCGGCAATCCGTACTTTGATCGAGTAAGCAAGAACGAGATAATGCTTCTCTCCTCAAAGTGAAGATGGATAAACCCACTCTTGAGGAACAAGAACAACACGAGCTTTAGATTCTTCGATTAATAATCCTTTCGTTAAGGCCTGCGCACCTCCGAAACCCTCTTCACTCGACCCCTCCTCCACTTCCACGAACTTAAAAAGATCCTCAGCCATAATTTATCCCCGCGGGTTTTGCCGCAATGGCGCTAAACCTAAATGGATCTATCACGTCCACACCACGGTAGATACGGCCGTCGCAATAATGCTGGATAAAATGAGAAGCACACACATTAAACATGAACAAGTGCTGCCACAAAATGCGGATATTCAAAACATCCCTAAAATAAACCGTAGGTTGGGCTTAGGGGGGAGGGAGGGTTACGCCTGCTCAACTACCGACGCTAGAGACTTTTTTAGTCTGAAATCGGTCTTCCCTTATCCTCCTAAATCAATACCTCACACCTTGTCTAATTCACCACGTCAATATAAATTCTACCCTTCGAGAATTAAACGGTTCCCGGGCCCAGGTGGCTCCAACGCCAAGTTTTGGGCCCATTGACTGATCACGGGTTTCCGAAAACGTTCCGGCCTTAGCGTTAATCACTAGCCTTTCATTCCAAAACCTAACTGCAGCGGATTCTATACAGGTAATTATTTGCCACAAATCTTTTAATATATGTCCCACGAGTAATCAGAAATGACAAAATTCCGGAAAAAAGATTTTTAAAGGAGGAAGAGCAATTCGTCGGGAGGGTACAAATATAGGGCCAATCGGGGGCATCCCTATATTTTCTGAAAACTTCACAAATCACGTAGGTACCTACACCCAAGAATTTGGTATCAGAGATGGGACGAATTTTCTCGGGTAATGTTGAAGGAAGGTCATTCTGGTCAACAGATCCAACAGAAATCACGGCATCAAAACTAAAACTTTTGAATTAACCCAACAGTTCCACAGGGGGTTTCAGGGCATATTTAAAATTAATGTTAGACGATAATCTACCGGTGAGAATGTTTTCATCTTAGTTAACCATTACAAAGGAGATCTTTATTTACATTCATAGACTTGGATCACATCCATTCCAACGTCTACTTCGAGATAAAATCGAGAAAGGTTAAATGTAGTTCGTCAAGACGTTTGCTTTCGAAGCCTAAAGCCTGAATATAATTCTAACGGCGAGCCGACATCTTAGATCAATCATCAAATCTATTTTTATAGCATCCTTTCAGAATTCATTCGTTATATTTAAGACGACAGCTCACGCTCTCCATCAGCCTCGGAGAGGTTAACAGAACTTAAATAAAAACATTTGATTTTGTAATCACGAGATCTTACACGATAGCGGATGGGGAAACAGTTGCCAACTTAGGTTATTACTTTTATGCGAACATATTCAGTATAATAACGAATTTAAATATTTTTAAAGACTTTTACAATAAAAAAGAAAACGTAGTTGCTCAATAAATGCACCGCAAAAAGAGAACTCATAAGGCGTAGTTCAACCAAGGTTCCAACCAAGGATACCTGACCCAGAACTCCGCTTGGCTCATATCTTGTACCTAAGAATCTAATGGAACTAAGGTTAATATATAAAACTCATCATATAGCACCGAACGCGTGAGAAGGGGAATTCTCAGGATTCAAAGGTTGATCCCCCTCTCTCGTAACACGAGGTGAGAGCTCATCTTCCACGCACCCTAATCGCTGGAGTCTGAACGAGGTGAAAGAATGATATGCGAACCAATGAGATTAGTCACCCACGGCTTAAAAGGTCAACATCCGATAGAATTATTCACGCCCGTATATTCTGCAATAGAACAGAGAGTAAATAAGGAAATATTATAATAAATAATTCAAGCATAATTATTCACAATGGAGTTCATAATAACAGACAGTTGGTGAGACCAATCTAATATAATCCATCAGTTAAATAGGATTAATTGCCTGGATTTGAAATCACATAGTCGTGACCACCCAGTAATTCAGTAAGGTCTCTTTAAATTCCCAACGGCATTTTGTAAATAGGCTACCTCATACATAAGCCGTACTTTCCACTACAAATTCATAGATAAATATTATTATTCTTTTTATTACCTAGGACCACGGATTAATATATCCTAGGACATACCTACCTAGGTATTATACTTTTATTACCTAGGACCAAGCATTGTTGATATAAAGGAAGACTAACGCCAAGGAGCATGAATAATTTTTCAGAAGAAAGTATCTGTTATCGGAACATCATTCACAACATCTTTCCTAACTGTTCTGGGAACTGGGAACCATACCGCTGAGGGACACTAACCGAAATAACTGTCCATTTGAAGAACTACTTCACACGAAATACTACACGCATTAATATTAGTGAAACAATCAAAGTTTGTAAGGAATAAAGAGCTATATAATATGGAAGTGATGAAATGTATAAATTAATGACTGGATATAAGTAATTGAACATACAAGAATTAACAAACGCTTGGTAAGAATACGGGAGTAAACTGAAATCCAATTGGGGAACTTTATAAATGGATGACTGGAGAGTAGTTAAATGAACGCAGAGCAGATGATAAATCCCTTATTCAAGAGCAGTCCAGTCATCGAACTTAGGAAAAAAAGTCGTCTCGAGTTGGAGAGGGGAGACGGCAGGACATGGAGCGCGATTGGTGGCAAGGGGGTCGCGGAAGCGACCGATTGGTTCATACTTTCCCTCGCATGCCCGCCACTTACGAGGGGCCGAGTTCCTTTTAGTGCAACAAATGGGAGAATAATAAGGGGGAGGAGAAAGGACCTGAAGAGGATGGATGGATGGAGAGGTGGCGAGCGTGGCGGGGTTCGGAGGCGTACGTGGGGAGAGGGACAGCGACAAAGAAGGCGAGATTAACAAAGGGAGAGGGAGGGGAGATATTGTAGGAGGGAAAGGGGAGCTGGTCGGACATTGTGTGGACGGACGAAGAGTGAGGGGTGTGCACGCTCCTGGGAGCGGTATGGGGGCAGAGCAGGGTCGCCTGCCCTCGAGAAAGGACGGGAGCTTGACAGACGGAGAACTACCCCCACTTCCGCCTCCAACGCCTTCATGTCCTCTCCCTCCCCTCTCTCCCTTCCAAAACCCTTTTTAACGGGGGTCGTGAGGCATACGGGCGAGGAGTCGTTTTTCCGAGACGAGCCTAGATCTAGCCCTCCTGGTGATGGAATATTACTCTTCCTTAGCCTATCTCGAGTTTTATCGGATGTTGGAACGCGGCTGAAGAAAACGCGGAGAAGGAAGGGAAAAACCCTGATTGGTACGGCTTGGGTTGTGCGATGGCAGAGTCGTCACTCAGACGGAATCGTACCAACGTTTGCAAGCTGAGACGTATAAAAAGGTCGGCAGGGTCAGAGCTCCATAATCAGCTGCCTGCGGAGGATAAACGAAAAGGTTAACTGCTCGACGGATAAATTTCCATGCATCGCAAATGAAACGCGACCTACGGATCCTTTCGTACAGTGGGCCGCCTATGAATCTTGATTCACCGAGCGTACATGCGCACACATTAGTCGGGCGAAAGACGGAAAGAGCCCTGCGAAGAACTACTTCCTGGCAAAGATGAGAAGGAATTATTTCAACACAATGCAATGCATTATCCACTTCGCGTTTCCCCTCATCATGTATCCTCCGCGAAACATCCTGGAAGGAAAAAATGACGTGGGTGAACCGCAATTGTATCTCCCCAAATATCTTAGGACCCATAAAGTGGAGGGAATTACCAATCCAATCCAATTACATCCATTTTAGACGAGGGAACAATTTGCAAGAACTAATGCGCATAATAAACGGGTTTCTTATTTCAAGGAATCCCCGAAGCGTTGAAAGGAAATTCCCAATCAAGGCATTTGAAGACGAGAACAGAAGAGCCACTGAGCAGCCATTTCAATCAGTTTCAGCTAACCTTGATTGACACTCCAATTCACAGGAAAAAATAAGCTACACGAACGGGTTTCCTTTCGACAGAATCCTGTCCTCGCTGACGAACACGTCTGACTATGCCCCCGTCTCAAGCTCTTTTCGGAGAATTATATAAATAGCTGCAATTAGTGTGCCCCTAATCACCCACTTAAATCGTAAAAATATTCCAAGGTAAATGCCAAGGCAAAGCGTATACGAAAAAAAAACAATTTAGCGTAACTCATCACAGCAGATCCCCTAGCAATAGGCGCTTCACAACCTTATAGGGAAATAAACTTGCATAATTGACACAAATTCTAATCCACTTACGAGAAGGACACTTGTATCAACACTGTATGCCATTAAATACCTCTTAAATGATACCGATATACTTTTACCTGTACTGCTCCACCCGAAAGATATACAAGGCATTCGAAAGCACACTTAGTCTAATGACAGCCAATCTTACGAATGATTCTTCCTCCATGCTTTCCCCAAAACATCTCAATAGCTTCCTCCCAATCTCTTAATTTTTCCCTTCTGCAATAATTTAGTTTGTTAACTCCATCCTGCAAATGACGCTGCTAATTCTTTCGTATACCACAACCCTTTCCTGCCTGATTTTTTACTCTCCAGAGCGCCTGTTTTAGCCATCAAATGTCACCTCACACGATGTGTCTATCTAGATCGTTCTATCTTAACAACGTTTTCCCCTCCTCGGCTATTTTCGGTGTGTTTCACATTCCAATTCTCACCCTTCCTTTCTCCCTTCATAACTTTCCTCCCCTTTCATTTTATTTATTTCCTCCCTTCCCTTTGCAGTCCACCGTAACAATATTCATCTGGTGAAATGGGAAATCCCCTACACGAAAGAACATAACGAGATTCGAAAACTAGCGCGCAAAACGCGAAATCAAAACGGGAACAAATACACATACGTATGTACAATAAGTAGGGTAGGTACCGCTCAACTTGGTCATCTGTCGCTTCCATTTGTGATTGCTATCACTATCCGGCCCACATTTCATGATGACAGCCCAGGAATCGTCCAATTAGAAACGCTGCCGCCTTGCAGTACTCAGGCTGGAAACTGGGAACCCCACAGCCAAGGAATTCGTCCGCCATGTACTTGAACCTCCTTCCCCCACTCCAGTGGCCTTTGCAACATTATTGATGATAGCGGACAACGGGTTTGAGAGGTGCATGAAAGAGGTTACTGCCTATTGTGGGGGAATAGAATTACGATCTTCGAAGCCTCACACACAAAGCACTCAAATACCTGGAGCTGCGTCTTTCGAGGAACAAAATAAATGGAAACGCACCGTCTATGGAAGTCGCAATGAGAAACGCCAAGTTATCTACGTATTAGAATGAATTCTTACGTAAGAGAGATATTTTAAGAAAATAGGAAAATATACATGGACTTGCCAAGCGATCTCAGTTGATCTGAGGAGCATACCAAATTGACAGCATCTAGAGATTATCTTTTACAGTGCATCAAAACCTGTGCGGGAGCAGAAAATGAGTAAATTATATTTGTTTTAACTCGGCATTCCTGAAAAATTTAGCCCTCACGACGCATAATGCGCTCCTGCCTGAAGAATAGTACATTCCAAAGGATTATGCCTAAAAGTTTTCTCTAAAAAGAAAAGTGCACCGCCAGACGTGCTGCAAAAAACGATTATTCAATACAATTAAAGCAGTTTTTTCGGTCTACAGCATTGACTTAACCTTCTAAGGGTTCACCACGGCCAATACAAGGGATAATTAATTAATATGGGATGAGCTAACAGCACTATCAATCGAAGAGTGTTGCATCATTTTCCGCGTTTTTATCCATTTACAAAACACATGAAAGATGGCCAAGAGCAAAGTAAGAATGAATAAATACGTAGGCAGCAAAGACAAAGGATTCCTATAAATTTTAGATCTCTATTGACTGGAATTCTAGTCCACGGAACGGGCGCGAAGCATAACGGGCTATCGCCCGCAGCAAGCCAGGAACTTCCTCCGGTTAGATAGGCACCCGTCCTCATAATAGTCACCACCGCGGACGGGAGCCTCTCCATATGAATGAGGTATATGAGAACACTGGTAGGTCTCCCAAGATTCCATTCAGTGCGCACGCCCGGCAGACTGGATCCGACTGTGAACTGTGAAAAATTCGTGGCGTCGTCGTCGCGTTGTCTTAGTTTTCCCGCATGAAAGTCTCAACCCGCGAAATGTATGATCATAAAGTTAAAACGAATCTTCAATGATTGAGAATATAGTTGATGATGACTTGTGAAATGGAAGGCACCCTCGATCCCTTGATCTTTCCTCGTAAATTCTTAGAGTTGATAAAGCTTTCCCCATGTGATGAGTATACCACGACTGTTTTGGGCATGGATACGTCCCAACAACAAATTAAAGGACTAAAACTGTAAAAAGGCTGATTCTACGAAAAAGACAAATTATAAATGCTTTTATTTGATGATCCCATAGTTAAATACAATTTTCGACGCTCTTAATCCCTTTCCTAAACAGTCTCACTTCATCGCAAATTGAGACCAAAATGCCCTGAACTCCTTCCACTTACCGTTAGATGTCTTCAGCGAGTGGAAAGAGGCGTTAAGCAGTAAACGAATATTAGCCCATGGTCATTCCCATGTAACCACAAAACTAATGTAAGATGTAAAGACAAAGATCTAATCAATTATGAAGCACTAAATAGAGTGATAAATTGTATTACTGACTGTTTAACTCAACAGCGTTTTTGAGGAAAAAAGGCGACCCAGTGATTTGAGAGGGAAAGGTAATCGCTGGTTACCTAGGAAACAATAGCAACTGAAGGAAATGTCGAGTTTGCCAGGGAACCTAATAAAAAAACAAGAGCACGAAAATTCTTAGAAACAAGAATCCTACTGAACACCTATGAACGAGTAAGTGACGAATTTTAACAGACCAGCGAATTCACCACCAATACATTACATACACTGGCGTTGCTACAATAACCACATCTCACGAGGGAAATTGACCAGGAAATTGTCTTTGTTATTAAAATGGTATAGAGGTGCAACACCTTGAACGTGAATCGAATTCGAAGGCGCGGATTCATGAGGTCATTTCCTCGAGCCAATTTAGGAAGACGAGAGAAACCCATACTATAAACCGTCATGAATATTCGAATACCTTCAGTATTTACCTACCTACAGATCGAACGGTTAAGATTCACCCCCTATATAGCTGTCGATATAAGGTGTTGGAAATTCGGAATAAATTATAGCTCATTAATTCCTATAGCATCTGTTTAAAACTTTCAAATCCCTTACTCAAAAGCGGCGGCTTTTATTTTAAATAGCGGCAACAAAAAAACTGTTCCTCCACAATTGGCCATATAAGTAGCACTATTCGTCAACTAATCCCTCCAAATAAATTACGGTGGAACTCCTCCAAACCGGCACGCCAAGGTTAGCTCAGCAGCCGAGGCGTTCCAGGAAATTAACATTTCGTTTGCCCATTTGAGCTAAGTTATAAAACAGATATCGACAAGGCCAGGAAAACTAAGACACAAACAATCTGAAATCATTAATTCTCGATATCCTAGTGAAAATCAAACGAAAATTTTGGAAGAAAATCAGCGAGGTCAGATTTATGGCGAATATCGAATTGACTGTAGAAATTTAAGATCAATATTCGCGAGATTGATCTCTCGTGATCCTTTGCCTCAAAGCATTATACTCCACGAACCACAAATCGACGAAAATTATATCCTCAAATGGGGACGATGGAACATTTGAATTTTCATAAGGAAAACGCAACAAATTCCTACGTTCTCCACGCAATTGAGGAAAAATTTACGAATTCCAAAAATTTACGAAACAAATTCCACGACTACAGCACTACACTTATGTTCATAAACAATAGTAATACTTTGTATTTAAATTGCAGGAAGACCATGCCTTTAGGGAATTTATACTTGTAATCAGGAAATCCTGCAGGTACGAATTTCCAAAAGGAAGGGATAAAAATCAATGTATGTACACTCCAAATATAGATGCACATTAAGTTCGAAGCATAGAGAAAATATTAGAGATAGGGACAACATACGACAGTACCCGTAGCATTTTCTGAGTTATTGGGAATTATAACGGTAAGACATTGTCTAGCAGGACGCTTCTTCATGAATTACAAACCAATAATAAAATTTTACTCCCAACTTCCGCGTGCTCTATTGGCCCCCATACTGTAATAAGCCGCATCCAAGCACTACCAAAAGTGCAGCCTGCTACTGGTAGAAAACCTCAGCTAACTTCCGCACAACACTGATCCGCAATATTGGACATAAAAATGCAGAACATTTCCAAAAAAATGATACAAGGTTTGCAAACGACGCGGCTCTTTTTTTAGAAAACCAAACTCTTTCCAATAAAATATAAGCCTTGCAAATTGAAAAAAATTTATTCTCAACAAACCTTTGTACATCTCCATTCCAACACCAGATACTGAGTACTTAAAACATAAATGAGAAGCAAAAGCAGCAGTAAGCAGGGTATCCAAGAGGAGAATCGATCGGTACCGTAACGGATAGACAGACACCAGGAATTGTCAAGACATTTGGGGAATGAAGAGAGGGATACCCTTCGTTTTCTTCTCTCAACGAAAAGTGTGAAAACATCCACAACTCAAAATCAAATCAGACGCTTGGAGACCTATTACAATAATAGATGGCTTGTAACAGTCTCCGCGGTATCCACGACTACAATGAAAAACCACGTTCCCTTGGCTTAAACCTGGGCCCCAGAGGGGGAAGTCCGTTTCCAAAACTTAAGACCCCCCGTTATACTCAACCTTGATCAAAAGAAAATATATGCCGCACTTCCAATAGACTGGCGAAGGGCAAATTAATCACTACACTTATGGAAGCACCATATATAATGCCTGTTGCCTTAATACATAATGCATAAAAGCACATAATAAAAGAAACAAAATGAGGACCTGACACAATATTAAATGTCCACTTCCGCGGAATAACGTGACTTATTTAAAAGTGGAAAGCAGATTCTCAAAACTGATCCGCAGTCCGTTCAGTCTCAGGAGAATTCGATTCAAAAACATGCGACTGCAATTTGAAGTCCCCCACCCCGACCTGATCGGGCGCGCGTATCTATAATCACGCTCGCCAGAACACAATTCGAAACGCTCGAGCGACCAGAAGCGATAAATCAAGAGGCAACAATGCACACACACACGCGCGCGCGCGTTCATCGACAAAACCATCCAATCGGAATCGAAAAACATCGCTTCCTGCCATTCTTCTTCATCCTCCTCCACCTCTCTCCGTGATGCCTCCTCTTCAATTTTTTCCCCGCCCCGAGACCGAATGGAGAACTTGCCGTCCGGCGACGGCAGCATGTCCGTCCACATTCCAAACGTTTTGATTCCGTCCCGTCTCCGAGAGAGAAGGAGAGAGGATTCAATGGGCAGGGCGGAAACGAGTAAATAAATCCGGTCGGCGGATGGCACTCGCGTGCAGGCCGGCGAGCAGAATGCAAGGAGCCGGACGGACGGCGAGAGGGACAGGCATGCGTGCGTCGAAGGGGAGGGGGTGGCAAAAAAAAGAAGAGCGAAAAGCGTGGGGAATGAGCAACTCCTCGGACCGCATCCGCGAAAAAGGAGTGCGAGGACAGGGAAGATGAAGGAGAGGAATGGGAGGAGTACAATGAAGGAGGAGATATGGTGAGAGGACGGGAATGGGATAGAATATTAAGGCTGTGGAAAGGAACTGGCCACCCCTCTCCCCTATGAGCACAATCATCGTTCTCGAGTCTGCTCCCCTTCCCTTCGGCGCGAAGAAGATACATAATTGCGGCTGCGGTTTCCCGTGCCACTGCTATAGGGACGGGGCAACGAAGTGAGAGGGAAGGGGATGGATGGGAGGGAGACGGAGCTGGTGACGGGAAAATTATAAGTGAAGAGGAAGAAAGGGATATGGAAGAGAGAAGGAGAGAGAGAAACCCATCTACATCCAACCAATGGACGAAAGGGAGTAGAGGGACGGGAGTGAATACCGAGGGACGACGGGGAGAGAATGGGAATTAAAAATGCGGGAATTAAAAATCGGATCCCCGCTTTCGGAGGGTCTTTGGGGGCCCACGCACATCTCTCGAACCCTTCGAATTCCATATTATTATTATTATTGCGGTGGGTTCTTTGAGAATAAAGAATTCATAACAAAAAAAATCAAAACTATGTCCCCTTTTCTCATTCTCTCCCCTCGCAATGCGTTCTCCGAGGAAGGGGCTTAAATAAGATCCCTGCCGAGGATGAAGGACGCCGTTCCAAAACGCTTTGAAAGGATATCCGCAGATTTACGGCGAGCCAAATCCGAAGATATAAGCTCGCCACGAATTGTCAAAGGAATTTACGAGAAGATACACCAATGGCATTTATTGTAAGAGAACCGCGGCCACACCACCGCGCCCTTAACAGTGGCAAACGATTCGTGGCCGCTTCATTGGCAACCCAACAACTTATAGGCCGAAAAGCGGTCATTACGTGACGCGAATGGTAATGAGTACCGACGTTTTGATAAACTGAATAAACCGCCGCGGCCAGCTGCTTGGGTAATAATATTCACACCAAAGTAATAAAAAACTCGCTCCAACCAAACACTCAAGTGTGTAAACTGTTGCAATCCTGGTAATAAAACGAAGCTTTCTTCGAGAGGCGGATGAAAGTGGATAGACGACTCTCGAATAAATATGCATTCGTTTCGGTTAACATCACGCAACTGGGAAAATTGTTACAGAAAGCATTTCTTTTGTCATCCTGAAATCGTATCAAATCGATTGGTGTATGATAAGGTGATCTGGAGACAGGAAATAAGAAAAATTTCGTCTAACGCCCGCTTATCGAACGCAAGCAAATCGACAAGAAGACAGCATCTACAACAATCCAATATCCCATTCATTTCAATAAGAGATTGGTCGGAGTAAAACCATCTTCTGCCCTAAAAGCAGAGGTATTACCAGCACGATTTCTGCCTCTAAACTGTAGTATCCTGGAGCAAACTTTGAATACTGCGTTAAGGAAAACAAAACGTATTTCACACCTAGGACTTCCTGTTTTCTCCAAGAAAAAGAGGGAAAGGTATATGAATGAACAACCGCTACAATGCTACAACAATGCTACAGCCGAATAATTATAAGAAATAAAAAATCGATATTTTTAATACCAAGAATTTGATTGTCGAGCAGCTCAGAGACTCATCGAGGCATAAATAAAATTTAAGGCAAATAGAAGACCATACAGACCAAGACCATTTGCCATCTCGTATTCCGACCAAGGATCTATCGTTTCCAACCAGCTGTGGAGAGCAACATCGCACGATACGCACCGTTAACGGAACTGCGTTCGGGTGGTATACACAAAATATTATTTATGCTGTTCTCGAAACAGCTGTGAGATTAGACACAAACGCCGATCAACTTAATATGTATTTATTTCGTAGGAGACTACCAATATGGTCAAAAATGTTACAATTCTAGTATGCTCCATCGCGACTGCTTGACTCAAAACAAATAAGTAATTTCAGCAAGCTAGCAAAAGATACGACTATCACTGCCCGAAAGGTCCCCAAGAAGTAAAATTAAGGCCATAATTATGGAGGCAAGTTGACAGGGAGTACTTAATTTTCCCAATCCGAAGAGAAGATTGCAGCGACATTTATTACAAAACGCATGCAAATACACACCGATAATTTTAGTTTTCTATAAATTACTCATAAACCAAGACGAAATTATAACCTTATTTAACACAATTTTTATTTTATTTTTGGAAAAATGCACACCGAAATAGGCAGGCTTTTCGAAATAATACACAATTTTCAAAAATTGATACAAAAATGTCTTGTACACACTATAAGGCACACAGCGTACCCTCCTGCATCATTGTGCATCCACACTTAAAATGCCTCTAAAATATTTTCTTTCACCCTCCAAAAACGAATTTACTAGCAAAATTCAGATAGATGAATATGGTAATGACACAACGTAGCATACGGTTGCCTACGTGACGGTAAAAAAACTTGAGCAGGCCACGCACGTGCTTGAATTCACTGGCATAACCGCACGAGTTTATTACTTAGCAAAACATCTGCAGCGAAAAAACGGAGGTTGCCATAACGCGAATAGCAAGGAAAGAGACGACCGCCCGAGGCGGCCTCAAAAAATTGCTATCGCTGTTGCTTCTACAGCGCCCGGGGCGTGGCAAGCTAATATTTCCGCCGGCGAGAGGAGTAAGGGCAGGGAAAAATACTTCAGTGTCTGATCATGCGTTCTTTCTTTACGCCCAATGGAGAATGTCCCGCGGGAAGCAGCCTACGGCCATTACGAGACGTCTGCGTCCAACTGTTGCCGCCAACGCCGTCGGCCTTATAGATTGCGCGACTATTGTTCTAACTCGAGCTCCGCGCTCGGGTCCATCAAGAGACAAACAACGGTAGTGGCGTGGGACTCAAGGAGATCTCTGCTCCTTAACGATGGACCACTCGCGCGCTCAAGCGGAGCAACGGTATCCCACTCAGCATGACGCTGGAGAACGTAGACACACTCCGCCTAGGATAGCTTGCGAACTAGAACTCTAAATAGTCTAAAACTAGAAAAGGGCATTACGGCCAAAATCCTGCATATGACTAAGACAATTGAAACAAAACAAAATAACATATATTCCTCTACTTTCGTCTATCCAGAACGAATGAATTAGCTGATTTTACTCGAATTAACAACAAAACCAACCCTTAGATTCGGTTTTATAATACGTTGACCATCAGTTCACAAAGATAAGTTACATCGGCGGTAAAACTCGAAAGTTTTTTTTTCACTCCTCAAAAACTGGACACAAAAAACCGAGGAAATATTGAGGAAATTGTGGAATAAGCTGAGTCATAAATTAACGATAAGAACCTTACAATAGAAATAATCTATGGGTCTATACGCACAAAAACGTTTCGTCAGCTGAAAAGTTACCACTTTTTCCTAGAATTTATCGTTATTGTACGACTCAGCCATTCCATAATTTTCTTTTCCATCACTACCTCTTCCTTATAACGTATTTCCTCAGTGTATTGTTTCGCGCATCGTTTAAATAGATCATAATTGTGGACGGTAGATATTTAGTTCTCAATACACGAACAATGCATAATAATTTAGATAACCGCTATAATACTGATTCGCGGAAGTCTCGAAATTGCATTAGGCCGCAAGCGACCAAGTCGACATCTCGAATACGATATTTAACCTCACTCTTAAGAAATCTGAACTCCTACTTTCCCACCTCCAACTAAATAACAAATGGGTAGCAGCAAGGGAGTGAGTCACCTATGACTAATTTCAGCCTTACTGTGTGTAATAATCATACTTTCAGGGTAGGGGGCGCAGTTCCTACCACCTGAACCAACTGCATTTTCCCACGATGAACCTCAGTGTGACCAATGGTGCGCAAAGAAACAAAATGTATTTGAGCTAATTATCTCGGTGTAGAAGCCGAAAGCTCCATATACCAACTAAGCCGCCCTTCGCTTTATATTCAGGCACTACGAGATGAATAAACAGTTTAAGTTATTCCCGGGAATGGATTTCAACGACAATATGTGAGAACGGATATAAACCTAGACCGAACACGGTAGCTGAACAAATGAGAGGGTTCTCACCAATTTCTCTCCCGTAATTAACGTCTTCGGAGAACGAACACCAAGAGGTACTCAGGTAACACTCTCCTGTTAGTTTTTTCGTGTAAAATACTCGAGACACACCCATGGACACAGATATAAACCACGGGCTTCCACTGGCTGAAGAATCATGAAGAAATCTGATAGCTAAGCACATATGACGGGAGAAGAAGACATACAAAGAGAAAAAAATAGTCTGGTTTTCAACAAAAATGGCGCACCCAACTTTAAGTACCTCAAAGACTAAAGAAAAAAATCGGCCACTGTATTAATCTTTTTCGGGTAATCATGGCAATACTAGGATATTACACCCATTATAGAAAAGTGGACAGCATTGTATTAATGTAAGGAATAGCCAGAATTAATGTTAACGTTTCAGCCAATAATATTTTTCTCCATCACATTGGCAACTTATTTTCACGATCAAAATGAGTGATTGCCGTTTGCAATGAATAAATTGACATTCCTCACCGATTTCGTCACGGATTCCCTTCCCGCGGACACCCAGGTTTAACATTCATTCAGCCCGAAGGGTGCCCCAGTTCCAGAACAGCCAGTGACCACATCAGCCCGTTGAAATAACTCACGCACGCCTCGCGACTTCAAATAATCCAAATTGTCTACACAAGTATCCTCCGTCCGCTTCCTTATCTAACATAATTGATCTCATCCCTAAATTATGAGCACGTCGCGAAAAATTCTTGGGAGGAATAATGGCCGGTTATGATGGGCATCGTGATTGGCTCAATCTCCACGCCCGTCACGACCGCGGAACCCAGGGCGATATTAAATGCCTGGGTCGGACTCTTCAGCGCGAGCCCGGCAGCTCTTCATTAAAAATGTCGCAAAACTCCGGAGGGCAAGGCCTCGGGGGAAGGAAAAGTGGGGTGGGGGGAGAGGATGCGTCCTCATGACACAAGGCCTCGAAACTGGCGCATCCCCTGAGCGAGACTCAGCTCCTTCCCGGGCGACGGCTGTCGAGCGCAGAATATTCCCAAGATTACGCGTTTCGTTATTGACTTTTAAGAACAAACAACCCTGTCACGTCATGGAATGTCTTTCCACATGGAGCAGCTAAAACTTACCCATAAAGCCTCCTCGGAAAAAATTGCGGTCGAGAAGTTTTCGCGGCGATCCAGCGTGAGTACGCGGGTTCAAACTTTGAAATTCTCGAAAAAACCTCCACTTCAAAAATAAAAAAATTTAAATTATTTATTTACGTTTAGTAATGGGGAGTAGTTTTCTAAATTCCAAAGGGGGAGGTCAATGGAACGAAAGCAACGAAAAATTAAAACTGCTGCGCGCATCCCTACGTGTTCGAGTAGCGATTTTCGACACTTCCTAATTGAGAGTGCATTTTATATCTGGAGATTCCAGAGCAATTCTGGCTAAATTACACGAACATAATGATGAAGGCACATTTACAAAGTAAGGAAAGGAAACTTGGCGTTCAAGTTAATTGCTGGCGCATTTGTACTCAGTTCGGCGAAAGATAACAGTGGCTGATTGACAAGGCCGGTAACAGGTATGTCATGCTGCAAAATATAGAGAAATAATTACTAGGCCGTAAATACAAAAACTGTGTCATAAATGAGCATTTCTCAAACTATTTCACCCCAAACTGATCGTGCAGACGTTGAATTCGGTCTCATATAATAATTTGAGATTCAGATATCCGTGAAACGGCAAAAATAGTAGCGTATGCACGAAAAATAAACGGGAGAGCGTTCTTACATGCATCGTTCCCGTCCCCTACAGAGCCCAACGCCGTCCTCTCACAAGCCGTACGACCCTAATCTTCATTTGACGCGTCTCCTTCACCGTATTCAGGGGATTTATAGTTTAAGGACCACAAGTTAGTTTTTTCCAAACACAAAACTAGCTTGCGTGTCTTATTATACGGCCTCATCACACTCGAGTCCCCAGCTAACCAACCCGAAAAACCATCAGGCTGACTAAACAGCCCGGAGGATGTGGTTGGGGTAAGGTTCATGTTAGGGGTGGAACGTGATGGGGGAATGACTGTGCATTTTTCATGAACCACCACGGCACGATTTTCTAAAAAAACCCCAAGATGACATTTATCGTCATCAGGGAGGCGCCCGGATTCTGATCTCCAGCGGCGGCTTCCAATTGGTCCATAAAATATGTCGCTGTCGGCGATTTAATGAATAAATACCCTCGTTTGTCGTCACCTCCTCTTAATTTTTAATCGCATTCAATCGAAGTGAAAACGAACGCTCGACACGAAGTACCGACCGAAATCGTCTACGACCACACAGGAAATGGAAAGGAGTGTGATGAGACGCAGAAAAAACTGTAAGGCACGGTAACGAAGGGCAGTTAATTCAAAGTTAGACGAAGGGTTAAATTATTTCTGGGATATACCAGTCCCTACTGGAGTACTATACGGAGAGCATTTCCGAGTTCAGTAGTCAGCACATTGGTTAGGACGTTAAACCGTGGGCTAATTGGCACCTTTCGCTTAGAGTGGATTAAGATTGTCAACGCCAGCATTCGCTCAACCCTTCCTCTATTTGTTTCATTTAGTGTCTTCCTCTTCTCTCTAAAAAATTATCCGCCCCAATTATATACCAATGACCTCAGCAGTCGGCTGCCTTCTCCGAACAACTACAGTCCTGTATATCACAGGAAAATAAACAATGACGGAAGCGAAATGCCAAGGGGAGAGTGGAAAATTACGAGATACCTACACACCACCATTTGGTGAACACGCCAGCCGTTTTTTTATAGGATAAAGCTCCCCGTGTTATCGTTTCCCACCAGCGCGAATGGCCGCAACATAAAGATTGAGGAGTACCCCAACCCCCTTAAGCCCTAGGCGACCTCTGTCAACACCTATACATAACGGCAGCCGTCCATTCTAGCCACTGGCCCGCCAGACAAACCCCTCGCGCGGTGGAGGAAACGATTCCACACAGATTTCGGGACGAGCGTTCGCGCTATATCATTCGCCGGCCTGGATTTGCAAGTCCGGGAGGAATCATTCCGCGGCCCTCGGAAACGGCGCTAATGAGCTTCCACATTAAGTTCCTGAACGGAGGCGGTGACGGAAAATACTCTCTTCTACTCCAACTTCGCTCCGTGCACTCGTTGATTTACGATTCTAGCGACTTCCGAAATTTCGATATGCACGCCGACAACTTTATGAACATTCAACACTCGGAAACAACCGCCCATGGAATTTGTTCCTCCACCACCATCACCTAATCTCCCGCTAATAAATTACAAGATATATGACTGTAATGGCATACACCCGTAGGAAGAAAATGAGAAAATTGATTCAAAAGTGACAATTTTACCTCGAGAATCACGATTTTAAATCCCTTTTCATTAATCAGAAAACGCATTCGTTGTAGGTTAGTGACCAGAATAATTATGGATGTTCATTAAATCCTTGAGATAAATCACAGTAAAGTGATTCATTGACCTACAATGACTACTGACATAAACGTTACTCGCAAAACAAGAGTAAGTGGCATCGGATTATCGGTGAAATGAATGAGCACGCATGGTCCACGATTACATCTTAGCTTACATTTTTCTGAAGCGGTACCCCTACGGGTAGGGAACAAAAGTGCCCCCGAGGAAATTTTCACGTGCCAGCGTCTTATGAATTGTGGACGAAAACGACATCTTGAAAAGTGCACGCACAATTGGATCGCGTTGTTAAGATACGACTGCGGCATGTGAATGGAAGAAGAAAACGGAAATCCGGAAACTGTATTGGAATCGTTCAGTGCGGAATGTGAAAGGGTTCGCAGAAACAATTGATTGCAAATACGATAATGGGCGAGGAATGCGACTGACAATTTTAGACAAGTCCAAAAAACGTTAACGAGATATAACGGGATGTCGATGAAAGACTAATGCTGGAATGCCGGCAGGGAGGCAAACGAGCCACCATAATTGACTCCTGGAAACAGTGAAGCGGAGGAAGACGGATACGGATTGGAAATAGCTTTAACTGAGAGACGGAATCGGCAAAAAAAAGCAGAGGACGGAAAGAATCAGTTAGGAGGTTAACAGTAGCGGCATATGACCTGTCACCTTGAGCGGTAAACGCAGAACGAGGGATTGACTGGAAGGGGTGGGTCAGATTAGTCAGAGATTCTTGGGTTCGTTCTTTTTTGGATAAATTAACTCAAATCAATGGAGTAAAACGGATAGCGAGAGAGTGAGGGTGATTAACAATAAGTTCTAAAAAGTGGAAGATAAAATAGAATTTAGATGAAAACTAAAAATATGACGGGATGATCATTTGGGCGAATCTTGGATAATGATGATCTATTTAATACAGTCATACTGGGATAAGTGAATGAGAAAAATGGCAAAGAAATACTTCGAACGAGATATACGGAGAAAGAAGTAAGTGAAGTAGTGATCGACCCGAAGGTTGGTCTGGTCAGTAGAAGGATGTTGTCTGAGGGTAGAAGTCACCAACTACTAAGTCCATGACCTTCCTTATGAGTCGCCGCCTTTCGCCGCACCTAGGTAGACACGACAGTGTTTCTCACCGCACCCACGCCGAAACCAAAACCACCAGTGGTTTTTTCACGACACGAGAGTCAATCTGGTGTTATTGAGGGTCAACTCACAAGCATTAATACCAACCTCGCACATCAGGAAAGGGATACCAGCAGTTACTTCTTCCGTACCGCATACGGTTTACCAGAAATATACCCATAAAAGTGCTCAGCTTAGCTGGTCATATCCAAAGAGACTACTATCGATTATGAGTCACTGATCTAGCATGTCATACTGTAACACCCTGCTAGACCAAAAAAAAAATACTTCCTGACGCCCCTCAAATTTGACTTCATGGAACCGATCTCAGTGTTTCTCTTTTACGACGCAAACCAATTGCTCTATGGTCAGTGTGCTCTCGAAAATAAGAAATATACACTTTCTATATATAATATGCAATAATGTATGACGCGCATAAAATATTTTCATCTCCCCAACTAAGAGCGTATCTCATGATAAGAAAACAGAGAGCGTTTTAAGGGGAGGGGAAAACCCATAAATTTCAAGTACGGAAACCATCGTTTTCTACGCGTTAACTTTTGAGACGAGGGGTATAAAAGTGAGGAAGCTTAAAAAAATAAGGTTACTGGCTGCCATTTCATGAAATGATATAATATGACCAGTTAAATTGTAGTCGCATTGTCATGATTCTTTCTGCAATAGCGTAGTTTCAGATGTAACGACCTCCCCATGCGTCATACAAAATTTAGTAATATCTTTAAAGTCATACCTAGAGTGATTTCAAAGAAGATACATTCAGAAATAAAAAGAGACTATTCGTCGAGCTACGAGATTCAGAAATCAAACAGAACGTAGAACAAATTGATCGGAACGAATTGCAAGTCCATTTACCGCAGTCTCCCAAACCACCGTTGAACGTGACCATGAGGATTATGGCCGTGAATCTGGTTAGATGACGTGCTCTAAATTTGTTTAGCATCCAACATTAAAGGCTGGTAAACAAAAGTTAGAGGAGGAAATACGAACGAAGAGGCGAGCCCGCGAGTTCGGCTACTTCAAGCGGACGCGTTGTTTCAACTACGGTTGGTTGTTAAAAAAGGAACATTCCCGTAGGATAATGAAATCTCAACAATTAGGTTCCATTCTGGGGCAGAGATTTTTTTTCGAAAGACATGACGAAATGTTAATTCGTCACAGTAACACAAAAGTGCATATGTTGGGTAAATTTCTCAAAGTCGGAATAAATTTGATAAGCTCTAAGGAACATTCTCATCGAAAAGCCCCTCACGATTAACGAGATGACAAACATATAGGCATCTCTCTCCGATAATTCTCTTATAATAATAAAACACTGGAAGAACAATAATGACCATAAGATATCACAAAACATAACTACCAAGGGCAAATTTCTGAGAAAAATAAGGAATTCAAGTGGGATTTCAAAGCAGTACCAAATTCATCGGAGAATAGGATAATGTACCATTAATGTACGTACAAAAAAGAGCAAAACACGCAAAGAGATGACTGCTAAGAATGATAAAATGAATTGATCATGGCATCCAAGAATAGAGGAGTTCTGGATAAATGCTACTGAACGAATTCAGCCTCTGGTCCAAGGAGGATAACAGAATTGTTCCCTCCGCCACGACGGCCCTAACGAATTCTCCTTTGGAAGTTGTTGAGCTTTACTGGCCGTGGAAGATCTGCCTGTTTACATTCAAGAGGAATCCGTGACTTTCCATGTTTCAAGGCTGTTACACAAACCGACTCCGCTGCACATCCTGAATATCCTTCATTCTCCTCCAAAGATTGATCAAATAATGCGTGGAATACTTTACAACTGTTATTTTCCACGTCGCCAATGTGGATCACAAAGCATCTTTTGGGCAACATCGAATCCAAACATTCACTCTTTTAAGCAGGTCATACGTATTCATAGCATAAGGATGAAAACATAATTGGAAACGACCCTCATGAATTTCACGAGAGATTTTCGCATATCCTTGAGCGTATACATACCACGGTGCGTAATGAGCGAGAGTTAACGGAGACTTTTTCATTTGAGGACTGTGTCAATCTAAGAGTTTTAAAAAGAAACATTTTATATGCTACCATCAGTAAACAAAATTGAATCGTTATCAAATACCAGTTTTGACAGGGAACAAAACCATAGCGCAAAGGTACACGATGCTTTTTCTTTCTTTCAGATAAGACTTTCAGTCGTCCTCAAGTACATAGTAATAAATGGGAAAGAAGAGCGTAAATTTCTTCTCGCTAAACATCCATATTTTGTGACTCCACAGGCGCAGATAATATCACGGGGATTACAAGCGTACATTCAAGACAACAGCCAACAATTTCCAACTTTTAAAGACTTCAGTTAAACGGATTCAGCAAAATTAATTTCAATTAACACATGAAATACACAAGACAATGATTCTATCCGATAATTTAATTGTAAATATTACAACAAAAATCGTACAGATACAAATATTAATACATTAATGCATTACCAATTAACAATATTATATAAAAGTATATGTGAATAACAGCGTGAATCTGATTGTAAATCGAGAAACTTACTTTTAAACGAATTAATGACAATAATAGAAAATCAAGCCATGCCCGCTAGAGAGAGTAGAACTCTCGCTGACATTTACTATTCCGGGTAATAATGCCTATAGTCAAGTCGAAGCAGTTAACGACTGTGGGAAGGAAAAAATAATAATATGTACGCACACCCAAGGCTGCACAATAAAACTAATTCTTACACTAAAACATTGGAACATGAAAAAAAAGACTGTAGGAGGATTTAAAAGAAAACTAGACCTGAAACCAAATTTGGACATTGGAAAAAAGTGTGTAGAACACTAAGGTTGTCCATCGAATCTAGACGCTGAAAATGTTTTGTCTCCGATAAAATGAAAAATTACATCTTTAGTATTAAAAAAAAGGGAAATATTTCGCAATCGTTGTGTCAAACTGAACTAAACTTTTTACCAATATGTCTCATATACACAGCGGCAAAAAATACCACACATCGTATTAAGTACTCCATGGTGATACTAGTATCCATTCATTAAACTCGTAACGTAGGTAACCAATCCATGAGAGGAAGCGATCGACTAATCCCTAAATCTGAGCATCTGTGATCTAGATAGCAGTAGGTCTGAACTCTCAGATCATAAGAAATTAAGATCCTGTTATCATGGAAGAAAAACAAAGTAACATTATTATTATTATTATCCTTCATACCTGGCGCGGATCGGATTAGTACATGTAAGCACTCACATAACAAGCTGTTTACCTCTTTCAAACACATGCCAAATCCTTAATACGGAAAAGTAATTGTCGCTCCCCTCAACTCTATCGTCAGTAAAACCCTCCCTAATCCAAGTAAACCTGGATCGGATCTGGTTTCTAGCTACACACAATTTTCATAGGTGAGGCGAGATTAAAGTCGTACACATACTAAAACATGCTAGAGTGTAACATGATTGATCATAGACCATGCATATATTATTATTTCCACTCAAATTCTATACCTATTTTACACTAGAGACCAACTCATAATAAAATCTCTTACCATTAACGGCAGATGCCAGAAGAAAGACGAATCCGAAGACGGGGAACCAACAACTTCTCTTTCTTCGGACTCCTCTCCTAAATTCGGGCATTATAGTATCCTCAGTCCCGACACTTTTACTTTACATTTTTATCAACAGCAACACTTCCGCCAAGCAATATAACGACTCCACTTTGGTATCACCTGAGACACATTCACTTCTCGGAACGCCTAAATGCTCACTGGTTTACCTGTGGTGTTTACAGCTTGAAGCGGAGGGATAAATTGATGTTTATACATCAACAGGAAAACGACTAGATTCGTAAGAGCAGACAGAAAAATTTCAGCGCTCACATTTAAGTAATAAGTCAGCTCTTACAGAAGAATTTACTTATACTACAATTAACAAGCCCTATGCGCGTAGTAATTGACAATTACAAAGGCGGACTGATACACACAGCCACCACGCCGTCAACCCTCTATGGACCAAAAAGAACACCTTCACGATTCCACGAGTGTTGGCCATCTGCTGGGAAAAATCTTAACAAATATGGTCGAGCGGCGAGAGCTGAGATCCAAGGGCGGTAAGATAGATCGCACTAAAACGACGCATCCTCAAAATATACCTAAGGACATTATCATTCAACACATATACTCCGTTCAAAATCCTCTATTGCCGTATGGTGAAAGACTCCGGAGGAACTTTCAGAATAATGTGATTCATGCCCAATTCTTTTATAAAATTAAGTAATGACGAATTTAACATTAGTCTTAAATTTAACAATTAATTGTAAAAAATGGGAACAAAAATAGATAATACGTCTTATGACTCACAGACGTATGAACTCATACAGTAAATCTGTACATCTGACATTAAAGTTCCTGATTCATATCTAAATAAATGTCATCAACTTGTCTCCTAATCTTTCCTTCCACATTCATCCCAGTTTTCTCCATGATTGTCTTCCATCAGATCATCAGTGCCGTGCCAACAGGGCTTAACCCCCCCAAAAACATTTCCGTAATTTACTATATTTTGCACTAGAATTTATAATTTTGTTTGTTTAGTTGAAAAGTATAGCTGAATTGTCTTGTTAATTTTTGTTTTAGCAAATAATAATCTAAATATCATGTTATGATGATGCGCATAAATAGTAATGAACTGCCACCCAGAAGAAAATCCTGCGTACTGCAGATCATCACATCTCAAACTATGGATCATTATTTAATTAGGCCTCTCTTTTCTCCCTCTCATCTAAGATTTGTGCATTTTCAATTCTTCATTATTTTGTCTCCATCACACTATACTGTGTACAGTACAACAAATTTTTTAACAACAGCACATTCAACAATACTTCAAAACTACCCAAGTATCCTACCACATTGGGCCAATATTACCACATTGGCCCAATATGATAGGCTACTTGAGCAGTCTTTTTTTTGCCTGCTATAGTCTAAACATCAAATTTCTGCTAAAATTATCAACAGCTTTCTCCAAATCGACAAACTTAGGTTAGTTCTTCTCTACTCTTTCCTCTAGGAGTACCCTAAGGGCCAAAATTGATTCTCTTCTAACTTTGCTTTTCCTTAATCCTAAAGGATCCTCATCCATTCTTCTTTGCAGTTAGTTTTAATGTTTCCTAACATTTAGATTGTGTTCCACTCAGGGTTGATTTTCGATGGATGAGGGTAGAGCTCACCCTGTATTAAACCATTTGCATGTGAAATTCACAGTGGGCCACTTCCTTTCCCTGGCAAACTGCAGTTTGCTACAAAGTTCTGACTCACAGAAAATCGAGTCACTAGGATTTTATGAGGGGGTGTCCAGAAAGGATTATGCCCAGGATCTGAACCCATAACCCTCAGGTCCATAGCCCAGTGCTCTACCCGCTAGGCCACCACGACCCCCACATTTAGATAGATTTACATAAATTTGACAAGATACCTCATGTTAGATATACATACACACCTGGAAGAACTTAAAGCATGAAAAGCTTCAGTTATGCAATATTAGGGGGCTCTTCCCTATTAAAATTAGCAGATTCCCCTGCCCCAATGCAGCTGAAACTATAGTTTCATAGCATCATATATGATCATATTCATAATACACCAGCAGGCATCGTATTTCTTACAGCTGAATAGGAGACTAATATATTCCATAACTCTTGAGCACTCATAATGATGCAAAAATGTGTATGGCACAAGAAATGTTTTTCACTGGGGAGGGACAAAATTCAGGTGTGTTTAAATTAATATCTTTCAAATTAACCCATAGACTTACCATGCTTTCTGAATGCTCTCCACCAAAAATATCTATTTATTTTTTACAAAGTCATTTATTGATAAATATTTTATATATAATTGTTTTACAATGTTATAATATCAATATTATAACATGGCTTAAAAAAATTAAATTTACAAGACTGGGTAATCGCAGTCTATGTAAGCCAATGGGTTAAGTTCTTCCACTCAGAGTCAAGCCTATTCTCAGGTGGAATTACACATTATTAACATAAATGTTATCATGAGCTTAAAATACTTCAGAGTATACTCAGATTTTGTATAAAACTATCTAGAAACACAAATGTAAGTCTGATTGAAGGGTTTCTGAACATTTTAAGTCTCAAATCAATCACCCGCACTAATTTTTTAGACTGTGGAATACAAATGTCAGCAGAGACAGACCAACAAACAGTTTTTATATGACATACAATATCCTGCTATAGCAAAAAAATTACTACAAATGCAGATATAGAGGCAGTTAAGTTGCTTCATATCAGCATCATAAAATTTATTTTAGGGAAAACAGGTGAAACAACTTGAACTCAGCCCTGACACACATCTATGAGATAACCAGCAATCAATCACTTTTATGTATTTCTTTTTTGATACATTCATTTGACAATAAGTGTATTTCATTTTGTTTTTATATTGTTTGTTTGGATTAGAGATGAGGACATCTAGTTGAAGGTTGATACCTATGAATTGAAGTACTGAATTTGATATTGCAGAGACAAAAATAAAGAATAGTGCAAAGGGCTATAAGAAATCTAATTTATAATTGCATTGTCACGATAGTCCCTCTGGTGAGTTTTCCTCACTCTAAGATTAAGTTTTTGAATTTAAAATTTTCAAAACTCAAACAACTGGCACATACCTACTGTTCACCCCATAACTGAGTGGCACACTAGAACAGTGACAGAGAGGGCCGCCTTGGGCTTTTAGTTAGTCAATCATCACTCTTCGACAATGACATGTCCCTGGACTTAAAAATTTAGTAATGAGGAACCGCAAATATTTGTGGGATCCGTTGAGACAAAAGTTCCCCATGTTTCTCAAAAACTTTATTGCTCTCTTGTGCCGTGCAAATTACAATCCCTCTGTTCACCACCTTGGTTACATCAACATCTTGTTTATATCCTCATCACAAGCCTCCAATGACATGATGGCACCATATCTGGTCGCCACACTACCCCCCTACGGAGTTGTGGAGACTATGATTTATAAAAATCCAGGAATCGGACTCTTCTAC